>OW026413.1:18770000-20020000 GCA_932274075.1 Diarsia rubi
AAAATAATGTCATAGAAATCGAGCCTGATGATGATATTGCTGAGGATAATTTTGATAATAATACCCCTGAAATAATGTCATCTCCCTTACTTCTCGAATCGTTTGACATAACTCAGTTTACGCATGATAATGCAGCCCCAGCTAACTCTGCGCTGCGCTCTGCGCTGTTGTTTAACTCTGGCTCAGCTATCTTTAGAGGCAAAAGAACTGCTTATCTCAATTCCTGGATCTAGTAATTCTTCTGCTGTAGCACCGATAGAAAAGGAAGTAAATTTTTCCCAAGAATCACCCGTAGATACTTCTGACTTACCTCCGATATTCCTACCATTTGTGTAACTGCAACCTGTACAAGTGATACACTAACGCCAAGTGTAGCTGAATTGACAAATAATGCTCCTATTGCACAACGATTAACCTCTATTGTAACAGCTCCGAATCTTTTAAATGCCGATGAATCTCCTGCTACTACATCAAGATCTCTACAAAGGGAATGTCTTTCCCAACAGCCATTTTTAAATGTGAACTCCGCTGCTCATCCTCGAAATAGTTCTATGGTGTCTGAAAATAGGTCTTTCACTGATTTAGAAAAACCATCGACTTCAAAATATGTACGACTGGATATGATTAGACCTCATCCTAAAGCTGGGCCTAGAAAAAATAATAACAAAGGCAGAAAAAAAGGAACCACGAGGATTATTACAGACACGCCAGAAAAGAATGAAATAGAACAGGAGGCTCGTAAAAGAGAAGAAAAGAGAAAATCACAGGCAGCTAAATTAATAAAAAAAAATATTACAAACACAAAAACAAAACGAAAAGCATCATTAAAAATAAATAAAATAACATCGAGAGCGAAACGACAAAAAAGAAACTCCGATGATAGTACAAGTTCTGGAGATGAAGTGACATTACCACCATCACCAGAGTCCGATTATAACATAGAAGACGAAATGGAAGAAGAGAACAGCGAAGAGGAAGAAGATGACGTAAATAATCTCGATGAAGATATTGTCCACGAAGGCGATTGGGTAATCGTCAATTTTATCTCAGAAAGAAGTATACCACACCGATATGTCGGACAAATAATAAATGAAACGCTCGCTAGCCTAGACATCAAATTCGCAAAAAAAATTACTGACAGAAAATTTAAATGGCCGGAAAAACCAGATACTAGTGTGATCGCTAAGTATCAGGTAGTAAAAAAACTACCTCCACCTTTATTTAAATCTTCTTCGAAGCGGATTGGTGCCTTTGAGTTTCCCAAGTCCTTAAGGAAATTCAAAATTGACAAATAAATCGTTAGGTAATACCACCGACATGTTCAAATTAATGATTGTGATAGCCAATTATTTAATATATTTCATAAGAATAGTGTGATTACCATATAAAAAAAGTTTTTTTTTGTTCCTTTTTGTAGTTTAAAACACTTTAAGATTTATCAATGTTATTTTGTTATTAATTATAAATGCTTAAGTATTTACTTATAATAATATTTAAAATGGCCATAAAAAGTTAAAAACTTAAACCTAACTACGACAAAAACGCTAATTTAGTTATATCTTTTTATTATTTGGTGTTTTTGTCATAGTTAGTCAATATCATTTTGTTTGTAAGATTTATCGATTGATCTCGTTAATTGTTATATGTTTGTAACATCTACTTTTTTAAAATAAGATTTATATCTTTCAAGTTTATGGTACAGAGTTGAAACTGAGTAGACATAATTATATTAAGATTTGACTGAATTCCAGTGCAGTGTGATTTAACTAAATAATTATAAAAGCTGAAGGAAAAGTAATTTATGGTGTTGTCGTTATAATTTAAGTTTATAAGATTGATTGATCTCAAACTCTTGCCATTATTAATTAATGTGGAATGATTAAAACAAATTGAAACTTATGTCAGTCTTTCATTTTATTTAAACTTCTTTTCATAAGATCTAGATACAGTCTCCTATGTAGGACTATGATAAGCATCTCGTGTCCCAAGTGTCCTCCGTGTGTGGGAGACTTGATCCGGGGGGGATCAAGTCTCCTGACAGGTAGTATCAACTCTCCTATACATTGAGGACACTTGTTACAAAGCTATCATAGAGGTTTTTGTTTACTAGTGATTCTGTTTGCAATCCTATCTTTTGCATGGTTTCATAACTTATAACTTATTAAATTGCGGATCTATTAGTCAATTATAGTATAAAAAAATAATGGATATTTTAGATTTTATAAAGGAAAAACAAAAGGGGGGATCAAGTATCCTCAGTCTCCCTATTGTTAGTATCTCAAGGATTTTTTTTTGTTTTAGGGATCGAAGATGGTGATAATGCTAGACGGCTGGATTTCTGCAGATTTATACTGCATACAGACGTCGAAGATGGCGACTTCTTGAAAAGAATTTTGTGGACCGATGAATCAAATTTTAGCCATGAGGGAATAGTGAATCTCCACAATCTTCACCACTGGAGTCACAAAGACCAAAATCCTCGCGTTAAAAGGCAGAGTTCCTTTCAAAGAAAGTTCAGTGTCAACGTTTGGGCTAGTGTTATTGGACGCAATCTCATCGGCCCATATTTTTTGCCAGAAAGGTTGAATGGAGACATTTATTTTAATTTTTTAATCAATGATCTACCCGAACTTGTTGTGCCAGTTTTGGAAGAAGGTGTGCCGATAGTTTTCCAAAATGACGGCTGTCCAGCACACTACCAACTGAACGTGCGAGAGCATTTAAATAATGCCTTTCCAAACGCATGGATTGGTAGAGGCGGCCCTATACCTTGGCCCGCACGGTCCCCAGACCTGACGCCTCTGGATTTTTACGTCTGGGGACGTGCAAAAGAATTGGTTTATCAGACAGAAGTGCCCACTAGAGAAGTTCTGATTGAACGAATAACCGGCGCGTTCCAAACTATGAAAGAAGAAATGCGACTACGTACGACAGTTGAAATAAGAAACAGATGTCGTGCATGCATACGAAATGGAGAAGGTCAATTTGAACAAGATTTATAACTTTTTTTTTACTAGCCTATTCTGTCCCACTGCTGGGTAAAGGCCTCCCCCATTACTTTCCACCTCTCCCGGTGTTTTGCCTCCTTTTTTATAACTTTAGTTTAATAAAAACAAAATAACCTTAAAAAGTCTTTTCTTAACCCTGACTCTCTTAACTAGTATTTTGACTACATAATGAATAATTTCTATGACATGTAGCATACCGTTAGAAAGGGTATCAACTAAAGAACTTTTTGAAATAAAGCTACGAGGGGGCGTTTTTAAGTTCGCGGAATGGAGGGCAAGTAGTGAAAATAAAAATACTAAATTATTTTTCTTTTTCAATATATTCACCTGCTACCCTAATACATTTTTCAGATCTTTCAATTAGCTTATGTATACCTTCATATAAAAATGTTTTGTCTTTGTCCGAAAAATAAGCTGAAACCGCGTCCTTCACTTCTTCATCAGTTGAAAATTTCTTTCCACGAAGTTCTTTTTTCAGATTTGGAAAGAGGTAATAATCACTGGGAGCCAGGTCTGGGCTGTAGGGTGGATGGTCTAAAATATCGAAGCCCACCATATGCAGGGCAGCCAACGCAACACGGCTCTTGTGAACAGGCGCGTTGTCGTGAAGAAGAAGGACACCTTTGGTCAATTTTCCCTTCCTTTTTTCTTTAATACTTTCTTTCAACCTCTCGAGGATAGAAGCGTATTCTCCGGTTATAGAAACGCCTTTATCTTTATAATCGGTCAACAGAATCCCTTCCGAATCCCAAAACACTGTTGCCATGATTTTCCCAGCCGATTGTGACACTTTAAACTTCTTGGGTGGTGGTGTACCTATTTTGTGCCACTGCATAGAGTCCTGTTTTGACTCAGGCTCATAATGATGAACCCAAGTTCAAGTTCTCCAGTAACAATTCGACTCAATAGTCCATCCTTATCTTCGTTACAGAGGTCCAAAAACGTGCGAGAACACTCCACGTGGCGTTGTTTCTGAGGCGGCGTGAGCATTCTTGGCACCCATCTTGCACTGACCTTTGTCATGCCAAGATGATCGTGTAGAATTTTGAAAATTGTTGTATCCGATACTACAACCATTTCTGCAAGCTGTTTCTTCTTTAGTCTGGCATCTTCCAATATTATTTTTTCGACATTTTTAATGATTTCCGGAGTAGTCACCTCGATCGCCCGTCCGGGCCGCGGGTCGTCTTCAAGTGAGGTCCTGCCTTGTTTAAAAAGACAATGCCACTTGTAAACCATGGTTTTACCCGGGCAAGAGTCCCCGTAAACGGATTCCATCTCTTCCAGTATGTTTTGAACTGACTTTCCTTGCTTGGTAAGGAACTTTATTACGGCACGGTACTCGATTTTTTCCATAATGCACACTTTCTTCCCGATTGAGTTGTTTGCTTGACGATAGTTCAAAGACTAATGACCCAATTAAGACAAAACCTGGTATTTATACTAATATTGAGTGGCTGAAGTCGTGGCCACCTCGATAATGACCTATTTTTATCATCTACCATCCCATTCCGCGAACTTAAAAACGCACCCTCGTAAGTTCAAAATGGCTTTTGGTTTTTTTTATAATGAATTTAGAAGTTGTAAAATTTCATTCGATAAATAAAAAAATGTAACTTTGGAAGCTTGTAAGGAATTTTCTTGAAACCAGTTGTATCAAACAAAGATGTTTTTAGATTTAAAAGATTTTGGAGAATGCAACAAAATTTGTTTTGTGCCACTACACCCACAAACAAAAAAGTTATTTCGAATTAAAGGAAACATTTTGGGCATTTTTTTCTTTTTTTTTTAAATCATATGTAACCAATCGTGACATTTGGGACAAAGGGTGTATGGGTAAAACCTAGCTAATGACCCCCCAAATCCCTGGAAAAATTGTGTCGGTCCATGCGCCAAACACCCTGTATTACAGAAAAGGGTAAGGTAGTCGCTGAGAGAAAAACTAAAGATTTAGGAGTATGTAGATTAAAATGTGCTGAAAGATTCGCAGAGGCTGAAAGGAAACAGTGTTTTGAAGATTATTGGCAATTAGGACAGAGACAGAAGAGCAGCATTTATATCTAAATCAGTTACGATACTACCCAAAAAATCTCAAACAACTGGTTGTAAAGAAAAAAACAGGGATTGCTATTGTATTTATAAACTCTTGATTTGTAATGAGGAGAGACCGATTTGCAAAAAGTGCTTTTGCAGAGTACTTGGTGAGACCAAGGGATTTATAAATGTGATAGTAGAAAAGAAAAAACATTCCCCCACGGGCATCATAGACAGTGATCAGAGAGGTTGTAAGCCGCCAAAAAATAAAAAATCCATGGAGGAAATGACGTCTGTCCGAGAACACATTTCCAGTTTCCCGAGCTACGAAAGCCACTATTGCAGGAAATCCACTGGCAAGAAATACCTTGCTACCGATTTATCGATTGCAAAAATGTATAGGGAATAATTATAAAAAATCTACGTTAAATCCTGTTTCTTTGAAACTATATGCTAAATGCTTCCATGACCTAAATCTCTCATTTAAACAACCCTCAAAAGACACCTGCAGTAAATGCGATGTCTTCAATGCCAAAATTAAAGTAGCAGACGCCGATCACAAAATAAATTTGATTGCTGAGTTAGCCGAACATCAATCTCGAGCTGAACAAGCTTATAGTGAAAAAAGGATTGACAAAGATATAGTAAAGAACGACTCTTCGATTAGGGCATTTACTTTTGATCTTCAACAATGCTTACCAACGCCTTATTTAACAACCTCGGTATCCTTTTATAAACGACAGCTTTGGTCCTTCAATTTAACTATCCATGACCTAGGAAGCAATGAGGCCACATGCTATATGTGGGATGAGACCATAGGAGCTCGAGGAGCCAATCAAATTGGATCATGTCTGTGGCACTTTTGCAATAGATTGCCACCAAATGTGAAGGAGATAATTTTCTACTCAGATACTTGTGGCGGCCAAAATAAAAATAATATTGTTGCCATGATGTTTATGTACCTACTAAACAATCACCCTACGCTGCAAACAATTCATCACAAATTTCTTATAAATGGACATACCCATATGGAGTGCGACTCTGATCACGCAATACGACGATTATTTGACGACACGGTTGGCGCAGTGGTTGAGCGATTGACTGCTGCGCAGCATGTCGCGGGTTCGATTCCCGCACGGAACAAATATTTGTACGACCTACAAGTATTTGTTCCGAGTCTGGGTGTTTTTCTATCTATAATATGTATGTATTTACAAAAAAAAAAAAAATGTATATAAGTAGTTTATCAGCCATCTCGTTACCATAACACAAGCATTAGGTTGCTTAGCTTGGGACTAGATGGCGTTGTGTGAAATGTCCAAGGATATTTATTTATTTATTTATTTTATTTAATAATAGAAAAAAACAAAGAAAAGGACAAAAATGAAGATTTAATCACTTAAATGATTGGGTACAGCTAGTCAGAACATGCTAACTTAAAAATCCCTTTAAAGTAGTAGTAATGACCTTAAAAGACTTCTTGGATTTCTCAGAGTTAAAATCCAAGAAAGGACCGTTTTCTATAAAGAAGAATGATGCTTTGGGACATAAGTTTTTATGGCAACCAATTAAATGGTTGCAATACAATAAAACGAGTTTCGGCATAATTCATTTTAAAGATAATCTTGATCGAGAATCCGTTTTTAACACTGTAAATTTTAAGAAAAGAGGAAGCTTGTGTACTGGTGAAACTTTTAGATTGAACCAAATTTCTAAAGACCCATTACCAATCAGTGCCAATAAGAAGAAAGATTTAATGGATCTTCTGGAGTTAATCGATGAAGTTTTCCATAATTTCTATAAACAGTTAAAAACAAATGATTGTAACCCTACTGATCCAGATATAGATGAGGACGATCCAGATCTAGAAGATAAAGAAGACTGCTAATGGCTAATTTATTATTATTTTTCTAATTTGCATATTAGACGTAGTGGTGGACCAAAGTGGAGCTTTTTTTTTGCGTTTTTTGTGTTGCTTTTTTCCTTTTTTCAAAATATAGGTTCTCTATAATTAAACGTTTTTTCTTCTTAAAACAATGTTTATTTTGAATGTGATTATAATTTTAAATACCAAAAAAGTCTTTTCTTTAGTATAAAGACAAACGATAAAAAATAACACCTTTTCCGTAAATATGACTACCTATTTTTTTCCTACTAAAGTGGTCAATACATTGATAACTCATTGGTGAACAAATTGATAAGTCTAATATTACAAAAATTAAAATAATTTATGCGTATTTCTTATCGTAATTCGATAGATAGCATTACACTTTCTCTAAGTCAAGTGAGATACATAAGTATTTAAGATAACACGATTTAACACAATAAGTCAAACTTTAAAATTGCGACCCTGTAAAAATGTCATTTTGAACATGTCAACATATTCACGCCAGCCACGGATATACTTCAGGGCTTTCCTCAATATGTCAATTTTCTTGAAACTCTGCAAATTCATAAGTCATCTATTCTTCCATGTTATCAGGGAGATTTTGACAGCAAATTTCCTGCAATTTCATTATTGATCACAATTTATCCACTAAAGAAGATGTGTATGGTAAATTTCATGAGTTTACTGATCATAGATTTATGTATACTGATGGGTCTAAAACTGAGTCAGCAGTGTCATTTGCTATTTTTGATGAGCTACTGAATTCTGGTATTGGAAATACATTAGGCATACAAATGATGGATGTTGTCATTGGGTAATAGTAAGTGACAGCATGAGTGTTCTTGAAAATCTCAAAAATAATAGGTTGAATGCTAACACAAACTATTATATATCATTGATAAAAGAATCTTGGTTGCATTTGTCTTTTCATAACGTTAAGGTTTTGTTCATGTCAACGAAAGGGTCGATTTTCTAGCTAGAGCTATAACATTATCTGACACTTTGCTGACATCTCTAACATGTTTGTATTTTCCTTAGTTTGATTATTTCTTTAATGACATGATGTATTTGACTATAATTTTATTCTATTTGACGACTTCTGTTCACTATTCTACATAATTCTTGTTTTTTAATTATTATGTGACATTGCATGCTTATTTGAATGAACTTCTAAATTGCACAATTTCTAATTATTGTTAAATACCTTAAATGCTACTATTATTATTTTACAAAATTGTTGTGCCCGACAGGGTCCATGTGAGCTAAATATTATTGTTAAGATCTTATGAAACACATGTGATATGCAATAAATGATTGAATTGAATTGAATTGAACAAATTCTGATGATGTCCCAGATTCAAGTAGTTCCCTTAACATTTCTGTTCCCTATACAGACATATTTCTCTATTGAAAAAAAGGTTCAAATTGAAAATAAAGGTATGCGGTGCGCAGTATACAATATTCCCGAACCATGCCTTGGTTCTGTAAAACCAATACTTACATGAACAGGAAGTTTTACTCCACCATACTCAGGTTTCGTTTTGGTCACTGTCGACTGAATTATCACTTGTCTCGTTTGAACATTGTTCACAGTCCTCTCTGTGATCATTGTAATTCTCAGGCAGAGCAATCTCTTGCTCACATTTTCTTTGAGTGCTCATCTTTTCGCATCTAGCGCCTTGTGCTGATGGATAAGCTAATTGAAATTTATGGTAGCCCTGAATTGGTACCGCGTCAATATATATTAGTCTATGGCTCCATTGAGGCTCTTGTAAATAGCTTGACGTATTTAACTTTGTTTAATTTTATTATTAATACAGTAAGACAAATTTAACTCATATTGTCTAAAGTTTTTAATTGTCATGAGTTTATTTATAATATGTTATTTTCTTTTCATTGACGTTAATTGAAAATAAATTTGTTGAACGAAATCTGAAAAAGAATGTTACTTGCCGTCCGTCAGTTAGACACACAGACTATATAGAGAACAGGTTCAGATGCACAACTCCCATAGAAAAAATATTGGACACAGCGACTCGTTTCTGATTGGTTAGGGGAAAATGATGTTTGACAGCTGTTGTTATTTTTTATTGTTTCCTGTACTTAGGCAAAGACATGCATTATACAGCATATAATAGATGTATAATAATACAGCTACGTACGTATAGCTATAGAAACCACCCAGACCAGTTTCATTCAAATTTTCATCATACTTCAAGGAAAAGGCGATGGTAAATGAAAATACTAGATGTTTTGCAATAAATAATATTATTTATTGGGATTTTTTTAAGTTTTTTCTTAAATTTCCTTAAAGCTTTTGCTTGCATAACTGGCTTGCTACTCATGCTTTCTAGTCTAACAATGTCTGTACCTTTTAATATTTTATTAATTATATTGCACCAATTGAGGGGTCTAAAAGCAAATCCGCCACTGTCCATTATGAACGAAAACTTAAGTATGAATGCCACCTAGTAGAGCTCGTTAAAACGAATTTATTACATTTAACAATTTAGATGCAATGTTCCCACTGTCCCATAGTAAATGATGTTTAAAAATTGAGGTAAGAAGCAAAAATGCCACTGTCCATAACAAATCAGGTGCAAACGCGCCATTGTCCATTTTAGCCAATCACAGACCGCTAAAATCGGCATATTCAAGATGGCCGCAGATGATCGTGACTGTGATTTCGTTGTGAAACTGTGTCTGACTATTTTGTGTTTTAAAATTGCATTTCGTGATAAAACGTGTAAAAAATGGAAGAAAATGTAGTAGAAGTGACTCCAGAATGCGCTCGCAAAAAGAAAAGAGCACCAGAGACGTGAAAACGGGCTAGAGCAAAGTTTGAAAGGTAAGCATTTTTTCCTTACAGCATATTACAGTCGCCAATTATATATATATAATTTTGGAGTCGTAAAGTCGGTGCCAGAAAATACCTTGAACAGGGACAACGTAACGCTGTATACCTGGACTGAAGATGAATATCGTAAAGGCGCAAATGAAATAGCGTCAGCCGTCTATAACACGCTTCAAAATACAATGCTCAATGAAAATGTCAAAACTGTTCGACTGGTGGCGGATGGATGCGGCGCCCAGAACAAAAACAGTATTATGGTCGGTATGTGCTCCAAATGGTTAACTCAGCCACCGCACCATATTAAAACAGTCGAACTAGTTTTCCCCATTCCCGGTCACTCGTTCATTCCACCTGATCGGGTTTTCGGACTTGTTGAGAAGGAAATAAAACGTATGGAGACCATTTTAAAACCTGCGGAATACATAGAAATCTTTAATAAATATGGGACTGTTGTGTTACTGAACAATGTTAAGGATTGGAAAACTGCTCTCGGAAATATAATTCGTCCACCGGGAAACTGGCACTTCCAATTTAACCAATGCAAAAGATTTTTCTTAAAACGAAACAGAAGCAATGATGTTTATGTAAGAGGGGAGCCTAACTATAACGCTGATATCGGAAGTTACAAGTCAGTTTTAAAGAGAGGAAAAACATTTATTGACCTGAATCCGGATTTGGTAGAAAAAGACAAAGTTGCAGTAAAGAGAGATAAAATAAAAGATGTTGACGCTCTACTAAAAAAACACTTTGGCGATAATTGGAATTCTAGGGATGATTTAAACTTCTACAAGAAGGTAATGCTACGAGCAGATAACGAAACTGAAGATTGTGAAGATGAAGATGTCTGTGAAGTTGCAGTGCCTGATACGGACTTAAGAATTTAATTACCAACATAATTGAACTCAATCAATCAATTTACTTACGGACTTACGAATTCAATTGCGTAATAAAACTTAATTTGTTACTGTATTGCTGGTTTTTATAAAATAAACGTCTTTATTGAATAAAAAAAAATACAACAATCTGCCTTGTTTCGTTGACTGTACTTTATCTACTAATAATACGCTTAGAAGCAAATGCACTACTGTCCTTTCCCTTAGGTGCAAATTCGCCACTGTCCAATGTCAGTTAGACGCAGATTCACCACTGTCCAATGTGAGATGCAAAGTCACCACTGTCATGTCTGTTTATTAGGTTTTTATCGAATTTATATTAGTTTAGAATAGAATGCATATTGATTTCTATTTAAAATATCTTCCCAAACATTAAAAACATGCATTGCTATAGACAATCGAATATAATGTTGCTTTCCTAAAGTTTCTTCGAATGACCTAAATACAATTTATGGACAATGGCGCATTTGCTTTTAGCCCCCTCAATTATGAATGGCTAATTTTGTTAGAGAAATGAATGCCTGAATGATGTCATTTTTATGTTTTTGGCACGTAATGAACTCAAATGCACACTTGCTTTGTATTATATTATAAATTTTGGTCGCAGATTGTACTTGTGTACATTTGAGTCCAAAAACAGATTTGTTTTTTGAAAAATTGTGCCAAAAAGCATAATAAAATGTTCGGATGCATATAGTAAACCCCTTTTGCTCTTATACTCTTTAAAATCATCGAATAACCCCTCCCGCTCTTGGGCAGAGCGAAAGGGAGTGACTTCTACTGACTAAAAACCACCCATGTTCCTTCTTCGCCCTCTATGTCGAGGCCGCGATAACCAGAGGACTACCCGCAGCCCCGACAGGCGTCGGCCCTTTCGGGCCCCTCCCATGTTGCTGACATCTCTTTGAGGCGCGCGTGGAACACGAACGCGCCGTCGACACGGCCTGTTTTCGTCGTGAGACGGACGGACGGCGAGTTAGCCCATCACTGACCATCCACAGGCCCGCGTCTACGGTGGCCGGAGGTCATCGCGCGACCCCCGACGCCCCGAGCGCCTCCCGCGGCGGCTGGGACGAGAGGTTCTCTCCCTCTCGCGTTCCGCCACCTCCTTCGCAGAAGGAGGCGACGGCGTCCCATTCCTCCTCGCCCCGGACCATGGCTTGCACCAGGGCCGGGCGCGAGAGGTCGCCGCCGCCGATCGCCGCTACGAGAACACGGCGGGGCTCCACCCAAGCGGGGCACACCTCCACTGTGTGCTCCACCGTGTCCTCCGGCCGATCCTCACAATATTGGCATCCGGGCGTTTCCTCCCGCCTGATTCGGTGCAGGTACCTCCCGAAACAACCGTGTCCGGTGAGAACCTGCGTCAGACGGAAGGTGAGGGCGCCGTGGCGCCTCTCCTCAAAGAGGGTACTTACCGCCACTGTCGTGGCGTGCCCTGCACGGGGTTGCGACAGTCGCTGTCTCCATGTCGCCATGAGATCGCACCGGAGGTCTGTCCGCCGCGCAGCAATTTGCCGCGGCAGCGGAGTGACCCCCCGGCGCAGCGCCTCCGCGCGCCATTGATGCAGGCGCGCGAGGACTATCGCCTCCAGAGCCCACGGCGGCAATCCGGCAAGGAGGTTCGCCGCTTCGCGGGAGATCGTGCGGTACCCCCGTACCGTCCTTACGGCCATGACCTTTTGGGGCACGTTCAGGTAGTGGGCGGCCCGCTTCCTCAAAGCAGGCGCCCACACCGGTGCCCCGTAAAGGGCCATGGACCGCACGATCCCCGCGGCAGTGTAAGCCCTTTTTTTTTTTTTTTTTTTTTGGTGGGTGTAAAATCATCGAATAACCCCTCCCGCTCTTGGGCAGAGCGAAAGGGAGTGTCAGACTTCTACTGACTAAAAACCACCCATGTTCCTTCTTCGCCCTCTATGTCGAGGCCGCGATAACCAGAGGACTACCCGCGGCCCCGACAGGCAGTGTAAGCCCTTGAATGAATATTCAAGCGTTCACGTCTCGCCGTAGTGCAAAGGTTTACAGAGTCATTGTTAGGACTACTTGATTGTAAATCATTATCATTGTCTACAATTTCACTAACTGTTTCAAAATCACTTGTTTGAAACAGTGATTTCATTTTTAATAACTGATAACAGGATTCATCTTCACAATTAAATGAATTGTAATGAAATTTTATGAATCCTGTTATCAGCAATGATTTAAAGGTATTTGTGAACCCCTTACCCTTCCAAAAAAAAATTCTAGACCATCCGAATTAAAATATCTAGGACGCATTATTTCTAATTTTTTTTCTTCAAAAAATTGCCACAGTCTCTGTAAACTTCTAAGAGTTACAAGCCAGTTTCTTAAGCTAGGTACAGTAACTTCCTTAGAATTTTTATCAATAAATTTCATTTCTTCGAATTTTGTAATAGCTTCTCGCCAAAATTGATGGTTAGGTGACGTTTTCGTTACAGTGCACCGTAATTCTTTGCCTTTATTTTTCTTTGAGAAAGTGCTGGCTCCATTCACACTGTCGAATAGTTGGTCGAGGAAGGTCACTACTTGGGACGTATTTCCCAATGTAGTACTCACTGCTTTGCCATCTGCATAGTGTGCTGGAAAAAGGCAAGTATTACTTCATAATTATAATTTTTTTCAGTAAAAATAAATTTTATTTTATGAAGCAAAAGTTTTTGCTGTAAGTTAGTTTAATCCCTGACAAATCAGTTATGCTTTTTAAGATTTCAAGCCATTGCAGTGGCAGTTATATCTTGTCTGATAAACATAGAATTCATATTTTTTAGTCTATCAGACAAGATATAACTGCCACTGCAAGGGCTTACAAGATATAAATGCAAAAACAAAAAAAAAAAATTGAAATCCTAGAAAGCATACCTAACTGCTTTGTCAGGGATTAAACTAGGTAACTTTATTATAGAGGGAGAGAGAGTGAATAAATACTTACAAAATGAAGTAGTGTATTTCAAAGCACTGGCCATAGTGTGACTAAAAAATTGGGCACAATTTCTAACCTGAAAAGTTAACACAATAACTTTAAAAATATAATAGAATAATTATGGATTATAATTAGAACACAACATTATTTTACTACAAGCATTAATATTGTAACATTTGTCTGCATTAGATATTGAAGTATAACTTAAAGAGCTAGTAGATTTTTGCCACATTATGAGCGTTTATTCCGCGCGGCCTGACAACGTCGCATTTTGGAAGCTTTTCGTGATTATTTCAATAAATTTATATAACATTACATTTTTTTAAACTAGATCGTTGGACTGATAAAACAGCATACATACTTGTAAATGCCAACAATCTAGATGACAAAAAATTGCGATTTTATTTAAATTTATTCAAAATAATCACGAAAAACCTGCAGAAATGCGACGTTGCCAGCCCGCACGGAATAAACGCTCTTAAAGACTAAGCGTATTTAATGGCTTGATAAGTACTAGTGTAGCCACAAGTCGTATTCCTTAATGTTAAATGCCATAATAATGGTGCAATCAGATACTGATAGAAGCATGAAAACAATTATATGCCTGATAAACAGTAATGATTCTTTACATTTATAATTTAAATGAATAACCTACCTTCATTTTCTTTATTTTCTCTGGTATAACATGCTCATCAGTAAGCTTATGAAGCAAGCGTGATTCAGCATGTAGGCAGTCAGTTTTGTAAACATCAACAATGTCTGACCATCTTGCTATGCTCCCATTTAGTAAAATATTTTTGTTCAAAAAATTATTTCGTATGCCCTTTATCAGATGTGGTGGGTCAAATATAATGTTTAATTGATAACCATCAATGTGGATTGTATCATCTGAAATCCAAAAAATGGTTTGAGAAACAAAATAGTAAATAAAATCTTATAATAAGTACTTCTATGATGAGGAAGTGATGTCACAAATAATAAACAAATGCATCTAAGTACAGTATGAGGCCGCTAATGTGGCACATGGAGT
The DNA here is from genome assembly GCA_932274075.1 of Diarsia rubi. Classification (NCBI taxonomy): domain Eukaryota; kingdom Metazoa; phylum Arthropoda; class Insecta; order Lepidoptera; family Noctuidae; genus Diarsia; species Diarsia rubi. The sequence continues at coordinate 18,784,649 of OW026413.1, forward strand.
TGCAAATATTTGTTACACCACTATGAACGAGATGTGCTAAATTTATCCAAGATTGCATTAGTTCAGGAGCATTTAAATAAAAACAAATTACCAATGTGTTCTTCTGCAAGTATTTGCTCCCTTCTAGTGTCCTGTTGAAGACTTTTCAAGGCCGACTGGAATGCTGCACCCTGGTCTGATATCAATGCAATTGAAATGAACCCAGCCTCTCCAACTGCCTCCACAACTAGTTGCAGTATTGATTTAAGCTCAATTGCTTTAGTAGCACCTTCACAGAAATAATAAGCTATTGCTTGCTGCCATTTATATACAGCTCCTTTTATCATGAAACATAATACATGAACTGCAAAGTCATTGCTACATTCTGTGAGGTCAACAAAACCATTAATAAAATCTTTCTGTAGATATGTAACGGCTGTATCTAGCGCCACTTCGTCAAATAAAATTGAACAATACTTTTTTTCTTGTTTCCAATTGGATACCTGAAAATATTAAAGTATATTATTTTTTATTTGGTATTCACTGCAATCTGATAAAACATACAGATGATCTTATTGGTCAGATATTAATACATGGTGTGATTAGGTACCTCTTCTTTTATTGATGAAAATATCTGTGAATTTATGCCAGGTCCAATGACTAATTTAGCTAGCATTTTTTTAAATGTAGTTTCAGATGGCAATATAAATATTTTTTGTAGAAATTTATAGGCTTTAGGGCTTTGCTTCTGAATTGCCAGTGACACTATTTTTTCTTCCTGCGTGAATCTTCTACCTTTTTTGTTTTTTGTACATTGTTTTATTTGCATCACATTAAGGCTTTTGCTGCAGGATTTATTTTGGCAGTCAGTTTCTGAAATTGTTGCTCCTTTGAAAATTTAAGAGCTTTTTTGGCTCTATGATGAAAACTAAGTAGTTTTCTTGAGTTTCTGTACTCCATGTAAAGCTTCTTGCAAGTTGGACTAAGGTACTTGGCGGTCAATCTTTTCTTCTTTGGAGTTTGCTGCCCCAACTTAGTTATTGAAACGGTAGCTAATGAAACATCGTTTGAAAACTTTTCTCGAGTGTTGCAGAACTCAATGGGTGCCTTTGATGTCGAAGGAACAGGGTCTGAAACGTGCATGCAAAATATTTAATGGAGTTTTAAAGTTTCTTGTTTAATTGCTATGTTAAGCGCTTTCGTCCCAGACTAACGGTATTGGGTCAAGAACAACATAATTAATTGTGTCTTACTTGGGATTTTATGTGTTAAGTCATAATAAAATATCATTTAGAAATTTTAATGAAACTTAAAATCATTTTTAACTTACACATTTCAATAGCTGATGAATAAGCAAGAGCTTGTTGCATAACATTGATGTTAGCGCTTGCAAGTGGTGCCCTTGAAGGAACTGATTCTGAAAGAGAAACAACATACATTAAAATTAGTTTAAAAGTCGGCTTTAACTTTTTTTCAAGTTTCTTTGTATTGTGCCCGTCAAAGCCACCAACAGTATCATTGTGATGACTAAACACTAACAGCCTTACAAATAAACGTGGTATAAAAGTTATACTCGAGAATAAATGTAGAATAAGCAAAATCTCTACAAATAAACGAAATATAGCATAAATCGAGTATAACTTTGACAGTTGTATTCGAACAACCGCTGCACTAACATAGATTTTGCATAATTATGCGGCCAAAATTGAAGATTTTAAACTAGTTACAAATACAAAATGTAATATCTTTCTACGTTAACAATAAAACAGACGATAATAAACCGGTCTTCTCGGCTTCAATACCCGCGCGGGGTACGTATGCAGGTAGTCGGAACTTGTTAGTCTCCCGTTACGCACGCGCTTTCGCTCTTTACGCTTTTAAAGTGACTTGTTTTTCGTCGTCAATATTTTTGATTTGAAGACAGTTTTCAAAGTAAACAATATGGATTCGAGTGCTTCAGGTAAATACTATTATTTATTATAGAAATTGTCAACCTAGTATAATTAAAAAACCTTTATTTTAAACCTTCAAAACATATTACGTTTTCTTGAAAAAATATTCTTGATTTTTCAGTTTAAAAGTAATTTAGTTATATTATCGCTTCCTCTCGCCTCAAAATTATTATTTATTATAATACTTAATACTCTTTTCTTATAATTCTGATAAAAATCAGTCGCAGGTAGGTGCAGGTAGGGTAAAAAAAGTTATGTTGAAAAATGTTCCAAAAAATATATTTTTTTCTTTTTCGTCGTAGGTTCTCCTGGCTCATCCGGAACAAAATTAGTCACCCGTCAATTTCTCTACGATAAAATGAAAAGCAAAAATTTATTAACAATGGATGAAAAATTGGCCTATTTAGAAAATTACCTGTTTTCTTCTTACGGTGACACAGAGGAAAATATAAAAAAACTAAAGCGAAATATTGCTTACTTCAAGACTGCCATAAAGAAAAAATGGTCTAAAGCACAAAGAAAAGAAGAGGATTTCTTAAAATCTAACCACTCATGGTTAAATGGGACGTTTGAAATCCCATTCCAAGCCCAAAATCGCCCAGGCCGCCCTTCAAAATCATTTGAAGAGTCAAGTGAGAGAAGCAAGCGTCGCAAAACTGAAGTGGTTCGCTCGGCCGTAGGCGATTCTGTTATCATTCATGCTGCTCAGTCAACTTTGAGAGCTAAGGGACTTCGAAATGCATCAGAAATCCTTAAAGAAATCACAAAATCGCCAACAAGGGCAAAAAAAATAAGAAATGCTTACAAGTCATCGAGTGAACCCGACAAACACAATATATTAACACCTCAAGAAGCATTGGCGATGTTTATAGAGGCCGACCTTACACGACAGCAATATGAAATCATACGTAAGACAAATAAGTCGCTCTATCCTTGCTACGACAGATTATTAGAGGCCAAAAAAGAATGCTATCCACCTGAACAACCCATAAAAGTGACGAGTCTGTATGCAGAGAGTACTTTGCAAAGTCTTATTGACATAACTCTTATGCGCCTTTCAATGTACTTAGAGGAAGTACTTTTATCTATTAGTGAAGAAGATAGACAGACTTTAATTATTATAAATAAATGGGGATGTGATGGCTCCCAGCAAGCCAGATATAAACAAAAGTTTGAAAATCCTGCTGATTCGGACGCCAATATATTTTTGAGCTCATTTGTTCCGTTACAAATACTTTGTGTCAAGGATAACAAAAAAGTTATTTGGGAGAATCCTTCTCCATCATCTCCCCGGTATTGCCGGCCTATAAGATTCAGATTTCTGAAAGAATGCAATGATGTGACCAAAGAAGAAATCAGTTACGTTGAAGAATCGGTAAAAAATTTGGTTCCTACCGAAATCGAAATAAATGGAAATAAATTTACCTACAAGCACATTTTCAAGATGACTATGATTGATGGCAAGGTTTGCAATGCTGCAACCGACACTAAGTCTACCAGTCGATGCTTTATTTGTAAAGCCACTTCAAAAGATTTTAACAATCTAAGCAAAAAATATGATGTAAGTCCTGAAACTTTAGACTTTGGAATATCTGTGCTGCATGCCAGAATCAGAATTTTTGAGAGTATTTTGCACTTAGGCTATAAACTAGTAGTTCAAAAATACAGACAGAAAAAAACGACGGAAGAAAAAGACTTGGAATTGGCCGCTAAACAAAAAATCCAAGACAGATTTAAAATTGAAACCGGGTTACTCATTGACATGCCTAAGTCCAACTATGGGAATACAAATGATGGAAACACCAGCCGTAGATTTTTCGAGAATCCCCAATTGGCATCCGACATAACTGGAGTGAACTTCGATTTAATTTACAGACTGAAAGTCATTTTAGAAACGATTTCAAGTGGATACATTATTGACGTCAAGAAATATGATGAGTATGCACTAGATACCGCCAAATTATACGTGCAGCATTATGGGTGGCACCCGATGACCCCTACTTTGCACAAAGTGCTCATACATGGTGCTGCCATAATAGAGAATTCACTTCTCCCAATAGGCCAATTGTCGGAGGAGGCTCAAGAGGCCAGAAATAAGCACTTTCGCATGTATAGAGAAAATTACGCAAGAAAATTTTCCCGCGAACAGTGTAACCGCGACATCTATAATCGACTATTATTGAGCTCTGATCCGCTCATTAGCAGTATTAGTATAAAACAAAGAAGGAGAAAAAAAATATCTAAATCCTTTTCTCCGGAGACTTTAGATATGCTTTTACCCACCAAACCAGACTCCGCTTCACCAGAATCCTCGGATGATGAGGATCTGGAGTAACGAATTGGCATGGAGTATGTGTCGACTGTCGAGGGGATACATCAATTCATTACTCACTAACGTTTTTTTTTTTTTTTTTTGAATTTTATGACCTGGTTTATTATTTTATTAACGAACACTGCACTATCACTTCGTTTTTAAATTGTTTTAATAGTATTTTTAATGTATTTATATATCGGTTTGTAAGTATTTTTGTCTTTTAATAACTCTTCAAGTGGCGGCGGGCGGGATAAAGTATTGCACTTAATATTCAAATCACTAAGTTCACTAGCCAACACTAATCTGTCAAACAAGAAGTTTTGACAGTCAAAAATAAGATGGTCCATGGTTCCTTCTTGGTAATCACAATGCGGGCATGTATTGCTTGTAATAATGCCAAGTCTCTCACTAACGTTTAAAATGTACATTTATGAAATATATTTTTTTATGTCTGTGACGTTAGGTTTTTAACATTTTTTTTCATAAATATGATATTTTCTTGAATAAATATTTAAAATTCTTCAATATTTATTCGACGTTAGGTTTTTAACATTTTTTTTCATAAATATGATATTTTCTTGAATAAATATTTAAAAAACCTAAAAACCTATCTATGTGCGCTGCCTGTATCGAAGTTATGCGCGCCTGCACCCTTGTTTAAAGCTAGAATAACCTTAAAAATACCACGGTTTGTGTTTGTTTTTCGGGAATTTTAAGTATTTTACATTCGTTTTGATTATGGAATTAAATGCAATAGAAGAAGTAGAACAAGTAAATAACATTATAAATCTAATGCAGGTTCAAAGAAAAGTTAAAATATTTAAAAAAGGAGAAAATTCTTTTGATTTATATACCGATGAGCAGTTTCGCTTAAAATATCGATTTTTAAAAGGTGGTGTAACGTACTTAGACCAGCTAATTGGTAGATCTCTTGATATGGACACGCGTGGAGGTGGATTATCTTCTGTTTTGCAAATAACGATTGCTTTGAGATACTGGGGACGTAATCAGGTAAGAAATTTTATCTATTCATACAAAGTTTCTATAAGTAGGTACTTTGTATCAGTTTTGCTCTGTTAAACTAGTTTCCTATCTACCTCTTTCAGATACAAGATGATGCTGCAGACATTCACGGTTTGACTCAGCAGTCTATTACGACGGTATGTCGTTGTGTAGCCAGGGCAATTTTAGAGAGAAAAGCAGATTACATTAGTATGCCAATTACTTTAAATGAACAGCTTCGTGTTATGGAAGATTTTGAAGCCATAGCAAGATTTAAAAATGTCGTGGGTGCGATAGACTGCACCCATGTTAGAGTGCCCAAAGTAAATGGCCCTAGTGGTCAGTTTTACATAAATCGGAAGGGGTACAGTTCCTTGAATGTTCAGGTGCGTAAGTACTTTATTATTTTGTCAAAAAATTACATTATTAAATATAGCTAAACGTAGTTGCAAATATTATTCTAATACATATCGCTGCCCTAGTTCAACAGTAAGATATGTTGAACAAAGTATGTTTTGAGTTATTCATACTTTTATGATTTTAGTGTCATTAATTCACTCGTTGTTAATTGAAATGTGGTTGATTTTTTAAAACTATAGCTTAGTTTAATGTGTTACGGAGTTATTTATATTTCAATAAGAATAAAATATTTTGTATAATAGTTTTACGGCTTTTAATAGTAAGTTAACCTTATATTGAACTCAGACTAAATAAAACATGTTTTGTAATTTTAATGTTGTCTCTAAAATGGTTTATTAAAAATTAAGTCTATATTGTAACTCATAGAGTTATTGTTTTTTGTTTTGTTTAAGAAATACTAAAGATTTATCCAACCAAGCTTCCAAATTTATGGAAAATCAACAGAGATCGACATAATTTTAAGATATCTTAGTATTACAGCACATCGATATTTGAGAATGTAAGTTGTCCGACTAAATCCGCGGAAATGTTTGGTAACGGGATAGGAAAATTAATTAAAAACTGAGAAATTAGTTTGCTTGTAATGTGTTATTTATTAGCTAGTATCATAATTGCACAAATCAGTCTCATAATCAGTTAAAATCTTATTATTATTTTTGCACAAGTCAGTTTAAGTATTAGAATAATCAGTCAGTTGCTATAATGTTAATTATGTGAATCTTAATGGCACAAATAGGTAAGTCTTATAAAGCAGCTAAAATTTAGTATTATAATAAAATTAATAACAATAGTGAATTAATTGTTTTAATTAATTCTATAACATACTGAACCTACTCGTTACAGGCTTTCATCATCACTATTGCCGCTTTCATTTTCCTGGTTATTTGTAGTTTTAAGACTTTCGTAAAAGCTGTGATGACATTGAGGTATCAAATTGGCAGTACACAATGATATCAGATCTCTCTTTTTGTGATTTGGTATTGCTGGTGCTTCATTATAAGCATGTTCCAGAGTTATATTTTCTGAGATGCGGCCCCTTTGTTTCCTTCTGGTATCCACAATTTTAAAATCAAGATCTGAAAATGAAGATTTGTAGCCAAATTTGTATGGATCTTCTTTTTTTACTTGGATACATTTGATGTCACCCCATACAATTTTTTGACCATTTTCGTCTATGTTGAAATTTTTCACCATTTGAGACAGTTTTTTCCAGTCGTAAATCTGTTGGTAGCCTATTTCATTGACTGTATAAGGTTTACCAGTTTTTTTGGCTGATTTCAGTACCATTGCCATTTGAGCAGGTGTAAATATTGGGCCACTTCTCAGCAATCTTCTCTTTTCTCTTTCTATTAAGGAATGAATGTTATCAGCATCATTCTGCGTGTGTCCTGCTATTAAAAAGTTGTGGGTAATTATATTTATGGGTAAAGCTTGCACTGCGTACATATACATTGACAGAATAAATTTATTTTTATTCTGCCCACCACAATTGTCGCTGTAAAAGATAATTTCTGTTTTTGGACCCACATTTTCTAATAACGAAAAAACACACGACCCTATTTCGTTGGCCCCTCTTTTGGCAATACCTTCGTGCCAAGCATAACAAATACCATCTTTATTAATTATATCACATACAGTGAAATTAATGAAGTTTAACTTTGATTTGTAGTAGAAAGTAGAAACTTCTCCTTGTGGCAATGGAACGACGGCTTGCAAATCATAATCGAAAATCAATATATTGCCATTAGAATTTTTTGCTCTGTCAACATCTCTTTTTTTCATAACTCTGGAAAGTTTTTTCTCAGTAATATGCATGTCATAGCCATCTTGAAGATCAAGTTTTGCCTCGGGTGAAGCATTTTTGAACGCTTCACATTTAGAACACTGATCTTTTTTAGGTTTGAAAAAAGCAATGTTAAATTCCGTATTAAAAATGTGTGCATACATTGAATTTTTGACTGCTTCTAAACCATTTTCTTCACAATACTGTACATACAGTCTGTACATTGTAGAAATTGTAAGATCTCCTTCCAAATACTCTCGTCTAGAGTCGGCTCTGCAATAATGGGATTCTATACGAGGGAATCTGTTTATATGATCTCGGACAGACTGTTTGGCAGTATCTGGAAGAGAATGATGTTGAGAATGCGTACCTCTGCGCTCTTTTGCAGTGAACCCTTCAGTATTTGTTACATTTTGAACAGTAGTTATTGCGCTGTTAGTGATGTCAAGTGTATTTTTAAAGAAAAGTTTGCAAACACGCCTTTTAGTATTATCGAGATATAAATAGTACGCGTAATTTAATTTTCTGGAAGCCTCTTCGCGTCTGTATTTTCGCGGTGTTGTTACTTCCATACATTTGCTTATAAAATCACGCTGACGAGAACGATTACCCATATTATAAAAATGATCAAATATAGTTTGCCTCTGATCTTCATTAAATTTTAAGCTACACTTCAATCTACACTTTTGACCGCAGCTCATTCCTATTTTCTTGGCTCTCTTTTCACGTCCAGATGATGTCACATAAGCTTGACCAGTATTTACTAAAAGCTTCTTTTTGTTTTTTGTCCAATTTTTCTCATTTCGGATTCTTTTCTTGGGCTGCCGCTCACTATCAATGTCATCCAGTACAGGGATTTGACGAAGCACCGAAGTTGAAATAATATCTGAATCAGTCGAAGAATCGATGTGTACAGGGTCCGGGTGATAATCGTCATCTGTGTCTGAAGCACTAAAATCACCAATCGCGCCCTGCAACAAAGTAATAGTTGAGTAAAATGGAAATCGATTGTAAGTAGGTACATTCCACTCGTAATAATAACAATTTCTACAATGTACAGACTACAAAATACTACCTACAAAACACAGCAACAAAACTAACAACCTACAAAACACCTACAACAAACAACCAACAACTACCTACAAAATTGAACACAGCTTACGTCATTTGGTTGCTCTTCATTTACTGTATTATCAATTGATCGAAGATTTTCAACACAATATTCACTATTTTGCAATAGAGATGGTGACAATGATTTTTCTCTTCCTTCTGTTTCAAAAATTTCTACATTCTGAAAATAAACACGAATAAAATTATACGGGTAGGTACAGAAAACAAGCAAGTTGGTCTGGTATAACTTTTAAAATAAGTTGTACAATTTTTAGATAGTTTTCATAATCATCATACCATAATTATAAATATTATTTACCTGTAAGTCATCAATCGTAACCTTATCACTTGTTGGTTCTTCCATGCACACTTCGTATGCAACTTGTACCAATTCATTTTGTTTTGCCGGTAAAATTGGCGGGACCCCGACCGGTGGTGATAGCCGTTCTTGAATAATCTATTACAATAAAACAATTAAATAGGTAGGTACAAAATGAAACATAATACAATGTTATTTGCGAATACCAATATTAAAGAAAATCACATTAGTTTCGTTGAGTATCTAGGTAGGTACTTTTTTTTAAACTAAATCATATGGAACGTACTTACCTCACGAGTTTGGTTGTTTGCTAGTTGAACTAATAATCTCCCACGTTTCATTGCGACTGATATTCGTACGAAAATTGTAACAAAAATACTTAAAAAGTCAATTAATTATGTTTTCATTTATAAGATCACGCACCTCACAAATATTATACCAATAACAACAACAGCATGGCACAGACTGTTCCCGAAACTAGCATGCATTGTATTGGAAGCGCGGGGTGCGCCCGCGGGGGTGTCGCGCGACATTCGACGAACGGAACGAAAAATCAGTGCGCCTCACGCAGCCGCGTGATGCGGACATCTTATTGGAAGAGTAGGTAGGTTATTTTAAAATGTCCTAGAAAGAAAATATAATTTAACGATATTTTAGTTAAACACTGGGACAATTTAAGATGTCTCAACATAGAAATGTTTTTATAATTCCATATAAGGACATTAGAAGATGTCTCTGTATAGAAATATAAGAAAAGTAAAAATCTTCCTGACTTTTTAAATATCTTAAGATGTCAGAATCTTGAACTAAAGGTCGGTAAAAATATGCTTAAATGTCTCAGTGAGACAATGAAATTTAGGCACTTTGGTTGCGTTTTACAAATATCCGATTTTTGAACAAGACAGAAGAGCAAATTTTTCACATGAAACAAAACTTATCTCAATTTTTGTTTTTTTTAAGATATCTTACTGTTGAACTAGGGCAGCGAATTATGTAGGTAGGTACCTACATAAAGAACAATACAAGTTAAATATTTTAATGCTATGTAATTTCATTTCAGGCAGTTTTCGATGCAAGACTAAAAATACGAAATATTGTTGCACATTGGAGGGGCAGTACTCACGACTCACGTATATTTAATGAAAGCTTACTAAAGCAAAGTTTTGAAAATTGTCAATTTTACGGCAGATTACTAGGTGATTCTGGTTATGCTTGTACACCATATTTGTTTACGCCTTTATTAAATCCAGCAACACGCAAAGAGGAATCTTATAACTTTGCTCACTTATGGACTCGAAATACTATTGAAAGGTGCTTTGGTGTGTGGAAAAATAGGTTCAGATGTTTACTAACAGGGTTTAGGACATCTCTAGAAAACACCAAGATGTACATTGTAGCTTTGGCAGTCCTACATAATATAGCCATAGAGCTAAATGAGGAACCTTTTCCAGACAATGATATTGTTAATATACCAGGTCAACCTCCAGAGGTGCCGTCACAGGGAAATACATTACGTGGTGCAGCAGTTAGAGCCATATTTATAGAGGAGAACTATTAGGTAAGTATTTAATAAAAATCTTTTTATTTACATATATTTATTAACCCTTATTACGGCGCTGAATTGCAGTTCTGCAACAAACCATTTGAACTAACCAATTCGTTCAAAGAAACTAATTGAATACCTTTTAACGCAGCGATGCACATCTACATCAAACCATTCTATCAAATTAGTTACCAAATTTATCGATAGATGGCGGTATTTGTATTTTATGGCCACTCGAAGTGACGAACCCATCGGAACCGGTTTGTGTAGTTGGTACGCAATTTCAATTGCAAATTTTTTAAAAGTTACTAAAAATATCGACAAGAAATTGCTGTGGAGTAACGGTAAGATATTGATTTTCACTGCTTATATGTAATTCAAATGTTTTATACTATATTTATAGAGATCGGTTCAAGTTTTGTTCTGATGCAGTAATGCATCAACTGCGCCAAACTGTTAGATTTTTTTACGTTTTTCTAAATAGGTATCTTTTTTTATTCCAGGTTCAAAATGAGTTCGAGGCCTACACGTTCAGCTTCTAGGCTTCGACATTTGACGAATGAGGAACTGGAAAATATTTTAGTCCAATTTGAAGGTTCCTCACTACCTTCAAATTGGACTAAAATATTTTCCAGGCTTGGATTACTCAGACGACGATGATGTAGCTGATCCTTCGTACATTTTGAAACAGAATGATCCGTATTTGCGTCAAGACTCGGATGAGGATCCCGAAGTATGAAGATGGTACGAACATGTCATTGTCCTGATTTTCTGGGTTTGTTACTTCGGGTTCCTCATCCGAGCACTAAGATTCATCCATATGAGACACCGCCTACTGTTCCAGAACTCAGTACCTGTTCCGTATACATTTCACGAAGAACACGTGTTCCTAAGATAATGCCATATGGAAAACTAAAAACTTAGAGCTGAACGAAGACCAGGTGAGGTTCCGGGGATCTTCTAAGTTACTAAATGAAACATAAGAATTGCAGACACCTTATCAGGTATTTTCTTATTTATGCACTGACGATATTGTGGATCTCATAAGAGACGAAACAAACCTCTCAGTGTGAAAAGGATTCCAGCACATCTATCAATGTAAATAAGACAGTTCATTGGAATTATTTACTTCATGTCCATAATTCATCTACCCAATGTGTGAATGTACTGGTCAGAGAAGTATGGCTATACCCACATTCGCGAGACCATGGCTCTAAAACGGTTTGAGTTGCTGAGATAAACACTTCATTTCAATGATAACTCTAAAATGATACCATATGGTCAGCCAAATTCTGATCGACTATATAAAATCAGACCGATAATTGAATACCTAAACCGTAACTTTGCAAAAGTGCCCTTTGAACAACATTTGTCCGTTGATGAACAAATGGTGCTCAATTCCGCTGATTTCCGACTAGAAATTGCTGAGACTTTAGTCAAGTATAAGAAGGTGAACCGGCTGAAGCGCACTAGTGACGTAGAAGCACTCATCCAGGACAAAAAGGGCCTTGTCAGTATATCCCGCCTAAAGACGTCAAATTGGATCAGTTAGGGCACTGGCATGTTTGGACTGTCAAAAGGCTTAGGTGCAAATATCCAGGTTGCACTGGAACTGCCCAAACAGAATGTGAAAAGTGCGGCATAGCCTTGTTTTAACAAAAATAACAACTGTTTTCGATCCTTTCACGTTTCGTAACATTTATATGTTTTAACACCATGATGCATATCTGCATCACTATGTTTTTTTTCAAAAATAAATACTTTTTCTTACATAATTTTTTTTTCATTATTTTTCCCATCATTATACAAGGTGTTGATTTGCATCCTAGTCAAATTCAAGGACGTAATTATGCTAATGATTCTCGACCCAAATCAACAATAAAATGGGTAGGTATTTTTTTATTTATTTTTCTTATTTGCGGAAATCCGTAAGTGTAAACCAGCCGTATTTAAACGCGGCCTGTCTGTTACTAGCCCTATAACCGCGCTTTTACACACAAACAAAAGCAAACAATACATACACAACGCATACGCAACGTTCATTCAATAAATTCGTAGGTAGTCAATCCTACCCCAATCACGGTGCGCGCACGCTCCTAGCCGCGCCCCCGCGGCTCTGGAACTAACAGTGTGTTTGATGTCGCCGAAGCGTGCGGGTGCTTTGCGAATTTCGCTTCTCGGTACATCGTTGAGACGTAGGTACAAAGTGCAAGATGACGGACAACTATTCAAATGTCGAGTTGGTGGAGATGGTCCGTCTGTATGCCATCAGTGGAGACAGCCTACGACGAGCCATCCAGATGTTCACCGAAATGTTTCCCGATCGGGAACCTCCATCACAGAGCGTCATGCTGGCTGCTACGCAAAGACTGAGGGATCATCGGCAGTTTGACGTTCCCCTGCATGCTCAAGCTCGCGGCAGCGTAGGCCTGCCTGTCGCCTTGCAAGAAGATATCCTGGAGTACTTCCAGCGAGACCCACGGGCAAGCACGCGGGAGGCTGGTCAACACTTTGGAGTGCACCACACCACAGTGTGGCGCCTACTGAAGCGTGAACTGCAACACCCGTTCCACTACCGCAAGGCACAAGACATTCACTCAGGTGATAATGCCGTGCGGATTACATTTTGTCGCTGGTTGCTGGAACACCAAGACGCCAACATCCTGTGGACGGACGAGTGTTTATTTACTCGAGTTGGCGTCTACAATGTTCATAACGAACATTGGTGGGCTCACCGCTACCATAACCCGCACGTAACCAAACGGCATGCGTTCCAAGTGCGGTTTGGACTGAATGTGTGGGCTGGCATAATAGGGGAACATGTGCTTGGACCCTACTTCATTGATGGGTACCTCAACAGTGCCAAATACCTGGAGCTGTTGCGTCACGTTGTCGAGGATATGTTGGGTTTACACGGAGGAAGTGACAAGTGTAACAGAATTACGTGCAAGGATCATTAGTGCTTTCGACACTTTAAAATAAAAACGAATGTGTTAGTGTTACGTAAGGTGAAGGAAAACCAGCTACCTCGTGCTCGATTGTGCGAGGAGCGTGATGGTGGCCACTTTGAACAATACCTCCGGGTAACTTAAGTAGGTAATTTATTTATTTGTACATTTTGTAAATACGTTGTTAGCTTAATCAATTTTATTAGTGTAAATAATTTGATTTCAAATTTTTAACTACGCCAATAATACCTAAGAGTCGAAAGTATCACCACGTAGGTACATACACTTAATTAGCACGTCTTTCCATTTCCATCAAACGTAGAAAACATTTTTAGACTTAGTGGATCGGTACACCAACTAAGGTAGGTATTATTGCCGGTCCTAAACCCGTTAAGTAGGAAAGAAAATTTCAAATCAACCAATTTAATCCACAAATAAAAACAAAATCACTACGAAAACTTTAGGTTGAAGGATAAAGCAAAACTAACGTTTTATTAATCATCTGATATCAGGTCAGTGAACTTTTCTTTGGCGCACTAGTATTACTGTCATTAGTAAGATTTCCGTATTCCAATGATGCTCAAAAATGAGTTAATCCACAAATAAAAACAAAATCACTACGAAAACTTTAGGTTGAAGGATAAAGCAAAACTAACATTTTATTAATCATCTGATATCAGGTCAGTGAACTTTTCTTTGGCGACTAGTATTACTGTCATTAGTAAGATTAATCCGTATTCCAATGATGCTCAAAAATGAGTTAGTTATTAAGCGAAATTTATGACAATAATGTAGGTGGTTTTCGAAATAAAATTAGGTAAAATGATTGCTACCGGTCATGGCTCGGTCGCGCTCGAGCGCACGCGGCTTGCATTTCGTAGGTACAGACGTCGACACACACGCACACAGCTCAGCTGCATTGTAGCTGTGTGCGCAGTCGGGTGATTCTGTTTTATTTGTATTGAATTAAGGGTTTAATTCTGAAATACTGTTAAATTTCAACAACAAAAAAAAAGCAGCGCTTATTAGTTATTACCCGCTACCGTACTTCAATTGATTATTTATGTCTTTTATGACAACCTCCTGAAATTTGACGAGGATGCAAATCAACACCTTGTATAGTTAGTTTGAATCTATTGTCAACAAAAAAATACAAAAACACGTTGTTGCGCCGTAAAGGGTTAAAATAAATCAAAATTTTATTTTTCTAAAAATTTGCGGTACATTTCTTGCTGCAGTTTTAAATTAGTCATAATCTGACTATGTATCTCAGCCATATATTTTATCCTTAATTCATGTTCCTTTTGTTGCCGTTCACTTTCCAGAACTCTTAACTTGTGCATGTCCTCATAGGAAGCTTCAGCAAAGTTAAACTTGTCAAAAACCTGAAAAGAATAAAAATGCATTAGATGATCTATTAATTTAGGATGGTTTACACAGCAAAATTTGTTAAGGTTTAGTTTATGGTAGACACCATTGCACTATCTGTACACTATAATACAAAATATAAATACAATACTGACCGTTCTTTTTTTTACAGAACATTTTGGTGTCTGCTGTATTGGTATTGGCTCCCTGATGGACAGTACTGGCTGGCTCGTAGATGTTGTCGGCTGGCTGGTAGATGCAGTCGGCTGGATGTTAATTGGCACGCTAGTGAAAGCTGTCTCCTGGCTGGTTGCTTCCACCATTTTGTTGTCATCTATTAAAATAGTCTGAAAACAAGAGGCAGTACTTAGAATGATACCTTTTAAATAAAACCATACTGCTAATTAATGTCTTTCTTTTTACTTACGATATCGTTTACGATGTTGCATGTGTTCAATAACTTTTTATTGACTTCATTTGAAATATTCTGAAACAAAAGAAAAGTTAACACTATAGTAATTTACAGTAGTAACTGCTTCAATGACGTGTATATGTATATAAAGTTAGAGCCCACTGTTAAGTTTATTTACACCTTATTCAGCTACAAAAAGATTCATGGGAAGATGTGGGGGTAAACTTTTTCCTTTTAACATTCATAAAGCATCAAACCAACACATAGGCTACGCGGTCAGGTAATATAAAATATAATAACTAATATAAATGAACACACTGGTCACCCATGAACAAACTATGAAGTTTTTTGCCAGAGACATAAAGCATTTAATTAAATTTAAGGAATAATATTAAAGTATCTGTTGTAAATATTTACCTTTGCACCATCACAGTCAAATTCATTAAAATCTACTTCAAATTCTTGAGGTATCAAGTCCATTATTTCTAATGTCTCTTGACCAGGAGATGGTGGTTTTGGCCCACCACCTGTTTGTTTTAGCTGTTGTCTTTAAAACGATAACTCTTTTTTAGAGTTCAGCTTTGTGACTTTCCATTGGTTGACAAGTTGTTTCTTGTCCCTAATTCTTTTATTAGCTCTGTTGAATCTGAAATACGTATTTTATTTAATCATTTAACATAATATGCCTTTGTTATTTTTCAATTCGGCTGTCGACTAATAGAAATAAAGAAATAAAAGTTCGCTCACTGTTCTGTTATTTCCGTCCAAGCGTAAATTTTTGCTTTATTTGTATTGGTAGAAATATCTTTGTTTTCGATAATATGCGTGTAGGGTCGAATTATTTCCCTTAATAGAGCCTGTAAATAAAAGATCAACATTTATTAAGGTGTGTTATTTTAATAAACTTCGATGAGTATAAATACCACGCTTGCCGCATGATGTTCACACCGTAATTTAGGGTACATACATACCTTTTCTTCTTTCTCCCAGTTGATTGATCGCTCCCCACAGAACATGATATACTCACCTACGGGAGAAGAATGTCAACTTCATACAAAAAAAATGCGGCAAGAAGCGATTAAGATGCCACCTATTGGTCGCCCCCTATAAACTTCTAGTGGCGGCAATTCTAAATATGTACTTACAGGTTTTAGTTTTTTAAAGGTTTTAATAATAAAATAAGGAGATGATTTAAACAAAGTTTATTTAAAAGTTCAATTACAGTCAAACCAACATCAATTCAATAAATATAAACAAACATCAAGAACAGAATTAAGTCTAACAGAAAAATATAGTTGCATAAATCAGTTCAGATTCAAATTTTAGTTCTAATTATACTTTTTACTTATTTGTGTGTATAAATTACAATAATATACTATTTAAAATAATTAATCTAGATGGTGAAACCAATAACAACACTACTTATTTTACAATCAAAACGTTAAAGATAATAAATATATGACTCATCTAAACATAATCCTGAGTATATTTTACACTAATTGTATTTTAGTGTCAACTAGAATTATAGTAAACAGAAAATGCTATAATTCAATATGCAAAAGCAAAAAAAAAAAATGTATTCATTACAATGTCTAGAGGTACTGATTTCTACTTTTTACAATAAGCTCACCATGTATTTTATAGAATAGAATACCACCACCAATCACCAATTTAATATTGCAACAGTGCTTACAACTACAATTTGCAACGAAAAGTACAGTAAAACTTATGTATATTATTACATTTACTGACCTCAAGGGTGATTGATTGTCAGGATAATTTTCCAATAAAACAGCACATTCTATACTTGTATATTGAAAAATCAAACATGCTTTAAAATATTAATTTTCTATAAAAGAGTATATGTACTGAATAAAATGTGCTGTTTTATTGTTTTGAGATATAACATATTATGAGTTTAAAAAATAAAAAAAAACTAGTGGGTGGGTGGTGTGGGTGGTGGTGGTGGCTGCAATCTTCGCGTGGCTAGGCCTGGGATATAGTTCAGTTAACTTTAAAAAAAAAAACTACTGCATATATCATCCACACCCAACCCTCAACAGCTGGTGGTTTAGAGCGACATCCAACTAACTACAATGATTGGAAAACAATTTCATTTCCTTAAATAATTTCAGGTGTGCTGTTTTTCCAGTAAGGTTTGTTGAATGTTGTTTCCCTTTTCTCTAGTCTGGAGTGTTGCTGTTAAGGCAATCAAAAATGTTATCCATGTTTGCCACAAGAGAGTAGCTGTGACAGCAGCTTCCGTTGTTAGTTCACCTGAAAGATTATTATTAAAATTAGTTATCTTGGTCATAATTGCGATTTTGATGAATAATTGAGGCAGTTAAGATGTGTTTTATTTATTCATGTTAGGTACATTTGATGTTGTGATACAATATTAATGTAGATTAGTGATTAGATTACCTGTAGATATTTTACAATACATTCCAGCTGCAACAGAGTGACTTAAAACTTGAGTATTCATATTCGGGTTTAAGTGTTCTTGCCGCAAAGTAGGAGCAAACACGAAGTTGGGTTTACATTATCCAGCTCATAAAAATTCTTGATATGCAAACATTTAGCAATGCCTGTAAGTAAATGAAAATATAATTAATATACAATGCAGAACTTTTGAAACAATCAATTTTTATTTTATTAAACTGTTATTCATACCTTTGCCAGTTTGATCACAAAGTGTATAACTTCATGATCAAATTTCTAAAACATTTTAGTAGATGCGGTAGATCACACATTGATGGAATTAAGTGATCCTAAATTTCAAAGGTTCTGTGAAGTGGCTCTATCCATGTTACAGACAGATGCAGATATAATTAATCCAATATCAAAACAATTATATACAACCTGAAAAATAGAAAATAATTATTATATTTCTTTTTTTGTATTGTATGGACGTAAATTAAGCAAAAGGAGTATGTAAGAATCGTAGTAGGTGGCGTTCTGTAGTTTCTGCCTACCTCTATGGGAGAAAGGTGTAAATTTATGTATGTATCAATGTGTCTGAAAAAAAAACATAGTTTGTAAGTATTTTTACTTGTTTTCGTTATTACCTCTTTAATGAGTACAGCAAGTCTATCTGCAGTCACAGAAGAACCAGATAGATAAAAAGTGAGTGGTTGAGAAAAAAGATAAAAAAGTTAGACCTTGTGCGATCTAATTACTATTCTGTAAACATCTCGCTGTGACTATAAGGGAGTGAGCGTGAAGTGCGCTGTCATTGCCCAAGCATCCTGTAAAAATCAATGGAATGACAGCTCACTTAACACTCACTCTGCTTAAGAATTCAGGGTGATGATTACAGAATTGACCGGCAGGAAATGAATAATTTAATTGCTTAACTTAATTTAAAATGTTTGTATCGTGCGGTGTTAGTTTCGCTAAAACTCTAGAATCGGTGGACAGATTTCAATCATAATTTCTTTGTTTTTTTTAATTAGAAGTAAAAAAAAATGGGGTGGAATGAAGTCATAATAACTTGTATCATGATACTTGGTATGTTTTATTACCTACAGGTTGCACTTATGATTAAACGAAAAATGAAGTATTAATACCATCATGACATGGAGCTATACATAATGATATCACAATCACTCTTTGCAGCGGAAACAAGATGGCTTTACACGGTACCTTGTCTGTAAATTATTAGTGTGTCTGATCAAAATTGTTCAATTTATGAAAACTTTAAATACTAGTATGTTTATAAATTAAGTACCTTAATTTAATTAATATCCTCTGGCACTGCATCTTTTTGCAACTTGTTAGTTGAAAAGTTGACGAAGGACATCCTATTAAAGTGTTTGTCACACAGCATTCTGTGTTCAGCATTCAATTTAATTGAAAGTTGTGTAGAAATCTCGTCGTTGGGCAAACAATATTTCGCCCTCTCGCAACTGTAAAAGAATTGATGAGATTGATTAGAAAGGCAATAGGTACTTTTAAGTGCCTAGTGGGTCGTCTTAGTGGCGGATTTAGATTGTACATACCGAAGGCTATTCCGTATTCCAGGTTTAGGAAGTCGGAATAACTTTACACCCGGGTCGTCACGTGGCGAGCGCTCGCATTTGAAGCATTTTCTCTGATATTCCTTCATTTCTTAGAAAATGAAGTAACCGCCGTCAGGAAACCTAAAAAAATACAAATATATAGTATAATCTATGAGAAGATGCACTGAACTTATAAATGCTCTAAGAATCTCAATCTCGAAATCAAGTCTATATTTGACTTGAGTTAATCCCTGTTAAACGGAGGAGCAGCAGCTCGACTCGATTTAGGGAAATATAAACAACGAAAATTACGAAATGTCAAGGTAAGGAATTAGGAAAAAACGCAACATAACTCAGACAGTTTTGCAATTGTTATCCATAGATTAATATACTGTTGTTATCTTTGTCAGGGAATAATTTATTTACGTTAATTTAGTTGCCATTGTGCAAAACCTTTACTTCCCCAAAGGTTTGTTAAACCGTATTCAAGTAATCTTGCTGAAGGTTTTATGCAAATTGTAATAGCAATTTAATATAATCTACCCAAATTAATAGTTATGAATACTTCAAACTTTAATAAAATAACAATATAAAAATTTCGCCATTAAAAGAATGTCCTCGAAACAGTTTTTGTTATTATGTCAAGCAACACATAAATATGTCACAAGTTTACAATATTGCTAGGGCATAAAATATATGTTTTTTTTGTTTTTGGGAAACAGGGAATTAAAAAACGGAACGGAAAGGATTACAATGATAGGAAATATGGATCAGGCAAGTCATTAATATAATATAATAATGTACAATATAATAAATAAACTAAAGTTTAATATCATTTATATACAGAAAGGAGGCAATTATATCATAATAAATTATTGGGTTATTTAATAAACAAATCATACGAGTGGGGAAAGGGGTTTTTAAACTAATAAGGGAATTAGGGAAATCAGAACGGTCATGACGAGAACATGAAAAAAATATATGGTCCAAGGTACCAACATCTTCCCCACATTCACACATGTTATCCTCTACAATACGGAGCTTGGCAAGATGGTAAGGAGTACATACATGACCCAAACGCTTACGAATGATTTGACTAACCAAACGTACACCATCACTTTTATTTTCACCACATCCCCATGTCTGATGATGACAATTAAAATCTCCCATTATCAAGACAGGGCTTTTCAATGAACAAAAAATATCACTCATCTCTTGTAGAGCAGCAGAGGAAGGCTTTGGAATATATACAGAGGCATAAGATACATTATTTACACGTACAGCAACGAAATCGACTAAAGAATACTGATTGGGTAATGTAATTTGAGAAAATGCAACATTGTTTTTGATTAAGATGGCAACACCACCGTAGCCATCAGTTCTGTCATTACGAATGCAAACATAACCTGGAATACCAAATATTCGACCGTGTTTAAGCCATGTTTCACTCAATGCAACAATAAGTGGTTTATACTTGTTATCTAAATAGAAAAGATCAGTTTTTTTATTAGTCACTGACCTGACGTTCCATTGAATAATCAAATCCATTATCGTTTTTGTCTGTCAGTAATTTACAAATCAGGTCAGCGTTGTTCGGTTTTAAGTATTTTTTATTTTGTAACATCTTAATAAGACTGTTAATTAGATCCATAATCTGTTCATGATCTTCTTTTTGTTCGGGTTTATTCTGTAGTGCACACCCATTACTGGGACTTGGTAAACTGAACTCATTTATTAATTGTGTGCTGCTCTGTCATATCCAGACGCAGATTTAGGAGGCGAACGTGGTTTTTTAAATACTGTTTTTTTATATGAAGTTGTCCTAGGACCATTATTCACATTATTATTAGTGTGGAAGTATGTGGATTTGGAATCTGATTGAGAAATTTTACTACCTGAAACAACTTTCTGCATAAGACATAGAGGAAGATGGATGCAACTTACTAGCCTCCAAATAAGAAATACATGAATGAGCCATAGTGTTTTTGATATCTCTTTGTCTCTTAAACTCAGGGCATGCTTTATAGCAAAGTGAAAACCAGAACAATTTATACAAGATGCACAATCCTCCTCAATGCTACAAGATTCAGCTGAATGATTTTGTCCACATTTAAAACATCTTGGCTCTGCAGCCCTACATTGTAATTTTGTACCTACAGCATCTGAAACACTGAATGGTGGGGTACACATATATATCAACATTTAATGCATTATAGCACATGAATATTCTCTTTGGTAGAATCTGTCCATCAAAAGTTATAACAATGGATTCTGAAGGTTTCCAAACTGGACTACCGTTAATCTGCACTTTATAATTTAACCTCTGAATTTTCATGACCTTTCCACACCCAACAGGTATAGAAATATTTGCTTCAATTTCATCAAATGACCATTCTGAAGGAACACCACGCACAATACCTATTCTAGTTACATTGAATGTCGGGATAAAGGCTTTGAATCCAATAATACTTAATAAGTTAGAATTTATAAAATCATTTGCATCATGGAAAGTTGAAAATGCAACTGCACACTTATTGCGGCCTATCCTTTTAATGCTTCCATTTATTATATTTTTAAATCCTCCCCGTTTCATAAAGTTTCCAAATGCAATGGGATGTAATACAGTTCCACTATTAGGTAAGTCGGTGATGCGCTGTACATGTATCAAATAAGGAGATACATCGGTATGTATGTACTCCTTCCTACCAACCGGCTCAAAACTTGCTTGAGTAGGCTTTGACTGTGACCCAAGTTGGGACGACGCTTGGTTACCATGGGTATTTTCAAGAACAGTCTCTTGGTGATTACAGTTACAATCCGTGATACCGAGTTCATTCTGGCCATGACCTTTTCTGCTGCGTTTGCGTATTTTACATGTTTCACAGATTCTCCTGCGTTTTCTAGAAGATTTTTCGCTACTGTCAGTGGCCACTGAACCATCAGTGTCCATACCACTTTTCTCTATAATATTATCATTTCGTGACATGATAGTCACATAGTTTGCGACATCCTCGGGGGGATTTAGGCCGCCGCCTAAATCCCCCTGCAAGTTATTAGGGGGGTCGTTCATACGACCCGGACTTAGGGACTAATCATATAATAAAAAAACTTACCAAATATTCACCTACGAACACTACTTTATATATATACAATTATTATACAAGATTATATACAAAGATAAGACTCAACTGATCCATTTTACAACAAAAATTAAATTTCAAGAATTTGAAACAACCGCGCGCAACCGAAGTTTCCCGCCTTTTTTTCAATTATATTTCTATATCCGCAAAAATAAACATTAATTACAACTTGACTCAGTACCACAGAACAATCAAACAAGCAACAAGATGGCGGAGGAGGAGGCGGACGGACGGCCGGGGTAGCCGCAGGCGTCACAGGGGCATGAAGGAGTTGCAGGGGGGGTACAAACGTCATATATCATTTTCCCGCTGTCATTCGTGTCTCTGTTTTTTGCCTAGAACAGGGACCTTTTTTTTTTTTTTTTTTTTTTTTTTTCCTGGCTTCGCACGGTTTGTGCATTTAGCCAATGTCAGGTTATTTAATTTATTGTAGGAGACAAAGGTAGGGAAACTGGAATTTATTAAAATTATTCATTATTTAAAACGGAATTTGGTCCAAGGATATTTATTTATTTATTTATTTATTAATTTGGGATTTAGGATCAGTAATATTACTAACTATATTGAAAATGTATGATGAGATTCAAAAATATATTACAATTTAATATTATTAATGGAGATGAATGAAGCTATACATTTATATACAGGTAAACTATTTGACCGAAACATCGGGGTGGATGAAAGAAAAATACCGACCCTTTTGTCTACTACTGATTTCCCAGGCCTGCTTCCAGGTGTCCAAGAGAAAAGTTTTAGGTAAGTTCACAATATCATAGTTGAAATTTATGTATGGAACAATGTCCCCACACTGCACCGCTTCACCAGCGAGAGAATTCGCCACTTCATTGCCCTCGATTCCAGCATGGGCTGGAACCCACGCGAAATACAAGGCATTGCCTTCAGTTAAAGTTCTGTACGCAAATTCTCTTATCAAAGAAATTATCGGAGACTGGGATTTATGTATCAGTGGAGATTTGTTGATATGGCTAGAAGAGCACTTTGACAATCTGAAAAAATTATAACGTTCTTAAGCTTAAAAACCCGACTATATTCAATAGCTTTTAAAATACCAAAACATTCTCCTGTGAACACGGAAGTCTCCGGAGGAAGTTTAATTTTTTGAACAATGTTGTATTGTGAGTGGTACGTGCCAATTCCGACACAACCCGTCGGAGAACGCTTGGAAGCATCCGTAAAAATGTGGTGATATTCCGAGTGTTCGGATAGAAAATTGTTGAAACTTAGATGACAAACGGGGTCAGATTTACTAGTACAGTGAAATTTTATTATGGGATCGAAATGTAAACTGTCATAACTATTGCTAAATATGGGAAGTTTGTTTGAACGGTGAATTGGAGAAGATAGAGAAAGGTATTTTTTATAGCTTATAACCAAACAAGGAGCAGGTTTATGGGACCAGTAATCTGAAGAATCAATCAGCGACACTAAAGTGTTCAGTTTAGAAATGAGAGGATGAGTTGAGAACTGAATAATTCTGAACAAGTAATTATCAGAAAGGAACTGTCTTCTAAGATATAAAGGAGCTTCCCCGCATTCAACCTGTAAGGCATTTATGGGACTCGACTTCATAGCACCCGCAATAATTCGTAATGCTTTAGACTGGACACGGTCCAATTTTTTAAAAGCCGTAACACTGCCCGGTTCAAGAATAAATAACCCATAATCTAATGTGCTTCTAATTATAGCATTGTATATTAATTTTAAAGAAAAAGGATGTGCACCCCACCACACACCTGACAAACATCTAAGCATGTTTAAATGATTTTCGCATTTACTAACAATAAAATCGCAATGGGGAACACTGCTTAATTTAGAGTCTAAAATTACACCCAAATATCGGAAATTGTCTTTGACTGGAATAGGTGTATCTTTGTAGTAAAGATTAACTCTGGGAATGTTTCTCTTCCGGGTGAAGAAAACAGCCGCGCTTTTAGATGTTGATAACTCCAAACCGTTTACATGTAACCATGAATCCAAAGCACCTAGAGCAGAATTAATAGAACAACTAGCTTGCTCAATAGACTGACTTGTAGCATATAATAATAAATCATCGGCATATTGAAGAACTTTCACAAGATTAGGCAAGGACGAGTCTAAATCAAAAGTGTAAATATTGTATAAAAGGGGGCTGAGCACAGAACCTTGTGGGAGACCTCTCCATACAGTATGCGATACCTCACGATCCCCTATTATCATGTTAACAGAGCGTTCAGTCAGGATATTAATGATGAAATTCAACAAGTTCATTGGAACTTGTAAGGCTTTTAATTTATTTTGTAAAACTGATAATACAACATTATCATAAGCTGAATTAATGTCAAGGAAAACCGCGACTGTGGATTGATTATTAGAAAATGAAATCCGAATATCCGATGTTAAAGTGCTTAAACAGTCACTGGTACTTCTACCTTTTCTAAAGCCATATTGTGATTCTGCCAGGAGACCTTTACTTTCAACAAACCATTCTAGGCGATTTTTAATTAAGTGTTCTGCTAATTTTATCAGAATTGACGACAAAACAATGGGACGGTATGAAGAAACATCAGAAGGAGTTTTATTTGGTTTAAGGAATGGCAACACCATTTGACGTTTCCATTCTACAGGAACGTTTCCTGTAACCATAATAGAATTAATGAGCTTTAGGTAGTAATTGAGAACGTCGTCATTTAAATGAGAAAAGAAGGAATATGGTATGCCATCAATGCCTGGGGCTGAATCCTGCGTTTTACTAATAACAACCTTCAATTCAGTGAGAGTGAAGGGACGATCTAGCGACGAATGAATATTTTGGGTATTGGGTATGAAAGCTAGGTTAGCCTCGGGAACCCATGGAGGAGCTAATTTATTTAAAAATTCGCTGGCTAACGAATCAGGGATAGGAGAATGGTTATTATAGATGGATCTAAATCTACGAATGTTGCGCCAGACAATCGTAGGGTGAGTATTCGGTGAAATAGTTAAACAAAAGTTACGCCAAGATTCAAATTTTTTCTTTTTAAATAGTTTGCGGGTTTCTAAAATTATGCTAGTAAGAATTTCAAAGTTAATATCTGACATTTCAACGTTATAATTATATTCAGCCTCTTTACGTTTCTTAATCATTTCTGTGCACTCGGAATCCCACCAGGGAGGCGACGGAATTGAACTAATATTATTCTTTTTTACAGGAAAAACCTCATCCGCCGCTGCAATTAATAAGCGTGCTAAAGCTTCAGCACAACTGTTTTCATCATCATCAGAAATAACTGGCAAAGAACAAAGCTTTCTGTCAACAATGTCCTTAAATTTGTCCCAGTCACTACTATTACCATGGGGTAATTTATGTTTTAGATTTGATCTCCTAATTGGTGCATTTGGTTTACAAAGAGGATAAGAGATGACTATTGGAAAATGGTCACTACCAAAGGTAGAGGACAGAGTGTACCAAGTTAGGGAAGACGCAAGGTTAGGAGAACAGATAGTAAGGTCAATTGCGCTTTGGTTTTGGTTAGGATCAGAACGTCGAGTGGGTGCTCCTGAATTCAAGATGCATAAGTTATGAACATCTATTATATCGAGTAATTCATCCCCATAACTATTCGAAATTGAACAACCCCATGATTGGTGATGGCAATTAAAGTCAAGGCAAGTAAGTATTAAGAATGGTTTTGGTAGAGAAGAAAGGAGATTATTCATCTCTTGAAGTACAGAAGAAGAAGGGTGAGGAATGTATATAGAGACAAAACAAGTATTATACACTTTTATAGCTACAATTGAAATTTCCTCATTATGAGGTGGCAATGTAATTATGGAAAAAGGGATAGAATTCTTAATAAGTATAGCTACTCCACCATACCCATCAGATCTATCCTCTCTAATGGTTAAATAACCATTGATTTTAAAAATATGATGAGCTTTGAGCCATGTCTCTGCTAAAGCAAAGACAATAGGTTCAAATTTATTTAACAAATATATAATATCACTCTTTTTGTTTATTAGACTGCGGCAGTTCCACTGGATTATTTTGGATGTGTGGTCCATTATGAATGAATTGAGGTACATTAAAAGAAGAGGCAACGTTGGACGGTGAAATGTTGAACTGAGAGAGAAGACTGTGTAATGCAGAAAGAAAATCATTTATAGAAAAATTTACATCTTTATCTGAAATATTGTTATTATTGGAAAAAGCACAACCATCTGTCTGATGGTTGAGGAATATTAAAATCTTTAATAATAGCATTGTGAGCTTCTTTATTATATCCTGGTACAGATTTAGGAGGGGAACGTGGTTTGAAGAAGACAGTCTTTTTATAACTTGGTGACGTTTTATTAGGTAAAGACGTTGATGGAGTATCATGCAAGTTTTTGGATGGTGGAGCCATGAGTGTGTCTGCGTAAGATTTTGATATTGGAGGATGTATTTTTGCTGCTTCAGCATATGATACAGCGCTTTGTGCCATATATGTTTTAATTAATTTTTGCCTAGAAAATTCTGGGCAAGACTTATTTGTTGCAAAATGGTACCCAGAACAAAGACAGCAAGATGCATTTTCTGGGGCAGTTTCACAACTATCCCCAGTATGTCCTTGACCACATTTATAACATTTAGGCTTCGACCTACACTGGAGTTTTGTGTGCCCAAAACGACAGCAGTTGAAGCACTGAACTGTGGGGAAAATATACAATTCTACAGGTAATGCATTATAACACATAAAAATTCTTTTTGGTAAAATCTGTCCATCGAAAGTAACCACAATCGATTGGGAAGGTTTCCATATGGTACTGCCATCCACGACAGTTTTAAAATTAAGGCGCCTCACCTTTAAAATGGGCCCGCAGCCAATTGGTACAGAAATATTCTCAATGATTTCCTCCGGAGACCATTCCGCAGGAACTCCACGCACTAAGCCCATTCTGGTTACATTATAAGTGGGTATGTAAGCTTTATAATCATATTTCGCAAGACTACTACTATTAATAAACGAATTTGCGTCCAAGAAATTGGAAAATGAAATACTAATTCTATTACGCCCGATTTTTTTGACACTGCCATTAATAATGATATGGAAGGCATTTATTTTTAAAAACTTCCCAAATGTGATGGGATGCAGTGTGGTTCCATCATTTTCCGAAATAGAACTTTTAGAAACGTGAATTATAAATGGCGCGATGTCCGACTTTTCGTAAACTTTACGCCCAATTTGAGCGGGAACTGAAGGCGCTGGAGTAATCGGTACTAAGTTGGTGGGTGCGTTTATGGTAGAGGTAGTAACTATGGAAGATATTTGTTCCGCGCTTATGGTGGAGTCTACTACACAACCACAACCCGAAGATTCGGATCCATGGCCTTTGCGGGTACGACGACGTTTATTACAGTGCTTACAGACATGCACGCGAGTTCTTTTTAAAGATTTGGTCGTAGACGACCCATCGGTATCCATACCCGATTCATTTGAAATGGTTATATAGCTGCCTACCGGGGGGACAAAGCCCCCCGGAACAGGCGGATCATTCATCATCACCACCACCTATCTATATTAGTAAAAAAACTTACCCCTACCGAAGAATATACCTACACAACTAAATTAAGATTAAATATAAAGAAACTACGACACTAAAACTACGATTACTGATACTATTATATAATTAAAAATATTTTTTATGAAAGATCAAAAAGGACGCGTCCACCAAGTTAGAAGTTTCCCGCGCTTTCATCAACAGGGACCTGGGATGGCACTTATGGCTGGAAAAAAAGAAAACAAAAAAAGGATTTGACACTTGGCTGATTGGCTCTTTACAATATTGAATGAAAAATAATTGGACTTGACCCAAGATTTTGTGGACTAACAAATCTTAAACATGGATTTAATTGAAATAAACTGAAGACTTTAAGGTGGAAACTCACATCTGGCCCGCGAAATTCTAATTTTCTTACGTTTTTGGAAATTTGCAGGCCAGTGCTTGGTTGTATGTAGAAAATTTGATTTGCGACTGTAAGACGTATGAAGTTACCGAATTATAACCATCAAAATTACTAACTACTAAAGAACGACGACTAAATTACTAAAGAATGACTTTTACATGCAAAAATCAATTTTGACATGAAAATGAACTTGGAGGGTTGTATTGATAATTTGATGGTTATAATTCGGTAACTTCATACGTCTTACAGTCGCAAATCAAATTTTCATAAACATACAACCAAGCTCTGGCCTGCAAATTGCCAAAAACGTAAGAAAATTAGAATTT
Source organism: Diarsia rubi (assembly GCA_932274075.1). NCBI lineage: Eukaryota > Metazoa > Arthropoda > Insecta > Lepidoptera > Noctuidae > Diarsia > Diarsia rubi. The sequence continues at coordinate 18,813,189 of OW026413.1, forward strand.
CGCGGGCCAGATGTGAGCTTCCACCTTAAACGGGTTAACTTTACATGGAAAACAAGAAACTGATGAATTAACTGGATTTGATTACATAAGGATAAATACTGATGACTTAAACTGATTCTATTATTGGATAAATATAAAACTAATAAATTTTATTGGATTTGAAATTACAAACAAGATTGATGAAACTGGATCTACCTCAAGAAAAATACTAACTGATGACTAGGCACCATGGTCTCAGACCTTAGCCTGTTCCGTCAGGAACGAAACTAAAAAAAAAAAAAAAGAAGTGTCAACAAGAAACGAGAAACCCGAAGACTCGACTCCCGAACGAACAAACAAACCATCGAGTTTTTTTTTACCCGACTGCGGCGAAGCCCAAAAGGACCTTCCTTTTGGGCTTCTTATGTGTTTAGCGTGTATGTATGTATGTCCGTTTCTTTGTTCCCTCATAACTCCTAAACAGATTAAGGGATTTGAATAAAACATACGTCGTTAGATTCGTCTTTTTTGGAGGAGGTTTAAGGATATCTATATTTGGGTTTTACTTAGACAATGAAACACCGCACGGTTGCAAGATGGACGACGACTTTTTATTCTCATAATTCAGTAACACAACTTGCATTGACAGTGGCGCCACGGCGCATAGCGGCTAATAGTGAAAACATTTGTTGCACAGATAAATAAGTATCATAGATATGCATTCATTTTAATACCCCCCCTCAACAAATATTTTCTTTCAATCTTTACATTCTATGTTTTACACTGTACTTTAATATACTTCAATTACACAAACAAATCTTAACTTGGCTGGCTATGCATTAACAATTCAACTTGTTTGAGAACTAACTTAGCTTATTTACTTTATTTTCCTATGCATGAATGGCCAGCTGATATGAATAGTACCTAACCTAAAAGTTTACAATTCACACAATAGCTTAAATTCTAATACAGTAACTTGACAAACTTTTCAAACAAAGTTTTACCTAAAGGTTTAGTGAGAAGATCTGCCAAGTTATCTTCTGTTTTAATATACTGCAAAGACATACATTTTTCTTTTATTTTGTCAATGATGAAGTGATATCTGATATCCAAGTGTTTAAGCCTTTTATTATTTCCATTGTTGAAAACCAATTTTATAACTGACTGGTTATCTTCATAAATAATCACATCATTAATGACAATATTGAAATCACATAACAAATTCTTTAACCAACATGCTTCTGTTACAGCCATACTTAATGCAATGTATTCAGATTCAGTGGATGATAGTGATACACTGAGTTGTTTCTTACAACACCATACTACACTACAATTAAACACTTTAAAAATGTAACCCGTTGTAGACTTTCTGTCTTGGGTGTCACCAGCCCAATCTGCGTCTACAAAGCCTTGCATTCCTGTGCCCGTGCTGCTGTATACTAATGCAAAATCTAAGGTTCCCTTTATATACCGTAGAATACGTTTTAATGACTTATACAACATAACACTAGCACAGTGTTGATATCTACTAAGAAAATAAACTGACACACATAAATCTGGTCGAGTACCACATACTGCATACATTAGGCTGCCTATAAGTTGTCTACACTTTCTTTCTATTATTGGATTTTCAGATTTTTCCCTTTTCAACAAATCAAACTTGTAATTCTGGTCTAATGGAGTTGATATAGGTTTGCAATTTGACATATTAAAACGTTCCAAGACTTTAGTTAAATATGTCTTCTGACTGATTATTGTTCTGCATTTATCTTGTTTGATATCTATGCCTAAATAACTAGTTGCTAACCCCAAGTCCTTCATTTTAAAGTTATTATGCAACTCTGTTTTGAAATTTTCTAAAACCTTATTTTCAGAACAAAACATAAGTATATCGTCTACAAATAGTAAAACGTATAGTTCACATCCGTTTAGTTTCCTATAATATAAACAATAATCATTTTTTGATCTATTGAAATTTTCTTTAGTCATGAACTCATCGAACTTTCTATTCCAGCATTTAGGGGAACTTTTCAAACCGTATAGGGATTTATTCAGTTTACATATTTTACCATTTGGTAGCTTTAGGTATACTATTTCATCTATATCACCATGTAAGAAAGCGCCTACCACATCCATTTGATGGACTGGAAGTTGTAGTTTATTGGCTACAGCTATAAATACTCTAAATGTTGGTAATTTGGCTACCGGAGAGTATACTTCTAAATCAGTGTCTGATTGCTCAAAACCTCTAGCAACTAACCTAGCCTTGTATACTTTTTCTCCACCTATTTGTTTGACTTTGAAACACCATTTACTTGATATAACTTTATTTCCACTTGGAATACTATTAACTTCGGTCCATGTATTGTTTTCTTTCAGGGTGTCTAATTCAATATTCATAGCCTTTTCCCATTCTTCTTTTTCTTCTGAATTTAATGCATCTTCCAGAGTGATTGGTTCAGTGTCAATGGATAAGAGGTTTGTGTCATACTCTGATAACCATGATGGTTTCTTTGTTACCCTACCTTTTCTTGTTACCTCTTGTGGTTTTTCTTGTTCTATTGCTTTATCAACTGAATACTCTTCTTCTGAATCTTCTGCAGACATTATTCTTTCCTCTTCTGGACTTGATATTCCCTCCATGGGAATTTCTAGATTCTCTTCTAGCTCTGGTGTCTGTGATCTGTCTTCTTCTTCACAGAAACTATGATATTCTTCTACTTCTTTGTTATCATTTTCTATTTCTTGCTTATCATTTTCCATTTCCTCTGTTTCAGAGTCTGTGATAGTAACCGAGGGTTTACTGTTCTGATCCTGTCTATTTTTACAAACCTTTTGCACATTAATAAACGTACCTTTTATGAATGTTACCTCTCTTTTTACAAGAACATCATTTTTATGTGGGAAATAAATTCTAAAACCTTTTGTTGTTTCACTATAACCTACAAAATATCCTATTTCAGCTTTACTATCCCATTTCTTACGCCGTTGGTCAGGGATATGTACTCCTACCTTTGATCCAAATACTTTCAAATTATTTATGTTGTAGGCTTGCTTTTTATACCAAAGTTCATAAGGAGTAACACCGTTTAATCTACTTTTACCAGTTCTGTTTAAGACATAAACAGCTGTGTTGACCGCTTCAGCCCATAGGGACTTGTCCAAACCACTTGACAATAGTATAGTTCTAGCTGCTTCTGTAACTGTGCGCATTTCACGTTCTATACACCCGTTTTGCTGAGGTGTGTATGGAACACTAGTTTGGTGGATAATACCTAAACTATCTAATAGAGATTTCAATTCTTTATTTGTAAATTCTAAGCCACAGTCTGACCTTATTGTTGTAACTTTGTATTCAAGATTCTTAATGACATATTTTAAAAAAGTTTTTATTTTGTTGTTTGTTTCATACTTATTTTTCAGAAAATAAACCTGTTTGTACTTTGTGTAATCATCTTTTATTAATAAGTAATATTTGGCACCGCCTAATGATGTGGTTTCCATAATACCACATAAATCCATGTGTAAAATTTGACCAGGCTGTTCTGCCCTATTTAGACTTTGTGGAAATTGTTGTTTATGAGTTTTGCCAAGGAGACATGGCTCACATGTGAGTTCCTCATGTTTATCTGCACTAAAATCAATGTTACACTTATTTAACATTATTTTTACTTGCTGTATGTCTTGGTGGCACATTTTTTGATGCCATTCTGTTAGACTATCAAAAGATTTACCTACATAAGCTTTTTCATCTGTATTGTATCTGAATTTCATGATAAATACATTATTTTTACGATAAGCTACAGCACTAACCTTTTCTTCATTATTTTTCCTCAAATAGCAACACTCTTTTTCAATTGTCATATTATAACCTCTATCTGCAGCTGAACTTGCTGAAAATAGATTTATTTTTATAGCAGGGACATGTAGGACATTATTTAATGTTGAACTGATCCACTCTTTACCATTATACGCCTCTAATTGTATAATACCTGTACTTACAGCTTTTATGACTTTACCGTCACCGATTATGATTGGTCGAGGACATTCTAACTCTTTGTATTTAGTAAACATGCTAACACTGCTACACATGTGCTCTGAAGCTCCACTATCCATTATCCACAGGCTGCTGTCTGATGTACTATAAAATGCTGATGACAACACGGACACAGGGAATGCATTACCTTGCTCGCTAGGCTCATTTTTCTTTACACCTTTATTTTTACTATTTTTGAACCAACAATCAACAGACTTGTGATTTGACCTTTTACAATAAACACAAATATTACTTTTTACCTTGTTTTTACAGTTCCTTTTTATGTGTCCTGTCTTGCCGCATTGGAAACACTTTCTGCTGGATCTGGATGCTAGTGCTGCTGACTCGTTACTGTCTTGCATGCAGGTCGTGGCACGCTGTTCCTCGATAAGTAGTCTTGCAGTTAGCTCCTCCATCGTGCGCTTCTCTGCTGGCACCGACTCCCATGCTGACACGAAGTGCTGATACTGAGAGGGAAGAGATGACGTAATTTTGGTTATAGCCATGCTCGTACTGACTTCTGCTTTGACGTTTTTCAGCTTGCATAACAGGCTCTCGAATCTGCCTAAAAATTCCGTGACTGTTTCTTTTTCTTCAAATTTCATTGAGAAAAATTTCTGTTGAAGAATGTGAACCGACAATTCTCCCCGTTGCTCGAATACTGTGTGTAGCTTGTTCCAAATTTCCTTCGACGTTTGGCAGCTCACAATTTGCGCAAGTACTTTTTCAGAAATGCGTGTGACCAAAATACTTTGAGCTTTGGCGTCCTTGTTCATCCATTTTTCGTATTCTTCTGCCTTACCATCTGAAGGAGGCTGGACTGTACCGTCCACGATGCTTAGAAGATCTGCCGCCCTTAAGATTATCTTGATTTTGTATGACCACGTGCACCAGTTTTCGACGCCTTCCAGTAGTTGTTGCTGGCCGACAAAACCAACTGCTGGCGTGTTTCCCAAGGATTCCATTGTGTTATTGCTATACCGCAATGCTTAATATTCGTTCCTTGTTGAGATTGGACCTTTACCGGTCCGTCCGACGCGACGTTTTCCCGCGTGGAATTTTCCACTCGTCGTTGTCGTTTTAGCTGCTGATACCGCAGCGACCCCAAAATAATTCCTCTTGGAGATCTGACTCCTGTGAGCGGGATCTGGGCCCATAACCTTTTGGAGGAGGTTTAAGGATATCTATATTTGGGTTTTACTTAGACAATGAAACACCGCACGGTTGCAAGATGGACGACGACTTTTTATTCTCATAATTCAGTAACACAACTTGCATTGACAGTGGCGCCACGGCGCATAGCGGCTAATAGTGAAAACATTTGTTGCACAGATAAATAAGTATCATAGATATGCATTCATTTTAATAGTCTTGATGGCGCGAGTGTCACATTAAAATTAAAAAACAAAGAACAATTGCGGATTTTAGGGGTCATATCGCGTATTTGAAAAAAAATATAGTATAGGGTTTTGAAAGGAGATTACAAAAATATGTGACACTTATATGTTTAAATAAATTCAAAGTGACAAATTCAATAAACAAACACAAAAGTTAAATCATCTGTGAAGAATTTTACGCGACCAACGAAAGAACAAACACAAAACAACTAGAAAGCATTTCTCGCTAATATTAAGGTTGCATATCACTAAAAAGAAAAAGTATATGAGTAATTCTGTCAAATAATAAAACAAGTGTGTGTCAAGTGTCGTTTATGTCAAGTGCCGTTCATAAAATAACTAAATGTGTATATAAAATTAATTTAAACAATATTACGTGCGTGAGATGTGTACACAATAAAACTAAACAGATTATTAACTATCTATTGTGTTGTGTAACTACTTCCGATTCCACTGCTGTTGTTCACTAGGTGAGTGATACTTTATTAGGTTCTGTGCCCCACCGGAAGTCAAAAATGGATTTTTCGACGAAGATTGAACTCGGCAAATTAGCGGGCAAGGAAAATTGGGCAACCTGGAAATACAAAATTTCTATAATGCTGGAAGGCACAGAAGGTGCCACGGAAGCAGTTGAGGGAAAACTCAAAAAGCCGGTCCTTGCTGAAGGAGCAGGTGACGCTGACATCAGCACCTATAACACTGCAATGGCAAAGTATAGGCGGACTGAGAGTGGCGCTCTACTCATGCTAACTACTAACATGACCGAGGATACACTAAAGAAAGTTATGCGATACAGAACGGCACACGAGGTTTGGCAAGAGCTGCATAGGCTATTTGACGGACAAACAGACGACAGAGCGTATAATTTATGCTTAGATTTCTTCGGGTTTCGTCAAAGAAAGGAAGATGACATTCCTACTCACATGTCGCACCTTAAGAATCTATGGAATGAATTGAAGGCGGAGATTGCTAAAATCGACGCTACCGCTAAGCTCCCTGAATTATTCCTGATATGTAAAGTCTTAGATACACTTGACGATCGGTATTTCAACTTTAAGTCAAGTTGGCTAATGCTCAAACAGTCTGAAAGGACTATCGACAGTTTAACGACGCATCTTTGTACGTTCGAAAGAGAGCTAGGTAGTCAAGAGAACTCACGGCAGGAGGCGCTAGTGACTACACCTACTGAACGTCAAAATAAGAAGAATCCGGACGAGCAGCTGATTTGTAACTACTGTTCTGGAAAAGGACACAGAGTTCGCAAGTGTAAGAAGTGGATTAAGGATGGGAGGCCACCTAAGCCAACTTCGGGCACATCATCGGCGTCTAGCTCAAAATTCAAGCAGGTACAGCAGATTTCCCTTATGGTAAATGCGTGCTCTATGAATCAAGTCCAGGATCGCGAGAACTGGTACGTGGATAACGGAGCAACGGTTCATATCGCAGTAAGGAGGAATTTCTTCACCGATTTTCATGAATTTGATTCAGATCACACAGTGACTACGGCAGACGGAACTATCATATCCGCCTCTGGTATGGGCTCCGTAGTAGTAGAGTCAAATGTCAATGGGCAAAAGGAGAAAATTACTCTGAACGATGTGTGGCTGGTACCGTCTTTAACGAAAAACTTGTTTTCGATGCTTGCGGCGCAAGATAAGATGCAGAACAGCATCTTCACTTCCACAACTAGAGAGTGCAAGTTGGATATCGAGGGCACAACTAGAGTTGTTGGAAGTAGGGTCCATCAAGGTGGACTATATAAGTTGGATTTAAAGACACTAATTCCAATAAAGCATACGATAATTGAGGTCAATGCTTTAAATGGCTCAAACATGCTACAGCTATATCACGAGCGGCTAGTGCACCAGGATAAAAGACACGTCATTCGCGTAGTAAAACGTGAGTTAGGCATCCAGCTTAGTCCAGATAAAATGACATGTGAAGGCTGCGTTTACGGAAAGTCTCATCGAAAGCCGTTCGGGACCAGAGAAAGAGCTAAAGCAGTTGGAGAGCTAATACACACAGATGTTTGTGGTCCCTTCGCAAAAAGCATCTCGAAGTACGAGTACTATGTACTATTTAAGGACGACTATTCAAGTTATCGCATGGTTTACTTCATGAGACATAAGTCAGAAGTAAAGGATAAACTTCTACAAATGCTTCAAGAAGTGAAGACCGTAGGCCATACTGTCAAAACTCTACTGAGTGATAACGGCGGCGAATTCGATAATGAGGAAGTTCGAAAAATATTACAAAGACATGGTATTCAGCAACGGCTAACTATGCCTTACACGCCTCAACAAAATGGCTGTAGTGAGCGGGAGAACCGTACTTTAGTAGAAGCTGCAAGGTCAATTATGCATGCGAGAGGAGAGATGCCACAAAAACTATGGGCTGAATTGATTAATACAGTTGCATATGTACTGAACAGGACAGGTCCCACAAGAGTGGATAATAAAGTACCATATGAACTGTGGCATGGAAAAAAGCCGAAGATATCCCATCTAAAAATAATTGGTAGCACGTGTTATGCACATGTTCCAAAACCAAAACGGAAAAAAATGAGCAAGAAGGCTATAAAAGGCATATTGATAGGCTACGAGAATGATGACGGCTATCGAATCTGGGATGGAGTCAAGACGTTGAAGTCGAGGGACATAACGTTCGAGTCTGATGTGGAATTCAAGACATCCATCAACATTCCTATTGCTGCAGAGGGAGTGACAGATAAAGGAAATAGCGAACATATTCCCGAGCAAAAGCCGGCCAATAGAGACGATCTTGATCATGTTCTAGAGGGAGATAGAACGAATATCGGAAAAGACCAAGATCAAGAAGACGAAATTCACGAGCGCGAGAACGATGACGAAGGAGCTATGATTGACAGTCCATGCAGACATGAATTGAGGGAAAGCTCTGATATTGATGATGAAGTTTTTGTTGACGCAGATCAAGAGCAACTGGAAATTGTTGAACCTCTAGTAGAAGTAGAGTCTGCGGCTTTGGGTGAGCCCGTGGTTGAAGTGGAGCCACGTTATAACCTGAGAGACAGAACAACCATCACACGTCCAAAGAAGTTCGATGACTATGTGTATTTCATAGGTACGGAAAGATTCCCTGAAACCTATTCAGAAGCTCTCTCTAGAAAAGACAAAGCTGAGTGGCAGAAGGCCATGGCAAATGAGCTGAAGTCTCTAGAAGAAAACCAAGTTTGGACATTGTGTGATTTGCCGCCAAACAGAAAAGCGCTTCCGTGTAAATGGGTTTTCACAATCAAACGTCTACCAGATGGCACAATTGATAAATATAAGGCGAGGCTTGTAGCAAAAGGATTCAGGCAACAAAAGGGGATTGACTATGAACAGACCTTTAGTCCGGTGGCCCGGATGGCTACAATAAGAGCTTTGTTGAGTGTCAGCGCCAAAGAAAAGTTACATCTGATGCAATTTGATGTGTCAACTGCATTCCTGAATGGCAAGATCGAGGAAGAGATCTATATGAAACAGCCTGACGGATACAACGATGGCACTTCAAAAGTCTGTCGATTAAGGAGAAGCTTGTACGGACTAAAACAGGCACCACGTTGCTGGAATTCCTGCTTTGAGGAGATTCTTTTAGCGAAAGGTTTCGTACAGAGTACTGCTGACAGCTGCCTGTTCTCGAAGAATGTGATGGACAAGAAAATCCTGATAACACTTTATGTGGATGATGGGCTTGTGGCATCTACAGATGAAGCTTTAACACACCAATTCCTAGAGGAATTAGGTAGAACAATTAAAATCACGATGAAACCGGCATCGTACTACCTAGGGATGGAAATCCAGAGAGCTAAAGATGGTTCTATAGGTATTAAGCAAGAAGCTTACACCAAGAAAATCTTAGACCGCTTTGGAATGTCTGAATGTAATCCAGTGTCGACACCTATAGAGAAAACTTTAACTACTGAAACAGGGAAAGTTACAAACGGGAACTCTGGGAAGAAATTTCCTTACCGAGAGGCAGTAGGTGCATTAGCGTACCTGATGACAGGCACACGTCCTGACATAGCATACGCTGTAGGGTTCGTATCTAGAAAGTTAGAAAACCCCACCGACGATGACTGGCTGAAGGTCAAAAGGATATTTAGATACCTGAGAGGTACAATATCCTACGGCATTAGGTACAACGCAAACTGTACCAAAGCTATTATTGAAGGCTATAGTGATGCGGATCACGCTGGTGATGACCTGACTGGACGCTCTACGACAGGAGTCACTTGTCTTTTTGCTGAAGGAGTTGTTTCTTGGCTAAGCCAACGTCAACCATCAGTCGCGATCTCAACAACTGAAGCAGAGATTGTAGCAGCAAGCGAAGGCGCACGTGAGCTAGTCTGGCTCCAAAGAATCTATTGTCAGCTTACGAGTTTGGAAGGCATACCAACGTTACGAGTGGACAATGAAGCAGCCATACGCCTTGCCAATAATCCTGAATTTCATAAACGGACAAAGCACATTCGAGTACGACACTTTTTCGTTCGTGAAACCGTGCAAGAGGGTCTTGTTGATGTCAGGAAGACAAGTTCTGTTGAACAGTTGGCCGATATACTTACCAAGGCAGTCCCGAAGCCCAGGCTAGTCAAGATTAGAGCCGACTTGGGACTACAAAACTTTTCTTGTTAGTGAGGGAAAGTATTAAGGTTGCATATCACTAAAAAGAAAAAGTATATGAGTAATTCTGTCAAATAATAAAACAAGTGTGTGTCAAGTGTCGTTTATGTCAAGTGCCGTTCATAAAATAACTAAATGTGTATATAAAATTAATTTAAACAATATTACGTGCGTGAGATGTGTACACAATAAAACTAAACAGATTATTAACTATCTATTGTGTTGTGTAACTACTTCCGATTCCACTGCTGTTGTTCACTAGGTGAGTGATACTTTATTAGCTAAGTCCATTGTGTGGGATGTCGTTGGATAGGTCTTAAAAAAATATTGCGAGTTTGACTAAACACTTTTTCAATTAAGGGATTCGTTTGTGAAAGATTCAGCTTTAAAGTAATAGTTTTGCCCATTATTCCAAGGAAGCTTTACAGTTAAAACAGTTAAGCAATGTGTGTGCGTATATTTAATGCTATACCTGACAGTAATCCGACCATGACGACCCACTGACCTTAAAATCTTGCTTGCTTAAAATTTGACAAGTGTCGTAAAGTATGGTTATTGGGAAAAGAATTTGTACTCAGTGACTGACTTATTTAATAAGAAGTTGGAAAATAAATAATTACTATAACATTTACCCTCTGACATTGTTAATATTTTGAACATTTTAATTAATTTGAATTTTAATGAATTAGGACTTTAAAAATAATGATAAACCCAAATGTTTGCATATATCACATTTTTATTAAAAATGTGTTATGGATCTAGATTATGATCTAAGTTATGACCGAAATTGTACCAATGCTTTATTGCGAATAAATTGATTTTTGTTAGACTCAAGCGTGCCAACCTAAACCCATACGGGTTGTCTTTGGAACTATTAAAAAAATCATGATAGTAGCATAAAATATAATATATAACGAAAATATAAGGAAAACTATCACAGCTAAGTAGGCTTTACAAGTTTACGAGTAATAGTCGACTAACTTATACACAAAATGTATGTTTGTATGTTTCACCGTAGTGCCTAAACTACTGAACGTATTTTAATAAATGAGGTCAATAGTTTCATAAGAATAGCGCGGGTGACATAGGCTATAAACATTTTAACAATTATTTTTATGACGGAATTTAAATGTCAAATTCTAAGCTTGAAAAAAATTAAATTGAGATAATCTTATCATGTTTGGTTACAAATATGTATATTATATTATACATCACAAATATGTTTACATTAAAGGGTGTAAAAGTACCCTTAACGCAAACGAAGGGCACTTGTTCTCACCACCACTACGATATTTTTTTGTTTTAGACCGTACCTGGAAACAGTGGGAACCCCTTAGTTACGGAGATATTGGGGGCCAAAGTTCGAAATTATTCACAGCTGTTTTTGCAAATACTAGTTTTCAGGTTAAAACTTTACTTAAATTACCACCATGACCCGTTTACTATTCAAAGCATCCACTAGCACAATGTTTTATGAGTGCTACATTGAGTTTTACCGTAAATTGTGATTCTTGACCAAAAAAGAAAGTGGTTTTCCAGCAAATTTTTTTGCGTAGGTACCCCTATGCAAAAATTGCATTATTATTTTTGCATAGCATTTTTGCGTAGAGGTACTTAGTTTGATGTACTGAATACTTGGTTGACGTTTGCGTGAAGGGTTCATTTTTTTCTGAATATTAAAGTTTAAGTAAACATATACGTTTAGATTGCGGTGAAACAGTTCTCGAGGTCTAGTCTGTGTTATTTACTCGTTTACATTAAGAAAGTAACTATTATTAATACGTTTTTATTGAATAACACACAAAAATAAAATTCAATTATAAAACTTAATTTAATAAAAACTAAAACCCGACCACAAGTAAAAACGCAGACTAATAAAACCTTGCTAATGGCAACTCGCAGCTGACTTCAATATCAATGAGAACGCCATGAAGGAGCATCAAGTATCAGTGGAATGCGACTACGGCTGTCCTCTATAATAATTATCCAATTATCTTCTTACCTAGACGATTTGTTTTGTTTTCGACTTTTAAGACCACGGTTTATTAGTCTGCGTTTTTATTTGTGGTCGGGTTTTAGTTTTTAAACTTAGTTTTTTGCGAAGTCAGTTAAAAACTGAATGTGTTAAGGTTGATTCACGCTGAGCTAAATTCCCGGACCTAAGACAGCCCCACATAATAGAAAAATACTTGGTCTATTTTCACATTTTTATTGAAACATGTTCCACCTTTTCATACAGCCACTAAATTACAGTGCGATTTAAAATTATATTGTGACTTTAATATAATTTAGTTTTAATCAGTTCTCTAAATTAAGGTGAAAGCGTCAGGATAGCCGCGAAATTCAAATTTTCTTACGTTTTTTGCAATTTGCAGGCCAGTGCTAGGTTGTATGTTGATTGAAATGTTGGACGCGAGTGTAAGACGTATGTAGTTACAGAATTATAATCATCAAAATCATCAATACAACCCTCCAAGTTCATATAATTCGAGGAACGACTTTTTCGAGGTCAAAGTCATTCCTCGAATTATATGAACTGATGGTTATAATTCGGTAACTTCATACGTCTTACAGTCGCAAATCAAATTTTCATAAACATACAACCAAGCACTGGCCTGCAAATTGCCAAAAACGTAAGAAAATTAGAATTTCGCGGGCCAGATGTGAGCTTCCACCTTAATTTCTTCGTATTCGTAATGAAAAGCACAGTGTTTACCTCGGGTAAATTACTTATTTAGTCCCTCGAACCATTAGCGCTTCACTACGTTACAGGCGCCAAACCCCGTCTCGGGACTAAATAAGTAATTTTCGCCCCTGGGATAACAATGTACTATTTCAAATATTACCTTATGAACGATTTTCCCCCTGGTGTAACAGCCAAAGAAACCTTTTTTTTCCAAACGAGTTGCCAGCTCCAGACGTGATTGAAAAGTAAGTAGTCAAACCCAATGTCTTTTAAGTACACCATAGAGGAATAAATTATAGAAACGACATAGCAGGGTTTTCCCCTCTGGTATAGTATTACACTTTATCAGAAAGGTAAACCCGGTTCACCGTTTGACCTTAGACGATAGAGCAAATTAGTTCAATCGATGACTGATAAAACCATTGTGTATCGTTTTATATGCAAGAAAAACGAAAGGTTGTCCGCATCTTTGAATGCCGCCACAAGGTTATAGCATTGCATTGTCCAAGCTGCGCACTTCTCCCCAGTCTGGGCGTCAGCTCCCAATATATTCAGCACAGGTACTCATCGAAGCGCCCATGCCAGAAGAATAATAATTATGCCCCTAAAATAATATTCTTTTATAGCAAACCTCATTTTATTGATGAATAAATTAAAAGGGAAGCCAATGGAAAGAAAGACATCAGATTTGTGCAATGCCACTTGAAGAACCACAACCAGGATCCTAGCTACCGCTTGCGCAACCACAACTTCAGTGGCCAAGGTAGTTGCTTGCTATTAGCAAGTAACATCGACTCATTGGGTGCCAGAGCTCATCAAAAACACTCTGTTACCCTAGTTGTAAAGCTGCATAGTGTGTGTGCATTATAGATAAGTGTTTTTGTACAGCGTTATTGTATTAATGAAGTAACGACTTACGCCCTCTTATAGTAGTAGTATTATTTGTTCCACAGGGCTGTTCTGAAAAATTCATTGAAGTTGCCACGGCAATCTTAGTTATCGTCGTCTACCCCGCGGACAACACTATAAATGTGTTAACTAAAATCCATATTAATTATAAGTATTACTTGTAATTAACAGTTTTTAGTTTGTAATCCTTCCGAAAAAACACAGGGACATGACATAGACTTTTTTACTCCGCTTTTGGTTTGAAAGATTGCAATGGAAACAAAAGTAACGTGTTCTTATTAACTTAATTACTTTTGTTTTCAGTGCAATCTTTAAAATGGTATGGGACCGATGCCCCTCACGGCGCCTTTGGACGCAGGTTTACTCGATTTTTGCTCTATGCAGCTATTTGATCGATACTTTGTGAAGAGTAAACTTTTTAAAGAGCTGGCAACTCAAAGCGAAAAGTAATGTGTAATTTGGCTTAAAGGTCTTGTAACCAAGCCAGTGGCATAGCCACAAAATATTAAAAAAAAAAAAATAATGTGTAATTTTTGTGACTATCTGTGGCCCTTAGTTTCCGTCCGCTCGTTTATTAATAATGTCGTAACGGTCGAGGGGATATGATGTAAAGAAGTTTGTGAAATTGTTTTCCTGTGGGTATTCACTAGAGGTTGTGCTCTGACTTTGGTATCGTAGGATGTGTTTTGAAAAATGTACCTTTTGGCCATGTAGAGTCAGGTGGGCAACAGTGAACCTCAAAAAATTCAAAGTTGTGTCATGTACTCAAATTCAAAGTTATCGTTTTCTTTTCTCATACATACCATTTAGTGTTTAATGGACTTAAGGTTTCTTTACAAATATAAGCTCAAAAAAAAACTGACAGGTTAGACATTATTAAGTGTTTTTAAAAAAATGGGAATTGGTTCACTGTGTACACTCTTTGGTACACACTGATCCATGATGAAGTTCACAGTGAACCACCATTGGACACTGAACTATATTTTTTTTCTCGTTAGCCTATTTTGTCCCACTGCTGGGCAAAGGCCTCCCTCATTTCTTTCCAGCTCTCTCGGTGTTGTGCCTTCTTTGGCCAATCAGTCACGAAAGAGTCCAACTGAACTATATCAGAATAAAACGAAGTTAAGTTATATTTTAACTGGACTAATTGGGGTAAATCGGCCATCAATCAAAAATTCATCATTAAAACAAAGTTTTTTCATTTATTCAAGGAGGTTTATTGCTTATAATGTCAAGAAAAAACAAAAAATAGAATTATAACTTAATCACGATAACATACACAGCACATGTATTTAGAAATAATTGTTAAGTTGGTATACAAAACCTTTAAATTTCTGTAGAACAGTAACATAAAATATAATATTCTAAAAAAAACAATCAAAGCGGTTTCTATTAATCGAGATTCATGTAATCAACTTATTAGCTACCCTACTATAAAATCGTGACGACTGCTTCCATTCACTTTTGGTTTAGGCAAAATATATTTGATATCAGTTTTCCGGACTCCTGCACAATCTTGTTCAAGAGGCTCGGAAAACTTATGATACACTTTACTTTTTAATTTTAAAAACGACATACAACAATCACAGTCATTTTCATCAGGTTCTTCTATAATCCTAGCAATATAATTATAATTTATTTTTCTTCTTTGTTTCAAGAAAATTAATACATCGCACTGCTAACTCAAAATGAAGCTTTTTTTAAAAAATGATGGAAAACTGACTACTCATTTCTCGTAAACGATTTTATAAAAGTGAACACTGTTTTAAAATTAGGGATAAAATTAAGGGGTTTCTATAATAATGAGTAATTTCTGAGATTGCGGGTTATCAAGTTATTTCCAAATTTCGAGTTAATACAGTATTGTAAGAGAAATAAAAATAAAAAAATAATTATTTTTAGTTGCATAGTTGGGTAAGGCCGTAGATTTCGCCACTTTGTAACATAGAGTAACATAGACACTTCTATGTTACGATAACATAAAAGTAACTCAAAAGTAACACATAATTTTGTAAGGGTGGTTTCATATCGCACTATTTATCGAAGCGACATTGTATGTCATAGTAGGAATGTAGATAAAAAAATGCCCGAATTTCTGGACTGTTTAAAAACGCTAACTTGTAAACAGTTCAACGATAAAAAGAGCTAAAAAATTGTTAGATGTTCGGAGAAAACAGAAAAATAATTAAGACATCAAAAGTTTGGAGTTTTTTAATTAATAATAAAAGTACTTAATAAAACACATCATGTATTATTACACCATTCGAACGTATTCTGGGAAGTTATATAACATATGGCAGACTAAAGGAAGTGCTTATTTTTAACAAAACACTTTATTTTAAAGAAAACAAAATATAATATTAATTTATGTGAAGAAAACTAGATCGCGATCGTCTTCCAGGTAATATTCTTTAGAAGCTTCTTCCTTTTGAACCAAATTTACTTTCTTGACGATATTATTATTGGTTATGATATCGATAACTAATTTTCTTTGGAATGTAAACTTCAAAGAATTAAACGAATCTTTGATAGTTTTCAAAAATTTTACTTGATAATAATTTAATCCGTCCTTGAATACTATACTCTTAACAACTCCAAGTTAATGTTTCCATGTTTTTCTTAGATAATATCTAACTATAATCGTGTCATTTATGTTAAAAATTAAATCAGTCTGCATATTTTCTCCACTTTCGTCTTCTTCTCTTTCTTGAGTCTGCATTATTTCTCTAATCTCATCTTCTTCTCTTTCTTTAATCTGAATATTTTCTCCAGCCTCATCTTCATCTGCATGTTTCCTTCTCTCTATTTCTTCTTTTTGAGCTATATTCAATTCTTTGTTGTCACTTTTATCCTCCAAAATATTCTCCATGTCGTTTTTTGTAAAATCAGTTTCATTTTTTTCTCTATTTTCAGTCTTATTTGTATCACTGTATGTACTTTTTAATTCAGTAATTGTGCCTCTTTTTCCAAATATATTGCTCTCTCCTAAGTCATAACTAGCAATGTTTTCCGGAGCGTTCCTAATTGGAGACAGAATTGTCACATAGTTATTTTCTAGAATATGGGTGAATTTCAACAAGAGATTTTTATGTGTCATTTCGGTGGATTTTTTTTATTTCAATGCTATTTACATATTTTTAATGACAAATAAAACTTTAGCCTATTTTATAATATTGTGTGTGAGTGGACATCAAATATCATCAAAAGTTACATATATATTTAAGGATGAATTTTTAAGAGTCCACTGAAATGAAAAGTGTCTACCGAAATGATAAAAATTACCACCGAAAGTATATACTGTGCACCGGAATGAAATAAATCCACCGAAATGATACAGCTAAGAACAACCGTGCTGGGCAGCCAGGGTTCCGTACTTTCTTAGTTTTGATTTCCACAAATTTAAGATAAACACTGAGACGGGACAGTACACAGTTATTTTAATATCATCATTAATATACAGATATTACAGTTAGTATTACATATATCATTCTTTGAGGTTAATTTATTATGATATGAATGAATTGTTTCTTTACTTTTATAACCTTTCGTAATTTTTCTGGTTTTTGATGTGCTAAAATGTTCGAAAACTTTATCATAATTGCTGGTATATAAATAAATATTTTTGTTTGTTTATGAACTAATACATTTTCAAAAGAGTGAGCGAAGCGTGATTAGAAAGCTTAAAGTTTCTGATTAATATGATGGCTGCATTTGTAAGTTATGCCATTAAAAGTAAATACATAATGTCTACCTATTGCACTAAGAGAAAAATGCTAGGTATAATTTAGTTAAATTGGTAACGAGACGAGAATAGTGTTTCTACAGGTATATAACCTCCTGAAACCCAACTAGCAATAAAATCAAACATGAATTTCGACTTTATTGTCATTCGTGTATTTTTTTTTTCAAATATGAGAAGGTTACGATGCGTGAATCATTTCAACACATCCTGGCCCACAGATGGTGGACCGTTTATAGTTGATTAAAATATTCTTGGCCGCATTCGCATCGCGATCAAACTCCTTGTGGCAATTTGGGCAAATCCCCCAACGAAGTTTGTGATTCATAATGATTTTCTTAAATGCACCAGTCTTCTCGTTACACGATGAACACGCTTGAGATGTGTACGATTCGTCCACAATTTCAACATTGATATTCTTCTTTGATCTCAGACGTCGAATCAACGAATCATGCTTGAATTTACGTCCACTGAAAGTGGCAGAATTCATAAATTTACTTCCAGCTCCATACAAGACCAATACTCGTTCAACACCACCACCACCTCCATCGAATACTTGTTTTATTATTCTTTCCTCACATTGTGCCGTACGAATATATTTGTCCAATTTCAATCGAGTCAATTTAGAATGTAATTCGTACACACTCTGTCTGGCATCGAACCATTTCATACGAAACAACGTGTATTCCATTACATGACTCGTATTTTTCGAAGACACTGGAAATTTAAATGTTTCACGTTCTTTCTGTTCAGCTTCTTCGATTGATTTAATAAGTTTATTTCTCACACGTTCACGCTTCCATTCCAATGTATGAGATCGTACATATTTTTTTGTTATACGTTGAAATCTGTACATTTTTGAATCTACAGCAGCTACAGGTACTCGAGAACCTGGATCTACAGCCACTATACGATCGTATGTTGGTTTCGCTCGTTTTTTGATTGTTTGTTGGTTATTCACAACGACTGCACGATTCATGGACATACTAACGCATAACCGTCTGTTTGTATGGTACAACCGAATTTCTTGGTGTTAACATCCAACCAAGGAGTCCATAATTCTTGCATGTGATTGTTGATTTTTGTCCAATACGATGAAATTGCTGTTGGGTCAACTCGACGTATCAATTCGTGCCATCCTCTGGACGTGTACGTGTATATGTTTTAAACCGTGACTCGGTTGTGGAAATAACTTGAAATCTTGTAGTGTTTCTTGAATTTTCAGCCATTCAGGTATGGTGTTCCACCATTTTGCACCTTTTACCGAATCCACATTAATGATCGCACATATTCGTGTAATTTCTTCATTGTTCGATGGGAATATTTTTTTGTAAAATGCATTAAACAAATCTTGATTGTTACGTTTAACTTTGAAATATCGTGCGAGTCTCGAGTACGCGTGTGTACTAATGTTTGTGTGTAGCACAGTTTCGTATTGTTTGGCCATTTCTTGTACGATGTAAGTACGTAATTGGCCATCGTAAATTCTGGAAGCACCAAAACATTGTTGATACGAATTAACGTACGGTCCTTTGCCTTTCATGGCGTATATAAAATTCAAAATGTCTGGTTTCTCAGGGAATGACGCAGTAGTTTTGATGTAATAATTGATCCATATTCCCAATTCGATGTAGACACGTGACAAGTCTTTAACATCTCGACGAATCTCGTTCAATAGTCGTAATTTTCTTTCTTCTTCCAATAGTGGACATAATATCGATGCCAATCCTCGTTTGATATTATATATTTCAATCTTAGCAGTCGCGTCGATCAAGTTTCTTTTTCGCACGGATGGTAAATGATTTTTGCAAAGTTTCGAAGATATTCGCGTGTGATCGAGACCGCCGCACGTCTTGCAACCGCAGGTAGTGATGGTGGGCATGATGTAAATGAAGACTGATGCAGATGTATGAGATAACTGGATTTATATAGTGAAGAAATGCGTGAGCGTGAAACAACAGACAAAATTAAAATATGCTCGATTTGTTTATAAAGTTCAATATTGTTTATTTCAAATGTATTTTATATAGGACATTGGGTTTTAGGAGGATAAGTAAAACTTCTAAAATTAAATCAACTCTTATATTTTTAAAACACAATAAATGAATAAGAAACATTATAAAAATATCTTAGTAGTAATAGCTTAGTACTTTTAATCCTTTTACATTATAAACGTATGAAACATAACAGAAACCTGAAATTGAGATCACGTTATTCTTAAATTACTACAACAACGTACATTACATATCTAAATAGAAAAAAAACCAACAGAGTATTGTTTTACCTAAGTACTTATACATAATTGCGAATTATAGTTACTCCAATAAAACAGTATTTCTGGGTACGTATTTACGAGTAGGTTCAAGTATGTAGCTTAAAAAGATTAATTTTTCATTATGTTACTTTAAATCACACAATTATTTCTCAAATTCACTAATCAGCCTCTTTTTATGACTATAAATATAGGTTTTTAATTTAGATATGTACCTACTAAACAAGTCTTCTTTAATTATCACACCACAGCACGTCTTTACTATAATTATTTTAGTCATCAGTCTTCTTTAATAAGTTTAACTTACTACCTAAAAAAAGTCATGCCATTAAATAATATAATAAATAATAATAAATAATATTCCACAACTATCACACAACGCCATCTAGTCCCAAGCTAAGCAGAGCTTGTGTTATGGGTACTAGACAACTGATAAACATACTTATATATTTCTAAATACATACATATTATAGATAAATTACACCCAGACACAGAACAAATGATCGTGCTCATCACACAAACATTTGTCCTGGGTGGGAATCGAAATGACAGCAAATATTTAAAAACTAAATAAACAATAACGAAAATCAAAAAATTTCCAAATCAAAAGAGGACGAAGACGAAGATAATCTTCTTACTTTTCTCTTATTGGCTGTAATCATTATTTCTTCTTCGCTGTCAATATTTCTTGTCTGTTCATAGTTTTCAATAAATTCGGTATCGTGGTTTTCAAAAAATGAACACGATGGAGTGCTGAATTCAGTAAAGTTTTCATATTTTTCGAGCAATGATTTGGGTATTATTGATGATTCCTGTTCATTCTCTCCTTTTTGATTATTCATTCCATCAAAGGAGTGGGATGTTGAGGGCTTAATAATTGATATTTCAATGTTTGTGATGGAGTGTGTGTGTGGTTCATGTATGACATTGGAAAGATTCTTTTCATTGGATGACTTGGGACGTAGTACTAGTTTTTCTGATAGTTGAATTGGACGCAGATGTGCTTTATTTGTATTATTTGCAAAATTCGTTGATTCAATCCCAGTGAAGTCATGAAAACCTAAATGCTTGCCGTGAGGGCACCTAATAGTTTCATTTAGGCATTCTCTTTCAATACAGGACAGATGTCGAAGTGCCAAACGGTTTCCTGACTCTTTAGACCAAACAACTTGGTGAACTTTCATAGTTCCAGGAAAAGTCTTTAAGTTCTTGGGCAAAAGCCAATCTTTTTCTGTCACCTGATAATCTTCAACTGTTTCAATTTTGACACCTTTAACATAACACTGTAGGTTTTGTACCAGTGATTCAATATTGGTAATGTCATGTTGATATGAGACTTGTTTATCTAGCGTTCTTTTTATTACTCCGCCCACTCCATCTGCTGCGCTTTTTTCATGACCACACTCACAATAGTTCCAAATTATGTGGGTCAGCATCGGACAATAGGAGGATAACTGAGTCATTATACAAGGTGTTGATTTACATCCTCGTCAAATTTCAGGAGGTTGTCATAAAAGACATAAATAATCAATTGAAGTACGGTAGCGGGTAATAACTAATAAGCGCTGCTTTTTTTTTGTTGTTGAAATTTAACAGTATTTCAGAATTAAACCCTTTTAATTCAATACAAATAAAACAGAATCACCCGACTACGCATACAGCTACAATGCAGCTGAGCTGTGTGAGTGTGAGTGAGTGTCGACGTCTTACCTACGAAATGCAAGCCGCGTGCGCTCGAGCGCGACCGAGCCATGACCGGTAGCAATCATTTTACCTAATTTTATTTCGAAAACCACCTACATTATTGTCATAAATTTCGCTTAATAACTAACTCATTTTTGAGCATCATTGGAATACGGATTAATCTTACTAATGACAGTAATACTAGTCGCCAAAGAAAAGTTCACTGACCTGATATCAGATGATTAATAAAATGTTAGTTTTGCTTTATCCTTCAACCTAAAGTTTTCGTAGTGATTTTGTTTTTATTTGTGGATTAACTCATTTTTGAGCATCATTGGAATACGGAAATCTTACTAATGACAGTAATACTAGTGCGCCAAAGAAAAGTTCACTGACCTGATATCAGATGATTAATAAAACGTTAGTTTTGCTTTATCCTTCAACCTAAAGTTTTCGTAGTGATTTTGTTTTTATTTGTGGATTAAATTGGTTGATTTGAAATTTTCTTTCCGACTTAACGGGCTTAGGACCGGCAATAATACTTACCTTAGTTGGTGTACCGATCCACTAAGTCTAAAAATGTTTTCTACGTTTGATGGAAATGGAAAGACGTGCTAATTAAGTGTATGTACCTACGTGGTGATACTTTCGACTCTTAGGTATTATTGGCGTAGTTAAAAATTTGAAATCAACTTATTTACACTAATAAAATTGATTAAGCTAACAACGTATTTACAAAATGTACAAATAAATAAATTACCTACTTAAGTTACCCGGAGGTATTGTTCAAAGTGGCCACCATCACACTCCTCGCACAATCGAGCACGACGTAGCTGGTTTTCCTTCACCTTACGTAACACTAACACATTCGTTTTTAAAGTGTCGAAAGCACTAATGATCCTTGCACGTAATTCTGTTACACTTGTCACTTCCTCCGTGTAAACCCAACATATCCTCGACAACGTGACGCAACAGCTCCAGGTATTTGGCACTGTTGAGGTACCCATCAATGAAGTAGGGTCCAAGCACATGTTCCCCTATTATGCCAGCCCACACATTCAGTCCAATCCAAACCGCACTTGGAACGCATGCCGTTTGGTTACGTGCGGGTTATGGTAGCGGTGAGCCCACCAATGTTCGTTATGAACATTGTAGACGCCAACTCGAGTAAATAAACACTCGTCCGTCCACAGGATGTTGGCGTCTTGGTGTTCCAGCAACCAGCGACAAAATGTAGGTAATCCGCACGGCATTATCACCTGGGTGAATGTCTTGTGCCTTGCGGTAGTGGAACGGGTGTTGCAGTTCACACTTCAGTAGGCGCCACACTGTGGTGTGGTGCACTCCAAAGTGTTGACCAGCCTCCCGCGTGCTTGCCCGTGGGTCTCGCTGGAAGTACTCCAGGATATCTTCTTGCAAGGCGACAGGCAGGCCTACGCTGCCGCGAGCTTGAGCATGCCGGGGAACGTCAAACTGCCGATGATCCCGCAGTCTTTGCGTAGCAGCCAGCATGACGCTCTGTGATGGGGGTTCCCGATCGGGAAACATTTCGGTGAACATCTGGATGGCTCGTCGTAGGCTGTCTCCACTGATGGCATACAGACGGACCATCTCCACCAACTCGACATTTGAATAGTTGTCCGTCATCTTGCACTTTGTACCTACGTCTCAACGATGTACCGAGAAGCGAAATTCGCAAAGCACCCGCACGCTTCGGCGACATCAAACACACTGTTAGTTCCAGAGCCGCGGGGGCGCGGCTAGGAGCGTGCGCGCACCGTGATTGGGGTAGGATTGATTACCTACGAATTTATTGAATGAACGTTGCGTATGCGTTGTGTATGTATTGTTTGCTTTTGTTTGTGTGTAAAAGCGCGGTTATAGGGCTAGTAACAGACAAGTCGCGTTTAAATACGGCTGGTTTACACTTACGGATTTCCGCAAATAAGAAAAATAAATAAAAAAAAACCTACCCATTTTATTGTTGATTTGGGTCGAGAATCATTAGCATAATCACGTCCTTGAATTTGACTAGGATGCAAATCAACACCTTGTATATAATATATTTTTATTCCTGTATTGCGCAGATGGTGAGTCAGAAATAATGTAAAGATTACGAACCAGAGGAGCAGTTATCTCAATTTCTCGCAAAACAGGAATGAGGTGTGCTGTGTACTGCAGCAGCATCATGCCTCAAAGAGGTACTTACAAAATGACTGAGTTTTGCAAGTTTCGTTGTCGAGTTTGAAATATATTACGACAGTATGCAAAGTGAACTGTTGTCTGCTACCACCAAAATGAAGGGATTGAATTTCGGATCCATATTTGGCATTATAATTTTCACTGAAATCAATATGTATAATACAGTCTTCCTTAGTCATATTTTGTTTTAACATTTTGAAAGCTTGATTTTGATTTTTATTATTGACGCAATGTTTAAGGAATGGTTTCAGGCTATCTTCAAATTTTTTTATTAAATCTAGTGGTTTCACCCAACTCCTTATCTTTTTTAACTTTAATAGCAGATTTTTCCACATTATTTTTGACGTATATGCTTTTATTCTTCTCCCAACCCCAATACGCTATGTTCACTTCATTATTAAACTCTTGGTAATCAATGTGTCTATTTTTACAGCTTGAGCATATTCTTTGCAAACAATCGATGTTATCTTTACTACAACATAGGCAACTTAAAACGTCGGATATTGTATTTTCTTTGATAAGGCAGTTTCTCTTCATAGACTCAATCAAAAGTTTCATATTTTCGTGCTTTTCACATAGGCATGTATTTCGTGCATTCACATTTGGTTGAGTGACCCAGAAAGGCTTCATTCTTGAAAATGTTGAATAGCTTATCGGTGGTTCTCCTGATTCCAAATATTTCAAGTGTAAATTTTTAAGTGTGTCTGTCAATAGTCTCTTTTGTTTTTTTAATCCATGTCTAGATATAGTGTCATTTTTTCCAGGACACAGTGTTGAATTTTCATCGTCTTCTAAAAATTTCACAACCCTCCCGAGAGTTCGATTTTTATCCTTAACAGGTTTTATGACTTTTACTGCTGGTTTTTCTCCTTTTTGGGTACTTTTCTTCAAAATCATATAATTGCTTTGTAGTCTGTTACACCTTTTTTTGAACATTTCTTTTTCCTTAGAGACCTGTAATAATTTGTTTTGTAATTCTGTTATTAACTTAGTTTTAGTTCTTTGATATTTTCGAAATTTGTCTTTAAGTCCTCGCTTGAATTCTATTTATTTATTTATTTATTTATTTATTTATTTATGTACACACAAAATACAAAAAAAAGGAAAATATATAAAAAATAGAAGAGCACAAAGGTACTGCTTATTTCTAAAGAAATTTCTTCCAGCAGACCTGCGAGAGGAGAGTTTGATTAGAAATATAGACACAGTGTGTAGAAAAGAAAAACAGAAACTAGAATTAAGAGACAAAAAAAAAAAAAAAAATATCGATATAAAATAAACATACATACAAAAATATACACATATAAAAAAGCACACTTATAATATGAATATATACATATTATTATAATGTATAAACATACATATATACAGAATATTACAGTATAGAGGAGAGGTAATGTTCTCTAACTTGTTTTTTGAAAATATACAAAGATTTAGAGTCTAGAATGTTAGGCGGAAGTGAGTTCCACAGACGTACTGCGTGAACAGAGAAAGAGTAAGAAAAGGATTCAGTTTTATGGGATGGGAAATTAAGATGATGCCTAAGGTGGGATCTACACAGAGCATCAGAGGGACGGGTAAAGGAAAAACGATCGCGAAGGTAGCTGGGATATGCAGGGTTATGAAGGATGTTGTAAAGGAGACATAATATCCGAGTGTTCCGGCGAAGACGGATAGGAAGCCACTTGAGTTCCTTGCGGAAGTGAGAGACATGGTCATATTTCCTCAGACCAAACACAAAACGGATACAAAGATTTTGCAGGCGCTCAAGTTTATTTAATAGCTCCTCGGTGGCATCCAAATGTAATGTTCTACAGATGTAATTAAAGAGTCTGAAACAGGGCTGTTGGGGCATAATGTTGACTCGATACTACTTAGATTTGGTGGACATGTTATTTGTTGTACGCCACTTGGTTGTACACAATGAGTGCCAGTTACTACATTGTCATCAATATGATGTTGAATATTGGAACCGATTGTACTATCGCTATTCATCGGCAAGCAGCGCCGACACGAAGCTGGATTGCCTTGACGAGAAGTGCTTGGACCAGGATTGCTATAGTCAATATCTACAAAAAATTTTATACCCGATGAAAGCTTCTTGCTTCTGTAGTACTAGAACGTTTAATTTGGATGTTCGTACTAATACTATTGCTATTCAATCGTAAGCTGCGCCGTAAAGAAGGCAAGAAGGAACTGTGACAGGAAGTGCTTAGTCCAGGACTATTATTATCACTTTGATTTGGTAAAGATTTATCGGACTCATCTTCAACGAGATCCCCAATTATCTCATCCAGAGGGTTAGCACGAGCCGCTACAGGAGCTGGAGCTGCTCTATTTTTTTTCTTTCGTAATAAGCAGCAGCACTTATTTTGTTTTTTCTTAGGATTTTTAATTTTTTAGGGTCATTTCATGCCTTGAAACAATTAATCCCGCTGCTTTTCTTCTGGCATACCTTTCTCTGTCTTTTCTCAAAAACTCTTCGCGTGAAACTTCATTGCTCTTAATTCTCTCTTTTCTTCTTCTTTCATACAACCTCCTTTTTTCCAACCTTTCTTCTCTAGTCTGTTGCTTAGGCCGCGGCATCCTAAAATCAACATACACGCTTTTCAATTTTCTTCTTTCTCATATCCACAGACATACACACTGTACTAAGTTTCTATAAAATACTATACCTTCAGACACACCACGCGCACACACTAGCTGGACTCTTTCGCTTGCATCGACTCAGACACACACTCTCACAGGCAATTTCTCATCACATATCTCTCATGTTATATCTTTTAAAATTTAGAAATTTTGTTTTACTCATAATAAATGATAAAAACATAAGGGTAAGTGACCTATAGTGAAGGTAAACCCTCGAAATAATTATTTTGTTGAAAACAAAATTAGTAGGTTTAATAATCTACTCTGTGGTGACTCACACACTCATCACATTATCGTTGAGCCGAACAAATGTGTATCTAAAGTATATACATGTACTAAAACTACATAGACGTATATATTATATATCTTAAACAGAAATATTACACAGCAAATACTTCCGAATAATCTTATCTACACTCTAGGTAAAAGTCAATTACATAACCATGACTTTGTATTTGACACAAGGATCTCTAAAACTTTATGGTTTTATCATTTCGGAGATACATTTCATTCCGGTGGACTGTAATTAGTATAACAGTCCACCGAATCCACTGAAATTATAACACTGAGATAATAAAATAGAGGTTATTTCTACATTTAACTCCGAAATAAAATTATTAAAAAAATATGAACACTACTCAAACAAAACAGCACTTACGGCAAATTTAATACACAATTTTGAAACAAATTAAACTAATCTAACACGAGTTATAACAGCCACCGAAATGAAATTATTTTTGTCCTCATATCACTGAAGATGTATGTATTTTATATGAATGTAAAGGTATTGTTTATTTACTATTGCGGTTTTTCTTAGTTATTTTATTTTTTTAGTTTTAAAAAATTATTTATGTAAGTACCTATTTTATAAACATTACACTTACCCACACATATTTTTACAATTTATTTTTATTTTTTCTATTAATTGTTACGTAACCTATAATTTCGGTTTTAAAAAAAATTTCACCTCCAAATGATCCGTCATTAGTCCCTGAAATGGTTCATTTGAAAACCAGCGTCAGACTGCACCAGCCAGTCTGACATTATCGCTGAAATGGACCTTTTTAGCGCAGCCGTGAGGCACACACTTTGCTTCATGTTAAGTATGCCTACCTTATTTTTATTGTGTAATTTATTTGTATTGTGCGTGTTTCATGTACTGTGGCTAAATAAATTTTATTCTTTCTTTCTCTCAATGTACCCTCTTTAGTAGTTTTCATCATTCTTTTTATTTGTTTCATTTTGTCACCCTGGCCATATGCATGCTCTTTTATAGCCCACTCGAACCATGTAACTTCTATTTCTTCCTGATCATCACAACCGAATAGTTTTCTATCTGTGCAAATATGGCATTCTCCAAACATGCATTCTTTAGACTTGAAATCACAAACAAAGTCTGAAGTGATGTCATTTAAACTTTCTTTCTCCTGGAGGAAACCCCGTGACTTAAATGCATCCACCAAAAATTGCATATTTGAGAGCTTCACACAGGCACATGTTTCACAGTTCCTTATTTTGGGAGGTAAGACGTAAAAAGGCCTGTATTTTTTAAAAGTACTAAAACTAATTTTTTCCACCTCAGCCGTGTACTTTTGAGCCCTGGTGTATTTTTTTAAACTGCCTTTAAAACCCAAGGACAGCGTTAATTTTGTTTTTTGTCTATACTTCTCGACCAAATTATTATTCAAATTTTTTTTGAATGTTCTTTTTTCAGTTTGATTTGAACTTTTCATTTCTAACTTAAGTGCTTCTGTCAAAACATTATGTTCCAGTAGTTTTTGTTTAATAACTTCTTTCTTTGGTGTTTCAATATGAGGAATGTTTTCACTAATAAATTCTTCAACTCTCTTCCTTGGAGTGTATTCAGCTGTATTTTGTCTCATCACACGGGCTTCTTCACTCTCGGTCGATGTTTTACTATTTTCTAGTTGTTTAAGTCTAAACATTACATTTTTTAAATTTTCATTCGTTTCATCAATTTGTTTTTTGTGTCTGTAAAGACTTTTTTGCAGATTTTTAAACCTTGACAAACTAAATAAATCTTTTCGTAACCTCATATTTTCTTGCTGAAACTTGTAATCAATACGATGTTGAATGTTCCGTAAATCTACGGATTCTTTGTCGGTAGTCTTTTGCTGCGACGTTGATGGCATTTGTTCTTTGGCTTTTTTTCTATGATCTTTCCATTTTCGTCTTTGTTCTTCTTTTTGGTCTTCTGTGTAATTATCTCTTTTATTTCTATAATACTTCAAAGCATTTTCTGCAGCCTTCTTTTTCATCCCCTCATATTTTTCTGGATTATTAGCTTTAAGCTTTTCTCTGTACTTTTTTTGCTTTTCCGCCGGCGTTAGTGGCATCTATAAACAATTAAAATATTAACACTTTTAATAAACTCGAAAACGGGAACTTTCATTATGGATGCTACCACGCCTTAGTACTCCCTAAATCGTACCGGGACTCGTCTCTCAGTTTTAGCGGCGCACACTAGGCTTGCCAACCGTACTTCATAATAAAGTCAAAATTCATATAAGTTAAGTTAAATGAAATGAAATAATAATGCATTGGTCGTACGCATTTTTGCATACGAATATAAATGATACTTAATAATTTGACACTATATATTTTTTCCACCTTAATCACCAATTTACAGTCAACAGCAGGTTAATAATTGCCAAATTCTTCAATCAACTTCCAACCATTAAAGTCCAAAATAGATGGGAAAATTTGTCAAGTTTTGGTAGGTAGTCTGATGAGCCCCAGCGCACACCCACTTTGTACACTTTCTTTTAAATATAGAATGGATTTGATAAAATAAAGAAGGAACCTTTAACGGGGAAAAAATCTTGATAAATCCTAAATTATTTTAATGTGTACACAAGCACTTTTAAGCGATGGTGCAGATTTTTCTCATTTTTATAAGATTAGCTATGTAAACTAGACTTTACATTTACTTACGTTACGTCACATAAAAACTTATGTTACCGGCAACGTAAAAGTATCATAAAAGCCACGTAAAAGTAACATAATATTGGATTGATTAGGTTATAATATGAAAATAACACAGATTTTCATGCCAAAACATGCTTTCTCGATCAATGTTAGCTTTGGCGCAAACTTGAATACTATTTTGAACTTAAACAAATGTCTACTTACCTTCCAAAATCGCAGGAAACACTTTTTATTTTAGGTGACGAATTCACACGTGTGCGCTTCTTGACACAATCCAAAGACAACAAAATGGCGCTTGTTTTTTTTTTCTAAAGTGGCTGTTTGGTGTTGCCAACCTAAATTACCACAATTACCCCATTCTTATGTTAAAGATAAAGACTGGATTACTGTCAAAACTGGTAACATAAAAAAGTAACATACAAGTGTTAAAATTGAAGACATGTTTTAAAACTAGGATAAGGACTAAACAAATGGCGCTTGAACTCAATGTTACATTGAAATAAGTAGCTCTACCAAAGTACTTTTAGATACGTTTAAGAATTTATGTATAACTGATTACAAGGTCTGTAATGTAGTCCATTGTTTTCGTGTCACAGTTTATGGACAATAACTTTTTATATGAAACTTTTATGTCATCTATACATTTAAATTCATTTTAAAATAAAATTACACCCACTGTAGTTAAATTATAAACAAAAATGTGTTGTGAGGCATAATGCTACAAGATAAAAATATGTCACCTGAAAAAATAACAAACTAAGCGTACAAAATTAGAGAACTTTTCTTGATTATGAAAAAGTGGCAAAATCTACGGCCTTACCCAGTTATAAGTGATTTAATTTTGACTTCCTACAATTTATTTTGATTTTATTTGAATGATTTTAGGTAAGGTATTTTGAGTTAGTATACTTTTTCATTAGATCTGTTATTTTATAGTTAGGGTATAAATAAAGCAAGATAGAAGTCGAATATTGTATTTATCTAAAGAAACCATAAAAAATAATAATACAAAAACCATTATTATGGCACTTACAACAGTGAAAATCAACATTATGAAGTACGTATTTTAGATTTATTAAAGTTTCTTATTTATTTGTTATTCTTAGGCAATTCTAGTTCAGTCATTTTACAAATAATCACTAATCTTTGTAAATTCTTATGTTATGAATACATTTTGGACTGACAATTAAATAAAAAAGTTATACTTCCACCAAAATGTATTCTTAGGCAATAGTAAGTAATCAGTCACTTTACAAATAGTCATCACTAATCTTATCAATCCAATAATCACATAATGAATCTTTGTGAATTCAAAATGTTATACAAACATTTTGGACTTATATTTAAATAAAAAATAATCCTTTTTCAACAAAACAAGAACAAAAATCTTTTAATTACTTATTTATCAGTCTTAAATCACAAATCACAAAATTAAATGCTTCAAAGCAACATAGAATACCGAATTGAAATAAAATCTGATAGGTGCTAACTAATAGTTTGTCGTTCGAATGACTCAATCAAATCTCGATAATACGATTCATAATAGGTCCTCGGAATTATATTTTTATCAATCAGTTCTTTTATATCCCTTTTTTTTATTCTGATTTAAGGGTTTTAAGGGTATCTGGCTTGTGTATGCTGGCGACAAACCAATAGAAAATATTATCGATTGGTTTCCAGACCGTCGTGAACTACGTACATAAACGTTATGGTAATTTTCATCTTCATAAGAATTCTTATAGAAAAAAGTGATAGAATTTTCCTTTTCAACACGGAGCACCTTAATATCATGCCATTTCACTTGGTTTCAATCCTCGTTTACGTTGAAATGACTGCCCCACTGCTCTTGCAGAAGTTTAAGATCAACAAATTTATCGTAGGTCATGTCAGTAACTTTGTAAGGTTGTCCCCGGTCTTTTTAGCAATTTGAATTAAGGTGGTATATTGATGCGGGACATAGAGAGGTCCTGATTTAAGGAAACGCTTCACTTGTTTTTCAATAACGCTGTGTACGTTATCACCCTCATTTTGAGAGTAACCTCTAATCAAAAATTTGTGGGTGATACTACTTATGTTAATTTTTTATGTTGCATATGCGTAGGCTGATTAGACGTACTTATTTTTTTGCTGTCCACAGCAGTTGTCGGAATAGAAAATTATATCGACTGGTTCTGGTTTATTCTGTGTAATCTTTTCTAAATAATTTAAAATGCATGTTCCTATTTCAGTCGCACCTCGTTTTCCCTCGATTTCATTCCAGAAGTAACATTCAACGTCTTTAGCATGTAAGTCGCTTACAGTAAAGCTAAAACAATTAATTCTACTTTTGTAGTAAAAAACTGATATTTGGCCCTTTGGTACCGGCATTACAGCCTGTAAGTCGTACACAGCAACAATTGTGTTATCGTTCCTAGTCTTGTCTTTTTCTTTCTCCCTTCTGGCCAGTTCTTTTTTTTTTTAATGAATTTCATAAGCTTGAATAATTTTCTGCTTCCCTTTTTCCGTTTATTCCCGTTGTCCCCGTATGCCATATCCCCGTCACGGGGACAGCGGGACGTGATTAAATTTATTTCCAATTGTCCCCGTAACGTACATTCGGCTAACGGGGACAACGGGAAGTAAACTTTGCACGAGTCGTTGTCCTCTTAAATCTGCATTGTTTAAGCTTAGTTTTTTAGCATGGGAAAAAGAAAAGGGGAATAAAACAAAATTTATTTATTTGTATTCGAATTTTAATTTGAGGTAAAAAAAAACAATTATTAAATTTACACAAATAACACAACTTGAGCATTATAAATATAGTAGTAGTTACTACTACTACAAAAAAAAAATCAACAAAAATATCACAATCACTTGCCTAAAAATAAAAATCATAGTAAATAGATACATATGTAATTACAAAAAATATCACAATCATTTGCTTAAAAATAATAATCATAGTAAATAGCTTTTTTGCCTTTGCCTAAAAAAAATCAACATGGTAAGTAGCTACATACATCTTACTACAAAAAATATCACAATCATTTGCCTAAAAATAAAAATCATAGTAAATAGATACATATGTAATTACAAAAAATATCACAATCATTTGCTTAAAAATAATAATCATAGTAAATAGCTTTTTTGTCTTTGCCTAAAAAAAATCAACATGGTAAGTAGCTACATACATCTTACTACAAAAAATATCACAATCACTTGTCTAAAAAATAATCAACACAGTAAATAGTTTCATACCTCCAAAATACGTTACAAAAATTTACTTATATTATACTCCAATATAATCAACATGGTACTTTTAAACAAATAATTGAAGAATTTATTAGCGCATTGTTTCAAGAAAATGTCCTACAGTAATTTCGCCGTTAGTAAGTTTCATTTGGCACTCCCTAATAAAATCGTCGATCTCAATCGAATTTTGGGTGCGGCGTTTTGATGGCTGGTCAGCTTTAACGCTGAATAAATTGGCATCTTGATGTAAAACTGTAAGGAGTTTCAATATGGTGGGGTTTTTTCTGCGCTATTTAATTTATGGTGCCAACCTTCTGCGAAGTTGTTAGTTCGGTGACGTTTGCCAAAACTGCACCATACTCGTACTTTAATAAACTTCGGTCGAAGCCATTGTGACAGCATGTATTTCTTAAATTGAGCACTTTTACTGTCATCAGGACTTTGATCGCCAATATAAAACCACCCTTCAATTATTTTGTTCTCGGGCAGTAACGGAAGTACTGCACTAAGGGCGACCTGACGGCGCAGGATTTTAGATTTAGTAAGGCCTAAATCACGTCCCTTCCTCCATACAGCTTTATTAAAGTGGTAATAACAACCATGGAGATCTACCTCTGGAAAAACTTCCATTATTGCAGACATGGTTGCTTCTTCAAAATCACAAGTGATCTTTCACTTGTGATTTTGAAGAAGCAACCTGGATTGAAACAAGATGGATTCCAGTCGGGAATTTGAGACTTAATTAGACTGTAAAGAATTTCATAGCTCTCTTTTTTTCTGTCTGTCATTAAGGCATACACTAAGGGAGTTAGTGCAGTGCTGTTAATATTGCTTCCTAAATCGGCATGGATTGTAAAAATCTGGCTAAATAAATTTGGACAACTTTTGAAGGTTCCATCACCAAAATAATCCTTAAAAACTGTCATTTTATTTCTTGCCTCTTCGGAACAAAATAGGATAATTCGTCTATTACCCTCACAATAGTCCGCCAGCACAAATTTTTCAAATTTTGGAGGTATTTTAACATTTTTCACCTCGTCAAAAACAGTTTTATCAACGCTAAAAGATGAATTTCTGTGACGATACAAAGAACTTTTCTTACTTTCAAATGTAGGAATTGAAATTACCTTGTCTAGTCCTAAGTCCTTAATTTCTGTTATTGTTTCACTGAAAGCTGTGGGTATGGCAGGTACATCAGCTGAGATGATTTTTTTCTTGCAGTCTTCCATATAACAATCAAGTAGGTTTTTATTAAAATTTGGAGTGCAAGCGTGGGAAGTCTCCCTTAAAACCTGACTATCCTATAAATATAAAAAAAAACATAATTTTAACCATCGAACATCGAAAATGATAATGCTAGCAAAGAATTTAAAAAAATGTATAGTATTTGTATAAAGATATACCTATAATATTTTTGCGAGTATCGGAAAAAATAAAATAAAGCGAGATTAATGCGACAAATAAAAATCTACTTCTAGATACGATACTTCGGGGTTGCTCGCAATCAATAGGAACGAGTTTTGTTTTTTAGGACAGATGATTTAATTTCTGATTTGATCTAAGTGGTTGCTATTGATTAAGTACCTCCTGATTGTAACTTAGAAGTTAAATCGATATTCTGAAGTACTTTTTGAAATTACTTACTTTAATCTTTATGGTTCCAGGGCACTTATTTTTCTTTCTCAAGTGACATTCCCACACTTCTGCTCCACTTTTACACGTAGACTTTTTTGTAAATTGGTGTCCAGCATGTAGAAGTATTGTGCCTCCCTTTCTGTGTATTTGTTTTAAATCACTACTTCCTGAAGAACCTGGCTGAGAGTTTCCGGACATTGTTGATCACTATTGGAAAAAACGAAACATTAAATTGATGACTTCCAAACATTTTTTTCTCTCTACCCTAATGGTTATTAGTTTTTCTGCAAGTACATACTTAATTATTTTTTAACATTCTAAACATCCTATAAATGCTGTACATAAAATATTATTGTTTTAGTTAGATATTAAAAATAAACTACTTACATGTGCTCCCATTTACACTATCACACATCACCAGTTCTCAATATGAAGTTCACAAGCAACTACAATAACTAAGTAGATCCCTTTGTCGAATTCTGGAGTGGGATTTTGCATGAGCCAATGAGAGCTCGACAAAAACAATGTTATCTGCGCCTTTGTTCCGCAGCTGCAAGGGCGCGCGGGACGCCGCGCGCCGCCGCCGGCGCATCCTTTTCAAGGTCGCTCCGTTTATCATAGTTACTAGAAAACTTAATTTGGAATGTACGATACATTTAAAACAATAAACATGTAATTAAATCGATTATTTTTATAAAAAAATACTACTTGAAAACAAGGTCTAAATCCCTAATATTAATCTACCGCGTACCAAGACCAATCTACCAATATTTCCATACACTTTGTTTGTTGGGTAAAAGATGCCAACGCACACATTCATAATACTACAGAAAAATGAAAAAACGGGGACTGTGGGCAATAATTTTTACTTATTTTATTCAACTATATTAACGGGGACAGTGTACGGGGAGGGGACAACGGGAAGTATTTTTAAATATTTAATTGAAGTACCGCTGTCCCCGTAGGACGGGGACAGTGTACGGGGACAACGGGAAGTATTTTTAAATATTTAATTGAAGTACCGCTGTCCCCGTAGGACGGGGACACGGTGTACGGGGACAGCGGGAATAAACCCATAAAATCAACTATAAGAGATTTCATTCGTTTTCATTGCTCTCGCTAATAAGATCAAGCTCGGAGAGAACTCCACTTTGAAGCATTTTTCGAATGCGGTGTACGCTTAGGAGCGTACTTTATGTCAGTATTTTTTAATCATAACGATCGTTTTCGCAATTCTACAATTCTGAATGGACCTTTAAATTTGGGTTATAATTTGGTTTGGTTTCTTTCTTCATTTTGAATAATACCAAATCACCAACTCTGAACATAACCACTTTGGCCTTTTTTTTTGTACAATTTCAATTCTCTGTTGACAAAGCAACGACCTTGGTCAGCGATAATAGTGCAAACAAAATAGAGCAACACTGGACTTCAAAGCTCGAATAGTGCAGGCTGCATTGAGACGTACACTATGGTACAATAACACAAACTTCGTAAACGCGTTTATGAAAACTATTACATTCTCTTTCACGTAATTATTTCACTCAAGTTTCTTGAGTAATCAACATGCACTGTGTGCCATGGGACATTAACTTTCGGGATTGGATGCAACTCAGCTTACACCAGAGCGGTAGAAGACTGAGACCCTACATCTAATATACCTGCGTACAAACCGCAGTCCCGACGGGAAGGTACGGAACCCTTAAAAGAAATAAGAACCTTTCTGTTCTCAAGACTTACGATGATTATTAATTTAAAGCTATTTAAATATGAGGCTACGATCTCACGTGCTTTTCCAGAAAGGTATTCGATGGTTACTTTAAAGTAGGGCTTGTATAGATCCAATAATGAATGAATGTAGAATCGTTTTTTTTGTAATATACTTTTTATTAAATAGGTATACATAAGCCATGTAATATTATAGCATTAAATTACCCGTACTGTAGTGTGGGTCCCATACCCATGACTGTATGTGTAAGTAGCTTAAGTCTATATATTGAATGATTTGTTAATAAACGTGAGTATTTACACATCGAGTCGTCTACTCAATCACACCTATCCCTACATGGCGACCCTGCCTTCGGGCTTGCTGCGCATAATGGTCGTGTCGCGTTACAATTGGCTTCAATTTTAATTGGTGCGAAATAATTCAAGATGTGTCAATCCTACCAAACAAAAGAAGAGGTTTTTCTGGCTCAAAATGCAGCTGGTGCTGGAAATAGTGCAGATTTGCAGCAAATTGGAACACATATGAGCATCCAGACAATTATGACAACAATAATTATCTGCATCATGGGTGCAGTGCTGCTCTACTTGGGATTTAAGGCATATAAAAAGTGCCATACTCAATGGATGCGTCAGGAGATCAACCATCAGGCGTTTAGAAGCGACGGCGACGTATTTAGAAGAAGTCTCTTCCAGGTCATTTATATCCCTCCCCTCCATCTTCCTCTTGTCTTTGGGTGTTTGAAGCATAACTGTCATCTCAAGGTTTAGTGCAGTTGCTATCTTCCTTAATTCTGGTGTTGAGGCATCATCCGACGGGATCATAGCTGAAAATATCGAATGCTGCATTATTAAAGGGAGAGTGCTCCCCATCAGCCATTTCGGGTTTAGCTTCCCAGGCATTTCTTTCCCAACAATTATTGCAGCGGTAACCTGCGGAAATGCTTGTGATAGTCTAGCTAGAGTTACTGATGTGGAGCTCAACTTTTTATTACCATCTTTTGAAGTCATAATTCCAAGGGTTGAGCATTTCCTTGTGATGACATCTTTGACATCAGTGGGAACAGTGCTTAGGATTTTATGGACTGTGTTTCCCCTCATAAGGAACAGTGTGATCAGGAAAGAAATGTCCAGGGTTGTTGATTCCTGAGTGTATTTGCAAGATTCTCTTTCCATCTTTAATTCAAGAAGAGTTTGCTTGTCATACAGCTCTAGTTTGGCAGCTATTTCGCCCGCCATCCTCTTAGGATCAAAGCCTTGGTAAGCAACTACCTTTGCTACGTGGTCGATATTCTTCCACATCTCGTCATTCAACTTCAAGCCCACGATGTTACCCATAACCCCATCCTCCCCATCTCCCCCCATCCTGGCTATTAGGGTTTTGAGCTCGGCATCGCTTACAGCGAACACTTCCTTGACACGTGACATCGCCATTGTGCTTTTGTGTTATTATTAATTTGCCTCGTCTTTGTGTATCAAAAAAAAAAAACAAACCTGTCTGTTTTTTTTTTTGGGGCATGGGAAAGCATCAATCATCATCGAGCAGTGTAGGACGTGTCAGACTTCTACTGACCAAGAACCACCAATGTTCATTTTAGGCCTTGTGCCGAGGCCGCGGTATCTCTTTCGAACAACCCGCAATCCCGGCGGGACCCGTACAACCTTGTTTTCGTTTCGTCTAAAAAATGTTTTATGTTAAATATTATTTAGAAGAAACTTACTACTAAAAGTTAAGTACACTAGACTTTCTGATATTCTTCTCATCTAGTAGGTAGCACACGCACATATGTCAGTTGAGGAGAGGATTGAGGGACCAGTTTTAATCATCGCTATCTCCAAAATGCTTTGATGTTTAAGCTCCATTTTTTTTTACAAAATGTTTTAAGACTTCTACTAAAACTTTATGTAGAATTATAAATTTTTTATAAATATTATTCAGTAATAATCACTAAAATATTTATCTTTGTTGTGTGGACTGAGGACCACAGTTCACTCGTTATATATTTTTACTCTTTAATGCTTTGTGGTCTGTTTTTTAGGAAATATCTTTCCAATTTCTTTACTAAATGTCTGTATTCACCAAACTACAGGGTGTTTGGAAGGGAGCTGTACATACGCCTAGGGTAGAAACTAGGGATAGTCTGCTACCTACCCCCGCCCATTATATTGACCTTGGCCTCAAGGTTTTTTTTTAATTTAAAATTATTTCTTTACCTTACTACGGTACTTCAGGCCCCATAACTTTTCTTCTCCACAATTTTCTGGTGTAAAATAATTTTTTGCAGGACCCTAAGACTCTAACGATTAAAACAAGACCATTAGCCGACCGGTCCCATGGATAGATTTTGAGCTACAGGTAGTTTTAGTCAAAAAATCAAATAAAAAATAATAATAAATTAAAAAAAAACCTTGAGGCCAAGGTCAATATAATGGGCGGGGGTAGGTAGCAGACTATCCCTAGTTTCTACCCTAGGCGTATGTACAGCTCCCTACCAAACACCCTGTATATTTTTTATGCTACTTTCCGAGATCTGGATAATCGTCTGTGAGAACTGAGGGACCACTCTTTATAGGTCGTACTTTTTAATATACAGTGTGATTCTTTATAATGTGCACATATCGAAATGGGGGAATCTATGCTTAATTTTATCGACGGAAAAATTATTAAAAAAAATCTAAATATTTTTTAATATTTTATATGGAATTTTTAAAAATTTTGTCTGCTACTGTGACCCCAGTGTAAACAAAACGGTGTAACTTTTAAACTAAATTATCTATCGCGATGAAACAAACTCCATAATGATTGGAAGCAATTAGGCGTCCTCATAAAATGAAATTTGTGGAAAAACCCTACCCTCAATTGAAAATAAACATCTTTTTTTATGAAAAATCTATATTTTTTTCATAATTTTTTACAATAATCGTAAAATTACTCAATAAGACGCCCCCATTACCTACGTTTTTTATTACTTTAAGTTATTCTTTATCGCATTAGCCACGTAATGGTAAAAATTGCATGTTTTTAACTTAATCCCAACATTTCTTATCAATTGTCAAAGAAAAGCCCAGTGCACGGCAACGCACTATTGTTTAGCAGGTAGATAGCCTTTTTTTGTGAATTTTGTTGTGAATGTGCGCGGGTCGGACGAAGGATGTTTCTGCAGATGGACGGATGCCCTGCTCATTATGCTGCAAATGTTAGATCATTTTTAAACGATAATTATCGTGATAAATGGATCGGCTGGCAAGGACCTGTAGGGTGGCCTGCGCGTTCACCCGATTTGACGCCCCTTGATTACTTTCTATGGGGGACCATGAAGCAACGCATCTACAGCACACCCATCAACAGTGAGGCCGATTTGCGTGACCGCATAATTAACTGTGCGAATGATATTCGCAATGATCCCGAAATGATTAGGAGAGCGACACAACAAATTTTAATTCGCGCGACTTTGTGCCTACAACAACGAGGTGGACATTTTGAGAACCTGATGCATTAAATTTTGTATAAAATAATAAATGGTTTTAATTGAACTCTTTTGTATTAATTAACATTCCAAATAAACCATCCTTAAGAGAATAATAAATGGCGCTTTCAGAGTGCCATCTTTTAACATTTGATAGAAAATGATATGTTTGAGTTATAAACATGCCATTTTTAGTATTGGGTAGCTAATACGATGAAAAATACGTTAAAGTAATAAAAAAGGTATTTAATGGGGGCGTCTTATTGAGAAATTTTACGATTATTGTAAAAAGTTATGAAAAAAAAAAGTTTTTTTGATCAAAAAACGTGTTTATTTTCAATTGAGGGTAGTTTTTTTCCACAATTTTCATTTTACGAGGACGCCTAATTGCTTCCAATCATTATGGAGTTTGTTTCATCGCGATAGATAATTTAGTTTAAAAGTTACACCGTTTTGTTTACATTGGGGTCACAACAGCGGACAACATTTTTGAAAATTCCATAAAAAATATTAATAAATATTTAGATTTTTTTAAATATTTTTTCCATCGATAAAATTAAGCATAGATTCCCTCATTTTGATATGTGCACATTATAAAGACTCACACTGTATTTGCTTACAAATTCCCAGATTGGTTTTACAATTCAGCATTCGTCAAGTCAGCATTGTTAAAACTTTCACATAGATCACACTGATCTTTTTTTGGTATGTGGAATGAAATATTGAAATCTCTATTGAAAATACGGTTAAAAGTAGATTGAGATGCAAACGGTAGGCTGTCTTTTGTACGAATATCTTTGTAATCCCTGTATAAGTCAGCTAAAGATTTATCACAGGAAATGTATTCTCTTGATGTCTGGGCTCTAAGGTAATGCGATTCAATTGGTGGTACGCTATTTATAAAAAAAATCACGCTATCATAGACCTCTGGATCCACAGTGCGATGATTATTATGTTTCCCGCGTAATTCACCCTCTACAAAATCAGTCTCTGATTTTTTTGATAATGCAGTAGCAATCGGTCTGTCATTTATAGCGAGAGTATTTTTAAAAAATGTTTTGCAAACTCTAATATTAGTGTGATTTAGCTCGAAATAAAATGCAGTATTTAATTAGCGGAAATTTTGAGTAGATAAGTATCTGTATTTTGGTTTTATTTGTGAAGTATGAGCTATTTTAAATTGTCTTTGTTTTTGCAAGTCTCCCAAACGCCAGTAATTATTAAAAATGTCTTGTCTCGAGGTCTCATCTATTTTTGCTCGACAATTTAATCGACATTTATCTCCACACAAAGGACCCATCTTCCTTGCTGGGACTTGTTTTTTAACACTTGATGTGTAGTCCTTACCTGTGTTTCGAAGTGTTTTTGCAATTTTACTTTTCCAATTCTTTTCATTTCTCACCTTTTTCTTGCCTCGCCCAATTTCCTGTACCTCTGAAGTTATTTGACCTGCTGATCCACTAATAGAAGCAATGTGGTCTGAATTATTTTCTGCTTCATCATCTGAGCTACTTGATGAAGATGAACTGGAACTACTTGCAGAAGAGCTACTTGGAGGTCTCGTGGCTTCACCTTGAAGTAAACAGTGACCATTACCTGTTGACCCAGGAATAAAATGAGGGCCGCAGTCCGAATCGTCAAAATCACTCTGATCACTGTGCAGGGGTGAAATGTAGTATTTTCTTTGGTCAGAATAAGTCAGATGCAGTGTTTTCTTCGTTAATATTATTTTCCTTATCCGTTTCATCGATGGAGCTCGTTTTGGTCGCCATATCTACCAGAAGACGCCCACGGTTCATGCTACAAATAAACAAAAATGAATGTACCTATTTACGTAGCGAAAATATTTTTTCTTCACCTAGGATGTGGTAACTCAAAATTATTTTGTAAATTATAGAGAAATGTTTTAGAGAAGCTTTAACATAACTGATTGAACGTGCGGTTTTAAATACTATTAGTTACAGCAATTATATTATTGAAATATGAATCATTTACCTCAAAAACTTAGTATTCAAACATTTTTTCACCAAAACTGCATTAAGTCTAATACTACTAACTAAACTAACGAGAATGTCGTTATTCAAAACATCACTTGAAATCGATTCCTTGTTAACCAACAATAATGTAATAACTATAAATACACCAACTTCATAATTAGGCTTCAATCAAGAATAACCTATTATGT
The DNA here is from genome assembly GCA_932274075.1 of Diarsia rubi. Taxonomy (NCBI): domain Eukaryota; kingdom Metazoa; phylum Arthropoda; class Insecta; order Lepidoptera; family Noctuidae; genus Diarsia; species Diarsia rubi. The sequence goes on from OW026413.1 coordinate 18,854,576, forward strand.
CGTAAAAATACATCAATTTTTACTTACCTGATTCAGCAATAAACGCAGGAATTCAAAATAATGCGGTCTATTACGCAAAGCGACACGTCCTCACCACTCAAATTTTAACCGTAACTAAAGATGACGCAGTGTTGCGCGGGGGGGGTTATAACAGTCGGTAAATCATGAACAGAGACTTATAACGCCATCTCGTAATTGTTTCTTGCACTATTTCAGTGACGGTTTTATTGACGCATGTTAGGATAAGGTGGCAACACTGGGCGGGTCGGACGACCGAAGATGGCGGAAATAAAGGACGCACGTTCTTGTGACTTAAATGAGTTTTATTTAATCACCAAGTAAAATAACATGGTGGCAGCGGAAAAGTCTTTACAAGTGAACAATTAAAATAATGTTTGCATAAAATCGTCGTGATACAAAGGTATTGCATGTTAGTTTACTACGTGCTAGTCAAGTCAAGACTCGCTCGACCGCTAACTTCGCGAAGTGAAAATGGGCACCATGGATGGTCAAATTAACATTATCAAGCCTATTGATCTCAACAACTCAGACACTGTAGCTACATGGACAAAATGGAAGCAGATCTTTGAGAACTTTTCAATCGCCATGAAGTATAACAAGGAGAGTAAAGACAGAAAAATTGCTATTTTACTGCACTTCATGGGCGAGCAATGCTTGGATGTCTATAACGGCTTCTCTGAAGAAGAAAGACAGACTTATGAATCGGTCCTAGCAGCGTTTGACAAGTATTTTATACCAAAGAAAAATTTGGCTATTGAAAGACATAAATTTTTTAGTCTACAGCAAGGAGATGACTCCTTGGACGTATTTTTGACTAAATTGAAGAAGTTAGCTGCTAGTTGTGAGTTTAAGGAGCTAAAGGACTCACTAATAAGAGACATATTTATATGCAATTTAAGTAAAAAATACAGTCAAATAAGACAAAGACTTCTAGCGGAAAATGATATAGAACTTGATAGATTGATTACTGAATGTTACATTTTGTTCATTTATTATAAAATCTATGAGCCAATCTTTCATATCTATGTGATTAATGAGACATTGTTCAGTATTTATGACACCCAGAAACAAATCATTGTTGGAGTCACAATTATTGGATACTAAAAACAGGTTACCTGTGTCCTCACTCTTGACTGCTTCAACTGTATTTATTTGTGTTTTACACAGTTGTGCAAAATGTCCCATTTTCTTGCATTTGTGACACTGCTTTCCTTTTGCTGGACATGTAAACTTGTGTACTTGCCCGCATGTACATTGCGTACATTTTTGTGTTTTGGTCTTGGAAGACTTCTGAAATGCTGCAATTTCAACATCCCCACCCTCCAAGTATGAGGTATTGTTGTATGACATCTCTATTGATTTGTTTAATAGACACTGGTGCTAGAGCTAATTGTTTGTCATATGATTTATTTCATAAATTAAAATTATGTGATAATGATCTTAAAAGTTATCAGCTAATCTAGTAGCTTATGGAGGTAGTAAAATACCAGTCAAAGGTTGCTGTACTTTGAAATGTCATAAGGATAATCAACAATATGAGATTCAATTTATTGTAGTTAACATACCATGTCAGCCAGTCTTAGGTGCAAATACATGTACTGAATTAGGTATTGTTAAAAGAATATATACAATAAATAATAGTGACAAACAACAACCAGTCTTACAACAATTATTAAATGAACATCAAAATGTTTTTCAGGGCCTGGGGTGTCTACCAGGCAAGTGTCACCTGACTGTGAGATCTGATGCACAACCAATGATAGATGCACAGCGCAAAGTACCATATGCACTTCAAGCAAGACTAAAGGAGGAATTGGATCGGATGACAGGACTAGGAGTGATTGAACCAAACCAACTAGTTGGGTTAGCTCAATTGTTATTGTTGAAAAATCCAATAAACAGTTAAGGATTTGTTTGGATCCTCGAAACTTGAATTAGGCCATCCAAAGGTCTCATTATCCATTACCTTCTCTAGAAGATGTAAGATGTAGACTAAATGGAGCTAAAATATATTCACATTTGGATGCCTATTCAGGATTTTGGATGATCCCATTAGACTCTGCTAGCTCTGATTTATGTACAGTTAACACTCCTTATGGGAGATATAAGTATTTGCGTCTGCCATATGGTCTAAATTGTTCCACTGAAATTTTTAGCAAAATACTTATAGAGTCATTCTCTGATATACCAAACTTAATAATTTATGTTGATGACTTGCTCATTTATGGATCAGATGAGAAATCTCACGATGAAACCTTGAAGAAAGTATTAGAAAGGGCAGAATCTAATTTAAAATTTAACAAAGACAAATGTATTATTGGAAAAACAAAAATAAAATTTTTAGGTCATGTGTTCAGTGCTGAAGGAATGTCACCAGACTATGATAGGATAAAAGCTATCTGTGAAATGCCTAAACCTGATTGTCAAAAAAGCTTGCAAAGATTTTTAGGAGTGAATAACTACCTAGGGAGTTACATTAAAAATTTATCTTCAGAAACAGAAGTATTAAGAAACCTTCTTAAAAAAGACTCACAATGGTTATGGGATGAGAACCATGACAAGGCTTTTAAAAATTTTAAAAACTCATTAACATCTGTTGTGAAATCACTTCATATTTTAAGTTTACAACACCTTTATTTAATAATAAAAAATTAGTTTTTAGTTTTTAGTTAGTAGCAACACTGGTATTCACTTATGACTGTAAAATAAATGGACGCACTACCTATTCCTTGTGAACTGAATAATTATTATCTCCGACTTTACCCTACTTCCAAGACCTGAAAACCCAACATTTTATATCTGGCGACCGTGACAGGACGATTTTGGAGGCAAATATGGAGAAAGCAATAAAGTTACGAGGTGTGCTAAGAGGCCAGTTTACCAAAAAGGTGAGCCTTCTCGAAACACTAATGGCGTCGTCACAAGAACAAGAACCCATTCAAGAAAACGAATTGCCGACAATAGAAGCCGCGTTTCGTGGTCTAAAGCAAATATTCGGCAAAATTGAGCAATTGGATGGAAAAATTAACGATTCGGTGCTCGCGGACTCAGATGAAGAAGCCCTTGAAAAGGAGTGTGAGGAGGCGGACAAGTATAGGAGCACGTGGTTCAAAATCGAATCGAAATACGAGTTTATAAAATCAAAAATAAAGAATAGTGAACCAAAAAGCTATGAAGATAATCAAAAGTTAAAATTACCAACTCTGGAAATACCAAAATTCGACGGAAATTTGAAAACGTGGCTATCTTTTTGGGCAAAATTTCGGAAAATAGATGCTGACAAAAATTTGGACCCTGAAGATAAATTTGTGTACCTGCTACAAGCAATAGCTGTTGACACTGAAGCAAGACAATTGGTAGAAAGTTATCCTATTACGGCTGACAACTATTCTAAATGTGTTCAGCACTTGAAATCCAGGTATGCCAGGGAAGATCTGCAGACGCAACTGTATGTAAGAGAATTATTGTCGCTAATAATTACCAGAGATGAAAATGCAAGCTTAACCTATTTATTTGATAATATAAGTGCTCAGTTGCGGGCACTAGAAACTTTAGGAGTCACGAAGAAAAATGCTGCATTTATTGTGCCAATGATTGAGTCAGCAATACCAGAAGAAACACTTAAAGCTTGGCAGAGGACAGGCAGTCATAATAATGACATGGAAATTGAATTAAACAATTTATTTAACTTTCTACAGTTAGAAGTTGAAAACAACCAGAGAAAAAATGGCTCGTGGAAGTTCAATATTTAAACAAACAATTACAGAGAAAGAAGTTCCACAGACTGCAAGCTGTTTAGTATCTACAGATAAAAAAGTAAAAGAAGCATACAAGAATACATGCATTTGGTGCGACAAAGACAATCATAGCAGTGTTGAATGTTATAAAGCACATAAACTGTCAGTGGCAGAGAGAAGAGATACAGTAAACAAGAAAAGAGCGTGCACTATATGTCTTAAAAAAGGGCATTTTTATAAAAACTGCAAGTCATCAATCAAATGCTTGATATGTATGAAGAGACATTCAACGATTCTCTGTGCATCACAATCACAGAAGACAACTACGGACAAAGGAGAAAAGGAATCAAAAGAGGTGTGCACTACTACAACTGCTCATGCACAAAGTGCTCAAAGTGTAACATTACTACAAACAGTTATTGTGAACATTGAACACAGGGGGAAAACAATACCTGTAAGAACACTTTTCGATAGCGGCTCTCAACGTAGTTACATCAAAGATGAGGTTGTGAAAAAGCTACAGTTACCATCAATAAAAGAAGAAGTACTTACCCATTCATTGTTTGGCGGTGTGCAGACCAACTCTAAGTGTCACACTGTATACAACATCAAGATCAACAGTCTGGACAATACCTACTCAACAGTGATTGCGGCCCTAAGCCAAAATGTTCTATGTGAAAATGTACCTAAGTTTGACTCCCCTAACTTGCATAAAGTCAAAACCATATTACCCTGACAGATTTAGGTCAACGTAATCAGGAAATTGTAAACTGTGTTAGATTAAGGAATATTACATTTTTGTAAGTAGGTTACGTTATGAGTTCACATTTCGTTTTCATGTTATAAAATGTTTTCACATTGTTAGTGTGTAATGAAACTGTATGTATTTAAAAATTTAGTGAATTGCTGTTATATTAAGTACTTTTTATTTTTACGCCATCTAGCGACGAGTAACGTAATTACTTACTATTGTTTTGCGTTCATGTAGCTGCCAACTTGTTAAGTAAATGTCTAACATGTTGGTCTGATTATTTTATATTTGTTTTTTCCTTGTTCTTTGTGTTGGAGGATGTTGTGAAATCACTTCATATTTTAAGTTTACAACACCTTTATTTAATAATAAAAAAGTAGTTTTTAGTTTTTAGTTAGTAGCAACACTGGTATTCACTTATGACTGTAAAATAAATGGACGCACTACCTATTCCTTGTGAACTGAATAATTATTATCTCCGACTTTACCCTACTTCCAAGACCTGAAAACCCAACATTTTATAACATCTGCTCCAGTTTTGCGTCACTATGATAATAAAAAGCCACTGACACTGAGTGTTGATTCTTCACAGTCAGCTTTAGGTGCAGTATTACAGCAGTCAGGTCAGCCTATAGCTTATGCTTCAAAAACATTAACTGATTGTCAGAAAAGATATGCCCAGATTGAAAAAGAATTGTTTGCTATTTTATTTGGCTGTCAAAAATTTCATCACTACATTTATGGACACAAAGTTAAAGTAGAGACTGACCATAAGCCTTTAGTCACCTTATTCAATAAGTCATTAAGTCAAGTACCTAACAGATTACAAAGAATGATGTTAGCACTGCAGCTATATGATATAGAAGTCACATACATTCCGGGCACAAAATTATACATTCCTGATACACTATCTAGAGCTGCTTTATCAGAATCTATGGAACATGCTATTGATAAAGAAATAGCCATACATGCAAACTTGTTTATAACAGCACTGTCTATATCTGAGTCTAAATTAGAAACAATTAAAGAACAAACTTATAAGGATGCATGTTTGCAATTACTTACGAAATATTTTAATGAAGGGTGGCCTGATCACAAAAATAAAACAGACTCACTTGTAAGATCTTATTGGAATTATAGGTCAGAAATTCATGTTATTGATGGAATAGTCTTCAAAAATAATAGTATATGTAGAAGGTGGTCAGATTCGAGGGTCCAAATAAAATATGGTTGCACTATATAGGATTTATTTCGGTCAGCGTAACTTTCTCACTTGACGGTTAGAAAACGACAGTGTTCAAATACCCGACGCATCGACTTTTATACAGTTCTACAAAAACCTAATATTACAATTAAATACTTAAATAAATCGTGTAATATTAATTAACTGCTAAGTAACAAAATTATTAATCAATTAGCATTCAAATCATAACCAACAATAATTATATATTCACCGGAAGCTGACGAGCGGAAGGTGCCGTAAAAAGCATGTATTCTTAGTACTTAACATTACTAAATATCAAACTAAAAATCACTAAATAATTACTTTACAATTAAATACAACTTAATAAATCAAATCACAATAATTGACGTTCATTAACCCTTTAACCGCTTGGCTAAATATCAATTGTCGTGCCCCTAGCGCGAGGCTACAAATCGACAAAATAATACCTACAATAAATAAGGAGGGGCAATCGTTGTATCGATAAAAAAAAGTCAAAGAATTTTTTATGTTTTTATTTTAAATCAGCCTTATGGCTTCTACAAACAGGCGCGACACAAAGAAACCGCTCATGTTTTTGTGTCGCGTGTCGCGCCTGTTTGTAGGACCTTTAAATTAACCACCCTAATCACTTTCTTCGTATCACAATCGTTCATCTTTAAGCTAATAAGTAAATGTTTTTAACAGTTACTAATTGTTTAACCTTACTAAATTCGAATTGTTTACATCACAATAATCTCTTATTAATCGACTAGGTACTTTTTTTCTTTTCTTATAAATCTACCTACAACAGCAATGGCTAAATCTTTGTATCACAATTGTTTAATCTTACTATCTAAATTTTAATTACTTACATCAAAATAATCTCTTATTATTCGACTTTTTCCTTTTCAAATCAAACTAAGTATAATAAATCTTTGAATCACAATTGTTTTTTTTGTTTTTGCTTACCAGTTACTATACTCCATTTGTTTAGGTAATTAAATAAAGGTAAACAAAAAAACCACGTGACTTAGTTAGCCGACTAAACGTAATATCACTCACTTCATTTGTCATGCTATGTCACAGTTGTACTCTTCAATTTAGCAACATTATTAACGAATTATAACGTTGCTAAATTGAAGAGTACAACTGTGACGTAGCATGACAACTGAATAGACTGGTATTACGTTTAGTTGGATAACCACGGCACGTGGTTTTTTTGTTTACCTTTATTTAATTACCTAAACAAATGGAGTATAATACTTTACATCACATTCATTTACACATATTCCTCAGTATACTATAAAATACCTAATAAGTTTTGATTACCTATTAGATCAAATGCAATGATTTACGCATTTATAATAAGTAGGTTATAGTTGTTACAATTCACGAGCGCACTTTTCATTTAGATGTGTGTTGAACTGTTACCTATTTGTAACTACCTATGAATGACGTCCGCGCGCAACTGTTCGCTTCGTCGGGCACACACACAAGTGCAATGTGTACCTACGTGACGTGTACGTACACGAAACCTACACGCAAAGGCTTGAGTGCGCTCGTGAATTGCAACAACTATAATTAGAATTACGCAGTCATAAGCTAAAAACAAAAAAAAAGGACAATTAATCAGTCAAACAGTAGGTAACAAGTAGTAGGTACATGATTCATAAAATTATTCGTTGTCTGTTTTTATCAGACGTACACACATCAAAAGTGTCTAGGGATCAAGCATTTTTATGCGGATTTCTTGAGATTGAGATGTGGCTTTGTAATAAATTTATGATTTTATAAATTTATATGGATCCTTTTTGGTGCATTTCATAATTTGAATCAGGAACTGTGAATCAAATTCGAGTAAAAGATGAAAATCAGCTGTCAATATTTTCCCTATAAAAACATACAACGCATTGAAGACATTATTAGTGCTTCTGTTTCCCTACTACTGATTAAAACCAACGTTATTATGGAGCGGCGACGTCATTTAAGCAGGGAAGAAATGCTCAGAGCCGTGGGAATGATAGAAGCTGGTTCCCGGCAACGTACTGTGGCTTTAGCTCTGAATACAAGTCAGAGTGTTATCAGTCGACTTTGGACACGTTACCGAAGCACTGGTACCGTGGCTGAGCGCCATGGAGGACGGTATCGCTGCACCACACGGAGACAAGACCGATACATTCAAATCTTAACTCGAAGAGCTCCAACAATAACCGCCATGATGTTAGCCGTGAGGCTTCATCACTCTTCAGGGAACTTAATTAGCGACCAAACAGTCAGAAACCGCTTGCATGAAGTGAACCTTCATTCCCGAAGACCGCTACGGGTACCACCTATAGCAATGCACAATCGTAGGATTCGATATCAATGGGCTCATGAACACAGAAATTGGGCAGAAGAACAATGGCGTTTCGTGTGCTTTTCTGATGAGTCTCGTTTTGGTATGAGACCGGATACAAGACGTATACGACACTGAAGAACCCCTGGACGCCAACAGCGATTAAAATCCTGCCAGGAAGTCCATCCTTATAGTGGTGGAACCATCATGGTATGGGCGGGTATTTGGATCGGCGGAAGAACTGAGTTGATTTGGATCAGAGGCAACCTCAACGCTCAAATTTATGCTGAGACGATTGTATCAGACGTCATCGTTCCTCTACAAGTGCAAATCGGTCCCTTATTTCAGTTAATGCATGATAATGCACGACCGCACACCGCAAGAGTTGTAAGACAGACTCTCGCCGCAGCTAACATCAATGTCCTGCCCTGGCCTGCTCAGTCGCCAGACTTGAACCCGATTGAGCATGCATGGGATATGCTACAGAGAAGAGCTCTGCCGAATATGGAGGGTATCCAGTCGCAAGAAGACCTTTTTTGTTGTTGCAACGAACATGGGCGGCCATTCCACAGCGTGATTTGGATGAACTCATTTTGAGTATGCCAAACCGATGTTCTTGTGTTGTTAGTGTTCGCGGTAGAAACACGGATTATTAATTGTTTAAGTTACCCAATAAAATTTTAAAGAAAACTGTTATTTCAGTCTTTTTTTAGAACTTTAATGTTAGTGGTTCAAATGTCAAAAATCCCTTTATTAGGAAAATGGCAAATTTCTTTATTAATGAAAAGGTGCCTTGGTTTATCGTTACTGTGACAAACGAAAACACTTTATTTGATGAATCCTTAAAGAAAATTTTAATTAATATCAATCAGGAGAAAAGTTATTGCAAAAATATATGTTGATCCCTAGACACTTTTGATGTGTGTATTATAGATGTCACAAAATGTGTGTACGTTTCTATAAATTTATTCGTGCGAGTCACATTAGTACCGAAATGTTTTTCGGCTAATATTTTTGCCGTTTTTGAAATTAGGTCAGTGCTGATCGCTTCGTATTGTGTGCCTACACTTGATATTTTTGTTAGAGTTTGTGTTCCTCTTGATTCAAATAAATCAGGCGTACTATCTGTACTTCGTAAGTCACCGTCATGTGGTACATAGTAACATAACTGGGATTGTGCTACCGACGAAGGCAAACATACATCTTCTACATCTTCAAGATTCATTTCGTCTTGACTATCGCTAGTTGGATCCAAAATTGATTGACTACATTCCTGAGACTCGTCATACTTTCCTTAAAAGCAATTAAATATAAATAAGTACATATAAAAATGGCTACAGGATGTGTATAATCAAAGGCTACAAGTATCAATTTGGCACAATTTACTTACTTTTCGATGTCATTTCGTTTTCTATCAAATTTAACTTTAATGCTCAACAAAACTGTGACGTTCAAGGTGTATAATATAACTAGGGTTCAATTCGCATAACACTTGCACTGAACCGTAAAAAAAGACGTGGGCTCGGTGTGTTTGACATGGACAAAGTGAAGTTGAACACAGACTAAATAGAGCAACGCAAGAAAAGAAATTAGTGACAGGATGATCTACCTACTTACTTAAACTATCGATATTTAGTCGATAGCTTCTGTCTATGGTATTCCGCAGCACATGTGTCAACGCAAAGATAAACATTACACGTTTTACACATATACCGTGTGTGTGATCTTTTATTCTTAGTCGCGCATACTTTACAACGCTGACTTTTGCCACTGGGAATTCGTACAGGAAAATGTGCCAAAGCATCGATATGTAGACTGCGAGGAGGATTGGACTGAGTACCAGAAGTGAACGCTGGGCTAGTATTTGCAATTAATCTTTTATTTTTTTCTAAAAGTTGCCGTATCACATTTAATTGAAAATCTGCAAAACTATGTTTTTTGTTATTTTTTAAGACTCTGAACAAATAAAAAGCATTAAGCATAAACAAATCGATGATGTGGAAGCCTAATTTTTTATACCACTTCCTAGTTTTCCTTATACAACCTATGCTACTCATCATCATGTCGGTGATGTCCACCGAACCCATATTTTTATTGTAATCTATTACACATTGCGGCTTTAATTTAGGCAGACCAGAAAAATTATCCAAATTGTCTGACGGAACAATTTTGTCATCATGTATGGTAGACAGCATGGTAACAGCTTTTTTGTCTTGCCATTTTAACGCTAAAAGAGGAGGAGATGAAAATGCTTCTATTTCTCCACGCTTAAGTTTTTTGAATTTTGGCATATGTTTCCTATTACTTTTGACCGTACCGCATGCATAAATGCCTCTTTGTTTTAAATAAAGAAAAAGTCGCGGACTAGAATACCAATTGTCGACATATAGCTCTGGATTACTATGATAATAACCTTGTACCAGTTCAGTGACTACTGATCCTGTAATACCTAAATTTGGTACATGCTCTATTTGTGTTTGTGAACCACAGTAAACAATGAAATCAATTATAAACCCTGATTCGACATCACACAAAACAAAAAGTTTTATTCCAAATCTGTTTCGCTTTTTTGGCAAATATTGTTTGATTACCAGACGACCTTTGAAAGGCACAATGCTTTCATCAATGCATAGTTTGCCTCCGGGGACCAATGTGTGTCGAAATTTTTGTCGTGCGTGGTCAATCATCATTTCAATTTTATATAATCTTGATAAATTACTTACATCGTGTACTTCAGAAAATGAAAGCATTGCCAGTATTGCGCAATATCTATCTCTACACATAATACTATGAAATATGGGACTATTTAAAAGGGGGTCTACAGACCAATGTTCTTCAATAGTGAGCCTTTTATTCCTTGTAAAGAGCATCGTAAGGGCTAAAAAGATATAAATGTCATGAACAGTCACATCTTGCCACCTTTTTAAACGAGCGTACACCCTTAGATCCGTATGCCTGACATAGAATTGGTGATATTTGTTAGTAAAATAACATATTTTTTCTACTAAATCATTGCCACAAAAATGTTCAAAAATATCCAGTTCCGAGGAGTCGCTGCTCAAAGGTACTGAAGGTGATACCCCCGAAATAAATTCGTCAAAGTTTTCTTTATCAGGTACAGTTATGTCTAACGTCCAATTAATGCCTTCATTGTCGTCATGATCCTGAAATGACAAATTAAAATTTATTACTTAAGTATATTATTTTTTATATTCATTAGGTAGGTATATAACTTTAACAAAAAGGAACCTAGTTAGCGTTCCTGCACACGATGCCGTCACCGCGCCATCGCCGCGCCGACGCCCGCCGCACAGTTACACTGTAGAATACGAGTCGCGCGAAGCCCGCCACCGCGCCGCCACCGCGCGCGTTCCCGTCCCTGTCTCGTTTGATTCATTCCATTGATTCCATTACCGACCGCGTACGAACGTGCACGCCGCGAGATCGCACGCAGCCGGTACCTAATGGAATGAATCAAACAGACAGGGACGGGAACGCGCGCGGTGGCGGCGCGGTGGCGGGCTTCGCGCGACTCGTATTCTACAGTGTAACTGTGCGGCGGGCGTCGGCGCGGCGACGGCGCGGTGACGGCATCGTGTGCAGAACGCTTATTAAAGTTATCTTTTTTTTAAAGATAACTCATGCACTAGGAATAATTCCTGTGTAGCTTGGGACTTCACAAACACACAAGTCACGGACACAAAACAGCTACACCCAAACTCGAATAATGATTTATGAAAGAGAGAGAAAAAGAGACAAACGCGAGTGCGAGTGCCTGTCCGGCTTGGTAGGTACTGTCACAGTACCTTAATAATGGTAAGGACAACATACAACACGGTTCCAAATTTGAACAATCAATAGGATATGTAGGTAGTTAAGTAGGTAATATAGGTAATAACAGAATTACATCACAATATTTAAAATACTATTTCGATTCATCAAGGAGTTACCTAAACCCAACGAAAGTCTTATTTATACCTATACCTACTGAATAATGTGCAAATAACCTAAGAAGAAATTGAAATAGGTACTTACCTCTCCATCACTTCTAAATTCTATCGAATCGGATAATTCCAATTCGTCGTCACACTCGTCGTCGTCACCTTCTAATATTCTTAATAATTCCTCAGTACAGTAGTCGTCATTATTGAAAATTGAAATGTGACTATTTTATCGACAATGCACAAATACCAACGAACAACATTAATGGAACTTTCCATTCGTTTGATCCGCTTGTGACGTAGGCAGTGGTCGTATTAATGTGACAGCCGCGCTAGACTAACTAGAGAAATATGTTGCAAGCATAGGAGTCAAGGGATGGGAACTAACGTCAAATGTTGGCATTATACAAAGATCGTGAGGGATATTTTTCTTATGAATAATAAGGAAAAGAATTAATAACACAAGGCAATATGTTAAATTTAACTTTATTTGGTATGACACCGTTTATTTTATGCTGAATGATGCATTATACCTGATTATTTAACTGTTTGTTATTTCGTTTTTAAAATGCGCATTGCATTGTATCCCATCCCTATGGTCATATTTATGCGACGCGCGCGATAGACGCCGAAGAAAATTTCAAGCTGCCAATTACTTATTTTTGTTTAAGTTTTTTGAATGCTTAGAGTTATGACACATAATTTTAAGTAATTGTTGTAAATAATAGCTCTATTTAATAATAGTTTTAGTTGTACCACGCAATTAATAGGACGAAAATAGAACGAAAAAATCATGCATGTTCTCTGTCGCAGAAATACGACACGCGCGGTAGGGACACGGAAATATTTGTCGCATATATGCGACACGCGCGGTTAAAGGGTTAACTATCATTGATAATATAATTAAGTCGAACTGGTATAAGCAGTACCGGAAGTCTGTAACACTCGGCCATCCTGCGTTTGCCGTGGCCCACGACGGTCAGCATCCCTTGTGAGAGTGCCTGGTCTGTCGCTGGTATTCGGCGTCTGAAATAATGAAAAATAGTATGGGCAGTATCTACATTCATTCTTGTATTTAACAGTTGTGGTAAAATTGCCTTTATCTAGTAGTTTTAATTCTTATGATAACAATTTGACTGTTTCATGTTTATTAGGAACTCTTATACACAAAGTTTCTCAAATTGTAAGTATATTTCATGCAGCTTCAATTTACTCATATTGCATATAGGTTTGATTGCTTCAATTGCACACAGCTTTTTTTTCTCCCATTGCACACAGCTTGGGTTATTTCCATTGCACACAGCATGGATTACTCCCATTGCACACAGCCTGGATTACTCCCATTGCACACAGCTTGGATTACTCTGATTGCACACAGCATTGATTACCTCATGCACACAGCCTTGTTTATGTTTACATTAAACTCATCTGTAATTTGTGGACGACTGCAGTACCCCAACGTTACTATTAAATGAAATTCCAACATAAATGATTAAATAAATGTTTTATTGATTGTTTACATATACATAATTAGATTAACATTCTTATTTTAAATGATTTTTTTTTCCAGTGCAAGAATATGGATAACTATGTTATATTTAAATATTACTGTGTTTTATTTAACTTTCTAATAAGTCTATCAGATCATCCCTATCAACTTCATGATCACTGCCACTACTTTCATCAGACATAGACGAATTATAAGGTCGGAGGACTTCACCGCGTACTACTGCAGTGAATTTTCTGTACCCTTTCATGCCTTTTATACTACATATTGTGTAACGATCTAATGACTGATCAGCCTCACATATTTTATATGGTCCCGTGTATAACCCATTAAGCTTTCTAGTTATTTTCGCGCTTTCCCTAGTAATTCCTCCTTTCCACAAGACCAATTGTCCTTCGGAGTATTTAATGCATTTCTTATGCGATCGATCGAATCTATCCTTCATAAGAGACATATTTTTATCGATACGCAATTTAGCCGCGCATCGGCGTTCTTCTAGTGCCTTTGTTTGACCTTCAAAATCATTCGGTTCCTCGGTGGGATAAGCAGGTAGTCTTGAATTAGAATGACCAAATAGAAGTTTAAATGGAGGAAAACCAGTTGTTGCATGAGGAGTATTATTGATACCCCAAACTATATCACTCAAGTGATCATCCCAGGTGCACTCGCTATCAGACATCGTATTTAACCCGTTAAAAAAAGTTCGATTCACTCGTTCTACTTGGCCATTCGACCTAGGGCTCGCAATAGCGTTTAAGACATGTTTGAATTGCAATTCGTCAGCAAAGCTTTTGAAATAGCGGCTCGTAAATGCTTTTCCTCTATCTGTGATAATCTTGTTGGGATTTCCAAATTGAGAAATAATATCTTTCAAATGTTTTATCGTTTCAACAGAACCACAGTTTTTAACAGCTTTTGCAAATACAAATTTTGTAAAAGAGTCTATAACAACGAGTATATAAGAGTTTCCTTTACGAGTCTTAACAAACGGACCTAAATGGTCAACGTGTAGTGTGTGCATGGGAACAGCCGCTTTTTGAATTGGATACAGTTCTCCTTGTAATTTGCCATGTTCCCCTTTACCGTACGCACATTGAAGACATGATTTGACATATTTTCGAATAAACTTAGTCATGCCCTCAAACCAAAATTGAGCTCTAATGGTCTTTTCGCACTTATCAAAGCCAACATGTCCTATCTGATCATGAAATTTTTGTAATAAACCCCATTTTGCTAATTTAGGTATAAAAAAACGATCCCCGGTAAGTGTTTTTCTATAGAGAAGTTCGTCTTTCATTAAATAATTATTAGTAATATTAGTATTGTCCGTACCATTACGCAATTGAGTCAGAATTGATTGGATTTTTTCGTCTTGCAACTGTAAATTTAGTAGCCAGTCGGAATCGTCAATTAATAAAACGGGGCTCGATACTGGATTTCTACTCAAAGCATCTACGTGACGCATACGGTCACCAGATCGATACTCAATTTGTAAATCAAAATCTTGAATTGAAAGCCACCAACGGGCTATGCGAGGAATTAGGTCTTTTATAACTAATGTAGTCCGTAACGCAGCACAGTCTGTCACTATGGTTACGGGGACACCTACAAGATAAATACGAAACCGTTTGAGAGATTCTACTACTGCTAATGTCTCTAGTTCATAGCTATGATAAAACTGTTCTTCTTTACTTGTAACCCTACTGAAATACGAAATTGGTTTCAGGACACCATCAGGTTGGTATTGCAAGAGTATGCCACCTAGTCCTAGTTTACTGGCATCAGTATGGAGCTCTGTGCGTGCATTTCTATCGTAAATGCCTAAAACAGGTCTTTCGATTAGGCGTTCTTTTAGAGTCTGAAAAGCATTTTCTTGATCGGAACTCCAAGTCCATTCTATGTCCTTTTTTGTTAACTGTGTGAGCGGTCTAGCAATTTCGGCAAATCACGAATAAATTTTCTAAAATAAGATGCCAAACCAATAAATTGACGGATTTCATGCACGTTACGAGGTTTTTTGTATTCCGCTACACAACGAATTTTAGTTTGTCCCGGTTGTATTGTACCTGCGGTAATCTCATGACCCAAATAATTTACACTTTTCTTTAAAAAAGAACATTTACTTAAATTTAGTTTTAAATTGGCTTCTGATAAGAGTTTTAAGACGTCACTTAATAACCTGAGCCCGTCATCAACCGAAACAGTTGGGAGCATGACGTCATCAAGATAGGTAGCTACGTCATTGCCCAGCCTGCCTAGGACTATTTTGATGAGACGTGAGAAAACTGCCCGGCGCGCGTTCGCTAGACCAAATGGCATTTTCAAAAATTCGTATTGCCCTGAAGGTGTTACAAACGCGGTTTTATGAACAGAGTCTTCAGATATTTTTACCTGAAAATAACCTTGTGCAAGGTCTAGGGTAGTAAAAAAAACTTTTCCCGCCAAGCGCGTTACCTGGTCATCTATATCGCACCTTCAGAATAGTAGTGACGTATCTCAAAAAATCATTTTATTGGGAAAACAAAAACGAAGTTTTGAAACTGCAAACTTTCAACTTTGAACTGATTTAATTAATTCATTTTGTATAAAAACATATCAATTATTTGATTTCTGTATTAAGTTAAGTTTATCTTTTGTGAAATATGAGAAAAAAAAAAATGGTATATTGCATATTTTTAATTAAAATTAAGGTTTTTTAAAAAGGTTCCCAATTTAAGTCAGTATCATACAGAAACTGTTTTTTTTTTAAAGACCGTTTTCGTCTTAGGTCTCTTTTATTCTGAAATCATTGTAAAGTTTTTATCCTATTTCTGAAAAGTGCACTACAAGAATAAACTGAAAATATGCTATCGTGTCACATAGCGAAATAAGTCATTATAAAATAACTTATTTCATTATGTGACACAAAGAAGATCTTGAAATTAAACACTTTTTAATTTTCAAAAGAATTATATTCAGTCATTTTGGCACAGAAAATAAACATAATAATATCGTTCGTTTGAGTCAAAATTTGCAATTATAAAATTAAAAATAATAAAATCAATAGAAACAAAACAACAATTATTATCCATAAAGAAATAGCTTTTTTTTTTCAGAGTAGAATTATCACAATTATTTGTAAATCAGTCTTAAGGCAATACTTTGCACAGCCAATGTTTATAATAATTAAGTTTAATTTTCTTTAACAAATACAAGAACTTGTACTTAACAAGTTAGCAATTACAAAATTAAATCAATATTCATAGTTTAACACAATGTTATAAGAAAGTATTAAAAATCAAAAAACCTTCATTAAAAAAAGAGTGCAGTACGGCAATGATAAATTATGCATAGGTGCATAGAATGTTTACCTATGTAAATAAATTGAATCAATTATAACAAAAAAAAACTCCATAACATGTTATCATTTTTAAATCAATACTTTGGTAATACAATGCTATTTAAAACTAAAACCTATAGCAGAAGAGCCTGTTATACTTATAAAAATAGTTAAATAATGTTATTATAAAAATCAGCATAATAATGAGGTATCAGATTATGTTCAATCAAGGAACGTAAGTCAGTTTTTTTCCTCTCAGATAACACCAGTCTTTGAGTGTATGCTTTGGTCATAGCAATTTCCCTTATATTACTCATCTTCTTCCTTTTGTTTCTCATGTTTACCTTGTTGAACTCGTTTTGACTATAAGATGTCTTATAGTAAAATGTAAACGTATCCTCTTTAGTAAATTTAAGGATTTTTACATCATTCCAAGTCATTTTGCCTTTATTTTCATTTTCACTAAAGTTATAAGCCCATTTCTCTTGAAAGATCTTTAAGTCCCAAAAAAAATCATACGTTAATTCTTGAACAATCAACGGTTTCCCGTTTTTTCGCGAATTTATTATTAGAGTGACATATTGACAAGGTGCGTATATTGGTCCAGCCTTTTTATTCCGTTGGATTTCCTTTTCAATGAGGCTGTGGACGTTGTCCCCTTCATTTTGGGTATGACCCTTTATTAGGTACTTTTGGGTTATAGACTGGATGTTCTCAAAATGTGATACTGCGTAGGAATATAAGCAAGCTACATATTTATTTTTGTTTTGTCCGCAGCAATTGTCGGAATAAAACGTAACGTGAACGGCCTGACCCTGATGTTTTGCATTTAAAATCTCCAAATAATTAAGAACACACGATCCGATCTCGCTAGATCCGCGTTTCCCCTGAGTTTCGTCCCAGAAAAAACTGTAGACATCTCCATAAGCTCCAATATCACGTTTGTGTTCACTTTCTGTGTTTTCGTCCAGATTTTTGTCTCTTTTCTTTAGTAATTCCACGATTGTAAAGTTGAGGCAATTCAGTTTTGTTTTATAATAAAATGATGACGAATCACCGCTAGGACATTGCATAACTGCTTGCAGGTCGAAAACTGCACAAATGTGGGTTTCATCAATGTTGAGTCGATCATTGTGTTTCTCTTTTCGGGATAAGTCTTTTTCTTTTAAGTGTCGATCATATTTATCTTTTAGTTGTAGTTTTTTTTCTGGAGAAACAAGTTCATATTCAAAACATAGGTCGCATCTGTCTTTCTTGGGTTGGAAAAATCCAATATTAAACTCTTTTGTGAAAATGTCATAATATAACCAATATTCACATGCAGCTTTTCCTGCGTCGCGTTGATCTTTATCAAAATCTCTCCATAGATCCATTATGGTCTTTTCTCCACCTATATATTCACGAGAAGTTGAAGACCTTAAATAATGCGATTCAATCCTTGGTATGCTATTAATGTGGTTCTTTATATCTTGTATGATTGCTGGTTCTATCCTTTTTCTATTCTGGTTTTTACCTCGGTTATCTTTCTCTACAAAACCTTGCGCATCTGTCTTTTTTTTAACAGTTCTTATTTGCCTGTCACATATACCTAACGTATTTATAAAGAAAGTTTTGCAAACCCTAATTTTAGTATCATTTAGTGTAAAATAAAATGCATTATTAGGCTGTCTTGGTCTAGCTGCATTTGTGTATTTATATTTTGGTTTTACTTCTACCATGCAATTTCTAACAAAAGATCTTTGTAATTCTATATTTCCTAGTGCCCAATATTTTTGAAATAATAGATTTCTATCGATCTCATTTATGTTATCGACACATTTGATTCTACATTTGCTGGTACATGGATCTTTTACTGAACGAGCAGGAACAATTTTTTTAGATTTAGTGTTAGAAACATATTCTTTCCCAGTATTTCGCAAAGTTTTGGAAACAATTTGTTTCCACTTGTTGGGATTTCGTAGACGTTTGCGAGATTTCTTTGGACCTTCTACTATAGGAGCATTAACATTTTCGGGTTCACTGTCTGTAGTATCAGAACTACTCGATGCAGATATTCTGACTGCACCTCCAAGACGTGAACGAGGTCTATTTGAATATGAAGGGTCATCGTCGCTCAAGTCTGCATCACTTTCGTTCGAATTAATAGGCGACTCACAATAATTTTTAGGTGGCTGTGTTGTGTTACGATATATACCTGTAGAGGTTGAGGGTTCATCTATCTTTGTATTTGACTCGATTGTGTTACCATTATGGAGCGGGCTACTGCGACTGGCGGAAGATGAGCTACTTGAGCTAGAAGACGAGGAACTGCTGGACGAGGAACTACTGGACGAGGAACTGCTGGACGCTGACTTACTGCGTGCTCGCCTAGGCAGTTCATTTTCTTGTTTTTTCTGACATTTCAGAATTTCCACTTCATCTGCTACAGGTTCCTAAAATGTAATACATATTTTAAAATGAATAGTATACATATTTTAGAATAATTAGATATAATTATGTGTAATATAAATATCTCATGTTGTATCTACATCATGTGACTCTTATGTCAAAAGTATACTACGTACACTTATTTAATAAAAAAAACATTAATTTATTTACTTACCATTACAATGATTTCATGAGTAGCTTCTATTGGCTGAGAATAGTATTGTTCAGTATTGACCTGAAAGCATAGATTATCAAATAAGTGAATATGCAATTTATGTTGTAGCATTAAATAATTATTTACGTAAAGAGAGAATATTTTGAGACCAACCCTGGTTATGTCCCTTTTGCCATCGCAAAGATCGTGTGCATAATTTGGAAACAGCACACTTTTTTCAGGTGTGCCTTCTATTATTGATGGACTGGATGGCCGAGAGGTACCGCTTTCATACTCATTCTGTAAATATCATAACCACTATTAACCTTCTTAAAGCTAGGTAGGTACCTACCGTACCTACTTAGTTATAAAACTAAAAAGAAAATTGTGGGGGAAATAATTAGGTAAAATACATTAATATTTCGTTACCTGAGTTAACTTTCGTTTCCTTTGCTCAATAAAATGAGGAATGTTCTCTTTATTAATTTCATCCTGGAACGAAAAGCACAAAAAATATACATTTCATATCTACCTATTAACTGTAATACATTTCCGTAAAAACGATATCTAATAAATAGAAACAAGGAATAGGTATTTAAAATGATCAAATTCATACAAACCACGTCACTAGATTTCCGCATTTGGTCCGAGGGCCAACTTACGTTTTTGTTATTGCTTGGTACTACGTCCACCTGAAAACGTCTTAAGATAATTATGATAACTGTTCAAAAAACCACTAAATGATATTAGTATAATGTAGATATAACCTCTCGTTGCTCATTTGTTCGTAATTTCTCAAATATTAAGTCTGCTCTTCTCTTCATTTTTATTCTTATCTGAAACAAACAGGGCTACTAATATAGTTTAAGTATTAGGTATTTAGGAAATACAGAGTCCTAAATCTCATTAAGGCAAATAAACACACCCATCTTATATAATTATAAGGACTCATTTAATAAAATAGCTCATTTATTTGTCAGCAAATTAGTGCAGTAGTGACACATTTTGATGTAAAATGTATTGAAGTCCTTCGTTTTATTTTAAAAGAGACTCAATTCTGTTTAGTCCTTATCACTATTCTCAGTTTTAAGTATTAAAGGGACCCAATTACCAATAAGTCCTAGAAGTAAAAACCAACATCGGTAATAAAAAGACCTAATATATAAAAGAGTCTCTCTTAAACTGAAGATTAAGAAGTTTACTTACCCGTTTGTTCAGTACACAAGCGACTTAATATGTTTTAGGTCAGTTCACTATCAAACTTGCGACGACTTGTCCACTTCTCTTTCGATGCATCACTAATCGCGTCGCTACCGATCCGAGCGGCGCGGGTAGAGAGAGGGAGTGCGAAAGAGACCGAAGTATCGTCATCTTTATTCTATCATAAAAACGTCACTTCTTTAATATTCACCTAAAAGTGAGTACCTTTTAGTGACCCTCTATGACCGTAACTCGATTTCTTAGATTTTTGAGTTAAGTCCATACCATTCTGAAGGTGCGATATGAGGCAATGGATATCTATCTTTAATAGTACGTGCATTGAGTGCTCTATAATCAATACATAATCTATAATCACCACCCTTTTTCTTTACTAGGACCACTGGGCTTGCATAGTCGGACATAGATTCCCTTACAACACCTGCATCAATAAGGTCTTGAACTTTTCCGTTAACAATTTCATTCTCCTTGTAAGAAAGTCGATAAGGTTTACAGTAAACAGGTTGTTCGGTTGTTGTTTGAATATGCATTTCCAGTACGTCCGTACATCCCAAATCTTTCGTATTTTCCGCAAACAAATATTTGTATTTATTTAATAACTGTAACAATCGACTACAATCATTGATTTCCAAATCGCCTACATCTAAATCGGATAACTGTAATTCTTTATACGCAGATTGGTCAATTGTCATTACTTGTGTTGGCAGTTTATTATTGTCACAAACCAGTTCCGCGCGCGCTATGAGTCTATTTGCTTGCCACTCAATAGTATCATCTCCGATGTTTATTACTTTCAAAAAGGAATCCCTCGACCTTATAAGTCCTCCTATAATTACATAAGACATACTTCCTAGCTCAAAGTACACATAATTCGTATATAATGAATGGCTGGTATCAATGTCGACATAGACTTGTACAAACACGCAACTTTGTTTTGGTATTACACTATCGTGTTTTAAATAGACAGGGAATTTTGTAATACAATCAGTCTCAATCAGTTTTATATCAACCAGATCATTATTAAACTCAAAGTCGCACACGAAATTAACAGATGTTTCTGAAATAATTAAGTTTACATTTTTCTGATTTATCATTGATTGACCGATTATTAAGTCTATATCAGCTAAATCATTATTAGTCAGCTCAACAAAACCACTTAGCATGATATTATCTATATTAACATTAACATGTGATGTTCCCAAAGAATCTGAATGTGCACCACCAAAACCTTTCATAGTAACTGAAGAAGGCATGATTTTTAACTTCAAATTATTTGCTTGTGACATTGTGAGGATATTCAACTTACTGCCTGTATCTATGTACGCAATAAGTTTGTGTCCATTAATTACCACTGCCTTCTTGTACAGGTCTATATAAATGTTGTATGTTGTAAAGTACGTTACCAACCTTTTGTGCCTGTCGATGTGAAGAACCGGCCGCAAACCAGCAGCTAGCCGCAGCGTGGCCAGCACGACGACACACCTCGCAGCGTGGTGCCTTGCAGTCCTTCGCCTCATGCCCTGTTCTCCTGCAGACATAACATTTCCTCGCTTCGTTTTCTTTTGAACTCGAAGAAATATTGTCCCCTCTTCGCCACGTAGCAGTCGGCCGTTTGGAGTTGTTTGTTTCTTGTTGCTTGAAGTTGCTAGCTTCTATTTGCTTGTAATTTTCAAGAGATGATAAATATCCATAATACAGTTGCTGTGGTGTCTCGCATTAATAAGCCTTTGCGTTGGCTCTTATCTCTTCTGGTAAGCCTTTGATAACGCACGAAATCGCAGAATCACCATAAATATTGCATTTCTTGATCAGCGACACCTTGTCGTGGAAATATTTGGTCATTGTTTCGGTGTTAGCTTTTTTCCTTGCGAGCATAGTTTCTAGTAGGTCAACAAAATCGGTTGAACGTGGAAAGGCGGTTTCTAATGAGTCTTTCCATTCCTTCCACATGAGATTGTAGTTATCCAAGTCGTCATACCAATCTCTGGCGGATCCTCGAAGACGAATTTGCATGACGAACTGCCGATCTTTATTGTCCCAACCATATACGTCGCCTAATTGGTCAATTTTGTGCAACCAACCCTTCACGTTGCTAGATTTTTCATCCGGCTGGAACTTTGGAATAATTTCCGCGTCGGTTTGGGTAACGCGGTGCCTTTTCCGTTGCAGGTATCTTCTGTCGGTACCCTCGTGATCAGATGAAGAAAAAAAATCGGAATTTTCGTCATCGTCCGACGTCGTTGTTTCACAGAGTCTCCTTTTCTTTACACCAATACCATCAATATATGGGCCAGACATCATCCCACTTCTGAACTGTAGAAGGTGGTCAGATTCGAGGGTCCAAATAAAATATGGTTGCACTATATAGGATTTATTTCGGTCAGCGTAACTTTCTCACTTGACGGTTAGAAAACGACAGTGTTCAAATACCCGACGCATCGACTTTTATACAGTTCTACAAAAACCTAATATTACAATTAAATACTTAAATAAATCGTGTAATATTAATTAACTGCTAAGTAACAAAATTATTAATCAATTAGCATTCAAATCATAACCAACAATAATTATATATTCACCGGAAGCTGACGAGCGGAAGGTGCCGTAAAAAGCATGTATTCTTAGTACTTAACATTACTAAATATCAAACTAAAAATCACTAAATAATTACTTTACAATTAAATACAACTTAATAAATCAAATCACAATAATTGACGTTCATTAACTATCATTGATAATATAATTAAGTCGAACTGGTATAAGCAGTACCGGAAGTCTGTAACATATAATAATTCCAATGTCAATGCGTAAAGATATGTTACATCAGATTCATGCTAGCCATTCAGGTATATCTAGGAGCAAAATTCTTGCAAGAAATGTCATATTCTGGCCATGTATAAACAATGAAATTGAACAAATGGTAGAGAATTGTCAAATTTGTTTAAAATATAGACCAGCCAATACAAAAGAACCATTATTGCTGGCAGAAGATCCATCTCTTCCTTGGGAAAAGTTAGGTGCTAACTTATTGCAGTTCAATAATAAAAAATATTTAGTCATTGTTGATTACTACTCAAAGTACATTGAACTTACTCAACTAAACAATGATTCTACAGCAAAAAATGTAATATTACAACTTAAATCAATATTTGCTCGACATGGAATCCCTTTGAGATTGAATATAGATAATGGACCACCATTTGAATCGAAAGAATTTAAATGTTTTTGTCAAGAATGGGACATAGATCATGTCACTTCTAGTCCCAATTTTCCACAGTCAAATGGCCAAGCAGAGTCAGCAGTTGAAATTGTTAAAAAGATATTGCAAAAAGCATATGATGAAAATAAAGATCCATATCTGGCTTTGTTGCATTATAGGTGTAATGATAAAGAGTACATGAAATCTCCATCTGAATTATTGATGTCCAGAAAACTGAGATATAACTTACCCATGTCAAAAGAGTTGCTTAAGCCTAAAGTTATAAAATTTGAAGGGCAAAAGGAAAGGATCAATAAACATAAACAAAAATATAAGTTTTAGTATGATAAAGGTGCTAAGAATCTACCAGCATTAAATCAAGGTGATAATATCATGTTTAACAAAATGCCTGATAGTAATTGGGAGCCCGGTGTAATAAAAGAAGTTCTAAAAAATTGTCCAAGGTCATATTTGGTAGAAGATAACAATGGAAAGGTATAACGTAGAAATCGTAGTCACATATTACATGTCAAGTCTAGAAATGTTGATTCAATGTCTAAGGCTTCTACAAGGACTCTGCTAAATCAAAGGCACCAAATATTAAAACAAGATCAATCTTTAACTATACCAATAGCATTATCAAGTATGTATGTCAGAATGTGGCTTCCTAAACCAAGTTGTGAATGTGACATTCAAGATACAAGTATTAGTCATGATCAATCCATGTCAAATGTACAAATAGATAGTCAAGAGTCTTTGTCAAACATAGAATTAAGTAGTCATGATTCTTTGTCAAATGTAGAACTATTGGAGAGTAGCTCGGTTCATGAAATAGTCTTGTCATCTGAAGAATCCTCCATAGCTGGGGAATTTGAGGATGCTGAATCTGAAGAACCATCCATAGCTGGTGCATATGGGAATATTGGATCATATGAAACCTCTAGATCTGTAGATGAGGATGCTGGACCCCAGTCAGATGATTCTTTGCTGGAAGATAGTCCTGTTTATGTTACTAGAGTTGGTCGCAAAGTATATAGACCTAAGAGATATGATGATTAAATGTGGCTAATCTAGATACTCAAAATGTTTAATCATTACCTACTGAAACTAAGCTACAAAATGGTAACTTAGATTGTTTTGTTTAATTCTAAAATTATATTAGAAATGTACTTAAAGTGTTTTGATTATTCTAGGTTATATTAAATTAAAGTTTTGTAACTTTTAGAAGTGCAAACTTAAAGATAAGTTTTTCTTTTAATTTTAAATTATATTAGAAGTGTATTAAAAGTAGTTTTAGTTTTTAAAAATTTAATAAATTCAAGTTATATTTAGATATGAGTGTAAACTTAGGATAAGTTTTCTTTCTTTTAATTATGTTATCACTATCTACTTTATAAGACTTGTGAAGGAGGATGTTAGGATAAGGTGGCAACACTGGGCGGGTCGGACGACCGAAGATGGCGGAAATAAAGGACGCACGTTCTTGTGACTTAAAAAGAGTTTTATTTAATCACCAAGTAAAATAACAACGCATAAAGAAATAAATTTAACATAAGAAGAATGAGTTTTATCTCGAATTTGATATTTTTTGAGTTGATACAGTCTTGTGTTAGCAGTGCGACATAATCTCCTACTTTTGGGTCCCGAGGTAAAGGCAAGAAATTTTCAGTTAAAATTATTTCTCCTTCTGCATCTTTAATAAAATCTTCTCCTCCCGAAGAGGAACCACTAGATATGAAAATCTCTTCATTGGTCGTACTATTACTATCGCAATCGATTGAAGTTGTTTTTTTTCCCTTTGAAAATATCTCTTTTTTCACATTTTTAGTTCGTGTTTTTCTTGTTTTCTATTTCATTCATTTCAGGAGTATCAGTTGCGATCATGCTTTTTCCTAGCTTTCTGCGCTTCCTGATTTTATGTGGTCCAGCTTTGATTGGTGGCCTAAACATACTTGGCGATATGAAAGTTCCATGTCCTCTAGAAGTTGACGGTATATCCAGTTGATTATCATATTTTTGTGGTTGAGCAGCGATGTCACTTGTAGCAATCGGTGGGACAAATAAAGGTTTCTGTGGAGCAGTGGCACCTGAGTTTTTAGCCAGATCCAGAGCTTGTATTGATAAATGGCTTTCGTGTTTATCTAATATTAGAAGTGATGGGTTATCTTTTGAGGATGAAGTGTGCTTCACAAACTGTTTCATCACATCAACAAAGAGGTCTGCATTCATCCATCCGGAAGGTGCGGCTAAGCCCAGAGTACCCGGCGGAGCACCATGCAGCATATGGGTTTCGAAATTTTTGCGAGGAAACACCATTGCAGGAGGTAAAGCTTGTCCAGATGCGGATATAATGGCACAAGTCGTAATCAAAACGCCTCGTTCACCACTGGTAGTTTACAGACGTTAAACCCTTTTGGTGCTAGCACTTTCTGAGGCTTCTGTACAGTTGTTGTTGATGTCTTACCTAAGTTATATACTCGCATGCCATCACCGAAGCTATGATGTCGCTGCATAACTTCTCTTAAATTTGAAAAGAGTTTTTCAACATTGTCCCTATTAAAGGCTGTGGCTCGAGCTTAGCTACATGGCTCAGGTTTTTTAAGGCTAAGATCTTGATGGCGTGTTCTAAACGATCTTAACCAGTCTTTTCCAGCTATTCCATTTGCTTCCCAAGATATTGGTGTTTGGGCCGCGGGTTGTACACTTGTTATCGCGGCCTCGACATAGAGGGCTAACAAGGAACATGGGTGGTTTTTAGTCTGTAGAAGTCTGACACTCCCTTTCGCTCTGCCCAAGAGCCAAAAAAAAAGATTGGTGTTTTAATTTTGTTGGTTTTTGCCATTTGGTATGCCACTTGACGAACTTATTTTGCCCAGAGACATAAAACATTGGCGCATTGGTTTATGTAATCTTTTAACACTAGTTCCTGGTCCTGGGAAAATACTGCATTGACTTCGTAATCAGGAACTAAATTAGTGTTTTCATCCGACTGGATTTTTTTAGCGTACCTCCGTAGCGTAGGATATGCCAAGTGGCACTCTTTAGCGGCCCTGCGTATGCTTGCACTATCTTTTATAAGCTGAATTTCTTGCACCATATCGTCCTTGCTATGCCCTCCAATCTTTCTTTTCACTGCCCTAAGTTCAACCCATCCTGAAGCAAAAAAAGTTTTATCTATTTAACTAATCTGACGTTGAATTTTGGTACACAATGAACCATGAAGCGGTACACAGTGAACCGGGTTCACTGTGTACCCTGCAATACTGAGTCAATGTATACCACCTACATTATTTGGCATTTGATGTTGAAAAAATGCAATTGATCAAGGAATATGTTTAAAACATAATAACCATAAATTATTGCTAGATAGTGACTTAACATGTATATTATCTTATATGTATATGTGCTCGGGCCTACCCTATTCTTGGCCTATATCAATGATCTCTGCAACCTTCGAATAGAGAATGCTAAGATTCTCACTTTCGCGGATGACACAGCTATATTATTCCATAGTCATGATTGGGTTGGGGTCATTGATGCTACCCACAATGGCCTAGCTAAGGTGATGAAATGGCTGCAGCAAAACCTGCTAACATTGAATGCAAGTAAGACCAAATACTTGGCATTTAAAATAATGAAACGTCTAGAGCCCAAAAACCCACTGCGAATCAGGCTCCACTCCTGCAAGCACCCTAGCAGTGATTCTTGTCAATGTGTCGAG
The DNA here is from genome assembly GCA_932274075.1 of Diarsia rubi. Classification (NCBI taxonomy): domain Eukaryota; kingdom Metazoa; phylum Arthropoda; class Insecta; order Lepidoptera; family Noctuidae; genus Diarsia; species Diarsia rubi. The sequence goes on from OW026413.1 coordinate 18,882,110, forward strand.
ATTGAACAAGTCGACAACATCAAATACCTTGGCGTCTTAATCGACAACCAGTTATCCTGGATCAAACAAATAGATGCTGTCACTGCTAGAGTCCGTAAACTCATGTTCATATTTAAAACACTTAGGAACATAGCCGATAGAGGTGTGTTCTTAGCTTTGTGTCAATCTATTCTGAATTATTGTATAGTGGCATGGGGTGCGGCAGCAAAGGCTCATCTGATAAAACTGGAACGAGCACAGAGAGGCATCCTAAAAGTTGCTTATGGAAAGCCCTTTCGGTATCCCACTGATAGGCTATATCAAGAGTGTGACGTTCTGAGGATTAGACAGCTTTTCATTTTGTCAGTCTTACTACGCTTCCACCGACAAGCACCCCAAAATCAATCCAAATCGTCGAGATCATGCAGTAATAAGACATGAAAAACACCCACTACTCGCACTAAATTCGCTCAAAGAGCTCCAAGATACACAGGTCCATACATCTATCAACATGTCAACAAAATCCTGGACATGGTTTCTTGCTCAAGGTATACTTGTAAAGCAAAAATTATTAAATGGCTATCAGCTCAAGACTATGCAAGGACTGAAGCTCTCCTGACTCCCGTTCTATAAATCCCTCGCAAATTCTCTCGTTGGCGTAACACAAACATACTCCACACAAACCCACACAATCCCTAGTTATGTATTTTCTCTAACACAACCACATCCACTTTCAAATACACTCTACCCAAACCTTTTAAATGTAAGTTTGCATGTTTTCATTACTTAAGTAGTTAAGTTTAAATATTGTTTAGACTAAGTAACCAAATAATTACTGAACTACCCACTAGTGCACTAACTAGATTCCACGACACAGGGTACCCTAATGTGGGGTCTAGCGCTACTAAATTGCACTATTATCTTCTTTAATTGTTGTGCTTAACGTGTCATCCAATGTGTCTAAATAAAATTATTATTATTATATAAAATATGGTACGAAAACACGACTTTGAAGAAGAAAAGCAAAACTTACCTATTTTTTACTTTTTGCGCGGGAAAACACAAATCGTCGTACCACACAACCGCTTACAACGGGCGCTCGCCCTCAACTGGGGAGTGAGGGAGACGTAACGAAACACGTTGCTACGTGTAGGTTTCATGATCCGGTAACTACTAGTTTTGAATATAATAATACCGATTCTCTGTGTACCACTGGCTCACTGATATTGGCTGTTTCTTGGATCAAGACGGTGAAATTAGATAAGGGCGCCGCGCCGGCGCGGCGCCGCCGTGTGCCCCCCGCACTAGACATGCGCAAAATGTGTCAGTGAAAAAAAATTATTGAAGTACATATATCTTTTCGGTCAGTGAAGTAGTCCACTCATTTAGTTCAGTACTTCATTTAGTTCATCAAATCAAAACGAGTCCGTAACCGTATGATGTATGTCGCTCGCTTAGTGTGATTGATGACTGATGAGTTAAAACGAATGATGCACTTCACTTAATTCACTTATAAACGTATCTTGATTTTCCTTCATACTTTATACAGGCTTAGGACTGTCAACCATGAAATATGAAAAATTTGCAAAACTATTTTTATTGAGTAGTATGTTCTGTTCTTTCTTTACTGATATATCTTCTCTTACCTTTCCGTCTAGGTTGGCGTATTTATAAATCGAAATATGTACAGTGATTTAAAATTATTTACAGGATATTTACATATTTAACTATTTACATCTATTTATATTAATTACTTACGTTGCTGATTATTTGCAATTACTACTTATAAATAACAATTGGGACAGTTTTTTGGTTGTTAACCGTGTCCTTCTTTCGTTTAATATATGTCCGGCTTTAGAAAATATTCTTTCGCATGGGACAGAAGTCGCCACTAGGTGCAGTCTTTTTAGGGCGTATTTAAATAGGATTGGATAGAACGATCGGCGCTCGTGCCACCAGCGCAGAGGATCATTGCAGCGTTGTAAAAGTGGTTCCTGGAGATATTTATCTATCTCTACAATGCCAGCGGCCAAAGGATTTGTAGGTGTCAACTTTGCCACTTCTTTATCAAATTGGTCCCATATGGACGTAATGGAAGTAGACACTAACGTGGATGTGGATGGCTCTGATGTTGAAGGCAACGTCGTTGTATTTTGCTGCATTGTACAGACTTTCTTCTTCAATGTAGCCACAGCCTGGTCAAAATGATTTGTTTGACTGAATCCTTTAATTTTGAATCTAGGATCAAGTATCGTCGCCTCGCTATACAGACTGTGTCTCTCAATGTTGGAGAAACGCTTTTCTAACTGCATAAATAATAAATAAATCATAAATAAAGCGTTGGAAGCGTGTTATTAACTAAGTGCGCTTTGACATGATTCTTCATGATGCCACACAAGGCGATGACTTTAGCCAGCGAAACATTCTTCTCGGTACTAATTTCGACGGTTATGTCGTAAAACAATTTTAAAATTGTCGCCGCGCTTTCTACAACTTCCCAATCGTCGTTATTTAGCGCCAGCTCCTGTCGCATTATAGCTATCGTGGCGATTACGGCATCCTTGGCTGATAACAGCCTCTGCAGCATGTCATAGGTGGAATTCCACCGCGTTGGCACATCTTGCTTTAATTTTAGTTGGCCAAGGTTCAGCTGTTTTTGCATTTCTCGCAGCTTATGTTGAGCGTGTGCACTTCTTTTGAAAAACTCGACGATACTTTTAACTTTTACCAACGTTTCTGTTATAGTCGTCAGAGCAGCTTGCACACATAAGTTGATAGAATGAGCAAAGCATGGTATATGCCATCTACCGGTATCTCTTATTGCAGCAGTAATGTTGGCAGCATTGTCACTCGCAATAGCTGTTGTATAGTCGGCTATATTCCATTCTGCCATTATATCGCGTAGAAAGGCTGATAGATTGTCGCTTGTGTGTCGTTCATTATATTCAACACATCCGATTAAATTAGATTTCAATTTCGTTTCATCCGATGTGGTGCTAATATAATGTACAGTTAAAAATAAAATAAAAAAATAAAAATAAAAAAAGCCTTTATTCTACTACCTTATTTCTAACTTACATAATAGTACTTATGAACAATATAAATTCTAAAAAAACAACAGGTTTAAATTAACTACATATTTGCTTACACATAAATTTAGGTTTTAAGTAGTAGTCGCCTAATGTACAGTTAGGGCTATAAAACTATCATTGTTTATTGAGGTCCAACCATCTGTTGTCAAATAGAAAGCTTGTCCTACTTGGACCTCATTTTTAACCCTTTCTAAGCATGTATTATACATTTTGAGCAAAATGCTTTCCGATATGGTTTTGCGTGTTGGGAGTGCATACTGTGGGTTAAGCAGGGAAATCAATTTTTTAAATTCGGGATCTTCGACCATACAGAAGGGGTAGTGCCCCTTAGCAATCATTTTGATTAGCTGCTCGTCGATTTGTTCGGCACGCCGCCGCGCCGTGGTGGTAACGGCTTCGTGCTTTGTGTAAAGTGTTTTATGGATGGCTGACTAGAAGAAGTAGCCCGAGGTAGATCGTGAGTTTCAACACTGGCAACTGGACGTATGTGTGGCTCTGGGTCTGCAGATCCAATAAACTGTTGCTGTTGCCTTTCTTCAACCAACTTAATTGTGGGGTGCTTCGTTTTTAAGTGCCTGTTAAGGTTTCCTACATTACCACCAGACAGATAATTCACTAGAACAATAAGAACATAAATTTGCCTTTTTAGGTCCGCTTTCCATAAAATGGTTCACAGCACTTCTCTTTCTATTTACAGTCTCCATTTTTAAATCTAAGTATATATTCTACACGTTAACACAAAACAAATAGGTAGGTACTACAACAGCGAGAGTACGAATTCGTATTTTTTCGTCCGTTTTCCGTAAAATAGTTCCACCACACAGCACTTTCCTTTCTATACACTTCTGGACACATCTATTGGCCCACCTTAGAGTTTAGGTTTCGATGGCCCCTACCGAAATATGATTGCTAGATTGAACAAAAACTGTTGATGCAGTTTTAAACCTGATACATTTTACCATCTTTTTCGATCGTATTGTTTTAAATTTGAATTCAGAATACCATACGACATGGAGCTACGCCTAACAAGTCGGATATGCGCCTTGTTAAAGGCAATTGATTTTTGAAAAAAAACATGTTTTATCAAATAAAGGTTTAATTTAATAACGCGTGTTGCCTCCATGGGCATCTACCACAGCTCTCATACGATTAGGCATAGAGTTTATCAACCGCTCTATGAAATTTTAAGGGATCATCTCCTATTCCTCTTCTATGGCAGTTTTCAACTCCTGCATCGTCTGGGCAACTGGCTGACGAGCCCGCGTGTATCACGTCTTTTTAGCTCGTCCCACATGTGCTCAATGGGGTTCATGTCTGGGCTTCTGGCTGGCCAGTCCATAACTGTGATGTTCACATCCCGAAGATATTCCCTGACGATGCCGGCCGCATGGGCTCTTGCATTATCATGCATAAAAAGGAAATTTGGGCCCACATAGTCCGCGTATGGTATCACGTGAGGTTCTAAGCACTCACGAATGTACCTTTCAGCATTTAATGTTGGCAGCCGTGGTCCTGTAACAACCTCAAGTTGATTTTTGCCGCTCGCGGATATACCGCCCCAGACAGCATTGACAAAGCAGCATTGTGCGAAACGCTCTCCCTTACGTCGCACATACGAGTATTCGTATGTTAAAACCGGTTAAAAGTCAAAAGTAACAAGTTACTCAAAAATTCGTTCAAACCATTTTTTGTTTAAGTTTGATAACCAGTCTGTCAATCGGCCGCCATAAAACTTCTACCCCCACTTGCCTCTTGTCGTAAAGTCAGTCGGAACCCGGTCAATGTTGGAATCGCTCGTCCTTGTTCGCGACGCTTTTGTTTGTGGTATATAGTTCTCTCGCTATTTTATTGTATTTTCGTGTGATTGAGAAAAAATATTAATTGAACATGGAAGTGGAAGGTACGTACCGTAATTTAAAACGAAATTTTATTATTTTCTGTTTGTATTGTACATTTAGGAACTATGTTTAACGGGTCCTATAAGGGCATTTATTTTTACTTTTAATTTTGTTATAACAGTGTTTTTGTTTAAGTGTCTGGTCTTGTCCAGCTACATTTCTTTTATAGAGACGAAATTTAGGCTTATGTCAATCATATATTACAATAAAATTGTCCGCCTTAATCCGCCATTTTGTTTTTTATCCATTCGAAGTTAATGCATGTAAAAGTTGAATTATTTCAACATTGTAATTTTAGTTTTTTCTCTCGTAGATTCTTCTAAAACCGTCAGGAAATTTACCAGAAGAGCTTTATATGACATCCTGAAAGAATTCAAGGGAAAAAAAATGGACGAAAAGTTTTCATTAATGGAAAAAAAACTTGTGGAAATTACTAAATGTCCAACTGATCAAAAAACTGTTTTAAGTCGGGCCTTAAGGTGTTTCAAGAGTGATTTCAAGAAGAAATGGACAGCCGGTAGTTACAAGGATGAACGTTTCTTGAAAAATAATGAAGAATGGCTCACGTCTTCGATCGAATTGCCCTACTGGTCTGCAGAACCTACACAAAAACCAGGACGTCCACCTAAAACATTCGAAGAGTTAAGTGACCGCAGTAAGCGCCGAAAAACAAAAGTACTACGGGAGCAGGTACCTGTCGAGGAACTGACGTATGCCGCTGGCGTAAGTCAGCGCACTTCAGGAAATAGTGATGCGTCAAAATTAATAAAAGAAATGACTTCCACGCCAACCAGAGCTACAAAATTTCGCAAAGTTATTACTTCTGCTCAAAAGCAAATAGTTGTTAAGAAACATACACCCGAAGGGGCTCTGGCAATCTTTGTAGAAGGCGACTTCAGTCGAAGACAGTGGGAAGTTATACACGGGGCTAACAAGAGCATCTACCCCTGTTATTCAATCATAAAAAGGGCCAAAAAAGAGTGTTACCCCAATGAGCAATCGATTCGAGTGACTGAAACTTGCTCTGAGATTGAACTACAAGCTTTACTTGATCACACTGCATTGCGTCTGTATAAATACGTAGCAGAGGTTGTAGATACTTGTTCACAGGAAGAGCAGCAAAACATGGTTTTAATTTCAAAATGGGGCTGTGATGGAGCGCAGCAGTTGCAATATAAACAAAAGTTTGAAAACAATACAGACAGTGACGCAAATATTTTTCAAAGCTCATTCGTGCCTTTAAGATTAGTTGTAATGGTTGATGGAGAACAAAAAAAAATCATATGGCAAAACCCAGTCCCTTCCTCTGTCAGATTTTGCAGACCCATACGAATACGCTTTATCAATGAATCAAAAGATGTTACTAAAAATGAAATAGCGTACATCAAAAGTCAAGCTGCAAATTAAAAAAAAACAGAATTGCCCACACCTAATGGATTAGGTAAAATAAAGCATACCATGATACTTACCATGATCGACGGAAAAGTATGCAATGCTGCAACTGATACTTCATCCACTATGAGATGTTATATTTGCGGACAGACTTCCAAAGATTTCAACAAATTAATTGTAGCAGAGGAAGTCAATGAGGAAGCACTGAAGTTTGGATTATCGATTCTTCATGCTAGAATTCGTTTCTTCGAGTCGCTATTGCACTTATCTTATAAATTACCATTAAAAAAGTGGCAAGCGCGAACAGCCGAAGACAAAAAGATTGTTAAAGAAACAAAAGAAAAGATTCAAACTACCTTCAAAGAAGAAATGGGTCTACTCGTAGACATTCCCAAGCCAGGATTTGGGAATACTAATGACGGCAATACGTCCAGAAGATTTTTTGCTGATCCGGAATGCTCTTCTCGAATTACAGGCATTAATATTGGTCTAATAAAACGATTTAAAGTAATCTTAGAAGTGATTTCAAGTGGCAACAGCATTGATGTTGGTAAATTTGGAGCCTATGCACATGAAACTGCTGAAATGTACACAAATTTGTATGGTTGGCATCCTATGTCACCAACTATACACAAAATTTTAATGCATGGTGCCAAAGTCATATCTACTGCAATCCTACCTATCGGTCAATTATTGGAAGAGGCAGCAGAGGCTCGCAACAAGCACATACGGTATTATAGGCTAAATTTTGCTCGAAAATTTTCACGAGTCGATTGTAACAGAGATATATTAAACAGGCTGTTACTAAGTTCAGACCTGTATTTAAGTTGTAGCAGACCAAAGCTACACAAGAAAAGTAAGCCATTTTCGATGGAAGCAATCAGTCTTATGGTCGCAAGTACACCGCTTTTACCTCCAAATGAAAATGATGCCGAAGAAAGTATAGAAGAAGACGAAGATGACGAAGAACATGAAGACGAACAGTTTGAGTCTGACTAATGATATTTTTTTTATCGCAAATTTGTATAGTTTTTTAAAAATGAATATCTAATATCATTGAACTTTGTCTTTCATTCGATGAAATTGCAAAAAAACGCGAAAAATAATTTTGACCAGTTTTATAATGCGAATACTCCTATGTGCGTCGGTAGACCTTCTTCCTTCCGTCATTGCCATGTAACACAATTTTAGACTCATCAGAAAAGAGTACACGGCTCCAATCTTGCTGTGTCCAATTTAAATGACTGCGTGCGAAATGAAGGCGCGCTGTTCGGTGGGCTCGCGTTAGTTTGGGCCCATTAGCTGGCTTGTGTGGCACCATATCGCGTTCTTTTAACCTTCTCCGAACAGTTCGAGCGCTCACAGATACTCCGTGGAAGTCGCGAAGTTGGTTTTGTATCTCAATGGAGGTAAAGTGACGATTTCTCAAGCTGGTCGTCACGATGAATCGATCCTGCCTTTCAGTTGTGACCCGAGATCGTGGCCTTCCTTGGCGACGAACAAAGCCGCCAGTCTCTAGGTACCTCCGATAAACATTTCGGACCGCAGATCGACTTAAATTAAGTTGAGCACTCACGTTTCTTTGGCTGTGTCCGGCCTGAATAAGTGCCACAGCTTGGGCGGCGACTTCAGGTGAAGTATCCATAGATTATTGATAGAACCTCACCTTAATGTTAAGAATAAGTAATGTTTGTTGCAAAACCAAAGATATCAATCACTTTTTCAAGAATTAAATCCAAGTAAACCAATAAAACCAAGTTTTCTTAGTATTCGATTGTTTGATATCAACAAACAGGCTCCAAATTGTCTTTTGTTTCTTTAAATTCTGTGTTCGAAATTCAAAAAAAGACTATTGAATGAAATTGTGAATGTGCCAGGTTCAAAACTGCATAAAAACTTTTTGCTCGACCTAATATAAAATTTTAGCTAGGACCAAACGAAACTGAAAATACAAGGTGGGCCAATAGATGTGTCCAGAAGTGTATATATTGTCACTTTTAGTTTTTCAAGTAGGTAATAATTATTTAAAAAGGATAATTACGTATTTAAAACACAATTATAAGTATTAATTTACTATTAGCTACAATAAAAGTAACGCACCGCACAAGTCAACAAGTGCATTGATGCATTCTGTTTCCGTTTCTTCTCGTCCACGACATCAAGTCGAACTCAACCTATGAACTCAAATAAGTGACTGAAATTTTAAATTCAAAATTAATGCGCTTTATCTCTACCGCAAAAAGCTCAGTTTTGACTGCAATAGCAATGCTACTTAGAGAGAAATGTCGATATTGTTATTGCCGATCCTTCGACGATTTAAAAAAACTTTGTATCCCCGTTTAATTGGCTTTTGTGGCATGTATTGCTTTAATGTGCTTCTTCCTTTAAATTTGACCATACTCTCATCTATAAATAAAAAAACTGTCTTCCCATAATTCAATATACGAAATGCATCGTCTATAAAATGCGGTCACTTCTGTCATAAATGTATTGATATCTTGGCTATTATCAAGTTTTCGCAACAACTGTTTTGCTCCTTGCGGGACAAATTTACTATCCATCCTTTCCTGAAGATTATATTTCAATTGTCTTAATTCTAAAATAATATCTGATGCGTTTGCCTTACTTTTTTCCATGATCAACACAGTCTTGATAAAATTATTTAATTGACCATGTACAAACCAAAAATATAATTCACCCGTGTCACTTTCAAAGAAATCTCGCATTGCACGTGGACAGTTTTCTTGGGAAAGGAAATACGACTTCAGTCCTTCGAAGATATTCAAAATTCTTTCGATTGCTGGCAACAGAGATAGAAATCTGGTACTTCCATGCTGGAGTATTTTTTTATATTCAACATCTGCAAATGCACAGAATTCCTTCAATTTAGTTACTCAAACTGTGTAGATATGAAAATATTTATATATTTTCACAACAAGAGCTTCAATTTCGATTGAAAGTCCATCCACAGCATTTGGAGAGCATTGTGCACAATATGTGCGGCACATCCAATGCCGACCATATCAACACCAAGTTCTTGCTTGAGCCGACTGTAAACATTATTTTGCCCACTTCTACGTACACCTCCAAAATTGGTGTTGCAATTGTCGCCACAAAATGCAGCTATTTTTCCATCAATTTCATGCCGACGCAATGTTGAGATTATATTTTCAGCCAATATTTCCGATGTCTCACCTTGAACAGATGCAAAATCCAGTAGTTTTACTTGTATACTTTCCAATGGTAAAAAAAAATTTAACAACAGGTGCTCGTTTTACTTTTTTTCTATTTGAAGTGTCGTTGGTAACACTTACAAAAGGCGTCTTCTGCAAGTCAGCATGTAACTCTTTCATGGACAAAGGTGTCAGCACATTTAAAATTATTGCTTTGCATTTGGTTCGCGCGGCTCCAAATTTTTGTTCAAAGAACTTTGATATTAATTTGGACGTACAGTCTGATGTTTTGAAGCTCATATCATGCATTGCAGTGTGATAAGCAAATGTGGCCTCTTGTATACGTGTGTACAATGATTTAAAATATTTACAATTAGATTTTTTTTTTGCACTTCTTCTGCTGTTTTTTTTTACATTATTTCAATAGTCTAACACTATCATATTAAGTTTTTTATGTACCTACTTACATTTAAATTACTATTTAAATATTTTAACACTATTGAGTTTTTTTTTCTCTATTTACACTATTTCAATATTTTAACACTAGGTTATTCTTAGTTAGTTTTTCATCTATTTACAGTTTGTACAAAGTCACTGCTGAGGTCACGGTATAACCTTTACCAAGTAGTTTTCATATATTGTCAAATCTTTTTGGATCAAGATTGACGTTTAGGTACGTTAATTGGGCTACTTTTATAGTTTTAAGTTGTGTGCGCGGTTAGTAACAGTAAGACCTGTCTTACTAAATCATTGACTTAGAATTCTATAGACTCATGGAATCCGTGCCGTCGAAAGGGACAGAAAAAAAGTACATGTTTTGTTTAGGGTTACCAGGTGATGTACATTTTACCCAATATTCTTCAAAAAATAAGATTTTTTTAATGAGGTTTGTATTTCAGGAAAAATAAAAAAATATGAGTAATGATGCGACTGCAATGTTTTATTCAATCTCAAACTCAAAGCAAAATAAAAAAAAATGTTTATTTCAAAATAAACTAATCATACGTACGTTTGAATTGTCAAGGGATCGGTCAGTCAGAAAGATGAAGCTAGTTGCCCATTCCAAACCGTTGTCCCCTATGGAGAAGAATGGGCAAGAAACTCCACGGACACTCTTTTAAATAAAAAAAAAATACAAAATATTCGTTACATCGTTCATGTTGAAAATATACCTACATATGAGAACAATGTAGGAAGACGTGCACGCTACGCGTGCACGTTAAAAGCGTCCGTAATAAAAATATAAAACCTAAAAACAACTAAATTAAAAATAAACCGTGACAGCTAAGAGACGACCAGTCTCAACTGACGGCGCCCGTTCACGAACGTGGTGACGCATGGATCAGCACTAATTAGCTCAACTATTTTGAAGGTTATGATCCAACACACACGCCACCACCTGCGAGACATTTCGAGTGAAAAAAAAATAAATATAAAAAAAAATACTTCAGTAGTATTAAAAAAATATATATAACTTTTTTTAATATATTTTTTTTTATATTTTATTGTCCTTGAAAAAGCACTAACTTATTATGTAAATTTCTTATTTTTGATTTTGGTTCAAAACATTGTTTGGTACCATGGTGAAAACGTGTTTCAAAGTAATGCATTGCAATTGATTTTATGAGGAGAGTTCTATGATTTCCTATAAAAGGCTGACTGTCGAAATGGTCATTTATGAAGATATTAATATTGGTTCGTGTGCATTCCTTGAAACATGATAATATTAGTTTTGGCAACAAATTTTTCTCATTATAAAATGAACCCTTGTGTGAACGCGCTCGAAATATCCTTTCTGCCAATTCACAGACTTTATTTAAGTCAGCAGAAGGATAAATAAGGCCTCCTTTGTCTCTCCTGGCAATGATTCCGTGATACTTACCTGTGATCAAAGCTAAAAGACAATCCTCACATTTAATAACTTTCCCCAATTTTCTCGCAATAAAACCAGCAATATAGGTTATTATTTCTTTAGAATAAGAAGTAAGCCTAGAAGGATCAGCTAAATAATCATGATCTATGTTGATTACAGGATCACATCCTAAAGATTCACCAGTGTCAGTAATAGGTTCAGAAGACAGTTTAGTAAATATATTGATTTTTTTTTCATAACGGATTTCACTAAATGTTAAAATTTTAATATCTTCGAGTGGAATACAATTTCCAGATGTTATGTGCTTAATTTCACCGTGAACAACCAGGCGCTTGTAAGCGCTTTCAAATTGGATTGCGGTTGGATTATTATTAAACCCACCTCTAGCGCGAACAGAACTAAAAAAACATTCTAAATGATCCTGACTCAATTTGTATATGGGCAGGAATTTCAGTGCCTCAGGAAGTATATAATGATGCTATAATTTTTTGACACTTTTTATGCAAATAAGAAACCCGAAAAAACCGACTTTTCTATTTGACAATAAAATGTTTTGCTTGTCCAATTTAAGGCCGAATAAATAGGTTTCCATCTCATTAAGAAAAGTTTCTATTTCTTTGAAATTATTTTTATAAATTGGTTTTTTTAAACCATAAGTGTTAAAATTCCGGCTATTTAACACATCAAACAGGATTAGTACATTACTGCCGCGGTCTATAATGACTACTTTGCTGGTCGCGCTGATGATGGCCGACAGCGCAGCGTAGCGCAGCTCCAGGCCGACACAGCGCGGTCAGCGTGCAGCACTTGATGGACGACCTGAGATAAAGGCCGAGACCGTAGGCCGAGGCCTTTACAGCGAGGACAGCAAGGGCTGCAATGATGGCCAAGCTGAAAGGCCTAGAGCGTAGCTAGGCTAGCTCGAGGCAATCATAGCGTGACCAGCGAAGCAGTCATTGTGGGCCAAGGTTTGTATAGTGCTTTACTCAAAAATGCAAGTACCTAATCTAAATAAAACCAGCAAGTAATTTAAATAAAAAATATATTAATTAACTAGACTTTTAATTAAAATGACAATTATGAAAAGTACAGTTACTAAAATTCAACACCGACTTTCCCGGTTTGATATTACTGATAGTTTGCGATAATTCTAATGCGGTGTTTGACTGCTGGATTATTTCTTCATTTATTACTTCATTTAAATCTTTTTTTTTTTACCTTTAGACGTACAAACAGCTGTGTTTTAAATAAAATCTTTTTGGAATTGATTTTTTAAAACGTTGAAACGTCAAAATAGCGGCCGGCAAAACATTGCCGGCCTGTTAGAGCGGCCAGCAAAACTTTGCCGGCCGCTCCTTGAAACAGACCGGCAAGGTCGACTTTGCTCAAACAAGTTTGTCAAAATAATGACAACATTACATGCATTTTTGAGTAAATTAATTTTTTGATAAAATCTACGGTAGCCTCCGATCCAGCAAATTCTGACAAACTAAGCTCTTTATTGCAAAATTCAATGGCCTCAGCCACAGAATTGCTGAAAGTTTGCGCTGCAAGCTTTACCTTCATAAGGACAATGGGCAAAAATGTATGGAACGTGGTACCCGCTCCAATAGTCCTCATTAATATATCATTGAATAGACATTTTGATGCAGAAAAACGTCTACCATGGCGCCTGTCCCTATTCACGTTTGGAAAGCAGTAATCTCACTATCTATACTTATTATTATAAAGCTTTAATCTCAGGAACTGCTAGTCCGATTTAAAACATTCTTTCAGTGTTAGATAGCCCATTTATTGAGGAAGGCTATAAGCTATATATCATCGCTACGCTACGACTAAAAGGAGCCGAGCAGCAGGGGTGAAACCACGGGGAACAGCTTGTGTTTTATAAATGATGAAGAATTTATTACAAACTACTTATTATAAGTAAAATAAAGCTAGAATAACATGATATAACACATTTAGGATTCTATTATTAAAAGAAGTAAGAAAACAAGCATTCTTTAAATACAAAACATATATTTTATCAATAAGTGAGTAGATTTAAAACATTACATATCGGTATCAACTATAACAGCATTGAGGAAAGATGCCGGAACAGTAAATCCCGTATGCCTCGCATAGCCTAAGTACCATACGATGGACACTATATGTGCACAAGTGCCGATCGTACGTCGCCCGGTTAAACATGTGCAATACTGTTGGACAATATTATTTGCACTGCTGATTAATATATAACAAAAATATGTTTTTTCACGGACATAACAGCATTGAGGAAAGATGCCGGAGCAGTAAATCCCGTATGCCTCGCATAGCCTAAGTATCATACGATGGACACTATATGTGCACAAGTGCCGATCGTACGTCGCCCGGTTAAACATGTGCAATACTGTTGGACAATATTATTTGCACTGCTGATTAATATATAACAAAAATATGTTTTTACACGGACATGTCGCGACTGGATTCGTCCACGCAAAAGCCAGGCATCTTCGTGTATGCCATAGTCTGGCAGATCATCAAGTGCTCCCTCTCTGTACGTTTCAATTATATATAGACCATTTGATAAATGCTCGGCACAGTAAGATCTTGCCAGCTTGAGTTGGTATGTACCTAGCGCTAATAGAATTATATCCTCCTCCGTCATTGAAGGGAAGTTTTCAATCTGGCTCGCTTCCATCCTCTGAAAATCTACTCTTCTGTGGTTAAGCCGTTTTCTCTCTACATACATATGCAGAAGATTCGGGGTATCTATTTTCTGCCTTATTATATGGACGAATTCGTCTGCGTGTACGCTATCCACGATGGGTTGGTGGAAGTGATTCGTGATAGCTGCGGCAATCTTAAAATCAGTGAACATATTGGGCAGTGACTTATTAAAATATTTTTGCCGCAAGAGCTTAAAATCACGTTTAAACCGGCCATTTGCCACTTCCACAACCCACCGGCATAGCGTTACCGATCGAGCTTCGTTGGGTTGTTCAGTGGTCAGCTGTGTCTCTTGGCGGTTCTTTGTTGGTGGGACATAGGATTCATACCCACATTCATCAATGAGGTCCAAGCTGTCCCTAAAACCTCGATCTAATATAAAAGCATCGTTTGTTCGGAGTAACCAATGTAATGGATGTTGTCCATCATTCATAATATCGCCCATTATTTGCGCATCTGTTTTTGTTGCAGCGTATGGACCCATTACATCCAATATATATCCATCAGTACATACAAGTAGGAAAGGTTTCAGTAGATTCTGAAACTTGTGTAAACTGTAGGATAATCTTTGGAATAAAAAGTTCGAGCTTTTATTTATGTAAATGTAAGTACCATCACCAATCAATAATAACTTATCATTATTTTCATTTCCAAATAATGCTTTTGGTATAGTTAGATTTTTTTCCAATAATTGTTGTCTGTCAATGTGATCCACTCCCAAATGCAGCCCGACATAATTGTTACTGAGACACTCCCTCACAATAACCAATAAACGTTCGAGCTTTCGTCGTGACATGTTAAATAATGTCGCAAGTCTTTCATTTGGCTCCCCAGAACGCAGTTTTGTTAGATAAATACCTAATGCAGTTCTCGGCTCTCTACATCTTTCATTTAGTGCAGGTGTTTGTACCAATATATTATCAAACTCTTCGCACTTGCGTTCTGTCCAAAAGTGCATTTCTTCGTTGGTTAAAGCGCCTCTCGTGTTGAAGTCTAGCCGAGGTCCACGTTGTAAGGCCATTCTTAACATGTCACAAATGTCAGTAAACTGTTCTGTATTAAAATCATGAGTGACATTACATGTTTGAGGTAGCTCATCCCAAACGTTGTTCTCTAAGTGCTGTGTACACACTCTTGCACCATTTGGAATATAAAGCTTATATTCACAAAAGATGTGAGTTTTAATTGTTATTGGGATTCGATGACGAGTTGCGTTTGGACAGTTGTTAAATATACAATGCCGTGGTGTGTTTGGAGCACGTGTATACTCTGAAACTTGAAATTCCTGAACATTTTGCACAGCTTCCGGCACAGCTTCCGGCACTGCTTCCGGCACTGCTTCCGGCACTGCTTCCGGCATTGCATCCGGCACTGCTTCCGGCATTGCATCCGGCATTGCTTCTGGCACTGCATCTGGCATTGCTTCAGGCATTGCTACGGGCACGGCAGGGTTCGCATGTCTTCTCACTGCACTATCAGCGGACTGCCAACATCGGTGACACACACGTCGTGTGCCATCGAATACCACCTGAAAGTAGTAAAAATATGATTTAATATATATTTTTTTGGAACTAAGCTAAAAAACTGAGAAAACAACGTCACGTAAATACAAAATATTAAAGTGTCGATCGTAACCTAACGACACTTTTGTTATAGTAAGCGCAGATTCAACAAAGTCGTCGGGCCATAAATCATTTCTCTATGTCCATCTTGCTTGCACTTATAAAGCTTATGGAACGCTAATGCAAAATAATAGGGCATTGGAATAATAAAAGTGACTTTCGAAGGTCCGATGACTCCACACGTGCGCACAGTGTCCAGGTAGCTAATATCGAGTTAGAAAGGATAAGCCCTTTTCTTTGTACTGCTAACCATTATCTATTGTTATTGGTAATGACCGTCTTAAGTGGCAGCACCTGTGCTTTATTTAGATTAAGAGTATAAACGGCACGGACGAAGGGATGATGAAATAAAACCACACCTTGATTATAATAATGGAAGTGCTTACCTCCAGAACAGCATGTTCATGAATAAACGCAGCGAACTCAGGGCGCGTTCTTGACAGATTAGTTGTCAAAACATGTTGTTGGTATCTTCTGGTATATAAAGCTCGCCGACACATTACACAGTTGAGACGTTCCATTGCGATATTCCAGTTCGAAAAGCAAATCAGTATAGTCCACAACACTAGCGCAGCACAGGTCAGCGTTAATTAGAGCGGGTAACAAGTCCAGTAGGAGCGCAGGGGTCAGTAGTTAATAAAACCGAGTTATGAAAGCACAAAAGAAACTCAAACAGCAGCTAAACGTCGTCACGAGCGCAAAACGAACGAGCGACTGACGCAGGACGCGAACACGTCTGGTGTCAGTCGATCCCCTCCTCTCCCTCCCCCGCTGCTCTTGCGCACACCCCGCGCTCAGGAGCAACGGGACTCGAGTTAAAATGAGGAGTGCATGGCAAAGTCTTACGTAAAAACGTTATTAATAGAAAACATGAACGGAAATGCCGAAAATATTACCTTGGTACTCATTTTCTTACATAAATAAGTGGTAACTAATATACTCGTATATGTACGAGGGTCATTCAATAAATACTTAGCCTACAAAAAGTAAACGAAAATTTTGGAAAAGTGGCAATTTATTTTTCAACATAGTCTCCTTTTAGTTCGATACACTTAGCCCAGCGATGCTCCAACTTTTTTAACCCGTCCGAAAAATAGTTTTTGTCAAACTCTGCAAAATAGGCCTCCGTGGCGGCGATGACCTCCTCATTTGATCCATATCTATTCCCGGCGAGTGATTTTTTCAGATTAGGAAACAGAAAGAAGTCACAAGGGGCCAAATCTGGAGAATACGGTGGATGGGGCAGCAATTCGTAGCGTAATTCGACCAATTTGGCCATGGCAACGGCAGACGTGTGAACCGGTGCGTTGTCGTGGTGAAACAGCACTTTTTTCTTCGCCAGATGGGGTCGTTTTTTCTTTAATTCGGCGTCGAATCGGCCCAATAAATCGGCATAGTAAAGCCCTGTAATTGTTTTACCCTTCTCGAGGTAATCGATGTAGATCACACCTTGTGAATCCCAGAAAACGGTGGCCATAACTTTTCCGGCAGATTTTACAGTTTTCGCCTTCTTTGGAGCACGTTCCCCGGTCTGGATCCATTGTTTTGATTGCTCCTTGGTCTCTGGTGTGTACCAGTGGATCCAAGTTTCATCGACGGTCACAAAACGACGCAAAAACTCCGCTGGATTCCGCTTAAACAGAGCCAAACACGTCTCCGATGTGGTCTCACGGTTGCGCTTGTTTTCCGGTGTGAGTAAACGCGGCACCCATCGCGCCGACAGCTTTCTCATGCCGAGTTCCTCGTGAAGAATATGATGCACTGTTCCTTCTGAAATGCCTACAGTCTCAGCTAGCTCCCGAACCTTCAATCGGCGATCTGCCAATACGAGATCATGGATTTTTTTAATGTTTTCCTCCGTAGCAGCTGTTTTCGGTGCACCTGGACGTGGTTCATCAAAAACCGACGTACGGCCACGTGCAAACTCGTTGAACCAATTCTTGACGGTGGCCATCGATGGAGAAGAGTCACCGTACACAGCATCCAAGCGCTCTTTGATTTCGATGCGCGTTTTCCCTTCCAAAAATAGAAATCGAATTACCGAACGATATTGCTCTTTTTCCATTTTTGTAAAACCGATCGACACGTTCGCTTCCTTAAGTTGTCAAATTAAAACAAATGAAGGGATTGGAATGAAAATTTGAAAAAAGAATTAAAAAAGAATGTGCTACACTGTGGTAAAACTCTTTTGAAACTACAGCGCCCTCTGGCGATGAGGCTAGGTACTTATTGAATGCCCCTCGTATGTTTATCGCCGGGGCCACGAGACTGTCTAAACAGGTTACTGTGGCCCTGGAAAGCAAAGGGAAACTGAAGGAACAGGGTTTTTATTAGTTAGTAAGACTGTCGTTTATCTTCAAACGCAATCAGATTTGAGAGTGGCGGCTATAGTAAAAATTGTTCCTCTTGGTAAGACCTTTTAAACGACACTACAATCATATCTATTGGAGCCGGGTACCATTTTGCTCATTCTTCTTTGTTTTGCAAAATTGATATGCTGGTTGCGCAGCTTATTGGCTAAATGAAGTCCTTCGTTTTGCTGTAATTCATGGAGTCTGATTATGTAATTCCAAGCAATTTTTTGGCCACTTGAATCAAAGAGTTCTTCTTTTTCTCCGAGTGTGTTTCTAACTAACTTGAGCATGTGAACAGGATCCGGCATAATCATTATTTCTTGATCGCCTACATTGAATGAAGTTTTAAGATTGGTGACATTTGAGGCCTCTAAAATACACCCTAAACTCCTGGCCATAGCGAAATTTGCGGGACACCCTATAGTATATGCTATATTCCCACTTATCATTATATATATCACATACCATTTATCATCCTTTTTATAGTTTATCTTTATTTATACTCGGCGAAACGTTCTAAACGATTCGTTTCCATTTAAATTGCTGAAATTAAATATTAGTTTTCATATTTTCATTGTTGTGACATGTATGTCAAATGTGCCAAACTGTCAGTAGGTACTTTTCTTTTTGTCATAGAGTTTCTTTCTAGTTTAGTCTAAGAAGGTCACTTTTGGTTTATATAACTTCATTATTTTTTATCATTGTTAAGCTGAATAATTGTATTTTTTAATTAATAAAAAATAACTTTATTTTAAATTATAATTTTAAAATTCTAAAAGCACACTCGGAGGTTCTATTACGTCTTGGTGGATTACTCCTGGCTGGTTTTATGACTGGCAGGTGACATGTCATATTTCAATTCGAAATTGTCAAAGAATTTTAGAAGAGAAGAAAAATGTTTGATTTTTTGTATAAAAATGGGCAGCTGATGCTGACCCAAAAACTTTTACACTGGATACCACGCCGAGATTATGTCCGGTTGATTTTACGTTTTATTTTACGATCGACTCTACGCTGAGAATCAACGCTACTCGTTTCTGTCGAGATTCAGTCAATTACATGGGAATCTACGTCGAGGTTGTCCTGTTACTACGTATGGATTCTGCATACATATAAATCTACGAAGTTCTACTGTCCAGACCAACTCCAAAGTGGATCACCATCTAAGAAGCGGATCTCTCTTCTCTCAATTAAAAGTGGATCACTAACTAAATTTTAAAAACCTCCGCCGCCTGAGTGTGTGATAGGTAGGAAGGTGTTTTATACAGTGTGATTCTTTATAATGTGCACATATCGAAATGGGGGAATCTATGCTTAATTTTATCGACGGAAAAATTATTTAAAAAAATCTAAATATTTTTTAATATTTTATATGGAATTTTTAAAAATTTTGTCTGCTACTGTGACCCCAGTGTAAACAAAACGGTGTAACTTTTAAACTAAATTATCTATCGCGATGAAACAAACTCCATAATGATTGGAAGCAATTAGGCGTCCTCGTAAAATGAAAATTGTGGAAAAAAACTACCCTCAATTGAAAATAAACACGTTTTTTGATCAAAAAAACTTTTTTTTTTCATAACTTTTTACATAAAATTGTTTCATCGCGATAGATAATTTAGTTTAAAAGTTACACCGTTTTGTTTACATTGGGGTCACAACAGCGGACAACATTTTTGAAAATTCCATAAAAAATATTAAAAAATATTTAGATTTTTTTAAATATTTTTTCCATCGATAAAATTAAGCATAGATTCCCTCATTTCGATATGTGCACATTATAATGAATCACACTGTATATTCTTTTGTATTTTTTATCTTAAAAATTAATATTTATTGTACAATCTACCTTCTCTTTTATTTTTTTATTAGGGATCGGTAGATTCGTTACAACCCATCAAAAGTTAATGAAATAGTCTTAACGCCACAAGAGTTTAGCAACTCCAAACACTGTGTTACTAAAGGAGAAAGAGCAAAATGGTCTATGAGCGGCCAACAACGAAATAGGTATTAAATGAAAGTACTATTACTAAGGACTAACTTTTACTATGAACGTAACATTGCAGCTCATTTAGAAAAAAAAATACATATAGGTAAAATACTTAGATAATAAGTGCAAGAAAATGTGCAAACCCATTTTATAAAATACTTATTAACATTAGTTTATGTCTTCAAAAGTATTTCAAAACGTTGTCAGCATACCGTTTACAAGACTCAGCTCAACAATGGGTTTACTACATGGACTACCTGAGTTCGAACGGTCCAATCAGCTTCGAGTGCAAACAAAAGAGCCGAGGTGTGGGGTGCGTGTGCGTCACTCGGCGCAGTCCTTCGCTTACCCTTGTGACGTTGTGTACTGTGCGCTCATCTACGGATTCTTTTTCAAACGTTTTGACCCTGGCTACCCTCTGGACTGTGTTTCTTCCTAACCTGATAACCTGGCTATTAACTCTGAACTTCTGTACGTTTGTGCTTGTGTACTTGGACTCTGGACTTGTGTACGCCAACGGAACATTATTGAAAAATGGCAGAAAATCGACCTATATGTGTTTTGTGCAATCGATCAGTGGTTAATAGAAGAAGGTTAGAAATAACCCATGCTCTTTTTGAGGAAAATGCTGCCAATGCTCAATATATTATTGAAGCTATAGCTCCACAGCAAGTAAGTATTTTTAGACTATTTTTTGGTTGTTTTTACCCGTATGTACGCACCCTATAGCGGTGATGGCCTCATAATATTGTGTCACGATGTGCATATGCGACACATCGTTGGGTGAAGTGTGGGCTCTTTATTGAAAGTCCACGTTACAGTTTTGATTGTATTTTTATGTACGTCCTTTTAGTGAATTATGTTATTTCCTTAAGCGTATGGTTCTTTTCTAACAATACTTAAGTTATAGTCAAAACAGATCTTCTCTCTCTTTTACACACATGGTGCATATGGAAACAGAGCCAATGTTATCTAGCTTCGAAATATAATAGAGGCCAACCACTCATTAACAATGCGTATGAGCATGACTCATTCGTCACGTTGAAAAAGAGCTCGGCATGTTCTACTATACAACACATGATTTAACTGAAACTGCTGTGAGTTTTAAATACTATGTTATAAACTATTTTCCTTTTCAGGTTGAATACAACGGCCGAGAATACGTTTGTCGACCCTGTTGGCAACGAGCTCAACGGGCTGTGCAGCCAAACAATAACCCTGCCCCGCACGAATGTGTTCTTCAAGTGGAAGAATATTCACGAGTGCCTAGCACCTCGGCAAACTGTATGTTTGACAGATGCCGTAGTGTTTCACGTCGTCGAATGCCTGAGAATGTAAGGATTACTCTTATGTTACATTCTAACTTATTCATACCAGACAGTGCCAGAATATGTGATGCACATTTAACATCAAATGATTGGGAAGAGCTCATTGATAGTCCAAATCTCAGACATGATTTTAACAGCTCTCATTTTGTGCAAATACTAGAGCTTTTTAAAAAAGCTGTTTTAAATAAAAATATTCTGGACTTTGAAGATATTGCAAATATGGATCCTAATGAGATTCATATTCGATTGGGCGTTAGCAGAGATCAATTCAATACAATCTTGGAACAAACGCCTTCTTTGTCTGAGTCAAACGCCAAAACAAAACTAGCCATTTATTTAATGAAGTTGCGAACTGGTGATAGCAACGAGAGATTAGCCACGCTCTTTAACATAAGTAGAAGGACTCTAGAAAGGCATTTAAAAACCGCGCGTGATGCTATATCTCTGGATTTTAAGCCACGACACCTGGGACTCGACCATTTAAATAGAAGAATGGTCGCTGACCGTAATCTTATTGTACCAAACGCGTTATTTGGAAATCCCGAGTCTTCTCCAGAAGAAAGGAAGGCAGTAACAATCATGGATGGAACATATATTTATATACAGAAGAGCTCCAACTTTTCGTTCCAGCGACAGACCTACAGTCTACACAAATACGAAAATCTATTAAAACCGTTCTTAATGGTGTGTTCCGATGGGCATATAATTGATGTTTGCGGGCCCTATGCTGCTACCGACTCAGATGCCAGTATTTTGGAAAGAATTATAAATGACGAAGAAGGCACATTTCACTGGTTTTACCGGGCTGGCGACATATTCATTTTAGATCGTGGGTTTAGAGACGTCTGTGGCGATTTGGAGCGATGCAACTACAGTGCCTATATGCCAGAAACCAAAGACCGCGGTGCAGACCAGCTTACTACTGAACAGGCCAATAGAACTAGGCTGGTAACTCTATGCCGCTGGGTAGTGGAAGTTATAAATGGCAGGTTCAAGCGAGATTTCAAATTGTTTAGGCAAGAATATTTTAATCGCGCCTTAAGTCACATGTTTGAGGACTTTCAAAACGCAGCGGCACTCATCAATGCGTTCCAAACACCAATACAAGATAGTATTCATGCATCATCGTTCGTAAATATAATTAATGAACGTTTTGAAATACCGAACCTCTTAGCGGACTATGTTATCCGTCATAACATAAATAGACAGAGGGCATCATTTGAAAGACTCAGCAGCGACCAACCTATTTTTGAAGACTTTCCGGTTTTTTCTGAAGAAGACCTAATTCTGTTTGCACTTGGCACATACCAAATCAAGTTGGCTCGCAGCTACTACGCTGAACACTTAATTGAAGGCTTATACAATATCGAAGTATACCGGGAGCGACAAATAAGTCAACTCAGAGATTTTATTGAAGAAGAAGATATTTGGTTATTACGTGTGCGAATACAATCTAGACATGTAAGGTCCAGAATATATTATTCTTATATTGTAATTAACCGACAAAGACAAAATAGAGAAGCAATTGCTCATTATTATTGCAGTTGTTTGAGTGGAAGGCGCACAATCGGTTGTTGCGCACACGTTATGTGTGTAGTGTGGTATCTGGCATGGGCTAGACATCAAGACGAGGATATTTTATTACCGGCATCAGAACTCAGTGCTATTATTGTACATTAAATGTATGAATGTGGACGAGGCAAAAGGAGTATGTAAGGATCGTAGCAAGTGGCGTTCTGTGGTTTCTGCCTACCCCCATGGGAAAAGGGCGTGAGTTTATGTATGTAAATGTATGTAAAATAAATGTATTGAAGTAAACAAGTCATTTTATTTTATTTCCTTATTTTTAAGACTAAATCTTAGTAATTAATACGCTAAATCACAGGCTTACATATCTAAAATAAAAATGTATTTAGTTCCATTAATAATGACACTACAGATATAAAACTTCTTGAACCCGTTATTGTAGGGTGATATTAAACCAAAAAAAAAAAAAATGTTCCTGGCCGCTGATAGACCAAGTGCCGTACGATTTTGCCCATTCTCCTTTGCCTTCTCTCCGCCATTACAACCATCTACTAAAAAATAACCCACGGGAATTTTCCAGGAATCATTGATTGCCGTAAGCATAAACACTAGCGCTTCTCTAGCAACAGCTACACTGTTACGTTCTAATGATTCCCCGAAATTAACAAACCCTACGCACTTCTTTCCATCCCATTGTACATGCCTACGTATCGCCATCTCGTCTATACTAAGTGCGCAAAACAAAGTCTTACTCTGCGATTGAGCACGATTCACTAAGAGCTTTATACACTCTAAAGATTCTTTAGTGAATCCAGGACTGCCGTCAACACTTTTATACCAAGAACGTAAGGTGGATGGATGTGGCAGACAAGAGTTAAATGTTTTTCTTACAAAATTGTATGCACTCGGACTTATGAAATGTAAGCATAACGCAAACTTTCGAAGGGATAGAGAATATTTTCGGTTAGTAGACGGATTTACAACTTTTTCAGAAAATCTTTGTTCACATTATCAATCGATGATAATAGCTCACAATCTTCTTCACCAACAAACAGTTTTGATTTTAATTCTGTAAGAACATGTTCTAAATCTGCCACCTTTTTGGTCAACCTCCTAGATTTTTCTCGAAGTGCTTTTAGCTTTATCAAACGCTGTTTTGATATTTCTTGGTCTTTCTGCCACTTTCGTTTCAATGTTCTGGGCGAAAACTCAGGTGACGAATACTAAAATAAATAAGGAAAATGTTTTATATTACGCACTTATTATTGAAACAACATTATGTACAGACGCCAGCACATCAAGCTACTACAATCTGTCAAATTTCTTTAATAGATTTTCATCTTTATCGCTAGAGTATTAGGTTCAAGGTTGATTGGGAAAATCTGACAGTTTCGGGTAGTTTGACCTGCTGGCGTCAGTACATACAACTCTCGGCTCGTTATTAAGCTGTTAAAATATGAATCCTATAGACTTACAGATTTAACTGTTTTTGAGCTCCCTTCTAATGTTTCAGTGGATGTGGCTTCGCTGCTCTTAATTATCATAGCGCTTCCTCTATTTCCTGCAACCTAATGGAATTAAATGTTAAAATTTTATAACCATTGTAATAAAATTCAATCACATGTTAGGTACATTCATATTTGTTACCGTATTTGGAACAGCATCGGGGTATAAGTAAGTTTTGCATGCTTTCTTTATTAAACGATTACTATCAAAGTGTTGACTGCAAATCCTGGAATTGGTTTTTGGAGCCCAATTAGGCCTATTAGTAGCAGCAATCCACATGTTTCTTATTTCGGGTTTATTTGGAAATCTAGAATAATAATAAATCGGGTAGATTTTTTCATTAGCTTTCATTTTAACCAGTGATCTTGCTTTCCATGATTTTTTTACTTATATATTTATAGTATAGTAGTAGCTATATAGCATGCAATATGTTAGCCCACAGGTTTGCACGTTGTACACCAGAAGTAAAAATAACTCGATAATGCGTTTTGCCAATCTTTGTACATGTGCACTCTGTGGGATCGATAGACGCAGACGGCATACGACGTCTTCAGAGTTCAGTATATCAATACTTTCAGGATGTGGTTGAGGCTTCCACGTTACTGCAGTGCATCAGGAATGTTTGCCGAAGTACATACTGATGGTTTTAATACCATCTTGAGTAAAAAGAATGCTTCCATGATGCGCAGAGTACGTGGGAGCGTCAACGACATTAAGGTCATCAGTAAACAGCCGTGCTGCACCATTATGACGCATTATGTACATGTACACACGGCTACACATCAAGCTATACATTTCCAGTTTACACTGTAAGGAAATCCTATACATTGCGAGATCAGCTTAAACTGGAAATGTATAGCTTGATCTGTAGCCGTGAGTACAACATGTACCCAATGCGGGGCATCAGGTGAGTGCAGATATATGAATTAAACTCTTTTATTACGTTTGTTACTAAAATATCTTATGAGAAGTGTGTATTACTAATATTAATGGATCAAGGTCTGAAATAAAATATTTTTTTATAGACATTGCTTTAAAAAATCAGTTTTACCCTTATTAAAGGGTAAATTCCCCGTCAAAAAGTGGCAACACTGAATGTTCAGGTAAGAAAATAAAAATATTGCGCAAATCACTATTTTTTGAGATTTAACACAAATACAAATTAGTTTGTACATTACTGCGACTATTTGATTAGAAATAGCAGCACACACAGCGATAAAATACATAAAAAGGTGGAATACTTACGTGTGAAAGGACAATCCGGCAATCTTCATCAAACTATCACTTTTACAATGTAATACACTGCACCTAACCATTTTGCACAGTTGCACAGATGGTATTAAAGAATTGAGCACGAAACGGCACGTATTTTGTGTAAAATCTCGATGTAATTATTAATAAATAATTGGATTTCAATCTGCAATCGCCAAAAACGCCAAACTTGTTGCGCACGTCGACGGTCTTACGCGATAAAGGACAGAAATATTTTTACTCTGTCTCTTTTGTATGCTAGTGACGTTAATATATTCTTCTTTTTTTAGTGTGAATGCAAGGGAAGATAACCAGCAGTCTATAGAATTCTAAGTCAATGTACTAAATATTCGGTCGCACGGAACTGACGTTGCCATTATGTTACCGTAACGTCGCAGAAGTATGGCAATATTGGGGTAAATGTGGCGGTTTAGTCGCCACCATTCCAGAGGGCAGTTAAATTTGCCGTTTTCGTTAAACATCGGCAATAAATCTTCTTTGATGTATGAATCTACTTCTTTGATCGCACGGGACAGAGGTGTGCCTACTTCTTGCTGCGTGCCCACAATACTATTTAAAATAGACCAGGGTGAAAATTTGTCCCGCTCTGGTATGGCAGTCGAAGCTGAAGTGGATTGCTGCGCTTCATTTTCTGCACGTCGCCTTCTAATATTAGCCGCCACTAACACTTCCACGGTTTTCTTTGCTTTTACAGCTTCATTTTTATCCGAGAATACACTCATTTTGTACCTCGGATCTAAAATGGTACATAAAGAAAATGTGCCGCTTCTCTCGACACCTTCTAATCTTCTGTCTAAACCTGTTCGAAGTTCTATAACTACATTATTAGTTATATCTATAAAGCCCTCCAGGAGCAGTTGGTCGCAAGAATCCTTTAGACAGCGTGTCATGACGATTATGGTACTGGCGATGGCGGTCATATAATTTTCACCACTCATGGCTTTGGTGGCTTCTTCAAAAGGCTTGTAAACCTTGCACAGTTCGTTAAACATATTCCACTCTTCTACAGATAAAACTGGTAAATCTTTTCAAAGAATGGCGATAGTGGCACATATATAATTTTCTAACTCAACGAATCGACGTAACATATAAAACGTAGAATTCCATCTCGTTGGGACTTCCTGATCAACCGCTTTGGTGTATCCTCTGGCTTATCCTGTATTTATTTTATTTTTTTATTTATTTGGGACAAAAAACAGTTACACATTACAATATTAATATAAAGTGTATACAAAACAGTAAACAAACGCATAACCCACACTATTGTCCACGAAATCATGTCGGTTTAAAGAAAGAGATAAGGAAACGGACGCATACAGAAAGGGACAGTAAGAAAATAAAAATAAAACCTGAAAAATTACACCGGACTTAGTCAGAGACCAATTAAACCACAACCCCACACCAACAAGAAGCAGTCATGGTTAAGGATGACTAGCCAGTAATTCCATTGCCATTTTTTTAAATTGGGTCTGATTATGTGCAAAAATATCGATTTTTATAAAATGCGTGTTGTACGTTTCTAGTAAACGGCGGAGAGGTGCTCGCTCGCCAGCATTTGTTCTACACTTCTCTGTGTAGAACAAGCGCGGAGCTCGCACTTCCCGCCGACTAACAGTCCTAGGTACTACATAACATAACCTATTTGAGAGTTCCATACAATTAAACCTATTGTTGCATATGCCATACAGCATCATAACCATCAGCAGTGTACGCCTGTGCTCCAAGCTTAACATTTTGTACTGTTTCATCAGATCTGCATAGGAAGTCTCGGTATGGAAACACCTATAATGAGTAGTGCGAAGAATTTTTTTTTGTACCATTTCTAGTCTATGCTTGTATTTTTCGTAGAAAGGGCTCCAGATGGGCACCGCGTATTCTAGTTGGGAACGGACTAGTGTTTTATAAAGAAAGAGAAAAGTGGAAGCCTTTTTAAATTCTTTGCAAGAATGCATTATGAAACCATACATCTGAAAGGCTCTATTAATAATGTTGTCAATATGGAGGTCAAGATGTAATTTGCTATCAAGCAGTACGCCGAGATCACGCGTGCAGTCAGTTTTAGTCAGGTCTGTATGGTTGAGCGTGTAAAGAAATTTAAAACTTGTCTTATTTTTGTAAATGAAATATAATGACATTTTGGCAAACTAAGATGAAGTTTATTCTTGAGACAGTAATGTGAAAGTCTGCATAGATCATCCTGTAATAACAAGCAGTCCTGCATACTAGTACAGGATATAAAAATTTTGATGTCGTCGGCATACATGAGAAATTTTGAGTTGACTATACAGGACTTTATGTCGTTTATAAACAAGACAAACAATAAAGGACCCAAGACTGACCCTTGAGGCACGCCGGATTCGACCACTGTGTAATCAGACTCATATCCATTGATGACCACTTTCTGTGTTCTATGGAATATGTACGACACAAACCATCTGAGTAGATTCCCTCTAATGCCGTTGAAGGCAATTTTGTCCAAAAGAAGTTTATGGTCCACCTTGTCGAACGCTTTCTGAAAATCAGTATACACAGCATCAACCTGTATGCCCTTGTCCATATTTTCAAATAAAAATTGTGTAAAAATCATTAAATTCGTACTGGTGGATCGTGACTGAACAAATTCAAATTCTTTATTGCTAACTATGTGTACATAAATAAAGTTCTTAACAGAGGATATCAGTTCTTAGAACATAGTAGCCCTGTTAGGGCATTGCAATTTCATCATGCATGTGTGCTTATAATTGTAACAGTAACAGTTGGACATGCATTATTTACATTCATTAATTAAAAAGAAAAAAGTTATAAATATTAAATTTTGTATAGGACATCGTTTTAATTACATTATATAATTTTATCATTTACATCATATTAATTATAAATTATTAAAGTCATGCCTAAATAAAAATACACATGTCATGAGTTACCTGATTTAAAAATTATCATTATTCATTAATTCAATTATGTCACAGTATTGTAATAATTTAATATTTATTATCATAATCCTTTTAAAAATATTTTACTGAATTATATTCACTTTAGTGATAGGTACTTTATTGCACAAAATTATTTTTCCTCAAGAAATTCTGCTATTGAGTAATAGGCCTTTTTAATTAAGAAAATTTTCAGCATTCTTTAAAAAATAATAATTGAATTTATAATCTTAATGTCGATAGGTAGCTTGTTATAAATCGTTGTGCTCATACAGAAAACACTATTACTGTACGCTCTAGTGTGGGACGCTTTATCTCTTAAGGTATGTTTAAGTCTTCTGCTTTTTAACGTATCATAGCTTGTAATGTTTGATTTAACTAAAATTGAGGCCAGGTAGATAAATAGAGCAGGGAGTGTTAAAATCTTGAGATTTACGAAATGTGGTTTACATGAATCCGTTTGGCGTAACCCACGTATAGACCTAATACACTTTTTTTGCGCTTTGAACGCAATTTCTTTATCAGTCGAGTTTCCCCAATATAGTAACCCATACGACAGAGTGGATCCCACATACGCATGGTAAGCAGTAAGAAGCGCGGTCTGGTTGGATACTTTTTTAAGCATGTATAGAGCGTAAGAAAATTGATTCAATTTGGTACATACACTATTTACATGTGTTTTCCATGACATATTCGAATCTATATGGATTCCTAAAAATTTTGTATTTGCAACTTCAGCTACTGTTTCATTATTGTATGCAATAGTTAAAGGAGTAGATGTCGCGTTTTTATTTTTGAAGTTCATGTAATGTGTTTTTGTGAGATTAATTTGTAAATTATTTATTTGAAGCCAATTTATTAATTTAGATAAGGAATCATTTATTTCTTGTTCATGATTTTTGTTTTTATTATTTGTGAAAAGAACCGTACTGTCATCTGCAAATAAAACCATAGGTTGCTGAATAGCATTAGGTAAATCGTTTATGTAAATGAGAAACAGTAGTGGTCCCAGTATTGACCCTTGAGGTACACCATATTTTATAAATCTAGGACTCGATGTATACTTAATCTCTCTCTTTGTAAGTGGACATAACTGTGTTATTTCAGTGAGCTGTATTCGGTTACAACAAACAAAACCATGCTGTTCGGGAATAATGACGTGTCTCAAGTGTGGAAACAAATTACTGTGCACTAAATTCTCGAAAAGCTTAGACAAGGTGGATAGAATAGAGATAGGTCGATAGTTCTCAATATTGGCTTTGTCTCCACTTTTGTAAACTGGAGTAATAAAAGCTCTTTTCCATATACATGGAAATACCCCTTCACTTAAACATTTGTTGTACAATAGATGTAGTGGAATACAGATTCGTTGTGCAGTATGCTTGAAGAATTTAGGTGGGAGACCATCTGGACCGGGCCCTTTATTTAGATCCAAGGACAACAATGACTTAAGTACATCACACTTTTCGAGAAAAATATGAGGAATACAGGGTGATTTATCATTAAGAATATCGGGAGGAACCCAGCTCTTTGGATCAAAGGTTGAAGGTTCGTAAACAGAGTTAAAGAATGTGGAAAACAATAAACAAATCTCGCCCATGCTAGCCGGGAGGCCGGAACTTTTCCTATAGTTGGAAATGTAAGACCAAAAGTGCTTGACATTTAAAGGAATGCTTTCTTCGACCGACTTCATGTATTTAGTGTAACACTGGTCGGATAGTTGTTTAAACTGTTTACGATAAAAAGAGAACTTTTTATAATCAGAAATATTCTGGTGTTTTTTCCACATTATCCAAGCTGGGTCCTTGTTTTTAAAAATTTTAATTAGGGAAGCATTAAACCAAACGGGAAAGCTAGATGTCTTAGGTCGTTTCAGTGGGACGTGTGTGCGAATTATGCCATATACGTACTCATAAAAAACATCCACTGCATGTTCACTGGAGAGATTTAAAAAAAGTGCATCCCAGTTCGTCCTGTCTAGTTCAACATTAATCCCTTGATAGTTTGCTTTATAATAATTATACTTTTTAGTGGCCTGTCGTCTCATTGGTGTATATTTAGTTTCTAGTAAAGTCAATAAGGAAAACGGGGGATGATGACTATCAGGCGGAAGCAGCGTGATGTCAGCTTGTATTTCACATTCTGTATTACTGATGAACAAGTCCAAAACACGGCCCAAGTTATTTTTAATGTTGTTATATTGCGAGGCATTCGTGATAGAAATCAAATTGAGTAAACACCGTGTAACGTTGTTATGCGGTCGAGTAGATAGACCGGTAACAGGCCACTCAATTTCGGGTAGATTATAATCACCCGCTAGGTAAAATGATCCAGTGCATGGATCAGTGAGAATATTTTCTAATACGCTTAGATGAGACAAGTATGCGTCGTCCTGCGTGCGCGGAGGTATATAGGCAGCGCTAAGTATATGGTGTTTATCGGAGCGCGACGCAGCAGGTAACTTTATAACAACATGTTCGATACCAGTGAGAGGACGTGTTAACATTCGAATGGGCCGGAGCTCGCGCAGTACGGCTATCAGTACACCGCCGCCATCGCGCTTGTTTGAAGCGGCCCGATTTCGGTCGTCTCTAAACACCAAGTAGCGGTCATCTATGAATTCTTTGTCCATTATATTGAATGTTAGCCAAACTTATTATTATTACTTATTACGTTTGTAATTTAAAGCGAGGAGTAGTGATGGTAATTAATGCGATTTCGCATAAATTTCATTAGCATGCGAATCCTTGAGTCTTAGCATGTTAACTGCTATTGCTATGCTATTTGCTATTATAACGATAATTGATATTAAATAATTTAATGAATTTTATTTTTATACGAATTAAGAGCGCGTTCGCCAAGAAGGAAGGAGGACGTCGTCTCGTAGCGTGCGTTTAGTTTGCTCGCCGATAACGCTTTATTTCTGTTAGTACACTTGCAATGTGTTGTGATTAAGATAATGATTATATTATTTTAATAAAAAATATTTAACCATTTAAAACCTTTTGATTTTTAAGATTTTGTGAACTTTCCTTCATACTTTATCCAGGCTTAGGACTGGCAGTAAACAGTTAAGTTCACGCTAGGAGACGACGTCCTCCTCCCTTCTTGGCGAACGCGCTCTTAATTCTCTTCTCTAAGATAGGTACCTTATACTAATATTTACAGATAGGTACCTAATGAGTTCACACTATTATCAATTTAAGTAGGTACAATAATAAGCGTAACGAAAGAGTGTTTAACAATTTAAAAAACTAAACTTTCACTATCACTTGCCAAAACGTACTGAACTTTGACACAATAAATAAAAATACCTACGACGCGAGCCACGCACGTGTCACACAAATTATTATTAAATAATCACACGCATTTATTCAATATACGACCTTAAATACGAGCAAATCAAAGCTAATAAGGTAATAATTTGCTTAATCCCATTCTTCGCATCACCCTGCTAATAATTTTAACGAATTAAACTATCACACGCATTCATACAATATACGACCCTAAGTACGAGCAAATCAAAGATAATAAGATAGTAATTGCTTAAACTTATACTTAGCATCAAATGCACCTGCTAAAAGTCATGATCACGTGAAACAGATAGATTTAGTATTCCCGTGGGTGCGACGGAGAGCGCACGCCGCCGCTGTCTCGCTGAGTACCGCGGCATTATCGTGAAATATCGTGCATCAATAGTTTGAACGAAATACGAAGCGATTAATTCACTTCGCACTTCACAGAATTTCGCAACTACATTTCATTTGCTAAATGCGAAATGAGCATTCGCATACTAAAAATGAATGCTAATGCTAATTAATCCATCACTAGCGAGGAGACAGATCGAAACGGCTTGTGGTATGGAATACAATTAAAAACATACTTATTACTAATTGCAACGGAGGTTAGGCTATGTTTTGACGACAAACAGGTTTAACAAAGTACGGAATGGTATGACATTATAATACATGATCTAACTTCAATACGAGGTCTTACATTAGCACTATAAAAATAATAAAAATGAGAAGTTTTAAAATAATAATAATAATAATAATAATATTCCACAACTATCACACAACGCCATCTAGTCCCAAGCTAAGCAGAGCTTGTGTTGTGGGTACTAGACAACTGATAAACATACTTATATATTTCTAAATACATACATATTATAGATAAATTACACCCAGACACAGAACAAATGATCGTGCTCATCACACAAACATTTGTCCTGGGTGGGAATCGAACCCACGACCTCCGGCATAGCAGTTAGGGTCACTAACCACTACACCAACAGGCCAATCAAAACACAGTGAAAAAAAACACAGTGTCAAAATACAGTGATCTAAGGCATATTCTAGCGATATAGACAGGTATTAAGTAAAAATTATGTGAAGTATAACGGGTAAAGGTGTGTGAAAACATTTTATAAGGCAAAACCACAGATTACTGTGGCAAAACGATAACCTACATAAGTACATACATGTATAACAAGCAAATAGACTATTCATTCGGTTTACATTGGGAAATTTTAGTGATATCACTTTGACAGCGTACAGCAAATGTTTTAGATGTATCAGTAGCTTTAACAAGAATAGTTGCGTTTTTAATCCACACATATTTGAAATTACACTTGCTGGCCATCTCACGACATTCACGAAATAAGTTTTTGTTATATAAAGTTAGATGCTCATTAACATAGATTTTATGGGATGTACCTGATATGCCGATTTGGTTAGAAGACACAGTTTTTGTCAAACGAAAAGCACTTAACACGTTATTACGTAAGTCACGAGAAGCCAATTTGACAATAACATTCTTGGGTCGGTTACTTTCCTGAGTGCGAGCATGGGGTACACGGTGAATGGCTAGGACATGGCGTGGTATTGGGCACTTAATGGCAGCACCGAGACTTTGTATGAGCCCAGAAAGGTCTTCATCCCGTTTCTCAGGCAGGTTACATATTTCGATGTTGTTGAGACGGGCCTGTTGTTCTAGTGATTCAATTTTCTGCTCAAGACTGGAAAGCTTGTCGTGCATGGTGTGAAACGAAGACGTCCGAGTGACAACGTCTGTGACTTGCCTCTTCAGATCATCGACTTCATTGGTGTGAAATTGGAGTGAATGCTCGAATTGGGATATTTGTGCCTTGAAGGAAGAGTGTTCTATGCGCAAAGCGTTGATATCTTGTTTGATCTCAAGTGATGTAGTTCTGAGATCATTAAGCTCAGCTTTAATTGTGTTTGTGATGTCCTTATTGATTTGGGACAGCTTCTCATCTAACTCACAGCGAAAATCCGTAAGTGATTTTGCGATTTCACGAGCCACAGCAGATGAATTTAAATTGCAGGTAGACATAACGCAGTCGCACTCCGGCTGCTTCCTTTTTCTCATTGCAGATTCTCTCGATTCGCCAGCACATGACAAATCAGGGGTGGAGTTGGTTTTATTAGGGGAAAGCATAATTGCAGGGTTCGTTTACGTATTCGGTGACTACCGAAAAACAAGCACTGCACCCGATAGTAGACCGTAGGCACAACAATATAGGGTTTACTTTCCACTGAGAACGTAGCACTATTTTAAGTCCGAACAATATGGTCTAAGACACCAACACGATACGTCCGTTACCTTACGCTTCGCGTGCGGTATGTATTTGCACTTTTAATAATTTTTCTAATGCTACTGTACTAGATTTAATACGATGGACGATAGTCTTCACCTTTTCTAAGCTAGCTTGGACTAGACGAAGGGCATCCTGAACTATGCAGCTCTGTATATTTTACCATTAGGCGGCGTAAAAGATGACGCGTTAAAAGAGTCAAACAATTTATCCATTACTAATAAAAATGGTATTAGATCCCGACATTCTGAGGGACAATCTCTTCTTACAATATTACATAGTCCGTAGCAACTGCCATACTGTAACTTAATACTTGAGCCGCATTTTTTACCCTCATTTTTTTATTTTGCTGGGATCTATGTGTTCATTGGTCAAGTGGGGCAGCATACGCAACTCTCCATGCGACTTGTCGGCTTCAAAAACCCGCTGAAAGTATTCCCACTTTACTATAATATTTTTACGACATTTTCGTGCATATAATGCATTTCTTAATTTAATAAATTATTTCTAATTCCTTTTAACAAGTGGGGAACATCAAACAGCGGGATTATTTCATTATTTTTAACATTAATTATATCCTTTCGCCATTCTTTTCCTGCTTGGAAATATGCAGTTTTGGCTTCAGATATTAAGCTATTTATAGTGCTTACATTTGCCGAGCTTTGGTCGCATACAGTTGCGATTATCTTTAGACCAGTAGCTAGTACGTTAACTATAACGTCTACTAAAATTTCTTTAAGTTTTGATGTTTTCAAAGTTTACGTAAAGTAGTAAGCTACCGGTTGTTTATAATTTTTCCTTACCCCTTTGACCATGAACACCAAAACATGATTGGCAAAATTTTGCGTCTTACAGTTTCCATAATTCTCAAAACTTACGAGATCGTCTATGTATACATTGTAATGGATTTGGGGAGCTATGGACATTTCATCAAATACTAACGTACACAGACGATCTTGTTGCAACATTTTCGCGACCGTGGACTTTAATTCTTTGAAAACAATTTCATTTATGCCTGGAGTCAATGACTTCAGGACTTTTTTGGAAGGTAAAGTAAAATGTTTGCACA
This sequence comes from Diarsia rubi, assembly GCA_932274075.1. NCBI lineage: Eukaryota > Metazoa > Arthropoda > Insecta > Lepidoptera > Noctuidae > Diarsia > Diarsia rubi. The sequence goes on from OW026413.1 coordinate 18,917,441, forward strand.
TTAAATTATAGGCTTTGGGGCTTTTCTTAAAAATGGAAAGCGATAAAATCTTTTCTTCCTTAGTGAATCTATGCCCCTTCTTTTTCTTCCGTCCTTCTATGCATTGCATTCGAGTAAACAATTTAGCTGACTCGGACATGTTACGAGATAATTTTTTGAAAATCCCTGTTAGCACTTTTGATTTTATCTTGTTTGATTCGCAACTTTAAAGTTTTAACTTTTGGGCGCAATTAAAAAAAATTTAAAATTTTAAAACATAGATACATAAGATGTTCCGGAATAGTAGATAAATTGCTCATGAATTATGTGTAATGGATGGTAAGTTAATCTATAAAGAAAAAGTTTGTTTTGTAGCTCATGGTATGACCCGCTGAGCAAAGGCCTCCCTTGTTGTCTTTCACTTTATGCCCTTTTTTTGTTAGTTATATGATTAAATGAAATGATTCAATGATGATTAAATCATTTTTATTTCTTTAAGTAGGTTTGTACATTCACTTTTACAAGTCAATCATATTTTATTTTAAAAGACTATAATGAGGTCGGCGTTCTCTGAGAAGAAAGGCCGAAACAAACTCAGAGGTCAGTCTATTTTAAAGTCTAGACATAATGTTGGTCAGATCATGTGAAGACCATATACACTTCTGGACACATCTATTGGCCCACCTTAGAGTTTAGGTTTCGATGGCCCCTACCGAAATATGATTGCTAGATTGAACAAAAACTGTTGATGCAGTTTTAAACCTGATACATTTTACCATCTTTTTCGATATCGGTTAAATACCGTATTTGCATCTTTTTCTTACATTTCGTTTTACACTCACGTTTTCCGGATGTAGATCTGCTAATTTCATCCCGGTTGTAAAAAACTTCCATTTCTTCTTCTATCTTCTTGCTTACATTATATTTCTTATTGCTTGTAAATCTAATGCCACCTTTAAGCCCTAAACATTTTGATACCAGTGCTTTTGATCCTCTTTTTTGGAGAACAGTCTTGGACATTCCAATCGAACGCAATATCTTTTTTTGTTCGTGTGTTTTACAGTCTTTATATTTCTCGCCTAATGATACTTCTAGCAGTTCATGTCTCATTTTCAGCTTATCATTCTCTTATGTTTTTAGATTGATTTCTTTCTGGTATTTTTCTTTGGATCGACTTAAAGTTTTACGTAAGTTCGCATTGAGGGTTCTTAGTTTTTTCAATTGCTTTAAAACAGTTTTGTACTTATTAGCTAAGTTATTATATTTCTTTTTATAGTTAACCGTTCTTTGATTTTGACTCGTTGAAGGTACGGCTACCTCTACAGCTTGTTTTTTGGCATTCCTTTGCTTTTTTTTCTGTTCTCTCCAAATTTTTCTTCGCTCCTGTTTTTCCCGTTCGCTCAACTCCCTTATTTTTTTTTGGCTCTTCTTAACTCGTTCTATTTGTTTCTTTCTTTGTTCCTCAAATGTTTCTTTATTAAGTTTCAGATTTTCACGGTATCGTTTAGCCCGTTCAGCAGGTGTTAGTGCCATCATATAAAAAATAAACTGGAACAACAAGAAATATAATTTATAAACTTCTCATCAATGACTATCACAAAGTCAACCGATACACGGCTTTAACTTTAGAGACATGCATTGACAGACTTCCGGTTAAGCTATACTTTTGCCGTGGATGACTCGTGGATGTCTGACCATCCCTTATATAATCTAGCGAGAGGCTTTCCTTTACAAAATAATCTAAGCCTTGATCAAAATAACGAATTGTCGTTGCGACTTTAAGTTCCGTTGTGTAAACCTTTCCTCAAAATCATTAAAATAATTGTTAGTCACAACACTACTTACGATATAACAAATTCAAATAAAAACTTAAATTTTCCTTAAATAAACTGTTTGTGTGTTGTACCTACCTACTTGATTTTGTAAAGTTTCCATTTATAACGAGAAGCAGCAAAATTCGCATTCATCGGTTGGATAGTGATCGTAAAGACAAGAGTTGCAAAAAGTACACCAAATGTATGGCGAATTCAATAAAAACTGAATATCTTGTCTATTCATAGCTAAAGAGAAATGTATCAATCGTGAACCTTCAGCAGCAACTGTTTTTTTGCATACAAAACACTTTTTTGCCAAAATAAAATGGGTTTTTTCCCAAGGCCATTGAAGTCCATCATCAAAGCATTTTATAAGATCATTAATAGATAAAACTTTGTCAATATCCACCAATATTCCCATTATTAATAAGTTCGCGTAGTAAATCTGAAAGGAAAATATAGAAATACAAAAAAAAAACAATTTTTTTGTAAACGAAAATCCCAATTGACTATTATTTATTAAATTAAAAGCTTATGGTTTTTAGAGTTATACATACAATAATTAAGCCAATCTTTTCTGTAAATAAAACGATAGTAAACGTTAACTAAGGTAGTCAAAAGATAGACCATCTACTAAGATTAAAATAATTTGACAGAATCACATAACTCCATTTTAGTTGTTGTCGGTAAAACATGCACCACGTAAACGTAGCCTTATGTGTCCATTTCGTCACAATTATTGTTCCACTAATATGTCACGACACTAAATGGACGTGACGAACTCCGCTAACTAATAAGAATGACGACAACACTCAATATTCTTTGTTCTTTTAGAGGAAATCAATTTCACGACATATACATACATACATTAGGCATAATTGGCAAATAAAATAATGTTTTAAGAACTTACCGGTATCACGTTATTACTGTGACTATAATGGACTTCTTAATCGATTACGCGTTAACAACACGGCTTTCGTCACCGATCACTGCGTCACAATGCACGTTGAGTAAAAATAAATGGCTGATCTACTACAATAATGTTACCATAATAATAAAATAACTTGTTTTGGTAGATTTTTAAAACTAAAAGCAAATAAAACAGTAGTGACTAAAGTGGAATGTCCACCTTGGTGATAATTTGATTATCATTTAATTTCATGTATTTTGTTGTAATACAATAAGATTTATGAGTAAAATTAATGTTATAATTAAGAAAAAGCAATCTCCTTTATAAGCTCCCAAAAAACGCTGAAATATGTAGAAAAAAACCATGAAATTCGGTTAGTTAAAGTTAGCGACAGGAGGTGTGACACGCTAAAATATTCTTTTTTGTTTCTTATTTTTAATTTTTAATTGGTTATATTAACAACAATTGACTAAATTACATATATTTTTTAAAGTTAATGATCTATACAGTACATAAAAAAAATGCGTTCAAAAGAGTATGAGATAGTCTTGTAAACTGTTTGTAAAATTTTGTGACAGTGCTTTTTTCTTACGTTCAATTTTTTACGGATTGGCTCAACTATGTATTTTTAACTTTACATTTAATGGAAATAAAGATACTTTATATGACCGTCCTTCCATGTTTTCTTGATTTACTTTTAAACGGTAGCCTAACGGTAGCTATCTAGACTTAAAACTGTTTGAGCAAACTTGGATCATTATGTAACCTAATAAACAAAATGTTCACTACTGAATACTTTTATTGCATTCCACATGTATTTTTAACTTTTAAATAAGTGAACTTTAGAAATGTTAGTGATCAATATTAACAAAGTTGAAAATAGGAATTGTTTGTAGTTGTAAGTCATATTAAGGTATTTAAATTAATCCTCTGCTTTTCATAAAAATGATTTAAGCATACGTCCGAATTCCGGAATAACCGTAAGCATATAAGTAGGTACAATAGATTTTCGAGTAATATTCGGCACCATTTTTTGTCAAATAACGAATAATATTAATAGTCTAGCAAGAAACAAACAATATGAGCAAGTTGTAACGATGCTTAGGATCACTTTGCGGGCTGCAAAGAATGGTCGCAAAATATACGCGTCATCCGTAAGGTTATCGAATTATCACGTAATGACAACCAATAAAAAGACAGAACACTTTGTCAATGTTGCAAGGAGGCATATTCTATTTTCCTCAAATATTTGATGATTAATTTCAATTTTTAAATGTTTTGAGTTCTACTTTAGTTTTCGTATAAAATAACTTTCGTATTTTCGCAAAAAAATGTTAAGTACATATAAGCTTAAGAAAGTCAATTATTTATTCGAACCATTTTCTCCAATTTACCCCATACTCGAGGAGATTTAAAAGCATTAAAATGTCTATGGAAACGCCGAAGCATCAAAGGGTTGCGATATCGTTAGCTAAATATGTAGAGACTGCAGCCCCAGAGAAACCTTGATGTTCAGACATATGTGACAGTGGTTCTCAACATTACATTTGAGATTTTAGGGAATTTAAAACTGCACGATGTATAAACAGAGGTATTTTTAGGTACTTACTTATTTTCTTAATGTCTTATATCGAACGTCAATAATAAAATAAAACAATAATTCAGTGAGATCAACTTTTATTTTTATAAGTACGTAATTATGTAGGTATTCTTCACATTGATTAAAGTGGGTAACAATTAGAATTATTTAAGATTCAACAAATTATAAATTATCAAGCCTTAAACATTATTAAATCACGTGAATCACAGACTTTTTGATAATTTTTGGCTACTCTTCAGAATCTTGCGGTACTAAAATAAGACTTAATAAAAAACACAAATTTTCATGGAAGCTAACTACAGTTAGGCAACACAACAAATACACATAATATGATTACTTATAAAGCAGTAGGTTTGCATCTATTCTAGAAGGCGGACATTGATGTGGTTTTTTCCCTTAGTTACATACTTTTTGGTATAAAATCACTCGAAATAAATAGTGTCTGCATCATGGGTCAAGTAATATTCTTTGTCTTGATCTCTTTTCTTTTGTAATTCCATTTTCTTTACTAGTAACGACTCAGGAATTTTGTCAGTATCTTTTTTTTTAGTTTCAACAAAAGTGAGATGCTGCTGTCGTCTCGTGGTTTTCAAGAAGTTGATAAAATAGTAAAAATGTTCTTCATGGTTGGTTATTTTCCATATGAACCCAACATAATATTTCCATTTGTTTCTTATAAAATACCTGACAAGCACCGTATCATTTAAATCATAACATTCCCTTACATCGGGGCACTTTTCTGGAATTCCACATGCTAATCTATATTCTCCGTTCCTGGTAGCTGTATTTTACTGATTGGGTTTTCTTAAGAATATTCTGCAATCTGCTCATTTATGTCTTCCTCACCTGTTGCAAAATAACTCATCCCTTCATTTTCGTTTTTCTTGTCTACTTGATTTTCTTTGCCTTTACTTTTTTTTCCAACACCTTTGCCTTTCTTAGAACATACATAATTTGTACTTTTGTCAGCAAGTGCCTTTTCACTGGTTATATTTTTATCGTTTTTCATCTCTATAACACACTTCCTATCTTTTCTTGATTTCTGTGAACTTGTCCCCCTCCTGGTAGAAATTAAAATTATCTTCGTAGTCATCCATCAAGTCTTCAAAATCGACACAATCAATAATATCAGAATCGCTATGATTGCTGATGATATTGGATATACTTGTGGTATCAGAGGAAGGTTCCCGTTTACGTTTTCGTTTATCATTCGCTTTTCTGGTTTTAGTTGCAATTTTCTTACTTTTTGTTTCTTTTACTTCTAAAATTTTCTTTCCAAAGGCTGCAGTAATCACTTCCGCACCTTTTGTGACACGTTTTTTTTTTTGTTGGAGCACTATTCTTTTTATCCTGTTGAATTTTCCTCAGCAATAATTCTTCAAATGAGACTGATCGATCGAGTTGTGATGGGTTTTGAAGTGGTACTTGCGATGCTTTCTTTATGACTATGTTTGATATTATATTTATTTTGGATTTTGTTGGCTTCGAATTCTGCAAACATGCTGGTACTTCGCTCGGGTATCTGGCTTCAAAGGGCAACATTTGGGCATCATTTCTTGATTGTTCAGATAGCAGGGCAACGTAATTATTGTCTGTGATTTCAATCGTTTCATTAGCTGTTACAAACTGATTGTTGAATGATTCAATGCATATTTCTTTGAGTGACTTTGGCTGTTTGAGTGTCTGGGCAAGTAAAGTTTTCTTGTATCTTTGATATGCGTCTGGATCATATTTGTCAATAGGTATAACATGTGCATTGAAAGGGTATATTCCAGCCTTTTTAAATCCACTCTTTATAACTTCGGGGTTCGTTTGTTGCCAAGTATCTGCCATAGTTTGTGCGAAAACGTTTTTTGGCATTTTCGTACCAACGTTTCTTCTCTGCCACTCTACCAGTTTTGCATCCCATATTGCTTTGAATGATTTAAATACTGATATATCATGCGGTTGCAACAAATGTGATGTATGTGGGGGTAATTTGAGGATAGTTACATTGTTTCGGACCGCAAGCTCCACAACCCTGGCATCGACGTGAGTTGAATGCCCGTCATAAATTATAAGGGCTGGTCGCTCTTCGCCGAGATTTGGGATTAGTACTTTTTCGAAATAATTGTGAAAAATTTCTGTTTCCATCCACCCTTTACTATATTTAGTGTGTTTAGTATTCGATGATTTTACACCCACCAAAAAAAAAATATAAAAAAAAATAAAAGGGGTAGGTAAATCAGAAAAAAAATAAAAAACACAGTTGACACCTTTTACTCCTATTATCGTTAAGCACAAATCAAAAACCTATCATAAAAACAAACAACCATTGAAATAACTTACCAGGATTTCGAGAAAACTATCTTGGGGTTATTACAAATTACCAAAATTCGGCGCGAAATCACTTCTCTTGTATAATTTGACGACACTCGCGTGATGTTAGCGCGAGCGACTCGCGACGTCTGTTGCGACAAGTAAATCTAAGATGGCGCTTTGCCTAATGTTGCTAGCAGGAATATACTGCTGCGTTTGGTAGATTTTTTGCACTTTCGGAATATACCCATTTTCGAAATAGCCCCAATGCACCTTACAATTGTTAATTTGGCGAATATGTAATAATGCCTGATAAACCGCATATGTCTCTGCAGTGAATATAGTACATGTATTGTGCAGAACAAAGCTTTGTGAGAATTTTCCTTGTGGATCATAATATATAGTAGCATGTACATGATCACTACCTTTACTGCCATCAGTGTAAATAACATAATAATTTGTATTATTTACCAGAAACTGTAACATATCTAAATTATTATTAATAGGATTTTGCAATTCTTTTACAGGATGTGAAATTTATGAGAAGGAGTAACATGGCCATGGGCACTGTTTTCTAATACCAGTAAAACTATTCTCTGTTTCTAACAATATTTTGGATAATGTTGGAGATTTGCCATTCAAGAGATCTTCTCCTGTTGTTAGAGGCCCAGCAGTTCTACTTACAGAAGGTACAATTTTATTTGTTATTTTTCTGTTATTTGCAGCAAATAATTTAAGACAGAATCACCCCGCGAGTAGAATACGTCTCAAAATTAAGGGCATAATAAAATTTTAGTCTCCACTTCCATGGCCCTTATGGGAGTAGAGCACATTGCACCAGAAATTGTTCTCAAAGCCCTGTACTGCAATATGTCTAGTTTATTTACATGAGTACTATTAATATACACTAATGAACTATAATCAAAATGACTTCTTACTATACTTTTATTAAAAAATTCTTTGAATTTACTGAATTTATAAATTCTCCATTATAAACTACTTTTGAATTAGTGTTTTCATTTCCAAATATCATAACACTGCTTTTGGAAGGATTAATTTTTAAATGTAGTACATCATTATAATAGTGAAATAGTTGGGACAAGGCTCTATTACTATTGTACAAAACAATATCATCAGCAAACTGCAAAATATCTACATTACCATTTACAAAGGACCATGCAAAAAAATGTATGGGCAGTGTCCCATCCCATCAACAGACATGGGACAAGTTTCAATATCATTATTACGTCCCATGAAAAGTCAGTACCAATTTTTAGTTCGAATTCGACGGGGTTTTTTTTTTAAAAAGACTTTTGACAAAAATAAAGTATTTTTATTTTAAAATAAAAAATTACATTTTAGACGATAATTACAAAAAGCAATTGTTCAACTAGACATTTTAAGTATTAATAACACAAAAACAATTGTGCAAGTAGACACTTAATAACAACAGAACTATTATCCAGACAAAAATAACGTTATATTATTCATCTATTATAATAGTCGATAACATTGCCGCTGGTAGATTAAAGTCGATATGTCGACCTTTGCCCATATACCATATAATTGATATTATATGGGCACAACTTCCAACCGTACGCGCCCCTGTTAGGCATGTGCAATACCACTGTTCAATAGCACGTCTGCCAGTTTCACTTCGGTTTATTAATATGTAACAATAATAAACGCGCGATCTAACGTGTCGAGATTGTATTCTTCCTCTAATTAACCAGACATTATCTTCTCGAATATTATACCTTGGCAAATCAGTTAGCTGGTTTTCTCGAAATAATTCAATATAATAAATTCCATTCCGAATATGTTCCGCACAGTAGGATTTTGCAAGTTTTATATGGTAGGTCCCCAAGGCGAATAAAATGATATCATCATCAGTCAGTTCTGGAAAGTCCTCAAGATGTGGCATGGTGGCCTCCATCGTCACAAAGTTAACTCTTTGTCTGTTAAGATTTTTGCCTTCGACATAATTTTTCAAAAGGTTAGGTTGATGAACCTTAGTTTGAATTATTTCAAAGAATTCCGGCGCAAGCCTGTGGTCTGTAGCAACACGGTAATTAGCATTTATTAATGATGCTGCTATGCGGAAATCGACAAACATGTTTGGCAAAGCTCGGTTAAAATAAGTTTGTTTTAATACCTTAAAACGGTTTTTGAATTTGCCGTTAACCGCCTCCACAATCCATCTACACACAGTCACCAACCGAGAATCATTTGCCTTTTCTGTTGATAGCTGGGTCGCGTTCCTGTCCTTGGTAGGTGGCATGTGAGGTTCATAGCCAAGGGACTCAATATCATTAATACTGTCCCTGAAGCCCCTGTCCAAAATAAAGACTTCCTCTCTGTGTAGTAACCAATGTAGTAAGTGCTCCTCGTCATTCATTATGTTCTGCATAATAGTTGCATCTGATGTTGTTGCAGGAAAAGGGCCTATGACATCTATGATATATCCATCGCTGCTTACTAAAATAAATGGTTTCAATAAATTGCGAAACTTGTGGAGGCTATAAGTTTTTCTTTGAAATAAATAATTAGTGCTTTTTTCAATATATACATATGTGCCATCTGCGATAATAATTAACTTGGTGTTGTTTTCATTTCCAAAAATATGTTTGGGCAAAAATAGATTTCTCTCTAGAAGCTCATCTCTAGAAATATGACCTATACCAAGATGTCTTGGTACATATTGACCTGTCAAGCATTGTCGCGCTATTTTTAGGCGATATTCAAACACTTGACGTGTTACGCCGAAAAGCGTAGCTAGTCGCTCGTTAGGTTCTCCAGTTCGTATTTTCGTTAAATAAGCTCCGAGAACTGATCGGGGATGTCTGCATTTTTCTGCGAGCGATGGCGTTTCTTCCAAAATGACGTTGAACTGCTCTAAAGTCAATCCAGTCCAAAACATAAGTTCACTATTATTCAGTGAAGATAATGTTTCAAAATCGAATCTTGTCCTATTGTTGATTGCTTCAATTAACATGTTTGTCATGTTACTAAAAAATGAAGCATTAAAATAATGTGTAACATTTACATTATCCAGTAACTCTTCAAAATCATAGTTATTTAAATGTTCTTCACATATTCGCGAACTCGGTGGAATATATAATCGATAATGACATACCAAATGTAGCTTGATAGACACAGGAACTCGTCGTAGATTTTCATGTCTACATTGCCTATACATACAGAGCCGTGAAGTGTTCGGTGCACGTACGTAATCGCGAACATAGAAACGAGCATCATCCTCTGGATTGTCCTGAGGATCATTGGGGGCTTCAGCAACATTGGGGGCTTCAGCAACATTGGGGGGTTCTTGATTGTCAGCATCTAAAATTATTTATTTATTTATTACTAGCTGTCCCGGCGAAGCTAGACTGTACTTAGTGATGAAATAATTTATTTTGATAAGGATTAATAGCACAGATGTAATTACCTTCTACAATGGGAGCGTTCTCAAGACGTAGTTGTCCACCGTCATTATTATTGGCTCTCTGCCAGCATCTATGGCATACTGCCATTACGTTATTGAATACTACCTGAAAAGGGAAAAAATGAAGATATCAGCATATGTGTGTTTTTGTAATAAGCAGAAGTATTTTTTCTGTGTTATATTGATTATATCGGTGTTATATGTGTGCTTGTCAGTTGTCTAGAACTCGGAACACAATCTACACTCACTTTTGGACTAGACTATAAAAATATTAAGGTGAGATTAAATAATTATGCAGGTAAAAATATCTCATTCCTCATAGGAATTATGGCCGGACGATTGAGTCGTTCCTAACGTAAGCTATACTTTAAGTGCTATATTTCTATTCAAGCAATTCTAAAATGTATCATATAGTATCGTAGCAATGTTCTATCTGCTTATATATTCTAACTACATGACACTTATTCTTATTCATTATACGTATTCTACATAATATCTAAAAGTTATCGATATATGTATAATAAATCAGTAAATAAATACAATGACTGTGACTTACTTGTGTCAATCCATTTTGCAAAATGTAGGCCGCTAACTCAGGACTACTATGAAGCAATGTTTCTTGTAATATATGTCGTCTCTGTCTTAAAACAGATCTAGGACACATTACACATTGGCGTCCAGTCTCCATATTTATAAATCACAGTCCATTAAACGTGCCGGGGTCATCGAGTAGCAATCAAAAGGTCCAATAAACAAGCAGAGGTTAGTAATAGTCGCAAACAAGCCGATAACGCACAAATAAACAACGCGAACACAGCAGAACGTACTAGCCACGACTGAGGGAGGTGCGCGGGCGCAGGCGTCGAAAGGGTGCGGTCGGGGTAACGGAGCAAGGAGGGAGGGTAAAGTACGTCTTACGGCTGTTCTCTCTCGAGTTTTTTTTAGTTAAATAGTACATTTTTAATTCGATTCTTAATACTTAATAAAACTGTATAAGTATAACATATTTTTTTTATTGCACGATAACCCCATATCCTACAGTGATGTCGCCATAGTAAAAAATAATCATAATGTCGAGATGTATTTAATGAGATATGTTTGGCATCTGTTGATGATATGGGACGATTTTTTGCATAGTCCTTTACAAATCTCACTTGTGTATATATTATATAGCAAAGGAGATAGGGTAGCACCCTGCATTGTACCTTTAGATGCACATTTTGGACCATGCAATGTATTATTATGTCTTACATAGTGATCTTTTATTCAAAAAATTATAAATCCATTTACATAGTTGACCAGGCACACCTAACCTAGACATAACTTGTACAAGTATACCTGGATCTAGACTGTCAAAAGCAGCTTGAACATCCAAAAATACACAAACAGTCTGTAACTTTCTCTCTTTTGCATGTTTCAGGTCTGAAATTAAGGAAGTAAAGCTGTCTGCACAACTTCGCCCTCAACGAAATCCATATTGTACATGTGGAATGATGCCATTAGATTCCATATACCAATCCAATCGATTTTTAATCATGTTTTCAAATATTTTACCTAGACATGAAGACAGTGATTGTTGCCGACTGGCTGGAACTTTGTATTATAAACCTTTTTTAATATTTGTTTTTTTATGGTTTGTTCTTTTATATTTTTAAAAGAAACTGTGACTTTTGCCTTTGATTGTGTCTGTCAACCTGCTAGATTTGGTTTACATAGTTTTATTTGTTATAATAAAGCTACTTAATAATAACCACCATCATTTTCCTTTAGTATCGTCCTTATACAGTCCACACGCTCACCAACAGTGATATTGGTCTATAAGAGTTGGCAAGCTCTGAAAGTTTATCTGGTTTGAGTATCGGAATGACACGTGTTTTCTATGATTGTGGAATACATTTGAAAGGCACAGGAAAAGAAAGAGCTCATTAACATTCTCATTGTTTTGAGTAATCAAAGGACTAAACCTAACATTTCAATTTCTACACTTGCACCTCTACTGGAATTTGATTTGTACCTATATACAAAAGGAACAGTGTATATTTAACATGATAGGTCATGATATTTTAACATTGGGTTGGTAAATAAATAATAGTTTGACCTTTAATTGCCTAACTCCCTAATGTAACTGGCAAGAAGGAGCTCATTGTCACAATGATCTCCTTTTTACATTTTACAACTAAAATGGTGATCATAAACAATGTCTAATATACCTATATTCTGTTTTTCCCATTCACACACTAATGAAATAAAACACATATTAATTAGCATAAAAATTTATTTATGGGGTAAATTCGTGAAATATATAATACTTTCAGGGGAACAAAACTTTTTTAAGTCCTGAAGGTCACTATATTTTTCAGCAGAAATCGGCAATTTGTCTCTATACAACCTTCCAGGCAAAATGAATTAATATAATAATATAATAATATTCCACAACTATCACACAACGCCATCTAGTCCCAAGCTAAGCAGAGCTTGTGTTATGGGTACTAGACAACTGATAAACATACTTATATATTTCTAAATACATACATGTTATAGATAAATTACACCCAGACACAGAACAAATGATCGTGCTCATCACACAAACATTTGTCCTGGGTGGGAATCGAACCCACGACCTCCGGCATAGCGGTTAGGGTCACTAACCACTAGACCAACAGGCCAGTCTAATCTCTCAGTCTAGTCTCTCAGGAATTCATTGTGTTGTACAGTGATCATCTCAATGGTTTTCTTCTTTCTTCCACTGAGGCAAGCAGAGTCCCAGGGCCCATTATGAGTAGAGCGAAAACCTATTTTGGTATTCAACTTGTCAATTTTGAGAACTTTTATAGGGTGTGAATGAAAAGATGACTTTTTAGCATAAATTGTGTCCAAATGGCTAGTCCATGATCTGAAATAAGATGTGTTCACCTCCATGACTTCAAATGGACTCGGCTTACAGCGAGCATTTTGGAAAATTTCGGTCCAATCCCTAGGAAGTTCTGCTCTGGTCTTAAATTTCACCAAACCCATGTTTTTATCACACTCCATATAAGAATGACCTCTTACTGGAAATGTCATAGTAATTTTTTGCAACTTTTTCTCTTTGTGTATTATGTGATGCAAAAAACGAAACATGGTAAAATTTTTATTTTGCCCGCCACAAGAGTCACAAAATATTTGAAGGTGAGTTGTAGTAGGCTTCATGTAGTTATAGACGAAGTGATGGACAAGTGAGCATACATCATCGCTTCCTTTTTTTCCTTCCGTTTCTGGATACAGGTAAAAGATGCTTTGTGATGAAGATAATACATGCACATTGAAAGCATACACTGATAGCTGTCGTTTATAATAAGTATCGTTTGTTTGTATGTTAGGAGCACAAAGATTTTTACCATAGTCAAAACATATTGCCTCCATTGAGCTGCCTGCATTTCTACTTTGCAACCTTGACATCCGTTTTCTGTGGTAAAAAGTGCTTGCTTGTAACTTATGTTATTTGTTTTGATTAAAAAGATTGAAAATTTCTTTATCCAATGTAGACTTGACAATTGAATCAGTGCATGTCTTGTTCTTAGCCTCCAATGCTTTTGTTTTTGCAAGGAATTCATCACAAATGCTGCATGTATCTGTACGAGGATAGCCAAAAGCAATGTTAAAATCAAAAAATATTCCTGTAAGTTTCATAAGATACAGATTCACTTTGATTTTCTTCAAGGAACATTGCATCCATTTTTTTTTACATTCAAATCTTCAGGCAAATATGTTTTACTTGAATCATGTAGACTGTAATGACTGGAACGACCTAGAACAAAAGGTAACAAATGGTGTTTACATGATTTATTTAAAAAAAAATAGATAAATTATAACAATATTTTTCTATAAAACGATACACTACCTTTAAATGAATTAATATGCCCTCTTATTAAACTTTTGACATCATCATTGAGTTTTACATGACTATTATGTTTTCCTCTCTTACCAACCGGAGCACATCCAGTTTTCTTCAAACTTGCTACTAAATATTCAATTTTTTTCTCGAAATTCCATGTATGGACATAAAAGCCTTCTTGCATATAATTATTTCTTTTATTTCCGAATCAATCATAGCAAGTACTCTGTACTTGTATACAGCATCATAATGTATCACTGCTTCTTTCTTGGAACGCCTATTAACTGGAAGAACGGAGATCAATCCGCTTAAATAGATATTTTGGGCATCATGTGATGCTAGTAAATTAAAATTCTGAAGAATTTGGGTTCTTGCTTCCATATGACTCTTATTGAAACAGCCCAATTTGCAACCACACAGGGTGGACCAGATTCAAGGCTCGATAATTTTAACTTTTTTAACACTTCAGACATCCGACCGTGTGACTTCCTCTTTTTAGTAGTCATAAACATAACTTTCATCATCACAATCACTACTATTTTTGTCCATTTTGATAAAAATAAGCAAAAACTTATTAAATAACGTACGCGTCGTAAAATTTCTGCAATAGGGTTGTGTAGTACATGTACTATGTACTGTTAAGCGAGGTTTAGACTAGCAAGTTCTTCCTGCAATTTCTTGATCGAGTACTTGCTGCTCCGTTTACATTACATGCAAAATTTGTAGCTCAATTCGTTTTCGCAAGTGACCCGCAAGATCTTCCTTGCAAGTTCTTGCGCGATTGTTTAGATTAGCAATGACTTGCTGCGATTTCTTAAGCAAGTATTCTCTGGTCCGTTTAGATTGCATGCAATTTTTGTAGCATAAGTCGCTTTCGGAAGTCACCAGCAAGATCTCGCTTAGAAGTTCTTGCAAGACTGTTTACATTTTACCAACATTTTTACGCAATAATTATTGATAACTAAGTGTCACTGTCACTTAACTCTGAGACGTGTTCGTGCATATAACATCGAAACCCATAAAATGCCTAGCTGTAGGAAAATACGTGCTGTTGCTGCTATGGTAGTGTTGGGCAGTGTAAAAAAACGCAAAGATCGGAAATGGGTAAAAGACTGGATACAAAGAAGAGATACTGTTGGAATACAAATGAATTTATTAATGGAGCTGAGAAATGAAGAACCTTCACAATATAAAAATTTCTTGAGAATGACGGAAGAGAACTTCAATATGTTGTTAACAGACATTCGTCCAATTATTGAAAAGCAAGATACTAAAATGCGTGCTGCTATTCCCGCCAGGGTCCGCCTTTATGTTACTCTTCGATATCTAGCAACAGGTATGTAAATACAACAAAGAATACAAAAGCTTCTTTAATCGAATTACTTAATCAAAAACTAGAAACTAATAATACATTAAATCAATATTTTTATTGTTTCAGGTGATTCCTTCCACTCTTTATCATATTTATTTCGAATTCCTGTTTGCACAATATCAATCATTGTGATGGAATGTTGTCTTGCTCAGTATGATCGCCTTCATTCACGTTACTTAAAGGTAAGCTGTCTAATAAATATCGTACGCCATTAATATCGATATAAAGTGAATCACCATCTGAGATAGTTTCTAATGTTTTTTCACTTGCATTCAATTCACCACTAGGCATTGGCCCATTGTCATTGTGGTATTTTTTGGCATCGATTTCGGCATACTCGATAATTAGACGTTGTATTTTGCGTTTCAATTCGCCTTTATATTTGTTAAAATGCATATTCCTGATTTCACTAGCTATAAAGTCACCGAAGATTTGGAATTCATCATCAGGCTTATTTAATATTTGAGCAGCTTTTGCCAATTGATCGTTTTGTGGTGTGGAGTTTTTCATTTGAACGTTTGTTTGAGCTTTCAGAAGAAGATTCATTTTCCACACTTGCAGTGGTTTCTTCAATTTCGGCAGCAACGTCCTGAAATAAAAAATATTTTTTATATATTTCAGATAGCTTCGGAAACTGAATGGTTGGAAATCGCTAAAGGCTTTGAAGAGAAATGGAACTTTCCACATTGTATAGGCGCATTGGACGGAAAGCATATTCAAATACAGGCGCCCGCTAATAGTGGCAGCTTTTATTATAATTATAAAGGCACTCATAGCATTGTTCTGTTAACCTTAGTAGATTCATTTTACAGATTTATTTATGTAAATATAGGTTGTAATGGCAGAATTTCTGACGGAGGTGTTTTTAATAATTGCAACTTATCAAGGGCCCTAGAAAACAATACATTAAATTTGCCTTCACATAGACCTTTACCAGGCAGTGACAAGGTTGCGCCTTATGTCATTGTAGCTGACGATGCCTTTGCCTTAAAACCATATTTAATGAAACCCTATGGATTTAGACATCAACCGGGTCCGAATCGAATATTTAATTATCGTCTATCTAGAGCGAGAAACACTGTTGAGGATGTTTTTGGGCATGTTGCTTCTCGATTTAGAGTTCTTCGAACACCAATTATGCTGAGCTCAATTAAAACTAGAAATGTTGTTGCCGCAATATGTATCTTGCATAATTTTCTTATTGAAAGGAATCCGAACTACTTATTACGTCAAGATAACAACAGTTTACATTCTTTGATACCTTTGCAGTCTGCTCTGCAAAATATTCCACCAGTTAATGCAAAATCAGTACGAGACCAATTTCGGGATTATTTTGTTAGTCCGGAAGGTGAAATAAGTTGGCAGTATACTAAAATTTGAGTACTATGTATAAAAATTGCAAATAAACACATGTACCTAATATACACTCGAGAGCAATGAATCCGGGTCACTTAAAGAATCCTAAAAATCTCGGAAACTAAAAATGCTAGGTTAATGCAATAAATTGTATTTAATAGACAATGTAATACTCCTTAAATGAAGGTATTAAAACTTCTTAGTTATTGTAAAGTTATATCATAAAAAAATCAAATTTGAAAAAGGGCCACTTTCGAAGATGGAACTACGAAATTACAGCATTTGGTTTTGCTTTTGTTTGTAATCTGTCATTTATGTGGGTACATAAACCATGTTGATAGTGCTCTATATTCATTATTCAAGCTGAAATTATGTCGCTTACGCCTGAAGAATGCACCAGAATACTTACAATGCTGGAAACCGGCCGGAGTCAGCGCGATACAGCCAGGACTGTCGGTGTGTCGCTGTCAACAGTACAAAGAGTTCTCCGACGTTACGAAGAAACTGGTTCTAACCTACGCAGACCAGGAACGGGCAGAACCAGGTGTACCACAGCACGAGAAGACCGATTCTTGGTGAACACCATGCTTCGAAATCGCTTTCTCACAGGAACTGAACTCACAAATCAGTTTCGACGCCTCGGAGGAAGTAACCCAAGTGCATGGACAGTAAGACGTCGGCTTGCTGAATCTAACTTAAAACCCCTTAGACCTGCAAACGGCCCTAAACTGGAGCGTGGGCATCGTATTTCAAGACAAAGATATGCCCAGAGCCACGTAAATTGGAGTATTGAAGATTGGTCAAAAGTTATGTTCTCCGACGAATCAAAATTTATGCTCTACAAGCACGAAGGAAGACACAGAGTGTATCGAAGACCAGGGGAAAGATTCAAGCAAGCATGCATCGAAGAAAAAGTAGCCTACGGTGGTGGGTCTGTACTTGTGTGGGCCGGAATTTCTTCTGAAAGTCGCACAGAGCTGGTGATCATAGAAAACGGCTCTTTAACTAGCGTAAGATATGTGGAAGAAATCCTCAATGATCACGTTGGTCCATTTATGGTCAATTTAGGTGAGGATGCTATATTAATGCATGACAATGCCCGACCTCATACAGGTAGGATTGTGAATGACTACCTTCAAGAGATGAACATTACTCGTATGGAGTGGCCAGCGCGCAGCCCGGATATCAACCCGATCGAGCATGCTTGGGACGAGTTAGGCAGATGCGTAAAACAACGAAACCCTCCCCCAATCACGCTTCGTGAGCTCAAAATTGCTCTCACAGAGGAATGGGAGAATATTCCCCAAAATCGTATAAGGAACTTGGTGTACAGCATGCCAAACCGCGTAAACGCAGTAATGGAAGCACGAGGAGGCAATACGAAGTATTAAAATTCAAGAAAATCGTAATAAAGTTCAAAAATTTCATGTTTCCTATTTTTGTTTTAAGGAGAGATCAGCAGTTTTTTTCTTTATGTAATTTTGTGTTAATAAAATGTATGGTGACTCATATTTTTTTTACTTTCATTTAAGGAGTATTACATTGTCTATTAAATACAATTTATTGCATTAACCTATCATTTTTAGTTTCCGAGATTTTTAACATTCTTTAAGTGACCCGGATTCATTGCTCTCGAGTGTAATTAATGTTTTATTCTTACCATGGAATCTCCGGTCACTGCAGGTGTATGTTGAGAAGTAGTAAATTTCAACATCTCAAAGAAATCCCATTTGCTTGTATATATTTCATTTGAACCTTGTCCGCTTTTACGCTGTTGTTCCTTTTTAAGTTCTTGTCCAAACTGGGTTTTCAAATTATGTAGTTTTTTACTTATTTCACTATCACTGGTATTGAATTCCATCGCCAGACTTTGGAGAGTGGCTTTTTTCTTAATTTTGTTGCGATAATCCTTGCTTTTAGTATCCCACAATTCTCTGTGCTGTTCATATTTTTCTATTAGCTGCACGATTTCATTTCGCACCCATACTTTTTTAACTGACATCTTGCTCAAGATAGAAAACTTTATTTTGCAAACAAATAAACCCAGAAGTTCTCGCTGCAATGTCAAAATAGCGTTTACACGTGTGACTTCCGACAAGTCTGTGCAAGTTGCAACACTTGCAGAAGTTAGCTTGCCACTACAGTTTACACAGTAGTAACTGCTAGCGGAAGTGGCCTTCTGCAAATTTTATTGCTAATCTTAACTCGCAAGCCTCGCAAGCTGAAAAAATTGCAGAAGTTGCTTGCCGCGGCCATTTTTTGGCGTTTACACATGTAACTTGTAACTAGTTCCGCAAGCTGTAAATCTTGCAGAAGTTAACTTGCCAAACCTGTTCACACAGTGGTAACGGCTTGCAGAAGTCACCTTCTGCAAGTTTTATTGCTAGTCTAAACCTCGCTTTAGGATGTAATTCCTTCATGTGAACAAGAGCGTACTATTCAGTTTCTGTCGCTCAAATCGGTCATCTAGTACAGTGAACTAATCCACAATCCTAGCGATATCTAATCGCGAGAGCCGAGTAAAAACGGCTGAACGAATAAGTAAGCGAGTTAAGAGATTAGAGACGCGTGAGCGCGAGCGGGATGGACGATGTACGAACTACAATGGCCTAGAGAACGAGAAACTGAGTGAATCCCGACTCGTGAGACTGAGAATGCCCGGTCATTTATGTGCATAATCTATGGCCCGGTCGTTCTATGGCTCTTTGATAGTAATTGTTTTCGATTTTTTTATTTGTTATTTAAATTTTGTTAGTGAAGTTAACGTCATTGGTTCAACAATAACTTCAAGTTTATGTTGCTTATGCTTGGAATCTATGGATTATGAAATGTGTGATATGTACTCCCACACAAAACTGCGATGCGATGCGATGCGAATTCGCATCGCAGGAACTTGCGATGCGAATTTCAGCGATACGATTTAAGCGCAATACACACACAGTGCGGGTGCGGGCGCGGGTTGTGTTTCTCGCGTGACACGCGCTGTTCGTCGCCTTCACACACAACGCGGGCGCGGGCCGTAGACGGGTCGGCCGCGGGCATGCCATGCTAGCAACAGTGGATTCAGCTGGCAACACATGCAGTGTGAATCATAATGTCGGGGGATTCGGACACGGACGAAGAGTTATTATTTCTACTTATTTTGAAAAGAAGAGCACAGAAACGAAAAAGAATCTGGGTTCATGAAATTAATAAAAAAAGACTACAATATGGAGGTATCATCGCCTGTGTAGAGAATTAGAAACGTACGAGGATCGCTTCTACAAATATTTTCACATGTCAAGGGCGAGTTTTGAAGAGTTACATGATAAACTGAGAACAAGAATATTTAAACTCGATACAAATTGGAGGCCAGCTATATCTACAAGAGAAAAACTCGCAGTTTGTTTAAAGTAAGCAAGCTTTTATTTATTATTTTTTAATTAATCATAACAAGAATAGTATCAATAGCCTCAATAGGCATTTTTTTTAGAAATAAGGCACACGATGGTTGTTTTAGTGTTACAACAGCCTGCTCACAGCGTGCCACCCTAGCCAGCCAATGACAGCTAACCATAACCATGCCACTCTAGCAAACCATAGCCTTGCCACTCTAGCATACCATAGCCATGCCACTCTAGCATACCATAGCCATGCCACTCTAGCCAGCCAATGACGGGCAACGACTCGCGAGCCAATCACAGTCAAGCGAAGACACCGCCATAACCACCGGATGCCTCCGGTGGGGATATCAGTCTATATAATGCCCTGTAAGCTCAGTTTCGAGGTCTTGTCGCGCTCGATTGTGAAACCTGTAAGTCGAGACGCTGTCCGAATAAAATAATGAATCAGTTCCTGTCTATTTTTTACCACTGTCGTTACAGTCAGAAGTGGGATCGAATAAAAAAAAAAAACCTACGATAAAACGACGCTCTGCTACTTAAAAGTCAACGGTCACCTACTGTGGAGGACGAGGTCTGAAAATTCAAACGAAGAACGTTGATGCACACCGCCTGCAAGAAAAATATTGTCTCCCATCCCAGTATCACAGGGCACAAATTGAAAAAGCAGGCCACAATCTGGATGGAACACGAAGCGCCTACCCTCAGTATCGCATTGGTCATTCCATAATTTGACCTTGAAAACGAAGACTGCGGCCAGTAACCACCTGTGAGACACTTTGAGTTACAAGAAGTATCCATCTCTCTGCCAGCAACGGTTCTACGGTAAATTAAGACTACCTAAAGGTTGTCAACAGCAACCAAGGACATGGAAGGAAGGAACCGTCCTACTTCACGCTGAGAGCTGCCAGGAACCATGCATAAATAACAAGGTCAGTAAACATGCCAATATTTGCCAAATTAGCCAAATGCCATTAGCCAAATATATAAGCCAAATGTGTTTTACCATGGAGTGCCCCATGAGTTGATAATTATGCGAATCGTAGACAAAATAATTTGGTAAGCCCGTTAAGTAAATATAATCATAGTCACTTAATCAGTATATTATCTCGGTACAAAAAATGTTTTACGAGTAGGTACTAGTTGTGTACTAAGGAGTTGAGAACTTTAGATGTACATATTTAGTTCAAGTGCGCATTAGATTATCCAACAATAACAATTCCAAAGTAGATGAGATCATGTAGATCAGATACTTATAAATAGCTACAATAATTTTATTAAACTATTATCAGAGATATAGATAGCATTCCTTGGCGATCTCTTGCTACCGCCAGCCGATATTCAAACAGTTTTAGACTAATTGGATATAGTTCTTGACAAATAGAAAACGAGGAACTTAAAAATTAAATATAAGGAACTGTTAATTTTTAGATATATTTCTTAATTACGGTATAAAACATCATCTGATGGCATTCAACCAGGTTAATTTAAGTTGATCGTCTTAATTTCTCATCCCGAGTAATGTAAACGAAGTGCGTCAGTTTATTCTATCTAGTTCTATCTAGTTAATAAAGAAAGTCCATTCATAATTTAGCAATAATAGCTCGCCCGTATAACAAACTAACAAAAAAGAATACGATGTGGGTATGAAGCAAGTCACATAATCATGTTATGTAAATATAATAAAAAATGTTATAGGTATTAGTGAAGGTACGATCCTAGTTTTCCAACAGAAATTCATACGTATTGCAGGTATTGCAGCTTATCTTGTATAAAGTAGATTGACGGTAGTTTGCGCCCTGTCTTTTAGTTTAGTCGCGTTACAAGTCAGAAAGAGTGTTTATCACGATTTTGGGCTTGAATCCCTTGCAGTGATGAAATTGTTGCTAAGATTTCGTATTATGTGTTAGGAAAAAATGTCCATGTAATTCGGAATGTACTGCAGTACGCGATACAATGACTAAACATGATCTTATGACATGTATTGCCCGATATTACTATTCACTATGGTGACCGATGAGCCAAAGCCCAAGCAAGCTAAAACTAAAGCCAAAGTCAAAGTCTATGCCTATCTTTGGTTCTGCCTTAGGTAAGTAGATCGTTCGATAGATGCCGTTTATTGTGTACCATTTAGAAGTGAACGATTAGTTCAGTACTGTGCAATGACAAGATGAAAAGCCGAAAAGTAGTATTGTTTTACTGCGAAGTGGATGTACAGATACCTATAGTGCGTAGTTGTGTAATCGTTGATGGTAGGCTATAACGTAAACAAACCTTTACGGTACCAGATTAGTTGTGTGAGTTGTGACAAACTTCGCGCGATGGAAAATATTACAAAATGCATCATGACAATAACAAGGAGTAAAACGATGTTCTGAATTTTATAAATATCAACAAAATTTCTGATTTCCAAAAATAACCCGATTTAGAAGTAAATATTATTATGTGACGTCATGTTTACATTGTGCGTACTGTAAAGGGGATAATGTAGGAAAGAGGGTTATGACATCCAATTCTAAATCTAACTTAGCTCTGATAATACATGATGTCCTGAAACGAGGCTGCGCCTGTGGGTATCTTGGGGGCCAGAGTTGCATTAACTTAACATTAGTTTAGCTTTAAACACATAAAATTATATTGGAAAAATAGAAAAACGTATTCGTGTGTAGTGTGTTAGTGTGTATAAGTAATGAAGTTTTGCCATCGACACGCTAAGAATTATATATGTGTGAGTGCATGTGTGTGTGCGTGCGTTTAATGGTATGATGTAATTAACTTAAATTGGTTCTTCCGTTTCTTCATCCGATAGTTTGGCAAAACAGTTTATTTATCTTTTCTTACATGAAAAGTGTTTCATGTTTTTAATATCGCAGATATTAAGGAGTTCTTATAATACTGTTAATATTACAACCGGGTACCTATCTTTATGTCTTACGATTTATCCCAGATCGGGTTTCTAAACCAGTGCAATCTAGGCGCGGTAGGGTTATCTCAGATTAGAATAGCTGGAAAGAAATGGGACGTAACTTAGATACAAGGTGAAAAATGATAATTCAAATTCAAACTCTTTAATTCAGACAAGTGTCCATAGTGTTAGTAACAACAAAATAACTTAACGACTAGGGTTAGTAAAGTTAGTAACAAGGCAAAAATTAAAAGGAAAGGAAGTATGTTAATAGTGTGATTTACAAAAATAAACTATGATTATGTACTTTGGCGCCAGGCGATGACTACTGGCGGCTTAAATGCTTAAATGCTTTTAACATCACGCATGTAATACCCAATGGGTTAGGCAGAGGTATACTCATGAGTACACATACATTTCGCTAGTAAATTGAAATGAATTAAAAAGTGCTTATTCATGGTTACATCCGTGTTACAAGGTATATTACTTCTGCCATACTGTAAAACAGTTATATTTAATTTAAATGTAACAACTTGTTAGTACGTTTCCATCAATAACAACGACACTTTTACCTACAACTAAACACATTTATTGAACACAAAAGTTGACTATAACGTAATGCTATAACATTTAAGTTGCGTTAAAACACTTCAATTAATAGCGGTGAAGCCGCAAATATAAGGTAGTATGGCATAAATATATACTTATACAACAATAAATAATCATAAATGGAATCTACACATCTCTTGTAATGAGGTTTTTACATAGGTGTTAAAAACAAACTTCCCTAATTTATTTTTAAAAGACATTTTCGTGGTACAGCTATTTTCTAAATCGTAAGGTATGTCGTTAAAAATTTTTGGTACTAAGCATTTCCTACATCTTTGTCCATAATAATTAGTACAAGTGGGTACCTATTACAAATTTTCTTATGCATTTATTCCTTTTCCTTCAGCTTAAAGTTCCATGCTATAGGGGGCTAGCCAGGTTAACTCTTGTTTGTTAGAAGATTGGTTTTCTGGCCCATATTAAATGATATTGAGGAGTTAGGTAATGATTGACATAAACTAAGAAGTGTGAAAGGTCATATTATATGATACAACGGGTTTATAGGTTTAGTATCCGCTGTAACATATCGTAGCAGTGCTTTTGTCTGATAGCACCAGTAGTGTGAAAGAACAATTGAAAACCGAAGATTTCATAAATCTCCTGAGAGGTCTATTGCCCCATTTTAACTTGGTTTTTCTGAGCTGACTTGTAATCACTGTTTTCTTGTTTCCATTGCGGGAGCAATTGTTCCAGGACGGCCGAATGTTACAACAGCCTGCTCACAGCGTGCCACCCTAGCCAGCCAATGACAGCTAACCATAACCATGCCACTCTAGCAAACCATAGCCTTGCCACTCTAGCATACCATAGCCATGCCACTCTAGCATACCATAGCCATGCCACTCTAGCCAGCCAATGACGGGCAACGACTCGCGAGCCAATCACAGTCAAGCGAAGACACCGCCATAACCACCGGATGCCTCCGGTGGGGATATCAGTCTATATAATGCCCTGTAAGCTCAGTTTCGAGGTCTTGTCGCGCTCGATTGTGAAACCTGTAAGTCGAGACGCTGTCCGAATAAAATAATGAATCAGTTCCTGTCTATTTTTTACCACTGTCGTTACATTAGACAAATAATTGAATGAAGTTGAAGGCACATCTTTCAGTGACATATCTTCTGAGCGAATATTTGTACATTGTGCATTATCTGAATGAATTGTGTAAACATTCGTGAGATCACAAACTATTGCATTCGACAAGTCTTGTGGCATATTACTTATCTGTAGCTCTACCATGAGTTGTCATAGAAAACTTACTCGCTAACGTTGAACTCGCTAGCGTGCTAACGTGTATCAAATAGATTTCGATTATGCTTGCACCATGAGATTTACGGAGTCTTACGCAGGCGCTAATGTAAGCTCGATATATTGTGTCGTCTAGCTAACTTCACTCTACTCATGTTTTGTTTCTTTCTTTCCCACTAATAAGAGGAGAGAACGATATATACACAAATAAACCGACAAAATAGAAAAGTTGACGGTTATTAGACTACTTATAGTATTTAGTGGTTTTTGAATTTTTATTCCTTATAATATGTCACTGTCGTGTATTCAATTTGTAATTTTGTTTGTTGACCTTGTGTCACAGAGCTGTGTTGTGTGGTTTAACAGTTTACATTAGAAGATTCAAACAGATCATTTAAAACAATGAGGACCCTGTGCCTCAGTTTCAATTGTTGGTAGAGTTCATAGAAAGGTATGTTTCAACTTTCTACAAAATTATTATGTTTTGTTTTGAGAGAACTGCATGGTACCTTTAGTTCTAATAAAACTCGGTGTGTTGACATCAAATCCGTAACATTATTCATACATATGCACAAACCTTTAAAGTATTTTTTAGAGAGTCTATAAAGTTTCAAAAACTTTCAATCATTTATATTTTGCAATTGGTGTCTAACATGAATTTTCATTTCGGAAAATCATTTCTCGAAATTCACGTTATTCACGTCGTTGGTCTTCAAATTCAGCGGCTACTAACATATTTCATACCAAATAAGCTTTGCAGGCATTATTTTGACTGCATTAGACTCAAAAACGTACATAATTTTGTTGTAAACATATGTTTCACACGCCAAAATGCTAGTGAGCTACGTAACCACTATAGTAAGCGAATTATTCGATAGGTTCAGTGAAATTAGTGACTCATGGTACCGTTTTGTATAATGACAGCTGAAAAACGTTAGTAACTATAGAATAGTTTACGTTAGGTTTTTAACCTATCGTCATCTATAGTGCTCATGTTACGGATAGTAATTCTTTTCGTGACCGCTAGAGGCGCTGTACGATATTTCATACAAATAATTTACGTAGACGCTTGCGAGATTTGGCTGTGTAAACTCATGGTAGAGGTACTGTTCTACATTTGTGTGAATAAATGAATCTTCTGAATTTGTATTGTCTGGTGTTAATGACATCACAGAATAAGCTGGTGATTGGTTTACATATTCAGTAGACGACATTTCGCTTAGCTCTGCTTCGGAAAATAATTTAGCTAAATCTACTTTTAGCATAGCTTGTTTCCGCTGCAATAATTTTTTGAACGTTTGTGCATAGCTTAAAAATAAATAGTCGACATCGTCGTGCCTCGGTTTTTTCTTTTCCAAGTAGCTTTTAATCATGACGTCGACATCGGGCTCATCTGGCTCTCTAGTCTTTTTTTTTTGACCCGGCGGGGTGTTTCAATTGGTTCGTTCGATGATGGTCGAAAAGTCGATATTGAATTCGAAGATTCTAAGGATTCGTTCTCGACGAACGTCGCTGTCGCTGGCATATCCGAATTTTCTGAGGTTTCGGTTGAGTGGTCTCCAGAAACGTTAGATGCAGTTCCTCTGGGGTTAATACCACTATCCAAAAACGATAGTTGCGCAGACCACATGAAGCTAATAGATTTTCTTTCACTCCCTGTTGTTCCTTTTAATTGCTTTTTATATTTAATGTATCCATCCCTCATACTTTTCCACTTCTTCTTTATTGTATCACCTGCAAATTAGAAAAATAAATTAGTTTTCACACCACCTGCTCGAAAATGTCAAATTATATGTCAAGCAACCTTAACCTAAAGTGAGTCATTATTGGCCGGGGGCACAGCCGGTCAATAATGTTGTACTGGATTTCATTATGACCCGCTGGTCAATAATGTGATTTGAATTTGGAATCTCACATGCTCAGCTAGTACTAACAAACACCCTTTGGTGCCAGAAAGAGGAAAGCTATTCTCGATTTCCTACAAAATCATAACGACTGCTTCTTCATATCGTTGCCATGTTTTAGAAGACTTATTATTGTAAGAATAATTAGATAACTACGAACCATTGTTTAAAGGGAATGGAATTACATTTAAACTGGCATTAATAATAACAAATACCGTACCGCGCCGTAATACCGTAATAGTAATTAGCTGTAACATTAGTTAATTTATTTTTAGTAAACTGCGCTAATATTGCTGTGGATTTTGTGAATAAATAAATAAATAATAAAATCTATTTAAACTACAGTCGATTTATCACATTTTATCAAAAATACTCTATTTTCACGAGCGTCTCCAATGACGTTCTAAATTCAAAATGCATACAGCCAATCATCCAAAACCATTCTACCAGCCCTGTATAAAGCTTAGTTTACACAAACGCCACTTCCATGAGAGTGATGTCAATAGACACACACGACAAAACCGTAGAAGAGACTTTTTTTTTTGAAAATCGAATTGATCGTGTCTTGGCTACTTATTGGTAGACGCAATAAAGGCGCGAACTTTTGGCATTTAAACTTTAAATTGATCAACAAAGTATTATAAAATGTCGAGTGATGAAAGTGATTGTACTCCTGAATTCATTACAACCGAAGCTAATAATATTTCCAATGATTTACTGCCGGAAAAGTCAAAGGAAATTTATATAAAAGCCTACGACAATTTCCAAAAATGGAAAAGTACGAAAGGCGTCAAGTCCATTTCGGAACCAGTTCTATTAGTGTATTTTCAGCATTTATCTTGTACTCAGAAGTCAAGTAGCCTATGGTGTACTTATTCAATGCTTAGGTCAACAATAAGCATGAAACACAATATAGATATCAAGACATACGCTAAGCTATTAGCATTTCTAAAGAGGAAATCGGAAGGTCACCAATCAAAGAAATCGAAAATTTTCACACCTATGCATGTTGAAACTTTTTTAAATGAAGCTCCTGATCATAGTTATCTTGCCGTAAAAGTAAGTACATCATTTTATTAATAACTAAATAAAATACAACATGGTAGCAAATAGCAACAAGAACGCTTATGTATACCTACTTACTGAATTTACGTATGTTGTTAGTAAAATTTATTTTTATTTTTGTTACAGGTGGCTTTCATTATTGGAGTGAATGGGGCTTGTCGTTGTCAAGAAATGGTAAACATGAAGGTCCAAGATATAGAAAAACACTCAGAAGAGTTGTTATTGATTAAGTTGCCAGACACTAAAACCAAAAGGGAAAGGTCATTTGTCATCCGCGGAGCATATGTAAAGGTTGTGGAAAAGTATCAAGCTCTGCGGCCTCCTAACATAAACACTTACCGATTTTTTGTAGCGTTCAGTAGTGGAAAATGCACCCGTCAAGTGATTGGGAAGAACAAAATAAGTGCCATGCCGAAGGAAATTGCCAAATACTTAGGATTACCAAATATCGAGCTCTATACGGGTCATTGTTTTCGTCGAACGTCGGCTACACTGTTGGCGGATGCGGGAGCAGATATAACCCAAATAAAACGCCATGGTGGCTGGAAATCGGATACAGTAGCGGAGGGCTACATTGAAAATTCTGTACAAAACAAAAGTAAAATAAGCTGTCAAATTGGTAACAGCATCACTTTAAAAACGTCATCTGATTCTTTTTCACCACAACCTTCAACATCACACCATCACATTCCATCTTTCCCTGAGCCTCATGCACCACCTTCACCAACTTTCACCACCCAAAATGCTCCTCTGCAAATACAAGATTCTGAAGCATTGACGAGCAATACTCAAATAAATTCCACATCAACATCTATAAACGTACCAAATAAAAACTTTACTTTATCTTTGCACAACTGGACTAATGTCTCAAATGTTACCATTAACTTCAAGTAATATGTAAGTGCATATAACTAACTAGTTCTAAATATTTTATTCTTACTGTTTGTTTATTTAATAAATACTTTGTTTTTCGTACTTTTTTTTCTGTTCTCTTCTGTAACTTGGCAATCTGTGTCTACACAATAGGCCAATCGCTTGGTATTCATATTCGAGATCGATAGCATCATTGGCAGAAGGATTCTTTATGAAACTCCTTTCATAGCTTGAATCTCGCGGTTAGCGTAGGAACTCCATACCGCTTCAATCGGCTGTGGCAGGTACTTCCTGTGCCCTGAAGATTTGAGGCCAGTTGGTTGACGTGAGTCAACATTCTAGTCTGGTAGCTTTTACTGTGCTTTGTAATCTCTTGTTTGACTGAACTGATATTAAGAGGTATAAGTTTATCTAATTTGTCTTCAAATAATAAATAAATACTTAGATTATTACTCATTATTGAATATAACTTTGATCTCTTCATGGCAAAAGTGAATAGGCTATTGCTGAATCAGCAAACTAAATCCTCGATCTTATCTTCACTTAACCATCAGGTGAGGAGTCAATTTATAGTCAGTTTTTTTTTTATGAAAAAGTGGACATTTGATTTTATAGAGGCAAACACTTCACTATGTTATGGAGACTTTATTTACAGTAGGTATTACAAAATAACACTCACCGATATCGCCGTCCTCCTTTCAATCTCTCTAATTGCATATCCACCATTTCGCAACACCACTATCAGCTGCCGCTGTTGTGGCGATAATTGTGGCGCCATAAATATGAATTACTTCACACACTTCGACAAAAAAAAAAATTAAATTACCGTGAATTCCAGTCGAAAGATATTTGGGAACTGTTGACTGGAAACGGTTAACGATGCAACACAATGCAAATAAGTGCGTCGGTGTGTGTAAGTGCAAAACATCACACGCTATACCGCACTGTAATTGGCCGATGCCACGATGCTTAGTCCCTTTCCGACGATTCTCTACATTGAATGTAGAGTAGTTATGGGTATGTTGGGGGCCAAGCTTAACGTGCTGGCGTGTGTACAAGGGAAGAATTCCTGTTATGCCTTTGGAAATGCTGGGACTGACTATCAGGTAAAGTAAAACAAAATTTATTAATTGACATTTAATTGTTTTTTTTTGCGAATAATCAAATTTGTGATTATCAGCAGTTAATAGTAATTAATATTATGTAAAATCAAACTCTTCTTCCGTCGACAAAGCGCTATAGGTAGAATAATTATCACTAGGTGAATTAATTTGATCTTCCCCTGCGTTTGATGGTTGTTCGTGTGATAAATGTAGAAGTGGTGTTTGGTCTGCATTTGATGATTGTTCGTGTGATAAATGTGGGCGTGTCAGTGGTGTTTGGTTTGCAAAATGTTGAGTTTGATAGCCTGTGTAGGCAGTGTAGCTCTGGTAGTTGCTAGGCTGATAGGAGGAACTATAAGGTGGGTAGCCTTGATATGCCGGTTGAAGTAAGTCTGTTAAAGTTTGGAGAACACGACTTTGAAAAATAAGTGTTTTGTTCTCATCCAATTTTTCCAGAGACGGTAGAATTCCCTTAAAAAAAGACAAGTGCCTGTTTTCCGGTTCCTTTATAATATTAATAATTTCATCTTCAAACTCGTTTGCCTTTCTTTTTCGCGGCTTCTGCTGGTATCGTCTTGGAGATTTTCCAGATCTTGCTTGATTCTCTTGTCCAGGTGGTGCTTGCATTTCCGTTTCATTAATGCTATCTGTTGTCTCATTATGAAATTTTTTAAGAAATTATAACTGCTTGTACATATGGTATTCTTTGGTAGATTTTGCTCCTGTTCCAGATCGCTTTTCGTCTTTAAGTTTCTTTACGTACTTTTTAAAGGTATCGCTGATCCCTCTCCATTTTTTTAATACTTCATTACCTGAAAATTATACAAAATTAATCAATAAAAATACATTAATGTGGGGTATCCCTATGAAATTAAATATAAAGGAACCATTCATATGTTTAAAAATATTTTATGTATGTATTTAATGTCATATTATCGTAAATTTTTTATTGTCTCCACAATTTTTTGTTAAATTTTCTATTTTAATTTCAGATTTTTAGCAACCCGAGAAGAATTCAACGATATGCATTTAAACTATTATAAAGGTGCAAGTACAATAGCGAAAACAATACGATTGGTGTGTAACGCAATATGGGATCGCTGTTTACGTCAAATCATGCCTGAAATAACACAACAGCTGTTTGAAGAAATTAGTGCAGATTTTGACAAGAAAGTCAATTTCCCTAACTGTTTAGGAGCCATTGACGGCAAACATATTCGTATCCGTAGTCCCGCAAATAGTGGATCACTGTTTTACAATCACAAAGGCTATAATTCAATTGTTTTGTTGGCTATTACTGACTCTAAATACAGATTCATCTACGTGGATATAGGAGCATATGGAAAGGAAAGCGACTCCACGATTTTCCACAACTCGAAACTTTATGACTCACTGATGAAAGGTAGCTTGCCCATACCAATATCGAAGCCGTTGCCAGGCTTTCAAGAACCGATCCCGTTTGTTTTCATAGGAGACGAAGCTTTTTCTATTTCAAATAACGTTATGCGCCCTTATTCTGACAAGCATTTAACCGTTAAATAAATAATATTTTACTACCGTTTGAGTAGGGCGAGGCGATATGTCGAGTGTGTTTTCGGCATACTAGCCAACAAATGGCGAGTATTTCATCGACCCCTTAACGTCTCAATTGATTTTGCAGTCGATATTGTCAAAGCTTGTTGTATATTACACAACTTTGTACTGAACCGCGGTGGATTACAATCCCCCGTAGAAATGATCATAGATGATTCTGAACTACAAAGCCTACAGACGTTGAATGCAAGAATAATGAGTACAAATGTAATAAGAGACAAGTTTTCGAATTATTTTTTTAGTGTCTTTGGAGCCTTGAAGTGGCAATTAAAAAAAATTTCAAATTATAGAAGTACTTGCTTAGTTCTAAATACAGTACGTCCGAAATAACTTGGCAAGCCTGAAAATAGGCTCTGCGAACTTTAGCGCATGTACACTCGTAAAAAAACTGTTATTGACATTTATTTTTTTAAACCAAAATACGAATAAAAATGTACTAATACAGGGACCAAGTACCAATATAATAAATATTTAAACACTTTGAGACAGAAAGCTACAAAAATAACTTCTGAATTAATGAAAAAAACCTAACACTACAAAAAAAAAACTTAACAATTTAATAATAACAACCAACGAAAACTTTTGTCACCGTCTGTGCTCAAGACAGAGATAGCAACACGAAAATGACACCAATGCTAACGTGTGAGTGAGATATATTACCGGGACCCGAACATAGCCGAATAAGCACGAAGCTTTACGAAGTTACCAAAGAGAGATGTCCAATACGCGTGTCTAAGGGTGTTGTTTAATCGATTTAAATTAAGTAATAAAAATATATTTATATTCAATTTTCTATGGACGTTTAAAATATTCTCAAACAGTCGTTATTTGTATAGAAGCTTATAAATAATTGATATTTAACTAAATCATGTTTTTCAACCAAGAAAATAAAATTTTATTAGTTTTTTTTTTATTAAAGTCGAAATCTCGTTTACTAACGATAACATTAACTATGTTTGTAAATCGATTTCGTTCAATATCTCGTATAAACAAAAATTTATAAATTCTAAATCGATTAAAATCGATTGCGATATTTGATTGAATAAAGGGTATGCCACCATTTGGTTCCAAAAAAACGTTCGTGCGCAGCCTTCTGCGCGTAGTTCGGGCTTACCAAGTTATTTCGGACGTACTGTAGATATACAGTAGGTACTTCAAGAAAAATAATGGGCATAGGAAAACATCAGAAATAAGTAATAACAATTTTAAAACGTTATTAAAAAAAACATAATTCAACTTTATAAGCAAACAAAATAATTGTCAGTCATTTATAAGAAAATCAAAATAGGTCAGAAACACGACATTAGTCGATGCTCATTCTTTACCTTGTCGTACACTTTATTCCACTGAATTACATTTATTCATAGAATTACGAATAACGCGCCAGATTCTGGAAGCCCTCTTACACGCGCGCACGCTATTTAATTCATACTTATATGCATTGATTGTATTGTTGTAGAGATAAAAGTACTTACCAAGTTTTGTTTTTTCACTGTTTTCTTTGTCTTGGAAATTTGGCAACTAACTTTCACAGACGCTCTTCCACGCATCTTGCTTAATAAATTTATTTTTATAATGTTCATCACTTGTGTCCCAAAGGACGGGACGCTCCTCAATTAAAGATATTAAAAAATCTATATCATATTCCGCCATTTTTTTATAAACAAAGAAGGCGGCACAGGCGCCGCGCGTCTTTCTCTAAAGCTGTCTCAGAGCGGACTAAAATGGCGTCACCAAGGATGACGTAATATCGCAGGAATGTGCGATGCGAAGCAGATCGGAAATTCTTGCGGTGCGTTCGTGCGAATTCGCAGATATTTGCGATGCGATGCGAATTCGCGGTTTTGTGTGGGAGCCCTAATAGATGCAAGTGAATGTTAATATTACTAACTGATTTAATTCATAGTTTTCTTGGAGTTTTATAAATATAATTATTAACTTTCTGGTTTCGGATGCAATATATTTACATTAGCTTATAATTACGGTGTCGGTTTAATATAGCTTTATTATAATAGCTTTTTGTACATTTTTTAATCTGAACTGAATATTCAAAATGGCGCCAATAAGAACTAAAAGAAGTGAAATCTGGTCCCATTTTGTAGAAACCACAGAGAAAGATCGCGCCAAATGTAAATACTGCTCTTGTTATCTCAGTATAAAAAGTGGTTCTCTGGGGAATTTAAATCGTCACATGAAGAATAAGCATCCAACAATTTCTATGTGCAACCTGCTGCTGCTGTTCCTGATCCAGAAACCTTTCCAGAACGAACTGTTCAGGAATTCAATAACCCAATTTTTTTAGCCACTGAACAGCAATCCAGCGCTTCGCAGACAGCGTCCGCTAAAAATACTACTGTACCAATTACAAACTACATACGGAAACCACCTTCGACACGAAAAGTTGAACAAGTAGATCAGCAGTTAGTTAAGATGATGGCTAAAGGTCATCACGCGCTGCGTATGGTAGAGGAACGTGATGAAGGATGTACTGGTTCTATTTTCTTTCTTTTTATTTGACTATCATAAGTTGGATCGTCATTGTCGCTGATATCTGCACAGATTTCACCAGAATGTACGGGTGAAACATTGTAGTCAACTTGGTCTCTTTTACGTCTAGAATATTTATGATGATGAGTGAGCTCGCTTTCAAAAAAGTCCGTAGCATTGTAATAACGCTGGTTTTCAGGTTTATTAGTAATATCACATAACATCTGTAAAAAACAGAATAGGTATTTGAAGATTCACACAATTTGAACCGATGGCCACTGACAAAATAGATGACGAAATACAAGGTTTAAAAAGTCATGATTCATCTAGTATTCACAATTACACCCCCTAAGGGGTACCCTAAAATAGAGGATGACAGGAAAACTTAATGACGCGACGAAGTCACGTGCACAGTTCTAGTTTAAAAATAAAATACCATAATTAAAAGGGATAAACCAGTCGAAAGAATAAAGTAATAACTACGACTACTTACCTCGACATCAACTGCAACATTCTGAACTGAACTTCATCTATGTCAAACGCCACTTTGTTGCTATCAGACCTATTATTTTGAATCGGAGATTGACTAGGGTCTGGGTTCAGAATGGGATCTTGAATTTGAGCTTCTGTATCATCACGAGAGGGTCAGTTGTAGAATTAATCAATTCCATTATCTTTTTCGACCTTGAAGGCACTCTGAAAAAAAAGTTAGGTTACTTTCTTATTTCTTTTAAACAAATTATTTTAATCTATAAGTGACACAATATCTAATATGCATTCAACAATTTTGTACTAAACAATTGTGTTTTATAAAATGAAGAATCATAACAAAGTACGACTTCAGGTTACAAAAACACTTTTGTAAAAAACTGACCTAACTTCTAAAGCCGACAAAAGACTACCGGCAAAACGAAACAGTTCTATAAAATATAGGCATAATCAATGACGTATTATATATAGACACGTCATGAACACAGAACATATATACCCCTAAAGGGGAAGAATAACGACTCTATACAAATTTACTGAGGAAATTTTTCCTTACCGACCAGCGCCATCTATATTCCGCCCACCAAACTAGACAGTAGAAGCTAGGGCGGGAATTTCAAAGTTCAGTGCATTTTAAAGATTCTTTGTATTGCATTTTATGCACAAGTACAAAGCGTTTCTCGATAGTTTCCTTCACGATGATCAATTGTTGCTCAGCAATAATTGACATCATTCTCAACAATATCACTATCGAGAAACACAGTGTACATAAAATGCTGAAATCAATATTTATGGAGTAGTCTAATAAGATAAAATAAACTTTAGTATTGAACTTATTTATTTCATGATAATAATTATAATTTATCAATTATTAATTTAGGCAACTATGACTAATTTTACATGAATAAATGTGTTTATCACATTCAGTAATAATAATTAATCACAAATTTCGTCGGCTAATTTAAAACACAAAACATAATATTCTAAAAATGAGATTATGTATACAATTTGAAAATACAGCACCTTCGACCATAATAAAAAGTATGATTTACTGTCATCAAAACCAAGACAAGGTCCAAATATAAGTTTACAATTTACAGTCCAACTGGATTCCCACGATGCCCCAAGTTCTAACAGTACTCAGAAAAATATTTTAAAAAATCCACCCCATGTACTTACAGAATTATACTGATTTCAAAAAAAAAGGGGAAATGAGCACCCTGTGACATACTTTTGAATGCTGTGACTGCTAATGCTGATAATTTCGATATTTCTTGGAGGTTTTGTAATCTAGGGTATTGCTGTGTCTAAATAGAATGTAAAAATAAAGTACTTATTGTACCATTTTAAAATAAAATATTATTTTAACTAAAGGTGATATGGAAAACTATTGAATTTCGCAACTTTGACCGACTGTAGTGTAAAAAAAATGTACCAAAATAGTATGGCAAGTGACGTCAAATTTTGACGCGTTTATTCCTCTTTTTAAAAAGGTATAATACTTACACATTAATTTGAAAAAAAAAATTTTTGATAATATTTTTACTCAACAACCCAATTTTTACGATGTCTTACAGAATTCTTAGAAAGAAAAATTTACGACGAATTGAATCTAACCTCTAAAGAATTACTATTGTATGCTCATAAAAATAACAACAGGCCTCTCAAAAAACAGGTTAGACCGTAAGGGACGGTATGTGCATGCATCTCACCATAGTGATTCGTTATTACAACAGGAGGGAGCAAGACAGAAACTATCTTTGCGATTTGCTGGTTCTTCTTTATGGTACCCCATTATTCAGGTAAGAGTGAGGGAGAAAAAGGTTAGAGGTGCGAGTGAGATAGATAGTGACGCTATCTGGGATCGTGCTATTTAGGATAACAGTACGGTCAGTACGCGTCACTGCCTCCTGCCGTTACTACGCACCTCTCTCTTATTGTTACCATTGATCACGTACTACGATTTAAAGCTTTGTTTATTGGACTCGATTACTCTTTGTGCTCTGGACTTTGAAACGAACTCTTTACGACGACCTTTGCCTGTGTTTGGACAGTTTGTGTTTTGTGTGTGCTACCATGGCGACCTACACTCCGCAAGAATACGCAAATATGCACTACATTTATGGAGAATGTAGAGGTAATGGACGAGCTGCAGCGAGACTTTACAGAGAAAAATATAACGATAATAAATAAATACAGATATAACGATAACATTCCCACTACTGGAAGCCTCCCTCTCCCAGTGCGGGGATATCTGCACTAAAATTAACATAATTTATTCATATATAATTACTTATCCTCACTAACTGACCGATTCATCAACGCAGAACTGGAGGTACCTTTTGTGAGGTAGACATTCACTAAGATTTTTGACAAACAAAAGAAATACTATCCGTCAACGGGGTAAATAGGGGATAGAACAGAAGTTTGCATGAAAAACCATCACTTAAGTAAAATCAATGAAAATTTAATGAAACACGTTTTTGAGCGATTTTGGAAACTTAAGGCCTAAGGCGTGAAATAAGGATAGGAAGTTTGTATGAGAATCTGGTATTGTTGAAGATTGAGTATTGAACATGAATAGTTAAATTATTGAATACAAATAAAAATAGGTGTTGTAGGTATTATCACCTTGGGTGAAAGCCTCAAATTCGTACGGAAGAATTCACAGGCAAAGGGCTAGTTGGTTTAGTCGAGTAATTACTAATTCTCGAAATGAATACAGTCTATAATTGAGTAATTCTTGAAATATACAATTCTATGAATTACTGAATTTACAAATGACTGATTTTACAAATTACCGATTTTACAATTAGCTGATTCTACAAATAACTGTAATTTTTAGCTGGTAGTAAATATAAAGCAATGCTAAACACACACACAACATCACGCCTGTATTCCGCGAAGGGTTAGGTTTAATTATTTTTTTTCAATGACAATGGGCTCGCCTCCCATCATGTAAACTTAAACATAACTGGCGAAATGTGGTTGTACCTATTACAGCTAAACCCTCTGCCTAACCCTTCGGGGAATACAGGCGCAAACTACTAGCAGAAAATATGAGTCAGTTGTAGAATCAGTCAGTCATAGAATTATACATTTCAAGAATTTGTCATTATTCGACTAAACCGGCTAGTTGTACATTTATTTATGCATAATTATGTTCATTTTCCTTTTATGTGCAGATTTACTCGCCTCTTCAGAAAATAATCTGTTTTTTACAATACAGTATCTCTTTATTGTAATGTGGAAGACACTATTAACTATGTAAGTTATATTCAATTCTTTGTGCTTCACGCAATCTTCGAGGAAGTCATAATTTATAGCGTTCTGTAACAATTGTGTTATTTTCATTTTTATATTCTCTTAATACGCCTCTTTCTCTAAAAATATATTTATTAAGCTTGCACTTTTCTCTACACAAGCTATTAAATTCTTTGAGGCGTATGTAAGAGATTTTTTTAAATTTTCATAATTTTTGAACTCTATAAAATTATGAACTCCCTCAGGCGTTTCGGAGACTAGATTTTTTTTACAATTATTACAACTAATTTTATTTTTTTTATAATGAAGCCACAAACATATGCACATGCTTGTAGTTCGCTACTACCTTCCTCCAAGTTTTCTTCCAGAGAGGAAGTAATGTTTTCTTCTATTTCTTTTTCTATTATGTTAATTTCTTCAGATTGTTCTGTATCAGTGCATATGTCTGTGTCTGGTGTCAGCAATATTTTAAAATTTGTTATTATGGCATTGTTGCTATCTGACTCACAATTGCCTGAGCTAGTGTGTGCCATGTTGCTGATCACAGCAGTTTTTAATCCAGCAACAAATTGTCCAACTGTTGGGTTGCTATTGGACCCACAGTTGTAGCGTATGCAACCAAATAAATTTTCCAGTGGGTCCTGCTGGAGTCTTCTTGTAGACAGGCTTTTGATTGTTTTATATTTGGCACTAAGGTATCTCCAAATAATTTCTATACCATTGAGGGTCCAAATCCACCCATCTTTTGATGGTGGATTACCCTTACATCCCAAAAATTCAGCAGTTTTAAAAAATAATTTCATTTTATTGAACATTTGCAGATGTTCTGCAGAGTTTTTTATGTTTGTAGAATTTTTTTTTCCTCTTCGTAGGTCTGGTGTCGACGCGTTTACACCATCAAACAGTTCATCCATATCTGTTATTAAATTAGCCGTTGCCACTGCTTCAGTCGGCATGTCTCCTGAAAATTTACAATAAATAAATTAAATCAACTTATAAAATGTACATGGTTAACACATTTTTTTTTCAAACATAATGTATGAGAGAACATATTTTGCAACTGCAAATGTAAGTTTGATTTCAGTATTTAACCTAGACTATGGAACTCTTCCCTTTGTGCGTTCCGACAAGCACTTGGCCGGAGAAATATTCGACACCCTTACTACGCCTGTTTATTTTATATGGATTTTGGACATTTTATGGAAAAAAAATTTTTTTTCGTTTTCTGGTGTTCTCCTAAATTTCAACTGAATTGATCAAGTAGATTCGGAATAAATCGGCAGTGACAGATGGACAGACAGACAACCGAGTGATCCTATAAGGGTTCCGTTATCGGTTCCTTAAAACGGACAATATAATTACTAGAGGGTTTACCCTTTTTAAGAGAGAAACCCATCTTATCTTACTGTTAAAATTAAAGGGTGTTGACTTGTTTTTAAATATTCATAAGTATCATGCCTTACCTTTAGCTATTTTGGAATATATTCCTGCTGCAACCGAGTGGCTTAAAACTTGTGCTGCAAGTTTTACCCTCATTTTTTGCTTACTATTGGGGTCGAGATGTTCTCTTGTCAAGCATGGTGCATACACAAAGTTTGGATTATTATTGTCCAATTCATAGAATTCCCTGATGTGGCTCCATTTAGCGATTCCTGTAAAGTAATGATTAAAAGTATTATGTACATATTAAACTTTCTTTCTTATTATTAAAAAAAATATTAAGCTGTACATAGTGCACAAGTGCGACTGCAGAGCACGAGGTCCCGGGTTTCATACCTAGGTTGGGCAAAGTGCTACTGGGTTTTTTCCAAAAAGAATTTCTCAGTAGCAGCTATGGAGTATGGATTTGTGTCCGATTGATAGCAATAGGCTCACCCCCTATTACATGGGGTTTAAAAATAACTAAATAATTGTGTGTGTACTATCAGGTACACCTCTGCCTAGCACCAGACCTACCTGCCTAATAACAGACGAGTTGTTTTATGTACAATTATTTTTCTAAAAAACAAATGACTTACCAATTCCTTGTTTACTGTCTGATGTTATGTTGGTCCTAAACTTCACATCATACTTCATGAAAAGATTTCTGAAGCACTTCAGCAAGTGTGGTGTGTCAAATAGTGTGACAACTTTATGACTGCTCACTTCTATGTAGGGATTCTCAACAGAAGCCCCTAATAAACATAGAGCTCTCTTGTTGACTCCATCCAAGTCACAAACTGAAGCGCATATATTAAGGCCAGCATTAAAACAACAATTTAAAACCTGAAAGTATTTTAAGGCAGATTAGTGACAAATAAACTTAAAACATGATTATCATTCAAAATGAAGAAGCAATGCATACCTCCTTAATTAAAGCAGATAGTCTGTCAGCTGTGACAAACCCACTAGACAAATAATATGCCACTGGTTGCTTTATTTGCTTCCTAACTCCAACAACCATAAATACAAGGGCATATGAAGCTGCCTGTGGAGATCTACCTTGTGTAGCATGGTCTTGAAACCCTTCAATATGATCTGCCTTCGAGTTGTACCATAAATTTTTTCTTAGGGACATTTCATCCCACAACAATATGTACTCTCGTTCGGATGCCCCAAAGTATTTTGTTGTGTTTTTCAAAACTGTAAGTGTAGTTTTGTGTGTCCCCACATTCATCTTAAATCTTCCTAAGAGGGATTTTAATGTGCTGGGTGCTGGTAAACAAATCATTCTCCTCAATAATTTGTAACTGGTTGGTGACCTTTTATAGAGCCTCAATGCTATTATTTTAGCCTCCATGTTCCACCTGCGCCCGGGTTTCTTCCTTTTATAATTCTGCAGTTCTCCTTGCAGTAACAGTGCAAATGTTGAACTAATTTTTTAT
Organism: Diarsia rubi; assembly: GCA_932274075.1. Lineage (NCBI taxonomy): Eukaryota > Metazoa > Arthropoda > Insecta > Lepidoptera > Noctuidae > Diarsia > Diarsia rubi. The sequence continues at coordinate 18,957,870 of OW026413.1, forward strand.
TGAGGATTTTTTTGACCATTACATTGTTACTAATAACATTTAAAAATGCTTCATTTTTTAAATGTTTTATGGTTTTTTGCAATCTATATACTTTATTCATACTACTTTTCAGATTCCGTATCAATATTTTATTTTTCTGATCACCTTGGTTTGAAGACTCGCACACAAACATTTCTGAATAATTGGTTTGAGGTATAATGTTTGCATCACGTTCTTTCAAAGGATAAATGATTGTGGATGGACCGGCAACAGGTACAAATACTGCAGGTTCATCTGCCAGGTGAACACCAGGTACAGCTGTTCTGAATAACTTCTTCTCATTAAAGCATGTGCTTTTAAAATGTTTGCTGCAAAGCATCTTGTGTTTTGAATGGAGTTCATTCTGGAATTTTGGTGAAGACCAGGCTTCATTTGGAAAGCAATACTTTGCCCATAATTCACAACTGGAAATTAAAAAATATAAAAATTATTTTACCATAATAATCATATTCTTAATAAATTAAGCTTTATCTAAACTTAAAATCCAAACTTTCTGTATTTGCTTTGGTTAAAAGAGATGGGTCAGTGGGTCATCTTAGGGGCAAATATAATATTAAATTCGAGAATGTTGTATGCAAGAATAGATAAGTACCTAATGATTTTTGGCAATGAAGGTTGGGACTTTAGCTGCGAGTATCAAATACATTAAATATAATTATGTATACATATTACGTGAGTCTGTGGTACAAAAGGCCGGCCCTACACGGACTGCTTCAAGCTGATAAATGCATAGCAAACTAGTCTTCTACATACACACATACACGGAACTGCTCGGGCAGCCAATACTGACTGCTTCAAGCAGTCCGTGTATGGCCGGCTTATGCTGTCTTTATCGAATAGCATGAAAAGTACTTAAGTAGGTACATACCGAACAGCATTTTTTGCGCCAGGCTTCGGAAACCGATGCAAAATGATGCTGGGATCTTTAGAAGGTGAAGATCCACACATGCTACAGATTCTAGTGTTTTCTTTTTGCGAACTCATCGCGAAATTAAACACAAAATCAAACAAGAGTCACTGTCTCAACACCGGGTCTATATTTCACAAATACACACTTAATTTCACCAAAACACAGCCACGGAGGAGCAAGCTCGACTCAACGTTAACAATGTTTGTAGAATTAATGAAACTAGTTTATTTAAAACAAATAAACAGTACAAGATAAAATAGTGCGCAAGCGATGGCAGGCGGATATTTTTCTTGTGACGTCAAATGTCAAAATCTCAATCAATATGGCGGGCGAGGGTTAGTGTTGCCACGTAATATCCCCTTTTACTTTGTTGTTGTGTATTTTAATCAATTAAAATTTGTTATATTTCTTAGCAAAATATTTTTTTTACCATCAAAATAATAGCAAAAGGGTAATTTACTTTATAAATCGATTAATAAGCTCATTATTTTTGAGAATACGAAATCGTATTTTTGGTAGCAACATTATATACTTCATCTCTTTTACTCTGATGTTGTTGTCTCTCTCTTGTTTTCAAGCCCACCTACATCTCGTTTGTAGAACAAAGCTGACAGACCCGGTCATGAACTAACATGGCGGCGGCGCTTCAAAACGGCAAAAATATTATATAAATACTTTTGTACGCGTAAAGAAAGGGAAAGAAAATATGACACCGTACAGCGGGATGCCTGTTGATGCCTGTTTTCTTTATGTTTTGCGCAGGTTTACACACACGATTTAAATTAAGAACAAACGTAGCGTCGCGCGAGAGGTTGGTGTGTAACTAAGCGCGATGTGGCCAATTGGCTTCATTTCATGTTGTCATTTTTGAGGTCGGACAACGTATCTATAGTTTTAATATATCATTGGGCATAATACACAATCAGTCAAAGAATTGTCAACATGTTTTTGTATAAAACAGAACTAACACCAAAAAATTCATGAATAGTTTGATCCTATTTTGTACTAAATAGGCATATTTAACAATTGGTCACATTTTTATAAATAATTTCAATAAAACTTACCTTTGATTTTTACACAAAAGCGACTTAAATACTAATTCGACACTTTTAAATAAAAACACGAGATTTTCACGATCTTAGTCCTTGATACATACTGATATCTGTCTCTGTTTCGTAAAAACGTTTGCCGAAACGTTGGCGTGTGAAAGAGACAGATATAGGTTTAACTCCGCCTAGAAACAAGATATCAAAAAAAAAACCGAGATCGGCCGAAAGAGGGCGTTAAAATAAACTTCTTGGTATACTTAATTAAACTTTGACCGAAACACTAATCGGTCAGTATATTATTAAGCGTGCGATATGACAATGACACTGCTTGTTGGTTTGGTTATTTCGTTGGTATCACTGCACTGGACTGACTGCATGTGTTGGAGTGTTGGTACTAACGTTGTTTTGTTGTGTTGTCACGAGTAAAGAGTAAACTAAGCGTAGAAAGAGCGTGGGAAACTTCCAACTTGGTGGACGCGTCCTTTTCGATCTTTTCTTAAAAAAATATTTTTAATTATAATTATAATAGTATCAGTAATCGTAGTTTTAGTGTCGTAGTTTCTTTATATTTAAGCTTAATTTAGTTGTGTAGGTATATTCTTCGGTGGGGATAAGTTTTTTAACTATTATAGATAGTGACAATGAATGATCCGCCTGATCAAGCCCCCCGGGGCTTTGTCCCCCCGGTAGGCATCTATACAGTGTGATTCTTTATAATGTGCACATATCGAAATGAGGGAATCTATGCTTAATTTTATCGATGGAAAAAATATTTAAAAAAATCTAAATATTTTTTAATGTTTTTTATGGAATTTTCAAAAATGTTGTCCGCTGTTGTGACCAATGCATTACCTGTAGAATTGTATATTTTCCCTACAGTACAGTGCTTCAACTGCTGTCGTTTTGGGCACACAAAACTCCAGTGTAGGTCGAAGCCTAAATGTTATAAATGTGGTCGTATGTGCTGTCTTTGTTCTGGGTACCATTTTGCAACAAATAAGTCTTGCCCAGAATTTTCTAGGTAAAAATTAATTAAAACATATATGGCACAAAGCGCTGTATCATATGCTGAAGCAGCAAAAATACATCCTCCAATTTCAAAATCTTACGCAGACACACTCATGGCTCCACCATTCAAAAAATTGCCTGATACTCCATCAACGTCTTAACCTAATAAAACGTCACCAAGTTATAAAAAAGACTTCTTCAAACCACGTTCCCCTCCTAAATCTGTACCAGGATATAATAAAGAAGCTCACAATGCTATTATATGTATATTTTCTACCAGTCTACCTTAGGGTGATGCAGAGACATTACACAGTAGGTGCAAAACAGAATCAAAAATTAGAAAATATATATACCTAACATATAAGAATAAATACATACATACACATATACATAAAATATATAAAGTTTTGAAAAATACACATGAAAAGCATTAACAACTTAGTTGTGAGACGAAGCTGCCAACTTCTTGCGAATGTGCTCGCGAGCTTTCATTTTGAACGTGAACGGACCGTTTACTGTCCTGATATCTTGAGATTCCAGAGGAAAACCGCCTGGACAAAGAAGGACGATTTTATAAAACCAGAGCGATGAGAGGGACAACGTAGAAGACGATTATTAGTGGAGCGAAGAGTCTTGCTGTGAGCAGTGCATAAATATTGACAAAGGGAAGTGAGGTAAGAAGGAGAAGTGGGTTTGTGAAGAAGGGAAAACAGGGTTGTCAAAGCCCTCAAAGCTCTGCGCTCTCGGATAGGTAACCACTTTAGTAGCGATCGCTGCTCAGACACATGATCGTACTTGCGAAGATTGAAGACGAATCGAATGCAGTGATTTAGAAGTCGGTCAAGTTTATTGAGCAGATCTGCGTTCAGGTCATAGTAGCACATATCACCATAGTCAATGATGGGGAAGATTAGGGACTGTACAAGCATTGCCTTGATGTGAGCTGGGAGTACATTTTTCAACCGATAGAGAGACCGCAACGTTCCGGTGACTTTCTTGCTCACAATCGCGACCTGTTTACGCCAGTCAAGACAGGTGTCAACATGCAAACCCAGATCCTTGACATCAGAGCTAAACGGGATCACCGCGCCGTCAAAGGTAACCGGTGGCACCGTTAAGCCATTCAGCCTCCTCAAGCTATGGGGGCTCCCTACAATGAAGGCCTGACATTTGGCAGGGTTAACCGCCACCCCGAAACGATCAGACCAGCCCTTGACGGCACGCAAATCCCGGTTCAGCTCCTCAGTCGCATCAGATAAGCTGTCAACACCTGCGCGATCGTAAAGTGGTAAGTCGTCAGCGTAAAGATGATACGCACACTGAAACTCGGCAGTTATAAGATCTATAAAGATAGAAAACAAAAGTGGAGATAAAATGCCGCCTTGAGGGACGCCAGTTTCAAGATCACACCAGCTGGTGTTGGAGTCACCAGCAAGAACTGATTGCTGACGTCCCCGAAGATATGAAGAAAACCATGCCAGAACCTCGGGAGAGACCATGCGATAGGAGAGGATGGATAACAGGACATCGTGACTGACGGTATTAAAAGCATTTGAGAAATCTTTAGAGTAACTTTGGTGTCTTCCATTCCCCGCCTTATATCATCAGTCACTTTAAGGAGAGCCGAAACTGTACTATGCCCGGGCCTGAACCCGGATTGAAATGGACTGATGAGGGAAATTTTGTGGATGAAATTGGAGAATTGTTTGTGTACACAAGCCTCAAGTACTTTAGATAGAAAGGGAAGGATGGAAATTGGACGAAAGTGGCTTAGAAGAGTGGGATTTGGAACTTTAGGTAGTGGCCGAACATGGGCTTTACGCCACACGGAAGGGAAAACACAGGAGTAAAGGGAAAAGTTAACAATATGGGAAATCGCAGGAAGGAGCTGATCAACCACTGTCACGATTATGTGTCGACTGATGTTATCGCAACCAACAGCTTTGGATTTAATGGATAGGATAATCTTTTTGATCTCTTCCGGGTCGACTGGAGTGAAGGCAAAAGGAGCAATATTAGGTCGCGCCAGACCATCAAGGTAGTCAAGGGTTTGACATTGGGTTAAACTATCAAGGGTGGGAACAGTGGAGAAATGACGATTTAGATCGTCCAACCCAAGTGTCTTAGGAAGGTCTAAATGCCGCGATTTGCCGATACCTAGATTTCCAAGGAATTTCCAGATATCAGCAGGAGAAGAAGAAGTGACATTATCGGAAATGTGGCGGCGTTTAGCGTTACGTATCATCTGATTACAACGATTGCGAGCAGATTTGAAGAGGGTCAGTTATCATCCGACCGGTCCTTTTTGAACTTCCGAAACGCGCGGTCCCTTCGTCGCATTGCCATCTTAACTTCCCGATTCATCCATGGCGCCGGCGGGCGTTTCAGCTTAACTTTCCTGATGGGAGCGTGGGTGTCATACAGACTAACTACAATTGAATTAAAAATATTAATTTTGTCATCAACTGAGGCGGCTTCCTCCAGGGGAGTCCAGTCAATATTAGCGGCATCTTGTTTAAGTTGTTCAGTGTTCTCTCTTTCAACGAAAAACGAAGTTTCGATCGAATTTCGCGTGTTTCCTACCACGGTTCCATTCGTTCCGAAGTTTCAACGAAGTTTCGTTCGAACGAACATTTTTTGACATTTAGATTCTCTAAACCTACTCTAATTGATCTATGTTACGAACAAAAATTCTAATTTGACAGATGATTGTTCGGAATTTTAACCTCAAATTGACGAAACTAAAAGTGTTACCTTTTGATTTTCGTTAGTCATTCGTTAGTGTGAATTTTGTGCTAAATTTGCTTGAAATGGCTACAAGAATGCTCTTAATCGAGGCTGCTCTACGTGAAGAACGTTTAGAGCGTAGAAGGAACCGCCGTCGCCTGCGCAATCAACTAAATGTTAGCGAAATTCCCGACTTAGAGTTTGTAGGAAATTATAGACTCAGTCGCCAATTATTCGAGGAGTTGTGCCAGGAAATAGTGCCTTTATTACCTCCAAAGGCAAGAAGTCATGGAATCGAACCTACAGTTAAGGTTGTGTATATTTTTTATTATCATTCTCTTCAATAAAATTAAGCATTTCACTGTTCACAATCTTCATCTTTTTCCAGATCCTTACGGCCTTGAATTTTTATGCCCGAGGTAGTTACCAAGGGTCTGTGGGGCAAAACATGGATGGGCCCATGGCACAACAGACGGTTTCTCGTTGTTTGCAGGAGGTCACAACTGCCCTCAATGCACCACATATTCTAAGGAAGTACATAAAATTCCCTCAAAATATAAATGAAAGGAATCTTATTAAGCGGCAGTATGTACCTAAGTTTTATTACCTATTTACATTAGCTTATTGTATTTAGAATAAATATTTAGTATTTACCTAATTAATGTTGCAGATTTTATGAAAAATATCGGCTTCCTGGTGTGATAGGGTGCATTGATTGCACTCATATTGCAATTGTTAGACCTTCTGAGCACGAGGAACAATATTTTAATCGAATACATTTTCATTCACTTAACACTCAAGTTGTAAGTATAAGAACTAAATATGAATGATTTTATTGTAACATTTACTGTTGTTGATTCTCATTAAGCTCTCTATACCTAATTTACTTCTTAATTATATTTCATTGAATCACAATATTTTCCAGATATGCGACAGTAATTGCTACATAACCAATGTGGATGCTTCATTTGGTGGAGCAACACATGATGCTTACATTTGGAGAGAGTCTGACATAAAAAGCCACTTGGAGGGTCTCCAAAATGAAACAGTTTATTTATTAGGTATGTTTGAATTTTTGGCTTGTCTTTAACTTAATATATTTTACTATCTGTGCTCCAAAGGAGAAGTTGCAAAAATGCCCCACTACCGACTGAAAAAAAAATTCTAAAAATAAGGGTTAAAAATATTATATACTTCCAGTGATCATCCTTAATGGCTAGCGCATTTAAAGATTGCTCTAAAGATTAATTCAGGGGCAGAATACCTATAATATGCAACCAAACATCCATACATCCTCACAAACTGCCTCATTTATAATATTTTATATTTTTATTTTAGGTGATTCTGGTTATGCTCAAAGGGAGCATATGATGACACCTATAGATAATGCTGTAGAAGACTCTCCTGAAGGAAGGTACAACAGTGTCCAAAAGCGTGCACGCTCCACCATAGAACGCACATTTGGTATATTAAAAGGCCGATGGAGATGTCTTTTGGCAGCTCGGGAACTGCATTACTGCCCAGAGACAGCAGGTAAAATTATAATCGCCTGCTGTGTTTTACATAATTTATGTATAAGGGGTGGCATTAATGTTCCCGAGTTGACAGAAGATGAACTCCATGCTGAAAGCAGGCAGGTTTCAACTCAATCAGCCACTTCGACAGCTCAAGCTCTACAGGCAGGTCGAAGGGCAAGAGCCGTATTAGTGCAATTGTTAGAAAGGAATAGATATTAGTTTGTTATTTATTTTCTTTCTACAAGATTAGTTGACTCGTTTTATTATTCTATACTTTTTAATTACTGATTTTGTGAGTAGTCATTAACTTGCACCTTACTATTGTATCGAGTCTGGTTCTTCTAACCAACCTGACAGACAGATGTGTTGCTGAGGAGTTTGTTCCGCCACTTCTTCTTTCCAGCTAAAACACTAGGAAGTGTTGAGGGTTTTGGGGGACTGTCTCTTGTAAATAAGTAAAGTAAAGTAAAGTAAATTTTGATGTTCGAAAAGTGCTGATTATCAGCCTAATTTGAATAAATGAGTTTTGATTTGATGCATTGTATTTTTTTTGACAACAATAAAAGAATTAATTTTATGATTTAACTTTTAATAATGTTTTATTTACATAACTATATCTAGAAACCAAATATTTAAGAGAAAAGCAACAATTAATCTAATAAATAACGCAAAACTTAACATATTATAACAAAGGAATCTTAATTCCTATACTATAAACGATGTTCAATTAGGGCACACAGCTGTAACAGAGCAGCCCTGATGCCTGTGAGCTCAACCCTGATGCCTGCGAGCTCAGTGTTCCTCACTGTTTCCCTCTCACCACGCCCCTCTTCATATTGGTACAGTCTGCTTCTGACATCAGAGCCAGCAGCAGAATGTCTCCTAGGACGTGTAGGTTGTGAGGCTGCAAGACAACATTACTATTTAAATGGGTACTTACAATAAAAAACAAATGTAAATGGGCACATTTTGCTGTGTTAAAGTAAATATAGAAATAACAGTAAAGACTAATAGCTTTTATTTCTTCTAGTATATTTATATTTATTACACAAGATAGATAAAATTTACAAGCTAACCTCATTTCCTTGCAGTATAGTAGTTGTATTATTCAATGCATAAGTTGAATCTTAATTATGATAGTATTACTGAAAATGTCACAGCAACAAATACTTACAAAGTGTGGAAGTCAGGGATTCTTGCGATATTGTTGGTTGAGTCGCAGGTTCTGAGAGCTGTCTGTCTACAACTTCCTCATGTAAATCAAGAGGCTGGGAAAAGCTCGGAGGTTCGCTTGTGTGACTGGAGGTCGATGGAATTGGTTCATTGGCCTGAAAATAAAACAGATAAGTCCCAATTAGAATCATGATAATATTAAAATTAAATTATATATTTTGATGACTTTAATTTGGAATCCACTACACAATAGTACTGTTTCATAAAAAACAAGTGTTACTGAAAAAATATTTATACTACCAAAAAATTAAAAGAAATACTACCTCACTGAAGGCTGGTGTTATGGCTCCTGTTTGGCGTTCACCAAACCCCTCTCCCATAATAGAAAGGATCTTTAACTCCCAATGGGAGAGTGGAGGTCCCATCGATGGACCACCTCCAGTCGCTGAAGCTGACCGCCGAGAATCAGCAGCAGCTTTCTTGGCCAAATGTTTTCTATCAGACCATACCTGTAAAATATTAATGCAAGCATGAGATTTGCATGTGAATATATAAAACCGGAGCGGGTCACTAGTTAATTAATAAAACACTAGGTACCTTTTGCCACTGCTGAATTGATTTTGTGCAACCACCTATGGAATTGAGCATGTTGCACAATTCTTCCCACAGCCTCTTTGCCCGAACTTTTCCATCGGCACCCCTCAATCTCCCGCGGGCTAGCTCTCTATGCTCGTCCAAGAAATTGAGAAGGGTGTCGATTTGCTCGGGAGTAGCCGAACTCGTATGTGGAGCCATTGTTAACTGAAAAGATGTAAAGGGATATTAAGAAGTGGCGATATTTATAATGAAAAAACAAATAAAGAATAAATGTATGATATTTACTTACAAAGTTTTTAAATCCAGGACAAAACTTGTGGAGACCCAAAACGCAGACTGCAATACAGTACAACTTGAAACTTTCTGACGGAATGTGCATCGCCATTGCGAAGAGTGTAAAAAAGCACTTGAAAACATGATTTATGAACACAATACTTGAGAAACAAACTTCAGAAAGCTTTTTAAATAATCCAAACAAAAAACCATGGTGTTGACATGGATTAGATTGCGTGTGAATATACAGATAATTTTGGTTGCCCTAAGTTACTTCCCATCATTGGCATGAAATAGTACACTTCAATTTGGTCGGATAACAATGACCGTGAAAAGGTGTTTTACAGTGTCACGGTGAATATCGCCGAAAGTAGAATTTTGATCCGTGAATTTTTAATTTCTGCTTGAATATTACAAGAAATATTTAATAAACCAGTGTAATATGTATAATTTTTAAATAAAGCAATAAAGTATATAAGTTTTTAAGTTAAAGTAAAAACCGTAATTTGCTCTAGAAGACATCGTAAAGAACCCACGAATTATTGTTCACTTCTATCGTTCACGAAAATTGTCTATGGATCCGAACTTCGTCTGCGTGTCCGAAAACAAAATAGAGTAGGGTCAATGACGAAACTTCGTTTAAATTTCGTTCGTTTGCGAAGTTTCGTTTCAAAGAAAGCGAGTAGACCCCCTGACTCTGAAGCCAGCGCTACAGGATTAGCCCATCCAGTTGAGCCAAATAACTCATTCATTCGCTGAAAAAATAATAACAATAAGTATGGTATAAATAGCATTATCTTCGCAGGGTGGCGTGCGATTAGAGAGGCCTATGTCCAACAGTACACTGCTGTAGGCTGATGATGATTAGCATTACACTACAAGTACATGAAGCACTTGTTTTTTTTTTCAAACTAAATTAGACATGCTTTCATAAAATATTATTAATAACTACAACTTATTTATTCCAACAAATTGTTGCTAATTCTAACACATTTACATACTAAAGAAATATTAAAAGTAAAAAAAAATGTGTTACATCAAAGTAAGGCCATGTTGCCCTATTATTTCCAGATGTGGCATTGTGATCCACTATCTTTTTGTAATGTTTTTTAAACTATTTATTTTTGACTGGCACTGGTTAGCGTTAACATTATACACTTCTGGACACATCTATTGGCCCACCTTAGAGTTTAGGTTTCGATGGCCCCTACCGAAATATGATTGCTAGATTGAACAAAAACTGTTGATGCAGTTTTAAACCTGATACATTTTACCATCTTTTTCGATCGTATTGTTTTAAATTTGAATTCAGAATACCATACGACATGGAGCTACGCCTAACAAGGCGGATATGCGCCTTGTTAAAGGCAATTGATTTTTGAATAAAAAACATGTTTTATCAAATAAAGGTTTAATTTAATAACGCGTGTTGCCTCCATGGGCATCTACCACAGCTCTCATACGATTAGGCATAGAGTTTATCAACCGCTCTATGAAATTTTGAGGGATCATCTCCTATTCCTCTTCTATGGCAGTTTTCAACTCCTGCATCGTCTGGGCAACTGGCTGACGAGCCCGCGTGTATCACGTCTTTTTAGCTCGTCCCACATGTGCTCAATGGGGTTCATGTCTGGGCTTCTGGCTGGCCAGTCCATAACTGTGATGTTCACATCCCGAAGATATTCCCTGACGATGCCGGCCGCATGGGCTCTTGCATTATCATGCATAAAAAGGAAATTTGGGCCCACATAGTCCGCGTATGGTATCACGTGAGGTTCTAAGCACTCACGAATGTACCTTTCAGCATTTAATGTTGGCAGCCGTGGTCCTGTAACAACCTCAAGTTGAGTTTTGCCGCTCGCAGATATACCGCCCCAGACAGTCCATGAGCCACCGCCATAAGCAACCCTCTCTTCAAAGCAGCATTGTGCGAAACGCTCTCCCTTACGTCGGTAGACCTTCTTCCTTCCATCATTGCCATGTAACACAATTTTAGACTCATCAGAAAAGAGTACACGCCGTCGCCTCCTTCTGCGAAGCAGTGATGCTGGCGAAGGAGGTGGCGGAACGCGAGAGGGAGAGAACCTCTCGTCCCAGCCGCCGCGGGAGGCGCCGGGGGTCCCGCGATGACCTCCGGCCACCGTAGACGCGGGCCTGTGGACGGTGAGTGATGGGCTAACTCGCCGTCCGTCCGTCTCACGATGAAAACAGGCCGTGTCGACGGCGCGTTCGTGTTCCACGCGCGCCTCAAAGAGATGTCAGCAACATGGGAGGGGCCCGAAAGGGCCGACGCCTGTCGGGGCCGCGGGTAGTCCTCTGGTTATCGCGGCCTCGACATAGAGGGCGAAGAAGGAACATGGGTGGTTTTTAGTCAGTAGAAGTCTGACACTCCCTTTCGCTCTGCCCAAGAGCGGGAGGGGTTATTCGATGATTTTAGCTTAGCAGTTGTGATGAGAAAAACATTTGCATCACAATCGCTTGAGCAGTGTCGGTAGAACTGCAAAGGGGCTAAAATGTACCCAGTACTTACCTGTCTGAGCCCTTTCGTATTGCTCTGATGTGAGCATGAGAGAAATTCGTCGCCCGTTAGGCTCGTCTAGTATATTTACTTAAATACTCATGGTTATGCGACTCCAGCCTGTGAACCTTATACTCTTTGCTGTGTTTTTCATAAAATGCCAAGATAGAATAGTAAACAACACTCAACACAACCTGTCATTTTTGACAGCGCTCACGGTGATATTTGAGAGGTTTGGTATCAAAATCAGTCAAGTCCAATTCACCCAATTTGTCATAATAGTGCATAAACTAATTTTTGTTATTGGCAATATTTTTGACAACTCAGCTCAAGGCGGGTGATTCAAACGAGTCTTTTAAAACTAAACTAAACAAATATCTACCTTAGTCTCAAACAAAAAAAGTCGGATTTCAAATAAAATCTGCCGTATTTGACCAAATTTGATAGTGAGGGGCGGATTTGGCCGAATTTGATTGTCATGGCTTTGGATTTGACTGTTTTTGATTGGTTATTTTTGGATTTGGCCATTTTTGTATTTGTCGTGTACGGGAGGTCAGGGGTGGTAAATTTTGGTTTCAAATATTCAGATATTCAATAAAAAAAGTAAAGAATACATAATATAAGAACACTTTATTTGTTTATTTAGAACTAAAATTAAAACTTTGTGCAACTACACAATTAAAATTAAACAATTAAATTTGGCAACTCTTCCATAGCTTCACAATCTTCTTCTTCATAAGAATGTAATGATTCAACTGGCCTTGACAACACATCGCTGAAATATTTTAACTCTGGTAGTTCATTCCATCGTTCACCATAATGAGTAGTGAGTAGATTTTTAACGTCTCCTAGTTTCGCGTCTTTAACTTTGACGTACAGAGGTACAGGGTCTGGGTTAATCTGACTAGCAGATTTGCCTTTCTTGCAAATGTTCTTAAAATCTCCCAGACGGTTGTGGTAACTTTCTTCGGCACGCACCACAACGTTTGTCTTTTGTTTGTTTTTTTTTTAATAAAAAATCTCTTACATTTTTTAATTGAGAAGTGCATTGCAGTTGTAGTTTTTAATATTTTTTCAGTTGCTTCTTTCCTTGCATAGCTTGCACGTCAGTACCTAAATGGAGCACAGTAGCCTGTTCTTTAAAAAAGTTTTCATAACCATCTGGTCCAGGTATTGATTCCACTTTTTTAATTTTCTTTTCGATTTGTGCAAAGACTCTGTCTGGGGGCAGAAAAGAATGGCCTACGATAGGGAAAACAATCTCGATCATTTTAATACTATCATGAGCATGATCCATAAGGTACTTAGAGGCCATACCAAGTACAGAAGAATTTTTATTCTGGCCACTGCAGCCATCTGCGACTAAGCGTATCGAAGTCACTTTTTCATGTTTCTCGACAACAGTGCACAGGCAGTGAAACACGGCACTGGCAATTTCGTTTGATGCTTTTGGCAATAAGTCCTCGGTCCAAGTGTATGCAAACACATTCTCGCTATTTAGTTGGGACTTTGAGTGACCAACAACGATAGTGAAGTTATAAATGTAGAGTTGACGCGAGTAATAAGTAATTTGATCTGGCACTTTCGGCATAGGTTGATTTTTTTGGCAGTCGAAACTAAGAATCAGCAAACTTTCATCATTTTCTTTTAATAAGTTGTAAAATGCTTTGGCTCTTAAACTGTGTACTCTTTTTTTAATCATAAAATCCTTCTTTTTATTACTGTCTTTCTCTTATTTGATCTGTTCTTGTAATTGCAGGCATGTAGAACAAACGTCAGTCCGTGGGCTTCCGAAACCAATATTAAATGTAGTATTAAAAATTCTTCGAAAGTAAGATGCTTTAACAGTCTGAAATTGTGCCTCTGCTTGCTCTTTATACATTTTGTATAGTTTATTAATGTTCAAATCAGATGAAAGATACTGTCTGCATTTGATACTTCCTCGACAGTAGTGGATCTCAAGTGGTTTAAAACGCTTAATGAATTTTTGTATGGACTTTTTCTGACCGGCATATTTATGTTCTTTGTGATTGCCTCCCCGAGACTCACTAGCTGAAGCTCCACCACTTTTAAAATTACGAGCAATCACACCATTCACTCGTCCTTTTTTAAGGATAATATTTTTGTGTTCACCAAAAATCTAAAGGTACATCTATGTATGCATTTCTAAAATATTGATCTTAAACCCGTTTAATTGTTTTACTCTATTTAAACTACTCGGCCAACAAAATATGTTACATCAAACAAATTCCAAATTAACACCAAGATATAACACTTTTTTATTATAGTGCGCTGCAAATATTCTATTGTAACAATAACTATTTTATTCTTCCCCGAAAAATACTGATCGTGCACCAAATATTCCTGAATGTTACACAAAATTAGGTTAGGTTAGGTTAGGTTAGAAAAAAAAAAAAAGGTTAGGTTAGGTTAGGTTAGTAAAACTAAAAAAATAAATGCTTGTTTTTAAAATTAGGTGTATTACTATTTTTACAAATTTGCAACAGTTGTTAAATAGATGCTCGTTATTATCATATTTTAATGAACATATTTTGGTGCACATTCAGTATATTTGGTGGAACACAGGCAAAATTAGGTAAATGAAATGGGAATAAATTGAAGTACTTTTAAATACCATCCCTTTTTTAATTCCTAAAATTTCAAGAAACGTTTTTCTGCACACGGGAATCAAGTTATTTCTTCTTCGACAATAATATACTATTTGCATTTCTTTCATTTTTCTTGTGCCTGTCTTAGGCCGATGGCGACTTACAGCAGACGCCTTAGAGTGTTGCAAAATAAAGTTGTCTTGGTCAATTTTAGATGGTGATTTGTAAAATGCTGCATGAAATTTTACAATGTCAACTTTTCTTAGTGATGTGCATCTATATGATTTTGAGTAATGTTCACATGGGACTTTAATCTTTGGAGGAGCTTTTGGTGAATACCTAAAACAAAAATGATAAATGAAGCAAGCAAAGCATTGAACATTAGTAAAATACACTACATTTTACACACCTATCTTATAAAAAGTATACACACACGCATGCATAGGCACACACACCTCAGACTGTGCCTCAGACTTATACATACATAGGTGCACAACTCACTTTCATGTTATACACTTTATGAATCAAATTTTAAAAAAAGTGGTTGTCTGTAAAGTCGGTTTACGGACGATAATTTTACGTGATAACGTCCACTGTCACTGTCCCACGGTCCACTGGCCCACTGTCCCACTGTCAAAAACACCATCACACTCATAGCCTAATAACAATAGGGAAATTATGTATCGTGTCGTGTGCCATGGACAAACACAAACACGACCACAAAGACAACCAGACTCGATAATTTAAATACATTTTTAAAATTGTCCAGTAGTAAGTAGCTTAGGTTGTTAGTAATTTTATGTTAATACGTAGGAGCAATTTAGCCATCCATGATAATAATAACAAAAAATTAGACTTGATCAAATGCGAACTTAATGCAAAATATTGTTTAGCACCCCTGCCTGTCAAATGTTCGTCAGTAGGACTCGAGTTGATGCAACAAACTTTACTTACCTAGAAATTTTTTGTTCATTACGCTTCCACTTAGTTTTTTGTGTCAGCCGTTTCCTAGACATTTCTGGAGCAGTTTCTTTTATTTCTTCAGTTGATTCATCCATTTTTTCTATTTATTTTTATGTAAAAACGCTAGGAATTCGATCACGACGCAAATCAAGCACTTCGACGTAAAAACAAAATGGCTGACACGCCGTACTAAATCCTTGAATCTGATTGGCTGTTATGGATTTGGCTCATTTTGTTTTGAAATAGTACTCGATTTGTCTATTTTTGATCCCAGAGTCACGATTTGCAATGAAATTTCATATAACAAACATGGATTTGGCCGATTTTGAATGACACAGAACTACAAAATGGAACGTTCTTAATTTAGCTGCATATTCAGTTTAAAAAGTAAGTTTTTTGGATTTGGCCGATTTTGATACCAAACCTCTCATTTATTTGGGGCATGGTCGGTGTAATCGCAAGATGGCGCATGTCATGACGTCATCTATGACGATTCAAGGGACATCAATATCGCGCTCACGCCGTTTCGGAACGGGTTTATGGACGCTCAAATCGATTACAGCGTAATTCGGAATGCAGCCTAAATATTCGATGTCAGATTTGACATTGACAGACATGATATTATTTTCAAGGTGATTTTATGTAAAGAGTCGAGGGTAAACTGATAGTTAGGAATGTGAGACTTGTAAAATGTAAAATAAGGATATGAACGTGTGACAAAAACAAAACAGAGACTAGCAAGAACAGGGCACGCCACGATAGTGGCGGTAAGTCCCCTCTTTGAGGAGTGGCTTGAGAGGCGCCACGGCGCCCTCACCTTCCGTCTGACGCAGGTCCTCACCGGACACGGTTGTTTCGGGAGGTACCTGCACCGAATCAGGCGGGAGGAAACGCCCGGATGCCACCATTGCGAGGATCGGCCGGAGGACACGGTGGAGCACACAGTGGAGGTGTGCCCCGCTTGGGCGGAGCCCCGCCGTGTTCTCGTAGCGGCGATCGGCGGCGGCGACCTCTCGCGCCCGGCCCTGGTGCAAGCCATGGTCCGGGGCAAGGAGGAATGGGACGCCGTCGCCTCCTTCTGCGAAGCAGTGATGCTGGCGAAGGAGGTGGCGGAACGCGAGAGGGAGAGAACCTCTCGTCCCAGCCGCCGCGGGAGGCGCTCCGGGCGTCGGGGGTCCCGCGATGACCTCCGGCCACCGTAGACGCGGGCCTGTGGACGGTGAGTGATGGGCTAACTCGCCTAACTCGCCGTCCGTCCGTCTCACGACGAAAACAGGCCGTGTCGACGGCGCGTTCGTGTTCCACGCGCGCCTCAAAGAGATGTCAGCAACATGGGAGGGGCCCGAAAGGGCCGACGCCTGTCGGGGCTGCGGGTAGTCCTCTGGTTATCGCAGCCTCGACATAGAGGGCGAAGAAGGAACATGGGTGGTTTTTAGTCAGTAGAAGTCTGACACTCCCTTTCGCTCTGCCCAAGAGCGGGAGGGGTTATTCGATGATTTTACACCCACCAAAAAAAAAAAAAAAGACTAGCAAGAACAAAAGTTACATGACAAAAGTTAATAAACAACGAGAGATCACAAACAATTTCTAAGGTAAGTGCGTCCTACACTACGTAGGAATAGCTATGCTGTAAGTTACTAATTATATTATATTACCTAGTTAACAACGTCTTGTTTTTCAGACTATCTCCAGAAGTTTGAGCCTTGGGATACTTCACCAGCAGCGGACTCAATTCTTCCAAAGATGTTATCTTATGTTTGCTACCATCGGGGGCTTTAATAACAATGACGCCGTCCTGAGTCCAACACGACCGCATAGAGAAGTGAAGCCCAATTACTCATCACCGATAACTGTGCGGCTCTATCTGATCTGAATGATTTGCGTGCAACGCAACAAACTAGTGACTTTTTACGTGAATAGCAGTAACTTTCAGAGCGGTGTTTTTAATAACTTAAATACACTCGCGAGCAACCAAATCGACTCAAGCCTAGACGGCGCACATATACATTGATTTTCCTAAAACGATAAATGGTAATTACAAAAGTGATATGTCATTCGAAAGCTGAAGAATTAGGCTTTCAATTAACATCAATACCTTAAAAAAAAACTAAGCGCTGATTTATTGACACATTTTAATTGGCCGTCAGCGTAAATTACCTCTTTAGGAGTCCACGACTTGCGCTACCTGCTCCCGCTATAAAACCCCCCCACTTCCGGTTTATCTTATCAGTTGCTTGTTACAAGTTGACCGGTACACAGCTCCGTAAATTGCATTCCTTGTTTTCGCTAACCCATGGATACCACACCAGAAGAAGCCGCTCAAGTTGTTGCCTTGTTGCAACAAGGGTTAAGTCAGCGAGCAATCGCTGCCCAGCTCCACTTGAGCCAGTCTTCTGTATCCCGAGTATACAGACGGTTCCAAGAGACTGGTGCCTTCAATCGGAGACCAAGAACGAGCCGCCACCGATGCACTTCAGACTCTTCAGAGAGAGACGACCGCTTCATTGTCTCAACCTCGCTGCGCAATCGACACCTTACGGGCGTTGATGTGCAGCAAGAACTGAGACGTGTACGACAAGTGGCTGTCAGCGAGTGGACAGTGAGAAGACGTTTGAAGGAAGCCAACTTGACGCCAAAAAGACCTGCGACGGGCCCTAAGTTGACTGCAGGCCACCGACAAGCGCGCCTTCAATTTGCTCGAGAGCATCTCAATTGGAGCGTTGCGCAATGGCGATCGGTCCTTTTTACTGATGAGTGCAGAATGTGTCTGCATGGCAGTGACAGGAGAGGCCGAGTCTACAGGCGTCCGGGAGAACGATTTGCCCAATGTTGTTTCGCTGAAACAGTGGCATATGGCGGCAGTTCCTGCATGATGTGGGCTGGTATCTCTTTAGAGGGAAAAACCGAACTTGTTTTCGTGCCTGGGGGCGGCCGAGGAGGCGGGCTAACAGCTGATCGGTACATCACCGACATTCTACTGGATCATATTGTGCCCTTCGCAGGGTTTGTCGGTGAAGACTTCGTGTTAATGCACGACAATGCCCGCTGCCACACGGCACGAGTCACTCGACAGTTTCTGCAAGAGGTCGAATTACGCACGATGGACTGGCCTGCGCTCAGTCCTGACATGAATCCCATCGAGCACTTATGGGACGAGCTTAAAAGAAGAGTTCGGGCCAGAAATCCAGTCCCTTCAAGCGTAGACGAGCTAAAGACAGCATTATTAGAGGAGTGGGACGGCATTCCTCAAGAAAATGTCAAAAAATTCATAAGGTCCATGAAAAACAGACTGCGGGATGTAATTAGGGCTAGAGGGGGCAATACGAAATACTGATTTAAATAAAATAATTTTATTTTTAATTTTGTTTGTTTAATTTGTCAAATACGAGACACATACCCTTTTTCCTAAATTCCCGTTTTTCCTACTCTTGCATTCAGACATCATTTATTTCAGAAATGATGGATGGATTTCAATGATAATGATATCAAATTAAAGCTGACATCTTAAGCTTTCGAATGACATATCATTTTAATAATTTCCATTCATGATTTTAGTTGTATCAATGTATGTGTGCGCCGACAAGGCTTGAGTCGATTTGGTTGCTCGCGAGTGTAGTTGTACTCAAAATGTTTCTACGTCACCGCATTTAATGTACATCAATGTATTTCACCAAAACGTGTGCGGTATAAATAATAAAAAAAATGAAATAGATGTTTATTTGCAATCACTTGGAATTGGGGTAGACTACATATGCATTAGTGAACATTTTTTAATGAAAAGTCTATAGCTTGTTTTAATTTAGAGAGTTATAATCTGATTTCTAGCAACACTAGATATAAAAAGACTAGAGGGGGAAGCTTGATACTGGGACATGAATAGAAAAGTAGAGAATATTGATGGTATTAACAGGCTGTATAAGATGGATAGCTTTGAAATATGCTGTGTTAAAGACGTCGATACAGGTCTGTATATATTGTTTGTACCGTAGTCCTTATGATAAGAATTTCGAACATTTTTTAACTAACTTGGAAAAGTTGTTGGAGCGCTTATTTAAAAGGAAATGCATAATATGTGGTGATTTTAATGTAGATCTACTTTCAGACAGTAAAAAACGCACTGAACTGCTTGGTTTGTTGACATGTTACAACTTTAGGCATATTGTAAACACTCCTACATTTATTAGAAATAACTCGTTTTCGTGCATTGACAATATTTTGACAAATTTGCCTGAGCAAAGCGTGACAGAATGTGAAGTCGACCACAATGGTCTGGCTGATGGTCATGGCGGGATCTTGGGACGTTTTAGTTTGGAGAACCTTACGACCGCATCTAATAAAAATGAACAGCAAATAGTTATTAATAAGAGAGTCTTAAACCGTAAAAACGATTCGTATTTTAAACAAGCAATATTGCAACAGAATTGGACAAATATGGGAATTAATGCATGGATTACAAAGTTTACAGAGACTTTTAAAAATAGTTATAAAAAAAAGAAACGTAAAATTAATTTAATAAAAACTACTAAGATTAATTAGATCACAAAAGGTGTTAAAACTTCTAGTAAGATGAAACGCTTTTTATGTGCTAATAATGGAATAGTCTTCATTCTAGTATTGTGAATTACAAAAATAAATATATTAGAATTTATACAGGGGTGATCTCGCAAGCTAAAAAAAATACTATTAGGGACAGAATGAGTAAATCTACTAACACTAGTAGGGAAATCTGGCAAATTGTGAACAATTGCACTAACAGATCAAAAGTGGCACATACAAAACATCTTCTACTTAAAATTGACGGCAAAATAATTGGTGATCCCGTAGAAATTGCTAACACCTTAGCAAGACATTTCCATTACAAGTGCCTTAACAGTGACAAGGGAATTGAGAAAGCCGTCATGTTACTCAACAAAGCACACATAGGACCCAAAAAGAACTTTCCTTTACGCCTACAACGCCTAATGAAATTTGTAACCACCATTAATGATGATCACCAAAAATAAAACTTCCTGGTTCTGATTCTTTCATATTTTTATTTATGACTGATAGCAAGAGAGATCTCCGTCCCCTGGTATCCATGAAAAGCGAGTCACATAATAGCCGTGACGCATCATTTAATTTCTTAATAGACTCAAGCTTTTGGTCTTTTATGCTCAATTGAAATGCAGACCCCAGACACGACAAGGCTGCTGAAATCTGTTGCTGTCTTTTATAAATGATCTGGTCTCTCTTCCTTGCAACGTCATTTACTGCTGCATTAACTTCTAAATTCAACTTTGGTGGTTTCATTACCTCAAAGTTTGTGAATGGTGGATTGCCAGTCTGTATCTTTTCCTTCTCTTTATCTAGGCCTTTCTTAACTATAACTGTCCATCGTTCTACAATTTGTTTATGTAGGTTACCTCCTTTTGCTTCTGTTTTAGGGGCCATGCCGAGTATCTCTAACACATTGTCCTCCAACTGTTCTTCCTCCTCAAGAATAGGCTCTTCTTCGCAGTCAATGATTTCATTGAACATTTCAGGTTCTATGTCCTCTCGAGCCAGGGGATCATTCTCCTTATTTTCAGGTGATTGAACTAAAATAAAAAAGGCATGTGAAAGCATAAGGCATGCTGAAAGTGAAGGAATGTAGGTACACACTATCCACTCTGAAGCACTGTCCTATCAGTATGATTAGGCACATTAATAACCATGTAGGAACCCTCGGATCCTCCCTTGAAGGTTACGTGCTTTAATAGGCAAGTATTGAACATTATTATAACCACGTAAGTCCCCGCAGGACTTCCCTTGAAGGTTATAACAAAACACAACCGTGTATGCCCCCGCGAGACATCCCAGAGGTTGTTTATTTAAGTTCTTAATAAGCCGATCGTAGACCAAATGCGCCCCCGCAGGGCGCCCTGTAGGTCCGCCATTTTTATGCACTCGTAAATTTTACGAACAAGGTATTTAATTCAGTAGGGCTAGCCAAGTTACAATCGCTTCGTATCTATTCTCTTTCTATAATAGATAACGCTTCGGCGCAAACGATTGTAGAAAGCGCTAAGTTGGTAGCCAACTTCACGCAACTGAGGCCCACTTGTACCAAAACTTTGAGTGTTAATGTTCTAAATTTTTAACTCGCATATTAAGTTGCACTAGTAAAAATTAACCCAGAGTCAACTAACCCTAGTCTTGTCATGTTCATTCATTCTTTTAACATCTGGCAAAATATCTCTCTCTCTCTCGCTCCACAGTACTTTGAATAAGTCTATTTCTTTATGTCAGATTAAAAAAATACACGTTGTTCTTTGTCGCGTTATATTGACTGTTGTGACTTGAGCGTGTTGCACTTGCATTGTCGTTTACAGTTATTATTTTGCGAAATAATGTAGGCAGACGGACGCGGAAGATCTTCAATATGGAAAAGAAACCTCGGTTACGTGGCCTAAATTTCACAAATAGCGACAATTTGTTACTGTGCGATATAGTAGAAAAATATAAACACATTGTAGAAAACAAAAAAACTGATGGAGCCAACATTCTACAAAAACAAAAAGCTTGGTTGGAAGTAATAAAAGAATTTAATTATATTCAGACTATTGTAAAAAGAGTTCACTGAAGAGGCACTAATCACTGAAAATTTAATGTAGGTCACATGCCTACATGTGACCTACCTACATTACTTTTTATTCGCATTTGTATATTGCAGTCTATTTTCAATTTTATCTAATATTTATAGAGAACAGTTTCTTTTTGTAGACGAAATCTTCTATGAAAACCTTTGTCTCTTTGTGAGTAAAAATGATCAGTCCGTTCTGCAATTCTTCTGTTATAAAAGTGAATTAATGAAGTCGATGATCTCTTCATCATCATCAGACAACAACCATTCGTTAATCATTTTCAGGACAAAATAAAACCGATATCACTGAATGCAACAAACACGAGACACAACCAAAGCGTACTTAGCCTAAAATATCTCAATTTTAACATTACTAACCCATAGTTAGTTGACTTCCACATCAGTGGGTTAAATTTTTAAAAATTTAACTCATGGTTAAGCGTTAACTCTTGACGGTGCAAGACATAATTAGAATTTAACTCCAAAGTAGTATTTACCTCTGGGTTAACCGTGTTAACCCAGCCTGGCGCAAGTGGGCCTGAGTCGATCGCTAATTCTCTAATAAATGTAGACAAAACCTACACTTTAGTCTATGGTGAGCGTTTCTACTAACGTCAAACTAATGTCAAAATCACAGTTGTTTACTTTATGCGCGGGTTGAAGTTTTGTTTGAATTGTTAAGAAAGGAATAAATTGTTTTAAGTGCTAAATAAGTAAGCGAAATAATATCACAGTGCGGAATGTAATTTTAGACGTTACTGTAACTCGAAATAATAATAAAATAGCATTATCATCCTGCGTTTGAATGAAAGTGGCCTAAATAAAGTGATAACTTTTATAAGATGGAATCTAGACCACGAGCAAGCCCGGAACAGTTCGCAGTTTTATTAGAATTTATTGAAAGGTACGTAAATTATTAGTTATATAGTATTCTTCCTACGTTAAATTATATCATTCTTGGGCATTTGAAACTCTTGAAAGTTTGAAACGAAGTATTCCTCGAAGCGCTCCCGTTTTGTTCCTCCAAGCGCTCCCAAAATGAGCGTTTCGAGGAACGATTAAAAATATTAAAATTTATTTCCTCGAAGCGCTCCCATGATTAACTTTCGGATAGAGATGGGACTATACTAACTGAAATTATCGATAATAACTAGGTAATAAGTAGAACACATTGTTATAATATACAACTAACGGCCCGTCCTGGCTTCGCACGGGTTTGGTAATTTTCTTTTTTTTTTGTTTTATTGTAAATCCTTTAGTCCACCAAATAGATGAATATAATCTGCCGACATATGTACCTATTCATATTTTTTTATTGTTTAGAAAGCTTATGATTTCTCTCCATTATGTTTCCCATTACTACCTACCCCCGTCCCCGCACACCTCAATGTTTTGTCGGAAGTTTTTCGTAGAAATAAGGCAATGAGGTGTCTATCGTTTACATCAATGGTAGAAATGACTTTCCTTGTCCTAGGCGGGGCGAGAGAGTGTCAGACTCTTACTGACTAATATCACCTGCTCTGAGCCGGGACCCAGTAACGTATTGCGCTCAACGGTGATGCTACCTATGCGATTGATAAAATGGTTAAAACAATTTTATAATTAATTTTTGCCAAAAATAGCGATACTAACTTGTTAACTAAGGCCCACTTGTACCAAAACTTTGAGTTAAATAAATACCTCGAGGTTTACTAACTCAGTGTTAATGTTCTAAATTTTTAACTCGCATATTAAATTGCACCAGTAAAAATTAACCCAGAGTCAACTAACCCTAGTCTTGTCATGTTCATTCATTCTTTTAACATCTGGCAAAATATCTCTCTCTCTCTCGCTCCACAGTACTTTGAATAAGTCTATTTCTTTATGTCAGATTAAAAAAATACACGTTGTTCTTTGTCGCTTTATATTGACTGTTGTGACTTGAGCGTGTTGCACTTTCATTGTCGTTTACAGTTATTATTTTGCGAAATAATTTAGGCAGACGGACGCGGAAGATTTTCAAAATGGAAAAGAAACCTCGGTTACGTGGCCTAAATTTTACAAATAGCGACAGTTTGTTACTGTGCGATATAGTAGAAAAATATAAACACATTGTAGAAAACAAAAAAACTGATGGAGCCAACATTCTACAAAAACAAAAAGCTTGGTTGTAAGTAATAAAAGATTTTAATTTTATGCAGTCTATTGTAAAAGAAGTTCACTGAAGAGGAACTAAGCACTGATAATGTAATGTAAGTCACATGCCTACATGTGACCTACCTACATTACTTTTTATTCGCATTTGGATATTGCAGTCTATTTTCAATTTTATCTAATATTTATAGAGAACAGTTTCTTTTTGTAGACGAAATCTTCTATGAAAACCTTTGTCTCTTTGTGAGTAAAAATGATCAGTCCGTTCTGCAATTCTTCTGTTATAAAAGTGAACTAATGAAGTCGATGATCTCTTCATCATCATCAGACAACAACCATTCGTTTATCATTTTCAGGACAAAATAAAACCGATATCACTGAATGCAACAAACACGAGACACAACCAAAGCGTACTTAGCCTAAAATATCTCAATTTTGACATTACTAACCCAGAGTTAGTTGACTTAACCCTCGCACATCAGTGGGTTAAATAATTAAAAATTTAACTCATGGTTAAGCCTTAACTCTTGATGGTGCAAGACATAATTAGAATTTAACTCCAAAGTAGTATTTACCTCTGGGTTAACCGTGTTAACCCAACCTGGCGCAAGTGGGCCTAAGGCTACGTCCGCACAGACAGGCGGCTTGCTTAGCGCCTAGAGCCTAGCGAGTCACCTAGCGAGTAGCTTAGTAAAACGAACGTTCTAGAATGTTCGCGACCGGCCGCACTGCGCGCTTGGCGCCTAGCTAGTCGCTTAGCGTGTATCGAAGTAAACAAACGTGTTGGTTTTTTGTCACGAGGCGCGAGGCATTTTAACAGAATAAAATGGATGAATTATTAATTGCATCAGTTTTTAAAAGAGAACCTCTGTGAAATCCGGGTAGTGAACTCCATAAAAATGCTGTTATCTTAAAAAAACTATGGGAAGAGGTAGCAGTCGAAGTAAAAAAAGATGGTAAGTACAAAAAAGTTATTTATTTATTTATGACGTGATATTTTTTTTGTACAATGATAAGTTAATGCTGTGAATGAATATTATGGCGTTGGATTATATTTTCTGGCAACGAGTTATTCTGTCAGGTAATCGATCCGATTCTGTTGAAATAATTCAACAAAATATCTCTAGTTTGTAATGCACTGTTTGAAAATCTATATTGAGTCCTGGTGGATATTGGTGCATTAGTAATAGTAGAATTTATGTCCTGTTGAAACGTAGATCGATCTTCCGTCATAACAAAGTTGTGTAGAATGCATACAGCTTTCGTAATTGAAATAGCAGTATTGACCTTAGTTTCAATAGCTTTCTGCAAAATCCTCCATTTTGCTGCCATTATACCAAAACAGCACTCTACACTTCTGCGAGCTCTTGAGAGTCGGTAGTTGTAAATAGTTTTTGTGTTCTCAATATTTCTTAATGAAAAAGGCCTCATCAAATAATTCATTAGTGGATAACCACCATCACCAACTAAGACAAATGGTATTTTAATATTTGTATTAGGAATTTCTTTCTCCGATGGAATATTGAGGCCATTCGTTTCTAACATGTAAAACAAAGATGAAGTTCTAAAATTTCCACCATCAGACTGACGCCCTTCTGCTCCGATATCTACTAAAATAATTTTACAATCCGCATCAACTACAGCTTGTAGTAAAATTGAAAAATATTGCTTGTAATTATAGTACAAAGACCCACTATTACATGGACACTGTACCCTTATATGTTTCCCATCAATTGCACCAATACAATTGGGGAAATTCCACTTGTTATAGTACTTATCAGCAATTTCATACCATTTCTCCGTCGTTGGAATTGGCATGTATTCGTCTTTCAGTGTGCTCCACAAAATATTGCATGTCTCGCTTACAATCTCAGAAACTGTAGTGCGACCTAAGCGGAAATGAAATGCAAGAGACCTATAGGATTCTCCAGAAGCCAAATATCTGAAAAAAAAAAGTATTTAATACCTGAACAACATATTGATATTTGACGACATGGTTGGCGCAGTGGCTGAGCGATCGACTGCTGCGCTGCGTGTCGCTGGTTCGATTCCCGCACGGAACAAATATTTGTATGACCTACAAAATAGTTGTTCCGGGTCTGGCTGTTTGTGTATGTGAATTTAAATGTTTGTAAACGCACCCACGATACAGGATTAATTCCTAGTGTGGGGCATCGATTAAAAAAAAAAAAAATTAACTGCTGGTTTTTGTTTCAGTCAAAACAGTAAAAGCAAGATGGAAAAATCTGAGAGCGTATTTTTTTAAAGAATGTGAAAAAATTGATAAGCCAAAGAGCGGAGACAGCGCTGATAAAATATGTAAAAGTACGTGGCAGTATTATGATCAATTACTATTTTTAAAGAGCAAGAAGAACCAGAGCGAGAGCCCCGCGAGAGTTATTCTATTACAACCAATACAACATTAGAGGAGCTGCAGAATCCAGGTTCTGTGCAGACTAATTCTACTTCAGAAACAATTACAAGTGATATTCTAGGATCTCAAAGTTATAGTCAAACATCACAAAGAAAGAAAATTCGTATGAACAGAACCGAAAACAATGATCAACTTTTAGAAATAGAAAAGAAGAAACTTGAGATTCTCGAGAGGGAAAGCATCAAAGAAAAAAGCGATGATTTACTGTTTTTTGAGAGTCTTTTGCCTTATTTGGAAAATATTCCACTAAGGCGTAAACTAAGGTTAAGATCGACGATTCAAGAATTAATTTTGGTTGAAATTGAAGCTGTAGAAAATAACATTCAACAATCGGTACCATCAGTGATGAATATTCCTGTACCAAATATAAATACTCAACAATCAGTCTATGAATTGCACGTCCAGAATTCATCTGAAAATTTAATTAATAATATACCCATGCAAATGGAGAACGATTCGGCTTTGATTAGTTACATAAACAATTACAAATAATTATATGAAGAATTGCTTTTTTCCATAGATCTTAAATTACTGTTCTTTAAGTTTTTTTGAATAAATAAAAATATGTATTTAGAGTTTCACTTACCTTAATGTAACGACTAGTCGTTCTTCGGCTGATATGCTTTTTCTAAGATGAGTATCCAAATGAGTTAATTTTCCTTTAACTTTACTGAGAAGTAGATCAAATGTTTCTCTTGCCATACGCAAATATTCGTAAAATTTGTCGTCAAAATTACGCAACTGTTTATACAGAACATTAAACTCCCCATGACTTGATCGTGACTTATTTATGTCATGAACCCAACATGATGGATAAGGCCGTGAAATGGTATATTTCAAATGTGAATTTTCTGTAAGTAGCAGTTTTAGAGCTATTTTTGAAAGTGACATCTCGTAAACGTGCCGACAAGCGAATGAACAAGGCACTTAGCGACCCACCTCGCGAACCACCTGTAGTGCGGCCAGCGTGTATCCTAGCAAGTAGCCAGAGCGCAAGCTACTAGGCTCTAGTCGCTAAGCAAGGCGCTTGTCTGTCCGGACGTAGCCTAAGAGTTAAAGATGCGGCGCGCGCGGCGCGTGAGTCCTGCATACACACATACAAACCGTAACCCCGCCTCCCCATTGTATCCTAGAGAGTCGCGTTTACCGAATTCACACGAACCCAGCCGAGCATTGCCCGAACTTGTGTTTACGTAAAATTGCGTTTTGTTGCTATCGCAAGTTGCGCGAATGTGTCACGGAAGCAAGTTTGTTTACTATTAAAGAAAGTTCGTGAAATAGTTGTGTGAGCATGGAACCAATTGCTGGACCAAGTACTGGAGACGTGCTAATTAAATACGTCCAAAGTAAAAAAGGAAAGAAAGTGTTGTTATGTGATAATTATACATACAGACCAATAAAAGTTAATAAGAATGGGAACAGTGTGTGGCGGTGTACAATAAAGACGTGTGGTGCCTTCCTAACTCTTAATAAATATGAAGATATTTTAAAAAAGAACGAACATTCTTTTCGGCGTAATGAGGCATCACAATTTGTGCGAGAAGTAGTGGAGGATATTCACCAAGAAGCCATGTCCACCTTAGACCAGGGAATTAATTTGACACATCAAATACCAAAATTTGAAAATATTAAAACTGGACTTTATAATAAAAGAAATAAAAGTTTTGGAGTTAAGCGTTTGTTTGGGAAATGTCTAACAGATGTGCAAGTAAGTAATTAATATAAAAATATGTATATTTTATTTGATGCCTTGCCCTTTAGAGTCACATTAATCTATGCTTTTTTTTTTTTGTTTTTTTTTGTTAGGTGTAAAATCATCGAATAACCCCTCCCGCTCTTGGGCAGAGCGAAAGGGAGTGTCAGACTTCTACTGACTAAAAACCACCCATGTTCCTTCTTCGCCCTCTATGTCGAGGCTGCGATAACCGTTGGACTACCCGCGGCCCCGACAGGAGATTAATCTATGCTCTAGCACAGATTACGTACAGATACTTCACTCCATAGAAAATTTACAAAACCTACTGCTATATTAGCCTACTCCGTCGTGTCAGCAACCACTGCATGCTAAAATGTGCTTAAATACTCAAGCGTACAGTTGTAATTGCTTCGCACCGCGCGATCCCACAGCAATCGCAGGGCTGCTCTTCGACAGCTGGGTCTCGAGGTGGCGCTTCACAAGTCGGAGGCCATGGGCTTCCATGGACGTGGGAATGCGCTGCCGTCGGGATCCCAGTTAATGGTGGGAGGGGTTCCCATCGGCGTCGAGTGTACTTTGAAGTACCTAGGACTCGTCCTCGACAGCCGGTGGAACTTCGTGGAGCACTTCCGACGTTTGGCTCCCAGACTGGAGCGGGCCGGGGCTGCCTTTAGGTGGCTCTTGCCCAATCTGGGGGGGCCAAACGCCTCCTGCCGGAGGCTCTACGCGGGGATCGTGCGGTCCATGGCCCTTTACGGGGCGCCGGTGTGGGCGCCTGCTTTGAGGAAGCGGGCCGCCCACTACCTGAACGTGCCCCAGAAGGTCATGGCCGTAAGAATGGTACGGGGGTACCGCACGATCTCCCGCGAAGCGGCGAACCTCCTTGCCGGATTGCCGCCGTGGGATCTGGAGGCCATAGTCCTCGCGCGCCTGCATCAATGGCGCGCGGAGGCGCTGCGCCGGGGGGTCACTCCGCTGCCGCGGCAAATTGCTGCGCGGCGGACAGACCTCCGGTGCGATCTCATGGCGACATGGAGACAGCGACTGTCGCAACCCCGTGCAGGGCACGCCACGATAGTGGCGGTAAGTCCCCTCTTTGAGAAGTGGCTTGAGAGGCGCCACGGCGCCCTCACCTTCCGTCTGACGCAGGTCCTCACCGGACACGGTTGTTTCGGGAGGTACCTGCACCGAATCAGGCGGGAGGAAACGCCCGGATGCCACCATTGCGAGGATCGGCCGGAGGACACGGTGGAGCACACAGTGGAGATGTGCCCCGCTTGGGCGGAGCCCCGCCGTGTTCTCGTAGCGGCGATCGGCGGCGGCGACCTCTCGCGCCCGGCCCTGGTGCAAGCCATGGTCCGGGGCGAGGAGGAATGGGACGCCGTCGCCTCCTTCTGCGAAGCAGTGGCGGAACGCGAGAGGGAGAGAACCTCTCGTCCTAGCCGCCGCGGGAGGCGCTCCGGGCGTCGGGGGTCCCGCGATGACCTCCGGCCACCGTAGACGCGGGCCTGTGGACGGTGAGTGATGGGCTAACTCGCCGTCCGTCCGTCTCACGACGAAAACAGGCCGTGTCGACGGCGCGTTCGTGTTCCACGCGCGCCTCAAAGAGATGTCAGCAACATGGAAGGGGCCCGTAAGGGCCCCTTCCATGTTGGGGCTGCGGGTAGTCCTCTGGTTATCGCGGCCTCGACATAGAGGGCGAAGAAGGAACATGGGTGGTTTTTAGTCAGTAGAAGTCTGACACTCCCTTTCGCTCTGCCCAAGAGCGGGAGGGTTTATTCGATGATTTTACACCCACCAAAAAAAAAAAAAAAAAAAAGAGGGCTGCTCTTCGATAAAATTAATTTAACATAACTTTTTGTGTTTATGTTATTCATGAGAACTGTGATTATGTTCTGACTATTTTTTTTATATCTAAAACAACACATCTAGATAAATAGAGGTCAGTATGTAGGTAAAATAAAAAAATCTTTAAAAGTTACATGTGTTTTATATATAATTATGTAGGTATCATGTTTAGATAAATTTTGTATGTCTAAACATAATCGTTATTTTCCTCAACGTTTTTGTAAATAACCGATCACTGCCAATGACCATAAATTTCTTGTTTTAGGTGCCAAAATCATTTCAAAACTTCACCCTTGCGGATTATGATGACGGTAAAAGGAGGATCCTTTTGTTTGCTACCGAGAAGAGTAGAGGGGAATTAGGAAGATGTCGTCATTTATACTGCGACGGGACTTTCAAAAGTGTGCCAAAACCATTTAAGCAGC
Source organism: Diarsia rubi (assembly GCA_932274075.1). Classification (NCBI taxonomy): domain Eukaryota; kingdom Metazoa; phylum Arthropoda; class Insecta; order Lepidoptera; family Noctuidae; genus Diarsia; species Diarsia rubi. Next base: position 18,988,390 of record OW026413.1, read on the forward strand.
TGTACAGCATCCATGGAGAAATCGATGGCGTTCTGAAGCCACTAGCATATGCTCTATTATGTGATAAAAAGAAGCCAACATATAAATTATTATTTCTGTTGTTGAAAACAACAGTAGCAAATATGCAGGTTGATTTTTTTAAAAGCGACTTTGAGGAAGCCGCAATCAGCGGTTTTTTAGCAGAGTTTCCAAATGCAGTTGCAAGTGGGTGTATTTTTCACTACAAACAAGCGCTTAAAAGAAAATCTCGAGACCTAGCTCTATCCAAAAATAGTATTTTTAGGAAGCATGTTGCTTTGTGTACTGTATTACCTCATTTACCTGCCTCAGATTTAGATGAGGCATGGCTTTATATAATGAGTCAGTCTCCACAGGACAAAAATGTCACAAAATTCAATGATAATATTGTTTCCCAATGGTTAGAACACCGATTTTGGAAAACCAAATTTACATGTTACGGTGAAAAGAATAAAACAAATAATTTCGTGGAATCACATTATTCAGACATTAATAAAAAAAATCAATCAAGAGCAAGGTGTAAATTTAGCCAAACTGCTAAGGTACTTACAAAACTATTGTAACAATTTTGCTGAAATAAGATTGAAAATGAACATTTCCGAAAATCAAAAACATGCCCAAGAAAGAAACAATGTAATTGAAAATATATTACATCAATACGTGTCTGGCGCTATCTCTATAGGACATTGCCTAGAGATGTTAAGATTTTAATAAGTATTTTTGCACCTGTTAGTAATGATTAATTAATCAGTAATAATTAAGATTTATGAAACTATCTGTGATTTTTAATATTAAAGATTTTTATAATATACATATTAAACTACTTTTAGTAAGATTAATATTGTTTCAATGTGATTGTAACTGGAAATATAATTTTATATCCTATTTGTAATTTGTAATTGTTAAACATGAACGAACCATCTGTGATTTTTTATTAATTAGTCAGTAATAATTAAGATTATGAAACGATCTGTGATTTTTAATTTTAAAGATTTTTATAATATACATACTTATACTACTCTTAGTATTAATGTTGTTTCAATGTGATTGTAACTTGGAATATGTTTTTATATCCTATTTGTAATGGAGAATGTTACTTTGCCAAATCGCCTGAAAGTTTGTCATAATATAGCCTGTATGGATACAAGTTAACAACTTTTTGTTTCTCTCAAAAATACCCAGTAGTTTTTATTTTATAAGCATTTAAAGTTTCGAAAAATATTCAGTCGCGCTGGCAGACTCGCTGATGCGTATGACGTCACAGTACCGTGGCGTGGAGCTAGTCGCCAGTGGTACACACAAAGTACTCTTGTAATTATTATGTAGGTCCTACTGCAATGTGATTATTATACGTATATAATTTATATTAAGTATATCTATGCGTTTTATTTATAACATCCTCTTTGAATACACAATAACATTGGTCCTTGTATACACATAAGAGTGCCGAAAGCAAAAAGATATTATTCTCTCAATTTCGTAATTTGGTTAAGCAACTTCGATGTTGATGATGGACACATGAGTTTTTAAAAATTATCGATATAATTCATTACGTTTACTTCATGCTTTTTCCTATTTTTAAACGTGGGAGCGCTTCGAGGAAAGAATTTTTAATCGTTCCTCGAAGCGCTCCTTTTGGGAGCGCTTGGAGGAATAACACGGGAGCGCTTAGATGGGAGCGTTTCAAAACGGGAGCGCTACGAGGAATACCTCTTTGAAACATAAACAATGACGTGATACGCGATAATAACTAATACCACTACTTACGAAACAAACCAAATTGTATTTGACTCTGTACTTAATCAATAAACCCTTTTGTTTTTCTGAACTAGTTTTAACTTATTTTCTAGTCGTGGCGAAATAACTAGCCGAAAGTGCTGCACAAATAAAGTTTCCGGCATTTCGCGTATTGTTTCTATACACTGACGATTTATGTCTCTATTTCGGCGCCTAAGCCACACTTCTTCATTATGAGTGCACCACAACATATTTAAGGTATGCATTTTAAATGTTAAATGGTACAAACCTTCCAAAATTGTAAAAACCAAACTTAACACTTCTCGGTCTCAAAACAGCTGGATGATATAGACTAGCGATGTGACGAGTTGGATTTTTTTTGACTCGAGTTACTCGAGTCGATATGGATACTGACTCGAGTCGCAACTCGAGTTGACTCGACTCGGTGTCTGGTACTGTACGGAACTACGGAGAGAGTGAGAGACCCCGAACGATTCGGGGAACTCGATTCAGCCAGCTTGACTCGAGGCGCATAAGTATTAATACGAGTACCTAATGACGTTGAATTGTTGTCATTGTTAATGTGATAATTGTGGTATGGCTAATCGAGTCAATTAACAACGCGAAAATCGCAATTTCGAATTGCGAATAGACTACAAAACAAAGAAAGTTCCTGTTTTTGTAGTCAAAATCGCTACGCTAAATACAAGTGATACAAGCCTACAAGTCCTACAGCAGCTTAGCCCTTTAACCGTCAACGGTCATTTTCGCGCATGCGCCAAATTGTCCACCAAAATTCCCGTTTTTTTACGAAATTCGGCGCGCCTGATTAAAACGACGATATCTCCGAAATTACGTTAGTTAGCTCGATACCAGTTATATCATTGGAATCGTTATTAAAGGAGAATGAGCAAAATGGTACCCGGCTCCAATAGATATGATTGTAGTGTCGTTTAAAAGGTCTTACCAAGAGGAACAATTTTTACTATAGCCGCCACTCTCAAATCTGATTGCGTTTGAAGATAAACGACAGTCTTACTAACTAATAAAAACCCTATTCCTTCAGTTTCCCTTTGCTTTCCAGGGCCACAGTAACCTGTTTAGACAGTCTCGTGGCCCCGGCGATAAACATACATATACGAGTATATTAGTTACCACTTATTTATGTAAGAAAATGAGTACCAAGGTAATATTTTCGGCATTTCCGTTCATGTTTTCTATTAATAACGTTTTTATGTAAGACTTTGCCATGCACTCCTCATTTTAACTCGAGTCCCGTTGCTCCTGAGCGCGGGGTGTGCGCAAGAGCAGCGGGGGAGGGAGAGGAGGGGATCGACTGACACCAGACGTGTTCGCGTCCTGCGTCAGTCGCTCGTTCGTTTTGCGCTCGTGACGACGTTTAGCTGCTGTTTGAGTTTCTTTTGTGCTTTCATAACTCGGTTTTATTAACTACTGACCCCTGCGCTCCTACTGGACTTGTTACCCGCTCTAATTAACGCTGACCTGTGCTAGTGTTGTGGACTATACTGATTTGCTTTTACAATCCAACGAAGCTCGATCGGTAACGCTATGCCGGTGGGTTGTGGAAGTGGCAAATGGCCGGTTTAAACGTGATTTTAAGCTCTTGCGGCAAAAATATTTTAATAAGTCACTGCCCAATATGTTCACTGATTTTAAGATTGCCGCAGCTATCACGAATCACTTCCACCAACCCATCGTGGATAGCGTACACGCAGACGAATTCGTCCATATAATAAGGCAGAAAATAGATACCCCGAATCTTCTGCATATGTATGTAGAGAGAAAACGGCTTAACCACAGAAGAGTAGATTTTCAGAGGATGGAAGCGAGCCAGATTGAAAACTTCCCTTCAATGACGGAGGAGGATATAATTCTATTAGCGCTAGGTACATACCAACTCAAGCTGGCAAGATCTTACTGTGCCGAGCATTTATCAAATGGTCTATATATAATTGAAACGTACAGAGAGGGAGCACTTGATGATCTGCCAGACTATGGCATACACGAAGATGCCTGGCTTTTGCGTGGACGAATCCAGTCGCGACATGTCCGTGTAAAAACATATTTTTGTTATATATTAATCAGCAGTGCAAATAATATTGTCCAACAGTATTGCACATGTTTAACCGGGCGACGTACGATCGGCACTTGTGCACATATAGTGTCCATCGTATGGTACTTAGGCTATGCGAGGCATACGGGATTTACTGCTCCGGCATCTTTCCTCAATGCTGTTATAGTTGATACCGATATGTAATGTTTTAAATCTACTCACTTATTGATAAAATATATGTTTTGTATTTAAAGAATGCTTGTTTTCTTACTTCTTTTAATAATAGAATCCTAAATGTGTTATATCATGTTATTCTAGCTTTATTTTACTTATATAAGTAGTTTGTAATAAATTCTTCATCATTTATAAAACACAAGCTGTTCCCCGTGGTTTCACCCCTGCTGCTCGGCTCCTTTTAGTCGTAGCGTAGCGATGATATATAGCTTATAGCCTTCCTCAATAAATGGGCTATCTAACACCTAAAGAATTTTTTAAATCGGACTAGCAGTTCCTGAGATTAAAGCTTTATAATAATAAGTATAGATAGTGAGATTACTGCTTTCCAAACGTGAATAGGGACAGGCGCCATGGTAGACGTTTTTCTGCATCAAAATGTCTATTCAATGATATCGCGGGTCTCAAACCATAGGGGCGTATCCACAAAACCCCTACTTTTCAGGAGAGACAAAAAACGTAATAACTTTTCTTGTGATTGAGCCAGCTTGTTGTGTTTTTGCATGTAGCTATATATTTACACTGCAGTCAATATGGAATGCTTGATTTTAAGGTATTCCCTCTATTACACTAGTTTTTAGCTGATACGTCTATTTGCCATGACGAATATACGGTAAAACTCCGTCAAAGTTCCCCCAAAAATGCATGGAATTTATGGACGTAAAACCCTTCTCCTTAAATTATTAATATTTATACCTTTATTTATTTTTACCTAGTTGGGGGCTCAAAATATTGCAATTTAGGAATGAGAACTCATCAAAATTAACGTTATTTGTGTGATTTTCAAAATTCATACGCCTGTCTGGCTTGTCATTTATATTGAGAGGTGTTTGAATTCAATGTAGAGGTATAAACCAGTTTTGTTCTACAATCTAGACAAAAAAAAACCAAATGGTAGTAATAACACAATGTTTTCTGTGTGAAAAGAAAAATAAGAATAATAAAAATAAAATTTATTCATAAATCTGAACGTAATTATTTTAAATGACTTAAAATCACAAACATTTAAAATTGAGCTCAAGGCACATTACAAGAAACAAAATAAAACTGTAATCTTATGAACATAATTATTTGAAACTTAAAAAGGCTTTTACACAGAATAATAAAATTTTATAAAGAATAAAATCAAATTTTTAAAAGCAACAGTCATAAAAACTAAGGAGAATAAATTCTTTAAAACAATAAAAGATTAAAAAAAAATAAGAGCAGAGGAAACATTGCACAAGTAATGTATAAAGCGTGTATTAGAAAGCAAACCTTTCTGATACATGCTGTAGATATTTAAACTGTCCTTAATTAATTTTTGTTCCTAGGTCGACGTCGTATATAAGATGCTCTTGTTGCAGCAAGGGATAAGTCGTCGTCGTCATTTGTAGCTCCTGTTTCTGAATTTCCGTTTTCTACTACAGGCAAATTTTCGTAATAGCTGTGGTAATTCTTTGGAATAGTTCCATCCTTACACATTGCCATGAGGTCTTTATATTTGACTTGTTTTAGTGGAAGTGGTTCTGAGTACAGATTTGTATCCATAGAAGAGGAAATGTCTGACCGCGTTACTTTTCTGGTAAACCTTACCTCCTTAAATTCTTCCCAGTAATCAAATTTGAAGAAAAGCGAATTGGGAACATCTTTCCTCACCTGTATCCATCTGACATTAGTCCATTTTAAAATCGTTCCATCCGTGGCTTTTATTGTGTTACCAATAGAGATACCTCGCATTGCCTTAAAGTCTTTAAATTTTGAATGGTCTAACACCTCAACAATGTATGGATTGTCTTTCCGTGCCAATCGTATCACATTTAGCCAGTCTTCGGGAATATAGATTTTGGCGTATTCCGAAGCCCGTTCTATTGTAGAATGCATGTTGTCACATTCCATGTGGGTGTGACCTGGTTCGAGAAACTTGTAATCAATAATTTTCACATTATTTTCTGGAGACATCATTACATACCGTAGCATTGTAGCAACCACTGAATTTCGATTTTGTCCTGGGCAGCAATCAGAATAAAGAATCAGGTGTTCCACATCGGTAAGCTTGGTGATATAAGTATACAAACAGGTTGAGACTTCATTTGCTCCTCTGTTCCCCTCGTACTCTGGCCATAAGTAACAGTAGCCCTGTTTGCTCACTGCATTATGTATTGTGAAATTCATACAGCCCAATTTCCTTTTATAAAAGACAGGTTTACCCAAAACTAATGGACAATATAACACTGCTTCGAAATCAAAGGTACAGACAAGAAGAGTAGAGTCAACCATTGCCTTTAATTTATCAGTCTTCTTTTCTTCTTTGGCATATTCTTTCCTATTAAAATGTTCTTCATACTCCGCCTGTTTTTCTTTCTGTTCTTCTTCGGATAACTGCTCAAACTTATGACACCAACATTGGTCTTTTCTCGGCTTGTGAAAATCTATGTTCTTTTCCAGAATTAATTCCTTGTATGAAGTCTTGCAGATAGGAACGTTGTTATTCTCCATGCAATGTTCTTTATATAATTGATACAGTTTTTCTCTATTTAATGTAGGCTCCAAATATATTTTTTTTGTATCTTTACGACACCAGTGTGATGGTACTGCTGGAAACAAATCAATATAATCTTTGGCGAATTGAATTTTTATATTATCATATTTATTTGATGGTACATGTCGACCTCGTTTATCGGGAGATATAATTTCACAAACTCCTCTGCGTGCTTTATCTAAAGCAGTGCGGACCATTTTGTCGCTTATATGCAATGTTTTCAAAAAAAAAGGCTGACAAACTAAAACGGTATCTGAATTTACTTTAAAACTGTACTGGAGTGTAAACTTTCTTCTGGAGTTTATAACACGTGATCCTGCAGCTCCAGTTACAGTTACGTTTTTGGACAAAAAATCTCTTTGCCTGTCAAGACCCCCCAAGCCCCAGAAAGAATCAAAAAGCTTTTGTCTTGTTCCACTGTCAAATTTTAAATGGCATTGTTTTTGACATTTGCATGGTTCATAGCTGCACTCTTTTGCAGGTTTATTCTTGCCTAGAGCCGACGTATATGCAGCGCCACTGTTTCTTTTAAATTTCCTTTGGTTTTTTTTCCACAGTTCTGGTAACTTTCTTTTATTTCTTTTTGGCAAGGGGGAATCAACCTCCTCTTGATAGCTTTCACTAATGGAGTTTACTGATACTGGATCTTCAATATCAAAAGTCTGTTGTGGGGTATTTAAATTGTTTTGTGGAGGAGGTTGATTAGATGATGGTGTAATTGGGGTTATTGGGGATGGCTGACTTTCAATATCTGAAGGAACGTAATTAGGGTCTGCCACAGAATCATCATCATCAAAGTCTATCCCTGTTTCTGGTAATGTTTCATTATTGATGTTAGATGTAGTGGTTGGTGTTTCTATTATGCTAGGGCTTGACAATGGCTGCACAGATTGGATTGGAGTAAAAAGTGGTGTAAGCTCTTGTTTACTTTGAACTGAAGAATATTCTGGCTCTTCAAGAGGTATTTCGTTGGGTATAAATACTGACATTGGTGACAAATGTGAGTTTAATGAAATATCTTTGGTACTATTGTCGAAGAAACTGTTACTAATGCCTAAGTTTTCCATTTCAACTATTGTCACTTGTTGTTCAACTGTTAGAGGTGAATCCCTGAATGTATTCACTGGCGATGAATGTAAAATTCGAATTGGTTCTTCGACTGGAAGTGGTAACTCCTCGTAGTCGTCCATAGTCCGAGACCCTGTAATTTTATATAACATGAGAGAAAGAAAAATTCAAATAATTAACAGGTCATCATAACCTATAGGTACTATTTCCATTTTTTTCTGGCCAGTCATATAGTTAGCAATGTTAGCATCCTTCCTACTATATAATATTATAAACGTGAAAGTTTGGATGGATGGATTTTTTATCCCGATATTCCCACGGGATCGAAACTTAATATGCGGGTGAAACCGCGGGTGCAGCTAGTTCTAACAAAAACTATTTTAAACTAGCTGCGCCTATATGTGCCAAATTACATCCAAATCAAAATTACATCAAAAACATTTTACAAATATGTACCATACCTACCAACTCGCGCTAAGGATACCTACCTGTTGAACACAAACGATCGTAAAACTACCTACATCAGTATTATTTACGTTATTGTTATATTATCAACAGTAATTCATCATATAAACAAGAAACAACATCCTAATTAGTCAAATAACAAGTACCTATACTTTAAAACAAGACATTTCAATTCATTATAAGGTATAATCAAAATTACTTACCATTATTGATAAACACATCACTGTTTAGTGCTAAACGCAAGATATTGCCACTACGCTTCATTATTCACAGTAAATTCACTAAAGTTATTCCGCGCATTAAAATTACATCTACTCGCTATGGCAGCTCACTGCAGAATGACTGTGTGTGTGTGTTTCCGTCCGTGTTGACATGACGATACGTCCGCGTAATGACGAAATCTTGAGACTGCAATACTAAAATATGTAGACGTATGTGCATACGTCCGCAGTGATGACTAAATATCCCCAGGATCATGTTGACATTGATGGTCGTATGCGCATACGTCTATATGGCTCGACACAATGATTTCAGGTTAAAATAAAACAAACAGTCGTATGTGCATACATCTATATGGCCCGACTGGATTTCCTAGGATCATAATAAAATTGAAAGTCGTAAGTGCATACGTCTATAAGGCACGTCAAAACTGCCTCAATAAGCAATAATATTGCTCTTACGTCTATTATACGGCTTTATGGCCTAAAAATAATTGTAGACTGTCTAGCTTACGGCAGATAATATTTTGCAATTTATACAAAAAGTAATAAGTATTAAATTATAAGAAAAATTTAGGTTATGTATTGCCTAAAGTAGAATCCAATTGCATCAAAAACGAAAAAACGCATTTTTGCGTATACGCCCCTATGGTTTGAGACCCGCGATATATTAATGAGGACTATTGGAGCGGGTACCACGTTCCATACATTTTTGCCCATTGTCCTTAGCTAACAGGTTATGTATGGTTTAGTATAGTTTTGCCTTGTAATGTATTAGTAATTGTAATGTGTGTTCAGTGTTAGGGATTTTTACCAGTTTCTTGTGTAAAGGTAATTTTAATAAAAAAAGTAAACCATTATTTCAAAAACTTATTGTTTTATTTCCACTAGTACACATTAGGTAACATAAATCAAACAAAAGAATACAGGTTGCCACATATTTTTATCGTCTCACAAGCATAACAAAACATGACGTCATTTACGAGTGCCGGATTCTAAACAAAAGAATGGGTTTGTTTACACTTCTATTCTCAGAAAGCTCAGCGCTAAGTGGCTCGAGTTACATTTTTATAATAATGTTTGGTTCACATACTTGACACCAGAAGAGTGTCAGCTGTTACAAGTTATTTAGATAAAAAATACCAAGGCAGACACTTGAAATCAGGCGTAAAAAACACCTACTCATACTTTGCATCACTATTTCAATTCTCCTGCCTCAATTTTAAATCTTATTTATCTTTCTCCATGTTGAAGATATTTCCAAAACGTTAGGCACATAAAAATGCACACTGCCTAAGAAAAATATCACACAAACCAACAATCAAAACGAACAATTTGACTAAAAAAACACAAGTACATGAACATAGATCATAGAAAATATGGATACGGCCAATACTGTCAAAATCAAAAAAATCTAAATCAAAATCAAAACTCATTTATTCAAACTAGGCTGATAATCAGCACTTTTCGAACGTCAAAATTTACTTTACTTTACTTATTTACAAGAGACAGTCCCCCAAAACGCCCCCCCTTCGACACTTCCTAGTGTTTTTGCTGGAAAGAAGAAGTGGCGGAACAAACTCCCCAGCACACATCTGTCTGTTAGGTTGGTTAGAAGAACCAGACTCGATACAATAGTAAGGCAAGTATAAAAAAGTATATAATAATAATAAAAAAAAGACATAACATATCAGTAAACTAATCTTGGAGAAAGAACATAAATAAATAACAAACATTGTCTTGTGTTCAACTCAGCGACCAACTGTTCTTATCATTTAAGTAGTCGTTAATGGAATAGTACGCTTTTAAACAAAGATTAGATTTTACTTTGGCTTTAAACGCATTAAATGGCAAGTCTAGAAAAGAAGATGGCAGTTTGTTATAAAATGTTATACCAAGCCCGACGAATGAATTATGAACTTTGTGAAGCCGGTGAAAAGGAGCGCGTAGTTTATGCTTATTTCTAGTGTTAAAGTTGTGAATATCACTGTTTTTAGTGTACAGGTGGATATTTTGTTTAATATATAAAATGTTGGCAAAGATGAACTGAGAAGCAACAGTGAGGATACCAATCTCCTTAAAAAAATCTCTAAGAGAAACTCGGGCACCCAGCTGATAAATTGCACGAACCGCTCGCTTCTGCAGAACAAATATATTTTGAATATCAGCAGCTTTGCCCCACAGCAGAATACCGTATGTATGTCATACGGTATTCTGCTGTGGGGCAGAGCATTAATTTGAGAAGGTTTGAGAATTAATTTTTCAAAAATTTTGCTAAAAGCAGGTAAAATAGAAATTGGTCTAAAGTTACCGATATCGTTTTTACTGCCTGATTTAAATAGAGGGATGACTTTACTGCTCTTCATAAGGTCAGGGAAAGTCCCCAAATCGACGCATTTATTGAAAGTAACGGCAAGACAGGGGGCTACAATGTCGATTATGTTACTTAAAAGTTTAATAGAAATGCCCCAGTAATCACCTGTGTTTTTAGACTTAAGTGAATTAAAAACGTTAACTACATCACGAGGCGTTACATGTTCGAAACTAAATACTTTACCACATTTAGACACGCTGCTATGCAAAAGATCTTCGGCTTTAGACGGCAACGAACTCAGGGAACGAGTCGTCGCTATAGGTATGCTGGCAAAATACTCATTAAAAGCCTCGGCTACGTCGGCTGCTTCACTAACTAATTTGTTACCCACCATGATCTCGAGGTGATTATCTTGTTTAACAGATTTACCCGTTTCATTGTTAATGATTTTCCAAGTGGCTTTAACTTTATTATTAGAATTTTTAATAGTCTCGCTTAAGAATTTTGATTTTGCAATAATACAAATCTTTTTAACATTTGTCACATGTGAACAAGAAAAAATTATATTGAAATCAAAAACATTTTTCATACTTCTACATAGTTTTATTATTTTAAGTCTTTTATCGTGTACATATATTATGTATAAAATATGTAAAAAAAAAAAAATGAAGCAGCATTGCAATAGACGACAATCTTTTGGAAAAAAAAGCTGCAAATAAAGGCATCAACATCACCACCACGTCAGAAGAAGAACCACTAGATATCACGCTACACCGTCACATATTAAAATTAAAAAAAAAATGTTAAACGTAAACCTTCATTTGCAGTCGGGTAAAAGTTAAAAGAAAATGTCAAGTAGTCTTTAGTAAAGTAGTCTTTTTTACAAAAATAAGCACTGTAAAATAATGTATTGTCTTTACATGTATAATAATAAAATAAAAAAGACCCAAGGCTGGAAACAAAGGATACAACGGCGGATGAACAATAACACTATTCGCACAGTCAATGAAACGAACAGAGTGTGTTACAAAAAATTGTTCTATAAATACAATATATAGATACATACAAAGAAATATATATTTATAAAAACATTTTACGTAAACTATAAATTAAATGGTGTGGTGAGCTACGAAACAGTTTTTAATGCAAAGGGTTTTATTGCAACCGACACAGAACGTGTGGACCCTTTTTTGGCATATAATGCACAACCGTCGGGGACGGCGTGCATTAACTGGGTCCACATCAAATTCGTCGATTCGATGTACCGTCGCATCGAATGGTTCTCCATCCCTTCGCGTCGGTGCATCGAATCGAGTGTTCTGTGTGGTTGCAATAGCGGGAACGGGATTGAGGGGGGGACGATGCTTAGAAAGAAGGGATTTTATAAGGGTTATACGGAAATTTCGATGAGATATAGAAGAAGAGTGATGATGAATGATGAAGGAATTTAAAACGGAGATATTTAATAATCTCCTAAACAATTTTTTGTACCACACCATTGTTCGTTTCCGCTCGACCGGATACATTGCCAGGAGCTGGTCTTTTTTGTCCACCCCACCCATCATGATATTGTAGTCCAATATCAGGATGGGTTTGGTGGAACCCCGGATTGTTTGGATGCCGTTACCATGGTATGTTGAGATAGTAGCCACACGGTTAGAATCTTTCCATACCATGATATCGACATCCCCCGAGGTAAGACCAGATATATCCCCCGGGCGCATGTTCCGCTTGGTCAGACTGTGCAGGGCCTGCGGAACAAACTTACGATCGGTCCTCAGGGTCCCTACACAATCAAAGCCCAAGGACTTAAGTCGTCGAGCGAGACATGGCGAATTGTAGAAATTGTCCATCCACAATGTGTATCCTTTGTGCTCCAGACCTTGGGTCAGCCGCAGCACTATTGACGGCGTAGGTGCCTCCATTGGATCTTCAAACTGCTGTGGTGGCAATAGACTTCTTTTATGAGCGTGAATCTCAAACCGCCATAGATAGCCGGTTTGAGATTCACATATCTCATAAGACTTGATGCCTCTTTTTGCAGCTTTATTTGGAATGAGCTGGCCGATATCCAGCCAGCCCTTCCACATCAAAAGACTCTCGTCTAAAGCAATGTTCTGCGTTGGTGTGTACAGTTGTTGGAATTTCTTGTTCAAATGTGACAGTATTGGTTGAATTTTAAAAAGTCTAGCCTCGGAGGTATCCCGATTTAGTGCACACATGTCAATAGTACTATTGAAATGAAGACATTTACTTAAAAGTATGAACCTATTTATTGACATGTATGCACTAAAACCTGCAGGGCTAACATGCGCAAGTCGACAAGATTTTGTCGACGCATTATCTCGTGCTGAGACGACATATGTCTGTTTGTCGATGGGAGCTAACATGGCGCCACTTAAATCTCATGTCGTTCTGCTAAAGAACTCATGTCGTTCTGTCAAACCTGTTTTTGTCGTCAGGCTCTAACATGCGCGCTATATTTAGTCGAATTTTGACGTTTTCCTGTGACAAGTTTCTCGTCGATGGTTTTCGTAGACGAGAAACCGCGAAAAACTGAGAAAAAACTGTAAAAAAGGGTAACAGTGTTCTGTAAAATTTATGAAACAATTTAAGTATAATGGCGGTGCCGTACTATAATTATCTATTAACTGTGTATGAGGAAAGGGAAGCAAGAAAAATACAGAGGAAGATGATTCGCGACGTCTGCAACCCATTCGACTTAAGGGATAACGAGTTCCAGTCTCTCTGGCGAATTACAAAGCCTATGGCTATTTATATTATAGATAAGCTCCAAGAAGATTTGGAGCCTCGAAACAGCTGTGGTTTACCTGCCTTTTTAAAAGTAAGTATCTACCTACCTATTTACCCACTTAAACTTCTGTTACTATGTGAAATTCCCAAAATATTGATTTAAATTCTTATATGTATGTTTTAACCAAAAGTAAAGTCCAATAAAGGTATTGCTAAAGAGGTGTGATTGTTTCATGTTTAATTCCAGATTCTGTGTTGCATTCAATTTTTAGCAAATGGAGGTTACCAAAGGCAGGTTGGGCAGGACCATACATTATGCCAAGCACAAACTACAGTCAGCAAGTATCTTGACCAGTTTCTGCAATCAATTTATAGGAGGTTGGTATGTCACACACATTTTGTACTATTAAGTACCTAAGTATTGTGGTCCTTTAATGTATGGTACCAACATTGTTTACTTACTGTGTATTATTTGCAGACTCTTGGCTGAATGGGTCCACTTTCCTGCCTCACAACCTGCCCGAAGCAGTGTAGCCTTAGGTTTTGAGGAAAAATTTAACATGCCAGATATATTAGGCCTAATAGATTGCACTCATGTTAAAATTTTCCCTCCTTCTGGGCCACAAGGATCCCAGTACAAAAATAGAAGGAAGGATGCTCATACGCTAAATGTCCAACTGGTAATTAAGCATCAATCAACCTATTCATTTTACTTACATTTATATTAATCATAATAAATTTATTGGTCAGACCCAAACTGCATATTTTGTACCTACATATTACACGAATTGAAGCAGTTAACAAATTATTTCATAGTAAAAAACGAATATTACAAAATTACTTACCAAGCTTAAAGCTAGGCAAGAGGTTTCAAACCCTTACATGAGATGTAATTATGTGGTACAGTCAATAATGTAACTCTGTGGCTCCGTTTATATAAGAAACAGGCAACTTAGTTCAGTATAGGTCAGCTACTTGTCTACATTATGTATATATGAACCTCTTATCACGACTTTGATACTTATGAAGGCAGATTGCAGATTCAGAATGCAGGATACTTAGTGTGAATGCCAGGTATCCTGGCAGGGTTCATGATGCATTTATCTGGAGCCATTGTGCTGTGAAACAGGAGATGAAGAGGCTGTACAATACAGGGATTAGAAACTATTATCTCTTGGGTAAGTAAGAAGCTAAGGAGTATCTGGTAAGCTAGGTAAAACTAAATAATTTATCATAATAAATGAGACGATGCATTTTTATTTGGTATTTTTAATTATGTTTGGTTACATAATTGACTCTAATAAATGGTTCTTTTAAATCAACACTTACAGATAAATAACAAAATTGTTTATTGCCGAACACTAAACATTAAAAAATCAACATAACAATAATAATTGGTAATATTATAGAATCAATTTTCTTCCCAGCATCTTCCTATTTTAGCGTCTGCAGCTGCGCTTTCTGCAAAAAAAAGAAAAACTGTTTTACTGAGTTCTAAATATTTCCTTTGTTGACGCAGGAGACTCAGGGTACCCATTGGAACCATGGCTCATGACCCCCGTGTTAAATGCTGAGCCAAACTCACCAGAACAGCGCTACACAGACTGGCACTGCAAAGTTCGCAATGCAATAGAGCGAACAAATGGGTACTTAAAAGGAAGTCTGAGGTGCTTGGGGATAGATTGGGTACTGCACTATTCACCGGAAAAAGCTTCACAAATCATATATGCCAGCTGCATCATTTATAATTTGATGAAGCATTTTGGGTAAAAACTTTTTTTATATACAAATTGTACCCCATTCTATAATATTACAGTACTGTGAGTGAGATTGTATTTTAAATTTTGCAGGGTTCCATTAGAAGAGCAAGAGGAAGATAACCGTGACAGTGGAGATATCAATGAATTTAACGAAACACCTGTACGTCTGCTAAGACTGTCCCAAGCCAGACGAGCTGAATTAATTAATCACTTTATTTAATAATATAATAATAACTTTTATGTATATTATCAATTGTAAATAAATGTTAAAAGATATGTATTATGTTAAAATTTTTAATGTAACAGCAGATTTTTGGAGATGGTCCATTGTAAAAGTTGTATGTATCAATGGGTACTTTCACTACTTTCACCCCCTTTCAGCTTGAAGTTACATAGTAAGTTAAAGATTCTTACATTAACTGCAGGTTCCGTTTTTTTAAAACTTTGGTCTGCTGCTTCAATTTATTAATCTGC
Source organism: Diarsia rubi (assembly GCA_932274075.1). Classification (NCBI taxonomy): domain Eukaryota; kingdom Metazoa; phylum Arthropoda; class Insecta; order Lepidoptera; family Noctuidae; genus Diarsia; species Diarsia rubi. The sequence continues at coordinate 19,004,027 of OW026413.1, forward strand.
TCTTGTTATTCCGCTCTCTTAGTATGTTGCTGTGGCGTGCCTCCTTCACTAACTCCTGAAATTTCTATTCTATTCTATTTCTATTTTTAAAAAAACGTTGCCCCACACTAGGAATTTCTCCTGTATCATGGGTGCGTTCACAAACATTTAAATTTATATCATCAATATTGTTACATCAGTACAGACAAAACTGAATTAGCTACTTTTAATTTCGACAGGACAGAGATACCACACGAGTGAAGTCGCGGGCGGATGCTAGTTATATTCTATTCTATTTCTATTTATCTTCGGGGACGCCGGCAGACACCAGACGGGCGATCAGTCCTTTCGTTGTGGATTATTTCGCCCAGTTCCCCATTTTGGTGGATCCCCTTCATGGGTTACTGGTGGTCGGCATCGCGAATCTTCCTGTTGCCTTGCAGAAGCTCACCAGTTGTTCGGTGGAGATTTCTGCGAGCTTCTCTTCATTAATCTCATCTGTTCCTAGGATTTCCCATCTGAGTGGCCCATACATTGTGCATTCCGCCACAAGGTGGAAACTTGTTTCTTCTGCTTCTCCACATGCTGGGCATATGGGATCTTCCTTTACTTTCATAATCGTCAGATGTCTATTGAGTCCACAGTGTCCTGTTGCGACCCCTACTACTAGTCTTATGTTTCCCTTGCTCATTCTGAGTAACTTGTGGGATTTCTTTTCATCATATGACTTTAAGAAGATTTTTGATTGTCGACAACCTTCTGTTGCGTTCCATCTTCTATTTGACTCTCTTGTAGTTATTCTATGGATGATTCCTTTTGTTATATTATGTGGGATCGGTAACCTGGGCTCTGGTCCCACAAAGGTTTCATCTGCTCCTTTTCTGGCTAATTCATCTGCTATCTCATTCCCTTCGTGTCCTTGATGACCAGGGACCCATGCGACTGTTACTTCTGCTTTTTCCGCTAGTTGGTTGAGTGCTTCCTTGCACTCTTTAACCAGTGCAGATGTGACTTCCACTTTGTTCAGTGCTTTGAGTGCTGCTTGACTATCACTGTATATAACTATTTTGGAAAGATCACCTGTAAGGGCGTTTCCAATTATTCTGGTACATTCCATAATGGCATGTATTTCTGTCTGGAACACACTTGCGCCTGTTCCTAGTGAGAATGATCTATTTATTTCCAGTCTTGGTATGTGTATCCCAGAGCCGGATAGCTTAGTTGATTCTTTCCTTGATCCATCTGTATAGCAGACCGCTATAGATGGATCACTCTCGACTGTCCATTCTTCTCTTGAGCCTATATGTATTCTATACTTTTTGTCGAAGATCTTCTCTTTTTTGATTAAGTCATTGTTGGCCATAATCATTGATAGATTGTCTTCGTACAGATTTGCTATCTCCGAGTGACCTTTGTCCATAAAATTGCCTTTCCAGAGATTCAAGCTTTTCAGTTTGAACCACTGCTCCAAGGCTCTTTTCTTGACTTGTAGACTAAGCGGTATCATTCCTAGTATGACATCCAGGGCCGCTGAGGGAGTCGTCCTCATTGCCCCAGAGATCATTAACCCGGCCATTCTTTGAACTTTTACTAGCTCTGTGCTGTTACTCTTGATTTGTGTTCTGTGCCACCATACTATTGCTCCGTGTATAACTCTGGGTATGATGATGGCATTGTATATCCAGGCTACTATAGCCGGTTTCATTCCCCAGGTTCGACCTATAGCTCTTCTGCATTGTAGTAATGCAATTTTTGCTTTCTCACATGTTTCTTTTATATGCGTCTTGTATGACATGGTTTTGTCTAAGATCACTCCTAAGTATTTTATTTCCTTAGTTACTTCTATCCGTTCACCGTCTATGTATATTGGTGATAACTCCGTGTATTTCTTTCTTTTTGTAAAAAGGACTAACTTCGTTTTAGTGGGGTTGAGGTTCAGTCCCCTTTCCCTACACCATTCGAGGGTAGCCCTAATTCCTTTCTTCATTACGTCACTCATGGTGCTAAGTACTTTTCCAGTTATTAATAGCACTCCATCGTCCGAGTATGCTTGTATATATATGTACATCTTGTTTAGCTTCTTAAGCAAGTCGTCAAGTACCAAACACCATAGGAGCGGCGAGATGCAGCCTCCCTGGGGAAAGCCCCTCACCGCTCTCACTGTGATGGTATTGTTACCTAATTCGGCCTGAATTGCTCTGTGTCTTAGTACGTTTTCTATCCATCTTGACATGTAGCTTGCTATGCCTTCTCTTTGTAAAGCGGCCTTGATCGCTGTGGAGTTGGCTTTGTCAAAAGCTCCCTCCACGTCGAAAAAGCAGCCCAATGCAAAGTCTTTGTTTTCTAACGCTCTTTCGATTCTTACCGCTATGTTATGGAGAGCTGTCTCCGTGGACTTGCCCTCCATATATGCATGTTGATTCCTCTGTAGCGGCGTGTCACTTTTTTCCACTTTGTTTCTAATGTGTCTGTCTATTATTTTCTCTAGGGTTTTCAGCACGAAAGACGAGAGACTGATGCACCTAAAAGATTTTGCTTCCTGGTACGTCGTCCTCCCAGGCTTGGGGATGAAGACTACTCTAACTTTTCTCCAATTTTCAGGTATATGGCCTGTGGCCACACTACTTCTGAATAGAGCTAGTAGATCTTTGTTAATATACTTGTGTGCCTGCTGTAATATCTTCGGGAGTACACCGTCCGGGCCAGGTGCTTTGTATGGTTGGAAGGATGATATACTCCAATCTATTTGGTCTTCTGTAATGATTTCCTCGACCTCAGATTGTGTCACTTCGTCTTGGTTTTCGGTCATCATTGTTTCTTCTTGATAGGTTTCACATCCGGGGAAGTGACTTCCCATCATTTCGTTTAGTATCTTTTTGGGTCGGATATGATCTCTTCCCCTATCTTTAGGCTTCCTAGTTTGCATGCCTTGTCTTTCGACAACACCTTGACTATTCGCGCAGTATCAGTGTGTCTACTGATATTTTCACAGTAGGCGTTCCATCCTGATCTGCTTTCTTTCCTGCACATTTGTCCTAGTTTGTTCCTTAGTTCTCTATATTTGTCCCAGTTCTCATCGCCCCCTTTTCTGAGGGCAGTTCTAAGAGCTCGACGCGTGCTTTTTCTGATCTTCCTTAGTGTTTTGTTCCACCATGGTTGGCCTTTACCTAATTTTAGTTCCTTAAGAGGGCATGCGCAGTGGTAGGCTTCTATTAATGCCTCCTCTAGACGCTTGGCTTCCTTTTCGAGTTCCTCTGCTGTTTCGTAGCTTTGTTTTTGGCTAGGAGACCATGTCTTTATTTTTGAGTCAAAAATCTCCCAGGAGGCTTTCTTTGCGTTTCTGATCATTACCTTCTCCATCTCACAGTCAAGACTGAAGGTGATTCTACGGTGATCCGAGTAAGAATCCTCCTCGTCGACTCTCCAGTCTTTTATGTGTTTGCTTATCCTGCTGGATGCCATCGTAATATCCAGCACCTCAGTTCTTGACCTGGTTATAAAGGTGGGTATGTTACCTACATTTAGTATTTCTAAATTACTGCTTATAATAAAGTCTAGTAGCAAGTCACCTTTTTTGTTGCAGTCTGTGCTACCCCAAGCCACATGATGTGAGTTGGCGTCGCACCCCACAATAATCGGAATATTCTTACCTCCATACTTGTTTATCGCCCGCTCCAGTTCTGGTGTTGGCGGCTTGTAGTTGGTCTCACTTGGAATGTATGCTGACATTATGGCTGCTCTGCATTTCCCTCCACTTGATGGGGAAAAGTCAAATTCTGCCACAATCAGGTCTCTGTAACATTCCACTTCGATTAGTCCTAATGTTTTAGCTCTGCTACTGGCAAAAATGCATGTTCTGGGATTCGACTCACCTCCCTTAAGGTAGATGGTGTCTCCTCCCATACACCCCATGCCGACCACTCTTCCTTTATGGATGTATGGTTCTTGTAGCAGAGCTATATCTATATTATTCGCAGCCATGTATCGGCAGAGTTCTGCCGTAGCCTCGCGGCAATGGTGCAAATTCAACTGAAGTACCCTGAGGTGTTGTGTGTTTTTGTTTTTTGTGTTCATGAGTGTGTGTTGTTTGAAGTGTGTGTGTATGTTTGTAGTTGTTTGTTTGTTTGTTTGTTGGTGTTTGTTCGAAGTTGTGTCTGTTTCAATGTGTTGTGTGTTTGTGTGTGTGTTAGTCCGACTCGCTCCCCGAATGGTCAGTCCGCCTCGCCGCCTTGGTTCGAGTGCTTGTGCTCTCCCCTATGGTGGTCGTTGTTGGTACTGGCCTCGGCTCGCTAGTAGACTTATGCAGAGTTTTGGACGCCCCACCGATGTCCCTCTGGTCAGGCCCTAGAGATCTCGCTGAGAGCTCTTCGTCTCTGCACGAACTTCCAGGGCCCGTCCTTTCGGTCTGTGCGGCGTCCGTCTGAGTGGCCTTGTCTGTGTGTGTCGAGCTCTTCAGTATACTTTGTGGCTTCTGCTTTAGTAGCTTGGCTTGGACCTGAGTGGCTTGAAAATTGAGCCAGACGTACCCAGGTTCGTCGCCGATTACATCCTGCGGGACCCCCAGCACGAGGCGCATACCCAGGGGCTGCATTTCCCTGTGAAGGAGGGTCCACTCGGATATCTTCAGTTCCGTCCTGTAGTCGTTCTGGCACTTAATCAGCCTAAGGGGGTCCGCCGGCATCTTTCTGCTGGTAGGAACCCAGATGGCTACCCTACATCTGCTTAAAATTGTACACCTTATAGGGACTTCGTTGTATGTACCGAAGTCACAGCTCAGTATCCAGTCCCTTGCTTCCACCGTCATTGGTGTCACAAGGAAGAATCCTTCCGACACCAACCCCGAGGTCGCAAAGGACAGACACCTGCCCGGGACTCCTCCATACGCCGCCGCCTCTATAAGGTCCGCCATTTTGTCCTTAATTAGGGTCGCCGCAGCGTCGTCCAGCTTGACACCGTCTTCTCTGTGTACCGTAACAGCGAGCTCGTTCTGCTCCCTAGCGGAGCTTCGCGAGAACCCTGTTCGACTCTGACCAAGATTCGGTCGTTTTGCCGTTGGACGCTGAGACGGTCCTTCACTAGGATCTGTACCCTGTCTTTTAACTTTTGGTGCTCGCGGCCTCGCCTCGTCTCCACCCGCTCCGGACGCCTTAGCGGCCGTGGCCAACGAAGGTTGTGGCGCTAGTTCGGAGCGCTTTTTGGATTTCATCCTTCTCCACTTACTTTTGCTGTACCTGCCTTCTTCCGCACCAGCTGGCGCAGATGATGGCTGGCTCCCAGCAGCGCCCGGGCTAATCTTGGTTAGCTCAGGCGTGGATGGACTACTCTCTTCTAAACTTAGGTTCTTTAAAGATAAACCCGTTGACGGGTTGTGCGAGATATTGTCCCCCCCAGAATACGTGGGACAGCCCGGGCCGTGAAGCGGCGCGGGGAAGGATTCTCCGACGTTGTCGGTACCTTCCTGGGGTATTTCCTTTTTTTTATTCGCACTTGCCATTAGTGTCTGTAACCCTAGACTAGGGGATCTTTGTGGGAGCTTTGGACCGAAAGGAGAAAGGGAAAAAGGAGGGAGGGACTGGGCGTAGGATCATGGGAATGGGGTGTGGGACTACCCTAGGCCTGGTATCTGGCTTTCGGGAAAAACAATCGCCTGGGGGTTTTTGTTGCGTCTATTTCTTATGGAACTAGACCAAGAACAGGGTGGCAACCTCGTGAAGGTGAATCTCCCAGACTTGCCTTGAGGATCTACACGACCGTGGCGCTCTCCCTCAAGACCCCGCCACCCTACCGCCTCTGAGGGTAGGCCTGGGTTTGTGCTACCAGGCCAAGCGTGCGCAAAGCATGTCGTTAAAGTCGCAAAAGCATAAGCCCAGACCCTCCCCTAGTTATAAATAATTAATGTAACAATCTAAATTTCCTTACCTTCATTAATGTATTTAGCTCCAACTGAGCATCAATAAACCTGTCTGTAGGGTGAGTTCTGCGTACGCGTCGTGGTGGTGGTCTGAATGGCGGTGCCGATGTGCATGGTTGCGCTGATGTGGATGGTGGTGCTGGTGTGGATGACGGTGCTGGTGTGGATGATGGTTCTGGTGTAGGTGGTGATGGTGGGGTTGGTAGTGCTGATGTGGATGGTTGTGTTGTGTTGTGTGATCGTACCGATGACTCTCGATTTTCATAGAACTAAAATGAAAGAAAATTAACTATGAAATTACATTTATAATTTTTTTTTAAACTATTATTCGAAAGCAAGAACTCTGTAAAACTGACTGTGACTAATTTAACAGCTGTCATTCAAAATGTGGGTATTGTCAAGAGTATCCATTTTAGCAATAGTAATAGCAGCCACAGTTTGACGTAATACACTACTCGTACCAGCTTAATGCTGCTTTTCCTCCATTCAGTTCCTCAGTTTTATTCTGTAACTTTAAGTGAAAACTTAACTTTGAAAAAAAAACAAACCACTGTGGCTAAAAAAATAAAAAAATACCCCTATTGGAGATTCCTCAGGCCCACACCCCACTGCCATTTCATAGCCAATTGTATCCAAGACAATCTCGGAGGTCTGGGATAATTCTGGGACCACTATACGGTTCCCCGTTGTGTTTCTTGCTTTATTTACAGCGCCACCCTCCATCCTCGCCTTACTTTTTTGATCCCTCCAGCACTGAAAATATATTATATATATTAGGTGGTTACATATTTAATTACCGTTTATAAATGAAGATCAAAAAAAGATAAAACTATATAGATTAATTCTGGTAGATGTAAATCCAAATTGGGCTCATTTTTTGACTAAACTCACCACCTTCCACTGTTCAACAGACTTACGTGGCCCAAGGTCATCGAGGGCCGCTTTTACTCGTTCCCACTGCCGCTCATATTCAGCGGCACCCTGCGGAGTTTTGAAGTCTCCTGCCGCAAAGTTTGCATGTTCATGCATATATTCGCACAAATATTTAATTTGGCCTTTTGTACTACGTATTCTGAAACATTACAATTCAATTCGTAACTATCAATCTCTCTTTCAATTATGAAGGTCACTGTGGTTGTACAGTACACACACAATCATGACAAGTAAACTTTCGTTGGTATTACGAATGTTTCACAGCAATGGCAGTTGGTACTTGCTGAATAGTGAACATTCAATAGTTATTGATTTACGTATGGCATAGTGTGTTTATTTTGTACATTACAGTTAGTACATTTCATCGAGATAGATAATGTAACGTAATATTATGATTACATATCTTAAAACTCGTAGAAAAATGCATTCTTCACACGGTTTGTTTTGGAAGTAATTAAAGAACATTGATTAAAGAGTTGCTAATAAACTAATAAGCAATAAGCATCTTCGCTAGCTGTGACGGGATTTTGATCTAATACTTACAATCTCTTTGAAGCCAAAGCCATCTTCTTTTTTAATCCAACAATTTTTCAAATTGTTTTGAAAATATGTAGGTAACGAACCACAATCAGAGCAAATTTTGGATTGACAAAATGTCAAAGAGACAATTTTAAGGTCGCGTTCACAAATACGGCAGCGTTCACGCAATTTCCACCAATATTGACCGAATGTAACCAGCGTTACTTAACTAGACTATGGTATGTTTTCATGAAATGGTAACATCGATTATCTCGCGTCGAGAAGGCGAAGTCACGACGAGATATCTTCTCGAGCATGGTGCGCATGTTAGGAAAAGTGACAAACGAATCGAGATCGACAAAATTTGTCATCTCGTTTATGAGATATGTCGACATGCGCATGTTAGCCCTGCAGGAGTAACAAATATGTCAGGGGTAGCCGACCAGTACTCCTCAAGCCGAGACTTGACGACAACCCCCATCGCCAACAGAAGCCCGAAGAACGTGTATAGCTCTTCGGGATCTGTTGGACGCCAGCGCCTCATACGGCTACTGGGATGGAGGTTGTCTGCCTCGCCGGCTACCAGCTGAGCATATTTGTTGGTCTCCGAGGCTATGTGCTCCATAATTGGACGATCCCAAATGTCGATGAAAACGTCAAGTGGGTCGTCCCGTAGAGTTGTCGGACCTACATTGCTTTGGGAAAACGTTTCCCTCCTCGATTCAGCGGGAATCGGGAGATTCGGAAACTCTTTCCACTCAAAATCATACCACCTCCTTGGCTGGTCCGTCGCCGTTGGAGGGACATCAGCGACAGCAGCAGCAGGCGCACCGAGACCGTCGGCGGCAGCGTCGTCCCCACCACCGTCTTCATATTCCTCGTCCAAGGGTGTATCCAAGACGCTTTGCAGCGTCCTGGGCAACACCCTTGGAGGCACAAAGTCCACGCTGTCGTCGCCGCCCTCGTCGGAACTTAGGTCGCTTCCTGTAAAAAAATATAGATTGGTTTAAAATCGTGTGGAAATCAGAAACCACAGCCCCAAACCAAACTAAAATCAGCAGGTACTTACCATAATGGAGAAGTTCCAGTACTTCAGCATCCCCTAAGTTCCGACGATACTGACGAGGTGGTACTGGAGGTGGCGAAACAAGTGAAGACGGTGGTGAACCCTCAGTCTCACACACCACAAACCTGGAATAAATGCAGTGTTGTAATACACACATTTATCTTTAGAGTTTAATAGAAAAGTGCTTAAGCAACTTACAAAGCCGGCGAGGGTACTGCCGATGATGGAAGTGGCTCCACGGCTCCGCCCAACGCCAGGTCTGAACTAGATGGGCATTTTAAAACATATTAAAACTTGCTTGCGAGTTAGTATTCAATTTACACTAGAAGAACGAAGTAGAACTACTTACGCCGGCGCCGGTGACGGTGATCGTGCCGTGGATGCCACCGGTGCGGAGGCTGGTCGCAGCAGGTCAGGACTAGATGGAAATTTTAAAACAAAGTTAAAACTTGCTTGCAAGTAAGTATTACAAGTAACATACACAAGTAGAACTACTTACCGTGGCCACCTGCGCTCCTTCCAAACGTGTAGGGGCCTTTCCAGGCCCACTGCCCGCGGGTAGCCCATAATTCCGATAACATTAATGCTAAAATTCAAAATGGTTAAATTATATATATGTGTGCGGAAAGAGTGGAAAAAGAAAGGGTTAATTTTGCATAAAAACTAACGCGTCAACATTATGCGGCCCCGGGCGGTCGTGGAGGAACCCGCGCCCTCTGCCACGGCCAGCAGGACCACCGCGATCTGCCCTCACCACCGCCACCACCGCTGCCTCAGCAGCACCAGCGGTGCCACCTCGCACGCGCACACGCCCACCACGTCGCGGTCCGCGCGTGCGAGGTCGTCGTCTGCATTAAATTAAAAAAAAAGCAAGTAAAACGTGTAAAACATTCTTAGAAAAGGAAGTAGTAAAAAGTACGTAAAAAAGAAACTTACACTGAGGCCGAAGATAATGGCGATGACGATGGTGACGGGCGATCCAACGGCGATCGTGACCGCGACCTAGCCGCGGATACGCCCCCGCGTCCTCGTCCGCTTCCACGTCCGCTTCCGCCTCCACGACTGCGTCTTGGTCTTGGAATACGAGAAAAAAATAAAAACGCCTTTCCAAGAAAGTTGTGACAGACAGACAGACAACCAAACAAACAAACATACAAACGAACGAACGAACAAATTTATATATATACATATAAATACACGCACACCTACAAAATTTTCAGTTCCAATGCGTTCAACATTCAGACGTGCATAATTAATAGCCTCCTTTTTTTTAAGTCGGTTAAAATCACGATAAAAAAAAAACATATTTACATACATGCATATACACACACACACCTACTACATTTACAGTTCCAATACGTTCAACATTTAAAATCACTCATAAAAAAAAGTCGACATGAAATTATCAAATTGAAACCATGCCGCTTCCATAATTTGAATGATCTATGGAATCAGACGGAAAGGTAACCTTGACTTCAAATTCCGGCGCTCTGATTGGTTAGCGCGACCGCAACGGTTCTTTTGTTTTACGTAATATTTTTTTTAAATTGAACACAATTAGAATACGATAATATTCAAATACAACGCCTAATATCTGTAATACGATACATAAAAACACACGTAATAGCCACATTTTGCATTTATATCAATAAGTAGTGTGGCGTAGTGCTTTTAGAGGGTAGAAGAAATGAGACAAGGAAGACTTAGTTATACATTTACTTAGCACTACACATACAAAATAGGGGTTCTAGAGTCTAAGGTCACGCACTGTCACTGAAGGTAGGAAAACGGTACTGCCCTGAGCAACCAGAAGACGTCGATCGCCACGCACGGTAGGTAGGCCGGGTCAGGCGGCCTCACGCGTCGGTAGGGACGCGCGGCAGGGCGGTCGACCAGGTGGGCAGCGGGCTCAGGGCAACTACCCCTAGGCAGCGTTGGTGGTAGGCAGGTAGCGGCAGCGCAGACGGCCAGTAGGTAGCGGCGGCAGGCCGCTGTCTACACGGCCACGCCGTCGTCTTGTGCCGGACGCGTAGGCGTCACAGTTTAGAGGCGGCACGCGGTAGGGCGGCCGTGCAGATGCGTGCTTCTCACCGCGTTGGTAGATGCGCGGGAGCACAGCAGAGCAGCAGAACAGTGCAGCGTGAGCGAAACAGCCCTAGTTGGCTAGCCAGCGCACATACATAGATTTTGACGATTTACGCGGCCAAAAGTCATTTTTCCAAAGTCGATATAACGGTAAATCAGCAATTACAATAGGCAGTCTACAGTTCCAGGTATAATATGGCATACGCCTACCCCCGCTTAAACTCAAACTCAAACTCAAACTCAAAGCATTTATTTCAATTAAACCTTTATAGGCACTTTTGAATGTCAGAAGAACAATTCATAAAAACAAATCTACGAGTGCAATACGTCATTCCGAAAGCCACCACGCCGAATCACACGCCGCAGAATGCCAGCAACAACGAGCACCGCGAGCACGAAAGCACGCAACGACGCACACCGCTACAACGAATGCACGAGACCCCGAATCACGGAACAACGAATGCAATGCGCAACCGTCGCCCCGCAACCCGGAGCCCTGCGCACCCACCGCCACGGCACACGCCGCCGCACGCCCCCGCACCCGCAGCACTCGCCGCCGCAAACATCCGGCACCGCGCAACTCGACGCAGCAACCCCCGGAACGACGCATTGCACTCTAAAGCTACAGTCACAGACACAAGGCATAATAACTTGTGAAAGTACTGTAGTTGCCCATTCCCTAGCGTAGATCTCAATGGAGAAGAAAGGGCAAGAAACTCCATGGACACTCTTTTCAATCAGAATATTATTACAAAATCTTGGTACATTACATCATTCATGTTGAGATGGTATATTATGTGAGAACTATGTAGCAAGACGTGCAAGTTAAGAGCGTCCAGAGTAAAAACATATAATAAATAAAAATAAATAAATAAACCATGGCAACTAAGAGATGACCAGTCTCCACTGACAGCGCCCGTTCACGAACATGACGCCTGGATCAGCACCATTCAACTCAACCATTTTGAAGGGAATTTAATGATCCGACACATGCGCCACCATCAGCGAGACATTTAAGTGAGCATGACATACTCTCAGACACCAGGGCAACGTCACTAAAAAATAACTAAATGTAAAAAGTGGCTTTACAGTACATAGTACTCACACATGTGCCATGCAATTATAAATAATATTAAGATATTGAATCTATACAATGCAAAGATATTCTTACAATCTTCTGCAGCCTCTACAATAACTTCTCATGATAGGTAATCAATGGTTGTGGAGCAGGCCCAGCATTAAGCCAAGCATTTTTATCATCATTTTAATCCCCTAACTTATATTATGCTTGCCTACACAGTGTGTGGTTTATACAAGATTTTAATTGCGTCTCATTCAGTTGAACAATGTGGGGGAGTCTACTTTAGCTAGCCTAAATGCTGCGATCTTACACATATGTGAGAACAAAGTACAAAAAAATAAAAATACGTGCAAGTTAAGAGCGTCCAGTAACCGATACAATAAACAAATTAAAAAATATATATATATCCATGGCAACTAAGAGATGACCAGTCTCTACTGACAGCGCCCGTTCACGAACATGACGCATGGATCAGCACCATTCAGCTCAACCATTTTGAAGGGAGCTAAATGATCCGACACACGCGCCACTATCAGCGAGACATTTGAGTGAGCATGACATTCTCTCAGCAACTAGGACAAAGTCACAAAAAAAAAAAAATTATAATAACTAAATGTAAAAAGTGGCTTTATAATAGTACATAGTACTCACACATGTGCTATGCAATTATATAATATTAAGATATTTTAACAATCTTCTGCAGCTTCCACAATAACTTCACATGATAATCGATTTATTTGCCCCTATGGTTGTGGAGCAGGACCAGCATTGAGCCAAGCATTTTTATCATCAATGTAATCCCCTAACTTATAGTATGCTTGCCTACATAGTGTGCGTTTTATACAAGATTTAAATTTGGCCTCCTTCAGTTGAAGAATGTGAGGGGGTATTTTATTGTAACATTTTAAACAGTACCCCATGAAAGATGAGTCTACTTTAGCTAGCCTGAAACCTGGCTGAACTAATTCGTCCCTATTTCTCGTATTATAGTGGTGTCTATCACCTCTTTTGCTAAATAAATGCAGATTTTTTCTAACGTACATGATGTTTTCATAGATGTATTGACAAGGTACTGTCATGATGTTAATTTCCTTAAACAGCTCTCTCAGAGAATCGCGTCTTCGTAGACCATATATGGCTCTAATGGCTCTTTTCTGCAGAATAAATATAGATTCGATGTCTGCAGCCCGTCCCCATAGTAAAATACCGTATGACATAACACTATGAAAATAGCTAAAATAGACTAGTCTCGCGGTATCTATGTCAGTAAATTGACGGATTTTCCTAACAGCATATGCTGCTGAACTCAGCCGGCCTGCAAGAGATGTTAAATGCGGACCCCACTGTAGTCTTGAGTCAATCGTTATCCCCAAGAAAACAGTTTCATCGACAAATTCTAGTTTCTCTTGATTCAAGATTATGTCACAATCAGTACTTTTGACATTTGGTAGAGCAAATCTTATGCATTTCGTTTTTTTCCCATTTAATACTAAATTATTAACTGTGAACCAATTATGAACCTGCAGTAGGGCGTTATTTACTTCATCAAGATTTGTGGCACGTCTGTTTACCTTAAATATTAAAGAAGTATCGTCGGCAAACAATACCATTTCAGGTTGGTTTTTAAATAAATGGGGTAGATCATTAATATAGACTAAAAAGAGAAAGGGACCTAATATCGAACCTTGTGGCACACCCATACTTACTTTTAAGCCTTTTGAATTGACACCATTTATTTGTACTTGCTGATGTCTATCGTTTAAATACGATTTCATTAAACTGAGCGCAAGTTTCCCTAAACCGTAATGTTCAAGCTTTATGAGAAGGGTTTCGTGGTTGACACAATCAAATGCTTTCGAGAGGTCACAGAAGATCCCTATGGCATCTTGTGACTCTTCCCACGCAGTAAATATATGTTTTAATAAGGTGACACCGGCGTCAGTTGTACAACGTCCTTTGGTGAAACCATACTGTTTCTCATGTAAGATTTTATTGGTGTTAAAGTGGATGAGCATTTGATTAAGCATTACCTTTTCAAACACCTTGCTAAAAACGGGCAAAACGGATACGGGTCTATAGTTATTGGTGTCTTTACTGTCACCGGATTTAAAAAGTGGTATTACCTTGCTGTATTTCATAAGGTTAGGGAAGACTCCCTGGTCCACACACAAATTAAATATTAAGGCTAAGTACGGAGCTACAGTCTCAATAATAGCTTGACAAACTTTAATCGACAGTCCCCATAGATCTTCTGTTAATTTGACTTTAATTTCCTTAAAAGCTTTAATGACTGCTATGGGGTTTATATGTTTAAATTGAAACTCAGCCGGACAGGCTGAAACGTTCGCTCTCAATAACTCAATAGAAAGCAGGGGTGACGAATTTAAGGTTTCAGTAGTTTTAAGTGGGATACTAGTGAAAAAATCCACAAATTCCTGGGCAACTTCGTTTTTAGAACTTAAAAGGCCACGTGAAGTCTCTAGACTGATATCATTATTATATTTTTTACTTCTATTTGTTTCACTATTGATAATTTTCCAAACTGTCTTTATTTTATTATCGGCCGATTTAATCTTGTTGCTAATGAATAAGGCTTTAGCTACTTTGCAAGCGTTTTTAAAGATTTTAGAGTAAGTTGCAACATATTTATTAAAAGTTTCTGAGTTAATGCAAGGCCTAAGACCGTACAGCTCAAACAATCGCTCCCTACTTTTCCTAATGCCCTTCGTTGCCCAGTCACTGAACATAAATTTAGGGCAAATAGATTTAGTTTTCATTTTTATTGTATTATTGAACTCTGTGTGAATCACCGAAAAGAATTCCTCATAAAATAGATTTACATTGTCAATAATCTGGCTTGGAATGCCTAAATTTCTAATTAAATTATCATTAAACTTATTTAAATTGCTAGGTGTTATTTGCCTAGATTTTATTTGGAGTTTTTGTACTGGTATGTAGGACTCGAAAACCACGGATTGACCGCTGTGATCCGAAGGCAGGTAATTTACAATGGATTTATCCAAGTATTCACAACCACAAAAAACATTATCAATACATGTAGCAGAATTTGTAGTAATTCGGGTTGGTTCTGAAAACACGTTTAACAGATTGAATGATTTAAAAAGATGTAAAAATCTACTGGTATTAGAGTTTTTGTCTAAAATATTTACATTAAAATCACCACAGATAACTAGAGATTTATGACTAGTTGCAAGTTTTGCTAAAGCATCTTCCATTACTGACTCAAATATAGAATAGTTTTGATAATTTGGGGGTCTGTAAACGCACACTATAATATGCTTATCGAGCTCAACACAAGACAGCTCAATATTATATTCAACCGATAGATCAACAATATCACTACGAGTTTTAAATTTAATACAATTTTTAATTAAGATTAATGAACCCCCACGAATCTTAGATTTACGGTTAAAGCAACTGCCCACACTGTAGTTTGCGTAATTAATTAGCATCTCATAATCTCTTAACCAATGCTCAGTAAAACAAACAATTTCAAACTTTGTTCTTTCTAAAAACAATTCAATTTCAAGTTGCTTTGAAGAGAAACCTTGAATATTTTGATGAAACAATTGTAAGTCATTCTGCTTAGCCCCTTTTTTACATTTAGGTCTTTGAGAGCCAGAAGGTACAATGTTAGGGTTTGGTATAACATTAATGGTACTAGTATCTTCTGTTGTCTTACTAACTAGTTTAAATTATCTGGAGTGTGTCCCAAGACTCCCATGCTAACAGGCAATGAAATCTTACTACTATTGGATCCCACTCGAGAATCGTCTAAAGTTACACAAGGATTGTCCAAAGAAAAATTTAAAACATTGTAAAAAGAATTATTAGACGATTTCAATCAAAGTCGTTTGACGGTGACGGGCAGCGGGCGGCCGCGGCAGCGCGCGCGCAGGCTCAGCGGTGACGGTAGTCACGGTAGGGTGGGGAGGGAGCGAGACAAGACACGCCGTCACTCAAATTGTGTCTCAAATGTTTTGTTCTGTCTACCTTTCATGTCATACTTTTGGTTCTAGTTTAGTTTATTTTTTATTTTTTTTTAATATCTTTTGTAACATTCGTTTAATTTTATTTAATAATTGTGTCTTTAGTTTTGAGCCATGTGAAGCAATATTAATAAGCTTATTTTATTTTATATACACACGTACCTAATATTGAAGCTCTTGGCTTTCGTACGTTTTTTACGGGTGACCACTGAAAACCAGCGCTGTGCTGTGGGTGACCATAGCACAGCACCATGCTGAGTGGCAACCTACTTGTCGCAGTTACGACGTGCATTATTTATATTTTTTTCTTTTTTAATTTCCCTGCTTGTTGTATTTTACTTTTTTTTTTGTGTATTGTTTTATTTCCTGTATGCATGTATGTTTCTGTGACAAATAAACATTTTTTCTTTCTTTCTTTCTTATTAGTATAATTACTAATATTGGCCGTGTTAATTATAGAACTATGCATCGACATACTACTTATGTCTGAGTGAATATTATAAACTAATAGCCTAGCTATTTTGTGTCTACAACTAATAGGTAGATACACATTACCCCGTGTCAACTTAAGTCTATCAACAAAACTGTTGGTATCAAAGTATATCAGTCTGTCACTATAGTGACCAACTAAGAAATGAATATGCCTGTTTAGCATGTGAATATAATTATTTTTCCTGTATGACAATTTTTTAAGGTATGGAAAAGCACACAATATTATTTTCCGACACTTCAACCTTAACAACTCAGTTACAAAGTTTGTGAGGTCTTCTGTTTTAATTTTTGAACTATTTCCTACAAATATAGTTAAATCAGTATTTATATCATTAACATTTTTAGTTACTGAGGCCACTATCTGTTGGTATGTTGACCCTGGCATACAATGATTTTGATGGGAAAAACTCAGGTTATTACTTATTAATTTACCTACACCTCTTCCTATACTATCTGAGAACATTATTGAGTAAGAATCATGACTGTCATAAATCTCCGGTTGTACCACTTCTAAATATTCTTGTGTAATTTCAGTTGTTTCTTGGTTGAGAATACTGTCCTGAAATGAATTTACAGCCTGGGATGGGTCCTCCATTCCGTCAGGCTGGACAGTATCATGGATGGGATCTGACTGACAACTACATTGACACGTTACCAACACATTTGCAGCAAGAATATGTTCCCTAATTTGGTTCTGAGAAATTAGATACCTTATGCGCGGGAGTCGACCCCCCTCGGTTAGTCGGAATTCGATAGTCGCCTAGTGTGCGTGTGTCAGTTCACGGCGCTCTAAAATTTGCAACTTTAACAAGCTTATAGTTTTTTTTTAACTAATCATTTTAAAGTGTTTGTGATGGATTACGATAAATCAGGTAAGAATTGATTTTATTCGATATATACTAACCCAATTTACATTTTCTTTCTTTAACTTTTATTCAGTCAAACATCACTCTGCTCAAAATGTATTTTTTTGTAATAATTAATATTCAGTGACTGTTTTAAAGTACTTTTGTGCCCGTCCCTATGATAATTTTAATTACACTTCATATGTAAGGCATCTAACTATGTAATTCCATAACAAGCTGCCGCGCAAATGCGCGCTTTTTTAAATTACGTCCCTTTGAAAGTTATTAGTCAAATGTAGTAAAATTACTTTGTTCGGGGTTTTTTTGTATTAAACTCTTTTTATTTTTGTTTTAGGTTTATCTAGTACCTCTGGTACTAAAGTTCTTAATGAAAAAAAAAATGTATTACCGTGTTTGTATTTTTTTTTAAGTAAACCTTAGAATTTTGTCCGTGACTGTACTTTTTATTTTCAAAATAAGTGAAATATACGTTTGTTTTTTAAGAAAAACTATTATTTTTTAATCTTATTGAACATAGAAGAGAATTTAGCTGTAAAATAGTTTTGGCCGCGTAAATCGTCAAAATCTACGTATGTGCAGCGCTAGGAACCCTGAAACAGCACCAAGGAGGCGCTTGAGCTCCAAGATGGTTCCTGTAAGCCCCTACGATGTGCGTGTCCCAGCCATGCGTTAGATGCGGCAAGCTCAAGGCAGTGAAGAAGATGGAAGATGGGTACTCACACATCGCAGTGGTTTACAGTGATTAGTTGATAGGTGAATAGTTTATAGACTAAAGGCAAGGCGTGGCGTCACATCGCCACGTGGTTCTCATTGACCGTTGACTCGCGTCGCCGGTTTATGATACAGCATGGATGAGCATGATTTAGTTTATAGAGAATAGAATAGGATGCATGCCATGCGGAGAACCATTTAACCTATTAGAGCACATGTGCATAGTGAATAGCTAGGTGCTAATTCATATTAAATACAGAATACATTGCCGGCAGCCATGTTAAATAGACACAAAGATTACAAATAGATATGGCTTGCCGGGACATAAATTTAGCAGCAAAAGAACACAATGGCGAAGTTCACTTACCCAATAACTGGGGACTTATCTAGTAGGCTGCTCGCTTGATGTAAAAAGGGCAGAACCTATGCGTGCAGCCGTTTATAAAGGAGGTCCTGAGCGACGTTCTCCCTCCATTGTGACATTACAGAACATTTAGGGTTGTACCTATAATTTAGTGAGGTGACAACTTTTTAGAATTAGTCGGTTTTTAGTGAATCGACTAATTTATGCTACAGTACCCCGCCTGCAAAGAAAGGATTTTCCCTAGGGGAAATCCGCTAGAAGGCCTAAACCACTTAGACTGACTACCTGTACGTACATACATCTCATTCGTGTACTTCCATCCCATCTATCAAATATTCATCGTCAAACATCCATCAATCAAAGTCCGTCACTGACTTGAATGTAGTCCTAAGTCAGTGACTTACTAAACACACAAGAGGTAAACTAATTTAGAGTAGCTTAACTCAAGACAGTCAGTCGGAAAAACACAAGATAGAGCAAGTGTATCTCCTTGGGGGTCAGTTCACTGAGGTGTTAAATTGCAGGGTAATGTGTATAGTGTAGGTTCTGTTATATTTAGAAACAAAATTAGAGATCACCATTGATTGCTGAATACTAGTGTAGAAGTTAGAGTACAACACTGTCAAGTGAGTGATGTACCTTGTATAAGTGTGTAATCCGAACATGAAGATGTAAAGTCTTCATATTCATGATTTAATATCAAGAAAAAGAAAACATGCAATTTAAATAGTTATAGTTTATATTAAAAAACATGCATTTAAAAAGAATTGTTAAAGTTTTAAAATCTTTAATTGATTTATGTTTTGTCAATGTTCTATGTCTATGACACATTTTATTGTTGTATAATTTTTAGTCAGAGTCCATAGTGAAGAATTTATAATTTCTGAACGATAAAATATTGACAAGCAAAAAGGCTAATATCCAAGGTAAGTGTCAAACGTCAAAGTTGAATAAAATTTTATAAGTCGATGACACTTGTTAAGTTAGGTTAGATTCATGCTTGGTTAAGAATTAAGCGTTAAGTTAAGTTGTAGAAGTCGTTAACGTTATGGTCTAAAGTTTAGTTATCAATTGTGTGTAAGGATTACGTGACATTTATGAGAGGTTTACAGATTGTGATTATCAACAATCAAATGGCATTTATTTACTGAAGTTAGTTTGTTTAAAAGACTTTATAGATTAATAGTGTGTATGTAGTTGGTACTAGTGTTTAGAATACAGCGAGTATTAGATTTTTGATACATTAGATATGTATTTAGGTAGCTGTTAGGGCTTGTTTATTGAGTTGCAATCCGCTCATAGTTAGAAAACACCTGGTTTAGAGCCAGAAGTGCTAGTCTTGCTACCGTGTAGGCGGTAGAAGATCCAACTAACTTACAGTTGTAGTTTATCAATGGTTAGCCATGATAAAGTTAGGTACTAAGGCGTCGGCCATTAGCACAATTAATAGTCCTCTATCAACGGGGTAGGCCGAGATGAGGTCCAACTGTGACTTTGGTCAGCAGCTGTTAGAGTACCAATGGTGTAGGGCCATTGGTATGGGGAAAAGGGTGCTACGGTTTAGTGCCATTAGCACTTTTAGTAGTCCTCTATCAACGGGGTAGGCCGAGATGAGGTCCAACTGTGGCTTAGGCCTACAGTTGTTAGAATATCCATGAACTAGGTCATGAATGTTTTAGACACTGGTTTAGAGCCTAGTGTTTGAATTCTATAGATATAGTTTTACTATATTAAGTTTTAAATTCTAGTTATACCTAATTAAGTTTTAAGTTATCCTATTCTAGGGTAGGACAATGCCTGCAATTTCAATTTTGCAGTTACTTTTCATGAAAGTGCAGACTTGTTAGTGTTAGTAACACAAACAACACAATTGTTTTTTAGTAGTTAACTAATGACCTACTCTGCTATCTAAGAAAATAAATACACTCCATAATGACCACAGCATGCACTATGGCAGTGAGTGTTTTAAGCGACAGAAGGTGCTTACATGTGTAATATGCACATAGAATGTACGGTATGATTGCAGTCACCTATGTGTAGGTACTGTCTTTAAGATGATCTTGTTGGAACTTGATAATTACAACACAAAAACTAAGGGTAGTGTACCATAGGGCATATTCTGCTACAAAATAATTACTCATCCCTTGGGATCCTCAATACCCTCTATGGCAACGCCGTTTTAACAGAAAGGTGAAGGTGCTTACACGTTTAATAAGCACAATAAGAGTGTGACAGCAGTATGTAAGTGAGTGTGTGTGTGTAGCTAGTTAGGTACAGAATTTAAGGTATGTAGCCTACAACCATGCAGCCCAGAAGTAATTAGATAAACCTCTGTGGACGTGTTGTATGCCACAATAATAGCAATAACTATTTATAGTTAGTGTAGGTAGTTGGCGGATGCAGATTTTCCTGCACGCCATAGACTAGTTTAGGACTAATCCAAGGTACGAGTTGACCTTCTACGACTAGTTGTTGATAGATGTCGTAGTATTTTACCCTTGGCATCGTTTGACCCTGTATGGATCAAACACTAGCTAGCTAGGCCTACGGGTGATTATGGTGGACTATTTCGCCTTAAGTCCTTGACATGCCAGGTACCCAGAGGTTTACCCTGCATATCTACCAAATCATAAACAATAGGCGATTGTTTAGCAGATACTTTACACTTAGTGAATTTAGGAGCAAGTTTTTTACTGAAATACTTTTCCTTATCGCTTTGGTAATAGGTACGTTTCCAGACTACATCGCCTACATTATATTCTACATTCTTGCGACGCAAGTTGTAGTCAGTAGCATTTCTAGAGTGAGCCTTCAGCAAGGCAGACTGTACTTGATCAAATATGTTAGAGAGAAAACCAAGATTTTCAGCATATTGATCTCTAGGTTGAAATACTATTTCCTTGATATCAGCACTTTGGTAGTGAGAGCCATCAGCTACTAACTCTCTACCGAATACAAGGAATGCAGGAGTGAAACCGGTAACTTCACTAGTTGAACTGTTCAGAGCAAATTGTACTGCAGGTATATGCAAGTCCCAAGAACGTTGGTCATTATTTATGTAGGTGGAAACAGCTGTTATGATAGTTTTATTATATCTTTCTACAGTATTAATCTGTGGTGCATACCTAGGTGTATAGTGTACGCTAGGGATTTTATATTTACTGAACAAAGCTTTAGTTTCATTAGAAGTAAACTGAGTGCCATTATCTAGTATTATACATTGTGGTATTCCATGTACCAAGAACAAGTTATCCTCTAGTAGTTTACAGATTATTTTTGAAGTTGCATTCCTCATTGGGAAAAGAAGGCAGTATTTACAGAAGCAGCAGGTAATCACGAAAAGATAAGCGTTCTGGCGTCTGGAAACAGGTAGGGGACCAACAATGTCAATGCTGACCATTTGGAATGGCCGAGAGCACTCCTTAGGCTTACCCATGATACCCAGAGGGGCATGGTTTACTTGTTTGTGAGCAATACAAGTTTCACATGAAGTTACAGTTTTCACTACGTCACTGTGCATACCTGGCCAGTAGTAACGAAGTGTTAGTCTTATGTAAGTTTTATAGATGCCTAAGTGACCTGCTGTGGGTTCTGCATGGTTGTCAGCTATTACCTTTGACCTAGACTCAGATGGAACAACCTCCTTCCAGTCAAACTCATCAAAGATTGCGAATTTACTTTTCATATGACGATATAATTTATCATTTTTAATTAAGTAGTTAGGAAAAGATGTTGGATTGTGCAGACAGCCTTTGTAAATGTTTAGGTACCAAGTATCGTTTGTTTCAAGTGTGGACTGGGTGGACAATTCAGCCACTGGAAGAGCTCGGGACAAAGCATCTGGAAGGGTATTGTCTGAACCACGGCGGTGTTTGACATCAAAGTTAAATGCAGAGAGTCTAATTCCCCAGCGGGCTAATCTACCTGTAGGATTTTGTAGTTTTAGGAACCACTTTAACGCAGAGTGATCAGTGTAGACAGTGAATTTTAGACCGTTCTCTAAGTAACAACGCCAGTATTCAAGAGCCAGCAGTACTGCTAACGCCTCCCTTTCTGTAATGCTGTAGTTTTGTTCCGGTTTAGTTAAGGACTTACTCATATATGCAATAGGATGCTCCACACCGTTCTTTGTTTGTGTGAGCAAAGCACCAATACCATAGTTACTGGCATCAGTGTGTACTTCAAAAGGTAAACTATAGTCAGGGCATGACAAGACTGGAGCTGTTATGAGTATCTTTCTTAGTTTATCAAAAGATTCTTGGCACTCATTGGTCCAGGCAAAAGGTGGTGCCTTTTTGCTGGAACTGGTAAGTTTATTTAGTGGAGCTGCCAGTGAACGGAAATTAGGTTCAAACCGTCTGTACCAGGATGCTGTACCCAAGAACCGTTTTACTTCCTTTGGGTTAGTTGGAATTGGAAAGTTGGTAATAGCTTCAACCTTCTCTGGGTCTGGGTGTAAACCTTTAGAATTGACTATATAACCCAAGTATTTCAGTTCATCTCTAAAGAATTGACATTTATTCAAGTTTATAGTTAGATTTGCCTCTGTTAGTTTATTTAGGATCTTTAAAAGTAGGGATATGTGATGATCAAAATCAGAGGACACTAGTACTACATCATCCAAGAACGCAAAAACCCTGTTTTCGAATTCTGGGCCGTAAAATAATTTATCGACCAACCTCTGCTGGGTAGCTGGAGCGTTGGTCAACCCAAATGGTGTAGTTTTGAATCTAAAAGTACCACGACTAGGAATGTAGAAAGCAGTTTTATTTTTGTCAGCTTCATTTAGAGGTAATTGCCAGAAACTTTTATAGAGGTCAAGACTTGTTAAATATTTAGCATCCTTTAAGTTATCTAGAATTTCAGAGATGTAAGGTAAGTTATAAGCATCTTTTTTAGTTATTGAATTTAATTTTCGACTGTCTAGGCAGAACCTTAATTTACCATCCTTCTTAGGTGTTAGCAGTACTGGTGAAGACCAGGGACTTTCACATGGCTCAACAACATCTAGCTTTAACATTTCATCTAACTCTTCACAAAGAATGCGCTGTTTTTCAGGAGACATCCGGTAGTATCGTTGCCTAATAGGAGGCGAGTCACCTGTGTCAATGCAGTGTGTGATGAGATTAGTGCGACCTATACCCTTAGTGTCTGAAGATACGGTTTTGAACTGTTTGATTATATTGTCTGCTGTTGTTTGTTGTGCCTTAGATAGTTGTGCAAAAGAATGAAGGTGTAAATCAGAGTTAGGTGGATTAGATTCCATGATCTGCTTGTTATGGTTCATAAGGAAGATTGCCTTAGTGTTCTTAGGAAATAGGTCAAAGGTATTCCAGAAGTCAATACCTAGTAGGATGGGTATGTCAACTGTTGGTATTACATAGGCTTTTAGTATATGGTTTTTATTTTCAAAAGAAATAGGTAGATTTAGGGTACCTATTGGTGATAACATTTGTCCCCCAGCGGCTACAAATTTTAGAGAGTTATCACATGAATCTAGGGTTAGGCCTAGTTTATTAATCAGACCTCTATGAAAATTGTTACCAATAATAGTTACTGCGGATCCAGAGTCCAGCAGTCCACAAGTGGTCAAGTCTTTGATTGAGATAGTGGCATAAGGCCTAGTATCATTTAATGGTTTGTTGTGGATTGTTGTAACAGCATAATGAGTGGAGAATTGTTTAACTTTTGATAACCATTCTGCCCACCCATCATTGTTATTTAGTTTATTTATTTTGTTACAACAACCCACAGCCTTTAGTTTTTTGGCTGACACTTGGTACATTTAGGATAAATGACACCCTTGAGTCCACACTTGAAGCAGATAGGGTATCGTTCTGCCTTACACTTTCTCAAAGAATGACTATTTACCCTACACCTAGGACAGAATGGGCCTCCTTTAGTGGAAGGCTCTTGTTTAGAAGGAGTCTCTTTTTTAGAAGACGACTGTTTTTCGGTTTTAATAGCTGATACTGAGTTTGACTGACCTGAGTGTGGTGTTTTATTGTAGTGTTTGTTTGAGTAGCTATTAGTTGTCTTGTTCGGCCTATGGTATGCAAACTCTGGTGCAAGTGTGCTGAGATTACTTCTGCTTGGTTCATGATAGTGTGTAGTCCTAGCTTTATATGTCTCATAATTTTTGCAAACTGTTTGTAACTGATCCAGTGTCTGCACACTACTTATGGCTAGCACATCAGCATAGACTGGTTTAACATTGTGAGAGATAATGTCAAACTTTTCCTCGTCTGTTAGTTTCTTACTTAGACGGTTAAAGAGGCCACTCATGATAGAAATGTAGATAGTTATGTTTTCTGTGTCCCCCTGTGTACGCTGTCTGATTTCAGAAAGTAGCCTGTAGTCATAGTCCTCACCGTCAAAGGCAGACTTTAGTAGATCAATCAACTGGTCCCAAGACAAAATGTTTGATTTTATGTGTCTGTACCAGTGTAGAGCGTTACCCGTGAATATATCATAAGAGAAACTGAGCATGTCCTCTTTAGTAATTCTTTTAGCGAGTCTATATTCTTCTATTTTTTGTATGAATGATCTGACACACGAGTTCCCGTCAAACTTAGGTTTATTGCCTTGGTGGCTTTGACAAGTGACTGTGATGTTAATTGGATTGGGTGTACTTGTCTCTGCTTGCTGTTTACAATCAGAGTTATCTATCGAAGGGGTATTGAATCTTGTCTGAAGGGCCTTGTACTGTGTGTCTAAGGTAGTGAAGACTGACTCAAGTTGGTTTTTTAGCTTAGTAGTGTCTTGTGTGGTTGGTGTAATCCTAGCTAGACGGTAGTAAATGTGATTCCTGTTAGACTGTGCTACGCTAAGAGAGCGATCAGAGTTCACCGTTGTTAGATAGTTACTGTAATCGGTTAATGTCTGACTCACACAATTCAGATCATCCTTCTCATCTATCCCGGAGAGCAAAATGTCTTCACTTTCATAATGACTAGCTAGCTTGCTTATTTGCTTCCTAAGTTCTATGACTGTCCCCTTATCGCCACCCCTGATTGTCACCTCATACTCCAACTCAGCCTTTCTTAGATGGATGAAGTTAATCTTATGAGATGACATTGTGTTCTTTTGTTGACAATAAGTTTAATTTAAACTATGTAGTACCAGGATATCTGTGCCGTAGGACCTAAGGGCAACAGACGGATAGTGGGTAGGATCTCACTGCCGACCTGCAGACTCACAGGATCGATCAACTGATGGCTAAAGGTGTCTTGGCCACAGTGAGGTGGTATAACAAAGGATAGGGTTTTCTCACTGCCGGTCAAATAGGCTCATAAGATCGATCTACTGATGGCTAAAGGTGTCTTGGCCACAGTGAGAGGATGACAACACAATACACAACACACACCAATTAATATAGCAGGTACATTCAGCAACGCGATGGATTATTGTTAGTTTAGAATTGTAATTTACAATTTAAGTAATAATAGTTTAAGGTAGAAGATTAACAAATTTAAGTATTTGATTTTCTAATTTAGTAAAAGTTGAAGGTAGAAGAAAATAGAATACATTTTTGAATATTTTTCACAACAAAATTATTTTAAAATACCACAACGATGCTGAGCGTAGGAGAAAGAGACCAGTGCTTCTCGCACCTTAGAGACTACCGAGTTGGGCGCCACTGTGGCGTAGGGCTTTTATGAATGTTTTTAGGTACTACTCATACAAAATAGGGGTTCTAGAGTCTAAGGTCACGCACTGTCACTGAAGGTAGGAAAACGGTACTGCCCTGAGCAACCAGAAGACGTCGATCGCCACGCACGGTAGGTAGGCCGGGTCAGGCGGCCTCACGCGTCGGTAGGGACGCGCGGCAGGGCGGTCGACCAGGTGGGCAGCGGGCTCAGGGCAACTACCCCTAGGCAGCGTTGGTGGTAGGCAGGTAGCGGCAGCGCAGACGGCCAGTAGGTAGCGGCGGCAGGCCGCTGTCTACACGGCCACGCCGTCGTCTTGTGCCGGACGCGTAGGCGTCACAGTTTAGAGGCGGCACGCGGTAGGGCGGCCGTGCAGATGCGTGCTTCTCACCGCGTTGGTAGATGCGCGGGAGCACAGCAGAGCAGCAGAACAGTGCAGCGTGAGCGAAACAGCCCTAGTTGGCTAGCCAGCGCTAGGAACCCTGAAACAGCACCAAGGAGGCGCTTGAGCTCCAAGATGGTTCCTGTAAGCCCCTACGATGTGCGTGTCCCAGCCATGCGTTAGATGCGGCAAGCTCAAGGCAGTGAAGAAGATGGAAGATGGGTACTCACACATCGCAGTGGTTTACAGTGATTAGTTGATAGGTGAATAGTTTATAGACTAAAGGCAAGGCGTGGCGTCACATCGCCACGTGGTTCTCATTGACCGTTGACTCGCGTCGCCGGTTTATGATACAGCATGGATGAGCATGATTTAGTTTATAGAGAATAGAATAGGATGCATGCCATGCGGAGAACCATTTAACCTATTAGAGCACATGTGCATAGTGAATAGCTAGGTGCTAATTCATATTAAATACAGAATACATTGCCGGCAGCCATGTTAAATAGACACAAAGATTACAAATAGATATGGCTTGCCGGGACATAAATTTAGCAGCAAAAGAACACAATGGCGGAGTTCACTTACCCAATAACTGGGGACTTATCTAGTAGGCTGCTCGCTTGATGTAAAAAGGGCAGAACCTATGCGTGCAGCCGTTTATAAAGGAGGTCCTGAGCGACGTTCTCCCTCCATTGTGACATTACAGAACATTTAGGGTTGTACCTATAATTTAGTGAGGTGACAATTTTTTAGAATTAGTCGGTTTTTAGTGAATCGACTAATTTATGCTACAGTAGTGCCAAAATACCGCCAAATGTTTCAACGGTTTTTCATGTTCGTTGAAATGACATTTTTTGGCCGAAATCTCCTGTTTCTACAATTAAAAATGTTTATTACTTACCCTGGCATGTTATATTGTTGATTTATAATCCACACACACACGATTTAGAAAAAGAAAGAAGAAGAAAACGATTTTTAAATTTTCGTCGACCACCTGCGCGCAGAACGAAATTTGTACTGAAGTGTGCACTTGTGTGGTACGTTCGAAAATTCGTTCGTTGTTGAACAAAGACAAAATGTCGTCCTTGTTTTTTCTCCTACACTCTGTGCAAGTTTGAGCGAGAGAGATAAAAGTTTAAGGCTCAATATCAACAAAAAGTAAGGCATGGGAAATCGTGTTTTTTGCAAACCCGTTTCGGGTGTTTGACAGACAGCGGTCTAAAACCCGTTTCGGGTGTTTGACATCTCGCGGTGGATCACTGATCAGGTGTATAATATATGTTACGAAATAAGTTTATCAGGTATTTGCAATCAAAAATATTTAATTGTTAAAGTACACTTAGAGATATTAATAGCATCACTTTTCAGTCTTTAGAAAATCCCAAAACGAATCAATATTAATACAGTCTCAAATCACAGGTATTAGATTAACTACAAACATAATGTTGTTATGGAAAACTTTGAAACTTATAGTAAAAAAACAATGTTTAAAAATCTCAATTACAACAACAAAACAATATTAAAATTAAGTAAGTCAGTCCTTAGAAAAAAATAAGTACCTATGCTTTTTCCTAATTTAAAAAAGGAACTTATGTAAAATTTGTTACATTAACATTGAAAGAACATAATTATCAATATAAGTAGGTACATACAATTGAAATAAAATAACATATTACTTCAATACGTCCTCTTTTCGGTACAGAAAAAATTTAAAAATAATATTTGGTCCAGCTTTTTTGGCATGAGTCTGTTCCTTCTTTGGTTCGTAATTAAACCAGCCTTTGAAAAAAGTTGTTCTGATGGCACAGAGGTAGCAGGAATGCATAAATATTTATATGCCATAGGGTTGGAAATACATTTTCCCTTTGTTTCCAAAAATGTATCGGGTTTTGTTTCCTGTCTAGATATGGCAGTTCTAGATATTGTTTTAAAACAATGAAAGCAGATGAGATTGGAGTCTGATGCATGACAGTATCACTTATTTTCTTGTCGAAGTCTTCCCATATATCGGCGTCATCGGCCTTATTTGAAGTTGAATGTTCAGAGGTCGAAGCAATGGCTCGTTCTGATGTTTGCACCTGAACTGGCTGATATTGAGCCAGTTCCTCCAATACATATTTAACCGCATTTTCTGCAGAACTGTCGGGCCCAAATGCCTTTTTTTTTAAACGAGGGTCTAGAATGGTTGCCTTTGCTGCAGTCCGGTTAGATTCATAAACAGCCAGTCTTTTGTCTACAATTTCCAGTAACGACCATTGTAAGTGTTGTCCAGGTTCAGTGCTTGGCGTCTTCTTCATTAAATAACTTTGTAGTCCTCGTACTAGGGGAATAATGATTGACAGCGTCGGATAAGACTCCCCAGATAAAACGGTGCTGATTTTTTCTACTGGTTCTAAAAGAGCCACACAATCTTCTAGAATCTGACATTCAACTGAATTTAAATTTGATGGAGATGAGTCAATCATTGATAAAGTTGCGGATAGAGGAACTTTGACTTTTAACAATCTTTGAAACATGTAAAAAGTAGAGTTTCACCTTGTTTGTACGTCTTGCTTAAGTTTGATAACGTCAAAGTTCATTTGGCTCTGCATGTCTCTGAGTGTATTAGAGGATTTTATACTCTGTTTGAAGTGTGTCACAATTGCACGACTTTTTGTTATAACATCCAGCACTGCAGCATTTTTCAAATGTCTATTTTGGTCATTTTCACTGTCTTGGCTAATGCAGTCTTTAACGGCTAGATTTAATGTGTGTGCAACACAGAAATGATTTCTTTTTTGAAGAAAATCATTGACGGCTTTTTTCATACTCGAAGCATTATCGGTTACAATTGTTACTACTTTATCAAAAATTCCCCACTCTATTAATATATTTCGCAATGCATTTGCAATATTTAGTGAATTATGATGTTCGGAAAGTTCAGTCGTTGAAATTACCATAGAGTGCAATTTCGAATCCTATATAAAATGTGCAGTTACACTTATAAAGCTCTTTTGACTATCTGAACTCCATATATCTGTTGTTAGGGCTATATGTTCCACACTTTGTAATTTTCCTTTAACTTCTAAGCTGCAGATTCCATATTTATCTTCCAGCATTTGGGTCAACATTTTTCGAGATGGCAACACATAATCTGGATTTAATCTCTGCGAATACTTTTTAAAACCTTCGTTTTCTACTATTTGTAGTGGTTGCATATCTAAAACAATCATGTCTAATAAGGCATAATCTCCAACTTTTTGGTTGATTTTAGTAGGAGCAATTAAACGCATTTGTTTTGGGCGCTTCGGAACGTGGTCACTGAACTCGGTGATATTACGTATTTGAGATGGCGGTAAAATTACATCATTTTGACTAGCTTGTGCTCCGCTAATCAAAGAATTACTAGAACTCTGTTCAGGTACACTATTCTCATTTCTGTCTCTAGGTAAATTTTGTCCAATCGCTTCACTGTACTGAACTAAATGTTTTTTCTTAATATGCTTTACTAATGTTGTCGTATTTCCTACGTATTTATATTCAGCTGAACACAATTTGCATATCACTTTGTTATTTTCATTGTTTTTTATTAAAGAACTCCCACGCCACACTTCTTGGTGCCATTACATACAAAACACAACCGAACAGGACGATAACAAAAACAAGGCAACAAGGTCAGTTCGCGCGCGGGTCGCCAACGGTTAACTAATAAAACAACAAGATGTTCAAAAATTCAAAATAAACTTTCACCACGCTTCATTTACGCAATTCCGTTTCCGATCCTGGCCGAGCGAGCCCGAGCCCGACTCAGACCGAGTTCTATTTGCATGCATTGCATCTCACTCAACTCGATGCGAGTTGAATGAGATGCAATGCATGATGCAACCGCCGAGTCCGCAGGCGAAGGGTGCGCGCGGGCGGGCCGCGCAGTCGCGTACGCCGTGCGGTCTGCGTTCGATCGACCGAGTTGACTCGAGTTGGTAAAAACTGAACCCGAGTTGACTCGTTTAAGGATTTACTCGAGTTACTCGAGTCAAATAACTAGACTCGCCCATCACTAATAGAGACGCCATTTTTTAGCGCTTTCTACTGCCTCTCGGCGATCGCAGTCAACGATCAAAATAATCGACTTCGTTTCGTTATCGCTTGTCAAAAGTGTCACTTGGCTAGCATTTGTATGGGATGTAGCGATCAACGTTGTAGAAAGGATCACATTTCATTCTATCATTTTGAACGATTCGATAAGTAGTCAACATGGCTACGAATTTTCTATTCGTTTGTTCTGACCACGTGACTTAGCGTTGCGATGACGTCATCCCCATACATTGGAGTCGTTTTCTATAACGATAACGATTGTAGATTGTCAACTTGTCTAAGCCTACAGATATATTTAAATACATGTTATGTACAGTTAAATGTAACATATTAAAAATGACTTTTGATCCTATTACTGCAAAATAGAGGCTTATTCCACTTTTCCCCGTTGGATGATCCCCATTGATGGGGATTAGTGAACTTTTTGTTCACTATTCCCCGTTGACCCAAAATTTTTATTTAATGGGGATAAGTGAACTAAAAAGTTCAATAATCCCCATTAGGTAGGTACGTTAAAAAAATAAAATATATGAATCATGTTACATTTATTAATTAAAAATATAACTTTCTTATACCTAATAAAATCACAGATTGTACAATTATTAATTTAAAATAAAAAATATAACTTTCTTATACCTAGTAAAATCACAGATTGTACAATTATTAATTTAAAATAAAAAATATAACTTTCTTATACCTAATAAAGTCACAGATTGTTACAATCATTAATTTAAAATTGTAGCATGAAAATATTTCTTTCTTATACCTTGTAAAATCACAGATTGTACAATTATTAATTTAAAATAAAAAATTTAACTTTCTTATACCTAGTAAAATCACAGATTGTACAATTATTAATTTAAAATAAAAAATATAACTTTCTTATACCTAGTAAAATCACAGATTGTACAATAATTAATTTAAAATAAAAAATATAACTTTCTTATACCTAATAAAGTCACAGATTGTTACAATCATTAATTTAAAATTGTAGCATGAAAATATTTCTTTCTTATACCTTGTAAAATCAAAGATTACACTCACTTAAGTTTTTCTAAACAGTGCCCAATCGTAATTTCATTATTAATGAGTTCCATTTGGACCTCCTGTATATAATTATCGCGATTGATGCTTTTTTTTGTTTTTTCCGCTATACCTTTATTTTCAGAAACCCCCAATGCAAGAACTTCGTAATACGATGCATCTTCAGCCAACGCTGTGAGGAGCTTCATAATGTTGGGTTTCTTTATTTTCACACGCTTTTTTATTTTATTATTCCATGCTTCGACTAAATTCGTAGTGCGATGAGTCTGTCCAAATACACACCACGTTTTAATAAAATCATCTTGTAGCCATTGTCTGAGCATGTAATTTCTAAACTCCTTGCTATTATCATCATCAGGGCTTTGAGAGGCAACATAAAACCAACCCGCAATGATTTTATCTGATGGTAACAAAGCCAAAGCAGTGCTAAGTGCAACTTGTCTTCTGGTTAATTTATCTTTTGTTAGTTTGAGTTGTTTTCCTTTCTTCCATATTGCCTGGGTGAAATGGAAATAACAGCCGCTAATAGATATATTTACAAAAACATTTCGCATTGCGTTCATCGGAGCCACTTCATAGTCACATTTAAATATTTCTGGATTCCAATCAGGTAATGCAGATTTTAGCATACTAAATAAAATTTCATATGTTTGTTGATTTTTATGGCTCATGAGGGCATAAACAAGTGGCACAATGTTTATGTGTTTTTCTGTACTGCCCAAATCCCCATGAATGGTGTAGAGTTGGTAAAAGGGAGATGGACAGATCCAAAACGTTCCATCACCCAAGAACATCTTCAAATTTTTCATTTGATGTCGGGCAAATTCAGAGCAAAAAGCTATTACACGGATACCACTGTCATTGACTAGATGGCGTTGTGTGAAATGTCCAAGGATATTTATTTATTTATTTATTTTATTGTAGTCTGCTAAAATAAATTCCTGATGAGCTGGAGGTACTTTAACTTCTTCAACATTTTTGAACTCAATTTTACTTACTTCAAATGCTGCATTTCTGTGTTTATATAATGTTGTTTTGATAGACTTCAGGGCAGGGAATTCTTTTATTTTGTCAATTCCGGTATCTTTTAGTGAGCTCACAGCCGCGTTGTAAGCAGTGGGAATAGCAGGTGCTTCTGGATCCGCAAGTGTAGTTTTTAGTTTGAATAACCTCAAGGTAACTTCATTCCGCGCAAAATCAGGTTCACAAACATTGTGTCGTTTCTCAGCTACAACTTGATTGTCCTGTAAAATTAAGTAATAATAATTAATTACTTTACATTATTTTTTAAGTAAACAATATTGCACTTACATAGAATACAAAATTAAATAGGCTATTTAACAACCTTTAAAACTTATAACAAATTGTTGTTATCCTATCAGAATAGTTCAACAAAACATATTTCACTTTATGCTTAACTAAAATATGTAATAATAATTAAATATATACAATTCACTTCAGCTACACTCTTTTACACTAGGTGTAATAGACTTGTTTGACAAAAGAATGACGTCACACGTGCCGCCATGACAGAAACAGTGTTTAAACTTTAACGTTGATTTTTAAATTTTGATATTGTTAAACGTGATATTGATAACACACATAACCTGAGTTATTATTGTCATTATTAATCACAAAATATAATAAGTAACTTACCATGACAGTGATGGATCCGGCACATTTACTTTGTTTTCTTGTGGTACACTCCCACAAAACTCCACCATTTTTATATTTGCATTTTTTACTGTATTGATGTCCGGCCCGGAGAAGTATGGTAGCTTTACCTTTTTTAACGTACTCTAAACAAACGTCAGTTGAACTACCAGCCATTTCCTTTATTTATTCCTATATTAAACTAATAACTGCGAACTGATAAGAACTGCACGCTTGAACTACACTACACACTACTAACCCTTAACGACTACGAAACAAAAACAAAAGATGGGTCGACCAATCACATACGAGCTAACTCGCACCCCGCTCCGCCACCGCCTTGCGCGCGCGCCTCTAGAAAATGAGCATCTTTTACAGTATTGTGTATCTTATTAGATAGATAGATATAAGGTCTTATTCCCAAACATCGTTAGAACAATTTCGTTGGGGCAACAATCTGTTTTTCGTTCTAATAAAATCGTAAAGTAGGTATGTAGGTAATTTAAAATTTTGTTCTTACCTTATAAAAATAAAAGTACATGACTCATATATTTTATTTTTATATTGTTTTTATTTAACGTACCTAATTAGAAAAACTTAAGTGATTGTAATCTTTGATTTTACAAGGTATAAGAAAGAAATATTTTCATGCTACTATTTTAAATTAATGATTGTAACAATCTGTGACTTTATTAGGTATAAGAAAGTTATATTTTTTATTTTAAATTAATAATTGTACAATCTGTGATTTTACTAGGTATAAGAAAGTTATATTTTTTATTTTAAATTAATAATTGTACAATCTGTGATTTTATTAGGTATAAGAAAGTTATATTTTTAATTAATAAATGTAACATGATTCATATATTTTATTTTTTTAACGTACCTACCTAATGGGGATTATTGAACTTTTTAGTTCACTTATCCCCATTGATTGTGTGAAGGTTAACGCCAAATCAGAAGACTCATATAGAGTAATTGCCAGGTTCTTGTCTGAAAAAGACTACCACTGGCATTCATACGAAAACAAGCAGGCTAGACCAATTAGAGTTGTGGTAAAGAAACTACACTCTTCTTGCCAACCAGATCGAATTAAGGAAGATTTAACAACCCAAGGCCTAAAAATAGAAAAGGTAGATAGTAAATTGAGCTGGAAGACCAAAGAACCACTCAACATGTTCGTTTTATCATTTTATAACGATGAAGATGTCAACAAAATCTACGGCATTAAGTACATATTAGGGTGTAAAATTGAAATACATCCACTCAAAAATCCAGCACTCATCCCCCAATGCAAGAGATGCCAAGCTTATGGGCATACACATAAATATTGTCAAAAAGAGCCAAGGTGTGTGAAATGCACTGGCAAGCATCTTACAGCCAATTGTACCAAATCTCCGCAAGAGAAACCAAAATGTATCCACTGCGGCCTACCTCACCCTGCCAATTATAGAGGGTGTGAAGTAGCCAAACAGATGCAAATTATGAAAAATAAAGTTTTAAAAAAGAAACCTACGGTGCCTAATACCCAACAGTTTCCTCCTATAACACACCCTGGTAAACAGGCGCAGAAAGCAAGTGTCCAGTCAACTGCAAAACAACCAGCCATGCAAGTAACCAACATCGGTACTTACGCACAAGCTGCAAAACAAGGATCTCAACCTCTGAACTTAGAGGATAAGATTAACCAGATCTTGAAGTGCATTACCTCATTTGATAAGAGATTAGAGAAGCTAGAATCCAGCACTAAAACAGCTGTCTTGAATAATCAAAAATAAATAACACACTTAAAATAATGGCGTGGAACTCCAATGGACTACTCAAACATCAGCATGAGTTGCAGGCGGTCCTAGATACAGAAAATATAGACGTGTGTTTAATCTCCGAAACGCATTTCACAAAGCAATCTTTTATCAAATTTAGAGGATACATGATATATAATTCCCTCCACCCTAGCAACTCTGCCAGGGGGGGTAGTGCGGTTATAATTAAAGAAAACATTAGTCACTACGTGCAGTGTAAATATGAAGAAGAAGACATTCAAGCAGTGGCAGTATCTGTTAAAACTAAGTTTTGTCAAGTGTCCATTGCAGCCATATACTCGCCTCCTAGGCACATGATAAGAAAAGAGCGATACTTACATCTTTTTGAATTATTAGGCCAGCGATTTATCCTAGGCGGCGATTTTAATGCTAAGCAAACGCATTGGGGTTCAAGACTTACTACAACTAAAGGAAGACAGCTCTTAAGTGCAGTTAAAGAAACACATTGTGAAGTAATGAGTACAGGCAAACCTACATACTGGCCCACTGACCACCAGAAAATACCGGATCTTATAGATTTTTTCATCTGCAAAAATATATCCACCAATTACATCAGTTTGGAGGAAAGTTTTACTATGGACTCTGACCATTCTCCGATTATACTAATGCTAAGTCAAAAAATCCTATTAAAAGAAAGCCACTTAACCTTGGTTAATAAGTCCACAGATTGGGACAGTTTTGCTCTTGATCTAGATAATATTATCGACCTTAAAACTCCGATAAAAACGCAAGATCAGCTTGACTCAGAAGTAAACAAATTTATTATTAATATTCAACAATGTGCGTGGAGCAATACACCTCAGCTAAAACGCAAATATAAGGGATTTATCTATCCTAAAGAAATTGTGGATTTACTATCAGAGAAAAGAAAACAAAGGAAGTTGTGGCAGCAAACAAGGTTCCCGCGTCATAAAACAACACTAAATAACCTAACTAAACGACTAAAGAGAAAAATTCTACAATTTGAGGATGAATCTCTGAATACCAACCTTCTTCAGCTTACCAATGACAAATCAACGGATTACTCACTTTGGAAAGCGACGAGAAATCTAAAAAGGCAGATTATACAAATACCGCCCATCAGAGATAGCAACGGAAAATGGGCAATAAGCAATGACCAAAAGGCGTTCCGATTTGCTCAACATTTAGAAGAAACCTTTCAACCCAACGAAAGCTCTGTAGAAATACATGAGAGTGTAAATTTATCACAAAACCAAAGAATCAAGCTTGTGACTCCTAAGGAAGTAATGAGAGAAATTCAAAACAACATTAGCTCAAAAAAGTCTCCCGGTTACGACCTCATCACAGGGGAAATTCTAAAACGCCTCCCACGCAAAGCCATAGTAAAGCTGACCATACTAATAAATGCTTCATTTATCTTAAAATATGTACCTGAGCCATGGAAGGTTGCTGAAGTCATTATGATTGCCAAGCCTGGGAAACCTCCCCACGAAGCATTATCATACAGACCCATTTCTCTGTTACCCGTACTATCAAAGTTATTTGAAAAACTGTTACTAAAACGGATAAAACCAGTAATAGAAGATAAAAACCTAGTTCCAGATCACCAGTTTGGCTTCAGAGAAAAACACTCAACGTTAGACCAGGTACATAGAATAACTAATGTTATTGAAAAAACGCTAGAAAATAAAGAAGTCTGTGCTACCGTGTTCTTAGACGTCGCGCAAGCTTTTGACAAAGTTTGGCATGAGGGTCTCATATTTAAGCTCAGACGCATGCTACCAGAATTTGTAGATATCCTAGAGTCGTATTTAACTAAAAGAATGTTTAGAATACGCCAAGAGGACGCATATTCCGGGCTAAAAACCATAAAAGCTGGGGTGCCTCAAGGAAGTGTGCTTGGCCCAATTTTGTACTTGTTATACACTTGTGACATCCCAGAGCTGGAAAACAGCACCATAGCGACCTTTGCAGATGATACTGCTATTATGGCCACCGGATCAAGCCACAGAGAAGCAGTAGAGAAAGTTCAACTAGCTGTGAACAAAGTTTACGACTGGACACAAAAGTGGAAGATCAATCTGAATGAGTCAAAATCAGTTCACATTAACTTCACAAACAAACACAGTGACTACCACCCACTCTACATAAATGGTATGCAAATACCTTATGCTAATACAGCCAAATACCTTAGCATAACTCTCGACGCCAAGCTGCGTTGGAAAGCCCATATCAAAAAGAAAAAACAGGAACTCGATATTCGTTATAAACGTTTGTATTGGTTACTGGGAAGGAAATCCTGTTTATCAATACATAATAAGTTGATAATATACAAGCATATTCTGATGCCAATTTGGACGTATGGTATCCAACTTTGGGGCTGTACTAAGCCAACCAACGTCAAAATAATTCAACAGTTCCAAAATAAAGTACTCAGGGCTGCTGTAAATGCACCCTGGTACATAAGAAACGATGACCTCCACCGTGACCTCGACATGGAATTCGTCACCACCATCATACAAAAATTTGCTGAAGCCCACGAACACAGACTCCATCGACACGTGAATGTTGAGGCAATCCAGCTGTTAGACAACACAGACATAGTGCGTAGACTAAAGAGAACTAAACCATTTGAATTAGTGTAGTGTAAGTGAATCAATAATAGTAACAATGTTGTGCTATTTATATAACACATGAACAAAGTGTTTTATCAATTTTACCAGACTCTAAGGAAGTGTTACGAACGTGTGTAAAAGTGCATACCTAATTATGGACACTATTCTTAGCATTAACATAATTTATAACGTAGCATAATAAGTTAGATTTAAATTGTTTATTAGTCTTCTTAGGCTAGATTGCAATTAACTAGTAAGAACTTGGTTCTTACTAACAAGGAAAAAAAAAAAAAAAAAAAAAAACTTATCCCCATTAAATAAAAATTTTGGGTCAACGGGGAATAGTGAACAAAAAGTTCACTAATCCCCATCAATGGGGATCATCCAACGGGGAAAAGTGGAATAAGCCAAAATATAATATAAAAGATACGAGTTTTACAAAACATGAATAGGTACCTTCGTCACCGGACTCCGAGTCCGAGCTTATTTTCCTAATTTTATCCTCCAGCTTCTTGATTTTCTTCAATAACCGCTCACGAGTTTTGTCTGCATGCTTTCTTTTCCCCATTTTTGAAGTAAATCACACTTATAACAAAAAGAGACAACACAGACTAGTGAGGGGCACGCAGACTAGTGATGTTTGCTCTTCGCTTTGAATATGTGGCGCATAATCGACTAAACGGACGGGACTACACTATCATCTCTCATCATACGAGGAGGAGACCACAATGTAGCATAATCACAATTTGATCCAGTAAGTATTAGTTTTGTTTTTTTTTTACTTGGCTTGTTTTTTTTTAAGATTGTGAAAATTTATTTCGTCTTCAATCCTTATATTATGTGGAGGTATATTTGTTTGTATGATTTAGGTATGTAACCATTGGTCGACCCACTTTTGCAACGATAACGCATAATCCTCAGAACAGCGGTGGCCCAGTGGTAGCGGCCCCGACTTACGAACAATAAGTCGTGGGTTCGAACACAGGCAGGCGCACTACTTTGTGTAATTTATTTCATCACCACTGCTCTCATCACTCTGCTCAAAAACGGTGAAGGAAATCATAATGAGGAAACTGGCATGTCCTAGAACCAAAAATTCTAAGACTTGTGACATCTACCAATCCGCACTGGGCCCGCGTGGTAGATTATAGTCCACTGCCTCTCAAAGAGAGGAGGCCTGTGTCCCAGCAGTGGGAACATTAATAGGCTGATGATGATGATGATGAACGCATATCATGCCGCGCGTGTGACGGTCGGTGCTTAAACGGCGCGGGCGGCGTTTCCTATGACATCATCATCATCAGCCTATGTTTCCACTGCAGGAACTCAGGCCTCCTCTCTCACCACGCGGGCCCATTGCGGGTTTGTGGATGTCACATATCTTCAAAAACTATGCAATTTGTTACAGAACAAAGAAGATTTACAGTGTAAGGATTTAGATTCAGTCGATGACTTTGTTACTGAATCAAATAAGGTATGATTTTATATTCAAAAGTATTTTTATGTTTACAGATTTTTTGAGATCTATTCAAAGTTGCATTAATTCCGCGAGGATATCACTCTTAGATCTTTCTAAGCGGATCCTTATTGCTCCTAGATGCAACATAAGTCAATAAAAATATTTTTCAGGAATCATCATCATCATCTATACCACTTGAAGGGCGAAGAATAGTGGATCGCCAATACTTTTTTGACCAATTGGTCGAAATATTTGATCACAATGATAGATTTGGGTGCAAGTTATCCAACCTTCGAATAACGAAAGAGAAAATTAAATCATTTTCGTACAAAAATATATTTATTGTGTTCAATGTGTAGAAGTCGATTTGAAATAAAAACATGCAAAGAAACAACAAATGAATTGGATATTAACCATAGCACTGTGTCAGGCATTATTAGTATTGGTTGTGGCCGGGCAAACTTGAATGAGCTAGCAGCTTCCATTAATTGGCCACTGATTAGCAAATCGACCTACTAGAAATGTCACGACAACTTGTATAACTGGTGAAAGACTACAGCAGAATGTACAATGATTGAAGCCGGTAAGGAAGAAGCTTCTATGGCTTCAGAAAGAGGTAGCGTAAGTCCGTCAGGTATACCATCAATACCGGTAACAGGTGATGCTGCTTGGGGTAAACGATCCTACAAAACAAACTTTTCTTCCGCAGCATGTGTAGGAGCAATAATAGGGATTAACTCAGGCAAAATATTACACGTTGGCATTAAAAATAAGTATTGTATCATATGTTCTCGTGCAGCAAACAAGCGTGTAACACCTCTAGAACATCTGTGCAATATAAACCACTCAGGCTCATCTACAAGCAGAGAAGACAGTCATTGTTGAGGGATTCCGAGACTCCGTGAAAAGGCATAATTTGATTTACGCAAAACTAGCAGATGGAGAATCAAGCACCTTTAAAAATATTTTGGAAAGTAGACCGTATCCAAATGTCAAATGTCGAGAAAATGGGGTGTTCCAATCACCTGATGAGGAACTATAACGGGAAAATTTTGAATGTAATTAAAGATACGTCAATTCCTATAAACCAACGAAAACTGCTGAACACTGTACGTGTCAAGCGATTACGTATTGCTGCAAAAGCAGCAGTAAGGTTGAATGGCTCAGGGTTACTCAGTAGCGGAAAAAATTAAATTACTCCAGCAAGATATAATAAACAGTCAAAAACATATTTTTGGCGACCATTCTGAGTGTGAGGGCTACTACTGTGGTGATGAGAAGAAGTCGGAAGAAAACCTTGTTCCGGAAATTAAACATTTAATGCAAAAACTTATTGCAATTACATCAAATTTGGCATTCAATGCTCGAAGCCAACTACAAAATTTAAATAACAATAGAGCTGAACAATTTAATTCCATAGTCGCTAAGTATCTGGGTGGCAAACGCATTAATTATTCTTGAAAAGAAACATATACTTCGAGGTGTTATGCAGCAGTTGTAGCTTTTAATACTGGAAAGCCTATACCTAAGCCAATTCTACAAAACCATTTTTAACAGTAGTCCTTCAACAGCAACAAAAAAATTCGAGGCGCAAAAGTGCCATGACAACTGTAAAAAAACTACTAAACAAAGACTTCGACGCTAAATAGTATACAGTGTGATTCTTTATAATGTGCACATATCGAAATGAGGGAATCTATGCTTAATTTTATCGATGGAAAAAATATTTAAAAAAATCTAAATATTTTTTAATATTTTTTATAGAATTTTCAAAAATGTTGTCCGCTGTTGTGACCCCAATGTAAACAAAACGGTGTAACTTTTAAACTAAATTATCTATCGCGATGAAACAATTTTATGTAAAAAGTTATGAAAAAAAAAAGTTTTTTTGATCAAAAAACGTGTTTATTTTCAATTGAGGGTAGTTTTTTTCCACAATTTTCATTTTACGAGGACGCCTAATTGCTTCCAATCATTATGGAGTTTGTTTCATCGCGATAGATAATTCAGTTTAAAAGTTACACCGTTTTGTTTACACTGGGGTCACAGTAGCAGACAAAATTTTTAAAAATTCCGTATTAAATATTAAAAAATATTTAGATTTTTTTTAATAATTTTTCCGTCGATAAAATTAAGCATAGATTCCCCCATTTCGATATGTGCACATTATAAAGAATCACACTGTATAACAATAGTTTGGTAGATTACGGTGACTCATGTCAAAGGCCGGATATGTCAGAAGATCAATATTTAGCTGCTAAAACGGTCTTGCTTGAAAATCTAAAATCGCAGTTACAGCAAAGACACGAGATAGAAAGGAAGACAATATTGCAGGCGGCAAGGGCCTTGTGGCTGGAGCTTCGCAGATGCCTTCTGACGGCCTCCAATTTTAGTAAAGTCTGTAAGCGGCGGAAAAATATAAGTTCTGCAGGTCTAGTAAAAAAATTGCTCTACAAATATTCACTAGATCATGTCGCAGCAATTCAACATAGAAAAACTTACGAAAAGCTTGCATAGGATCAACTGCAAAAACAGGAAAACATGGTTTTCGATCAATGTAGTCTGTTTATCGACGAAGAGCACATTTTCCTGGGTGAAATAAAAATAAATATAAAACACGACTGGTGGTACCAAGTACAAGGCCAGCTCCATACCACAAAAAGAAGCCTTTTTGCTGTATGGACAGGGCCCGGGCAGCCGATGAAAGTAGAGTACATTTATCATCGTTAGCTTTTCTTCCGTAAGCGTCACTTCGTATCGACGCCTTACGTGCATTAGAAGGTAGCGGTAAAATTATAAAATAAAAAATACGAATTTGTTCATAGAAAGTGTATTTAAAATATATTTTTATATTGAATAATTTAACTATGTGGTAACAAAAAGTTTTTCTCTCTGTCTAAATTTAACATAAAATGATTAATATTTTTCAACAGTAAAAAAGTACAATGAAATAAATCTTCTCTCTAGTAATGTGTTGATAACTAAATTAAAATAAATGAATCAAAATTTATAACACGCTACCCGTTTTTGTGAAGAAACCGACTTGTCCTAGAACCAAAACTTCGAAAACACGTGACATCTACCAATCCGCACTGTGCCCGCGTAGTGGATCATAGCCTGTTCCCTTTCATATAGAGGAGACCTGTCCCAGCAGTTCCCCATTACAGGCTGGTGATGATAACCCTTTATGAGAAACAAGATCGATCATTTTTATTAAATATTTAAACAAATGTAAGCTAACAAAATACATAAAAATACAAACCAAGAAAACAATGTGCGTTATATCCTCCACACACATACGTGCCAAAAATATAATTCATTCCCACTCGTCTGTCGAGGGTGAATTTTTACAAAATGGCCATCTGTCACGGGCCATCTGGATGTCGTCATGTGATAACGGCGCGTGTGATTAAAACGCCGTTATCTCTTAAGTTATGTACGGGAACCCTATATGTCGTATGTTGTTGGAATCTTTATGAAATA
The DNA here is from genome assembly GCA_932274075.1 of Diarsia rubi. NCBI lineage: Eukaryota > Metazoa > Arthropoda > Insecta > Lepidoptera > Noctuidae > Diarsia > Diarsia rubi. The sequence goes on from OW026413.1 coordinate 19,046,190, forward strand.
AGCTATCAGCGATTAAATGGGTTTGTCCACTTTAGCCTCATTATATATTTTTAATTCTACTTTGAAATCAGCGTGTGCAAAATTTTCCCAGTTTGTTATACAAAACTAGATAGAAATAAAAAAATAAACCATTATTTCAAAAAGCTTTTATTTTATTTACATGAATATACCCTATTTCACAAAAAACAATTAAAATAACACACCTCTCCATACATACACTCGAGAGCAATGAATCCGGGTCACTTAAAGAATCCTAAAAATCTCGGAAACTAAAAATGCTAGGTTAATGCAATAAATTGTATTTAATAGACAATGTAATACTCCTTAAATGAAGGTATTAAAACTTCTTAGTTATTGTAAAGTTATATCATAAAAAAATCAAATTTGAAAAAGGGCCACTTTCGAAGATGGAACTACGAAATTACAGCATTTGGTTTTGCTTTTGTTTGTAATCTGTCATTTATGTGGGTACATAAACCATGTTGATAGTGCTCTATATTCATTATTCAAGCTGAAATTATGTCGCTTACGCCTGAAGAATGCACCAGAATACTTACAATGCTGGAAACCGGCCGGAGTCAGCACGATACAGCCAGGACTGTCGGTGTGTCGCTGTCAACAGTACAAAGAGTTCTCCGACGTTACGAAGAAACTGGTTCTAACCTACGCAGACCAGTAACGGGCAGAACCAGGTGTACCACAGCACGAGAAGACCGATACTTGGTGAACACCATGCTTCGAAATCGCTTTCTCACAGGAACTGAACTCACAAATCAGTTTCGACGTCTCGGAGGAAGTAACCCAAGTGCATGGACAGTAAGACGTCGGCTTGCTGAATCTAACTTAAAACCCCTTAGACCTGCAAACGGCCCTAAACTGGAGCGTGGGCATCGTATTTCAAGACTAAGATATGCCCAGAGCCACGTAAATTGGAGTATTGAAGATTGGTCAAAAGTTATGTTCTCCGACGAATCAAAATTTATGCTCTACAAGCACGATGGAAGACACAGAGTGTATCGAAGACCAGGGGAAAGATTCAAGCAAGCATGCATCGAAGAAAAAGTAGCCTACGGTGGTGGGTCTGTACTTGTGTGGGCCGGAATTTCTTCTGAAAGTTGCACAGAGCTGGTGATCATAGAAAACGGCTCTTTAACTAGCGTAAGATATGTGGAAGAAATCCTCAATGATCACGTTGGTCCATTTATGGTCAATTTAGGTGAGGATGCTATATTTATGCATGACAATGCCCGACCTCATACAGGTAGGATTGTGAATGACTACCTTCAAGAGATGAACATTACTCGTATGGAGTGGCCAGCGCGCAGCCCGGATATCAACCCGATCGAGCATGCTTGGGACGAGCTAGGCAGATGCGTAAAACAACGAAACCCTCCCCCAATCACGCTTCGTGAGCTCAAAATTGCTCTCACAGAGGAATGGGAGAATATTCCCCAAAATCGTATAAGGAACTTGGTGTACAGCATGCCAAACCGCGTAAACGCAGTAATGGAAGCACGAGGAGGCAATACGAAGTATTAAAATTCAAGAAAATCGTAATAAAGTTCAAAAATTTCATGTTTCCTATTTTTGTTTTAAGGAGAGATCAGCAGTTTTTTTCTTTATGTAATATTGTGTTAATAAAATGTATGGTGACTCATATTTTTTTTACTTTCATTTAAAGAGTATTACATTGTCTATTAAATACAATTTATTGCATTAACCTATCATTTTTAGTTTCCGAGATTTTTAACATTCTTTAAGTGACCCGGATTCATTGCTCTCGAGTGTATTTTAAATACTGCAAGCTAAACAAAAACTCGGCTCAACTAGTCGACCCGTAAGTCGAACAAAAAAAAAGGGTATGTTTACTCATTCATTCTGAGAACTCCGTAAGCCAAGTGGCTGTTTGTAGTATTTTATTCCATAGTTTGGTACACAATCTTATCGCAGACAAAGTTTTAGCTGTTTGAATCGTATTGTTTACGAACAATGAGTCACAATGTAAACACTTGAAAAAGAGCGATAAAAAAGACCTTTTCATTATTTGTATCACGGAGCAAGTACTGTTGCATTGATTTGAAATCTTAGTTCACAATACACATGATGATGATATTTACTAATGGAAAAACACAAAACAAAGGCATGTTGCCTAACAAAAACATTGCAGAAATCAACCAACAAAGTGAACAATTTCACTAGAAAACACACGGGTACATGTTGGAAAAGTATGGATAGGACTCAATATTGTCACATCTGAACTTGAATGAACTTAATAAAAATGACTCTACATGACTGACTCTAAATGAAAACTGGCAAAATAGAACATTGCAATAGACGAGAATTTCTTGAATAAAAAAAAATGTAAAATAAAATGAAAATGTAAAATAAAAAAATAAAAAATAAAGCTGCTAACAAAGGCATCACACCCAACCACCGCGTCAGAAAATCACTAGATCAAGCTGTACCGTCACTATTTACTTTGAACTTGTTAAAAAATGAATGATTTTTTACGTTTTGATAATGTACTCGCCTTACATCGGCGACCGCTACCACTACCGTGACGGCGACGGCGACCACTATTTTTGCATAATGGTGGCAAAAAAGTTCACATTGCTGCAAGGTCTAGAGCACAAAACATAACAAAGTGGATGGACAACTTCACAATTCGCAGTCAATGAAACGAACAAAGGTGTGGTCCAAAAAATATATACAAATACAATATAGATACATACAAAGAAACATAGACATAAATATACAAAAATATACTTTACATAAACTAATTAGTATGAAGGGCGAGGAAACAGGGGTCAAGGCAGACAGGTTTGTCGCAACCCACACAGAACATGTTCACCAGTTTTTTACATATGACACATGTTCGCCTGACCCGCTGTTTATTTCCCATCGGGAGTAGGGCCAGGCGGTGTGTCACATCGTGGGACATGTTCTGTGGGATTGGATGCGGAACAATAGTAGGAGCAGAGTGCTTGGAAAGAAGAGATTTTATAAGAGAAATACGGAACTGGCGGTGAGAAAGCGGAGAAGAAGTAGAAGCAGATGAATTTTGACGATGAATGATAAGGGAATTTAAAACAGAGACGTTCAGGAGTCTCCTGAAGACTTTTTTGTACCAGACCTTTGTTCGTTTCCGCTCGATCGGATACGTGGCCAGTATCTGGTCTTTTTTATCCACCCCACCCATCATGATACACACATCAAAAGTGTCTAGGGATCAACATATATTTTTGCAATAACTTTTCTCCTGATTGATATTAATTAAAATTTTCTTTGAGGATTCATCAAATAAAGTGTTTTCGTTTGTCACAGTAACGATAAACCAAGTCACCTTTGCATTAGTAAAGAAATTTGCCATTTTCCTAATAAAGGGATTTTTGACATTTGAACCACTAACATTAAAGTTCGAAAAAAAGACTGAAATAACAGTTTTCTTTAAAATTTTATTGGGTAACTTAAACAATTAATAATCCGTGTTTCTACCGCGAACACTAACAACACAAGAACATCGGTTTGGCATACTCAAAATGAGTTCATCCAAATCACGCTGTGGAATGGCCGCCCATGTTCGTTGCAACAACAAAAAAAGGTCTTCTTGCGACTGGATACCCTCCATATTCGGCAGAGCTCTTCTCTGTAGCATATCCCATGCATGCTCAATCGGGTTCAAGTCTGGCGACTGAGCAGGCCAGGGCAGGACATTGATGTTAGCTGCGGCGAGAGTCTGTCTTACAACTCTTGCGGTGTGCGGTCGTGCATTATCATGCATTAACTGAAATAAGGGACCGATTTGCACTTGTAGAGGAACGATGACGTCTGATACAATCGTCTCAGCATAAATTTGAGCGTTGAGGTTGCCTCTGATCCAAATCAACTCAGTTCTTCCGCCGATCCAAATACCCGCCCATACCATGATGGTTCCACCACTATAAGGATGGACTTCCTGGCAGGATTTTAATCGCTGTTGGCGTCCAGGGGTTCTCCAGTGTCGTATACGTCTTGTATCCGGTCTCATACCAAAACGAGACTCATCAGAAAAGCACACGAAACGCCATTGTTCTTCTGCCCAATTTCTGTGTTCAAGAGCCCATTGATATCGAATCCTACGATTGTGCATTGCTATAGGTGGTACCCGTAGCGGTCTTCGGGAATGAAGGTTCACTTCATGCAAGCGGTTTCTGACTGTTTGGTCGCTAATTAAGTTCCCTGAAGAGTGATGAAGCCTCACGGCTAACATCATGGCGGTTATTGTTGGAGCTCTTCGAGTTAAGATTTGAATGTATCGGTCTTGTCTCCGTGTGGTGCAGCGATACCGTCCTCCAAGGCGCTCAGCCACGGTACCAGTGCTTCGGTAACGTGTCCAAAGTCGACTGATAACACTCTGACTTGTATTCAGAGCTAAAGCCACAGTACGTTGCCGGGAACCAGCTTCTATCATTCCCACGGCTCTGAGCATTTCTTCCCTGCTTAAATGACGTCGCCGCTCCATAATAACGTTGGTTTTAATCAGTAGTAGGGAAACAGTAGCACTAATAATGTCTTCAATGCGTTGTATGTTTTTATAGGGAAAATATTGACAGCTGATTTTCATCTTTTACTCGAATTTGATTCACAGTTCCTGATTCAAATTATGAAATGCACCAAAAAGGATCCATATAAATTTATAAAATCATAAATTTATTACAAAGCCACATCTCAATCTCAAGAAATCCGCATAAAAATGCTTGATCCCTAGACACTTTTGATGTGTGTATTATAATCGTGTATCAAGTTGGGTTTGGTGGATCCTCGGGCTTCTTGGACACCGTTGCCATGGTACGTAGAGATGGTAGCCACTCGGTTAGCATCTCTCCATACCATGAAATCGACGTCCCCTGAGGTAAGACCAGATACGTCACCTTGGCGCATGCGTCGCCTGGTTAGACGGTGTAGGGCCTCCGGAAGAAACTGGCGATCCGTCCGGAGGGTCCCTACACAGTCTAACCCCAAAGACTTAAGCCGTCGAGCGACAACTGGCGAATTATAAAAGTTGTCCATCCATAGTGTGTACCCTTTGTACTCCAGACCTTGTATCAGCCTCAAAACAATTGACGGTACAACTCTCTCTAGTGGATTTTCCGGCTCCAGCGGTCTGGGATCCGACTTCCCATGAGCGTGAATCTCGAACCGCCATAAATAACCGGTTCGAGATTCACAAATCTCATAGGTCTTGATGCCTCTGGTAGCAGCTTTGTTGGGGATAAGCTGGCTGATGTCCAGCCAGCCTTTCCACATCAAAAGACTCTCGTCTAGTGCAATGTTCTGCGAAAGAATATACAAAGATTGAAACCTCTCGTTCAGGTGCGACAACAGTGGTCCTATCTTATACAAGCGTGCCTCGGAGCCTTCCAGGTTTAGCGCACGCACGGCATCATTGTTAACAAAATGTAAACATTTGTTAACAAGTAAAAACCTGTTGATGCTCATGTGTGCGCTAAAACCTGGAGTGTAGAATATGTCAGCGTTGACACCCCAGTATTCTTCGATGCGAGACTTAACCACGACCCCCATCGCCAGAATAATAGCGAAATAAACATATAATTCATCGGCGGTGGTGTCGTTGCCCCACCGCGCGATGCGGCTACTGGGTAGGAGGGCGTGGTCGTCCCACAGCTGGGTTGCCCACTGCTGAGCATACCTATTGGTCTCCGAGGCAATGTACTCCATGAATTGCCGATCCCATATGGCAACGAAAATGTCGTATGGGTCAACATCTGGAATTGCCGGACCAACATTAATTTGGGAAAACGTTTCCCTCCTCGATTCAGGTGGAATCAAGGGGCTCGGAAACTCTCTAAACTGAAAATCAAACAGACTCCTTGGCTGGTCCGTGCCAGGGTCTGCAGAAAGTTCGGCGTCGGCAGGCGCGGCGTCGACACCAGCAGGCGCGGCGTCAACACCAGCAGGTGCAGCTTCGTCGCCACCATCATCGTCGTCCTCCTGAACCCAGGGTGTCATCATGGCCCTTAACACCCTTGGCACCATAGGCAATACCGCATCCTCCTCGCCCTCATCACTCTCGTCAGAGTCTGCGTCGCTACCTATAGCAAATGATACATTGGTTTCAATTCCGTAGTGGAAACCACAAGTTTGGCCATAGCCCCAAACCAGACTATAATCAGCGGGTACTTACCAACGTTGATGAGGTGGGCCAACTCCTCATCTCGCAGACCCTGACGTGGGCGATGGCGAGGTGGATGCCGCATGCTGGACGAGGTGGACGGCGATGCGAGTGGCGTTGAGCTGCCGCATACCAAGAATCTGGAACAAAAGAAGCGTTGAAGTACCTGTGAATGCCATGAATAGAAAAGATTAATTAAATTTGATGAATAGAAAAGTCCGTAAGCGACTTACGCGGCTGGGGAAGGCACCGCGTATGCTGCTGGTGCATGCTGCGGCGACGGCAGTGACGGCTGTTCCACGTCCCTGAAACAAAAGCAATGTTGTAGTACCTATACCTTAGCAATTAAATGATTAGAAAAGACCGTTGGCGACTTACATTGCCGCGTGGGAGGTGGACGCCACAGGTGGTGTTGGAGCTGCCGCAGCCCGATCTGATCTAGATGGATATTTTAAAACAAAAGTTAAAACCTGTAGTATTAACACAAAATAATATCTACAACTAACATACAAGTAGAACTACTTACGGTTCCCAAATGCGCCTCCGCTTGGGAAGAAGCGGGGTCTCCAGACCCTGAGCTTGCGGCCACTCCAAGATAGGCCGTACCACAAGTCTAAAATTAAAATCGGTTCAATTGTATTTAAACGAAATAATTTTCGAAAAATAAACAAAAGCGTTACAAAAGCAAAATCTTACTCTTCAATTGTATGCGGTCCAGGCCGCGCGCTGCCGTATCCGGCGCGGCCGGTTCTGGCTCGACCGGCACCGGCGCGGCCGGCTCCGGCGCGGGCAGCTCCGGCCCGGCCAGCTCCAGCGCGGCCGGCTTGGCGTCCGCGCCTTCCACGCCCGCTAGCACCACCACCACCACCACGGTCCGTTTGCGCCGGTACCAGCACGACATTCTCCAGTATGACCACACGTGGTGACGCAGGTCGTGGTACTGGAGAATTTCGTGGCGGTGGTGATGGTGATGGTGGTGATGGTGATGGTGGTGGTGATGGTGGTGGTGGTGGTGCTGTTGCGAGCAGAACTCGCACACCCCCACCACGTCCACCGCGCGTCCTTGGACGTCTTGTTCTTGGTCTAAATCATGCAAAAAAAAAGCAAATGCAAGATGCGCACAGGAACAGGCAAAGAAGGAACATGCTTGACAAAAAAACAGTCACCAAAAAAAAATCATTTTGAAAATCGGTTCACAAATGGGGGAGAAATCGGTGTAAAAAGAAAAAATGCATCCTCCCTTTTTTTCAAGTCGGTTAAATCCATACTTTTCCAACACTCGACCAAAACATACAAATGACCGTTATGACGTCACGAATCGCCGTCTGTCAAGCCATCAAAATAAGATGAGTTTGGCTCGCGTGTTTTGTTTTCAATTAAATTCAAATTTCTGACGATATTACTTGATTAGAATGCATTATAGTCGTTGCTAATGAACTTAGAATTGTTAATAACGACAGTTTGATAAACATTAGGCATATTTTCTAGTCATACGACGTGAAAAAAAAACGGTCACTACGAAGAAATAGAGGACGAAGTTCGTTGAACTAAGTATTTCTGCCGGAATTCATGCCGAATACACAATCAAGCTATTAAAAACAGTGCAGTACTTACCGGTTCATGATATTTTCGTGGTTTCCACACCTTTTATTCAACTTTTCACTATATATTTTTAATTTAATTTATGCAGCGCACGGCTCGCCGCTCGGAACAGTTTGACTGAGTTTGACACTGTTAGAGGTTTGTGGATCTTCAATAACTCGGCAGCAGCGTGTCGAATGTCGTGAGCAGAGATTAAAATAAATAAGTCGCGTTTCGATATTGTGAAACATATATTTACTCACAAATATGTACACGATACACAAAACATTTATTTCACTATGATGTCTTTGGATTACATCTATTATATTTAGAATTAATATTGGACAGCACAAAACAATATTCATGTCCTTTTGGAACGGGGCAGAGACAACCGAGATGAACCATCGAGAATGGCATACAGATAACACGAACTGTCAATGTAATGCATAGACTAAGAAAATACTTAATTTCTAACACTCCTCCTTATGCATTACATGAGATAAGTAGTGGCCTTTTTTTTTTTTTTTTTTTTTTTTTTGGTGGGTGTAAAATCATCGAATAACCCCTCCCGCTCTTGGGCAGAGCGAAAGGGAGTGTCAGACTTCTACTGACTAAAAACCACCCATGTTCCTTCTTCGCCCTCTATGTCGAGGCCGCGATAACCGTTGGACTACCCGCGGCCCCGACAGGCGTCGGCCCTTTCGGGCCCCTCCCATGTTGCTGACATCTCTTTGAGGCGCGCGTGGAACACGAACGCGCCGTCGACACGGCCTGTTTTCGTCGTGAGACAGACGGACGGCGAGTTAGCCCATCACTCACCGTCCACAGGCCCGCGTCTACGGTGGCCGGAGGTCATCGCGGGACCCCCGACGCCCGGAGCGCCTCCCGCGGCGGCTGGGACGAGAGGTTCTCTCCCTCTCGCGTTCCGCCACCTCCTTCGCCAGCATCACTGCTTCGCAGAAGGAGGCGACGGCGTCCCATTCCTCCTCGCCCCGGACCATGGCTTGCACCAGGGCCGGGCGCGAGAGGTCGCCGCCGCCGATCGCCGTTACGAGAACACGGCGGGGCTCCGCCCAAGCGGGGCACACCTCCACTGTGTGCTCCACCGTGTCCTCCGGCCGATCCTCGCAATGGTGGCATCCGGGCGTTTCCTCCCGCCTGATTCGGTGCAGGTACCTCCCGAAACAACCGTGTCCGGTGAGGACCTGCGTCAGACGGAAGGTGAGGGCGCCGTGGCGCCTCTCAAGCCACTCCTCAAAGAGGGGACTTACCGCCACTATCGTGGCGTGCCCTATAAGTAGTGGCCTTACATTGGCTCTACATGCCTAAGGATGACTATACAAAAAAAAAACAACTACATTCCTATTTAGTATGACTCTATACACTTGATTAAAGAACTATACCCAAGAATATATCCTACTCTACATGTCAGCGAGGTACATTGCAAGATCTAAATAATGCACCTTAACTCTAGATTACTGACAAAATTACCATGCTTTTGACCACACAGTGGTTTGGTTAATATATCAGCGACCATCTGTTCTGTAGGCAGGTATTTAACATTAATTTGTTTTCCCTGTATTAAGTCTTTTACATAATGGTACCGCAAATCTATATGCTTAGTTCTTTTATGGGAGTATTCTTTAACAAGTAAAAGCTTTTGAGCACTTTGGTTATCGTTAAATACAGTTACATCAAAGTTTTTGTCAATGATTTCTGATAAGAAATTCCTAACAAAACAGATGTCCTTGCATACATCACCAATGGCAAGATATTCTGCTTCTGTGCTAGATAAAGCCGTACAACGTTGCTTTCTAGCCTCCCAATTGATGACATTTTCACCAATTTTTATAACAAATCCAGTATATGACTTGCGGTCGGACAAATCATTGGCCCAATCTGCATCAGCATAGGCAATGATATTATAATCATTGCTTTTGACAAAATGAAGACCATAATTCATGGTTCCTGCAAGATAGCGTAATACTCGCTTAGCAGCGCGCCAATGACTTATGTCGAAACATGTACTGTACTGACTTAACTGACTACATGCGTATGAGATATCTGGACGTGTACATACAGATAGGTACATTAGTGATCCTAATAATTGTCTATACTGATAAACATTATCATCTAAACAATCTTTATCTGATTTGTCCAGTTTGCAGTTTACTGGTAGTGGGGTAGATACAGCTTTACATTCAGTCATATTGTACTTAGCCAATAATCGCCTTATGTAATCAGATTGATCAAGAATAGTTACACCTTTTTTTAATTGAAACATTTATGCCTAAACAATTTTTTAATGTTCCTAAATGACGGATTTCAAAATGTTCTTTTAAAAGTAACAGAATATTATCTATATACCCATTATGAAAAACATAAATATCATCAACATATAAGGCCAATATTGTATATTCATTCTTGGTCCTTTTACAATATACACAAGGTTCACATTTACTCTGCACAAACCCATTTTTAGATAAAACATCATGGATTTTAATATTCCACATGCGACTTGCCTGCTTCAATCCATAGATGCTCTTTTTCAGTAAACAAACTTTATTATTATTAACTTCATCAGATTTAAAACCAGCGGGCTGCTCCATATGGATAACCTCATCTAGCTCACCATTTAAAAAAGCTGTGGTAACATCTATGTGATCCATATTCAGATCCAACTGATTTGAAATGCTGAATAATATTCTAAGAGTCGAATGCCTAACAACAGGCGAAAAAGTATCAGCATAATCAATGCCTTGCTTTTGACTGTAACCACAGGCAACTAATCTAGCTTTATATTTTATAAATTGACCTGCAGCATCAAACTTTTTCTTAAAGACCCATTTATTTTTGACTACATTTAGACCCTTAGGTCGGTCAACCAGCTCCCAAACATTGTTTTTGATCATGGAATTGTACTCACCCTTCATAGCTTCGTACCATTCATCCTTCTCAGGTGAATTCATAGCTTCAGAAAGCGTTTGTGGTTCATCTAATGAACTTGCAGCTGCCAATAACGATGACAAATCATAGTCTTTTAATTTTATGGGTACAATACCTCGAGTACTACGCACAGGACGAGAGATAGACGCGTCGGACCTTTCCAACGTAATCACCTCTCCTCCTCGAGATGAAGAGGCCGGCAGAGAAGATACAGCGTCACAAGGGACATTATCTTCATCACCGTCAACATCCTCAGAGACATCTTCAATACTACGGTACAGCTCAGACAGAGGCGACCCCGTTGCTGGTGTATTGCCCACATCTGAAACTGAAAGATTCCCATTTGAAGTGTCTACAGACTTAACATTGTCACTTCTATTAAAACTAATATCACAGTTTACATTGTCATCATCAGCAGCCGATACATTTATATTATTATTATTTAAATTTTCAATAGAACCATTCTGATTATTATCATTATCATTATTAATAAAATTTATCTGGTCATGAAAAATAAAATGCTCTTTGCCCCCCCGCTCACAATTGCTCTCCTTTCCAATAAACTTGTCCTCAAGAAAGGTGACAGTCCTAGAATAAACAGCCTTTCGAGGATCAAGTGGATCGATAAATACCCCTTGCATGTTTCACCATAGCCTACAAAAATAAGCTTTTGTGCCTTGGCATCAAGCTTGCGTCTACGTTGATCAGGTATAAATGTATAAGCAACACAGCCAAAAACGCGCAGATGACTGAGGTCAATTTTTGATCCAGTCCATTCACACTCAGGAATTCTATCTGATAACGCAGAAGTGGGGGACCTATTTTTTAAGTAAATAGCCGTCATCACAGCTTCACCCCAAAAGCGATTGCTCAGCCCCGATTCCTGCAGCATGGCTCTAGCTTTTTCAATTACTGTACGATTGACGTGCTCTGATACACCATTTTGCTGAGGGCAATAAGGCACAGATACCTCGTGAATAATGCCTTCCATTTTCAAGAAGTGGGTTAAATTTTTATTGCAATATTCAGTACCATTATCAGTACGCAAGATTTTAATTTGCAAACCAGTCTGTTTTTCTACCATGTTTTTAAAGGTAACAAAATGGGAACTAACCTCCGATTTATTCTTCATAAGAAAGCCAAACGTCTTCCTCGTTTTATCATCGGTAAAAGTTAACAAGTAGCGCGCTCCACCCCAGCTGCTCACTTGCATCGGGCCACAAACATCAGAGTGGATCAGTTCCAGTGGAGAAGCAGCACGCCTCGCAGTTGCCCGGGGAAACGATGACTCATGCATCTTCCCCGTAAGACACGAGACACAGCTGTTTGGCACACCATCTTCCTGCTGAAAAACGACACCAACACACTGATTCCCTCCACCAAGTATAGACATACCTTTCTGACTAAGATGACCGAGACGCTTGTGCCATACACTCATAGGTACGCACGCTGCAGCATTGGCACTCTGCATTCCCTGCATAGATGGAAGGGAAGGAGAATAACCTATTCCGGAGGTGGGCCGACCTTGCACTTTAAATTTAAATAGCCCATTACTTTTCCTGGCTGACAAAACCTGGTTGCCTGTGATTTTGCAGTCACTATAAATCTTACATACATTATCATGAAAGGCAACAACATAACCTTTATCAGTCATTGCACTTACTGACATTAAATTATTAGAAAGAGTAGGAACAAACAATACATTTTCTAAACTAACATTAGACTTAAGAGAAACCTTACCAAGACTTTCACTCATCAAATGCTCTCCATTAGCAACAGAAATAGTGCACTTCTTCTGTTTAGCGTTCTGAACAAGCTTAGAGTCTATGCACATATGTGCCGTAGCGCCGCTGTCCACGATGAACTCATCAGAACTACAGGCCGAGTAGGCTGAAGCAAACAAAGAGTGTTCTTCTTGTTTCTCTCCTTTCTCGTCCCGTTTCTTCTTGAAGCACCGCTTGGCAATGTGACCACTCTTCTTACAGTATGAGCAGATAAGCTTATTTGGTTTCTTCTTGTTGGCTAGGTGAGCCGAATTGTCTATGTTGCTGTTGTTACGACGATGATCCTCTTGTAGCAGTCGAGTGCGCACCACTTCACTGGTTAGATTGTTTGTCAAGCTCGCAGTTTCTAGACTAGACACGAGCACATCAAATTGTTCCGGTAGGCCAGAAAGTAAAATCTCAGCTATCTCACCATCTTCTATGACTTTTCCTATGTCAGACAGTTGTGCGACAAGGCTCATAACACCTTCGATGTAATCTGACATGTTGGGGTATTGATTGTACTCAGTCCTATGAAGCTGTCGCAGAAGCAATACTTTCCTGTAAAGGCCTCTATCCTCAAACGTATCAGACAAATGTTTCCACGCTTCTTTTGAAGTGTTGGCGTCACGGACAAACTGGTAGAGGTTTGGCTGTATTGAAAGACAGATACGCGCCAGCGCACGACCATCGCGCGCAGCATCCGTGTCCGTGCCATCGACACAATTCCATACACCATCCAGCGTTAGCAACATCCGAATAGAAAATTTCCAATTTAGATAGTTTGATGTTCCTTGTAGTTTTTCAATATTGTTGTAGGTTATGTTGTTGGCATTGGAACTTGTGCCGCCATCCAATACATCACTGCGACGATTCTCATTAGCCAACGGCATTCTGGAGCTCAGATTAATACCCTGGAGTATATTCCAATGAACCCGCACACTGGGACCATTAACCTGTTAGAGGTTTGTGGATCTTCAATAACTCGGCAGCAGCGTGTCGAATGTCGTGAGCAGAGATTAAAATAAATAAGTCGCGTTTCGATATTGTGAAACATATATTTACTCACAAATATGTACACGATACACAAAACATTTATTTCACTATGATGTCTTTGGATTACATCTATTATATTTAGAATTAATATTGGACAGCACAAAACAATATTCATGTCCTTTTGGAACGGGGCAGAGACAACCGAGATGAACCATCGAGAATGGCATACAGATAACACCAACTGTCAATGTAATGCATAGACTAAGAAAATACTTAATTTCTAACAGACACTTTCCACACTCGCGGTGGAAGGGCTCAGAGACGTTCTGAGTGACTTGAAGCCATCCTTGTCTCTTCTACTACACGTTGGGCAAGTGTGAGCTAGACAGGCATAGTTTTTATAGCATTTTAACGGCTTTTATGAAGCGCGGGAACACTCGACTTATTTTGATGGCTTGACAGACGAGTGGAGGAACATAATTTGGTCCAGTTTTTGGGAGCCTAGACAATTACTGCGATCACTCAATACGAAACCTGTTTTTAAATAAAGTCTTTCGCCGGTGGAATGTATGTTGCTGAAATAGCCAAATATTTTTAGCGTGAGTGTGGAGTCCCTGAAAAAATTTGTCATGCTCTCGCCAGTAATTAAAAGGGTCTTCGTTCCCATTTATCAAGCTAGTGTCCAAATATCGCTTAAAAAACCATTATATTTGATTTTGATTTTTCGGTCAAAATGAGCCCGTAACGTTGATCCAGTAGTACGATTGGTGATAACATGAGCAAGATTTTTATTATTATTTCTAGTAGTTTCAGTCGAAGCTTTTTATGCTTGGGCCCTGGTTCATAAGGTGTGGAAGTTCGTCAGCAAACCCGATTGATAGGTATTTTTAGCATTGTCATTTTGTGGTCCTGGCTGCAACCCCATGATAAACCACCTCTTTCACGTTTGGAAAGTTGCACTTTGCTGTAAGGCCGTAGTCTCGCCGCCCACTGAGAGTGGGTTTCCCCTGCTCGATGAGCGGCCGCATAAAACTTATGACGCTTGCCAAACCCCTCTTGGAGGTGAAGTGGTTGACTTGTATTGTCAGAATATCTTCATAGAGCACATCTGCGACGTCTTTGGGCAGTACCAGATCTACTACTAATTTGTAGGTACCCTCGGTGAGTGCGCTGACGAGAATTGCTTTTCTCTTTCCACCTGCAGGATCGGACTTTTCGTTTAAATCATTTGCCAAAAAAAAATTGGGCAATGCGAACTTTATATGTTTCCCACGTCTGTTAGTTGTGGTCAAAACTGTGTAAAATGCCAAATTGTACATCAGACAATTTGAGATGCAATAATTCAATGACGTATTATATATATAGACACGTCACGTACTAACATCGCGGGGCTTAAAAACGGCGAAAATATTAGATAACTACTTATACGTAGTTTATGTAGTTATTTTAGTATTAGTTTATTTATAGGTAGTTTTGTGAACTTACGCATGAAATGACACATTTTTATCTATAACTTTTGGAGTATAATTTGTACATCGTGAGAAAACACACCACGGCATGTTTTTAATGTTTTGCGCAGGTTTACACACACGATTTAAATTAAGAACAAACGTAGCGTCGCGGGAGAGGTTGGTGCGTAACTAAGCGCGATGTGGCTAATTGGCTTCATTTCATGTTGCCATTTTTGAGGGCGGACAACGTATCTATGTCAGAATGTATAATTTATTGATAGACAATATACATATATTTTAATACATATAAAATGTTAAAATTAATAAATGTAACGATCCAGTATGTTTGTGCTTCCCGCACAACGAAACGCGCGTCTACAAGTTGTAGACGCACGTGTTGCTGTTGAGTGACTCATCCCTTCTGCCACTGATAAAAACGGTCGTTGCACAAGCAAACGGGTCAGTCGAGTTCGAGCGGTTATAGAGTGCGCAAGCTCTGAGTCTACACTTAAAATGTAAGTGCTATATTTTTATTTATTTTATGCTTTTATTATTGTTGTTGTGATTTTGAATGTTAATATTGCTAAATATAATATAATATAAATTTAGTGAAACTAAGTGTAGCTTATTTATTTATTTCACACCTCCATTTTAATAATCTTTACGATCCATTCTATTTAAACAAAAGTAAAGTGGTTGAGGTGGGATTGTCCTGCAAAACTGTACGACGGTCCTACATATCAGAAGTGGGATTCGAATGTGTGTAGACATATATATATATTTTTTTTCTTTTGTTTTAAATTGTTTAATGACTAATTCTGTGTAGTTTGCTTTCGTTATTTCCTAATTTCCAGATAAAATGGAAGAATTTAATAATACTGCTGCGGGACAAACACCGTCGCGGTATTCTGAAGCCCAGTCAGATATACATCGATCGCGCAGCCCTGTACATCGCACTCCAAGTCCTATATTGACAATGAGAACACGCAGGGAACTCGTGAAGCAGCTGAACAACCGTGAAGTACAACCTCGCTGCCGACGCGATGATATATCGCCTCACAACTTGTGCGATGATTGGTTGTCTAGCGGCAATGAGCGATTGCCTGGACACCAACACGATGATCAGTCACCGGGATTGTGGCGCGATCGGCAATCGCGCTGCAGTCGACGCGATGGACAGCCGCCGCGCAGTCGACGTGATGGGCAGACGCCGCGCAGCCGACGCGATGGACAGACTCCGCGCATTCGACGCGATGGGCAGTCGCCGCGTTGTCGACGCGATGGGCAGTCGCCGCGTTGTCGACGCGATGGGCAGTCGCCACGCCGTCGGCGCGATGGGCAGACACCGCGCAGTCGACGCGATGGGCAGTCACCGCGCAGTCGACGCGATGGGCTGTCGCCGCGCAGTCGACGCGATGTGCAGACGCCGTGCAGCCGACGCGGAGCCAACGCAATAGGCGTTCGATAAGCAGCCGAGATGACGGCAGGTCACGCAGTCTTCAACGTGGCGGACACCCCTACAGCCGACGTGACCAGTGGCCCTCTGGAATACAGAACCGGCCTTCAGGAGCTCACCAGCCGCTCCGCTATGTTGGTGAGGAACCGATCCGGAATTCGGGTGAGTCAGCTGCACATTCTTATAAAATTGACGATATTGCTCAAATTTTTCAAATGATAAAAAGTGCTAACCAAACAGATTCGTTAGATAAATTAGGGTCTATGCAAAACGCTATACCGGAATTCGATCCAGGTCGGAAGGAACAGACGATGACCATGTGGTTACACAAAGTAAATGAATGTGCGCTCATTTACGGTTTGACTGAAAAACAAATTGTGCACTTTGCGTTACCCAAGTTAACAGGCGTTGCCAAGAGGTGGTACGAAGGTCTATCGTCTGTTATTTACTCCTGGAGCGAATGGCAACGGAAGCTTTTGTCTGCATTTCCTCCGGAGGAAAATTACGGACAGATGCTCAGTGACATGTTAGCTAAAAGGGCCAGATTTAACGATTCATTAGAGGAATACTATTATGAAAAAATAGGTTTGATAAATCGATGTGGCATTGAAGGTACTCGCGCTGTAGAATGCGTTTTGCACGGTATTGACGACCGATCGGTGAGATTAGGCGCCGAAGCTGTTAAGTTTTCAGACCCAGATAAATTATTGTCATATTTGCGTAATGTACGAAATATAAAACCGCTAAACGACCGAAAAAACGTTAAAGGTCCTCTAAATAAAAACAATGATACACAGTCTCGAACTTCTGGCAATAACAAGCCAATGCGTTGTTTAAATTGTAAACAAGAAGGTCATCTCGTTGCTCAGTGTCAGCGTCCAATAAAAAAATGCGGTAAATGCAGTAAAATTGGCCATGAAACCGAACAATGCTACTCTAAAATTTCACCTCCAGATAAAACCGTTTTAAGAGTTGCAAGTAGCGAGGCAGGCTTGTTACCCAATGCCTCTGTTCCAATAAAGCCAAATCAAAAATATCTTAAACAGGCTATTGTCAATGGGATTTCTATGCAGGCTTTCATTGATTTAGGTAGCGAATGCTCTATGATTAAAGATTCCGAGTTTCGAAAGATCAGTAACCAGTTTGACACAAAGAATTTGCCAATCCTGAAAGGTTTCGGTAATTCAGTAGTCGGTGCCATCGGTAGATTTAACTGTTGATATGTTACTTAAAGAAACTGTAGAGACTGAAGACCCTCTTCCCATTACCTGTCTGCCGCAGGCTGTGCTCGATTATTTGATTTAGGTCCTTTTCTGGGTTGTTCAGACGCACTCTATGAACTCGCTCAGGGGTTAAGCCATAGTTTCCATACTTTAGGATGCACTTCGGAATCCCTCGGTATCTCGGGCTGAGGAGGATTCCGTTCTCCAATTCAGGAATCGGGACGGTCTGACTGGGTGCAGTTCTCGGTCTCACGCGTCGAGGAGGTGGAGTAGTTCCGGAGAGGGATGAGGAGGAGTCCACATCAGGGGATAAAACGTCGTTGGTTACGTGGAATCGGAAAATTCCCCGCTTATCCCCTGATGTGGTCTCCACTCTTCCGGGGATAGAAGTATAGATCTTTATAATCCTTTCAATGACCCCTGCAACCCGGCGCCTGTCACCACTGAGCTTAAGGAAGTTGAGGTCCACCTGCGTAGTGCGGTCCCCAATCTCCTTCACATCCCCCTCTACTCCCTTTAGCGTCTCTTTCACCTTCATTGTCAAGAGTCCCGTTTGCCTCTCATGCTCGGAATCCCCCTCTTGGTCATATAGATCTTCTAAACTACCTGGACGGCTTCGGACTAGTGGGGAGGCAGAGTCTAATCTTATCTGGTCACTCGGATCAAACCCATCACCCATATCTTCGTCCTGGACAGTCCCTGCCCAAAGGTCAGTCTCGTCTAATGTTTTGCCTGAAGTAGATCCGATCACTGTAGACTCGGGCTTGTCCATGTATTCATCTTGCTCTTCAGATTCTCTGCAGTACTTGGGAAGACTTCTATCCCAGCCTTCATGGATCGCATTCTCCTTTGCTTTCGTCATATCTTGGGGCTCCATTTTCTGCAGTTTTTTTCAAGGGCTGTTAACGTTCATATTATCGTAGACAATGCTGCCGCCAATGTGGACTTGCTCATAGTCCCAGATAACGTCATGCCTTTTCCTATTATGATTGGTCAGACGTTTACAGAACAGTCGCACATAATAATTAAAAAAACAAGTGATTGCTTAGATATATCCAGTTTGCCCATACTTGAAAGCTATGACCATAAAATAAAACTATTTTGCAAAAACGGCACTGAAGTATCAGGAATAACTATAGTCGAGGTATACAGTAATGATCCTAGTTTTGATGGGGAAGTATTCGTAGAAGGTAGTGTACGATATAAAGAACACATAAGATACTCGGTTTTATCTGGTATGTATTTTGTTCGGAATGGTCTCGGACTTATAGTAATTACTTGTGCTCCCTCATCGAAATTAACCTTCGATGCAGACTTTTTAATAGCGCGAGGTCTAGTAGCTCACAAAGAGGAAGAATTTCAAGTTTTAAATGTGGCAAACTGTACAGCTCGTGTGCCTTCAACCTTAACAGAAGCCCAATTAAATATTGCTGAAGATCTATCTGTTGAGGATAAAGAAAAACTATTGTCGTTATTAAATGATTACCGGGATTGCTTTGCCCTTGATTTAACAGAATTAGGTAGTACATCGGCCGGTAATATGAAAATAGATTTAAATGATGATCAACCTGTAGTTTATAGGCCCTACAGATTGGCAATTACCGAAAAAGAAGTAGTTAAAGGAATGATCAGAGAACTCTTAGATACTAATATAATACGTCCCTCTACTTCATCTTACGCGAGTCCCATAGTCCTCGTTAGAAAGAAAACCGGTGAATTCCGACTTTGTATCGACTATCGAGCGCTCAACAAGAAAACCGTTAAAGAAAATTATCCGATGCCACTTATTGACGATCAATTAGATATTTTGGCAGGGAATAAGTTGTTTACAACGTTAGATCTGGCGTCCGGGTACTACCAGGTACCTATTGCTGAAAATGACAAACACAAAACCGCATTTGTCACACCTGATGGGCATTACGAGTTTAATCGTATGCCATTTGGGCTCGCTAATGCGCCAGCAACATTTCAGCGATTAATTAATCAGATATTAGGGAATGCCCGACATGGGGAAGCTTTAGCATACTTAGATGACGTAATCATACCCAGTAAAACTTTTTCTGAAGGTATGGATAGGTTGCAGTCTGTACTAAATCTATTTAAAAATTCTGGACTTTCCCTTAAACCATCTAAGTGTTTTTTCTTTAAACGCGCAGTAGACTACTTAGGGTTTGAAGTATCTGAAAGTGGTATTCACCCAGGTTCCAAAAAAATTGAAGCTGTTGAGCGTTTCCCTGTACCACAAAAACAGCATAACGTCCGCCAGTTTCTAGGACTTGCTAGTTTTTTTAGGAGATTTTTCCCCAAGTTTTCTATTTTGGCAAAACCACTCACCCATTTGTTAAAAAAGAACATTTCATGGCAATGGGGACCAGACCAAGAGACCGCATTTCGAATTTTGCAAAAAGAATTATCTCAAAAACCTACTCTGGCATTATACAATCCTAACGCGTCAACAGAATTACATACCGATGCTTGCAAAATAGGCATAGCTGGAATTCTTTTACAAAGAGATGAAAATTTAGTTCTCAGACCAACTGCTTATTTCAGTAGACAAACTACCCCCGAAGAACAAAATTACTCGTCGTATGACTTGGAGACGTTAGCAGTTGTGTCCGCTCTACAAAAGTTTCGCGTTTACTTAGTTGGTTTAACATTCAAAATAGTCACAGACTGCAACTCGTTAAAAGCAACGTTCCAAAAAAAGGATATGCTTCCCCGTGTCGCGCGATGGTGGGAACAGATGCAAGAATACAACTTTTCAATTGATTATAGACCAGGTCCTTCCATGTCTCACGTTGATGCGCTCAGTAGGAATCCGGTACCTAGTTCGGAAACGGGAGTTTTTTCGGTATCAGAATCTACTTGGTTAACTACTGTGCAAAATGCCGATGATGATATACAAAGAATAATAGGCATTCTTAAAGATCCAAAATTTGATGACTTAGTCGATATAAAATCTAATTTCAAGCTTAAAAATGACAAATTGTTTCGAATAACTGCTGATGGGGATCGATGGGTTGTGCCGAAAGGAGTGCGTTGGCAAATTGTAAAGCAAAACCATGATGATATAGGTCATTTTGGTTTTAACAAAACGTTAGATAAAATAAAATCCTATTACTGGTTCAAAAAAATGCGACGCTTTATAAAGAAATACGTAGATTCATGCTTAGAATGCGCATATGCAAAATCATCTGGTGGTAAAAAACCTGGTTATCTTAACCCAATCCCAAAAATAGCGGCTCCTTTCGACACAATACATATTGATCACACAGGTCCCTTTGTGCGGAGTAGTAAAGGCAATATGTACATTTTGGTATTAATAGACGCATTTACTAAATATATTTATTTGAAAGCGGTGAGAAATACTAAGTCTAGTACGTCCATTAAAGTACTTAAGGAGTATTTTGGCATCTTTGGGCTCCCTAGAAGAATAATTTCTGATAGGGGATCCTCATTTACAAGTGATAGTTTTAAAGCATTCATTAATGAAAAGGGAATTAAGCATATACTTAATGCTGTTGCTACCCCCAGAGCGAACGGGCAGGTAGAAAGATATAATAAAACAATTGTAGATTCATTAACGGCAAAAACTATTGGTACGGTTGAAAACAAATGGGACGATCACCTGCCTGAGATACAATGGGGAATAAATAACACGTTAAACAAGGGGATTAATCGGACTCCTGCGGAAGTTTTATTTGGCAAAAGATTAACGGGCAGTAGTGAGAATAAAATTATTTCCGAATTAGAGGGAGATATTACAAAAACAAATAAACAAGATTTAATGGAAATCCGTGACGAAATTAGTGAGCATATAGCGACCAATCAGGAGAAAGATAAATCTTACTTTGATAAAAAACGTTGCGCCCCAGTAAAATACCAGGAAGGGGATTTAGTACGGGTTGAGCGTCAGGTGCCTTCTACAGGGTATAGTAGAAAGTTAATACCTAAATTTCAAGGTCCATACAAAATAACAAAAGTATTAGATCACGACCGATATCATATTAAAGATACACCTCTCACAAAAAAGGGTGGTAGAGGATATTCTGCGACAGTCGCGGTTGATAAACTAAAGCCATGGTTGAATTTTAATAGACCACATGATAGCGAGAATGATTTGTCTAACGAGTCTGACTAATAAAGATAGTAAACCTAGATAAAGATATTTTAAACGGGTTAACAGATCTCATTCAATTGTTCTTATAGACAGAAGGGTCTTCGGTTCAAACAATAATTTTGTATTTTTGACAAAGGTGTCATATTATATAGGACGGAAGGGTCCTATAAAATATATTTTTGACAAAGGTGTCAAATTGCAAAGGACGGAAGGGTCCTATAAAATATATTTTTGACAAAAGTGTCAAATTGTAAAGGACGGAAGGGTCTTATAAAATATATTTTTGACAAAGGTGTCATATTGTAAAGGACGGAAGGGTCCTAATATTGTTGACAAAGGTGTCATTTTATACTGGACGGAAGGGTCCAATCATAGAAGATTTTGTAAATGTGTATGTATGTACAGGATAAGTGTCCTATAATATAATTAATGTGTGATTTCGAATGGAATGGTTCAATTGTATTTTAATGTCAATAAGCACGAGGTCATGCTTAACAAAGGATGGCCGACTGTCAGAATGTATAATTTATTGATAGACAATATACATATATTTTAATATATATAAAATGTTAAAATTAATAAATGTAACGATCCAGTATGTTTGTGCTTCCCGCAAAACGAAACGCGCGTCTACAAGTTGTAGACGCACGTGTTGCTGTTGAGTGACTCATCCCTTCTGCCACTGAGTAGGCGTATAAAAACGGTCGTTGCACAAGCAAACGGGTCAGTCGAGTTCGAGCGGTTATAGAGTGCGCAAGCTCTGAGTCTACACTTAAAATGTAAGTGCTATATTTTTATTTATTTTATGCTTTTATTATTGTTGTTGTGATTTTGAATGTTAATATTGCTAAATATAATATAATATAAATTTAGTGAAACTAAGTGTAGCTTATTTATTTATTTCACACCTCCATTTTAATAATCTTTACGATCCATTCTATTTAAACAAAAGTAAAGTGGTTGAGGTGGGATTGTCCTGCAAAACTGTACGACGGTCCTACATCTATAGTTTTAATATATCATTGCAATAATTGGGTTCCTCGTCGGCCACTGTTAGGTATGCAGATGGATCGATGATAGAAGGACTTGTAAAACGATCGCTGGTTAGTTACCCACTGATTTATTGTAGGGCACGGTTACTAGCTTGATTGGCGCGGTACACGCATACACAACAGTTCTCACATAACATTTTTTTCATGATTGCGGCGTTGTCAGTCACTACTTTTTCTTTAACATTACATTTGTCCAAAATATTAGTTATGACCGCAGCAGTGTTGAAAGCTGTGTGCGATCCGATTACTTCCCGGGCCGCTAGTGTTCTTCAAACTACCTTTTCATAATACATAACACATAACTGAACTCAAAGAAAATTACGTGTCTAAGGGGGAATTTGAGGAATAAAAATCTAATTATAAACAATTAAACAACCAAGATCTTAGTGCAAATGTAAATATCAAAAGAGGAGGGTATGTTGCCCGGAATGTAACAGCTGATATTCAAATTCAACCGAGACTCGCTCGTACGATGGTGAGTCATGAACAAGTGAGCGATGTACCCCGCACTCCGTCGCGCACGCAGCAGGGCCGTGAGCTCGCTGCGACACAACATCAGGCGATCTCCCTCACTCCGCAAACCTCGAATATCGTACATAGCGACGACTCCGCGCTTGTTGATCAACAACGAACCATGGCGCAAATTGTAACCAATGGCAAAATGAACGAGAATGAGCAAAAAGATGAATGGATCTTGGCACATGTGACAGAAAAGTTTAGAGCGGCTGAATTAAAAATACCTTTGTTCATATCAGGTCATAGCAGGTCAATAAAGAGACTACGGAAACCGACATACATATGTGAGTACATTAAAATTAAGTCAAATGAAATAATTTCTTTGGGGAAAATTAATATGAAGAAAGAAAGGTCCTATAATGCTTTCAAATTATTCCCAAGTAGCACACAAGCTGCTTAAATGGCTTCTGTACAACTTGAATGTTGTGTAATAGCTGTTCAAGAGATTTACTATAATACTCTAGTTGTTCAGTAGCGTATTTAATAGTGCTTTAGCAGGCATGTGGTACAATAGCCGAACAACGGTAAATATAATCCCAATGAAGATACAAAGGCGTGTCATAGAGTTATTGTACGGGCATTTGATATAAACCAGAGTTATAAATACCTTTTCAAACTCCGCGAGGTCTTATAGAGGGCTTTAGTAGTCAAAAGTGTTTAAATGGAGTTATACGCTTCCTTTAAAGCGCATTAGGTTGTACATTGTATATTTCTAAACCTGTAAGCTGTAAAATAGAACTTATTACAGCTTTTGAACGCTATATCTACAGCAGAGAAATATAATTATAGAGTCGCCCGTAAGCCGTTATATTCGAGATTTTTACAGCAACTGTATGGTAAATAGCTGAATAAGGTAAGAAAAACACGCTATAAACAGCTAAAATAAAAAAAAACTGTTTCCATGGTCATTTTAACAGCTGAAGCGAGAGAAGAGTGTTTTATTAATTTAATTGCTTCATTGTGACTCCATTTTGTGAAAGATTATCGTAAATTTATCATGGATAGCCAAAAAGCGTGGAAATTAAGAAAAATACATGGTAGTGTGAGGAAAAAGATTAGCAAAGAATATGGAAATATTATTAATAATCGACCAGAATATAGTCCCGGCAAAAAATTTGGAAACGCTAGTAATCAAGTGAAGCTTCAAGGAAATTCGTCTAATATTACCGTAACTTGCAATAGCGGTTTAGCTGACAATATTATTGTTAATTTCAAAGAAGTTGAGGCAGATGACGCTGCATCAAATAATGTTATCAGTGTTGAAAACTCTAACAGTCAAGTGTGTGTTGAAAATAAAGAGCGTTCCGTAGGTTTAAATTCTGCGACGAATGTAACCTGGAGCAGTGATGTAGCTGACAGTATTAACTGTGACTTCCCAGGAGTTGAGGCCGAAGTAATTGCTGAAGAATCCGTAGATGACACTGCATCAAATAATGACGACTGTGCTGATCTCAGCAGTTCAGATGCAGATACTGCCGAGTCTACTAGTGATTTCATAAAGAACGTTGATTTTCGCAATGAATTACGAAAATGGGCAGTTAAATTCAATATATCGCATGTAGCATTAAGACATTTGTCAGAAATTTTAAATAATACTATGCCTAATATTTTGCCTAAAGATCCTCGGACCATATTGCATACCGCTAGAAATATAAATTTAAAGCCGATTGCAGGCGGTGGTGTATACTGGCACAATGGGGTTATGACTCCTCTTACAAAAATTCTACGTTCTTGGGCCTCAGATGAAATACCAGTAGGGCTAGCCAAGTTACAATCGCTTCGTATCTATTCTCTTTCTATAATAGATAACGCTTCGGCGCAAGCGATTGTAGAAAGCGCTAACTTGGTAGCCAACTTCACGCAACTGAGTCGATCGCTCATTCTCTAATAAATGTAGACAAATCCTACACTTTAGTCTATGGAGAGCGTTTCTACTAACGTCAAACTAATGTCAAAATCACAGTTGTTTACTTTATGCGCGGGTTGAAGTTTTGTTTAAATTGTTAAGAAAGGAATAAATTGTTTTAAGTGCTAAATAAGTAAGCGAAATAATATCACAGTGCGGAATGTAATTTTAGACGTTACTGTAACTCGAAATAATAATATATTTATTTATTTAGTACATGGAGAACTTACAGCTAATAAATACAAAGAAAAAGAAGAAATCGTAGTCACCAGAAAGCCAATTACAAGTCCTCACGTATATAATGGCATTATCATCCTGCGTTTGAATGAAAGTGGCCTAAATGAAGTGATAACTTTTATAAGATGGAATCTAGACCACGAGCAAGCCCGGAACAGTTCGCAGTTTTATTAGAATTTATTGAAAGGTACGTAAATTATTAGTTATATAGTATTCTTCCTACGTTAAATTATATCATTCTTGGGCATTTGAAACTCTTTGTCTCTATTTCGGCGCCTAAGCCACACTTCTTCATTATGAGTGCACCACAACATATTTAAGGTATGCATTATAAATGTTAAATGGTACAAACCTTCCAAAATTGTAAAAACCAAACTTAACACTTCTCGGTCTCAAAACAGCTGGATGATAGAGACGCCATTTTTTTGCGCTTTCTACTGCCTCTCGGCGATCGCTCAGTCAACGATCAAAATAATCGACTTCGTTTCGTTATCGCTTGTCAAAAGTGTCACTTGACTAGCATTTGTATGGGATGTAGCGATCAACGTTGTAGAAAGGATCACATTTCATTCTATCATTTTGAACGATTCGATGAGTACTCAACATGGCTACGAATTTTCTATTCGTTTGTTCTGACCACGTGACTTAGCGTTGCGATGACGTCATCCCCATACATTGGAATGGTTTTCTATAACGATAACGATTGTAGATTGTCAACTTGTCTAAGCCTACAGAATCTATTTCCTTAAATTTTAATTTTGATGGGCTTCCTATTCATAAAAGTTCGAAACAAGAATTTCGGCCAATTCTCTACAATATTTTTGAAAGAACTGAAGAAGACCCGTTTATAATTGGTATTTATTGTGGGAGCAGTAAACCAAAAGATCTAGATGCCTATTTAAATGATTTTGTAGAAGAGATGCTGCCGCTACTGGAAAATGGAATTCATATTGAGGAACTTGGCAAAACAATAAAAATAAATATTAGATGTTTCATTTGTGAGTAATAAATAGTATTCTTAGGTTACCAATTTTTTTAATTACTGTAACACAATTAACCTAATCACTTTTTGTTTTTATTTCAGGGGTTTGTAATTTCAACGGTCGACATGGATGTTTGAAATGTAGTACAGTTGGCGATTATTCTCATAAATCTCATACAGTTATCTTCCCTCAAACGAGATGTCCTGTTAGAACAGATTACGGAAATTAGAATCTGTTCTGATTCTAATTTCCGTCAGAAAATGTATGGAGCACACCATAAAATTGATTCTCCTTTCTTGAAACTTCCGATCGATATGGTAGAGGATTTTCCTGTCGGTGACTCGCTTCATTTAATAGACTTAGGAATTATGAAATGATTTTTGATTGGCTGGCGTGATGGAAATTTCGGTAAATATTTAACAAAATGGTGTGCAAGAGACATAGTTACAATCAATATTTTCTTAAGGCAATGCAAAATGCCCTCAGAAATTCATAGAGCAGTAAGACAACTAGACACTCTGGCTCATTGGAAGGGGTCAGAATTTCGTACGTTCTTCTTTTATTTGAGTGTAGTGATACTACCAGACGTACTCAGTCCTGACGTCAATAAACACTTTTGTCATTGTTTTGTGCAATTTGCTTTCAGCAGAAGCATCGATTTCTTTTACAATTATCAAAGACTCTACTGTATAATTTTGTGGAACGGTATAAAGATCTTTATGGTGTTGATTATATTACGAGTAACGTGCATAATCTCACACACATTACGGACGAAGTCGAAAGATTTGGACCGTTACAATCGTTTAATGCTTACCCTTTCGAAAACAAATAATATGTAATAAAAAATATGCTGCGACAAGTGTGTTAACCAGGTTTATGAAATATTAATAAAATAAAAATGCACTTTCCACAAGAGGCCATGACACACTGTTTATTTTTTAAAACGTCTTTTTCACATGACAAAGGCTGAAGGCTATACAGCCTAGTCTCATATGACACATCCACCCTTTAACATTCATAATCAACTAAATGGGAAGGAGGTTTCACAGACCTTCCACTACGAGTAACATATGAACTGCCTGCTTCACAAGCATCTCTAAACACTCTGTGCTGACTAGGCATAGAGCCATCTGTACTCACAGTCTCTCCATTATTTGAATCATTCACTGGTCTGACATTAATTGGGGCATCAAACTCAACTTCTGGTCTCTCATTAAACTTATTTCTACTTAGTAACATATGTTTTTCATTTCTCCTAACACAATTACCTTTTTCATTTTTTACAATATAGGATCTAGGACTATCCTTCCTTACTACCCTTCCTGGCTGCCAATCCTTATCATCCCCATTCTGTATTAACACACTCTGACCATTACTATAAGAAGCTCTATTTTTGGCTGTTTTATTATAATTACTTTTAGATTTTTCTTTCATTATTTGCATTTTTTCATTGATATTGATTGGCAGTCTAGGTTGAAGATCTCTGTAAGTACAAGGTAAGTTAGTTCTTAATAGCCTGCACATCAGAAGTTCAGATGGGCTATAGTCTAAGCCAGCAAGCGGTGTTGTTCTATAGTGTAGCAAAGCCATATTCAAGTTCTCATCATTTGCCCTGCATTTCTTCATTAAACTCTTTACAATACCTACAGCTTTTTCTGCCAGGCCATTCGACTGATGAGGATGAGGGCTTGAAAACAACAACTGCATATTAACATCTCTGGAAAACTGTTTAAGTTCAAAGCTATTAAATGGATTATTATCACAAACTGCATACTTAGGTATTCCATGTGTGGCAAATATTATTTTTAATTTCAATATAACATTTTTTGCTGTTTTTTGTTGAACTTGTTTCAACTCAATCCACTTTATATAATAATCAACAACCACAAGATAGTCTTTGCCAGCAAAGGAACAAATATCCATACCTACTTTATAAAAAGGAATATCTGGCACATCATGACTCATGAGGGATTCTTTGCAGTTACTTGACCTATATTTCTCACATTCCTTACATGACAAAACAAAATTTTCAATGTCCTTGGACATTCCTGGCCAGAATAAAGACCTACGTCCCCTTTTCTTGGACTTGACCACACCTGCATGAGCAGTATGTAAAATAGTAAGTATTTCTTTTCTCATACAATAAGGTACCACTACCCGGTTATTATAGTATAAAACATCATCTTTAAAGTTTAAAAAATCTTTCAGTTTGTAAAATATTTTCAACTCTTTATTCAAAATATTTTTATCATTGGATCAGTGATCGATCGACTTCCAATAAGAACAGTCGTGTCGCATACGCTCTTGTGCTAGTTTATGTTCAGGTATAGCGCTGACGCAGCAGCATACCGTTCATTACCTCTAGCCGTACGCGGTCGCCGCGATGACCCAGTTACCGAATTTATTGCACAACTATTTGTATGAACAAAGTGTTAAGGTGAAGTTGTTATTCTAATAATCATGGCTTCGTCATGCTCAATTAAAATTAAAACTGAAACGGAACA
Source organism: Diarsia rubi (assembly GCA_932274075.1). Taxonomy (NCBI): domain Eukaryota; kingdom Metazoa; phylum Arthropoda; class Insecta; order Lepidoptera; family Noctuidae; genus Diarsia; species Diarsia rubi. The sequence goes on from OW026413.1 coordinate 19,075,096, forward strand.
TCTGTTGTTTAAACATTAAACCGAAGAAAAGTTGGAACGCGAAAAGTTACAATGTTTGGTAAATGACCTCAGAAGTCAATTAGAACAACTTCAGCAGCAGCTTAAAATCATCCAGGAGCAAAAAACTGCAGACGTAGACAAGAAAAATGTCACTACCGAGAAGCCAATGCCAATCGAGTACGAGACAGACGAAGAGGAACTAGCAAAGGAAACAGAGTGGGTACGACAGAAGAGCAGGAAAAAAAGGAAATTGAACTCATCATCACTGTCCTCACCACCTCAACAAGGAGCCGATTCCAGCCAAAAACCTAAAGAAAATGTTAAAACAAGGAAACAGCCCACACCACCACCTATAGTTGTGGAAAATGTTAAAAACTACCAAGAGTTCTACGATCTTCTTTCAGCTAATCTAACGAAAGACTCGAACGAGTCGATTACAAAAATGATGAATGGAGAAAAAGTTAAAATTAACTCATTTAATGATGACTCATACAGATCCATCACCAAGCTATTGTTACAGAATAACTGCTTCTGGTACTCGTATGAGAATAAACAAGACAGACCGATTAGGGTGATGGCAAAAAACCTTCATTCTTCTTGCCTGCCAAATAGAATAGTTGAAGACCTGTCAACTCAAGGATTTAAAATAGAAGATGCGGTCATTAAACTGAGTTGGAAGAGCAAAGAGCCTCTCAGTATGTTTATGCTCTCATTCCAAAAAGATGAAAACATTAAGAAAATCTACGGAATCAAATCCATACTGGGCTGTAAAGTAGATATACAGCCGTTAAAAACATCTAAGTTAATTCCACAATGCAAAAAGTGTCAAGCATATGGCCACACACAGAAATACTGTTCCAAAGAACCCCGGTGTGTGAAGTGTACAGGCAAGCACCTAACCAGAGACTGCAATAAACCAGCAGAAGCAAAGCCAAAATGTGTTCACTGTGGTGAGCCCCACCCGGCTAACTATAGGGGATGCATAGTAGCTAAAGAGCTACAAAGCATTAAAGATAAAAATACCAGAAAGAATGTGTCGATACCAAACTCGCAGGGTCCAAGTACAAACAAAGACAAAATACCTAGAGTCACCAACCTTGCTACTAAAAGTGTTTCGTATGCAGAAATGACAAAAGGAGTCCAATCTTTGCCACAGTCACATATGAAACCAATGAGCCCTAACATGGATGAAAAGATTAATACTATTATAAATCTTCTAACTACATTCGACGAAAGGCTGAAAAAACTTGAAAGTAGCACTAAAGCAGCTACCAAACAAAAATGTAATATACATGGCTAATTTATTAAAAATTATGGCATGGAATGCGAATGGACTGCTGAAACATCAGAATGAACTTACGGCAGTCCTAAATATGGAAAGTATTGATGTGTGCCTTATATCAGAGTCACATTTCACTAAAGAATCTCATATTCAAATTGAAGGATATAACGTATACCATGCATTGCATTGCATCCAACACACCAAGAGGTGGTAGTGCTGTCATTATAAAAAAGAATATTTTTCACTATGAAGAACTCAAATATGAAAAAGAAGAAATACAAGCAGTGGCGGTCTGTGTCAAAACGAAACATTGTCTTGTCACCATTTCAGCCGTATACTGTCCACCTAGGTATCCACTAAAAACAGATCAGTACATTAATTTTCTAAACCGTCTTGGAAACAGATTTATATTGGGAGGCGACTTTAATGCTAAAAATACATTTTGGGGATCTAGGCTAACAACAACCAAAGGAAGAGAGCTACTATGCGCAATTGAAGAAACACAATGCAAAACATTATCAACAGGTAAGCCCACTTATTGGCCTACTGACACAAAAAAGATTCCTGATCTCATAGGCTTTTTTATATATAAAAATGTATCACCTAATCTTCTCCGCATTAAAGAAGGTTATGATATGAGCTCAGACCACTCACCTATATTACTTGTTCTAAGTGAGACTTTCTTGCTGAAAGAAACCTACCCCACATTGGTAAATAAGAACACTGATTGGGCAAGCTTTAAAATAGACTTGGACTCTGTAATAGATTTAAAAGTTCCACTAAAGAAACCAGAAGATCTGGATCGGGATATCAGTCAGTTTATTACACAAATACAACAATGCGCCTGGAATAACACTCCTACATTTAAAATAAAAAACAGACTTACATACTATCTATCCAGCAGAAATCACAAAACTCATAGCTGAAAAGAGGCGACAGAGACGAATATGGCAACAAACAAGATTTCCACAAGATAAAAGGATTCTGAACAGCCTTACAAAACAACTAAGTAGTGCAATTCAGAAATTCAAAAATGAATCAATGAGCAGTTATCTAAAACAACTAACTAGCTATCGCACGACAGATTACTCTTTGTGGAAATCTATAAAAAGTTTAAAAAAGCCAATTATGCATATTCCCCCTATCAAGGATAATAACGGGCGGTGGGCAATAAGCAACGAGCAAAAAGCTATTAGGTTTGCACAACATCTGGAACTAATCTTTATGCCAAATAAAGAACACCAAGACAGCGCCTTGCTAGATGAAACATCAAATAATGATGAGCAAGAAATAAAACTCGTAACACCTAGAGAAGTATACAACGAAATTAAGCGTCTTAGACTAAAGAAATCACCTGGCTACGATCTTATTACTGGAGAAGTTCTTAAAAACCTCCCACGTAAAGCCATCGTAAAACTTACGACTCTTATCAATGCAACGTTCAGGCTTAAGTATGTACCTGACCTGTGGAAAGTTGCCGAAGTTATAATGATACCAAAGCCTGGTAAACCACCTCACGAAACGACATCATATAGGCCGATTTCGCTGCTACCGATCATGTCAAAATTATTTGAAAAGCTTCTCTTGAAACGGCTAAAACCCATCATAGAAGAAAGAAACTTGATCCCTGACTAACAATTTGGATTTAGGGAAAAACATTCGACAATAGATCAAGTACACAGGATTACCAACATTATAGAAAAGGCTTTAGAGGAAAACAAAGTTTGCTCAACGGTTTTCCTAGAAGTAGCGCAAGCATTCGATAAGGTATGGCACAAAGGACTTATTAACAAACTAAGAAATATTCTCCCTAAACAGTTTGCTGACATCTTAGAGTCTTACCTATCACAGCGTATGTTTAGAGTAAGACAAGATGATGCACATTCGGAACTGAAGCCCATAAAAGCTGGAGTACCGCAGGGAAGTGTCTTAGGTCCCGTCTTGTACTTATTGTACACTTGCGATATTCCTGAGTTAGAATAAAATACCATTGCCACATTTGCAGACGACACAGCTATAATGGCCACAGGTGTCACTCAAGAAGAAGCAGTGGAAAAAGTTCAAACAGCCGTCAATATCATCTTTGACTGGACAAAAAAATGGCGTGTGAAACTTAACGAAACAAAATCTGTTCACATAGACTTCACAAACAAAAAGCAAAATTTTCATCGGATAAACATAAACGGTCATGTCATACCATACGAAAATACAGCCAAATACTTAGGCATGACATTAGACGCAAAGCTTCGCTGGAAAGCTCATGTTAAAAAGAAACGCGACGAGCTAGAGCTTCGCTACAAGTCGATGTACTGGCTGATAGGAAAACATTCTTCGCTGTCAGTACACAACAAAGTACTTTTGTACAAACAAGTCCTCATGCCTGTATGGACTTATGGTATTCAGCTTTGGGGCTGTACCAAACAAAGTAACATCAAAATTATACAGCGTTTTCAAAACAAAGTACTCAGAGGAATCGTTAATGCGCCCTGGTACATTCGAAATGACGACCTTCATCGGGACCTCAAAGTAGACCTCGTCATAGACATAATCAAAAAGAACGCCGAAGCTCATGAACGAAGGCTTCACCATCATGTGAACATCGAGGCTATCCAGCTCCTCGATAACACGGACATAGTGAGAAGGCTGAAAAGGACAAAACCTTTCGAGCTAATTTAGTGAAGTGTTAGTGTAATGTAGTGAAGTGAGTGCTACCCATAAGAAACACAAGAACAAAGTGTCTTCCCCTTAATAGAGACAATAAGAAAAGTGTTAATGGACACATTCTTAGACGTAGTCTCCCTAGCAAATTAAGTCAAATTAGAATTACTCATTAGCTTTAGTATTAAGCTAGATTGTATTTCTTACGCACCTTTGGTAGAGCAAGGGCATAATTGTCATAAATTGCCAAAATGACTTAAATATGCAGAAATGCTTTAAAAAGGCCCTTTGAACTGGAGGGACAAAGACATTCGTTTAATTCCTTCAAAAACCGCCAGATGGAAATAGTGGCGTTGTCTTTTTGGCGCCATTTTGTTACTCTCTTGGCGCGACAAAGTCTCATTGGTCAGTTGTGCCATCGGCGGGGACCGAGGTAGCCGTCACTTGGAGCGCTAACGCCGTATAGGTAAATATGCCCTTTAATGTTTTTGATTTCTGGAACGACAAGGCCATATTCGTCACACTTATGCCTAGTTTATGATTTTAAAATTGGGAGGACAAAGTCGTTCAGACAATTGTGCCCTTGTCTGTCCAAGATTTGTTTTACTCCATGGTCTTAAAAGTAAATGTGTTTTTGTTATTCCAATTGCAATAAAATCTGGATGGACTTAATAACAATTACTTCTTTGTCATTCCAAAGTGTAGTCTTATTAGTGTGGATTAGACTATGATTTAATGTTTGATAATACAAATAACTGAAATATTATCATTATGGTAAATTCAATTATGTAGGTACCTTTTCAATTTTTTATTCACACGTTTACAACTATATATAAAAAAAATGGGATTTGAGTTTGAGCCCGCTTCCAATTAATAATTTCTTTACTTTAAGAGTGACGTAAATTGATTTATAAAATGTTTTTGAATATCTTTTAATTTTCAGAAAATAAAGATGGAATCGCGTAGTAAAAAAATTTTAATGATGCTTAATGCTAAAAGTAATTATCAGACTAAAGAAACTGATGCCAAGTCTGATAGTATTTTTTGTGAAGGAGATGAGTGTCATAAGACTGTGACAATTTCAAACGAAAATTCGTCAACGGGTAAGGATCTCATAGACTTATTATATTAGTTAATTACCTATATTTTTATATACTAAAATTAATTTATTTTAAGATTTTACAGCTAAAAAAATGGTTGAGACATGGATTGATAAAAATATCCAAAGTCAGAATCCCATTAAGGAAAGCAACATTTTAGACAATGACATAATGGATACACCTATAACAAATGCTGATTTAGGTAAAAATATTATTTTAGTTTTAAAATCAAATGTCTAACCTGTTATTTTTGCTAAGTTAATTAATCTATAACTAAAATTCATTTAGATGTGGAGAATCAGGATCCAAAATTGTTTCAATACGAAATATTGGAACCAGTGAATAGACCAACGCTTGTCACCATGGGTAAATATATCAAATTTTAGATCATTCTTTCTTTTACTTATTGATTACTTGAATTATATTATGCTTAAAACTATTTTAGATTTAGAGAAGAAGAATGAAATTGTAATAATAGAAAATAACAATTTGGAAATGGAAAATACTCCAATGGTTAATACAACAGGTAAGATATTAAAATTGCTGTACAAATATATCAATTATTTTATGTTTAAGTGAGATATTATTATTGTTTCGTCATCTTTTTAGGTGTTGCAAGTGAGCTTGATTCTTCAAATAATGGTGATTTTTCACCATCTAATGGGTCTGATTATAAACCGTCAGAAACTTACAAACATAAGCGTTTATTTAAAACAAGATCTTCCAAACGTAGCAGTTCGTCAAACTCTTCTAATTCCAGCAGTAGCTCGTCTAGCTCCAGCAGTAGCTCGTCTAGCTCCAACAGCAACTCATCTAGTTCATCTGTTAAGGATAACATTGATGTGGCTAACAACGAACCAGGACCTTCTTTGGATACGAGTAAAAATACTACTGAACAAGTAATTAATAAAAAGCAGACTAGAAAGCGACAAAAAAATCCACAGCAATGGAAACAAGTTGTTTCTAAACGTTTAAAAAATAGTGGCCAAGAATACACAACAAAAAGAGGAAAGATCGCACCAGCAAAATCTGTACGTCCTCCATGCAAAAGCTCGTGCCGACTATCGTGTTCTACGCAAGTTTCTTTTGAAACGAGAAGTGTTATTTTTAAAACCTACTGGGAATTAGGATCAAACCAAAGACAGAAAGACTTTCTTGCGTCATGTATTAAAATACAAAATCCTACAACCCGAAGAATTAAGATCGCAGCAAATAGCACCACATTTAAATCACCTAGAAAACCTAACTCGACCTACCATTTTATAATAAATGGTAAAGAAATCAGGGTTTGTAAGATTTTTTTGTTGAACACTTTGTGTATCGGTGAAAAAACATTGCGGCTTGTAATCGATAAATTATCCGATCAAACATTGAATATAATGGGTCCTGTCGATAATCGTGGAAAACATAATAATCATAGTAAATTAAGTGATGAAGTCTTAGAATCTGTCCGAGATCATATAAATTCCATTCCTAGAACAGAGAGCCACTACTTACGGGCAAACACAACAAGAGAATTTATAGATGGAAGTTTAACCATAGCGGAGCTTCATCGTGACTACAAACTAATTCAAGAAGCCGCTGGAAAAGAATTCGCAAACTATGATGCCTACTATCGAATTTTCAATAATGATTTCAATCTTGGTTTGTTTAATCCCCGCAAAGATCAGTGCGATGAATGCGAGGGGTACAAAAACTCTACAGATAAAGGACCACTAAAAGACAAATACAATAAACACCTAGAAGAGAAGAGTTTAAGTAGATTAGAATTGAAACACGACATAGAACAATGTAAAAGTAATGGTTCTAATAATATAGTTGCCATTTTCGATCTCCAAGCAGTTTTACCTTGTCCAATTGGCCAATCGTCAGCTTTCTTTTATAAATCAAAGTTGAATTGTTACAATTTCACTGTGAGAACTTATTTTCTTTTTGTTAATGATATAAATAAAATTAATCAGTTTATGTGCTTATAAAATTAATATTTTGCTTTAGGTATCCAATATAAATGATGATACCACAGTTTGCTTCTTCTGGCACGAGGGTCTTGGGAAACGCGGCGCCAATGAAATTGGAACATGCGTTTACAAGTTTTTGGAGGAACTGTCTAGTAAACAGCCAAATAAGGACATAATATTTTATTCCGATAATTGCTGTGGACAGCAAAAAAACAAGTTAGTTGTTTAGAAATTTAAACAATAGGACTGCCATTTAAAATACACAAACATACTACACACATACCCTCACACATCCATCCTCAAAAACTTTCGCGTTTACATAATAATATTAGTAAGATATTTATTCGTCAATAATTATTTTTCTTGTTTCAGATTCGTTTTCGGAATGTATTATTTTGCTGTGAACACATTGCCTATAAAGTCGATCACACATAAATTTCTTATTAGGGGACATACCCAGAATAAAGCCGATGCTGTCCATTCTGTAATAGAAAATAATGTTAAACGTGCAAAAAAAGCTGGACCAATATACACTCCGGCAGAATACATAAGCCTTATAAAAAATGCCAAGAAAAAGGGGGAATCATTTACTGTCAAAGAAATGAATTTCGATTCTTTCTTTGATATGAAGATGTTATCTGATGATGTTAATTTGAACGTAACCAAGGATGTTGATAGAAATTCGATTAAGATTTTGGAAATCAAAGCGATCGAATTTACTAAAGGTTCAGAGACATACCAATACAGGGACAGCTACAAGTCAGACAAGTGGACATTAGCAAACATTCGAGTAGGCCGTATTGTTAATAGAAATATAAGAGTGAAAGATATCATATTAAAACAGCTATACAACGAAAAGTTACCAATCCCTAACCGAAAGAAAGAAGACATTCTTCAATTGATATCCTCAAATATAGTTCCTAAGTTTTACGAACAATATTATAACAAACTCTTTTAAAAAATAAGAGAGAGTGTTGACTGATTTAGAAGTGTTAATTTATTTTTCTAAAAAATATTTTATTTTCATTTATATTTTTTAAGTGTGTTTCTAATAGTCCTAATAGTCGTTTAACAAAACAGAAACTGGTAAATTATAAGAGATTTTTTTTTATGTTTATGTTACTTTAAGTTTTAGACTGATATCTTATTTCAGCCTATTTTTAAGTGTGATTCCAAAGAGTTTTAATAAGAAATAATGCCAATTTAAGTAAAACCTCTGTTACTAAAAGATTGATTGAAATTTTATTACAAAATAGTTGCCTATTGTTACTAAAAAAAGGTAAGAGATTATTTTGTTACGTTTACATTACTTTTATTTTGATACTGTTATCTTATAATAATAATTATTACAATTTTTAAAGCGATTCCAAAGATTTTTGCTAGGAAAAAAGTGAGTTTTGATCTCTATTTTTGTGATAAAGTACTGCGGATTTCGAAATGTTTAAGAAAATAAAACATTTATACAAAAAACACGTTATTTTCATTCCAAAATTATCCAAACTTAAAGCTTAAGATATGGTCATATTTACTAATTAATTTTCTTGTTGGTGGAACAAGGGCACAAATATACACCTACTTTCGAAAAATAATTATAAAAAAAAAACTAGCAGTTTTTAATATTTGTAAACGATACACCTAAAAGAATATAGTATATAGTTTATGTCATACAAAGCAGAACAACCTTAGAACATTATTAACATAGCTAGACCAAATTAAGTACAAAAAATATCTTAAAATGACTCTCCTGTAAAATTGCAAAAACTGCAATTGTGCCCTTGTTCTACCAAAACCGTATCAGGACACATCATACAAAAAAAAAAAAATTGGATGGCCACTCATTAAAATACCATTGTAACAAAGCATTGACATCATGCGGCGCACGCAGCTCCCGTTCCACGATGTTAGACGACAGCGAGGAGGCGGAGCCTACTCCCCACGATGCGCCCCGCCACACGCGGCCGCTATATAAGTCGACCACCGGCGCGCTCACAAGCCCGATCCCTTAAGTTAGGTTTCTTTAATGCCAACGGCATTAAAAATCAGCGTGATGAGATAGCCGCCTTTCTTCGCGACCATCTCATTGACATTTTTCTCGTTCAAGAGACTTTCCTCAAGCCGAGCCATCGCGACCCAAAGATTGCAAATTTTCGTATAGTTCGCAACGACCGGGTTCGCTGTCATAAGGGCGGTACGCTCATCTATTACCGCAAGGAACTGCATTGCATACCTATTGATCCCCCCCCACTTGCATCCTTATTAGAGGTTTCAGTCTGTCGGCTTGGCATGACCGGTCATCCACCGGTACATATCATCTCGGCTTACATGCCCCCTACACCTACTGCTGAAGACCACGGACTTCTTGACAAGGACCTTACGGCCCTTTTCGGCTTGAGTGATTCCGTGATTTTAGCGGGAGATCTCAACGCCAAACATCCTGCCTGGAACAGTGTGACTATGAACCCTAGGGGGAAAGTCGTGTTCAATCTAGGAGAGAAGCTTCACTTCGACACTATCGCTCCTATGGAGCCTACCCATTACCCGGGTACCACTTACCAACGTCCCGATGTGCTCGACATAGCGCTGCTCAAAAACATCAACCTCAGGTTGCATGTTATTGAGACGTTACACGAGCTTCATTCTGATCATCGTCCAGTGTTCATGCACCTGATTTCTCGCTCGGGTCTCTCCGATCCGAGCCAGCCTTCTATTAACATTACTATCACCGACTGGAAGAAGGTAGGCGAAAAGCTGAAATCTACCACGTCACCTCACCTGGACGAGATCCCCGACCATATTGTCTCAGTCGCAGACACTACGGCCGCGATCAACTCGTTTACAGCTCACGTCCAGTCCGTTCTCGCGGAGTGTTCGAGGAAGGTTCCGGAGATGAGTGATCATCGATGGCGACTGCCCGAGGACATACGTGCACTGATAACCGAGAAGAACGCGGCCATACGTGCCTACAGTAGTTGGCCTAATGAGTCGAACAAAGCCCACATGCGCAATTTGCAGCTTGCTGTGAAGAAACGCACCAGTGAGTTTCGTGACACCCAGTGGGACAACATGCTCAGCGACCTCGAGCCAACCCATCAGGCTTTCTGGCAGTTGCAGCGCAAGCTGCGTGCCACCGGAGAGGCTACAATGCCCCCTCTCAATCGATCAGACAAGAGCGTCGCTTTTGACGACTCTGAGAAGGCTGAATGCCTGGCCGACAGCCTGCAAGCTCAATGTACCGATAGCTCTCAACCGGTAGACAAGCGGCATCTTGATAAGGTGAACGCGGAAGTCGAACGTAGAGCTAAACTCCCCCCTGTTGAAGACCCAGATGCGCCTCTGCCTGAAGTGACTCCCGCTGAAGTGCAAGACATCGTTAACGGCCTTCTGCCTCGGAAAGCGCCTGGCTCCGATGGCATTACCAACAGGGTGATTAAACTCTTACCCCCACAGCTTATAGTGCTATTGGCCGCCATCTTCAATGCCGCCTTAGCCAACAACATTTTTCCCCAAATCTGGAAAGAGGCCACTGTTATCGGTATACCAAAGCCAGGTAAACCTAAGGCCGAGCCCTCAAGCTACCGGCCGATCAGTCTCCTGACCACACTCGGCAAAATCTATGAAAGGCTTATTTATAAGAGACTCAAAGATTTCGTCGAAGCAAAGAGTCTCATTCCAGACGAACAGTTTGGCTTCAGGACCGAACACTCGTGCATCCAACAGGTTCACCGCATCGTAGAACACGCCACCGCTGGGTTCCAGCGTGGTTCGATGACTGGTGCCCTGTTCTTTGATATAGCCAAAGCATTTGACAAAGTCTGGCACAACGGCTTAATATATAAGCTGTATCTTCTGGGAGTGCCGGACCGTCTCGTTCACATTCTTCGGGACTTTTTGTCAAATCGTACTTTCCGCTACCGCATTGGTGAAGCTCTGTCTTCCCCCCACCCGATACGTGCTGGAGTCCCTCAGGGTTCAGTACTCTCCCCCTTAGCCTTCACGCTGTTCACTAGCGACATCCCTAGACCCAAATCCTCTCAGAGAGGTAAGGCTCAAATAGCCCTTTTCGCAGATGACACGGCTATTTACTATTCCGGTCATAATTCAGATACCATCGCTCGAACTCTACAGAAGGCTGCCGATGCGCTTAGCGCCTGGTTCCGGAAGTGGAGGATCGAAGTGAACCCGGACAAAAGTCAGGCGGTACTTTTCACCAAACCTCGACTTAATCGTCCCCTACCGAGGCGGATCACAATGTACGGCAAGCCTATCCCTTGGGAGAAGCAAGCCAAGTACTTAGGAGTCATACTCGACCACCACCTCTCCTTCGGGAAACATATAAGAGCAGCTCGCAACAGAGCGGCCTTCGCCATGGGTAGACTCCACTCCATGCTGCAGGCAAAGAGCAAATTGTCGCTTAACGGCAAGATGCGCCTTTATACTGCAGTGATCCGACCTATTATGACATACGCGTGTGTCGTATTTGCACAATCCCATCCCCGCCACATCGACACGATGCAGACCTTACAGAATCGTCTACTCCGTAAGATCACCGGAGCCCCCTGGTTTGTCCGCAATAACAGTCTACATATAGACCTCAAAATACCAACCATTCGACAATTCATGAAGCGCCTTTCCAAGCGCTTCTTTGACACCGCTGTCAAACATAGGAATCCTCTGATCGCATCGGCCGCCCGATACGAGCCATCGCATATAAGTATGGTCCGCCGTCCGCGGCATACTCTCATCACTCCCGACGACCCTATCACCATTCTTCAGGAAAGCAGTAGGGAAACCAGTACACTTAGAAAAAACAAACACAGATATCCGTCATTCCGACCGCGCCGCCGCGGTCCGTCGTCGCGAAATCCCGTATCAAGCCCCCCCCGACCCTTGCTAGAGCCAGCCCGCGATGCTGAGCCAGTAGTTTTAAACCAGCCCCTAAATAATCTCACTCTGATCCAGCCTGTCCCCTTGCTGCCCTCCCCCAGTGACGTCCTAAGCCGAGGTCCGTACCCCACAGGGAGTGCCCTTAGCGATCTGTCACTTAGTTTGTAAGCTTTGCCCCTGGCTGGAGGCCTTAAACTCAAGGCATCCACAGGAATTGTCCGGTTAAGCAGAAGCCAGTCTCATAGACTGAACTGCGAGATGCCACTACCAAAAAAAAAAAAAAAAAAAAACGCTCACAAGCAGTATTCGCTGCGCTCTCGGACTGCTTTAACCTTCCTGGTTGGACTGCTCTGAGAACCAGTACTTACTACACTAGCGCACGCACGGGGTCTCGCTCCCTGTGCTGTACTAGACTATAAGTAGCTCTATTGTATATTTGTGACAACAATAAACGACTACGTTAGTGGAAATTAATAGTGTTTGTTTGTTCAAACCTGTTACAATCTGGCGCCCAACGTGGGGCCGAATCCAGGCAACAAGATTGAATCCTTGCGACGTCTCCCACATCGAAACATCAAGATGCCCATGTCAGACGACCAGTTCCAGCAGCTCCTGGGTACTATTCTGGCCAATAAACGAGGTACATTCGCATCCTGCACCTTCACATACGACGGGAAAAAGAACACGGATGCAGTGGAAGCCTTCTTAGCCGCAGCTACCGTTTATAAGTCAACGGAGAAGATAAGTGACTCAGACGCACTGCAGGGTCTCCCACTATTACTTCGAGACGAGGCAGCAGTGTGGTGGCAGGGGGTAAAAACTGGTGTGACACGATGGGAAGATTTTTGAAGTAAACTACGCCATACGTTTGCTCCGAAGAAACCAGCATTTATGGTGTACCACCAAATTACTCATGAAGTTCAGGAGGCGAACATCACGACGGAGGCATTTATTGCTAGGAAAAGGTCATTATTTTCATTGGTTCCTCCTCCAGCACACACAGAAGCCCAGCAGATTGACCTGATCTTCGCGCTAATCCGCTTGGAAATCAGAAACCGTATGCCGCGAGATACAGTGCCTACTTTTGAGAAACTTCTGGAGACGGCGCGAGGAATCGAAGAGACTTTGCAGGAGTACGCAGCTAGTTCGCAGACCGGCGAACCCAACGAAACCAGGGCTCAGGGGAAAAAGGGAAAGCTAAGGTGCACGTTCTGCAAAAACCCGGGGCATACAGCAGATGTGTGTCGGAAAAAGAAGCAGGCTGAAGGCACTCTCCCTACTACGGGGAAAGATGTCACAGAGACTCAGACGCAGGCACCATCTCCCTCTCAGCCGAAGTTCTCCTGCTATGGATGCGGAACACCCGGAGTTTACCGAAGTAACTGTGTTACGTGCAGACATAACTCGGCACTGGTAAAAAAAGAAGACGTTAGTTTCTGCGCACTTGACGTTATTGAACTTACACGGTCACGGCCTGTCGTGTTCCTGGAAATCGAAGGGATCATGGGTACAGCGTATATGGACACATGCGCAAAAAGGAGTGTCGCGTCGTACACCCTTTACCAATCTCTGATGAAGTGTGGATCTCAATTCAAAGAGCAAATGGTGGACCTGACATTGGCCGATGGCATAAAGAAAACGCAGGTGGTGCTAGTGTGCAAGGCTGTGGTGAACTTGAGCGGTCGGAAAGTATGTACAGAGTTCATCGTACTGAAAGAAGCAAGGGACAACCGTACACTACTAGGTGTTGATTACCTGCAAGATGCGGGTGTGGTGATCAACATGCCTCAGTATACATGGAACTTCACCGATGAACCCGAGTTGCAGTACGAACTTTACTCGGAAGAGTTCACAATTTTCAATACTACTACCGTCAAGAAAATGACTGAGTTACCAAGCCCAGTCAGCACGATGACCGTGACTGACAGTGAGGACGCGACTAGCATGATCACCTCCATACCTACGCCTCCATCGACCCCTCCTCCGATGAGGGCGATGCCCATAGGTGATGCAGCAACTCCAACAGACTATAAACTGGCCCCGATAGACCTGACTACCACACCTCCAAGCAAGAAGAGGCCCCGGCTATTCGATGGGTACTCCCCAAGCTTCATGGATTTCATGATGCGAGACGCTCAAATCAATGTCCACAGAGAAGACGTCGAGCTATCTCCACAGAGTGCAAGCCTCTTTGACGCAAATAACTGGGACGTTCGTATAGACTCGATCGATGTGGTGGCACATATCACAACGGACCAGAGAAAGCTAGTCGATGAGCTACTGGAGAAAAACCACGACGTCTTTAATATGAAGCGAGAACCAACGAAGCTGATTGAACATGCAATCAAGACGGTAGATGACAAACCAATCTCGGTCCCGCCGTACCGGTTATCACCACCCCGAAAGGAAGCTCTGCACCAGGAGATCAAGGCCATGTTAGCAGATGGTATCATCCAACCATCTGCGTCACCATGGGCGGCGCCTGTTGTGCTAGTACCGAAGACCAACGGGAGCACACGAGTCTGTATAGACTACCGACGACTCAATGCAATAACGGTACCCGACCCCTATCCTATGCCAAGGATTGATGATCTCCTCCACGAAGCGAAGCCCACGCCTTTTATGTCTCTGCTTGACTTAAAAGCTGGTTACTGGCAGATTGGCGTACGTAAAGAAGACCAAGACAAAACGGCGTTCATCACCCCTTTTGGTATATTCAAATTTACCCGAATGCCATTTGGTTTAAGGAACGCTCCAGCTACATTTCAGCGACTCATTGACCGCTTGAGAGTTGGTATGCCTGACGTGAAGATGTTAGCATACCTAGATGACCTGGCCGTATTTTCGCAAACATTTGAACATCATTTGGAAGACTTGCAGAAGGTGTTCCATAATCTTAAAGAATTTGGACTTACCGTGAATCGAGCGAAGTGCCATTTTTGCTGTCCTACCATCAAATACTTGGGTCACTATATCACGCCGAAAGGTCTGCAAGTGGACGCAGAAAAGACTGCTGCTATTGCAAAACTTCCCACGCCTGCCAACCAGAAACATTTAGTAAGTTTCCTGCAAACGTGCTCGTGGTATAGGAGATTTATAAAAGACTTTGCGACGATTGCAGAACCCCTGACTCGCTTAACAAAGAAGAATGTTACTTGGGAGTGGAAGAAGGAACAACAAGACGCCTACAATGAGTTAAAGTATCGCCTAACCTCCGCCCCAATTCTGAGACAAGCTGATGAATCCAAACCCTATGTCATAAAAAGCGACGCAAGCTCTTACGCTATAGGAGCAGTTTTGGTCCAGGGGGAGAGCGAAGACGAACGTCCTGTTGAGTTCGCTAGTCGTCTTCTGACATCAGCTGAACGGAACTACACCACCACTGAAAGAGAGGCGCTTGCTGTGGTTTGGGCGGTAGCCAAGTTTCGTGGATATATCGAAGGCCTTCCTGTCACCGTAATCACGGACCATCAAGCCTTGAAGTGGCTCATGGCATTAAAAACGCCTACTGGAAGGCTGGCGAGATGGGCCCTACAGCTACAGGCATTCGACATTACCATCAAATATGCTCCTGGTAAAACGAACGTTGTGGCTGATTTCCTCTCCAGACCACCGTGTAATGATGAGACGGTACAAACCTGTGGCATTTGTACAGTTACCATTGATATGCCTGTACGGAGTCCAGCTGAAATAAGAGGCGAGCAGTTAAAAGATGGGAGGCTACGACAGATTGTTAAGGACCTAGAAAGTTTGGATAACGACGAGAAAGCGGTATATTGGAGCAACAAGGGTTATTTGCTGAATAATGGGCTACTCTACCGACACAGTCCTCATTCCGATTCTGAGGAGGCACAATTGGCAGTACCTGAACACGAATGGGCCAATATATTGTCTACTTACCATGACGATCCCTTAGCCGGACATTACGGTTCAGAGAAGACGTACCGCCGGATCTCAGACAGGTATTATTGGACTGGCATGAGGAAGTATATTGAAAGTTACACAAAGAATTGCCTGGAGTGCCAGCGCTACAAATCATCCAATCGGAAACCTGCAGGGTTGCTCCAAACGACTATAATGAATCAAAGATTTGAGGCCATATCCTTTGATTTGTTTGGCCCACTACCAACCTCCCCAGACGGGAAAAATTGGATTCTCATCGTGGAAGATGTCGCAACACGTTGGGTAGAACTCTTCGCCCTACATCAGGCTACCGCAGAAAACTGTGCCATAACACTGATTAACGAAGTGTTCCTTCGTTTCGGCCTACCTCGCCGTATGACGAGTGACAATGGGCCTCAATTCGTCAGTGCCGTCATGCAACAAATTGCGTTTACACTGAACATCAAGCATGCCTTCACCCCTGTGTACCACCCAGAGACGAATCCAGTAGAGAGGAAGAACAAGGATTTGAAACCCCAGTTAGCTATACTGGTCAAGGACAAGCACAGAGAATGGCCGGAGCACCTCCCGAGTATTAGGTTTGCGATGAATACCGCGAACTGCCTATCAACTGGATTCACGCCGGCATTCTTAACCTTCGGAAGGGAACTGAGAACACCAGATGACACTTCCCATGACTTCAGGAAGATTTTGCAATCTGAGAATTTTATCCCAGAGATCACCCCAAAGTTAATGCAATTGGCCACGACCCTGCAGAGAGCTCGAGAAGTACAGGAACATAGCGAAGAACGACGTAAGAAGTACGTAGATCAACAGCGGCGAGAAGATCCTGGATACAAACCTGGTGAATTGGTACTTGCTACAACCCACTCATTGAGCAATGCCACTCGAGGTGTGAGCAACAAATTTTCACCACGACGTGATGGACCTTACATGATTAAGAAGCGGCATGGTCCATCATCTTACGAAATTGCTGACCCACATAAGCCAGAAGTTGTGGTTGGGGTGTATCACGCCTCGGCTTTGGTGCCCTACGTCACGAGATCACCCACATTACCAGCTCCTGTACAGCCCATCAGAAAGAGAGGGCGGCCACGGAAACAGCAACCTGAGCTAGGTAACGAAGGACAAGCGAAGAAACGTGGCAGACCCAAGACTACCTCCGCTAATCCTGGATCATCGTCGGGACGACTTCAGATCCAGAGGGGGAGACTGTAACAAAGCATTGACATCATGCGGCGCACGCGGCTCCCGTTCCACGATGTTAGACGACAGCGAGGAGGCGGAGCCTACTCCCCACGACGCGCCCCGCCACACGCGGCCGCTATATAAGTCGACCACGCGCGCTCACAAGCAGTATTCGCTGCGCTCTCGGACTGCTTTAACCTTCCTGGTTAGACTGCTCTGAGAACCAGTACTTACTACACTAGCGCACGCACGGGGTCTCGCTCCCTGTGCTGTACTAGACTATAAGTAGCTCTATTGTATATTTGTGACAACAATAAACGACTACGTTAGTGGAAATTAATAGTGTTTGTTTGTTCAAACCTGTTACACCATGTCTTAATTTGCATTAAATTGTTGTCACACCCAGTTTCAAATTGTATTTTTTTAAGTTTTTCATCAGTAATTGCTAAATCAGATTCACATCCATACACAACTTCAGTATCAAAAGAATGAACTAACTCTTGTAAATCTGAGTCATTTTTCCCATTATTTAACAAGTAGTTTCTTGACAAGAAGATAGTGTGTCATGCATCGCTTCGATTAGTGTATCTCCTTCTCAGGTTTTAAATTTATTAAAGACCTTGGACCTCTCGAAGTCTGGCGGTCCTGACCTTATGCCTCCAGTATTTATTGTTAATTGTGCCGACAGCCTTGTTGTACCACTGTGTATTTTATTCAGGCGGTCGCTTTATGAAGGTATAGTTCCAAAAATTTGGAAATCGGCTTTTGTTACTCCAGTCTTTAAAAAAGGTAATAAGTCTGATGTCTCTAATTATCGACCAATATCCAAGATATGTCTGTTCTCCAAAATCCTGGAACGCATTGTATTTACTGACGTGTACGCTGCTATGAAATGTAACTTTGGTGATGAACAGCACGGCTTTCTTAGGCAGCGTTCCACTACATCTAATTTAATCATAATCTAATTCATTCATATTTTAGCAATTTTAAGACCATTCTTTGAAGTCTGGCTGATATTTTGTTGATGTCCTTTGACATTATTGCCACTAATGGCTTGTGGTCTGTCTCAACCACAATCCTTCTACCATATACAAATTGATGATACTTTTCCATAGCAGCACAAATAGCAAATAATTCTTTTTCTATAGGTGCCCACCTACTTTGGCACTCCGTGTAAACTCTGGAGTAAAATGACACTGGTTTTCCATCTTGCATCAGGCATGCACCCATACCAGATTTAGAGCTGTCAGTTTGTAGCACAACTGTACCCTTGTCGCTCAGAATTGCTAAAGTAGGTGTGCAACTCAATTTTCTTTTCAGTTCTAAAAATGCTTCTTGCTGAGAAGAATCCCATTCCCACAAAGTATCTTTTTTAAGTAACTGTCTCAAGGGCATTGTGGTTTTTGTATAATGAGGTATAAACTTACTTAAGTAATTACACTGTAACGTCGCACGTTACATTTTGCACAAAACAAAACATATAAACTAAATTAACAATAAAAACAGCAACATTCCAATGTTTACTTTCATCCACCTGTCAAGGAACCGCAGACGTCAAAATATAATAACCATAGAAAATTACAAGTAGTGCGGTAGCAAATAGTAATTACTAAAATCACAAGATGCATCAACTATCGGGCGCGCGAGTGAGGATTTATCTATGGGCTCGCGTATGTCCCATCTCTATCCAACGCTGCCAACACGATCAAAAGGATATTATTAATAATAAAACAGTTACAAATAACAGTAACGATTCCTCCATATCCCCTAACTATGTTCATGCCATAGATAAAGGTTCACATAAGAAGATTCCTTATTGCCCACGTTGTCGTAGTAACGAGCATGCTTACAGGAATTGTACGGTAAAGACTGACGAGATCTTTTGTTTTGGCTGCGGCCAGAAAGACATAAAACGTCCAGCTTGCAAGAAATGTAGTAAGAACAGTTCAACTAAGAAAAAAAACTAATCGCCGAGAATTGTGTGGTAAACAACTTTGACAGACAAGACTGGGAAAAGTGGTTGCACACAGTTAAATGGTTCCACAAGTCTTACAAAGTTCACACAATTCTCGATAGAAAAGTTAATTTAGATAACAGACCTTACGTATCAGTGCAGATAGAAGGAGTTCCAGCCACTGGACTCTTGGACTCAGGTTCGGCCGTCACAATTTTGGGCAACGGTGCTCATACGGTTTTATTGGACCGGGGTATGTCTCTTATCACGGACGACTGCATTGCAGTTAGGGCAGCAGGCGGACAAAATTTACAAAGTATCGGTTACATTCATATCCCAGTTCACTTTGAAAATCAATTCCACATTCTCAAAGCTTTTGTAATACCAGATATCAATACAAATCTCATTCTAGGTGTGGATTTCTGGCGAAAATTTGAATTATGTCCCAAGTATGTTGGTAGTGTAATGATTTCAAACAACTCATTGGAAAACTGTACTCTAGAGAGCTGCAATCGCACCACAATTACGGGTTACAATAACTTAGAGGAGTCACAAAAGCATTTGGCTGATAGTGTAATTAAACAGTTTGAAAGCATTTCATCACAGCACAAGGGTCTAGGAGTAACCGATCTAATAACTCACCACATTGATACAGGTGAAAGTCAACCAATTCGTCAGCGTTATTATCGACTATCTCCTGAAAAACAACGCATCCTGGTAGAACAAGTGGACGAGATGCTTTCCCTCGACGTTGTCGAGCCTTGCGAAAGTGCGTGGTCATCTCCAGTTCTCCTTGTCACCAAGAAAAACGGTCAACCTCGATTTTGTTTAGATAGTCGAAAGCTAAATTCAGTCACTAAACGCGATGCTTATAACTTACCCTATATCTCGGAGATACTAGATAACCTCAGAGACGCGCGTTATCTTTCCAGCATAGATCTATCGAAAGCTTTTTGGCAGATACCGATAGCTGAGGAAGATCGCGATAAAACAGCATTTTATGTTCCAGGCAGGGGCACCTTTCGCTTTAAAAGGACTGCTTTTGGTCTTACGAATGCCCCGGCCACTCAACAGCGTCTAGTTGACCTGCTGTTCTCTGAATTTGATCTTAAAGTCTTCGCATATCTAGATGACATTATAATAATTAGTAGCGATTTCAATAGTCACGTGAACTTACTTTTACGGGTACTAGAAAAGCTCAAAAAAGCGAACTTAACCATTAACCTTGAGAAATGTAATTTTTTTAGTTCGCAATTAAAATATTTAGGCTACGTAGTAGATGCTTCAGGTTTGCGGACCGATCCTTCCAAAGTTGATGTTATACTAAAATATCCAGCACCAACCAATAAGAAAGAACTTAAGCGTTTTCTAGGTACGGCGACCTGGTACAGACGTTTCGTTCCCAACTTTAGTACTATAGCTGGTCCCTTAAACAAATTAACATCAACAAAGAAGGGTACCCCGCCATTTAAATGGACCCAAGAGGCCGACGCCGCTTTCCAGAAATTGAAGGAAAGTCTAGTGTCAGCCCCAGTCTTATCATGTCCAGATTACAATAAACCGTTTGAGGTGCATACGGATGCAAGCGATTTTGGCCTCGGCGCAATGCTCACCCAAACAATTGATGGAAAGGAACATCCAATTGCCTACATGAGTAAGTCATTGACCGGGGCTGAGAAAAATTACAGCATTACCGAACGCGAGACGCTGGCCGTCGTAACCGCCCTAGAATATTGGCGTTGTTACATCGAAAATGGTCAACAGTTCACTGTTTATACTGACCACAGCGCGCTCAAGTGGTTTCTCTCTATAAGCAACCCAACGGGTCGGTTAGCTCGTTGGGGAGTTCGTTTATCAGCATTTAATTTTGTTCTTAAACATCGGCGTGGCGTGGATAACGTCATACCAGATGCCTTATCTAGGATCGTCCCTATTAGTGCCATTAGTACTTCCAACTCTTATTTGGACACTAAAGACTCTTGGTACAGGAATATTTATGACGGTTGCCTAATTGATCCTACTAAATTTAAAAACTATATTGTTAAAAATAACGCGTTATATCGACTATCGAAGAATAAATACAATTTAACTTCAGAATTCGCGTGGAAGGAGGTCGTGCCAACCGAATTACGTGAGCAAATCGTTAATGAAAACCATTCAGTGCCTACGGCTGGTCATATGGGCATATTTAAAACATACCGTAGTCTTGCTTTACGCTACTACTGGCCAGGCATGTACCAGTCAGTAGTCAAATTCATAAGTACTTGCGACAAATGTTTAGCCTACAAGTCTCAAAATCACCAGACACTGGGAGAAATGGGACGTCCAAAAGATTGTTCACGACCATTCCAAATGTTATCAATGGATCTCATGGGACCACTTCCAACTTCGCGGAAGCAAAATAGTTACATATTAGTTATTACATGTTGTTTTTCAAAATATTGCTTAATATATCCAATTAAAAGAGCTACCGCTGAGATCATTACCAAAATCTTAGAGGAATCCGTGTTTCTTGTTCACGGCGTACCGCAAGCGATATTGATGGACAACGGTACCCAATTCACAGGGAAGGTCGCAGATGCCTAAACAAGGCCATTGTCGCGGCCTCAGCCTCCATTCTGGCGGCCGCGGAGACGCTGAGCCGTGGGCCTCCGCCGTCGGACGAGGTGTCCGCATTGCGGGTGGAGGTCGCCCGCCTGGCGACTGCTGTGGAGCGTCTCCAGAAGGAGAACGGGAGGCTCCGCGCAGACCAGGCCAAGCCCCGAGCAGCCAGCCCCGAAGAGGTCCTTCAAGAGGGGCGCAGGTGCGGACAAAGCCAGCCCCCAGCTGCCGAGGACCGGGACATGAACCCGAATCGGCAGGAGCTGGCTGATCTCCGCAGACGGCTCTCCGTCATGGAGGGCATTGTCCTGCGCCCCTCACTGGGGACGAAGACTTTTGCGGACGCTGCGGCCGGCGTCCCCAAGGCGGGGCCGTCTGGCCAGCCTAGTGGCGGGGCTGAAAAGCCCTCTGGGAAGCCGGCTCCGGCGAAACCAGCGCCGGCGCCGGCTAATAAGACTGCGGCCCCGCAGAAGAGCAAGGCGGAACCCTCCCATCCGAAGGGCAAGACGCCTGCCCAGAAAAAGGGCAAGGCGCCTGCCCAAAAAAAGGGCAAGGCGGCAGCGGCAAAGGAGCCGGTGCCAAAAGCGGACCCGCCACCCACTCTCCCTTCGCCCCCAAAGCCTCCCGAGGCCGAGGACGGTTGGCTAGTGGCCGGGGCGAAGCAAAAGGAGCGTAAGGCGGCCCAAAAGGCCAGGCGGGCCGACCGAAAGCGCCGGCGTAAAAAGCGGAGCGCCGCGGCGAAGCTGCGTGCCCCGAAAACCGCGGCTGTAGTCATTACGCTACAGCCGGACGCGGCTAGTAAGGGCATGCTGTACCGCGACGTTCTCGCCAAACTGAAGGCGACGGTGAAGCTCGAAGAGCTCGGGATCACCGGGGGCCTCCGTGTTCGAGTCACCGCGACAGGGGCTCGAATGATGGAGGTTCCCGGGGAATCGAGCGCCTCGTCCGCGGACGCTCTAGCAGAGAAGCTCAGGGCGTCCCTAAATGCGGACGAGGTCCGAGTGTCGAGGCCCATCAGGTGCGCAACTCTGCGCATCCTGGGCCTTGACGACTCGGTCTCCGAGGAGGAGGTGCTGGCCGCCGTCACCGCGGCCGGGGGGTGCTCCGCCGAGCTGGTTAAGGCGGGCACCCTACGACCGGACCGCGAGGGCATGCTGACTGTAACGGTTAGCTGCCCTGTGACGGCGGCGAAGAAAATTGCGGAGGGCCACACCCTAAAGGTTGGCTGGTCGAGGGTGCAGGTCAAGCTGCTTGAGCCCAGACCTCTGAGGTGCTTCCGGTGCCACGTGGGGCACCATGTAGGGTGCCGTTGCACCTCGGAGGTGGACCGCAGCGAACTTTGCTTCCGCTGCGGTCAGCCCGGTCACAAGGCCGCGGCTTGCCTGGCCACGCCGCACTGCGATGCATGTGCGGCGGCTGGGAAGCCGGCCGAGCACCGGGCGGGGAGCAAGGCCTGCGCTCCACCCGCCAAGGTCAAGGGGAAGGGGCCCTCCGCAACCGCCAACCCCACCGTCGTCAAAGCCGCAGCCGCCGCCGCCGCCGCCGCCGCTGCTGCCAAAGACGCCACTGCAACTCCCGCTGCGGTGGTGCCACAGGAGGTCCCGGAGGGGGCTGAAATGGACTGTCATTAATGGCCCCATTAAGCCTCCTCCAGGCGAATATCAACCACTGCGCCTGCGCTCAGGATCTGTTGCTCCAGAGTATGGCGCAGTGGTCGATAAACATCGCCGTGGTCGCTGAGCCCTACTTTGTCCCGCCCAGGCCAGACTGGGTGGAGGACCTTAGTGGCTCAGTGGCCATTATTGCGTCGGCCGCCGCCGGCACCCCGACCCTTGAGACGGTCAGAAAGGGTCAGGGGTGCGTAGCAGCACGGTTCGGGGAGATCGTAGTCGCGGGAGTCTACTTCTCTCCGAGCCGAACTCTCGCCGAGTTCCAAAACTCCCTCAGGGAGTTAAGTGTCGTCATCGGAGGCTATTCCCTTCCCGTACTAGTGCTCGGGGACTTCAACGCCAAGAGCTTGGCTTGGGGTTCCCGTTACACGGATGTGCGGGGTGGGATGGTCGAGTGCTGGGCTCTGGAAACAGGCCTGGACATCCTGAACCGGGGTTCTGTACCCACGTGCGTGCGGATGCGGGGCGAGTCGGTGGTGGACATCTCGTTCGCCAGCTCCGCTCTGTCACGGCGTGTCGTCGACTGGCGCGTCATGGAGAGGGTGGAGACCCATTCCGACCACCGGTATATCCGGTTTGAGGTCTCTGCCCAGTCCCCGAGTGCGCCGGTCCCACGGACCCCGAGTGGTCCGCGTTGGGCGCTGAGGCAGCTGGACAGGGAGCTCCTCCTGGAAGCCTCGATCGTGCGGGCCTGGGTGCAATCACCGGTCAGGCCCGCCGACGTAAACACCGAGGCGGGTTGGTTCCAGGAGGCCATGTCCGAGATATGTGACATGGCAATGCCCCGAGTCCGGCCAGGAAGCGCCCGGCGTCAGGTGTACTGGTGGTCGCAAGAGCTGTCGTACCTGCGTAAACAGTGTATGGCGGCGCGGCACCTGTACACCAGGCATCGCAGGCGCCGCATTCGGCCTCCGAATGCGGAAGCCATTGAGGCGGAGCTGTATGAGGGGTACAGGGCGGCGAAGGCCACCCTCCGCGAGGCTTGTAAGCGGGCCAAGAACGAGGCCCGCGAGGAGATGCTGGAGACTCTGAACAGAGATCCGTGGGGGCGCCCTTACAAGACGGTGCGGAATCAACTCCGCACCCGGGCCCCCCCGCTGACGCAGAGTCTCCGGCCTGAGCTCGTGGAGGACGTGGTGAGCGCTCTGTTCCCTTCGCGAGGGGAGCATCCTCCCCCGCCAATGGCTCCGCCATCCGCGATGCCGGAAGCGGACCGTTCAGGAACCGATGACGACATTCCGGAGGTGACTGGGGTAGACCTGAGAGCGGCGGTACGTAGGCTGAGTGCCAAAAATACCGCCCCGGGACCCGATGGCTTGCCTGGCAAAGCCTGGGTCCTGGCCTCAGAGGCTCTTGGGCCCCGACTAGAGGGGTTCTTAAGCGCATGCATGGAGAGAGGCCAGTTCCCGCTTCGTTGGAAGACGGGGAAGCTGGTCCTCATTCAGAAGCCGGGGCGCCCGGCGGACTCGCCGTCCGCATACCGGCCCATTGTGCTGCTCGACGAGGTGGGCAAGCTCTTTGAAAGAGTAATTGCAAACCGCCTCGCCGAGCACCTGGAGGGAATGGGTCCGGATCTTGCGGAACACCAGTTTGGTTTCCGCAAGAGGCGCTCGACGGTGGACGCCATCATGCGCGTGAGAGCCCTCACGACGGGGGCTGCGGTCTCTCGGGGCGGTGTGGTCTTGGCGGTGTCTCTCGACATCGCCAACGCCTTCAACACTATGCCCTGGAGCTGCATTAGGGAGGCACTCCGGTATCACCGGGTGCCGACCTACCTTCGTCGTGTGGTCGGGGACTATTTGACAGACAGGGCTGTCATCTACCCTGGTCAAGACGGACAGTGGAACCGGCGAGAGATGTCGTGCGGTGTTCCACAGGGATCGGTTCTGGGGCCGCCCTTGTGGAACATCGGTTACGACTGGGTGCTGCGCGCCGACCTCCCTAGCGGCGTCAGCGTGGTCTGCTACGCGGACGATACGCTGGTGCTAGCTCAGGGTGGGTCGTACGAGGCGGCGGCCGACAACTTGACACGCGGGGTTGCGATAGTCGTAGAGAGGATCCGGCAGCTGGGTCTCGAGGTGGCGCTTCACAAGTCGGAGGCCATGGGCTTCCATGGACGTGGGAATGCGCTGCCGTCGGGATCCCAGTTAATGGTGGGAGGGGTTCCCATCGGCGTCGAGTGTACTTTGAAGTACCTAGGACTCGTCCTCGACAGCCGGTGGAACTTCGTGGAGCATTTCCGACGTTTGGCTCCCAGACTGGAGCGGGCCGGGGCTGCCTTTAGGTGGCTCTTGCCCAATCTGGGGGGGCCAAACGCCTCCTGCCGGAGGCTCTACGCGGGGATCGTGCGGTCCATGGCCCTTTACGGGGCGCCGGTGTGGGCGCCTGCTTTGAGGAAGCGGGCCGCCCACTACCTGAACGTGCCCCAAAAGGTCATGGCCGTGAGGACGGTACGGGGGTACCGCACGATCTCCCGCGAAGCGGCGAACCTCCTTGCCGGATTGCCGCCGTGGGATCTGGAGGCGATAGTCCTCGCGCGCCTGCATCAATGGCGCGCGGAGGCGCTGCGCCGGGGGGTCACTCCGCTGCCGCGGCAAATTGCTGCGCGGCGGACAGACCTCCGGTGCGATCTCATGGCGGCATGGAGACAGCGACTGTCGCAACCCCGTGCAGGGCACGCCACGATAGTGGCGGTAAGTCCCCTCTTTGAGGAGTGGCTTGAGAGGCGCCACGGCGCCCTCACCTTCCGTCTGACGCAGGTCCTCACCGGACACGGATGTTTCGGGAGGTACCTGCACCGAATCAGGCGGGAGGAAACGCCCGGATGCCACCATTGCGAGGATCGGCCGGAGGACACGGTGGAGCACACAGTGGAGGTGTGCCCCGCTTGGGCGGAGCCCCGCCGTGTTCTCGTAGCGGCGATCGGCGGCGGCGACCTCTCGCGCCCGGCCCTGGTGCAAGCCATGGTCCGGGGCGAGGAGGAATGGGACGCCGTCGCCTCCTTCTGCGAAGCAGTGATGCTGGCGAAGGAGGTGGCGGAACGCGAGAGGGAGAGAACCTCTCGTCCCAGCCGCCGCGGGAGGCGCTCCGGGCGTCGGGGGTCCCGCGATGACCTCCGGCCACCGTAGACGCGGGCCTGTGGACGGTGAGTGATGGGCTAACTCGCCGTCCGTCCGTCTCACGACGAAAACAGGCCGTGTCGACGGCGCGTTCGTGTTCCACGCGCGCCTCAAAGAGATGTCAGCAACATGGGAGGGGCCCGAAAGGGCCGACGCCTGTCGGGGCCGCGGGTAGTCCAACGGTTATCGCGGCCTCGACATAGAGGGCGAAGAAGGAACATGGGTGGTTTTTAGTCAGTAGAAGTCTGACACTCCCTTTCGCTCTGCCCAAGAGCGGGAGGGGTTATTCGATGATTTTACACCCACCAAAAAAAAAAAAAAAAAAAAAAAAAAGGTCGCAGATGCCTTGTTTAAGAAATATGCGATTCCAAACGTATTTTACACCCCAAAATATACCCCTCAGGTCAATTTGGTGGAACGTTACAATAGAACAATAATAACGTGTATTTCAACTTATGTGGATGATGATCACAGATCCTGGGACTTATATATCCCAAAGGTGCAATTTGCCATGAATAGCTCCGTTAACGAGGCCACTGGATTTACTCCAGCTTTCCTAGTCTTCGGTCGCGAACTTGTAACCTGCGGTACTCATTACACGGACAACGACCTCGGCAACGAAATAGTGTTTTTGCCACGTGATGCATACGCCGAAAACTTAGGTTGCCTTTCTAGCGTTTTCGATACGGTGCAATCCAGACTATGGCAGGCTCATGTTAAGAACACCTCGCACTACAACTTGCGTCGAAAATTTGCCGAGTTTAACGTTGGCGACGTGGTCATGAAACGCGCTTATTTCTTGAGTGACAAGGGGAACAGGTTCTCGAAAAAGTTAGCTCCCAAGTTTATTAAAGCAAAAGTCATAGCCAAGAAATCACCATTGGTCTACGTTCTTCAGGACATGAAAGGCAAAGACTTGGGTTCCTGGCATATTAAGGACTTGAAATTAGTAGGAGTCAATAAATAATCTCAATTTTTTATTTTATTTTAGTTATATTTAAGGCACTGAATAACACAGTGAATAAATATTTTCGGCCTCCTTATTCAGCCCCGATGGAGAACCACGCTCACTTGATTCTGTCATGTGCCTTACCCGTGGTCTCTCCTCATATTATCGGAACCTCTGGATTGGTTGTTGCCAACTCGGTACGTTTTACTTACCGGGAGTTAATATTTAAGAGCGGTTGCAACTCTTTAAATAAGCCAATGCAGGAGCGGGTAGATACTCCTTAAATAAGCCTAAATCCATTTCAATAGTATAAACCCAGTAGGTTCTTTGCTTCCTTAAAGCCGAATGTACGTCTGTTTTGCGCGAGTAACAAGTCAACTACGGAAATGGAACTCTCACATAGCTGCTAGGGCGCGGACTCACCTCTTGTTAAGGTAGTCTGCCAGTATGCAAAGATTACGAATATGAGATATGATGGATGAATGATGAAGAATACAAGGGGTCGTAATTCAGATGGAGGTATAATAGGAGCAAAGGATTTTTACTGAGGTAAAAACCCTCACCAAGCGGCGGGGTACTGTAACGTCGCACGTTACATTTTGCACAAAACAAAACATATAAACTAAATTAACAATAAAAACAGCAACATTCCAATGTTTACTTTCATCCACCTGTCAAGGAACCGCAGACGTCAAAATATAATAACCATAGAAAATTACAAGTAGTGCGGTAGCAAATAGTAATTACTAAAATCACAAGATGCATCAACTATCGGGCGCGCGAGTGAGGATTTATCTATGGGCTCGCGTATGTCCCATCTCTATCCAACGCTGCCAACGCGATCTTTTCGTTTGACATTAGGAATTTTGGTTTTTCACACGTCTCACCATATCTAAATTATATGTGATTTCACACGTGTCTTAACTCGCCATTATCCGGGCCTAAAACAATTGCCTACCTAATCAACATAATTCTCCGCCATCGAGCAATTAAATTCGGTGTCTTTGAAACCCCCATACTGGGTAAGTGTTGGATAGCATGATATGTGTATATTTTGTGTTCTTTGTCCTTATAGGTTAACTTGGCATGTATGCTTAATTTTATCTATTTTAGTGTACGCTATTTCATGTATTTCATTTCAATCTAATGCCTTCAGCTCAATGCATTTTGATTTTTTCGTGCTTCACACTCAAAATGTGCTATCATGCCTTATTTTCACTCTTCCCACATGTAAACTCCGTCTGATTGTGACAATCCACCAACACCTTCATTAGTGCATTATTATTGCTGTTCGCTCTGCTTGGCTTGGTGTCGCAATCAGCGGAGTTGGCCTTTGGTCATCTCGTGACACGCTGGACGTCATGTTCCAGGGTCCAAAGTTCCGGCTGCACCCTCAAGTTCGCGTTAGTTACGCGGCTGGTTCCGTCGTGCGTGCTAGAATCGGGCCGGCATCGGACTTCCCACTTGTTGGCCATACTTGCCACGTGGGCCGAGCCGGGCCGACGTAAAGAAGAGCTGGCCATCACCCCTACGCATCCAGCGTGGCACTTCGCTGCGGTCATCGCCACGCCGGCTATCAGGGCAGTACAGCACATCCCACAGGGAAGCCTTAGGAGTTTGTGTCCGTAGACCTTCCCACACCCATTTTTTATATTAATATATATTATGTAGACAGGTTGCGTGGTCTTATTTAATATAACCTGCGCCACGCACCCCTTTTCCGTCACAACACATACCAAGGAACTTCTGAAGCTGTTTGATATTTTTTGGTGAATCTAATTGAAGAATGGCTGATACATGTTCAGAGTCTATTTGTATTCCATTTTTTGATATTATGAGCCCTATATATTTTACATGATCAAGTCTATTCTGTAACTTTTTACTGTTAAATTTTACATTAACCCATACCAGATTTAGAGCTGTCAGTTTGTAGCACAACTGTACCCTTGTCACTCAGAATTGCTAAAGTAGGTGTGCAACTCAATTTTCTTTTCAGTTCTAAAAATGCTTCTTGCTGAGAAGAATCCCATTCCCACAAAGTATCTTTTTTAAGTAACTGTCTCAAGGGCATTGTGGTTTTTGTATAATGAGGTATAAACTTACTTAAGTAATTACACATACCAAGGAACTTCTGAAGCTGTTTGATATTTTTTGGTGAATCTAATTGAGGAATGGCTGATACATGTTCAGAGTCTATTTGTATTCCATTTTTTGATATTATGAGCCCTATATATTTTACATGATCAAGTCTATACTGTAACTTTTTACTGTTAAATTTTACATTATACTTACACATTTATACATTTTACTTTTACTTTTTATTTTGATCTCTGAATAACTTTATTAAGTATTATATCATGTTCCAACTGGTCTTTACCTGCAATAATTAAGTCATCAAAATATACATAAACTCCTTGAAGATCCCCAAAGATTGAACAATTTATGCGCTGCATCACTTCAGGTGCTGATGATATGCCAAAAGGCATTCTTTTAAATGCATATCTTCCAAATGGAGTACCAAATGTGCATAATTTCTGAGGATCATCAAGTTCAATCTGAAAAAAACCATCCTTCATATCAAGAACTGTAAAAACTTCTTTACCTGATAAACTATTGTAAATTTCTTCGGGACTAGCGATTGGGTAATTTTCACGTAGAATATTTTTATTAAGATCTTGTGGATCTAAACAAAGTCTAAGTGATTTGTCAGGTTTCTCTACTATCACTAAATTATTACACCAGTCAGTCGGGGAAGTTACTTTTTCAATAATATTTCTCTTTTCATAGTTATTTAAAGTTTCTTTCAGTCTACCTGTGCGCAACGCACCTTTTTTATAGATATTTACTTTTTAATATATTTTGAAATAGTGTTTCTTTAAAGGAGAAAGAGCAAAATGGTCTATGAGCGGCCAACAACGAAATAGGTATTAAATGAAAGTACTATTACTAAGGACTAACTTTTACTATGAACGTAACATTGCAGCTCATTTAGAAAAAAAAATACATATAGGTAAAATACTTAGATAATAAGTGCAAGAAAATGTGCAAACCCATTTTATAAAATACTTATTAACATTAGTTTATGTCTTCAAAAGTATTTCAAAACGTTGTCAGCATACCGTTTACAAGACTCAGCTCAACAATGGGTTTACTACATGGACTACCTGAGTTCGAACGGCCCAATCAGCTTCGAGTGCAAACAAAAGAGCCGAGGTGTGGGGTGCGTGTGCGTCACTCGGCGCAGTCCTTCGCTTACCCTTGTGACGTTGTGTACTGTGCGCTCATCTACGGATTCTTTTTCAAACGTTTTGACCCTGGCTACCCTCTGGACTGTGTTTCTTCCTAACCTGATAACCTGGCTATTAACTCTGAACTTCTGTACGTTTGTGCTTGTGTACTTGGACTCTGGACTTGTGTACGCCAACGGAACATTATTGAAAAATGGCAGAAAATCGACCTATATGTGTTTTGTGCAATCGATCAGTGGTTAATAGAAGAAGGTTAGAAATAACCCATGCTCTTTTTGAGGAAAATGCTGCCAATGCTCAATATATTATTGAAGCTATAGCTCCACAGCAAGTAAGTATTTTTAGACTATTTTTTGGTTGTTTTTACCCGTATGTACGCACCCTATAGCGGTGATGGCCTCATAATATTGTGTCACGATGTGCATATGCGACACATCGTTGGGTGAAGTGTGGGCTCTTTATTGAAAGTCCACGTTACAGTTTTGATTGTATTTTTATGTACGTCCTTTTAGTGAATTATGTTATTTCCTTAAGCGTATGGTTCTTTTCTAACAATACTTAAGTTATAGTCAAAACAGATCTTCTCTCTCTTTTACACACATGGTGCATATGGAAACAGAGCCAACGTTATCTAGCTTCGAAATATAATAGAGGCCAACCACTCATTAACAATGCGTATGAGCATGACTCATTCGTCACGTTGAAAAAGAGCTCGGCATGTTCTACTATACAACACATGATTTAACTGAAACTGCTGTGAGTTTTAAATACTATGTTATAAACTATTTTCCTTTTCAGGTTGAATACAACGGCCGAGAATACGTTTGTCGACCCTGTTGGCAACGAGCTCAACGGGCTGTGCAGCCAAACAATAACCCTGCCCCGCACGAATGTGTTCTTCAAGTGGAAGAATATTCACGAGTGCCTAGCACCTCGGCAAACTGTATGTTTGACAGATGCCGTAGTGTTTCACGTCGTCGAATGCCTGAGAATGTAAGGATTACTCTTATGTTACATTCTAACTTATTCATACCAGACAGTGCCAGAATATGTGATGCACATTTAACATCAAATGATTGGGAAGAGCTCATTGATAGTCCAAATCTCAGACATGATTTTAACAGCTCTCATTTTGTGCAAATACTAGAGCTTTTTAAAAAAGCTGTTTTAAATAAAAATATTCTGGACTTTGAAGATATTGCAAATATGGATCCTAATGAGATTCATATTCGATTGGGCGTTAGCAGAGATCAATTCAATACAATCTTGGAACAAACGCCTTCTTTGTCTGAGTCAAACGCCAAAACAAAACTAGCCATTTATTTAATGAAGTTGCGAACTGGTGATAGCAACGAGAGATTAGCCACGCTCTTTAACATAAGTAGAAGGACTCTAGAAAGGCATTTAAAAACCGCGCGTGATGCTATATCTCTGGATTTTAAGCCACGACACCTGGGACTCGACCATTTAAATAGAAGAATGGTCGCTGACCGTAATCTTGTTGTACCAAACGCGTTATTTGGAAATCCCGAGTCTTCTCCAGAAGAAAGAAAGGCAGTAACAATCATGGATGGAACATATATTTATATACAGAAGAGCTCCAACTTTTCGTTCCAGCGACAGACCTACAGTCTACACAAATACGAAAATCTATTAAAACCGTTCTTAATGGTGTGTTCCGATGGGCATATAATTGATGTTTGCGGGCCCTATGCTGCTACCGACTCAGATGCCAGTATTTTGGAAAGAATTATAAATGACGAAGAAGGCACATTTCACTGGTTTTACCGGGCTGGCGACATATTCATTTTAGATCGTGGGTTTAGAGACGTCTGTGGCGATTTGGAGCGATGCAACTACAGTGCCTATATGCCAGAAACCAAAGACCGCGGTGCAGACCAGCTTACTACTGAACAGGCCAATAGAACTAGGCTGGTAACTCTATGCCGCTGGGTAGTGGAAGTTATAAATGGCAGGTTCAAGCGAGATTTCAAATTGTTTAGGCAAGAATATTTTAATCGCGCCTTAAGTCACATGTTTGAGGACTTTCAAAACGCAGCGGCACTCATCAATGCGTTCCAAACACCAATACAAGATAGTATTCATGCATCATCGTTCGTAAATATAATTAATGAACGTTTTGAAATACCAAACCTCTTAGCGGACTATGTTATCCGTCATAACATAAATAGACAGAGGGCATCATTTGAAAGACTCAGCAGCGACCAACCTATTTTTGAAGACTTTCCGGTTTTTTCTGAAGAAGACCTAATTCTGTTTGCACTTGGCACATACCAAATCAAGTTGGCTCGCAGCTACTACGCTGAACACTTAATTGAAGGCTTATACAATATCGAAGTATACCGGGAGCGACAAATAAGTCAGCTCA
This sequence comes from Diarsia rubi, assembly GCA_932274075.1. NCBI lineage: Eukaryota > Metazoa > Arthropoda > Insecta > Lepidoptera > Noctuidae > Diarsia > Diarsia rubi. The sequence continues at coordinate 19,107,999 of OW026413.1, forward strand.
GAGATTTTATTGAAGAAGAAGATATTTGGTTATTACGTGTGCGAATACAATCTAGACATGTAAGGTCCAGAATATATTATTCTTATATTGTAATTAACCGACAAAGACAAAATAGAGAAGCAATTGCTCATTATTATTGCAGTTGTTTGAGTGGAAGGCGCACAATCGGTTGTTGCGCACACGTTATGTGTGTAGTGTGGTATCTGGCATGGGCTAGACATCAAGACGAGGATATTTTATTACCGGCATCAGAACTCAGTGCTATTATTGTACATTAAATGTATGAATGTGGACGAGGCAAAAGGAGTATGTAAGGATCGTAGCAAGTGGCGTTCTGTGGTTTCTGCCTACCCCCATGGGAAAAGGGCGTGAGTTTATGTAAGTAAATGTATGTAAAATAAATGTATTGAAGTAAACAAGTCATTTTATTTTATTTCCTTATTTTTAAGACTAAATCTTAGTAATTAATACGCTAAATCACAGGCTTACATATCTAAAATAAAAATGTATTTAGTTCCATTAATAATGACACTACAGATATAAAACTTCTTGAACCCGTTATTGTAGGGTGATATTAAACCAAAAAAAAATAAAATGTTCCTGGCCGCTGATAGACCAAGTGCCGTACGATTTTGCCCATTCTCCTTTAGAATAGGTTTATTTTTATACTCTTTTGTTATTCTGTATTAAAATGTCAGTCTACCAACGATCATCAGCGCGTTTGGATTTGTAGCTTAGTCTCAAGTTTTAGAACCAGCAGTTGGTGATACAGACTCAGTCCGCTAAATCGTAGTCCTTCGACAGCCATTGTAGTAGGTAGTGGTAATGGTGCTTACTCGTGCGGGTGCCAAGATGGGAGCTGAAGGGAACGCTGCGGAGAGGGAGCTGGAACATCCAGGCCCCAGCCACTCAACCGTCGACGCAACGGCGGCCGCAGTCCCGACCCCTTCGAGGCCCGTCTCCGGCAATCAGCCCCCGCTGAGGCCAGACACTACCATCCAGACTCAGTCGAGAACAGTAAGTAGAACTTCATCTCGTTCTTCTGCTACAATGGTGGCTAGAAAGTTAGCCGCAGAGGCGTTACATGCTCGCCGTATGGCTGAATTAGAGCAGGAGACCGCAGAGACGGCCGCCGCGGTCGCCGCGCGAGAGCGCGAGGCAGCAGCCGCGGTCGCCGCGCGAGAGCGCGAGGCAGCAGCCGCGGTCGCCGCGCGAGTACGCGAGGCAGCGGAGTTGGAACTACGAGCGGAATTGGCGGCTATAGATGCCGATGCCAGTCATCGTAGTTCATTAAGCAGTCGTGCAGTCAATGACTGGCTGCAGAAATCGCAAAAAGCGTTGGAAGATGATCCAGTTGGGCTAACTGACCGCGCTGAATTTAATCCAATTATCTCGGTCGGCCCCTCTCGCCAGGCTCTAGTTTCCCCAGTCCCGGTAACGCCTATAAAACCGGCTGACCTAGCCACTACAGCTACTAATATTAAAACGCATTTTTGTTGCAGCGATTCAGACCGCCTTGTGAAGTCGTTAGGCATTCTCATAGAAAATGTAAATAAAGGCGCTTGCCACCGTAGGGGTGATAGGGATTTTCCATTGCCGTTTTTCGACGGTAAATCACATTTAGAATGGCTTACTTTTAAAAGAGCGTTCCTAGACACGATGGACTCGCATTCTGCAGTGGAAAATCTAGCTAGGTTAAATAAAGCGTTGAAGGGATGCGCGCGTGAAGCGGTCATGATGCTGCTGGCAACGGCGCGTGAGCCTGGTGTCGTGCTGCGCGCGCTCGATACGCGCTTCGGCCGCCCCGAGCTTATAGTGGCTCAGGAGGCGGCCGCAATGCGCGCTTTACCGCGCGTCTCCGGTGAAGGTAAAGACCTTGCTATTTTTGCTAGTCGTGTTCGTAATTGTGTGGAAGCGATTCGGTTACTTGACCAGCCTCACTACCTAACATCGCCAGAGCTGATTCAATCGGTTATTTCTAAAGTTCCCCCACTGTTACGAGCACAATGGGTGGCCTACGCCGGCAGTCACGTGGCCAGTGATCTACCCATTCTCGACATGTTCGCCGATTTCCTGGCCGACATAGTCGAGCTTCAGTCTAGATTCGGTCTTCTCCCTGAATCGGCTGGCGTGACGAGTTTGTAAATTGAGTGAGAGATTGTAAATTTCGCCATCATAGAATGTTACACAGTACTAGTGAGCGCGCAGCCGCGGCTCACATAGGCTTAGAAGAGGACGATGACTGCGCCGTCCACGACGAGCGTCGCCCCGTGCGCGTCGAGCTCCGTACCTATAGTTTCTCTTGTTGAAGGGAAAGAGATCCTGTCCCACGCGTCAACTTCTTTTTCAGCTGAAAGTCCGGTACGATGGCGGAGTCTTCGTCCGTTGTTGAAAGTTGTTGCCGTGACTGTGTCTGGTCCGTCTGGTAGTGTCGATACTCATGCCTTATTGGACGACGGGTCGACCGCTACTTTTATTGATGCGGAGGTCGCTGCTAAGATAGGTGTCAAAGGGCCAGAAGGACACGTTCATGTTGATTGCATAGGCCTTAACAAGAACGCACTGGTCCGTTATGTCGACTTTTACATCAAGGGTCGTCACACGAAAGATAATCACCTTATTCATAGGGCTAGATCTATTGGCGGTTTAGGGGTGTCGTCTCAGTTTGTCAACAGGGACGCCGTCACGAAATACCCATATCTTGCGGATCTTGCAGACGAGTTGTGTTACGGTGAAATTCAGCCGATGCTCATCATTGGCATCGATAACTGGCATCTAACCGTATCTAGGGCCACACGTAAGGGATCTAAGTCACAACCTGTCGCGATTCGTACTGCGCTTGGTTGGGTATTGTTCGGTTTCGGTTGTAGTTCGACTACTCAGGTTGATGTTGTTAGTCACGCCACACTTTTTGAGTCCGCGACTATAGGCAAGAGCGACCGTTCCGAATTAGAGCAGCTTATTAAGGAGCAGTACAAACTCGAGTCTATAGGTATTTCGAAACGTGAGGCGCGCAATGCTAATGACGAACGTGCTGGTCAGATTATTGAACGCACAGCACGCCGCCTGCCCAGTGGTCGTTTTGAAGTAGGTCTGATTTGGAAGTCTGACGTTTTATCGGTACCTGATAGTTACAACCTTGCCTTTTCTAGGTTTTTAGGTTTAGAGAAGAAATTGTGTAGAGATGGAGGCTACGCGGAGAGGTATCGTGACAATGTTCTCGATATGGTTGGGAAGGGCTATGCCGAGTTGTGTCCAGAGGCACCCACAGGGCCACGTATTTGGTACCTGCCTCACTTCGGCGTAGTCAACCCAAACAAGCCTAATAAGCTGCGGGTTGTGCACGATGCCGCTGCCAAATCCGAGGGCGTTTCGCTAAACTCGTTATTGTTACCGGGCCCCGACCTACTTCAGCCACTACTGGGCATTCTTTTTCGCTTTAGGGAAGGCAAAATTGGGTTGACCGCGGACATTCGGGAAATGTTTCCGCAAATTAGAATCCGCGCTGAAGACCGCGATGCGCAAAGGTTTTTGTGGCGCGATAGTCCGCGCGAACCGCTGCGCGTTTACCGGATGTCGTCGATGATGTTCGGTGCCGCTTCTAGTCCCTTTATGGCAATTTATATTAAAAATAAAAATGCTGCCGAGCATCAGACACGATACCCGGACGCAGCGCGTGCAATCATTTGTGACCATTATATGGACGATTGCATCTGCAGCCTTGACAGCGTGGATAAAGCAGCAAAACTGGCCGCTGATATTCACGCTGTCCACAAAAATGGAGGTTTTGAAATGCGTGGCTGGGCCTCCAACAGTGCTTCGGCCATGAAGTTGTTGCCGAAGGAGACATTGCTGGAGGCGCCGGTGACGTCACCCGTAGACCTGGGCCACCTGGCCACTCCTGTGAGGACGCTTGGCCTTATTTGGCAGCCCACTACAGACTGTGTCGGTTTCAATATCGGATTAAATAAGGGTGGGCTGCCAAAAAAGCTTACCAAGCGGGGTAGTTTTGGCCCACGTGATGCGGGTTTTTGACCCTCTTGGAATTCTTGCGCCTCTAGTAGTGACCGGTCGCATCATGTTCCAAAATGCGTGGCGCAAGGGTCTCGAGTGGGATGAAGAACTTTCACAGCGGGACAGTGCAGCGTGGAGACTATGGTTTCAGGATTTATTCGGGGTTGCCGAATTACGGATTCCACGCTGCTACTGCCTAGCAGACTGTGAAGTGAATCACTGCGAGCTTCATATTTTTTCCGACGCCAGCGAGTCTGCCTTTGCTGCAGTAGCTTACTGGCGGTTTGTGCTTAAGGATGGAGACGTCAAGCTCGCACTGGTTTGCAGCAAGGTCCGTGTAGCTCCCCTAAAGCCGGTGTCGATTCCGAAGTTGGAGCTGCAGGGAGCTTTGATCGCCGCGCGCCTCGCTTCAACAATCTGCGACTCTCATCGTTTCAGACCCGTCAGGCAAGTTTTGTGGTGCGATTCAAGGACGGTGTTGAGTTGGTTACGAAGCGAGGCCCGCTCATTCAAGCCATTTGTTTCGCACAGAGTCGGCGAGATCCTGGAGCTAACGAGTGCCAGTGATTGGCGATGGGTGCCTAGCGAGTTGAACGTCGCTGACGATGCAACCCGGATAAAACGCACTACGTTAACCCAAGAGTCTCGCTGGATCACTGGTCCAGAATTCTTGCTTTCTTCTGACTGGCCTACTGAGCCTAGTAGTCCCTCAGAAAACCCAATCATAACAGAAGAAAGTAGGAACCCGATACATACCATAACAGCAGTTCACCTCATCAATAATGTTGAGAGGCATGTGCCTGTCTCAGCTGATCCCAAACGGTTTAGCTCTTGGCTGAGATTGGTACGAGCAACTTATAGAGCTCATAAATATCTAACTCAGATTAGAATCCATTCCTTATCACGAAGGGGGTTTCACGTAGAGAATTTAGTGCGCGAGCAAGGGGGGATATTAACATTTTCTTTCCAGCCGTCAAGCTCTTTTGGCTCTCCACACTCGACGCATGAGACAGCTGCCGATATGCACCTGGCCGAGACGCACATTTTGCGCCAGGCACAGCTGGACTCATTTCCCGATGAGATGATGCGTCTGAGCAGCCTCCCACCCCTGCTCATACCTCGCACCAGTCGGCTGTTCCGGCTGTCACTGATTGTGGATGAAGCGGGCCTCCTACGCCTATCCAGCCGTATTGCCGCAGCCTCGGGAGTGCCTGAAGCCACAAAGAACCCCATCGTCCTTGATGGGAAGCATCCTGCCGTCCAGCTACTGGTGGACCACCACCACCGCCGAGCCGCCCATGCCAACACGGAGACCGTGGTCAACGAGCTTCGCCAGAAATTCTACTTGCTCGGCTTAAGGAACGTCGTCCGTTCCATTGCCTTCCGTTGCCAGCTATGCCGCATTCACCGAGCAGAGAAGTTCCAGCCGCCTACTGGAAATCTACCGGAGGCACGTTTAGCTCACCACAAGCGCCCCTTTACATTCACTGGGCTAGACTACTTCGGGCCAGTTCAGGTGACTATTGGCCGAAGACGGGAGAAGAGATGGGTCGCTTTGTACACGTGCCTAGTCGTCCACGCCATCCATTTGGACGTTGTTGGAAGCTTGTCGACGGATTCTGCCGTTATGAGTCTTCGGCGCTTCGTGGCTCGTAGAGGAGCGCTGTCTGAGATCTGGTCTGACAATGGCACTGCTTTCATCGGGGCAAGAAGAGAACTCCGCGCACTCTATGGGGACGCAGCTTTGGAGTATGCCGCGTCGGAGAAAATCAGCTGGCGTTTCATTCCTCCGTCGGCTCCGTTTATGGGTGGAGTATGGGAGCGACTGGTGAGAAGTGTGAAGACAGCACTCCGAGTGACCCTCACCGAGCGTGCTCCAACGGAAGAAGTTCTCCGAACCGTGCTGGCAGAAGCAGAAGGGCTCATCAACTCCCGACCCCTGACGCACGTCTCGGTAGAGCCTGGCAGCGAAGAGGCGCTCACTCCAAATCATTTTCTCCTTGCAGCTTCGTCGGGGCGTTCTATACCAGCAACATTGACGGACCGAGATCTGGTGTCAAGAAGTGGCTGGCGCAAAGCGGTCAGACTGGTGGACCACTTCTGGCAGCGCTGGGTTAAAGAATACTTGCCGAATCTTATTCCCAGACCCGGGCAAGGCGATGTTCCAGAGTTGGCTGTGGGCGATCTGGTCCTGGTGGCTGACGGCAACCTACCGAGGGGCTCCTGGCCGAGAGGACGCATCTCAGCGACTTACCCGGGCCGCGATGGGGTAATCCGAGTGGCGGACGTCAGGACTGCAGCGGGCACTCTGAGAAGGCCCTTGAAGAAGCTGCTCAAGCTGAGGGCTTAACTTTGGGGGGAAGGAATGTGCGCAACGCACCTTTTTTATAGATATTTACTTTTTAATATATTTTGAAATAGTGTTTCTTTAAATTTAGAATAGGTTTATTTTTATACTCTTTTGTTATTCTGTATTAAAATGTCAGTCTACCAACGAACATCAGCGCGTTTGGATTTGTAGCTTAGTCTCAAGTTTTAGAACCAGCAGTTGGTGATACAGACTCAGTCCGCTAAACTACCTTTTAATGCCTGTGGGATTCTCCTAATGGGCTTGATTACTGGTTCAGCATTTTCTTTTACTTTAATCCTGTATTTTCCTATATTTCCCAATCCTGTAAACACCTCTATATTTTTTCTGAGAAAAGTTTCTTTTTCTGAACTTGATTGTGTAACATCCACTCTTTTAACTAATTCAAGCCTGTTACAATCAGGCACTCCTAATACTGCATGGCTGAACTGGTAAGTCTATTACTGTAAACTTTAGTTTTTGTTTTTTGTTTTTTATGATACAATCTAGTTCAGCTGTCCCAGCTGTTTCCATTTGTTGGCCATTGTACACTAATAGAATTATCCCAGCATTCAAAAGACTTTCTTTTTTTCTCAGTTTCTTAAACAATTCCAATGATAGTGTATTGCAATCAGCACCAGTGTCTAATTTAAATTCTACTTCATATCCATTCACTATTATTTTTTCTTTCCACTGTAATTTAATTCCATCTACTGCAAAAATGCTTCCAACTGTAAAGTCTTCGCCACTGTCATCTGTATTTTCTTGAATTACATTAACTCGACTTTTCCTAGTATCACTGAGATTTTCACTTCTGTTATTTTTATTCTTGTTTTTGCACATATTAGCAAAATGTCCATAAAATCCACATACCATACATTTTCTGCCGTAGGCTGGACAGTTCCTTATCTCGTGATTTTTTCCACATCGGCTACAGTCTATTAATTTTTCTTTGGGCCTTGCCCCTCTGTTGTATGGTATCATTTTCTGACTTAAGGTGCTCACTTGATCTTCCATTTTATTTCCTTGTAATGTCTGAACTTTTTCTTTGCCTAATTCTGCTGCTCTGCAAATATCAATTGCTGCAGTGAGCTTCAACTCCGATTCTCTTAGAAGCCTTTCTTTGACATTTGTGTCCCTGATGCCAATAACAATAACCATAGTGATCAATCGATCCTCAAGCTCTCCAAGATCACATTTTTTAGCTTGAGTGAGAACTTTGGTATAAAAGTGATCAAATACTTCGCCATCTTGCTGTTTCATAGTGAACAAGTTATATGACAACCACAACATTTTTTTTCGTGGCTCGGCGTATTCCTTTAATTGATCAATCAGAGCTTGTAAATTTTTAACTTTGTCTTTGCTAAATGTATTGTACACTTCCAATGCATCTTCCCCAGCACAGTTCAAAAACAATGCAATTTTTCTTGATTCAGCCGCATCATCAAGATTCACAGCTTGTAAATACAAGTTAAACTGCTGCACAAAGCGTTTAAAGTTTGCTCCATCTCCCGATAGTTGGAGGCCTGATGGAGGTTTTATTTCGTCCATCGTAGACACACCTGACACCATGTGTTAACCAGGTTTATGAAATATTAATAAAATAAAAATGCACTTTCCACAAGAGGCCATGACACACTGTTTATTTTTTAAAACATCTTTTTCACATGACAAAGGCTGAAAGCTATACAGCCTAGTCTCATATGACACAACAAGGGAACAACGTACTTTCCCAAGTAGCTAAAAGGTTAGGTGAAGGTGACTTATTTGTTGAAAAAGAAATTAAACCTTTAGACATTCGGAATGTGTGATAATGAAAAATAAATCCCGATCTATACCGAAATTCCAAAATTTTGTGATTTTTTCTAAACCTCAGGACAAGTATTTTATGACGAAAAATAAAGATATATTTGAATTTAAAAATGTGATTGATGATACAAGAGGAGTGTGTATGTATGGTAACAAGTTGCTAAATAAAACAGATTTATTTCACACTCCAATAAAATCTTCATTTCTCTATGTATATATCAAGTTTTGACACTTTCAATACCTGATGTTATTGTAACAACCCAGGATATTATGTGTAAATTAGTGTGCATTGAACATAAAAGAGAACTTTATGTTTTCCCTTTGTTACATACATTTTTATAAAATAAAACAATGTAAATCTTAATAATTGTTTTAATTTAGTAATAAACTTACTAGAATCACAAAATAAACTGGCATCCCTACTATCTGAGGCCCTAGTACGAGTTTCTGTCGACAACGTAAACGTACGTAAACGTCAATTTTATATGAACATTTTACTAGCGCCGCGTGTCCGTATTTAGAACTAGTCAATTCTACATACAAAATTGACGTTTACGTTGTCGACAGAAACTCGTGCTTGGGCCTCTGGCGTACATAGAAAAAATCAAGTTGTCGCTACTGAAAATATTACGTTTATCTTTGTAGGTAATTGTCGAAGATACCTTTGGCTTCCCTTCTTTCTACTACTGAGGGACGTAAAATCTTAATCGTAAGCCGGTCGGCATGTTGAGTTTGCCGACAAGTGTTGTTCTTCAGTATTTTAATTCTTAATTATAAGTTTTTCTTAACTGCTTAGCCAATTCGTAACGTCACTTAGTGGTAGAATGTTAAATGAAATACTTAGAACTAGGTTTCTCTGAGTGGGTAGAAAGGATTTACATCACTATTTTAGGAACTCTTGAAGTAAAAAGATAAATTCTTATAAAAACTACTCATAATTAAAACTCTGAACACGAGTCTCCTAAAATAATAACTAATAAAAAAGGAAACGTGTTTGAGCTTAAGTTAGTAAATCGTTACAATAATAAGGTACATGGCAACGAAATAAAAATAAGTAACATAATTACATAAAATGAACTTAAAAATTCAAATCAACTTATCAAAGAACCAAAATTTCAATTTGGTATTTTCGTTTGGTAAAAATGATAATTATTACAAAATCAAGTTAAATCAAGAACATTTTAAATCAGCAAAGATAATCTTCCTCTTCCTCTTCGTTATCGCGTACTCTTTCTATATTGGCAGAGCCTTCGGTGGTATCATTAGCCGGTTGGTCATCAATAACAGATATATTTATAGTTTCAGTTCCGATACCTTCAATTATATTTGATGTATCAGTATTCTTCTGCTTTTTTGCAGACTTCACTCCTTTGAGCCTATTTCTCTTTGTTGGAATTCTTTCATACTTGACAGATTTCCTTTTCTTTGCATTCTTAAGAATGTTTTTAAAGGTTTCATTGGTTTCTTGAGTGTAAGAAATATCCCAATGATTGATCTCAAAGAAGAAATTTAAAGTATTCTTAAAACATTTGAGGATTATTTTAACGTAGTCGTCACGGCAACTTCCCGACCAGGAACATTCACACAGAAAGTCTCTTGAAAAAAGTACATCCAAAAATCGGTACGCACAGTTTGTTCCATGTCCTTCACCACTTGAACATATAAATACGCATGAATTTTTGAGTTTCTTCATATAATCCTTATCAGAAAGTAGCTGTTCCATTTGCTCTAGATCCTTGACGTTTTGGATTTGCTTCAAAATAAATGAGTCGGTTTCAGCACTTGAAGCGTCTTTTAGTGAAACTATCTTCGTGTTATGGTTTTCAATCTTTGAGAAGGAATCTTCCATCTGAACAGACATGCTTGCTAATTTCTGTATAATATTTTTTTGATTTTCTATTATCTGATTTTATTATCAAATAAGATAGATTGATTCTGCAGTATATTTTGTATATCACAATTTGGTTCCTGTATTGTCGCAGCTTGAGTTCCTGAGTTGTCAGAGCAACACCAGTAGCCAAAAAACACCTATATCCGTATGCCAGACCTAGAGATGTAAAGTGAAAAAAAACAAAATGTTTTTTTTCACAATCTTGAAAATAAACATGAAAAAAAACTTGGCACCGTTGTTTTTTTCTACATTTGGTTTTTTTTTCAGAAAAAGTGAAAGACTATAACTAAAGTAGAATTAAACACTGAATTTGATTGTTTTGTTTTTATTCAAGTCAAATTATGTTTAAATCAATGGGTAACATTATTAAGAACTTAAAAAATACTTAATGTGTTACACTCATCTGTATCAGTATCAGTAGCTACGGCTACGCTTGTTTTATCAGCATCGGAATAACGTTCTGTATCTGTATTTGTTTCATCTGATTCTGAATCAACGACTATACTATCGGGGACTCTATTACCTTCTGCTTGTGTTAATATTGTTGATGACTGTACTGATTGCAATCTTAAATTGTGCGCAATATACACTATTTTCCTAGCCCTGTCATTTGTCAGTCTATTACGTTTCTTAGTATGAATATCGCTGTACGTACTAAATGTTCTTTCGCACGCAGCTGATGTAATAGGAAGAGAGAGAAACTTGACGGCTACTTTAGACAACGCAGTTGATTTGCAAAGTCCTGCCCACCATGCAATAGGATTCAATTTGTTCACCGATGACCACAAAAAAGTCTTACAAAAAAACTCTTGTTTTGCTATGTAATTTGCAAGCTCTGCCAGTACTATATCCTCTTCGATATCTGGTATCTTTATAGCAGCATTATAAATTTGTTCTACAGCAGCCGTTTCTTCTTCTGGAGTCAGATCACATCCTTTAAAATGAGGATCCAATAGGTTCGCGATTTTATGAACGTCATATATAGCGAATGCCTTTCTATTTTTGAGTATTTCTCTGACTTTCTTTTCCTCAGATTTTAACAGGGGGCTCTTGTCCAACATGTCTTCCACATTGACTTCAATTTTTTTATATAAACTTAAAACATGAGACATCTGTGGAGTGTCACTTTCTACAATTGTAATAGTGTCTAATATTGGTTTCAATAAATTGTAGAATCCAGTAACATTATCCCAAAAGTCATCGCTCAACATATTTACTTTTAATGTTTCCACTTTATTTATAACATCTGAAAGACTCTCATCAATCGCCATGGTTTTAATAATTTGTTTGTTTTCTTTTAAACTCTCTAAGCAGGAGACTAGAGATCCCCAGCGCGTTTTAACTGGAAGCTTAAGACTTAATTTGACGCCGGTGGTCAACTGCTTTTCTATGGAAGCTGTGTTAAGCTTGTGAGAGTTCTTTATAGCCTTGACACAAGCTGTTGCATCGGCTGTGAGGGTCTTTAAAGTTGGCAAAGTATTCATATCAGTAAATATTAATTGGAGGGAGTGTGCTAGGCACCCGTAGGTAAATAAGTTTGTCCTTGCGTACTTCGTTTCGAGTAGTCTCCAAGCTGCCTTCATATTAGCAGCATTGTCAGTTACAACGCCAAATACCTTTTGAGGTCCTATTTCATCAATGACACAACTCATTTCTTGAGAGATAAATTCTGCAGTGTGACATGATTTTCCTGTCTGTAAAACCGTGTAAAGAAAAGCTTTCGGCGTCGTGACAACAAAATTTACGATAGGTTCATTTCTAATGTTGCTCCAGCCATCCACAGCTAATGCCACAGAATCAGCAGCGGCAATTGCCTCTGCTACCAACGCAGACACATTCTTGTACTCATTTTCCAATAACTGGCCTGACAACATGTATCTAGAAGGTAGTTTATATGCTGGCCGAAGAAACGAAAACAAGGTCCTCCAATGAGAATTTTCCACCACACTGAGAGGTGATCTGCTCGCAAAAATTGCCCTGCTGAGAAGCTCATCTGCCTTGTCTTGATCTTCTGGATTCATGTTGTCTATAAAAGCTGCAATACCTGGTGTCTTTAACTTTTTTTCTGTAGTGGCAAGCATAGATGTACTGGCAATGCTGGATACTTCTAAAAAGAAAAGACAGTGCGGTAAGGTAAGGAACACTATAAATCACTACAACATAGTTATATGATAATAAATATATGTATGGACTACGAAGCAGCAGTTTTTTTAATACTATAATTTTCAAGTTTCCACAAATGCTCGGACTTTTAACATGGAATTCCGTAGTTCGAGTCAAGAAGCCAGTACAATCAAAAGAGTTTATCATGACTGTGTGGATTAATTTGAATTTAATCATCCCAAAAAAACGCCTACTGGGGCCAGGGTTATCCGAAAGGGAACTCGAGCCCCGGTATGAAGGCTAGAAGGAACAGGGTGGGTCGTTTAGTCAGTAAGATTCTGACACTATCTCTCGCTCCACCCAAGAGCGGGGTTGTCATTGGACGATTTTTCCCACCATAAAAAAAATAACAAAAAAAAACAGAAAAATACCAAAAAAAAATGTACTTACGCTGTGGAACTTGTGTGGTTGTCTTCATATATTTATCTTTTACAGAGTCTGGGCATTTTTTACAGACTTCTAGATGCTTTGACATTCTTGTGCCGTTTTTCGTAAGACGTTTTGAGCAGAATGTACATTCTACTTTAGGTACTTTGGAAGTGGAAACAACATAGTTAAAAAGATTTGCCACGACTGATGTCTTTCGACCTGAACCAACTCGTTTCGGCATATTTACAAATATAACCAAAAAGTACTACAATAAAATTACTTAATACGATTTTAATATTTATTTAACACTCACACAGAACACTCAACAAAAACGAACTCTCACTGTCTCAAGCTTTCTGCAGTCTGCACGCAAATCAACCAAAACATAAACCAAACGAGGATTAGGGAAATCCCCGCCCGTAAATGTAGTTTATATTTGATGTTGCCAATTATGTTAAGACATGTATGTACTATTTAACAAAAAAATAAATGGTATTTTCTTGTTGAACAAAAATAATATCAACTCATATACAATAACCGCCTTACCATATTTTTATTTTCCTACTCATGAAAAAAAACCTGCTTCAGAAAAAATACTGTTTTTTTTCATGTTTTTTTTAAACGTTTTTTTTCATCTCAGAAAAAAAACTGTTTTTTTACAACTCTAGCCAGACCATTCACTTGCAAGAAATATTAACCAAGGTTCTCCTTCGTCAAGAAATGTCAGTCAAGAGTGTTCAACACCACGCAGTACGAGGGTTAGGCACCTAGATTCAGACCTAGATTTTTCTTCACCGAACATCACTGTTAGGAACCCAGATTGTTCATCTACTCAAAACATAACCTTAAAAGAACAAAATCCTTCAGCCTAGGAGTGGTATGTATGCTAACATTATAATATTTACAGCATTCACGTGAGGCAGCTTTTCGTCCCATGTCTCCTGTTTAAGTTTGAATGTAGATGTTTAATAACAAATATTTCTTTCAGAACCTCTGATATTGTTACGGAGAGATGTTTTGGACATAAAGTTTAAACTAAATTCATTAATGGGATCATTTGATGACCTGAAAGATAAAATACTAAATAGTGTCCTTGGTACTGGAGTATCTGAACAAAATGCTGCAGAATTTGAGGAGATAATCTCCATTACCAACAAATTCCCAATGTCTGAAGACGATTTGGAGACAGTAGAAATTATTTTGGAAAATGCTAAGATCAAAAATAATTTGGTAAGACATTAAGTTATTGCTTGACATAGCCATTGTATGTCAGCCCAACATGCCCCACCTGCCCCTTCGTGTCCTTCATGCGCTAGCCAAAATTATAACTTGGTGTTAACTATTCTAGCAGTGCATGCTTTGATTTAATGGTACACCTACTATATCATACAGTAATCACAGAATGTGGCATTTGATATAATAGGTATCATGTAATTAAAGAAATATTAAACTTATAAATCACTTTTGTTACTTTCAAATCAGTTATTTGAAGAAATATGGTGGAAACAATGTAAAGGCAGCTACTTTTACTCTACTAAGAATGATATTTTCAGATGACACTGGATCCAAATTCTCATGGGTTGGAGCTAAAAAATAAAAAGTTTTTTCCACCTTGAGGGTTTTTGAAGCTATGTCAGGTATAGTACAATTATTTACTAAACCCTAATTTGTTTTGTGATTGAAATACCTTACTATAGTAGATTATCACCTGTAGGTATGACGATTTTATACTGACTGTGGTTTATTTTAATTTTAGATGCAATACGGGCTCGCTTCCCAGAATCAACTATATGTCGCATCATGGGTGGCCGAGATGCGAAGCATCGGGTCTTTTTCACGATCCGACATAGTTTTAGTTAGATGTGGGCACTGTTGTGGGTACTCGAGCGAAATAGAATTTAAATCAAATCACTTTACTAGGCCATAACGGTTTTACTTTTACAAGAAACAAACACGTGCGTTGGTACTACTTAGCGTCTGCCGAGACTGTCGGAGTTCAAGTGAGCGAACACTCCGTCCTTTCGCCAGTCCTCGCTGCATCCCCTCTACCGACGATCGTGTCCAAGCGGTGGGGCGCGCTTGCGTTTCCGGTAAACATTTATTTAGTTCCAAATCGAATTACTAGACGGCGCTGTCGGTTGCACCATGGCGCTATCAATCCACGACACGGCCATCCCTGACTAGCACTCGTCCTCGGGTGTAGTACCTGTGGACAACATTTCTCAGAGAGTAATCCAGCTCGGCTATCCTGCCGATAGAGACAAGGGTTGATTCTCACAGGTCTGTACTTTATTTCCAGTGCGGGGCAGTGGTCCAACTGCTCTGTACAACTAGTTGGACCATGGGTCTTTACTAGGGGCAGTTGTCCAACTTTAAAAATAGTTGGACCACAGCACCTTTTGAGAGTTCCGTGATTCAATTCATTTACAAAATAACTTGCCAACTCTAAAAACCTCAACTGCATCTTTATGTGTGTATGGTACCTACTGGTTTACGGTTATATTGAACCTCTTTGCAGTAAAATAGCAAAATTAAAGGCGGGTGACTAATTTTTAAACTTTATTTTTTTACAATGTATTACAACATTCAACGAAATTTATCTAAAGCATGACCTACAGTAATATCGCCTGAAATCAGTTGTAGCTGAATTTCTCTTATATAATCATCATTCTCAATTTGGACCTTACGTCTTTTGTGTGCGATTTCGCTTGATAAAGTTGTAAAATTTTCTAAAACATTTAAGAGACGTAACATTGTAACATTTTTTGCATTAATGCGCCGACTTAGTTTTGCATGTGAGCTTTCTAAAATGTTATTAGTCCTATGTCTCTCGCTAAATACGCTTATAACCTGAGAGAATTCATCAAAATTTCCTTTAATCCAATAACGCTCTATCAGTCAGAATCAGTTTGTTCGCTTCAGTACCACTTTCTTTTTTTATGTAATCCCAGCCTTCTACAAATTTATCACTATGCAATAGTGGAAAAACTGAGCATAATGAAATAGTTCTTTTGACTCTTTTTGATTTACTTTTTGAGATACCTAATTTTTTTGCTTTTCTCCAAATACATTGTGACCAATGATAATAACAGCCTACAATTTTAACTGTCGGACAAAATTCTTTAATGCTGTTCAGAATAGACATTTCAAAGTCACAATGTAATATTTTTGGATTCCAATTTAACTGTGATCTTAGCATTTCAAATAACGCAAAATAAGTGGATTGCTTTTTATCACTTAGAAAAGCAAAAACCAAAGGCGCAACATTAGTAGACTCATTTGTGCTTCCCGTATCGCCAAATATAGTAAATAATTGTACGAACGGTCTGGGGCAACATTTAAAGGTTCCGTCCGCAAAATACTCATTTAACTTTTTCATCAACTCTCTTGCTTTTAATGAACCAAAAACTATTATACGCGTTTCTTCATAATAATAGTCAGTAAATAGAAAATCTTTAAATTTTAGTGGTACTTCTATTACTTCCGTATTAGAAAATACCGTTTTTGAAACACCCAATGATTGGTTTCTAGCATTATATGTTGAACACAAGACAATGTTTGTTATTTATTTATGTTCTTTCTCCAAGATTAGTTTACTGATATGTTTATCTTTTTTTTATTATTATTATATACTTTTTTATACTTGCCTTACTATTGTATCGAGTCTGGTTCTTCTAACCAACCTAACAGACAGATGTGTGCTGGGGAGTTTGTTCCGCCACTTCTTCTTTCCAGCAAAAACACTAGGAAGTGTCGAAGGGGGGGCGTTTTGGGGGACTGTCTCTTGTAAATAAGTAAAGTAAAGTAAATTTTGACGTTCGAAAAGTGCTGATTATCAGCCTAGTTTGAATAAATGAGTTTTGATTTTGATTTTGATTTTTGATTTATAAAGGCTATGTTTCAAATTTGAATATGATGGAAATGTAGTTATAGTATCATAAGTTGTATTTTTGTATTTAGTTAAAGTATCGTTATACAGTTTTGGAATAGGTTCATCGGAAACCTTTACTTGTGTTTTCAAGTTGTCTATTGATAGCGATATTTCATTTTGTACTTCATCTGGAACACAATTATCACAATGTGGCGTCGTGTTTACAACTTCTTCCTTTACCTAAAATTAAAGAAAATCTTCCATTAATTATTATTAACCGCGTTTCCGTAATAACTGTAGGATTGGACTGTAAATAGAAATTCAAGGATACATAGAATTACCTATAATACGTACTATATGTATACTATTAATACCTACATTAACGGTCACCGATCCTTTGCAACTCATTTTCCTTTTATTTGCGCATCTCCAATATGCATTTCCACTTTTGTAAACACGAACTTTATAGTATTGACGACAATTCCATAGCATCACCGTTCCACCTTTTCTTTCCACATAAACACACGCAACCTCTTCATCCATTATCTTTTAAATATTATATTTGTAATTATTAGATAATTTTCTGTACGATTTTATTTCAATCAAAGTCTGTGTCAAAGTATAACAAACTATACTGACACAAATTGACACAATTATGACAAATGCATTATATTATAATTGATAACAACCAGACAGTACCGTACAGTTACCGTACAGCAAAGCTGCAGTTGAGGTTTTTAGAGTTGGCAAATTATTTTTTAAATGAATTGGAACACGGAGCTCTCAAAAGGTGCTGTGGTCCAACTATTTTTAAAGTTGGACAACTGCCCCTAGTAAAGACCCATGGGCCAACTGTGGCGACAGCGCCATCTATCGCAACAGATGCGAACTAACATTGGCAATTCTGCATCGCGCTATCAAAGTTATCCGCCACATTAGCGTATATAGGAAATCCCGACTTACAGATGTCGGGCAGTTAGCCCACCAGACACAACACCCGTCTGGTCGGAGGATCCTCCCTTTTCTATGGGGGATGAGGAACTTTACACCCTGTTCCTCATGCCCCCCAAACTGGTGACCCCGAGCATGAACATCAGCGCAGCCTTCGTGCAACTACTTCATCATCACTTCCTCGAGCCTTCGAGCAGCGAGTCATACCGTCAGCCAGCTACGGCTTCACCGGGTATCCTGACCACCAGCATGCAGCGAAATCGCATTCCTGGTCATCACCCTCAGCCTCATCAGCGACCTTGGCACAGCACACTGCACTTCGGCCGGTCAACAAGCAGAGACGCTCTTCTCTCCTGGTCGACGCAGCAGCCAGCCACTACGCAGCACTGCACACTCCGACTCACTGGAGCACACGCAGCATCACCTCGACTCACTGGGGTACCACCGCAGACAGTTCCGACTCACCGTGAACTATGCGGCATCCGGTTCCGACTCACTGGAACCCTCTACTGGCCTGGCAAGCATCAAGACTCAGCCTGCAATCGACCTCCGGTCTCGGAGGGGAGTGATGTGGCGACAGCGCCATCTATCGCAACAGATGCGAACTAACATTGGCAATTCTGCATCGCGCTATCAAAGTTATCCGCCACATTAGCGTATATAGGAAATCCCGACTTACAGATGTCGGGCAGTTAGCCCACCAGACACAACACCCGTCTGGTCGGAGGATCCTCCCTTTTCTATGGGGGATGAGGAACTTTACACCCTGTTCCTCATGCCCCCAAACAACTAGTTGGACAGAGCAGTTGGACCACTGCCCCGCACTGTTTATTTCTACTAAATCCAAGTACAAAAATCTACTCTCATGAGTTGTAGTACCCTGTTATTAAGGCTACGTACACAGTGCTTCCTGCACAACATCATTCATTTGAAAAGATCCGATCAACAAGTTGTAAAACAAAGTAATTCTAACAATTCTGTTACTCATTACCATAATTCATAAGCAATGCATACTCAACTCCTGAAACTTTCATTGCCATCTGTGCACCACACAGGTCAGAATCGCACCAACGACTCTCTACATATCTGCCACCACATACGCTGCAACACATCAAGCGCTCTGTGCACCAACACTGACATGAATCGCACCAACGATTCACATCACGTAGCGCAAAACGTGCTACAACACATGAGGAGCTCTGTGCACCGACACAGACATGAATCACACCAACGATTCACAAGATCTAACGCAAAATGTGCTACAACACATGAAGCGCTCTGTGCACCAACACAGACAGAAATCGCACCAACGATTCCTTGTAGACCCATCGCCACATGTTACTCATGAGGTGCGGTCCAGCGTTTCGAGTATGAGTGTACAAGCCATTCTTAATCGGATTTGGTTTCACTACCACTGTCATCAACTATGACATTCATTTCTCGAGAAACTTGGTGATCGGGAATCTTCCCCACACAATCATGGGGGTATTTGTAAGTTCGCATAGATGGACCTCTGAATCTGGTAAATATTTGGTCAGATTCCTTTCCTAATTTTCAGTTAAAACATAATCATTAACAGCTAACTCAGAAACTTGAGCCAAGCACAGAAATCGATTTTTATCGTAACTAGCATTCCGTTCAATGTTTTGTGTCGCGTGCTCTCTTATCTCATCTAAATGAACTACAGTCAAAATCATCATCAGCGCTCACTAAGCTAAGTGGTCTCGCTACCCTTCCAATCATAAACTCGAGAGGGCTAGGTTTAGTCACCCTATTAATAGTAGAGTTCATAGCCTGAACCTCCCAATGCGTCCTGCCAAAAGCGGTGACGACAAGTCTCTACAGCTGTCAACATAACCTTTAGGGTACTTTACATTACTCTTTCAACCTGACCTTTTGCATGACTGCCTCCAGTAGCTATGTAGTGCAACTATGTTGTTAGAAGTGCAGAAACTAGAAAAATATTTGCTGTCGAAACAACGACCTTGATCCGCTATAATGCGTTTCGGCGCACCAAACAACGCTATACAAAACTCGATAGCACAAATACTACTGTGTCATGTTTAAAGAATGACGAAGCAGCACAAATTTGGTAAACGCATCTATGATGACGAACTCCTTGATGTCGTTCTTACCAGATAATTTTCCAGAAGCGTCAATATGAATTGTATGCTACGGGAATATTGAGCTTTGGAATTGGGTGAAGTTCGGATTGCACTATACCCGGGTGGGGTTTCGCTACTTTGCAAGTGATGCAATTTTCAATTAGATGCCTTCAAACCAATAGTGGTCATAATTATTATTTCCAAGAGTTTTCTCCCATCCTAACTCCATGACAGATTAATGGACGTTATTTATCACAGACCACCGAAGTAATCTAGGTACAATAGGAAGACATCGAGTGCGACCGTTACGTTGAATTTTGCGATACAAAATATTCTTACGAATTTCGTGAGTTTTAAGAGTTTCCTCAGGAAAATTTCATTATGAAGATCAGACACAGTCTTTCTGATCTCTTCGTCTTTTTCTCTTGTTCAGCTTGCAACCAGTTGCTAGAAACCTCCGCTAATTCGACACGCTTTAGTTACGAGTAAAGGGTACTTTATGTGTAAGGAGGGCATTTCAGGAAAGAAAGTCTACATGGCTCATCCAACTGCCTTCCCAATAAACAATGTCAAACTCAAATGACTGCATGGCCCACCAACGATGAACTTGCGGAGAAAAGTCAGATTTGCTTTTAGAGGCTTTAACAGAACTGCAGTCCGTAATAACGGTAAACTTCCGACCGAACAAATGATGGCTAAAATGCTTTGAGACAGCTTACGTTTCCAATTCAAATGAGTGATACTTGGATTTGGCTGGGGACGTACGACGACTGTAATAAGCAACTACATGTTGATTCCCGTTGCTTTTTTTAAAATTAAAAAATAGTCACCAAATCCTTCAGTACCGGCATCGGTTTGTAACTCTATTGCATGCGCAGCCTGCGCAGGGTCAAAGATTGTTGGAACTGGTTCACTGGTAAAATAAAAAAATAATTCTCTGACAAATAGCCTCATGACTCGGTTCCCAACCAATGGACCAATTCTTGCCACTCGTTAAACAAAACAGAGGTGCCATTGTTTTTGAGAACTATGGCATAAATTGTCTGAAATAAGTGGCCAGCCCTATGAACTGTATAAACTGACAAAACCTAAATATTCAACCCGTTCAACATTATAAAATTCAGGGAAAAACCAGCCTTTGTTAATTAATCGAGTACAATGCAAAGACAAACTAAACTCTCTTCCATTGATAACCCTATCACTAGAATGTCGGTCGACGTATGTAACGGCATAGCTTTAAGCAATATCACCTAATGCTTTCATCACTGCACGCTGATAAACAGCTTGCATGCTTCAAACACAACAGCATGGTCACATACTCCCACTGACCGTCAGGTGTGACGCTGGAGTGGGCTCTATGGACTCTGGATGCACTGAAATATGATGATAGCCTGATAGCATAAATCAAGACACGTAAACCACGTGGCACCACCTAACCTAGATACAAGATCCTCAATCAAAGCCAAGGAAACCTATCCGACACAGTGTTGTCGTTCAGTTCCCTCTAATCGACACACAATCTGAACTATCCTCTTTTCTCACCAGCAATACTGGACGAAGAAGGTAAACAACTTGGCCTAAAATACCTGGTTAGAGGAAGCAAGACGGTATCCACAAGTCTACAAGGGCAATGATTAACCGTTCGAGTAGGGTTTACACGCCTACTTTGCACTGTCCTGTCGTAATTCGTAATACGGGATCTAAAAACAACACTAGAAAACGAAGATGAATATTCTGTCAAAAGATTAATTAATTGAGAACCAAATTCTAATTGACCATCTGTTTCAACTGTATTGAAATTAATTTGAAAATTAGAAGCGTTTTTAAGCTTATTCGAAAAATCACATAACCTTACTTCCTTTTCACGACACAAAAACAACATAAGCACACGTCATACTAACGAACGTTAAAAACCCTTGGTCTAAAATCTCAAGGCCAATTGAAATACCATTTTTTTTATAACATCTATCCGGTACAACGTGAAATAAAATCTCTAATCGTACCTAAATCGTTAATCATAACCTCAGAAAATAATTGTTTGGTACAGACTACCATGACCTCTACCGGGTCAATTTACATAGTTACACGCTTGCCAATAAACTGTGACTACACATTTTTGATCAGAGAGCATTCGGCACCAAAATCATAATAAAATGGGTACGACTCACCAGATTCATCAGCACACCGCTGGCATTGCTCACATAGCAAACTTCAACGCATCGCTCGCAGTTTGCCACTGTTGCAGGCACTGCCTCGCAGCTGCTTGGTCCGTCTGCCGCGCCACGCGCCGCGCCGTCGCGCGTCGCTCGTCGCCGCGTCGTCTTCACCGTTGCGTCGTAAACATTTCGTAGCACAAAATGTCCGGCGTTGCCGCAGTAAATTCTCAGCGCATCGTGATGTCATCGCACCATTCTCCGTGTTTTCTTCTGCTCGAGTGAATCCCACTTCTGATGTCGCATCATGGGTGGCCGAGATGCGAAGCATCGGGTCTTTTTCACGATCCGACATAGTTTTAGTTAGATGTGGGCACTGTTGTGGGTACTCGAGCGAAATAGAATTTAAATCAAATCACTTTACTAGGCCATAACGGTTTTACTTTTACAAGAAACAAACACGTGCGTTGGTACTACTTAGCGTCTGCCGAGACTGTCGGAGTTCAAGTGAGCGAACACTCCGTCCTTTCGCCAGTCCTCGCTGCATCCCCTCTACCGACGATCGTGTCCAAGCGGTGGGGCGCGCTTGCGTTTCTGGAAAACATTTATTTAGTTCCAAATCGAATTACTAGACGGCGCTGTCGGTTGCACCATGGCGCTATCAATCCACGACATATACAAGAAATTTCCGCACATGTGAAAACATGGCTGCGGAATGCTCCCATGTGTATTCTGCTAAAACAGAAAAAGAATAGTGGCCTACCTATTGTAACGAGTCTTTTAAGCCTGTTATATGATACGCATTGTTTGATTTAATTTGTAGGCACCATGGTGGTGTTGCCATATAAGAATTCAGTTTTTGGTTAATTCAGAATCGTGAAGTGGTCACACTGGCTTTTTCTGTTTGAGGCTGTCCAGTTGACTTTGACATTTGTCACTTTTCGACCTATAGCTTTTGGACAGAATGGCGTAATTTCAGCTCCAATGTTTTTTTTTTTTTTTTTTTTTTTTTCCTTGTTAGTAAGAACCAAGTTCTTACTAGTTAATTGCAATCTAGCCTAAGAAGACTAATAAACAATTTAAATCTAACCTATTATGCTACGTTATAAATTATGTTAATGCTAAGAATAGTGTCCATAATTAGGTATGCACTTTTACACACGTTCGTAACACTTCCTTAGAGTCTGGTAAAATTGATAAAACACTTTGTTCATGTGTTATATAAATAGCACAACATTGTTACTATTATTGATTCACTTACACTACACTAATTCAAATGGTTTAGTTCTCTTTAGTCTACGCACTATGTCTGTGTTGTCTAACAGCTGGATTGCCTCAACATTCACGTGTCGATGGAGTCTGTGTTCGTGGGCTTCAGCAAATTTTTGTATGATGGTGGTGACGAATTCCATGTCGAGGTCACGGTGGAGGTCATCGTTTCTTATGTACCAGGGTGCATTTACAGCAGCCCTGAGTACTTTATTTTGGAACTGTTGAATTATTTTGACGTTGGTTGGCTTAGTACAGCCCCAAAGTTGGATACCATACGTCCAAATTGGCATCAGAATATGCTTGTATATTATCAACTTATTATGTATTGATAAACAGGATTTCCTTCCCAGTAACCAATACAAACGTTTATAACGAATATCGAGTTCCTGTTTTTTCTTTTTGATATGGGCTTTCCAACGCAGCTTGGCGTCGAGAGTTATGCCAAGGTATTTGGCTGTATTAGCATAAGGTATTTGCATACCATTTATGTAGAGTGGGTGGTAGTCACTGTGTTTGTTTGTGAAGTTAATGTGAACTGATTTTGACTCATTCAGATTGATCTTCCACTTTTGTGTCCAGTCGTAAACTTTGTTCACAGCTAGTTGAACTTTCTCTACTGCTTCTCTGTGGCTTGATCCGGTGGCCATAATAGCAGTATCATCTGCAAAGGTCGCTATGGTGCTGTTTTCCAGCTCTGGGATGTCACAAGTGTATAACAAGTACAAAATTGGGCCAAGCACACTTCCTTGAGGCACCCCAGCTTTTATGGTTTTTAGCCCGGAATATGCGTCCTCTTGGCGTATTCTAAACATTCTTTTAGTTAAATACGACTCTAGGATATCTACAAATTCTGGTAGCATGCGTCTGAGCTTAAATATGAGACCCTCATGCCAAACTTTGTCAAAAGCTTGCGCGACGTCTAAGAACACGGTAGCACAGACTTCTTTATTTTCTAGCGTTTTTTCAATAACATTAGTTATTCTATGTACCTGGTCTAACGTTGAGTGTTTTTCTCTGAAGCCAAACTGGTGATCTGGAACTAGGTTTTTATCTTCTATTACTGGTTTTATCCGTTTTAGTAACAGTTTTTCAAATAACTTTGATAGTACGGGTAACAGAGAAATGGGTCTGTATGATGATGCTTCGTGGGGAGGTTTCCCAGGCTTCGCAATCATAATGACTTCAGCAACCTTCCATGGCTCAGGTACATATTTTAAGATAAATGAAGCATTTATTAGTTTGGTCAGCTTTACTATGGCTTTGCGTGGGAGGCGTTTTAGAATTTCCCCTGTGATGAGGTCGTAACCGGGAGACTTTTTTGAGCTAATGTTGTTTTGAATTTCTCTCATTACTTCCTTAGGAGTCACAAGCTTGATTCTTTGGTTTTGTGATAAATTTACACTCTCATGTATTTCTACAGAGCTTTCGTTGGGTTGAAAGGTTTCTTCTAAATGTTGAGCAAATCGGAACGCCTTTTGGTCATTGCTTATTGCCCATTTTCCGTTGCTATCTCTGATGGGCGGTATTTGTATAATCTGCCTTTTTAGATTTCTCGTCGCTTTCCAAAGTGAGTAATCCGTTGATTTGTCATTGGTAAGCTGAAGAAGGTTGGTATTCAGAGATTCATCCTCAAATTGTAGAATTTTTCTCTTTAGTCGTTTAGTTAGGTTATTTAGTGTTGTTTTATGACGCGGGAACCTTGTTTGCTGCCACAACTTCCTTTGTTTTCTTTTCTCTGATAGTAAATCCACAATTTCTTTAGGATAGATAAATCCCTTATATTTGCGTTTTAGCTGAGGTGTATTGCTCCACGCACATTGTTGAATATTAATAATAAATTTGTTTACTTCTGAGTCAAGCTGATCTTGCGTTTTTATCGGAGTTTTAAGGTCGATAATATTATCTAGATCAAGAGCAAAACTGTCCCAATCTGTGGACTTATTAACCAAGGTTAAGTGGCTTTCTTTTAATAGGATTTTTTGACTTAGCATTAGTATAATCGGAGAATGGTCAGAGTCCATAGTAAAACTTTCCTCCAAACTGATGTAATTGGTGGATATATTTTTGCAGATGAAAAAATCTATAAGATCCGGTATTTTCTGGTGGTCAGTGGGCCAGTATGTAGGTTTGCCTGTACTCATTACTTCACAATGTGTTTCTTTAACTGCACTTAAGAGCTGTCTTCCTTTAGTTGTAGTAAGTCTTGAACCCCAATGCGTATGCTTAGCATTAAAATCGCCGCCTAGGATAAATCGCTGGCCTAATAATTCAAAAAGATGTAAGTATCGCTCTTTTCTTATCATGTGCCTAGGAGGCGAGTATATGGCTGCAATGGACACTTGACAAAACTTAGTTTTAACAGATACTGCCACTGCTTGAATGTCTTCTTCTTCATATTTACACTGCACGTAGTGACTAATGTTTTCTTTAATTATAACCGCACTACCCCCCCTGGCAGAGTTGCTAGGGTGGAGGGAATTATATATCATGTATCCTCTAAATTTGATAAAAGATTGCTTTGTGAAATGCGTTTCGGAGATTAAACACACGTCTATATTTTCTGTATCTAGGACCGCCTGCAACTCATGCTGATGTTTGAGTAGTCCATTGGAGTTCCACGCCATTATTTTAAGTGTGTTATTCATTTTTGATTATTCAAGACAGCTGTTTTAGTGCTGGATTCTAGCTTCTCTAATCTCTTATCAAATGAGGTAATGCACTTCAAGATCTGGTTAATCTTATCCTCTAAGTTCAGAGGTTGAGATCCTTGTTTTGCAGCTTGTGTGTAAGTACCGATGTTGGTTACTTGCATGGCTGGTTGTTTTGCAGTTGACTGGACACTTGCTTTCTGCGCCTGTTTACCAGGGTGTGTTATAGGAGGAAACTGTTGGGTATTAGGCACCGTAGGTTTCTTTTTTAAAACTTTATTTTTCATAATTTGCATCTGTTTGGCTACTTCACACCCTCTATAATTGGCAGGGTGAGGTAGGCCGCAGTGGATACATTTTGGTTTCTCTTGCGGAGATTTGGTACAATTGGCTGTAAGATGCTTGCCAGTGCATTTCACACACCTTGGCCCTTTTTGACAATATTTATGTGTATGCCCATAAGCTTGGCATCTCTTGCATTGGGGGATGAGTGCTGGATTTTTGAGTGGATGTATTTCAATTTTACACCCTAATATGTACTTAATGCCGTAGATTTTGTTGACATCTTCATCGTTATAAAATGATAAAACGAACATGTTGAGTGGTTCTTTGGTCTTCCAGCTCAATTTACTATCTACCTTTTCTATTTTTAGGCCTTGGGTTGTTAAATCTTCCTTAATTCGATCTGGTTGGCAAGAAGAGTGTAGTTTCTTTACCACAACTCTAATTGGTCTAGCCTGCTTGTTTTCGTATGAATGCCAGTGGTAGTCTTTTTCAGACAAGAACCTGGCAATTACTCTATATGAGTCTTCTGATTTGGCGTTAACCTTCACACAATCCCCATTCATCATTTTTGCTGTAAATGATTCCGCTGGTTGGCTTTCAATTAACGAATCGTAGAACGTTTGATAGTTCTTGATTCCGTCTATTATGATTGGCGGTAGTAAGGGCACTTTTTTGACCGAAGTCACTTTCTCATTTTTTTGGTGATTGTCTTGTTGGGCGCTTCCGGGTTGTTGTTTTGGAGAGAGGGAGGTGTTAAGCTTCCTTTTCTTCCTGCTCTTGGCCCTAATCCACTCAGTCTCTTTAGCAAGGTCATCCTCGTCTGTACAGTATTCCACGTCATTTTTTGTAGTCTGAGCAGGTTCTGTAGTCCCTTTTGTTTCTTTAATGCAGTTCAATTCTACTTGAAGTGTCTGAACTTGTTCCTGCAGGGCATCAATTTGTACATTCAATTTACGTACCATGACTTGCAGGTTTTCTCTATCTGTTTTCTCTTGGAGATAACAGTCATATAACTGCCTTTCTAGGTCAGTTTTAATAGTAATAGACTTTTTTGTAGCCATTATTAAGTTGTAAGGCGAGTTTAACACGCTCTACGCGGGGATCGTGCGGTCCATGGCCCTTTACGGGGCGCCGGTGTGGGCGCCTGCTTTGAGGAAGCGGGCCGCCCACTACCTGAACGTGCCCCAAAAGGTCATGGCCGTGAGGACGGTACGGGGGTACCGCACGATCTCCCGCGAAGCGGCGAACCTCCTTGCCGGATTGCCGCCGTGGGATCTGGAGGCGATAGTCCTCGCGCGCCTGCATCAATGGCGCGCGGAGGCGCTGCGCCGGGGGGTCACTCCGCTGCCGCGGCAAATTGCTGCGCGGCGGACAGACCTCCGGTGCGATCTCATGGCGGCATGGAGACAGCGACTGTCGCAACCCCGTGCAGGGCACGCCACGATAGTGGCGGTAAGTCCCCTCTTTGAGGAGTGGCTTGAGAGGCGCCACGGCGCCCTCACCTTCCGTCTGACGCAGGTCCTCACCGGACACGGTTGTTTCGGGAGGTACCTGCACCGAATCAGGCGGGAGGAAACGCCCGGATGCCACCATTGCGAGGATCGGCCGGAGGACACGGTGGAGCACACAGTGGAGGTGTGCCCCGCTTGGGCGGAGCCCCGCCGTGTTCTCGTGGCGGCGATCGGCGGCAGCGACCTCTCGCGCCCGGCCCTGGTGCAAGCCATGGTCCGGGGCGAGGAGGAATGGGACGCCGTCGCCTCCTTCTGCGAAGCAGTGATGCTGGCGAAGGAGGTGGCGGAACGCGAGAGGGAGAGAACCTCTCGTCCCAGCCGCCGCGGGAGGCGCTCCGGGCGTCGGGGGTCCCGCGATGACCTCCGGCCACCGTAGACGCGGGCCTGTGGACGGTGAGTGATGGGCTAACTCGCCGTCCGTCCGTCTCACGACGAAAACAGGCCGTGTCGACG
Source organism: Diarsia rubi (assembly GCA_932274075.1). Lineage (NCBI taxonomy): Eukaryota > Metazoa > Arthropoda > Insecta > Lepidoptera > Noctuidae > Diarsia > Diarsia rubi. The sequence continues at coordinate 19,135,841 of OW026413.1, forward strand.
GCGCGTTCGTGTTCCACGCGCGCCTCAAAGAGATGTCAGCAACATGGGAGGGGCCCGAAAGGGCCGACGCCTGTCGGGGCCGCGGGTAGTCCAACGGTTATCGCGGCCTCGACATAGAGGGCGAAGAAGGAACATGGGTGGTTTTTAGTCAGTAGAAGTCTGACACTCCCTTTCGCTCTGCCCAAGAGCGGGAGGGGTTATTCGATGATTTTACACCCACCAAAAAAAAAAACAAAAAAAAAAAAAAAAAAAAAAAAAAGGCGAGTTTAACACCTATACAATAAGTTATTGTAAACACTTCATGATTTCCGCACTTGTAACTAGGTCATGACACTGACCCCGATATATTGACGTAGGTACGCCGCGACGCGACGTTGTTGTGATCCGTCAGCAGAAAACTCTCGCGAAAGAGCTCGCGCGCGCGATCGTACGTCCGTGCACTATACTAGGTAGACAACAACTGAGCTCCAATGTAAATCTTGAAGTATTACTTCAGATAGGCGGCATCTAGTCCAAATTGTGTGGTAGTCGATTGCCCGTGTCAGCATCCTAATTGGATAGCTCATATTTTTTATGGTAAGTGAATTTTTTCGTGATTTCGGTCCGTTCCGCGTTGTCATGGCTATATTGATAGCAGACGCTAATACACACATCAAAAGTGTCTAGGGATCAAGCATTTTTATGCGGATTTCTTGAGATTGAGATGTGGCTTTGTAATAAATTTATGATTTTATAAATTTATATGGATCCATTTTGGTGCATTTCAAAATTTGAATCAGGAACTGTGAATCAAATTCGAGTAAAAGATGAAAATCAGCTGTCAATATTTTCCCTATAAAAACATACAACGCATTGAAGACATCATTAGTGCTACTGTTTCCCTGCTACTGATTAAAACCAACGTTATTATGGAGCGGCGACGTCATTTAAGCAGGGAAGAAATGCTCAGAGCCGTGGGAATGATAGAAGCTGGTTCCCGGCAACGTACTGTGGCTTTAGCTCTGAATACAAGTCAGAGTGTTATCAGTCGACTTTGGACACGTTACCGAAGCACTGGTACCGTGGCTGAGCGCCATGGAGGACGGTATCGCTGCACCACACGGAGACAAGACCGATACATTCAAATCTTAACTCGAAGAGCTCCAACAATAACCGCCATGATGTTAGCCGTGAGGCTTCATCACTCTTCAGGGAACTTAATTAGCGACCAAACAGTCAGAAACCGCTTGCATGAAGTGAACCTTCATTCCCGAAGACCGCTACGGGTACCACCTATAGCAATGCACAATCGTAGGATTCGATATCAATGGGCTCTTGAACACAGAAATTGGGCAGAAGAACAATGGCGTTTCGTGTGCTTTTCTGATGAGTCTCGTTTTGGTATGAGACCGGATACAAGACGTATACGACACTGGAGAACCCCTGGACGCCAGCAGCGATTAAAATCCTGCCAGGAAGTCCATCCTTATAGTGGTAGAACCATCATGGTATGGGCGGGTATTTGGATCGGCGGAAGAACTGAGTTGATTTGGATCAGAGGCAACCTCAACGCTCAAATTTATGCTGAGACGATTGTATCAGACGTCATCGTTCCTCTACAAGTGCAAATCGGTCCCTTATTTCAGTTAATGCATGATAATGCACGACCGCACACCGCAAGAGTTGTAAGACAGACTCTCGCCGCAGCTAACATCAATGTCCTGCCCTGGCCTGCTCAGTCGCCAGACTTGAACCCGATTGAGCATGCATGGGATATGCTACAGAGAAGAGCTCTGCCGAATATGGAGGGTATCCAGTCGCAAGAAGACCTTTTTTTGTTGTTGCAACGAACATGGGCGGCCATTCCACAGCGTGATTTGGATGAACTCATTTTGAGTATGCCAAACCGATGTTCTTGTGTTGTTAGTGTTCGCGGTAGAAACACGGATTATTAATTGTTTAAGTTACCCAATAAAATTTTAAAGAAAACTGTTATTTCAGTCTTTTTTTCGAACTTTAATGTTAGTGGTTCAAATGTCAAAAATCCCTTTATTAGGAAAATGGCAAATTTCTTTATTAATGCAAAGGTGACTTGGTTTATCGTTACTGTGACAAACGAAAACACTTTATTTGATGAATCCTTTTTTTTTTTTTTTTTTTTTTGGTGGGTGTAAAATCATCGAATAACCCCTCCCGCTCTTGGGCAGAGCGAAAGGGAGTGTCAGACTTCTACTGACTAAAAACCACCCATGTTCCTTCTTCGCCCTCTATGTCGAGGCTGCGATAACCGTTGGACTACCCGCGGCCCCGACAGGCGTCGGCCCTTTCGGGCCCCTCCCATGTTGCTGACATCTCTTTGAGGCGCGCGTGGAACACGAACGCGCCGTCGACACGGCCTGTTTTCGTCGTGAGACGGACGGACGGCGAGTTAGCCCATCACTCACCATCCACAGGCCCGCGTCTACGGTGGCCGGAGGTCATCGCGGGACCCCCGACGCCCGGAGCGCCTCCCGCGGCGGCTGGGACGAGAGGTTCTCTCCTTCTCGCGTTCCGCCACCTCCTTCGCCAGCATCACTGCTTCGCAGAAGGAGGCGACGGCGTCCCATTCCTCCTCGCCCCGGACCATGGCTTGCACCAGGGCCGGGCGCGAGAGGTCGCCGCCGCCGATCGCCGCTACGAGAACACGGCGGGGCTCCGCCCAAGCGGGGCACACCTCCACTGTGTGCTCCACCGTGTCCTCCGGCCGATCCTCACAATGGTGGCATCCGGGCGTTTCCTCCCGCCTGATTCGGTGCAGGTACCTCCCGAAACAACCGTGTCCGGTGAGGACCTGCGTCAGACGGAAGGTGAGGGCGCCGTGGCGCCTCTCAAGCCACTCCTCAAAGAGGGGACTTACCGCCACTATCGTGGCGTGCCCTGCACGGGGTTGCGACAGTCGCTGTCTCCATGTCGCCATGAGATCGCACCGGAGGTCTGTCCGCCGCGCAGCAATTTGCCGCGGCAGCGGAGTGACCCCCCGGCGCAGCGCCTCCGCGCGCCATTGATGCAGGCGCGCGAGGACTATCGCCTCCAGATCCCACGGCGGCAATCCGGCAAGGAGGTTCGCCGCTTCGCGGGAGATCGTGAGGTACCCCCGTACCATTCTTACGGCCATGACCTTCTGGGGCACGTTCAGGTAGTGGGCGGCCCGCTTCCTCAAAGCAGGCGCCCACACCGGTGCCCCGTAAAGGGCCATGGACCGCACGATCCCCGCGTAGAGCCTCCGGCAGGAGGCGTTTGGCCGGGCCCAGATTGGGCAGAGCCACCTAAAGGCAGCCCCGGCCCGCTCCAGTCTGGGAGCCAAACGTCGGAAGTGCTCCACGAAGTTCCACCGGCTGTCGAGGACGAGTCTAAGTACTTCAAAGTACACTCGACGCCGATGGGAACCCCTCCCACCATTAACTGGGATCCCGACGGCAGCGCATTCCCACGTCCATGGAAGCCCATGGCCTCCGACTTGTGAAGCGCCACCTCGAGACCCAGCTGCCGGATCCTCTCTACGACTATCGCAACCCCGCGTGTCAAACTGTCAGCCGCCGCCTCTTACGACCCACCCTGAGCTAGCACCAGCGTATCGTCCGCGTAGCAGACTACGCTGACGCCGCTAGGGAGGTCGGCGCGCAGCACCCAGTCGTAACCGATGTTCCACAAGGGCGGCCCCAGAACCGATCCCTGTGGAACACCGCACGACATCTCTCGCCGGTTCCACTGTCCGTCCTGACCAGGGTAGATGACAGCCCTGTCTGTCAAATAGTCCCCGACCACACGACGAAGGTAGGTCGGCACCCGGTGATACCGGAGTGCCTCCCCAATGCAGCTCCAGGGCATAGCGTTAAAGGCGTTGGCGATGTCGAGAGACACCGCCAAGACCACACCGCCCCGAGAGACCGCAGCCCCCGTCGTGAGGGCTCTCACGCGCATGATGGCGTCCACCGTCGAGCGCCTCCTGCGGAAACCAAACTGGTGTTCCGCAAGATCCGGACCCATTCCCTCCAGGTGCTCGGCGAGGCGGTTTGCAATTACTCTTTCAAAGAGCTTGCCCACCTCGTCGAGCAGCACAATGGGCCGGTATGCGGACGGCGAGTCCGCCGGGCGCCCCGGCTTCTGGATGAGGACCAGCTTCCCCGTCTTCCAACGAAGCGGGAACTGGCCTCTTTCCATGCATGCGCTTAAGAACCCCTCTAGTCGGGGCCCAAGAGCCTCTGAGGCCAGGACCCAGGCTTTGCCAGGCAAGCCATCGGGTCCCGGGGCGGTATTTTTGGCACTCAGCCTACGTACCGCCGCTCTCAGGTCTACCCCAGTCACCTCCGGAATGTCGTCATCGGTTCCTGAATGGTCCGCTTCCGGCATCGCGGATGGCGGAGCCATTGGCGGGGGAGAATGCTCCCCTCGCGAAGGGAACAGAGCGCTCACCAACGTCCTCCACGAGCTCAGGCCGGAGACTCTGCGTCAGCGGGGGGGCCCGGGTGCGGAGTTGATTCCGCACCGTCTTGTAAGGGCGCCCCCACGGATCTCTGTTCAGAGTCTCCAGCATCTCCTCGCGGGCCTCATTCTTGGCCCGCTTACAAGCCTCGCGGAGGGTGGCCTTCGCCGCCCTGTACCCCTCATACAGCTCCGCCTCAATGGCTTCCGCATTCGGAGGCCGAATGCGGCGCCTGCGATGCCTGGTGTACAGGTGCCGCGCCGCCATACACTGTTTACGCAGGTACGACAGCTCTTGCGACCACCAGTACACCTGACGCCGGGCGCTTCCTGGCCGGACTCGGGGCATTGCCATGTCACATATCTCGGACATGGCCTCCTGGAACCAACCCGCCTCGGTGTTTACGTCGGCGGGCCTGACCGGTGATTGCACCCAGGCCCGCACGATCGAGGCTTCCAGGAGGAGCTCCCTGTCCAGCTGCCTCAGCGCCCAACGCGGACCACTCGGGGTCTGTGGGACCGGCGCACTTGGGGACTGGGCAGAGACCTCAAACCGGATATACCGGTGGTCGGAATAGGTCTCCACCCTCTCCATGACGCGCCAGTCGACGACACGCCGTGACAGAGCGGAGCTGGCGAACGAGATGTCCACCACCGACTCGCCCCGCATCCGCACGCACGTGGGTACAGAACCCCGGTTCAGGATGTCCAGGCCTGTTTCCAGAGCCCAGCACTCGACCATCCCACCCCGCACATCTGTGTAACGGGAACCCCAAGCCAAGCTCTTGGCGTTGAAGTCCCCGAGCACTAGTACGGGAAGGGAATAGCCTCCGATGACGACACTTAACTCCCTGAGGGAGTTTTGGAACTCGGCGAGAGTTCGGCTCGGAGAGAAGTAGACTCCCGCAACCACGATCTCCCCGAACCGTGCTGCTACGCACCCCTGACCCTTTCTGACCGTCTCAAGGGTCGGGGTGCCGGCGGCGGCCGACGCAATAATGGCCACTGAGCCACTAAGGTCCTCCACCCAGTCTGGCCTGGGCGGGACAAAGTAGGGCTCAGCGACCACGGCGCTCAGCGACCACGGCATTTGATGAATCCTTAAAGAAAATTTTAATTAATATCAATCAGGAGAAAAGTTATTGCAAAAATATATGTTGATCCCTAGACACTTTTGATGTGTGTAGTTTCCGATATTTAATTGTTTCAGGATCTTTTAACTGATTAAGTACTTATTTTTTTGGATTCATTCATCTACTGATGACCACAGTTTGATATTTTGGAAGAAACGGTGAGTTTAATTGTATTTGGTCGCAACCACCTCGGTCGCCATTTGTTTTTACCAACGCTGAATATCAGCTAACGATTATTCATGTTTGTTTTCAGCCACAAGGCGTTTTTTTCCTATTACTCAAAATTCTAGACGCTCGTCCCTACCCAAAATATATCTTGGACCGCCTTTGGCATCACCAAGATGAGCGCTACTCTTTTGGTTGTTAGTATCATCGACGGAATTTGGTATGGTTTGTGATGCATAACGTAGATCTATTTAGTAAAGTGCAATAATGACAGGTCTTAAAAGAATGTTTCATCTTAGTTTTTCTACTAATAATAGAAAGGAATTCTCTTGTGTATTTCCACCAGCAGCCTTCGGGTAATAAAATCGTTCTATAATTTTCATGCTCGATTTTTATTGATACATTCCCGCTTGAAGATTAAAAGTCTCAAGCTCCCATCTTTGGCATAGTTTTGTGTGCACTCCAGGCGCCCGAATTTTTTTACCTCAACTTATATTTTTATTTGGAGTACACCACACATTTATAATATCACTCACTCATAAATATATATTTTTTTAATATATCACACTATGTAAATTTACTCCAGTTCCAGCGCAACCAAACGATTTTAAGATTTTTCTTTATTAAACTTCTTTGAAAATACCTGTGGTTTTTTTTTCAGTTTAAAATAAAGCTCCATTACAATAAAACTTAAGAAATAAAGCCTACTTTGAACAAATGGGTAGGTACCAAATTGTTGAATTTGGCACATCCCTAATGTAACTATTATAGTATTGGCAATCCTAATGGTTGCCATGGTTTGTTGATTTGAAAAATATATAATCCTAAGTTCGATAGTGTATCTTCTTTTCCTCATTTTCCCTGCTTGCCTCTCCCAACTCCAACAAATGGTAGCAGAGCGTGGTTTTAAGGAAAAATGAGCACCACTGCCTCATACCGTATTGAAGCTCTTTCCAAAAAAAATTATGACACGTGAAACGTGCAGGCTGAAGCAGTTCTAATTAAAAATGGACTGTGGGGATACGCCAGTGGATCAATCACCGAGCCAAAAGAAGAAACAGCGAAAAGTAAGTTCCATGAAAATGACTTGCTTGCTCGATCAGAACTATTACTGATCATCTCACCGTCAGAACTTAAACAAGTGCGGGGATGCAAGACATCCAACGAGCTATGGTTTAAGCTTAAGGGAATTTACCAAAGCAAAGGTCCTGCTCGGAAAGCAACTTTGCTAAAACAGCTGATACTAATAAAGGCTGATAAAGATGACGTCCGTGAACATTTAAATAACTTCATTGACATCGTGGACAAGCTAGCGGATATGGGCGTTAGTTTACATCCCGATCTACTAAGCATAATGATGCTTTACAGCCTTCCAGCTGCTTACGAGAATTTCCGTATAGCAGTGGAAACTCGTGACACCTTACCGTCTCCTGAAGAACTGAAAATAAAAATCGTTGAAGGGAGTGAGGCAAGAAAAAGTATTGACTGCAAAGAAACTGAAGAAGCCTTTTTCACAAAGAAAGGGAAGTATTGCCAAAAGTGTAAAAAGAAAGGCCATATCACTCAGGCGTGCTGGAGCAAAACAAATAATGCCCCCAGAAAGAAATACGAGAAAACACCTCAGAAAAATTTCAATGTTTGCCTCTCTCTCTCTGTAGTCGGTCCCTCATGTCTGAGGATCGTGGTCAGCTTCGGAGTCACATCTGGAGTGGATGATCCGCCTCCACCGGTTTCTGTCCAGCGCATCCCTTACCACCACCGTGTAGAACTTAGAGGACGATGATTCCTTCACCTGATCAGTCCAACGGGTTGGTGAACGACCGCGCGATCTTTTGCCTTCGGTGTTCCCAATCACGATCAGTTTTTCCAAGCTTTCATCGCCTCTGCGCACTATGTGACCGAAATATGAGAGAAGGCGTTGTTGACATATGGTCGACAAGCGGGTTTTAATGCGAAGCTTGGTTAGGATCGATGCATTGGTGCGTTTTGCAGTCCACGGTATTCTCAACATTCTTCTCCAGCACCACATTTCAAATGCATCGATCCTTTGCCTTTCTCGGGCCAAAATCGTCCACGTTTCCACTCCATACAGGAAGATAGGGAATACTAACGCTCGTATCAGTCTGATCTTAAAAAATATTTAGATTTTTATTTTAAATATTTTTTCCATCGATAAAATTAAGCATAGATTCCCTCATTTCGATATGTGCACATTATAAAGAATCACACTGTATACATACACAGAAGGAGAAGTGCGTGCCATTATTGGAATATATGTCGATGATATACTACTTGCCTGCTCATGTCAAAAGAAGATGAAAGAAATAAAAGACATGCTAAGTCAAAAGTTTGAAATGAAAGATCTGGGAAAACCAAAATGCATACTTGGCATGGAAGTATCATACAAAAATAAGGAAATTATTATTAAGCAAACAAAGAAAATCGACGAAGCCTTGAGAACATTTAAAATGGAAGAATGCAAGTCTACTACTACACCGATAGAACCAGGCATTACACTAGAGTCAAACAAGAAGGAAATAGTAGACCTGCCTTACAAAAATTTGATTGGTACGCTAATGTTTTTGGCTGTAGCTACAAGGCCAGATATTGCATTTGCGGTAAGCTACTTATAACAATTTAATGACTGTTTTGACGAAACACATTTCGAAAGTGCAAAACGTGTTCTAAGGTATCTGAAAGGTACAAAAAATATCGGTTTAAATTTCAAGAAGACCGGAAATAATCCATATGGCATGGCTGATGCTGATTGGGGGTCATGCAAGATAGACAGAAAGTCCTTTTCCGGATATTGTTTTAAATTTGCTGGAGCTCCTATCAGCTGGGGATGTAGAAAACAAAGGAACATTGCGTTATCCAAGACGACGTCTAGAAGATATTCCACATACTTTCTAATAGACGTATGATAGATAATCTACAAGATGTCTTCCATACGCTTAGAATCGCCTAGCAGATATCTCGGTGATATTAGGATATGTTCTATTAGAGGTTTAGCAGATAATCTAGAACATATCTTCCATATGTTACTAGCATACATCTAGAAAACATGTCTAGTAGATGCGTAGTAGATATAGGTTTATAATATCTAGAAGACATTTAGGAGGCGGACATAGAGTCATCTACAAGATGTCTATTATACTACTTGTAAATATCGCCAGATATCTCCTAGACGTTTGCACAAATATTTAATAGATGTTTTTTAGATATTCTGTAGACATTATGTGCTGTGTGGGTAATAGGCGTTAGGTACATTGTGACACTTCTTAGCCTTTAAGAGGGTGTCAGCAGATAGATAGGTAGGGTTCGAAATAAGAAGCGAGGTATGTTTCACTTGTCATTTACTCTCCTAAACTTCCGTGGCCGCCTTTTTTTTTTTTTTTGGTGGGTGTAAAATCATCGAATAACCCCTCCCGCTCTTGGGCAGAGCGAAAGGGAGTGTCAGACTTCTACTGACTAAAAACCACCCATGTTCCTTCTTCGCCCTCTATGTCGAGGCCGCGATAACCGTTGGACTACCCGCGGCCCCGACAGGCGTCGGCCCTTTCGGGCCCCTCCCATGTTGCTGACATCTCTTTGAGGCGCGCGTGGAACACGAACGCGCCGTCGACACGGCCTGTTTTCGTCGTGAGACGGACGGACGGCGAGTTAGCCTATCACTCACCGTCCACAGGCCCGCTCACCGTCCACAGACCCGAAGCGGTACACTGGCCTGAACCGACTCCTAGGAAGATGGTCTTCCGGCCTCTGTCAGCTGACCGCAACCAACGGGTCCAGATTCAGGATACTGACTCTGTCGTCAAGCTCAGCGTAGGATAGGGAGGCGTCACCCTGCAGCAGGAGATCTTCCTCTAAGCGTCCTTGGGACCACAACGTGGCGAAGGGTTGATGGGTAGACCAAAAAAATCCTGGAAATCCAGACAGAAATGGAAGCGTAAGCAGAGCTGTGGGCATCACGGTTCAAGGTCCAAAGGTTACAGTGTCCCGAGAAGGAAAATAGGAAGAAATACAGCATAAACTAGGTTAGGAAATTATAGAACACCTTACAGAAAGCCCTTCTAATAAAATACATGGAAACTTACCCTAGAGGGATTTCGCGAAGTATAAAATAGAAATTATTTAGATAATTTTGGAGCGAAGGACACAGCCGTCGCCCGTGGTGCTCTCAAAACGGCTAGTCATCATCCGTACCGAACTCACCCGAATCGCGAGTCCTCGGCAATGCTCGGTAAATGATCGTTTTGGAGATGCGCGGACACATAGATGCGAGGACCTTTACAGATTAATAGTCTCGTAGGTTCCGTACTATATTAATTTAATTTTAAAGGTTTATTTAAATGGAGGTTGATTTTACAGTATTATAATAGATTAGTTTTAAAGTTTTGTGTAAATATAGTATAGTTGATTGTACATAGATTTCTTAACATTAAGCATTTTAACCTAAACTAAACTTTTAATTCGTTACTTCAAGGTGCAACGTTACAGTACCCCGCCAAAAAGCGTAGGATTTTGCGTACTAGATGCAAAATCCGACTAGCACTACTAAACTAAACCAAACGGACTAATACATACAGAATAATCTTTCATACCTCACGCAAATAGTCATCTTTCATAAAATCATCGAGTCTATTAATAATGACTTGAGACCATAACAACAGAGTAATAATTAATTATCAATAATTATACTCAATTAGTTCGTTTAAATGTATTAAAATAGCATTAATTAATTAACACATTTGAGTTTAAGTAGTACGTTTTTGTATAAATTAAGGCTAGGATAAGATAAGTTAAGTATAGAATTTAGGCTTTATAGTTGATAAGTTTGATGTCTTTGATATGCCAAGAACCTAGTGGTTTACCAGACATGTCAGTAAGTTCATAAACAAGTGGAGATTTTTTACCAATAACTTTACATTTTATGAATTTCGCAGCTAATTTTTTATTAAAATATTCGTCCTTATCACTCTGATAGAAAGTTCTTTTCCAAACCACATCACCGACACTAAACTCTGCAGGTTTTCTGCGTAAATTATAATGTTGACAATTCCTACTATGAGCCTGCAGTAATAGTGCTTGAACCTTATTAAATATATTAGATAACACACCTAAGTTCTCAGCGTAGGAATCGCGTGGTTGAAAGACAAGATCTTCATCGTTTTCCGTATCAACATAGTGCGACCCACAAGTAATTAGTTCACGCCCGAATACTAGAAACGAAGGAGTAAAACCGGTTACCTCGTTAACAGAACTATTCACGGCGAATTGTATTTTAGGTATCAGCTGATCCCAAACTCGTTGGTCGGTAGTGATAAACGTTGAAATGGCGGTCATTATAGTTTTGTTGTATCGCTCGACTGTATTTACATGTGGTGAGTATTTAGGAGTAAAATGTAATTTAGGTACCTTATATTTGTCAAACATTTGTCTTAGCGTAGCACTTACGAATTGTTTACCATTATCAAGTATCACTGTAGAAGGTATGCCATGTATTAGAAATACATGTTCCTCTAGGATCTTGTTAACAATTTCAGCTGTCGCGCGCTTTATTGGAAATAATAAGCAGTACTTACTAAAGCAACAAGTCACGACTAGGATGTAGGAGTTGTTTTCTAGTGGTCGGTAGTGGACCTACTAGATCTACGCTAATCATCTGAAAAGGTCTAGAACATTGTTTAGGCCTACCCATTTCACCTAGGGGGGAATGAGTTTGGTGTTTATGTGCAATACAGATGTCACATGACGTAACCGCTTTTACGACATCAGCATGCATTCCAGGCCAGTAGTATCGAAGACTTAGCCGCTTGTAGGTTTTAAATATTCCAAAATGACCTGCAGTGGGTTCTGAATGGTTTTGTAAAATGATTTCTGTTCTAGAATCAGTAGGAATCACCTCCTTCCACTCAAACTCCTTATTAAGGGGATGTTTAGTTTGCATGTATCGGAATAAGCGATTGTTTTTTACTAAGTAATTAGGGAACGACGTAGGAGAATTTTGGCAACCGTTATACAGGGTGATTGGAAGATGGGTGCAAAGCTTTAAGGCGAAGATAGTACAGACAATTTAGAACCATTTAAGCCATGGTTGTCTTAGACGAAGTCTTACCAAATATTTTTAACCAAATTTTTAAGTTTTTTTTCGGAAATTCTCAAAATTTAATGTAAACTGCATAATTATGGCCAAATTGAATGATAAATGAATTCATTTTTTATTTATTTAATTAAAGTAATGTGTAAGCAATCAAGCAAAACATGTTTTAGGCTTCTGTGTCATTAGACATTTTTTTTACAGACATTTAAAGATCAGAAAAAATAAAAAAATTGTACAATACGTCTTTTAAACCTTATTCAAAAAAAAAACGGAGGGTGCTTTTTTTGTTCAAACCTTTTTGAAGACATGCTTGATAATCGCTCTTTCTTTTGAGGTATCATTTATGCGGATATCTTACAAATTATTGAAATTAGGGCCTACAAACCAATTTGAGGGAGATTTTTTTTTATTTTAGGCAGACTAATTAAAACAACATTTGAATTAAAATTATTTATTTTTCATGTTCAAAATGACGGCCGTGATTCCTAATACAAGCACGGCCCCGTCTTCTAACTTCTGTAGTCGTTATTTTCAACATCATCTCCTGCTTCATTGTCTCAAACGCTGAATTTATTCTTTGTATCAATTCTTCTCTAGTGTTAATTTCTTTGTTGTTATACACCAGTTCCTTGGCCCGGCCCCACACGAAAAAGTCCAACGGGGTCAGATCTGGGGAGCGAGCGGGCCAAGGGATGGGTCCATCCCTGCCGATCCAGCTATCAGGAAAGCAATTGTTGAGGTGTTCCCTTACATTTAAAGTCCAATGCGCTGGACAGCCGTCTTGCTGAAAGATGACTGTTCGGTCTCTTTCGAAGATCGGGACACCTGGTTCCTCTACCAGCAGTGGTAAATCAATTTGCAGAAATTGCAAATAATTTTCGCCATTCAATGGATCAGGCAAAAAGTGGGGCCCAATCAATGTTCTGCCAATTATTCCAGCCCATACATTCACAGAGAATTTCATCTGAAATGACACCTGCTTCTTAAAATGTGGATTGTTGTCTACGTCGGCCCATTCATGGATGTTGTGAAAGTTTGTAATACCTTCCCTTGAAAATTTACTTTCATCCGTCCACAAGATTGATTTCAGAAACCACGCATCTTCGATGTCTCTGTTGAGGAGGAAACGGCAGAACTGAATTCTTCTTTGAGGATCTTGCTCTACTAGACCTTGCACACTCCTGCCATGGAACGGATACTTATCATTTTGGTGCATTGTATGCCACACCTTCCATTGAGAAATGTTTAAATTTCGAGCTACTGCTCTAGTACTGGTAGTAGGATCCGCTTGAAATGCTGCTAAAATGTCTTCGTCGACGGCAGTTTCGTGTCTGCCCGGGTTGACTCCAGGTTCCACGCGGTGAAACCCATCTTGGGCAAGACGACGAAACGTGTTGTAAAACACTCGGACATTCGGTATCCTGCGATTCGGATAGCGCTCTTGATATATCCGTCGCGCCAAAGATCCATTGCCGTCTGCTCTACCGTACATAAATACGATATCCGCATATTCTTGATTGGAAAAAGTAGCCATAGTCACTTAACAATTAAGAAAAACGGCGTAGGAGCGCACTAAACGTCAACTCAACACAATTAAGTCAAAAATCAACACGTGCAGGAGCGCGAGGCTACGACTGGACACGGTGAAACAAAAAAGTTCAAAACTAACGCAAACAACACGTGCAGGAACGCAAAGGGCTACAACTGAACACGGTAAATTGTGAATCAACACGACAACGTCCACTCACAAGGGCAGTAGTTTGACTAATAAGTAAAAGATGTAACGGCTTCATCACAGACCGACTGACCCTGACTAAAGAAAAACGACTTTGTTGCCTCAGTAACTAAGACCATTTTGCTGTAAAAACCAACTCTTTATCGCTTTTTGCTATTCATTGGGCGTTCTACCTGGAAATGCCGTCGCACCGCGCTCGGTGGCCATTGTTTAGAGAATCCCCTCAATGGGTTCCCCTCAATTGGTTCCTGCATGTGCCAAAAATTCTTAGAATTGAACAATGTTATCATTTCGAGCACATAAAGTATTCTTTTAAGCAAAAATTTTGTGTTTTGTTAGACTGCCTAAAATTTAAAATTTCTCCCTCGATTTGGTTTATAGGTCCTAATTTCAATAATTTGTAAGATATCCGCATAAATGATACCTCAAAAGAAAGAGCGATTATCAAGCATGTCTTCAAAAAGGTTTGAACAAAAAAAGCACCCTCCGTTTTTTTTTTAATTTTAAATTTTTTATTTTTTCTGAGCTTTAAATATCTGTAAAAAAAATGTCTAATGACACAGAAGCCTAAAACATGTTTTGCTTGGTTGCTTACACATTACTTTAATTAAATAAATAAAAAATGAATTCATTTATCATTCAATTTGGCCATAATTATGCAGTTTACATTAAATTTTGAGAATTTCCGAAAAAAAACTTAAAAATTTGTTTAAAAAAATTTGGTAAGACTTCGTCTAAGACAACCATGGCTTAAATGGTCCTAAATTGTCTATACTATCTTCACCTTAAAGCTTTGCACCCATCTTCCAATCACCCTGTATATATTTAAATACCATTGATCACAAGCAGCTACCGTGTTAGGATTAGTGTCTATAGCTGAAACTTGGCATGCACGAGACAGTGCATCAGGGATGACATTATCCACACCAAGGCGGTGTTTAATTTCGAATTTGAACGCTGAGAGACGAACACCCCAACGAGCTAGTCGTCCAGTAGGGTTATTTAGGTTAAGGAACCACTTGAGAGCTGAATGATCTGTATATACGATAAACTTTTTGCACTTGTTGTACTTGCAGAAAATGTGTAAAAAATGGGTTGTTTCAAATTTTTAATTAAACCACGCAGCATGAAAACTTGGGCGTGGTCAGCAAATTCTGCTTGCCTTTGCTGGCCATTGTCAACTCCTGTTATTTTATCCTTTCTTTCGTTTTATGTTATTTGTGCTTTTAGCGACACTTCGTTAAATAACAATATGCACAACCTTTCCGCAATTTTCATTTTCTCTGCCTTCTTTTTAAATTGTAGAAATATATTTTTATTAAGCCCTGGGCGAAGAAGATTGCATTTTTGTACCACTTTTATTAGGGTTTAATTTGCCGGCAATAAAAATATTTTTCTCAAGAACCTATAAGGCTTTGCACTCTGTTTAAAAATAGAAAGTGCTGCAATTTCCTCCTGTAGCGTGAATCGTCGCCCTTTATCCTTCTTCTTATCTTCTCGCTGTAGTGTGGGTCCCATACCCATGACTGTATGTGTAAGTAGCTTAAGTCTATATATTGAATGATTTGTTAATAAACGTGAGTATTACACATCGAGTCGTCTACTCAATCACACCTATCCTTACATGGCGACCCTGCCTTCGGGCTTGCCGCGCATAATGGTCGTGTCGCGTTACAATTGGCTTCAATTTTAATTGGTGCGAAATTATTCAAGATGTGTCAATCCTACCAAACAAAAGAAGAGGTTTTTCTGGCTCAAAATGCAGCTGGTGCTGGAAATAGTGCAGATTTGCAGCAAATTGGAACACATATGAGCATCCAGACAATTATGACAACAATAATTATCTGCATCATGGGTGCAGTGCTGCTCTACTTGGGATTTAAGGCATATAAAAAGTGCCATACTCAATGGATGCGTCAGGAGATCAACCATCAGGCGTTCAGGGGCATGCGATTGTCCGGACGAGGTCGCTGCCAAAACACTCCGAAGGTAGCAGCGAAGCAGCGAGCAGAAAGTGAATGCCAGTGCAAATCAGTGAACTAATGAGTGTTTTAAAGTGCGTAATAAGTGTTTGTTATGTACGTACGTACGTAAAATAATCAAGAAGAAAATAAGGAGAAATATACTGTTAAAAGACTGTGTAAGACAAAAACAACAACTGTGCAGTGACGTCAAAACGAATAAAATAGTGTCTTATGGCTAAGGAAATTGAAAACATATATAATGAGTTATGTAAAATACGTACATATTTAATAAAAATAGGACCTAAGCGGAGATTAGAATCAAAGGTTAGTAGTAGAAAACTGGAAGAATCGACAAATTTATTATTTTCATTTAAAAAAATATATAAAGAAATAGAAACTAACATAAAAGAATTCAAAAATGAGGAGTTAATATTAATAAAGGAGTATCGTCATAAGATAGAGGAAGTTTTCGTAGAAATTAAGGAGTTATGTAAAAAAGAAAGTAGTTATAGTAACTCAGATTTTGAAAGTTTAAGTGAAGACGAAGGGCAAACAGTTAAAATGGCGCAATTCGATCTTAAAATAGCACTGAACTTGTTGCCTGTCATGACCAATGACGAGTTAAGTATTAAGCAGTTAATCGATGGGATCGATTACTACAGTTCTATTTTAGACAGTCAAGCGCAAGAACAATTAATTACGTTTGTAATGAAAAGTCGACTATCTCAGGCAGCAAAATTGAAGTTAGCTTTAAATTATGACTCAGTTAAGAATCTGTTACACGATATGAGAGTTCAACTATTGCCAACAAAGTCAGCAACGGCAATACAAAGCAAATTACATTCTTTCTGCCAAAAACAAATGACAATTGACGAGTACGGAAAGGCTATAACTGAAATGTTCGTGGATTTGACGATAGCGCAATCCGAAGGGAAACCCAATAATTATCAGGTATTGAAACCGCTAAATGAAAAACAGGCTATCAAACGGTTTGCCGACGGATTGCGAAACCGTCGATTAAGCACTATCATAGCAGCCAGGAATTATGAATCCCTCAAAGACGCAGTTCAAGCAGCAGTGGATGAGGAAACTTCGGCGCCTTCGACTTCATCAGGTGAGATTATGGCATTTAATCAAAGAAATCGGTATAATTACAGGCGCGTTTCAAATAATAATTATAGAGGTCAGCATGGACGAGCGTTCAGAGGACGCGCAAACCAGGGTCACATGCGAGGAGGTAACCAGGATGTAAGCCGTGGACGTCCACCACGGGGATCATGGCGAGATTCAAGAAGATCGAATCGAGGTAGGTCTTCTTTTCATAATAACCGAAACAAGTGGACAAGTAATTCGGAAACAATGCAAGTTATGACCGAGGAAACTCCTGAAAAAGAAGAATCCAAAAATCAGTTTTTTCGTGCCTAAAAATTGTATTATGTCATGTGATAATAACACGATTGTCGAGCTTTCTGTAAACGGAAGACCAATCCAATGGTTACTTGACTCGGGCGCAACAGTTTCAGCCATCAAATATAAACATCTCGTCGAACAAAATATTCCATTCCAAGATGAGATTATTGAGATTAATGGACTTGGGGGCAAAGTACAAACTTTAGGTTACGTTTATTTAGACTTAGTAACAGATGATGCAACGTTTAAGCATAAGTTTATTGTTTTTAATTCCTTGCCATGTAAGGCGCATGGAATCATCGGCGACGACTTCTTACGAAAACATAAAGCGATATTAGATTACGAGAATAATAGTTTATCTTTGCAAACTTTATATGGTAATCCTATTAAGTTGCCAATTAAGATATCTGATAGAAAGAATGATATGTTTATAATACCACCCAGATCGGAGACGATCCACTTTATACAAACAAATATGGAAAAAGAATGTGTTGTTTGTGCTTCTCAATGTAGCGAAGGTGTGTTTATAGCTAGCACGTTAGCAAAACCCACTAGTGGTAAAATACCAGTACGAATACTTAACACAACTGAAAATGAGTTAACTATAGAGAAGTTAGACCCGATTATACACAGCGCTTCGGATTACAATATTTGCAGTTTTGATAAATGCGACAAAAATGCCGCGCGCGTTAAACAAATGTTTTCACTGCTAAATACAAAACATTTAAATAAAGAAGAGCAGATATCAATTGAAGAAGTATGCGCGAAATATGCTGATATATTCTTTTTGCCGGGGGATAAACTAACAACTACACATATTTATCAACATTCTATCCGCGTAAAGCCAAATGTAGAACCCGTGTTTACTAAACCATATAGATTACCCCATTCTCAGAAAGACGAGGTACATAAACAACTTCAAAATATGATAGCTGACGGCATTATAGAGCCATGCGTAAGTGATTGGTCTAGTCCAATATTGCTGGTACCCAAGAAATTAGACGCAAATGGACAAAAGAGGTGGAGATTAGTTATCGACTACCGCAAACTGAATAATAATATTGAAAATGATAATTTCCCTCTTCCTAACATTACAGAAATTTTAGACTCGTTATCGGGATGCATCTACTTCTCACACTTAGATCTTCATCAAGCATATTATAATGTAGGTTTAGACCCAAATAGTAGGAAATATACTGCCTTTGGTTCTGGGCAATATCAAATGACTAGGATGCCCATGGGGCTTAAAACTAGTCCTAGCTCATTTTCAAGGATGATGACTATGGCAATGGCAGGTCTTAATTTTGAAAAATGCCTCGTCTATCAAGATGATTTAATTGTGTATGGAAATTGTCTCAGTCAACATACAAAAAATTTAATAGACATTTTTGAAAGACTACGGAAAGTGAATCTTAAATTGAACCCATCCAAATGTGAATTTATGAAAAAGGAAATGTTATATTTAGGTCATGTAGTCTCTGGTAACGGTGTTTTACCAGACCCAGACAAAATTAGTGTCATGAAAAATTATCCAATTCCAAAAACGGCAGATGAGGTAAAACGCTTCGTAGCGTTTGCCAACTACTATAGAAAATTTATTAAAAACTTTGCTGATATAGTTCATCCCTTGAATAATTTGAGTAAGAAAAATGTAACATTTAAATGGGATAAAGATTGCCAGGTCAGCTTTGATACATTAAAACAGCGTTTAATATCTGCCCCAGTATTGCAATACCCATGCTTTTCTAGTGACAATATATTCAACCTACAAACAGATGCATCAGGATATGCGTTAGGCGCCGTATTGTCTAATCAGAACGGAAGGCCAATTGCTTATGCAAGTAGAAGTTTAAATAAAGCTGAACGAAACTACCCCACTATAGAAAAAGAATTATTAGCTATAGTGTGGAGTATTAAACATTTTCGTCCTTATTTGTATGGTCGCAAATTTAAAATCTATACAGACCATAAACCTTTAATTTATTTATTTAATTTAAAGGATCCTTCGAGTAGATTATTGAAGTTTAGATTGGTTTTGGATGAGTACGATTTTGATATCGAATATGTGCCAGGTAAAAGTAATGTGACTGCAGACGCATTATCGAGAGTGAGTGTGTCATCGAAGGAACTGAAAGAAATGCATGAGTGTGTTGTAAACGTTATGACTAGAGGACAAAAGCGGAAGTTATTGGAGAATAGTTCTTCGGAAGATATGGTTAACACTGACATTTGGCCTGATCAACCAAAGGTTGTGGAAACTCATAGTAAACCGAAGGACTCTGTTGAGATGAGGTTTGTGGATGGAAATAATTGGGATAAATTAAGGGACGAAAATAAAAATGAAAAGATAAGTAGTCAGAGAACATTGTGTTATGTGCCGTCTCGAATGACATTGTTTATAAACCCAGCGTCCCGATCGCAGATGACGCCAGCCGCATTTGCGAGGGAGTTTGGGGACTATTGTAAAATTAATGATATAGAAGAGATATATTTCATTAAAAATGGCATAAACAATTTGTTTATTGAAAAGTTGATAGCCGAGATAAAGAAAGATGCAAAGTGGTCCGGACCACGCTTATGTATATTAAAAGACGTAGAAAGAGTAGATGAGAAGGATGACAGAAGAGTCATAATTAACGACTTCCATCTCTTACCCACGAGTGGACACGCGGGTATGAGACGAATGTTAAATAATATTCGAAAATATTATTACTGGCCTAGCATGGAACGAGATGTCCATGATTTTGTAAAGAAATGTCATAAATGCCAGACCCAAAAACATAGCGTATACAATAAAGAGCCCATGGTAGTGACGACTACTGCTCATACAGCATTTCAGAAGGTATATTTAGATATAGTAGGGCCCTTAGATAAGGATAGGTATAATTTTTCCTATATTTTAACCACACAATGTGAGTTATCCAAATATATTATAGCTTGCCCACTTGTTTCTAAAAAATCAGACGAGGTTGCAAAAGCCTTTGTGGAAAATGTTATTCTAAAGTATGGTATTCCAAATACTATAGCGACTGATCGAGGAGCAGAGTTTATCAGCGCAACAATGTCGGAGGTATGTAAATTACTAGGTATAAAAAAAGCTTAACTCCACGGCGTACCATCACGAAAGTATTGGTGCGTTGGAGAACGCTCATAAACACCTAGGAGCATTCTTGAGAATCCAGACGGATAATCATCCAGAAGCATGGAGTACATGGTTACCCTATTGGTGCTTCTCATATAACACTTCCGTGCATAGTGCAACGAATCATACTCCATTTGAATTGGTTTATGGGAAAAAATGTAATTTGCCTAATAATTTATCAAAGTCAATTGAACCACTTTATAATCATGAAAGTTACCCGCTTGAGTTGAAATACAGATTACAGGTGTCACAGACTGAAGCACGAAGTAACTTGATACAACAAAAAACCAAGCGCAAGCAACAGTATGATACCACTATGAGACAAATCATTTACACACCAAACGATCAAATCCTTTTAAAAATAGAAACTGGAAACAAGTTGAGTCCCATTTATTCTGGACCCTATGTAGTGGTAAGGGATTTAGCACCAAACGTAGAAATAATAAGAAAAGGAAAAATTGATGTAGTGCATAAGAATAGAACTAAGTTATATTGTACCTAGTAGATATTTCTTAATCTTATATACCTAGATTAAATCAATTAAAATGTTAAAAAAAAACAAACCCATGTTAACCTATGTAAGATTTTTTTTTTTTTAATAAAAAGGGGAGGTGTAGTGTGGGTCCCATACCCATGACTGTATGTGTAAGTA
The DNA here is from genome assembly GCA_932274075.1 of Diarsia rubi. Taxonomy (NCBI): domain Eukaryota; kingdom Metazoa; phylum Arthropoda; class Insecta; order Lepidoptera; family Noctuidae; genus Diarsia; species Diarsia rubi. The sequence continues at coordinate 19,156,585 of OW026413.1, forward strand.
GCTTAAGTCTATATATTGAATGATTTGTTAATAAACGTGAGTATTACACATCGAGTCGTCTACTCAATCACACCTATCCCTACATCGCCACTGTACCCGCATTAATAGTTTTGCTGTACTTGAACAATTTTCAAGTACATCTAGTTCTGCAGGATTGGCCAAATTTTCTCTGCTGCTGTTTTTTATTAACTTTATTTTTTAATTTATAAATTCTTCTCTTGGCAGCCAGTATTTTCGACTTTACGTCTCTTTCACTTGTGGAGAGTTCATGCGTCTTAAGCACATGTTTTTCTGCCTGGAAAGTAAATTAATCAATTAAATTTTGGGAGCGTACTTTTAGGGTATGTCTTTGCATTGCTGAATCCTTCGGGGATTACTACAAAAGACCATAACATAACATCATGACATGTTATGTTATGGTCTTTTGTATGAGTAGAATAGTTTTGCTTGAGAATGGATTAAAAAAAAAACATGAATAAAAATTTCCGAATCTCTATTCATTTTATTCTGAACATTAGTGAGATTTTTTTGTATCCAATAATTTAAGTATTAATATTTGCGTATCGATACTATTTCTAAAAAGATAAAGGCATTGCATCGTAGCAGGTGGCGCTCTGTATTTTCTGCCTACCTCTATGGGAATAGGGCCTGAGTTTATGCCTATGAGAATAGGGCCTGAGTCTATGTATGTTTATGCCTGAGTTTATGCATGTATAAAAGCATTGATTTGAAGAGTAGTTTAAATAACTATTTCACATACATCTTTAGTAAAAAAGAAGGTTATAGTGATACATATATAATACTAACCTAATTAAAAATATTGATTGAAAAAAAAATGTAAAAATTTACTACACGGAAATTATAAATCTATATATGTTAACAGAGAAATTGAAATCAATTGAAACAATTGAAAAAAATTCAAAACTCATAAAAGTGATTTTTTTTTCAATCAATATTTTTAATCAGGGTAATCTTGCAAATTTTATTTTTATTATTAGAAGACAACATAAAAAAAACACCAATTAAAAAATTACTTCTATTTGTTGTAAAACATTAAAAATACATTTTTTTCTTTAATTATTCGGAATCCGAGTCATCGGACATAAAACTACGATCTTCAACTTCTGAATCTTCTTCGTCATCACTCTCTGTTTCACTTCTTTAGATAATGTCTTCTATCTTTAAAGGTGTATGATCCCCAATGAATCCTACTGGTTTTAAATATTCATCTAAGAACCAACCGCAGTTCTCAGGCTGAAGTTTCACGCATATCGGTTGAAGCCACATGGAATTTACGAAAATAGTTCGTAAAATTTTCTGAATTAATGATATCCAGCATGGTGGTATGGAGTTGGGGTCGAAGCCTTTTTTTTTTTTTTAAAGTGCTCGCTGTCTTCTTTTGCAGAGTAATTTTTCATGAAAATGCGATGTCTCGCATCATTCACACTGGTGCAGTTCCTGATACCGCACATACTAGCCGTAAATTCTTGAACGCTCTTCATTTTTTCATCAATGAAAATATCGGCAGCATCTGTTAATGATGCAAAAACTGTTTGATATTTTTCATTTTTCTAAAATAGCTGTAAAGGTTTTACTTTCCCTTTGTTGTAAAAGGCTGCCGTGTAATCGCAACCTGTAAATGCATGGAAGGCGGGAAGACTATGGCATAATTTGATTCCCAACTTCAACGCTAAATCGGTGCAATTAATGCAATCAATAGTTTGATTATTAGTCTGATCAGGCAAGCCAAATTTCTGATACGATAAGTTTGTGCATATTTCCTAACAAAATTATCAAAACGTCAGTATCAGAGGCTTTAATTAAAATCCTTGAGCTTTTTTTTTTTTTTTTGGTGGGTGTAAAATCATCGAATAACCCCTCCCGCTCTTGGGCAGAGCGAAAGGGAGTGTCAGACTTCTACTGACTAAAAACCACCCATGTTCCTTCTTCGCCCTCTATGTCGAAGCCGCGATAACCAGAGGACTACCCGCAGCCCCGACAGGCGTCGGCCCTTTCGGGCCCCTCCCATGTTGCTGACATCTCTTTGAGGCGCGCGTGAAACACGAACGCGCCGTCGACACGGCCTGTTTTCGTCGTGAGACGGACGGACGGCGAGTTAGCCCATCACTCACCGTCCACAGGCCCGCGTCTACGGTGGCCGGAGGTCATCGCGGGACCCCCGACGCCCGGAGCGCCTCCCGCGGCGGCTGGGACGAGAGGTTCTCTCCCTCTCGCGTTCCGCCACCTCCTTCGCCAGCATCACTGCTTCGCAGAAGGAGGCGACGGCGTCCCATTCCTCCTCGCCCCGGACCATGGCTTGCACCAGGGCCGGGCGCGAGAGGTCGCCGAAATCCTTGAGCCTGGTTCCGCTTTAGAAGCATGAAAGATAATCCTTGTATCTGCATCTTCGTGATGACATTCATAATTAGTTTCTTCAGTTTTTTTAAGGAATTTTCCTGAACTTGATAAGAGTAGCAGTGATGGTCGACGGAAAAAAAGATTTTTTTGTTTTGGATTATTGATACCAAATGGTCATTTTCCCAATAATAATCAGCCAGAAACAGCACCAGAGCCTCTTTAAAGCGATAAATTTTAAGGCTTTGCAAAAAATTTTTTGGTCTAGTTTGTTGAGTTCCCGAAATTTTTAACGGAATATCGAATTCTTTTTCGCAATCTTTGATTGACGGTGATAAGTAGCTATCAAAAATTAAATGTATTTCTGTTGCGTTTGTTGAACATATTTCATGGTCTGTGCCGTCGGCTTGACCTATGAGATTACCTCTCTCGATTTACCTTAAGATATATACGTGTCTTAGGTCCGTATTACAGAACGAAACTCAAGCACTGATCTCTGTTTAAAACTAGTTTTAAGTCGAGTTTTGATTTTAGAATGTTCCTCAAGTATAGATTCATTGATTGTAGTTCAGCCGAGTATAGCTTTATTCTAGATCATTACTCAGTTGTACAGTAAGGCAAGACAAGTGCATGGGCACGCTAAGGATTGTATTTCTGTGAGCGCACGGGCGAGCGTTCATGCGTTTGTATGTGTAAGTGGTCTTGCTCTATACAGTAAGCAAACCACAGCCACAGAGATCGCTATCGTATCATGTCGTCGGCGTAGTCGCGTCGGGCGTCGCACCACACGAAATAGCACAACAAAATATATTTCCGTCTCTTTCGTTATAATCGCAGCAAACGCATTATTTAATGAATTGCTAAAATTCGCGTTTAACTTACAAGTGTCGATAGCTGTTTGGGCTAAGCAGTGGATCTACGATCAATGAGGTCCGAGTTCAAATCTCACACACCACAAGATAGTGCTTTTTGTTTCTTTGTAATCATTTTTTTCTTTTTGTCATTGTAAACCCATTAGAATACTTATTTTATTTAGGAAGTTAAATATATAGGATATAAACCCAACGTATTATTATTTACTATTTATGTGGTTGTGATTATGTTATCACTTCGGGTGTTTGTTGGGTGGTAAGGTAGAAAAAAAGTCGTGTTTAATGACAAGACAATGTTTTATTCGTCATAATTATTTATAAAATTAACTAATTAACAATCATGAGAATTGTGACGTCAAATCCTACCTAAATAAAAACAGTTCTCTTGCAATCGTTCATAAATCATAACATTTTGATTGTATACCCACTAAGTAAATTCTTAACAAGGAAAAGATAATTTTATCACAGAAATATAATTGATTATACCCACTTATTATAGATAGTTTTTTGACAAATAATATGATTTAGACTTAATGAACCTGTTTTTTTTGTAACGTGTGGAATGAATGTCGTATTGAGGTTTTAGCTTAATTGATCATTTTCTTGAAGAAAAGAAGATTGAAACTAAACCTCAACTTAAGATTGGTAAATAATTACGGATAAGTTATTATCATCAAATATGTTATTACACATTTAATTATTAAAAACAAAACATTTCCGAATTTTTATATTTTGTAGAACCTCCATTATTTTCAATGCAGTAATGTAAACGTTTGCGCATAGACCTCATAATATTATAATATTATTTGACTTGATTTAAAAGTCTTGTCATCTGAAAATATGGTAGTATTCCAGTAAAAATCTAAATAATCACGTGCGAAACGTAATCATTCTTGATTATATCTATTTGTCAGGAAGGGCTTTTTAGCTGGTCTTCTATGATGCAAGCCTTTAGCTTGGAGGGCACGGAGAACAGTTTGAGATGAGGTGTCGAATAATTCCGCGAAGCGTCCCGTAGGTGTGAAACCATATTTTATTTGACCATAATTATATTATTATGTCGTCACCGCCGTCGCTGCGTTTCACTAATAAGCGACGGCCTTCCACTTCGCTGTCGATTAGCAAGGCGACCCTCTTCCTCGTATCTGTGATTCAGAGACTAACAGTATTCTTCTAAAACAAAACAAAAGTGATATGAGGCGGTTATAATAAAATACTAAAGACTTCATTCGCTCTGCATTTATGAATCCAATAATAAACACTAATTATTTATCTTTTAAGCCTCATGATGAATTTAAAAAACAATTAATGAATTCATTATGTCACCAAACGATATTATCTTTATTTCTACTAACAGTTTAAGTTACAATTCTTAAATATAATACTCACATTTATTCCGGTTTTTTTCTGATAATTGTAATCTATTAACATCACTTTTATGCGGAGCAATAATAGTCGCCCTCGCCTCAATATTAATATGAGCCTGCATTTTGAGAAATATCAACAACAATACTGCTATCTATTAAACCACACGTCACTAATCAACAACTATAACCCAATCGACAACGTTCATCCAGTAACATATTCATAAAACTCATGTCTACCTCACAGAAATTATAATTCTTGACTTATTTTTCTATGATCTACCTTTCAAACTTTACGAAATGGGTGAACAAAGCGAACAAGTAAGAAGTTCGTAAAGAAATATTATTATAAATAGAAATAAAAGAAATATTATGTTCTTTATCTTGATAAAGAGTATAATATTTCTGTCTCATTACCTCCAATCAAGTAAATACTTACAAAAAGTGTAAAACTTTTTGCGTGAGATTAGAACGCACTACTTACTGATTAACTATAGATCTATCCGAACGCGCTAAACCGCTAGGCCATCGTGACTTTTATTAAAATGTTGAAATTATGAACCACAATCAGTTGGTGACGACAATATCTGTCGTGAAAGTAAAAGGTCGTAAGTCCAAACTAAACGTCAAGCTATTGCTTTGTGCGGTCGCTTATCCACTTTAGTAACCGACCGTACATTATGGTTTAAGTAGAGATTGATCTATGATCACGCAAGTGTGGTCGACACCCCGCTTGAGCAGAGATTTCCTTGCCAGTTTGTGTCAAATTATTGTGTTGTCGTTATTGAAGTTTATATTAAGATACAGACAAAATGAATAATTTCGAAGAACTTGAATATTACGATGATTTATTTAACGATGATTTGAACAGAAGGTTGAATTTCAGCGTTCCTCTCAGATACCTTAGAGATGTGCAGGATCCATACACTTGTGACAATTTCAATAAAAGGTACAGATTTTCACAAGATGTGGTAAAATCGGTAATTCTGCCATTAATTTACCAAGGTCTGACGAAACCAGACAACCGTGGCGATCCCATAGCCCCAGAATTACAAATTCTTGTGTGTTTGCGTTTTTATGCGACAGCGTCATTTCAAGTAAGTTTTTTCTACTCACATAACAATTATGTATGTACTTGTAAAATAAAATATCTCAAGCAAGGGCAAGGTTAATCATAGATTCATAGTGGTCAGGCAAAATAGTTACTTAAGTATATATTTTCTAAACTTTTTCAGATAGTGTGTGGAGATTTACTGGATGTATCTCAACCAGCTGCTTCAAACATAGTTGCAACTGTATCACGCTTGATAGCTCTGCAACGGAGGCAATTTATAAAATATCCTCAAGACATGATCTCACACAGGGCGCAGTTTGCACAGCTGGGCCAGTATCGAGAATACTCAGGCCTTAGAAATGTGGATGGGGCAATTGACTGTACACATATTAAAATTGTAAATACTCCAGGTGTGGAACACCATGAAGCTGATAGGAATAAAAAATCATACTTTTCTATAAATGTTCAGGTCAGCAAAATAATGATAATTATCATTGTTCTTGATTGTAAAACACATACCCAACGAACATTCATGTATATTCACACTTACATATTTCAGGCCGTTGTTGGACCATTTGGAAATTTTATGGACATTGTGGCACGATGGGCTGGCAGTACACATGACAGCAGAATTTTCCAAATGTGTTTGTTGCGCTCCAAATACACTCAGCAACAACATAGTGGCTATCTTGTTGGTGACAGTGGCTATCCTTGTTTAAGGTTTCTTTTAACACCAGTAAATACATCAACAACAAATGCCGAAGAAATATACAATAGAGTCCATATAAAAACAAGAAATGTGGTGGAAAGAACATTTGGGAGATGGAAACGGAGGTTTCCATGCCTAAGTAGAGGGTTGGGCAACAAACTGATCACAGTGTCAAATATATTTGTTGCATGTGCTGTGCTGTTTAATATATCGTCAATCACTAACGACATGATGCCTTCATATGATGAAGAGAGCGACTCCAATGAAGTTGATGATGTTTTTAGTAGGTAGTGAATCAGATAATCAAGGGACTACTGATGGTTTTGCATTTCGCAATACAATCATTAATAATTATGTTTGATTTTTTTATGTAACGCTACAGCTTATATTTTGATAAGCTATTCCAATTTTTTTCAAATTGTTGAGCTCCTTATGTTCTAAATTGAGGTATACGATCACTGACTATGTGGATAATTTTTGCATACTTTTATATAGACTCAAGTTCTTCTAACTAAACAGACAGACGTGTTGCTGGTGAGTTTGTTCCGCCACTTCTTCTCATCAGCTATAACACTACGAAATCGGCGACACGGGGGGCGCTTTTGTGGGACTGTCTTATGTACATTTTAGACGTTTGTGTGCTGATTTTAAACCTTATTTGAATAAATTACTTTCATTATTATCATTGAGTTGTTTGTTTTTTTGGATCAATAAAAAACAATAAGTAAAAATAATCATATTTATATTAATTAACGATCATTGGAAGGAATGAAGGGAGGACTTTACCCAGCAGTAAAACAATACATAAAGGTCAAATACCGTCAAACGGGATAAATACACACATCAAAAGTGTCTAGGGATCAAGCATTTTTATGCGGATTTCTTGAGATTGAGATGTGGCTTTAATAAATTTATGATTTTATAAATTTATATGGATCCTTTTTGGTGCATTTCATAATTTGAATCAGGAACTGTGAATCAAATTCGAGTAAAAGATGAAAATCAGCTGTCAATATTTTCCCTATAAAAACATACAACGCATTGAAGACATTATTAGTGCTACTGTTTCCCTACTACTGATTAAAACCAACGTTATTATGGAGCGGCGACGTCATTTAAGCAGGGAAGAAATGCTCAGAGCCGTGGGAATGATAGAAGCTGGTTCCCGGCAACGTACTGTGGCTTTAGCTCTGAATACAAGTCAGAGTGTTATCAGTCGACTTTGGACACGTTACCGAAGCACTGGTACCGTGGCTGAGCGCCATGGAGGACGGTATCGCTGCACCACACGGAGACAAGACCGATACATTCAAATCTTAACTCGAAGAGCTCCAACAATAACCGCCATGATGTTAGCCGTGAGGCTTCATCACTCTTCAGGGAACTTAATTAGCGACCAAACAGTCAGAAACCGCTTGCATGAAGTGAACCTTCATTCCCGAAGACCGCTACGGGTACCACCTATAGCAATGCACAATCGTAGGATTCGATATCAATGGGCTCTTGAACACAGAAATTGGGCAGAAGAACAATGGCGTTTCGTGTGCTTTTCTGATGAGTCTCGTTTTGGTATGAGACCGGATACAAGACGTATACGACACTGGAGAACCCCTGGACGCCAACAGCGATTAAAATCCTGCCAGGAAGTCCATCCTTATAGTGGTGGAACCATCATGGTATGGGCGGGTATTTGGATCGGCGGAAGAACTGAGTTGATTTGGATCAGAGGCAACCTCAACGCTCAAATTTATGCTGAGACGATTGTATCAGACGTCATCGTTCCTCTACAAGTGCAAATCGGTCCCTTATTTCAGTTAATGCATGATAATGCACGACCGCACACCGCAAGAGTTGTAAGACAGACTCTCGCCGCAGCTAACATCAATGTCCTGCCCTGGCCTGCTCAGTCGCCAGACTTGAACCCGATTGAGCATGCATGGGATATGCTACAGAGAAGAGCTCTGCCGAATATGGAGGGTATCCAGTCGCAAGAAGACCTTTTTTTGTTGTTGCAACGAACATGGGCGGCCATTCCACAGCGTGATTTGGATGAACTCATTTTGAGTATGCCAAACCGATGTTCTTGTGTTGTTAGTGTTCGCGGTAGAAACACGGATTATTAATTGTTTAAGTTACCCAATAAAATTTTAAAGAAAACTGTTATTTCAGTCTTTTTTTCGAACTTTAATGTTAGTGGTTCAAATGTCAAAAATCCCTTTATTAGGAAAATGGCAAATTTCTTTATTAATGCAAAGGTGACTTGGTTTATCGTTACTGTGACAAACGAAAACACTTTATTTGATGAATCCTTAAAGAAAATTTTAATTAATATCAATCAGGAGAAAAGTTATTGCAAAAATATATGTTGATCCCTAGACACTTTTGATGTGTGTAGAACCGCAGGGGTAAATGGGGACAAAACTTTGAAAGGGATTTTCGTTTTCTAAATATAAATAAAAAGAGATATCTTGTTATTAAAAAATAACATTGATTTTACTTAAAAATCATTTAAAATTTTGTCCTGATTCACCCTTCCGTTCCTATTCGCACTGTTTGACTGTAACAATAAAAAAATATAACAACTATTACAACATAACCAACTTACCTAACACAATCATTTAAATTTCACAACAATAAAAATGAAACAATCATTAATGATAAGAAATCAGGAATACAAATAGGTATAAATTAAGACGTATGCCATATTGGGCACCCGTTCTAATGGCACTGAAGCTATTACACATATGGCACCGATCGATATTTTTTGCATGCCCAATGTGGAATAATTTATTATTTGAAATTTTATTTCACATGTTGTCACCTACGGATCAGTACGTGCTAGTGTTGGCATGTTACTATTTTTTCAAAAGGTTGTTATACAGGGTGCAATTTATACTGATTGCATTGTTGAATTAAGTGCATGTATTCTATTCTATTTTTGTTGAATGGCAATTGGAGCCGATGTCGACTATTCTGCCAATGTCAAAAGTGAGATGGAACGGCAAGTGAGTGTTACAAGAAATAAAAAATAGATAAAAACAGTTAACATAAATAAAAAATGTTCGGTTGATACAGTTGGACTTGTTGTGTTAGTAGCGGACTGAAACAAACAAAAAATAAATAATAAATAAATATTATAATTGTTAAATCAGACATATACCACAACAACATAGACAGAGGATTTGATGTAACGGCTTATAGTTTTATACTGTTGTGGCGGATGAAAATCATCAACGCCACAAGCAGTTCGGAGGAAGGGTATGTTAAAAGGGAAGGAAAATTAATCGGGAGGGGGATTTTGAGTTTAGGGAGGCGGCTATATAAATCAAGAGGTGGGATGTTATCTGAACATTCAAAGAAAATGTGGTCTAGAGTACCCTCTCCTAACCCACACTCGCAGAGAGAGGAGTCGCGTGCATGGATTTTATGCAAAAAAACGGGGGTGCAACAGAAACCTAATCTGATTCTGCATAGGACGGATGTAACTGTTTTAGAGACCTTTTTGTACCCGTAGAACCAAGGTTTTGGTCTAATTGTTGGTTGCACTGCGTAATAAAACCTACCCTTTTTCCTACCAGTAATGTTCCATTGTTCCTGCCATGAAGATTGGAGTTTAATTTTTGGCAAGTTCAGCAAGTCATATCCCTGATGAGTGTTGTAGTGGAGATCAGCTGTGGTTGAAGAACAAGCGTCTTTAGCCAAAGTATCAGCACATTCATTGCCCTTAATACCACAATGGCTGGGAATCCAAACTAACTGAACGTCTTTTTGATTACCAGCGCAAGTAAATAACGACTTTTTGATTTTTAAAAAAGTGAGCTGTGCAATTTACTTTTGAAAGGGTTTTGTACTAAGGCTTGCAAGCTACTAAGAGAGTCAGTGAAAATTACGGCTTTTTCAATATTGTGGTGTGACTCTATGAAAAGACATGCTTCTAATAAAGCCACACACTCACCCGTAAACACAGAAGACTATTTAGGGCATTTAAACTGTAAAATAATTCTGGAGTTTTGGTAGTAAACCGCAGCTCCAGTGTAACTGAGGTCAGTAAATTTAGAGGCATCTGTAAAAAATCGTTGAAATTCAGACCATCGCTCTCCCACCACCGCATTGAAGGCCAAGTTTGCCGAGGGAGACTTTTTAGAAATGCCAATTTCAAAATGTATTTTAGGAGTGAAACAAATGACTTCATAAGCAAATTTAAAAAGGGGTAAACTAGGATACTTAACGATTGGACATTCTAAATTTTTTAGTTGGCGAAACGTTTTTAAAATTAAGGGGAATTCTTTATGCTTCCAGAATTTTGAGCTTCTGCATAGGGCGTCTAACTCGTTCAATTTGGCTATAAGAGGATGGGAAGATCTAGTTAAGACTCTAGACAAAAAACGGGAGGCCAGATATTGCCGTCTTAGGGCCAAGGGAAGTTCAGCACACTCAACCTGCAATGCATTAACGGGTGTCGACTTCATGCAACCAGAGATGATCCGAAGGCACTTGGACTGAAGTCTGTCAAGTCCAGACAGAGCCCCTTTGTTGCATGGAACTAAGTGGAATGTACCGTAGTCCAAAACGCTACGAATCAGAGCGTTATAAACTAATTTCATGGTGTAAGGGTGGTCTCCCCACCATACACCCGTAAGAACTTTTAAAATAGAGATAACCTTGCCTCACATTTGCGAATTAATGAATTTATATGGTCCTTACCGGTTAATTTAGCATCTAGAGTAACGCCTAAAAATTTAACTTTATTTACTACTGGAATATCATTACCTGAAATGTCCAGTGAGATGGATGGGACCAATCTTTTACGAGAGATTACCATCGCCGAACTCTTCGGTGCGGATAGGGCCAGACCATGGCTCAAAAGCCACTGGTTCAAAGAGTCCAGAGAGAGGCATAGGGATGACGCTGCGTCTATGACGGAAGCATCTGTCACATACAAAACTAAGTCGTCTGCGTATTGCAGGATGTGACAGTTACTATTTATGCAGGTTCCCATGTCGGCTGTATAAAGATTGTAGAGGAGAGGACTGAGGACGAAACCTTGTGGGAGACCTTTCCAAGTCTGCCTCTTATCGAGATCCTCACCCTGAACTCTCAGAACCAATGAGCGAGACATGATGAGTCCACATATACATTCGATCATCTTAGCCGGAAGACTCAGCTGGTGCAGTTTCTGCCTGAGAAAGGGAAGAAGAACGTTGTCGTATGCGGAGGAGATATCTAGAAAGGCGGCAACAACGGATTCGTTTTTAGAAAACGCTAAACGGATATCCGTGACTAAAACGCCGATACTGTCCATTGTACTGAGACCTTTCCTGAAACCAAATTGGTAGTTCGGCAGTAAATCTCTCGATTCTACTATCCATTCCAGTCTATTTTTAATCAAATGTTCTAGTATTTTAGCTAAGACTGAGGCCAGGGCAATTGGTCTGTATCCATTCGGATCATCTACATGCTTGCCTGGTTTCAACAGAGGGATGACAATTTGTACCTTCCATTGGTCCGGGACCCAACCACGATTATAACAAAAGTTTAAAATATTTAAAAAATAAAGTTTAGCCTTATTTCCAGAATGACTGATAAAAGAACATGGCACACCATCAATGCCCGGAGCTGAGTCCCGGACATGACTGAGTACCACATTCAGCTCTTCTAAAGTAAATGGCGCATCAAAAAGGTCCACAGATATATTATCTGAGGGTACAACAAGACATTCAGAAGGAAGAGGAACATAGGGTGGCGCTATTTTGTCGAAAAAACTTTCAGCTGTTTCCCTAGTGATTGGTGAGGAGATTGATGGGGAGCAACCACGTCTAAACCTGTTAACATTCTTCCACACTATTGAAATTGGGGTGGAGGGAGTTAAAGACGTGCAAAATTTAACCCAACCTGAGCGTTTCTTCCTACGGAGAAGGCGTTTGGATCTAGCATTTACTTGTAGATATTCCAACATGTTTTCCGTGGTCATCTCACCATTATAGTGTTCTTCGGAATTGTTTCTTGACCTAACTGCCAAAGTGCACTTTTGATCCCACGGTGGGATCAAAAGTGCACTTTGGCAGTCCCCTCGCCTCCGTGGTGGGACCCACCACGGAGGCGAGGGGATTTTGTTTCGGGCACTGTTTTTCAGTGGGAAACAAGAATCCGCACTAGAGGTAATGGCCGCTACAAAGCCTTCATAACAACTCTCAGCATGGTAGTGATCAGAAGAATCTGACAAACTTGAATTTAAATTTGGAAGAATACCGATTTTCTCATCCATTACTGAGACAAACTTAGACCAACTTAGACCTGGTTTGGACAAATTATATTTCAGTAGTGGAGGAGAAGTTTTTTCTAAATAGGTCTTATTAAGCAATGAAATAACAATAGGATAATGGTCACTACCATGCGATAGGGTTGTACACTCCCAATGGGTTGAAGCAGCCAACTCAACTGAACAAAATGTCAAATCCACACAGCTCTTTTGTTGTCCAGGAGGAGATCTGCGTGTTGGGGAGCCATTATTTAGAATGCAGAGATCTAGGTCATCCAAAATGTCCACCAAAGCTACACCAAAGGCATCACAGCGTTCGGATCCCCATCTGAAATGGTGACAGTTGAAGTCGCCCATGACCAATATTGGTCCCTGGACATTGGTGAAAATGTTTTGTAATATAACCAAAAAGTCACGATGAGGATGAGCTATATAAATTGAGAAGACTGTGATGCCTTCCACCCTTCCTGCTGCAATACTCATGTCACCCGTAAGTGAAGGTAGGGGAAGGGGCAAAAGTGGAACCTTATTGTTCACAAGAAGAGCAGATCCTCCGTAGCCATCAGGTCTGTCACATCGGAGTATGTTGTAGTGTGGCATACGGAAGCTAAGACTTGGAATAAGCCAGGTCTCAGCTACAGAACAAGCCAAAGGCTTGTACTTATTTAGGAGGAATATGAGGTCGTGCTTCTTATGCCACACGCTCCTCACATTCCACTGCAGAAATACTTGGCGAGCCGCCATTTCTAATGGATAAAAGAAGAGAAATAAGTTGATCGGCAACGTTGGACGGTGATTGAGAATTAGAAGGAGAAGAGATAAGGGTAGGTAAGAGTTTTACAAGAAGTTCAATTACAGAAATAGTGTTATCAGAGGGGACATTATTATTATTAAGAGCACAGCCATTAGGCTGTGAAAGTTGAGGATTGTAAACTATCTGCTGATGAGCAGCTTTGTCATAGGACGGGGAAAGAGGGGCATGGGATTTAGGTTTTAACGTCACAGTCTTACGGTATGACTGAGTTATCGGAGCCTTGGCAGCATTAGCATAATTGCGAGACACTGTTGGGATAGTTTTGCAAGCTTCAGCATAAGGCATCGATTTCTCAGCCATCATTGTCTTGATAGCATTCTGTCTACCATACTCGGGGCATGACTTGCTATTGGCGAAGTGATTCCCCGAGCATAATATACAAAAAGCCTCTTGTTCAGTAATGCTGCAGCCATCACCGGGGTGATCATGGCCGCACTTACTACAGCGTGGATTGGATCTGCATAAATTAGCCACATGTCCGAATCTGCAGCATTTTCGGCATTGAATTGTGGGGAAGATGTATTGCTCAACAGTGAGGGATGTGTAGCAGCAGTATATCCGTGGTGGTAAGACTTGGCCATCAAAAGTGATGACGCAAGTTTCTGTGGGTTTCCACTCAGTCACACCGTCTTTAAATACTTTCCTATTAATGCGGCGGATCTTAAGGATAGGTCCGCATCCTGAGGGAACAGATAAATAAGTTATGGCCTCTTCTTCACTGATATCAGAAGGGACACCAGTAACTACACCCATCCTGGTAATATTAAATGTTGGGATTGTAGCTGAGTACCCAAACTTTGCCAACAAACTATTAACCAAAAAAGAGTTTGCATCCTGAGGGGATACAAATTCAACAGACACGCGGTTTCGGCCTACTCTCTTAACACCACCACGAACAATGTTTGCAATGTTGTTATTGATTGAAAACTTTCCAAAGTTAACAGGGTGCAAAGTGGTCCCTGAGTTTGGTTGGGATTCCAAGCGAGTAACATGGACAAGATAGGGGGATTTATCCATGACTGAATATTTGGAACGACCAATTTGGCTTTTGGATTGTTTGCTAGGAGGGGATGGTGACAATATTTCCTCATTACCGGGGCGTTTGCGTGAGTTTTGAGGTTGAGATTGAGATACATCCATCTCAGCAATACTACAGGCAACATCCGCGAATTGGGACAAAGGGTTCGGGGTAAATAATGATGGGGAAATTGGGATATCAGGAGGGTCAGGGTCTGGCGGTTTATTCCTCTCCATCTTGGATGTTAATGGGTGAAAAACAATACAAACACAGTACACACCTGTTTTCAAACACAATAACAACACAAATAAACAGAAACAAGTCACAAATATAACAACAATCACACAAAAACAGCTAAAAATCTCTAGACACACGTGCTATCCAAGACACCCGTGGCAAGAATCTAAGTGCATGTAATCCTAACAATATCTTTAATATTAACTGTCAGTGTCAAATATTCGTTGTATGTCAGTTTGACACTTGACATAAGCTTAAGATGTCTTTTTGATATATTTTTTTTGTCTGCTTGCTCTTCTTGTCTTGAACCCCCTTGATGTAAGTGTGTTGATTATTAAATCCGCTCTAATCATTTGTCATTGTAATTACTGCTCAGTTTATTCTGAGAAATAAACTGGACAATTGACTACCGAAGTTCTTATTTATCTACACTTCGAATTTCTGCACTGCACCGGATCCATTTATTGGCTGAGGCACCCACGTGCTAATCTTAGGTCGCTGCCACTCTCTATTCTCCATCCACAACAGGTTATGGGCCCAGTCCTGTATACCTAAGGCCAATCTCATAAACGTGGTTCTAAAGAAGATTTGGTGTTGGTGTTTTCCTTGACGTTCCGGCGTGTGTGCGTGCACGTACACGTGGTCGTCATGGATGGCAGGTTATCTGGAAATGGAGTCATGTTGCCTAGTGCCGGTGGAGCAATGTCCTCGCTCGGCGGTGGCATTCATATTGAGAAACTAGAAGGTGTCGGAAATTACAATACATGGAAGTTTCAAATGAAGATGGTTTTATCCCTTGAAGGGTTTTGGGATCGTATCGAAACTATCGTAAGTACTGCGGACACTGAGACAGATTTATTGAGAGATCAACGAGCTCTGGCACGAATATGCCTTAGTGTGAAGGCGGCGTGTTACCAGCATGTGAGACACTGTAACACGGCAAAGGACGCATGGCAGCGGCTTGCTAATACCTTTGAGGACAAAGGTCTGTACAGGCGAGTGTTATTACTAAGACAGCTGCATCATACCGAATATGGACAATTTGCGTCAATGACAGAATACATTGATGGAATAATGACACGTATTCAGCAGCTTGCGGATATTGGAAAAGTTATTGAAGATGCTGAGGTTGCGGAATTACTCCTCAGTGGCCTACCCCAGGAGTTCGACGCGTTAGTTTCTAACCTAGAAACAGCATGCATTACCAACGAGTTATCAAGTGAGCTGGTTCGTGCTAGACTTATCCAGGAAGAATTCAGGAAAAGTAACTTAAACAACAGTGATACTGCTTACATATCAAAAAGAAAAAGAGAACCATTCAAGAGCAAGGTCATCTGTCACTATTGCAAAAAACCTGGACATATTAAGTCGAAGTGCTTCAAGATGAAGAGAGAAAAGGCGAATCCAGAAGATTCATCGCTTGTAGCTACAGCTTTCATCGTGAAATCTCAAGATAGTTGGTTGGTTGACTCTGGGTGTTCCGCTCACATGTGTAATGATAGAACTTTGTTTAATGAGCTTAAAGACTGTAACAATGTTATCAGCATCGCAAATGATGAAAAGATGGAGTGTTTAGGTAAAGGAACTATTCATATAAGAACTGGAAATGTGGTGAGAAAACTTTTAAATGTTTTGTATGTGCCTAAACTTTCTCATAATTTATTGTCTGTCAGCTGTCTTACGCAGAAAGGTTACACTGTATTATTTAATGAACGGGGATGTTTTGTTCATGACAAGAGCATTAAAGCTTCTGGTAACCCAATATTGTGTGCTTTAAAGGTCAATGGTTTATTTATGGTTAAATTGGGGGTGTGTCAATCTAGTAGGTATTCGCAAGGTGTGCATTCTTCTCTCATGTGTGATAGACAAGAGACCCAGAGCGCACAGGTTGCTGCTCATGCTGTGCCTGTTGATATTTGGCACAAGAGGTTAGGTCACATTAGTATACAAGGTTTGTGTGCTTTGAAGAATGGTAGTGCAACTGGTGTTCTGTTTCAAACTGACAATGTTCAGGTTTTGAAGGAATGTGTGCCATGTTTGGAGGGAAAGATGGCTGCCAAGCAGTTTCCGGTTGGAGAGGCAAGGCGAGCTACCCAGTCTCTCGAGTTGATTCATTCTGATGTTTGTGGGCCGTTACCTGAGAGCAGCTGGAGTGGAGCAAAATACTTGGTAACGTTTACCGATGACTACACCAGGAAGACCTTTGGATATTTAATGAAGCACAAGTCGGAGGTATTTTCTCATTTTATTACTTTTAAAAATTTAGTAGTGAAGCAATTGGGGTTATCAGTAAAGATTTTGAGGTCTGATGGGGGTGGTGAATATTGTAATGATAATTTTTCTCAATTTTTGAAACAGCAAGGAATTATTCACCAAACGACTGTACCATATTGTCCCAGCCAAAACGGCGTCAGTGAACGCCTAAACAGGACACTTTTGGAGAAGGTTCGGTGTATGCTGAGAGGTGCTGGTCTCTGTGGGCGATATTGGGGTGAGGCGGTCATGACTGCAATTTATCTAAAGAACAGGTGCCCCACCTCTGCTCTTTCAGGACTTACACCAGAGGAGGTTTGGACCGGATCTAAACCAGATCTTAGTCACCTCCATGTATTTGGGTGTATGGCATACTCTCTGATTCCTGAACAAAAACGTTGTAAGTTAGACCCTAAAAGCAAAAGGTATGTTTTTGTTGGGTATTCTGAAACTTCAAAAGGTTATAGGTTGTTGGACCCATCAGTTCCTTCTAAAGTAATTTTGTCCAGAACTGTGGCATTTATTGAAAACAAATTTTATAAAGATTTTCATGACATGGATAATACTAACAATGAATGTATTTATTATGAATTGACTAGTGAAATGGATAATTTGAATTTTAATGATAATTTAATGGATCAATCGAGTAAAAGTCTTAATGATAATAATGTTAGTAATTCTAATTCCATTAATGATGACGCTATTAATTCTAGTCAAAATATTTTTTTTTTTTTTTTTTATAAAAAACGTTGCCCCACACTAGGAATTTCTCCTGTATCGTGGGTGCGTTCACAAACATTTAAACTCACATACACAAATACCCAGACCCGGAACAACTATCTGTAGGCCATACAAATATTTGTTCCGTGCGGGGATCGAACCCGCGGGGATTTGTTCCAATGAACAGTCTGTATCTAAAGAAATTACAGATGGCATTATGGTTTTTTCAGAATCTGATGAGGAGTACTGCACTGGTAGCGAGGACGAGGATGTCCCTGCTGTGTCCCCAATGGGTGGAGCCTGCGAGCAGCGTGTGACATCACCTCAAAACTCACCAGCCGTGAGACAGCGTCCCGTGCGTAGTACTAGGCCACCGGTAAAGTACAATGACTATGAAACAGATTTTTCTTTGATTGCACAAGGTATTCCATTTGTCGAACCTCAATCGTATGAGGAAGCTGTAAGTTCTCCTGATAGAAATGAATGGCAGGCTGCAATGCAAAGTGAATATGAATCTCTGATTTCTAACAATGTATGGAGGTTAGTTGATAGGCCATCTAATGAAAATGTTGTTAAATGTAAATGGATTTATAAAGCTAAATATGATGCTAATGGTAATTTTGATAAATTCAAAGCACGTTTGGTTGCCAGGGGTTTTACTCAAGTAAAAAGGTTAGATTATAACAATACTTTTTCCCCTGTAGTTCGTCATAGTACCATGAGAATATTATTTTCATTAGCTACTGAATTAAATCTTAATATTGATCATATTGATGTAACAACTGCGTTTTTAAATGGTGACCTTCAGGAAACTATCTATATGGAACAGCCTCCTGGCTTTAGTGATAATAATTGTAAAGACAAGGTTTGTTTACTGTTAAGAGGTATTGTTACGTTGTTTTTTTTGTACCTAACATTTACCTGTGAGCATACGGTGTAAATGATGAGGTTTCTAATGTTGATCTCATTGGTTTCCAAGTGAAATGTTCATTGCAGTTTGTGCAAATAAATTTGGTCATCCCTTCACTGTATTTCGTCACTGGACTCTTTAGTAACACTTTATGACGATAAAACACTATTCAAAACCCTATTAAACAGGTTTTCACAATAAATTAGATCCCTAAATAATTCGTAATTAAGTCGAAATTGTTGACATTCCAAATGCCATTCAGTTAAACGTCAGTTTCTGACAGGTGGAGACGCCACCTAGCGGCTGCGATTCGCAGTTGTAGTTTTAATCGATATTAGTTAGATTTTAGCATATTGATTGGAAACCATCGAACTAATATCATATGGAACAATCCTTATTAATTTTCAGCTTTTGATTAAAATACTGTCTTTTAACCGTAGACGGAAGTGGAATTATTTTTTCATTATAGACATTATTCTAGAAACTTCTTATACACACAATCTATATTTAATCTGTGGTTTGTCTTGACTTCGAGTGTGGCCAGGTTATACATTCTGAATTCGCCTAAGGATTCAAGCGAAAAGTTACCCACTCACGACGGATCTTCAATGTTAGAAATAAGAAATAAGGAGTTTGTTAGCTTGGATCCTGGAAGTTTTAATTGTTTCAGAGTGTAAACGTCATGTTGGACAGTTGTTAGTGATTTTCGAGAGTTAAATATCCTGGCGTAGTTTTTCTGTCATCAGAGCTCCTATAAGTTTTACCTAAAACAGGGGAGATTTCCTAGGTGCTCCGCCTAATTCCGGTTTGGAGGCATGACAGGTGACTGGGAGACAGCGTTGCCAATCTGTGGGGAATTCCCCAAACTGCGGGGATTTTCAGTCCGATTGGGTAATTTGTGGGGAGAGCGTTAATGTGGGGAAAACGCGGGGAATTTAGACATTTACACGAGAACTAAACTAAGAATTCATAAAAGTAGTATTAGAAGTATTTATAAATTATGTAAATTTAATTCAACATTAACTGAACATATCCGGCAGAAAGGTTTTATTGTAGTTTCTTTTATGGCAACATTCAATGATCATCAAAATGTATCAGGGAAAACCTTGTTTATTACTTTAGTTCGTAATCATAAGTTTCGTGACGAACTATACAGAGTATTGCAGTCATTGCAGACAATACTGTTGGCTGAACATAATAATACTGCACTGCTTGTTGTTATTTACTTTAATTCTAATAATTAAGCTTTTGTGCGAATATGGACAAGTGGTTGTTAAAATAAAAGGAAAAGATAATAAGGACGACGATAATTCCAAGGTATGTTATAAAACGAATATTCAGTAGTCAGTATTATACCTACATTACATTATATTACTCTGCTCTTGGCTTGCAATTGCAAGGTGATAACGATCCGCAAATATACTGGGCCAAAATATTCCGTCTTAAAAACAATGCAGATCATGAAATGTTTTTATATTTGAAACACGCAATAAGCCTATTGCTCGTTCTACCTTTCTCAAACGCATCTGTTGAAAGAAAATTTAGCGTTCTGAAAAATTTGACAACAGATTTAAAATTTGATTCGATTTGATTTCAGTTTTTTTTAAATTAATAAATAAATATGTTTGATTTATATAAAAAGTGCTTTTATTTCTTTGATGAAAATTTGTGGGGAAAATGTGGGGAATATTGATATTATTTTCCCCAAAATTGGGGATTTTCAATCAGGTTTTTGGGTAATCTAGACCGTGGACATCGGCAACACTGCTGGGAGATCACAAGCGTGTATTTTACGAACGAGTGCGCTTGAGCTCACTACAAACTTAATCCTATGTTTTAAAAGGTAAGGATCTTGGTGTATTAGTGTTTGGTAGTGATCTCCGAGTCCTTCCCAGGTCGTTAAAAGGATATTGTAGTGATTTCTGGATATTTATTACAGGACCCGCATGTTGTAAAAGGATGCGCAAATAACCTAGGCGGTTCTTCAGCCAGCGGCCTTGCAGTCAAGTGCTTTCACTTGGTAATCAACCGTGAGTATTACACGCCCTCTTGGGTAATCCTATTTCTTGTTGTCCCACCACACAGGGTTAGGTCGACAGAAGTCCTAGCTCATCATACTGTGAGTGCTAAAGGCCAGGTTAATCGGCTGATGTTTTAGCCTTTAGATTTCCTAGCTAGGTCACCTCTATTCCTTCTCAAGGAAAGTACCTTAGTGTCCCCTTATATAATAGGGTCCCCGTGTTGTCAATTCCAGGTGAGGCAACTCGAGAGATTCGTCTCGCCGCCAGGATCTAGAGGCGCCTCTGGGACCTGGACGTGAGATCCGTTCCTCGAGTCCACTCAAAGCCTCCTGTGGAGACGACTGTGCGGTGGCAGAGTCCGCCTAGCGATCTAGCGCAGGCGGGACGGTTTTTTTTTTTATATATAAACTATCTTTTTTTTAATACCGGTTCATACCAGAACCAGTATATCAGCGGTCCGGTCTTCAAAAGTAGAAGCCGGTCTTAAACTCAATTAAAGGACCCCGGGTTCGACGCCTACGCTTAACTGGACCAATATTGGACATCTTGGTCGGCTCCGGGATCTGGGACTCTTCAAGTCCCTGGCGCCCATTTAGTATTAAGTTTCACGATACTGGAAGGTTGTACTTTGATATTGTCGTAGGAACAAATATACGGTCAAAAAGAAACAGTACTCGGTTATCTCTAACCCCCCACCACCCTAGTTCCACTGACTGAAGTAGTAGCTGGCTGGCACCAACCTATATTTGAATATATCAACTTTTTTATAAATAAATAAACTTATGTTGTATGGGAGTTTGTTGTTTCCTTGCCTTCCAATACCTACCCACCTTGCATCTGGGCTTTTGTTCCTTTATCACTAGGGGGACAAAATCTCGAATGTAACAGTGGCGCCAACGTGTGTATTGGTTGGAGATAGAGGTTACGTCTATAGCTGTACCTTACAACCCAGAGTACTGTTTCTAAAACCTTCCAGTTATTCTAATTTCTAAGGAAAAAACCGTCTTGCCGAATCCTTTGTTAACGTGTTCCTGTCTATATGTTTGTACTGTCTTATACACTTTACTTTTACTTATACAATTTACTTCACCTATAAAACTTAAATTTACATCTACTAAGTTAGATGTAAATTTAAGTTTTATAGGTGAAGTAATAAGACTACTAATTGTGTGACTGCCTTTACTGTGGATAATATTTACACATTGTTTGAGATTGTACATTGTGACAGCCAGTTTTTAGTTCAGTTCAATACATCTTTTTTAATTTTACAAAATGGAACGTCCCATTACATTTAATTTACTTCGCAAGGACGAGCTCACATATGAAGTACTGGTTCGAGACGCGAAACCCGCTTCAACCGTAGAGGAACTACGTGTTCAGATTAGGGAACTTAGTAAACTGGTATGTTCCGACGATATCGTGGAGACAGACTTAGATCCGAAAACCGAATTACAAACAATCAAGGCCAAACTCCCAGAAATTAGTGAGGTACTAGATAAATATCCTTCCAGTTTTAAAAAATTTAACCGCGTTAAGGCTTTAGGTTACCACCTGTACCATCGCTTGAGTAGAATAACCCCCCCCACTGATCTTAGTACCGACTATGCAACCATCGACAAGCAGCTTGGGGGTTACTTGTCTAGAATTGATTCGGCTAACGCAAGCTTCCATCAATCATTTACTTCCGCCGAGGAGACACCGAAAGTAACGTCGGACATGCAGCCAAGGGACTTAATCATTTCCTGCAAGAAAGAAACGGTTAAGACTCTGGGTATTAAGTTTGACGGTGCAGGGTGCGTGAAAGCGTTTATTGAGCGCCTTGAGGAGCTTTGCGAGGCCAGAGATATTAGCGAAGCCTCCTTACATACGTCTGCGCTGGATCTTTTCTCGGACGGAGCCTTATTGTGGTACCGTGGAATTAAAGCGTCGGTTAATGATTGGGCGGATCTGAAGAAGCAGCTACTCACAGCTTTCGCTCCACCTGACTACGATATGCGTCTCATTTCAGAAATAACGAACAGAACGCAAGGGTCAACTGAGTTGTCATGTATATATATAGCAGTCATGGAGAATCTATATAATAGGCTATCGTATAAGGTTCAAGGAACTTAACCGTCAGCTGGATGAGATGTTGGAGATGGGAGTGGTGGAACCCAGCAATAGCGCGTGGAATAACCCGGTTCTACTGACTCCAAAACCGAATGGGGAATGGCGATTTTGCCTGGACAGCCGAAAGCTCAACGCGGTCAGCAAGCAAGATGCGTATCCACTACCTTACGTCTCTCACATCTTAGACCAGTTGCGGGACGCGCGATACCTTTCGTCAATAGATTTGAAATCTGCATTTTGGCAAATCGAATTAGACTCCGTTTCTTCCAAAGAAAAAACCGCATTCACGGTTCCGGGTCGAGGTTTGTACCATTTTAAAGTTATGTGCTTTGGGTTGACGGGAGCCCCAGCTACCCAACAGCGATTAATGGACAGACTTTTCGGCCCAGAGTTTGGTAATAAGGTGTTCGTTTATTTAGATGATATTATTATTTGCTCATCAACCTTCGAGGAGCACATTTCGCTTCTTAAACGGGTTTTAGACAAATTAAGGCAGGCTAATCTGACGATTAATTTGCCAAAGTCCTGTTTCTTTCGACGAGAATTAAAATATCTAGGTTACAGAGTGGACGAGCATGGCTTACACACTGATCCGTCGAAAGTTCAGTCAATTGTTGACTTTCCAACCCCTAAAACCCGTAAGGAAGTGAAAATGTTTCTTGGAACGGCCTCATACTATAGACGTTTTATTAAAAACTTTAGCACGATAGCGGCCCCTTTAAACGCACTAACGAGTACGAGCAAAAAAGCGCCGCCTTTTCAGTGGACGGCTGAGACTGAAACCGCGTTCTCAACTTTAAAAGAGGCGTTGGTGTCTGCTCCGGTATTGGCTTGCCCAGATTTCTCTCAACCTTTTGAGATTCATTGTGACGCATCTAGTTTTGGGATAGCGGGCACTCTGACTCAGGTTACAGATGGGGAGGAGCACCCAATAGCCTATTGCAGTCGTTCGCTCAATCCAGCGGAGCGCAACTACTCGGCAACGGAGCGTGAAGCCCTCGCGGTGGTCTTCGCCGTCGAACACTTTCGTCCCTATGTGGAAGGCGGTCCTGCGTTTAAAGTGATAACCGACCACTCGAGCTTAAAATGGTTCTTTAACCTAACCAATCCCTCTGGTCGATTAGCCCGTTGGGGTTGTCGGTTATCACCTTACAACTTCACCATTGAACACCGCAAAGGTAGGGACAATGTAGTTCCAGATGCCCTATCTCGTGGCGTTCCGGTGTTGGAAATTAAAGTGCCCATTAAAGACACTTGGTTTAAAGCATTGTGGGATAAATGTGTCAGCACGCCCAGGTCGTGCCCTAACTTTATTATTAAAGAGGATAAACTTTACCGTTACTCTAAAAATAAGTTCGGGGTGGCTAGTGACTATGACTGGAAGCAGGTAGTACCGGAGGGCAATCGATTAGAATTGTTAAAGAGTCACCATAGTGGCGAATTATCACCACATTTCGGAGTATTTAAAACCTACAAAAGGCTTGCACTCCGATACTACTGGCCTAACATGTATAAGGACGTGATTAGCTACGTTGGTAAATGTGATACGTGCGCCGCATATAAACACTCACAATTACCCCCTCCTGGACTCTTGGGTGATGCGAAAGAGTGTTCCAAACCGTTTGAAACCATAAGCATGGACTTGGTAGGTCCGTTGCCACGGTCCAGAGCGGGATTCACATATCTCTTAGTTGTCGTGTGCTGTTTTACGAAATACTGTTTACTATTTCCTTTACGTAGAGCTGTTGGTAAGGCTATAGCACAGAAACTTGAAGACGGCGTTTTCCTGATACACGGTATACCCCGTACGGTTATAGCAGACAACGGGACGCAATTCACAGGTAATGAGTTACGTTCACTGTTGGAGAGATACAAAATACCTCAAGTTCATTTCACACCTCGTTATTGCCCAAGCGTGAACACCGTGGAACGCTATAACCGTACCATTATGACCGCGGTATCAATTCTCGTGGAGGATGATCATCGGTCTTGGGATGTTAACATCTCAAAAATCCAGTTCGCTATGAACACCTCCACAAACGAGGTTACTCGTTTTACCCCGTTCTTCCTAGTACATGGCAGAGAAGCAGTTAGTAGTGGTGATGTCTTCGGCAATGATACCGTTGCACAGCCCACTCTAGCTTGCACTTCCCGCAGTTCATATGTCAATCAGTTAGGGGGTTTGGGTGATATCTTCAATAAAGTAAAGGACGCGCTCGTCAAATCACATAAACGTAGTGCTCGTTACTATAATAGTAGTAGGAGGCACGCGGAATTTGAGGTAGGCGACACTGTTTGGAAGAGGACATATCCTCAGAGTGACGCCTCAAAATTCTTTATGGCCAAATTAGCCCCTAAATATGAGAGATGTATAATTAGGAAAAAACTTTCACCCTTAGTGTATGAATTGGAAGGCTGTAGTTCCGGTAAAAACCTTGGCACGTGGCATATCAAGGATTTTAAATCCACATGTGGCGAGGATTAACTTTTTCATATATTTTATTTTAAACATAAATTAAAATTATCTTATAGTAGATGGTCGCAGTGACCTTTGAGGGCTGTATATGCCTTGTGACTGGTGGTTTTCTTGTAGCATTAGTGGCTGTCTACGCCACGGTGTTAAAACCATGTGAATTAAATATAATTTTTTTTTTACACTATGTTTGCGGTTCGTAGTGTTACACAGGTTCCTACTGTGTACACATTAGTGAACTATATTGAGAGTACCAATAGACGACTCTTTATAAATTGTTGTTGGTCATTTGTTGTTGCAGGATTAACACTCTTGAAGAGTGTATAAACCTCCGGATTGCTGGTGAGGCAGCATAATGACAGTCCTGAGTTAGGAGGCCTTAATGGCGGGCGTGTAGGCTGCATTGATGGAAAACGTTTCAGATGGTGTTTTTTTATATTGGGGGCGAATAACCGTCACTTTCCATTTAGGGAAGACGGTTAGCCAATTCTCGTTAGTTTGTAGCATTTAGATTAATTTATTTTAGGGTATTTTTTGTGTACCAGCCCGGCGTTATTCTCGGCGGTCATCACTTTTGGTTAGAGGATGTGCAGAGTGGTGTGGGTGTACGATTGGGTTGAGTGGTCTCTCCTATATAATTATAGTAGGTCAGACTGGGATATTAGTACTTCAGCAGATACCTACCCATTTCTACTCTTTTTGGTGTTTGTCTTTTACATATTTTTAAATGGATTAGACTCGCTCCAGAAGTAAAACTATTTAATATATTTCACAGATTCAACCAGAATCCGGTTTTGTTGTTGTATCCCTACCCTAACTGCCTAATCGTGCACCGGTTTCTACGTTTATTTTTTTCTTTGTTAGTTCCTGTTTTCAGGATTGTTGTAAGCGTGCTTGGTTCTTGTGAGTCTGTTTTGACGCTGGAGGGCCAGCGTCGAGATTTGCCCTATCGGGTCAAATCTCTGGTGGTTGGGGAGGTACTGTTACGTTGTTTTTTTTGAACCTAACATTTACCTGTGAGCATACGGTGTAAATGATGAGGTTTCTAATGTTGATCTCATTGGTTTCCAAGTGAAATGTTCATTGCAGTTTGTGCAAATAAATTTGGTCATCCCTTCACTGTATTTCGTCACTGGACTCTTTAGTAACACTTTATGACGATAAAACACTATTCAAAACCCTATTAAACAGGTTTTCACAATAAATTAGATCCCTAAATAATTCGTAATTAAGTCGAAATTGTTGACATTCCAAATGCCATTCAGTTAAACGTCAGTTTCTGACAGGTGGAGACGCCACCTAGCGGCTGCGATTCGCAGTTGTAGTTTTAATCGATATTAGTTAGATTTTAGCATATTGATTGGAAACCATCGAACTAATATCATATGGAACAATCCTTATTAATTTTCAGCTTTTGATTAAAATACTGTCTTTTAACCGTAGACGGAAGTGGAATTACTTTTTCATTATAGACATTATTCTAGAAACTTCTTATACACACAATCTATATTTAATCTGTGGTTTGTCTTGACTTCGAGTGTGGCCAGGTTATACATTCTGAATTCGCCTAAGGATTCAAGCGAAAAGTTACCCACTCACGACGGATCTTCAATGTTAGAAATAAGAAATAAGGAGTTTGTTAGCTTGGATCCTGGAAGTTTTAATTGTTTCAGAGTGTAAACGTCATGTTGGACAGTTGTTAGTGATTTTCGAGAGTTAAATATCCTGGCGTAGTTTTTCTGTCATCAGAGCTCCTATAAGTTTTACCTAAAACAGGGGAGATTTCCTAGGTGCTCCGCCTAATTCCGGTTTGGAGGCATGACAGGTGACTGGGAGATCACAAGCGTGTATTTTACGAACGAGTGCGCTTGAGCTCACTACAAACTTAATCCTATGTTTTAAAAGGTAAGGATCTTGGTGTATTAGTGTTTGGTAGTGATCTCCGAGTCCTTCCCAGGTCGTTAAAAGGATATTGTAGTGATTTCTGGATATTTATTACAGGACCCGCATGTTGTAAAAGGATGCGCAAATAACCTAGGCGGTTCTTCAGCCAGCGGCCTTGCAGTCAAGTGCTTTCCCTTGGTAATCAACCGTGAGTATTACACGCCCTCTTGGGTAATCCTATTTCTTGTTGCCCCACCACACAGGGTTAGGTCGACAGAAGTCCTAGCTCATCATACTGTGAGTGCTAAAGGCCAGGTTAATCGGCTAATGTACCGACCCCATGTGCTGTAATGTATCGGCCTTTAGATGTTCTAGCTAGGTCACCTCTATTCCTTCTCAAGGAAAGTACCTTAGTGTCCCCTTATATAATAGGGTCCCCGTGTTGTCAATTCCAGGTGAGGCAACTCGAGAGATTCGTCTCGCCGCCAGGATCTAGAGGCGCCTCTGGGACCTGGACGTGAGATCCGTTCCTCGAGTCCACTCAAAGCCTCCTGTGGAGACGACTGTGCGGTGGCAGAGTCCGCCTAGCGATCTAGCGCAGGCGGGACGGTTTTTTTTTTTATATATAAACTATCTTTTTTTTAATACCGGTTCATACCAGAACCAGTATATCAGCGGTCCGGTCTTCAAAAGTAGAAGCCGGTCTTAAACTCAATTAAAGGACCCCGGGTTCGACGCCTACGCTTAACTGGACCAATATTGGACATCTTGGTCGGCTCCGGGATCTGGGACTCTTCAAGTCCCTGGCGCCCATTTAGTATTAAGTTTCACGATACTGGAAGGTTGTACTTTGATATTGTCGTAGGAACAAATATACGGTCAAAAAGAAACAGTACTCGGTTATCTCTAACCCCCCACCACCCTAGTTCCACTGACTGAAGTAGTAGCTGGCTGGCACCAACCTATATTTGAATATATCAACTTTTTTATAAATAAATAAACTTATGTTGTATGGGAGTTTGTTGTTTCCTTGCCTTCCAATACCTACCCACCTTGCATCTGGGCTTTTGTTCCTTTATCACTAGGGGGACAAAATCTCGAATGTAACAGTATATATGGCCTTAAACAGGCAAGTAGAATTTGGAATCAAAAAGTAAATAATTTGTTGACAAGTAATGGATATATACAAAGTAAGTGCGAACCTTGTGTGTATATAAAAAGGTGTGATAAACATATAACAATAATAGCTTTATATGTGGATGACTTTTATGTATTTTACAGTACTGGGTGTAATGAAGTCTTTGCTTTGCTTGAAGAAAATTTCAATGTTAAAAACTTGGGAAGTTTGAAAAATTGTTTGGGAATTAATATTGTGAGAGATAAAGTAAAGGGAATAATGAAAATAAATCAGTCTGAGTACATAAAGAGATTGTTAAAACGCTTTGGTATGGAAAATTGTAAAGTTGTAAAAACTCCTATGCCTACCAACTGTAAGCTAGTTAAGGGTGAAACTAGCATAAGTGATGAGCAGTATAATTATAGGCAGCTCATGGGATGTCTTATGTATTTATCTGTATGTACTAGACCAGACATCTCATTTGCCTGTAGTCAGTTAAGCCAGTTTAACAACTGTTTTGATATAACTCATTGGCAGGCAGCTAAAAGGATTTTGCGATATTTAGCAGGTACAATTAACTATTCTTTATATTTTTATAAAGGGGGAAAATTGAATTTGACTGCTTTTGCAGACGCTGATTGGGCCAATGATCCCAATGATAGAAGGTCATACACAGGGTTTGTTGTAAAACTGGGGAATAATGTTATTAATTGGGAGTCACGTAAGCAACGTAGTGTAGCGCTATCTAGTACTGAAGCCGAATATTTAGCAATAACAGATGTGTGTAAAGACATTTGCTTCATTAGAAATTTTGTGTATGAGGTCATGCTTAGAGAATGTAAGGTAACAATTTACAATGATAATCAGTCAGCTCAGAGATTGTTACAAGTCACAGAATATTGTCATAAACGTACTAAGCATATAGACATAAGGTATCACTTTGTAAAAGATTTTGTTAAAAAAGATTCTGTGACAATGAATTATTTGCAGACCGATTGTATGATAGCAGATGTTCTTACAAAGCCACTAGGTGCTGTGAAACATGATAAGTTTGTAAATGATATGAATGTTAAAGTCTGACAAAGTCAATTAATTATGTAAAAGTTTATTTTAATTAGTTCACACATAATTATTTACAAATCACTGTCTATCTATATGAATAACATTGTTGACTGGAATGTAATATAGGTAGATAAAATAGGTACTGACCATTAAATGCTGTTTTTTTTTTTGTAAAGTGTAAAGTTAACTCAATTGACATTGTAATGGATTGTAGAGCCATAGAGGATAGTAAGTACTATTTATTAGTTGAGTTGTAGAGTTTTTTTTTTGGTGTATAGCTGTAGAGTAAGTACCTAAGAGTTTTAATTGATTGTTTGGCATGATATTGTTTCGATTAAGGGGTAGTGTTGAATTAAGTGCATGTAATCCTAACAATATCTTTAATATTAACTGTCAGTGTCAAATATTCGTGTATGTCAGTTTGACACTTGACATAAGCTTAAGATGTCTTTTTGATATATTTTTTTTGTCTGCTTGCTCTTCTTGTCTTGAACCCCCTTGATGTAAGTGTGTTGATTATTAAATCCGCTCTAATCATTTGTCATTGTAATTGCTGCTCAGTTTATTCTGAGAAATAAACTGGACAATTGACTACCGAAGTTCTTATTTATCTACACTCCGAATTCCTGCACTGCACCGGATCCATTTATTGGCTGAGGCACCCACGTGCTAATCTTAGGTCGCTGCCACTCTCTATTCTCCATCCACAACATGCATTAGGGCTAATAATTCGCAAATCTAAAATATTATTAATGCAAGTATGTAAAACCTTCAAAATGTTAGTAAGTGTCTCAAAGTATCAACGCGGCGTGGCGCGTAGATAGGTACCTACGCGGCATTGCGCGTGACCTCTTTTGACCCCGCCCGACTCGTCCTATGGTAAGATAAGTTGCTAACGATTTGATCCATACCTTTTCCTTCATACTTTGCCGGCTTAGGACGGTCAAAACTACGTTAACTAATACAAAATAAATCAAAAAATGTTTATGTAGGTAAAATTAATGCCCCATAGTTTTGGCGTATTTAAAAAGTTGGAATCTCAGTATTTAAAATAATTGTTCACGAATCACGATGTATTTACAATAATTTTAACTTACTAACTAGCACTTACGTGTATTTTAAAAGATGCTCAAAGTGTCCGCCACCACCATCAATCAATACACAACCTAGCCCTACGCCTGTGATTGTCTTTCAAACTGTTTAACACAGATTGCTGTGATTTTACTATGTCGAATGCGTGAATAATTTTGTTTTTTAGTTCGTCTCTCGACTCACTTAAACGTAAATAGTGACCATTTGGAAGTACTGTTGATTTGTGTACCTACCTAGCCTGCACATTACGCGGTCGAGGCATCGTTATCACAACCACAGAATCGTCACAACAGTAATTGACTGACACACTACACACTTTACAGTAAAGTCCACTAACACAATCCAAGTTTCTTAACCGAGTACGATACGAGAGGCGCGAGCGGCGATTACGTCACAGGAGTAATGGATCATACACGTCAATACACCTGCGCAGTCGTAATGACACTAGTAGATCACATCACAAGTTAGTTCCGGTTCGTAAAAAGTTCGGGACTCGGGAGGACACCCCTGCGCGCGCGCGGGGGCTGTATTCGTATTTTTGCGTGAAGAAACGGGACGGAGAGAGTTCGTTCGAGGCGGGCGGCATGCGTTTGAACTATTGTTAAGGATATGCCGCGCTCGCGCAGGCCGGCAGCAAGCTAGTTATTATTATTTGATGTTTGTTTACTTTTCGTTACGCGTTATACTGCGCTTTAAAATTTTTGATACTTCAAGACTTATTGGGGTTTATGATTTTTTTTTAATTACTTTTAGTGCTTATTTGCAACATTATGCTTTTGAAATGTGACTTACTACATTTTTAAGGTTTTCCATACTTGCATTAATAATATTTAGATTTGCGAATTATTAGCCCTAATGCAATCAGTATCGTGAGTAGAGCCTTAGATTAAAATATTGCTCATGACTAAAATTGCACCCTGTATATGGAATATTATGTATGTTACCATATGTGGAACAGCTTCGGTGCCATTAGAACTGTTGCCCAATATGGCATACGTCAAAATAAACACAAAAAACATCAATACAATAAACACAAAAATTAAAAGTTGCTCTAGGCACATTTGCAGAGATCTCTCTTCAATAAAAATAAATGTATGTAGGTTCATTATGTCACTGATTATTTTGTGCTGACTCGGCTTTAGCTATTGCTTCTTTTACCTGTGCTTGTAAGATTACTATCTCTAAATTGTGTTTTTCTTGCACACATTTTATTTGGAGCTCATGTAATTGAGCTGCTCTTTTTTCCCTCTTTATATGTTCCTGTTTTAAAATTTGTACATGAAGTTTTTTTTCATTTGAGGATAATTCTGTATCTGGTTGGACGGTGCTTCTTGGTTGGATGGTGCTACTTTCTTGGACGGTGCTTCTTGGTTGGATGGTGCTATTTTCTTGGACGGTGCTTCTTGGTTGGATGGTGCTACTTTCTTGGATGGTGCTACTTGGTTGGATGATGCTACTTGGTTGGATGGTGCTAATTGGGCATGCCTAATTTTTTTTTTCAAGTGCTGTCTTAAAACCATTTCGAGGGTTAGCTTAGGTGAATTCATGCCTGTTACCAGATTTGAAAAATACATGCTATTTCAAAAGTTATAGGTGTTTTAACGAATGACTTTCATTTGACCTTTCAGACCCTCCAACAAAGCATAATAGAACATTCCTTTGTCATTCTATCATTCTTGAAAAAAAAAAACATTCGGTTGCGAGGCTGTCAATGTCAACATTTTGTAAGTTATGTTTAGCCAGCTTTGTTGAAGTTTGTTTTTGTGAAATGTTGTGAATTGTTGTAATGGCTTCTTTAAATTATACTAAGGCGGATTCCCGTAACATACGTACGGTCAATAATGCTATGATTGTTGAGGATATGATGTTGTCCACTCAACACAATATAGCGGAAATACGAGGAGCAAAGGCTCTAATGTAAGTATTCTACATCATTGTTTTGATTTATATAAGATTGGTTTATATCTTGTCATCAATGAACTTATTATATACTAGCGACCCGCCCCGGCTTCGCACAGGTGTTTTTTTCTACTATATTATGCATGTATTATACTTAAAAACCTTCCTCTTGAATCACTGTATCAATCTCAACTGTCAAGGATATGTCACTGGATTTAGATTGACATTGTATTCTTTTTTAATTTGTCTGTGGCACAACACCGCACTACATACAGCCTCATAGTGATATTGAGAGCACCTCGAATTTAAAAAATGTACAACCCCTAAAAAAATAAAATAAGCAAATTAGTTCCTTGAAATGGTCTATATTTTGTAAAAAATAAATAAAAAAAAATAAAAAAAAATAAAAAAAAATCAAGTCATGGCCAATTGGTTGGATGGTGCTACTTCGTTGGATCGTGCTTCTTGGTTGGATGATGCTATTTGTTTGCAACTTGGAAGCTAAGGAGTACAAGGAAAATAAGAAAAGGAGGATATTGGCAAAAAAGATTGAAAAATACAAAGCCCAAATGGCGGAGCTTGATCGTAAGTATTTTTCATTGAAAAAATATACTAATAAAGTAAATTATGGTACTATGTGTTACATTTTACCTACTTCTCGTTGAGAAGTTCATACTGACACTGTTTTTAGTGGTTTCAATCCATACACTTGAGTTTTTACATCCTCAAGGTCGAGCATGTCCTTGCATTGCAGGACGGAATATATTGGCACTATGTGTTACATTTTGCCTCCTTCTCGTTGAGAAGGTTATGCTCTGGATCTTCTAACAACGATCCTACAGTTCAATCATAGATCGAAGAACAAAGGTAACTTGTGTTCCATTTTACCTACCTCTCGTTGAAAGGGTTGCACTCACTAGGTACCTACTCTATTTCTGAGTTGTGGGACAGATTCCCACTCATTTCAGTTGTCTTCTTCTGATATCATAGTACCTATAAAGGTATTTATATAAATAACTTCTACAACTGTAGATTACATAGGTACTCAGGTATATATTCCTGTACCTACTTACTCTGAACGGTTGGGGTATCAGGGAGGTACCTACTATGAGTTGTTGTGGTCGGCTAGGATAAAAAGTTCATAATTTTTGCTCTAGCACAAGAATCCGAGCAACAGCGTGAAGAAGAGACTGATTCCCTCATCAAACAGTTGGAAGTGAGAGCTCAAGTTCATGCCGAGGAGCCAGAAGTTGTACCAGTCGCTGATACTGATGATATAGAGGATATGGAGCTATCCAGCGACATTTTTTCTGCTTTAGGTGAGGTGATTGGCACTCAAAAGGACTATGGTGATGACATACACCCTAACATATTAAAGATCATTGAAAACAATTTAACGGAGGGACTGACAAAGGAGCAGAGAGAGACTTTACATAAGTCTGCACTCATACCAGCTAATGCAAAACTACTTGATGCACCAAAACTTAACATGGAGATAATTGGACTTATTAATTTGTCAACCAGGACCAGAGATAACCTCATGGTAGCAAGGCAGCAAGATTTAGGTTTAGCTATAGGCACTATTTGTCAAGCAATACATGACATGACCAAGAAAGATTTTGCTAAGATTAACATCATAAAGATGCTTGGAGAGAGTGCCAGGCTATTATCCAATTTACACTGCCAATACACTAACATCCGAAAGAAACTCATCTCACCATTCCTAGATAAGGCTTTACAACTTAACCTAAAGGACAACAAACGAACTGAATACCTGTATTCAAAATTAGAAGAGACAGTGAAGACTACCACAGCCATGAAGAGAGCGGCCAATGTGCTCAAACCAAAGAATATTGCAGGAAATACAAATGTGTCAACGCCAAAAAACTACCAGCAGTTCAGACGTCCCAACCCACCTCCAGCAAACAGAGGAAACAACACACATCGAGGGAGAAGCCAACAATACAACAGGAGATACCAGCTCCACCAGCCACAGTTTCCCAAGAGACAACAGTCAGCCCCCAGCCGACCCCGAGCCAAGTACCCTTAGAGGTTAAGTTTGCTGCTCGCCTTAAACATTTTTATTCTCGTTGGGAATAAGAGATTCAAAGACCAAAGACTCTGTTATATTAGACTGGGTAAGAGGATACTCTATCCCATTTTTCTGTCAACCTGTGCAAGATAAGATTCCTTATAATACTTCTTTCAATAGGACAGAGAGACAGATTCTTCTACAAGAAGTAAATAAACTGTCAGATCTTGGTGCCATCAGTCTGTGTCAACCTACAACTGGTCAATTTCTATCTACGATATTCTCAATACCTAAAAGTGATGGAACACATAGATTTATACTAAATCTTAAGAACTTAAATAAATTCATTATAACCAACCATTTTAAACTAGAGGATATTAATACTTTATGTAAATTAGTCATAAAGGGAGACTTCATGTGCACAATAGATCTCAAAAATGCATACTATTTAGTATCAATTAAAGAAAATGATAAGAAATATCTGCGGTTCACATTGAATAACAATTTATATGAATTCAATTGCTTACCTTTTGGTCTGTCCACTGCCCCCTGTGTATTTACCAAACTGTTAAAGCCATTAGTAGAATATCTCAGAAATCAAGGGATAAGAATGGTAATCTACCTTGATGACATAATTTGCCTTGGAACAACATATATAGAATGTCTTCATAATACAAGAGTTGTAAGACATTTATTGGAAGATTTAGGCTTTGTTATTAACAAAGAAAAGAGCTTAAATGTCCCTTCACAACATTGTGAATATTTAGGATTTGTAGTTGATTCTGAAGACATGACTTTAAGCCCTACTTTAAAGAAAAGAGAAAGGATTCTGTCAATGATTAATAAATACTTAAAATTAAAGTCGTGCTCAATTAGAGATTTCGCTATGTTATTAGGAAATTTAGTATCAATATGCATGGCCATATCATATTGAAAAAACAATAAAAAAATCAAAAACTTTGGAAAGGGAAAAATTTTTAGCCCTTGAAGCGTCATATGGAAACTATGATCATAGATTAGAAATAAATAGTGAAATAAAAACAGAATTACTGTGGTGGAAAAAGAACATCTCCAATTGGAGTACCAATATTAAACAATATAACTTTATTCTAGAAATTTTCTCAGATGCATCACTAAGTGGTTGGGGAGCACATTGTGATGGAGAGAGCACTGGGGGTAGTTGGTCAGACTGGGAAAAACAACAACATATTAACTACTTAGAGTTGTTAGCGGCATACTTTGCTTTGAGAAGTTTTGCTAGTACAGTAGAAAATTGTGAGATATTACTTAGGATAGACAATACTACAGCCATAGCATATATAAATCGCATGGGAGGAGTACAATATCCCAAACTAAATAAGATTGCAAAACAAATCTGGCAATGGTGCGAAAAGAAGAATATTTGGATTTTTGCTTCTTACATTAAATCTAAAGAAAATAAAGAAGCTGACTTCGAGCCTCGCAATTTCAATATAGATACAGAATGGGAACTTTCACACAAGTTTTTTAATTCTATAGTTAATCAATTTGGCCAACCGGATATAGATCTTTTTGCATCTCGTTTAAATCATAAGTGTCCAAAGTATGTATCTTGGCATAGGGACCCCTATGCCTGGAACATAGATGCCTTTACAATTAAATGGAATCATTTCTTTTTCTATGCTTTCCCGCCCTTTAGTATGCTGCTTAAAGTTCTACAAAAAATTAGAATAGACAAGGCTACAGGAATTATAGTCTTTCCCGTATGGCCATCACAACCGTTGTACCCGGTCTTGAAATCTCTATTAGTCTCGGATATTATGACAATAGGTCCATCTGACGATATTTTAATATCTCCTTTCAGAACCCCTCATCCCCTACACCTTACCCTGGGGGCGTGCATATTGTCAGGCAAGCTTTCAAGAGGAGAATGATAGCAGAAAAAGCAACGGACATCATGATAGCCTCATTATCACAAAATTCACTGAAACAAAACAACAGTTGCCTGCGACAATGGTGGTCCTATACAAAGGAATTCAATATAGATATGTATAATGCATCAATTCCTATGATAATTTCTTATCTCACTAATATGTTCGGTATGGGAGCATCTTATCAATCGCTAAATTGTCACAGATCGGCGCTCTCTCTCATTATAGGTAGCCATGTAGGTTCAGACGATAGAATTAAACGGTTGTTTAAAGGATTTTTCAAATTACGCCCAACTAAAGCAAAATACAATAACGTCTGGGATCCCAGCAAGGTGTTGCAACATTTAAAATCTTGGTATCCTCTTGATAGCTTAAGTTTAGAAAATCTCACAAAGAAGCTCGCTATGCTGATTGCATTAGCCACAGGACAGCGTGTCCAAACCTTATTCTGCATAAATGTCAATAATATGAAAATTAATAATGAGGGCGTAACTATAATGATCACAGATATTCTAAAAACTTCATGTCCAAGTAGAAGGTGCCTCAGATTAATGTTACCTTTTTTAAGGAATAAACCTGAAATATGTCCAGCCAAAACTCTGATAGTATATTTAGAAAAAACTAAAATATTCAGACAAGAAGATAAATCTTTAACAAGATTATTCCTCACTTTTTGTAGACCACACAAGCATGCAACTACTCAAACTATTAGTAGATGGCTTAGACAGATAATGCACGAAAGTGGTATTGATACATCCATATTCTCAGCACATTCTACCAGACATGCATCTTCCTCAAGAGCACACAGACAGGGCTTAACTGTGGACTCCATACTGCAGGCAGTAGGGTGGTCTTCGCGATCATCCACCTTTGCAAATCATTATAATAGACCTCTACAGAATGATAATTTTTTTTTTTTTTTTTTTTTTTTTTTTTTTTTTTTTTTTAATCTGCAATCAGCCCAGTAGCTTTAATCAGATGGGATGTTGTTTCTTCGACTTTAAGAAAGTGCACATCCTGTGATGTGTCATCTCTATCTGTTTTTCTATGAATTTTATATGGAAGCTAATCGCATTCTTTTCAGCCGAAATAGGCAGTTGTTGGTATTTATGAGCTGTGTAGCCAGATGGTTGCTGTGTCGCTCAAGGCGTTGTTTGTATGTTACAGAGGAACTCTCTATTTCCTCCCTGACTGTCGGAATTTCCAAGTAATCATGCACTTCCGTGTTCCGCGTGAACCATGGCGCATTGGTGAGGATCTTTAACACTTTGTTCTGGTAACGCTGGAGAATTTCAACATTTGAGTGGCTCGCTGATCCCCAGAGTTGTATACCATATGTCCAAATCGGTTTCAGGATACACTTGTAAATAAGGACTTTATTTTCCAAGCTTAGCGTTGACTGTCTGCCTATCAGCCAGCACATATCTCCAAACTTTCTATTTGCCTGTTCTCTTTTGGCCTTTATATGGGCTCGCCAAGTGAGTCTCCTATCCAGGTGCATGCCTAAGTATTTTACTGTCGTGCCTGTTGGCAAGACAGCACCGTCTAGTGTAACTGGTGAACAGTCCCCTCTCTTTAGTGTGAACGTTATGTGGAGTGATTTTGCGGGGCTTGCTCGGATTCTCCACTTTTGTAGCCATTGTCCAATTTCGTCCAGGCATTCTTGCAGTTTTGCGGATGCTGTGTTTGCATCCCTACTACAGGCGAGGACTGCAGTGTCATCTGCATAGGTTGCAGTCACAACATTATCTGTGGTGGGTAGATCAGCGGTATATATTGTGTATAGGATGGGACCCAGCACCGAACCCTGGGGCACTCCTGCTTCTATTTGACAGATTGATGACAGAGAGTTCTCGCATTTGACCTGGAATAATCGGTTTTGCAGATAGGACTTCAGTAACATGTACGCAGTATTTGGTAGATGGAGCTTAAGCTTATACAACAGGCCCTTGTGCCACACGCGGTCAAAGGCCTGCTGTATATCAAGGAAGACAGCTGAGCAGTATTCTTTTCTCTCCAGTGCTTGCCGTATTGTCTGGGCTACTCGGTGTATTTGTTCTGTCGTCCCATGGTGTGCGCGGAAGCCGAATTGGTGGTCCGGTATAACTTTTTGTTCTTGTAGTACTGGAAGGAGGCGTTTTAGGAACAACTTCTCAAAGACTTTCGAAAGCAAGGGTAGAAGGCTTATGGGTCTATATGATGTAACCTCTGTAGGAGGCTTTCCCGGTTTGGCTATCATGTTGATGATGGATATTTTCCATAGCTCTGGGAAATATTGTAGTCTCAGTATTGCATTAAAAAGGATTGTCAGCAGAACAATGCCTTTTCTTGGTAGTTGTTTAAGAACTTCTGCCGTTATTAGATCAAAACCTGGTGCCTTTTTTTGTTTTAAATGCATGATAGTTTTTTTTACTTCCATCGTTGTCACCAGTCTCAATAGTGGAGACAGTTGTTGATCGCTGTTCAAGACTTCATCAATGTCCTGCTCGGTGTGCGTATTATCAGGTTCATTGGGTTTGAATACATTCTTAAGGTAATTGGCAAATAACTCAGCTTTTTGTTGAGGCTTCCGTGACCAGTTTCCGTTAGCTTGTCTTAGTGGATGCATGTGTTCTATTGGCCTTTTCAATGAGCTGGTCATTTTCCAAAGTGTATAATCCTCTGCTTTAAATGGCGATAGAGTCTTGAGTTTGTCTTGGAGGGTATTGTTCTCATTTTCTCTAAGCATTTCCTTCAGTTCCTTTTGTATTTTGTTGAGAGCTTTTTTGTCTTGACGATTCCTGCTGGTGTGCCACTGATGTCGCAGTCTTCTCTTTGCAGCTATCATCTCTCGTATTTCCAGAGTAGTGTCATGGCTTTGCGGTTTAGTTGCTATGAATGGAGTTGATAGCCATGCCGCCTTTTGTATTAAGTTAGTGGTACACCACGCAGCGTCATCTATGTCGTCTATCGTTTTAAGAGGTATGCTCAGATTAATATTTTCATCGATATAATCTCGAAAAGACTCCCAGTCGGTTCTATGGTTATACAGGGTCTCTCGTGGTTCTTTCCAGATGACTGTGGTACTTAAGGTGCATATCACGGGTGTATGGTCTGAGGACCCATCTAGACATGATTCTACTTTTGTATAGAGCCCCGACATCTTTTTACTGATAAAGAAGTCGATGAGATCCGGAGTTTTATTAGGATCCGACGGCCAGTAAGTTGGTTCTCCTGCTGATATTACATTGAGGTTATTGTTAACAATTGCCTTTTTTAGTTCTCGACCCTTTGTCGTTGTCAATCGAGAGCCCCAGAACGTGTTTTTTGAATTCCAGTCTCCCCCTACAATGTATCTGTCGCCAAGCATGCGGAAGAAATCGGAAAACATTTGTTCATCTATGCGATGTCGTGGGGGACAGTACACTGCAGCCACATTCAGTGATCCCTGCCAGTCATCTATGGATATTATGGCGGCTTGTATGTGTGCATGTGCAAAATTTGGTATGACGTGGTGTCTTATGTGTTCTTTAATTATCACAGCGGCCCCAGCATGTGATGTGCCATCAGGATGATTGGCATAGTATATATTGCATCCTTTAATTTTTATAACTTTTTGATTGGTCATGTGTGTTTCAGAAACGAATAATATATCTAATTTGTTGTAGTTTATGAATAGCTCTACTTCTTGCTTATTCGGGGCTAAGCCATTTATGTTCCATGCACCAATTCTGAGGAATTTCATTTTTTCTGCTGGGATGATAATGACACTCAAAATAACTTTACTAGGGCAGTTTTAGCTGATTAAACTGCTCTAAGTTATAATACAAGTATATAATGAATACTACGATTTCTATGCTCATATTGATATATATATAAAGTAATTATAAATGCTGTGATTATATAAGACTGACTTGGATAGTCTCTAATTAAGAAGAATTTTAAGTGTTTTGTTTACTACATTCATAATAAATGGAGGGGACTCCAGATGTTTATTCTTAAATATTATATTTTAAGTTTAAAATATTCAAATTTTATTGTATAAGATTAGCAATGATTGAGACCTAAGTTTGATTAAATTAATAAACAACTTGTTTCCAACATAAAAGTTTATTAGTTCATGTTCTCTAAACATCTGCTAGTATATATTATATAGCAGGTATATAATATATACCTCGGACTAATTTCAAATATAATAAATGGATTAAACGAACTTACCTAGTGAAGTTCTATCCTTAATATACCTCGGACTAATTTCTTCATATAATAAGGATAGAACTTCACTAGGTAAGTTCGTTTAATCCATTTATTATATATTTCGTTGTTCGCGTATGAGATGTATTGACTGCTGACGCTGTGCCTGGCGTTCATACGTCGATCGGAACGTTTACCTAATAACTCATGTTAGGTGAAAGATATAGTAAGGATCAAAATAGAAAGTTTGAACTGATCACCAACCATTGCAGTCCGAGTCCAAAGTGTATTGTATTTCTACAAAGACAGCTGGACATATCTCGGCTATATCAGGGTTGATCAGCATCAGGGCATGGACCACCGCCACCAGTGGCCATCCTATGTTGACGCTCTCTGGTGAGGGCATCTCTTTAACGGGTCTTCATATTTTGCCAAAGACGCCTTAATTGTTCTCCTGATGCCTGTAACATTCAGATATTATAATGAATTTTAAATTGCAAATATAAAATAATAAATATTTTAATCACTGACTGCCTGAATGCTTAGAACTTTTACTATCAATCGGTGATTTGGATAGTTGTAAAACGGCTATAACATAACCGGAAGTGAAGGGTGAGAGAAAACAGATAAGAAAATACTTACTGACTCACTGATCATAGCCGAGGCATTAAATTTCTCCGCAATACGCGCCTAAGCAGCTTTCTTCATAGCTGTGCTTACGGTGTCCGTTTTTTTGTTTTCTATTACATGCTGGAATTGTTTTATAATTTCAATCAATAAATTTCTCTCTAGTAGGCTACAATTTTTCTTTCTTGTAGCCATTGTTTAATAACAGACAGAGTTTGCTTGGTAATATTTACACAAGTTTATCTGAAACTATCTGTCAATTGTGTCAATATTCTCTACCACCACAGATAGATCTACGGGAAACACTCTGTTAACGCAGCGCCATCTCTTACCACCTGTCGACACGACCACAGACGTTGCTCCACTAGTATAGCGTGAAATCGGTTAGATGGCGCTACTTCTCTTCTTATACCATATTCAAAACCGTTTTCATAGTTTTTAATCTGTGACTGAATACCTCTTTATTTATTGAATCTATGTAATTTTGCTTGTTCATCATTATACTCCATTTTACTACGAGAGGAACACCTTTTATTTCTCCGCCTCCGACATACACTAAAAAATCATCTGAGCCCTGCTGCGCTACAGCTGCTCCAAGTCTTCAAGGCGATATATGGCCTACGCCAAGCTGCGCGACGAGACAACCATGCATTAACATGGTCCTACGAGCCCAATACAAACGTTCACCAGCGACCGAAATGAAGAAAAGCCTGAAGAAATTGGACCACTAGCGGCCGGCCGGGAGGAGTGCTTCGGCTCAGGGGCGTAAGACCTTTCCACATCCTTAACCCACGTACACCTTTGCCCTATTTGTACTAAAATCGCTTTATATCTTTATAGGAACAACGGTGTGTGGTGCGCATTATTCACCTCGTGGTTGCAGGATAACCGTGAGTACTCTTTCTTTCCATAAACCGTCAATATGAGTGAGGCGTTTAAGGAATTAATCAAAAAACGAGGCCCTATCAAGGGTGGTTTGACGCTGTTTGTGAAAAATGTAGATTCCTTGTCAAATTCAGCTGAGTTAACTGCCAAACAAATAAACGAATTAAAGATACGACAGCGGTCGGCAGCTAACTTATTACAAAACTTTAATTCTATTCAATATGCTATTGAGGAATTAGTAGATGAAAAGGAATATGAAAAACAGTTGTTAGAACGTGAAATGTTTGAAAATTCTTATTACGGTGCTATGGCTACTATTGAGTGTCTGTTAGAAAATCAAAAGGTTAGTAGTACTATTAGTGATAATTCTCCTAACTGCAAAAACAAGTTACTGGTTAAATTACCCACTATTTCGTTGCCCTCATTCGATGGATCTTATGAAAATTGGCTAGAATTTAGAGACACATACTTGTCAATGATTCACAACTCTGAAGAGCTTGATGATATACAAAGATTTCACTATTTGAGATCTGCTCTTACGGGTAATGCCCTTCAGGTAATAAAATCTCTAGAATTCTCGGCGAGTAATTACGAAATAGCTTGGGATCTGATCGAGGGTAGGTATGATAATAAAAATTTGCTGGTACATAATCATGTTAGATCTATTTTTTCTGTACAACCCCTTACAAAGGAATCAGCAGCTTGCATTCGTAAAATGGTTGATTCAATTGTTAAAAATCTACGCGCTCTAAAAACCTTAGGGGAACCTATTGAGTATTGGGATACTTTGCTAATTTATATCATTGCGTCTAAGTTTGATGTTGCCGTAGATAAGGAGTGGCAACAGTATAAAATTAATTTCATTAAAACTACTAACAAATCCATACAATTTGAAACATTGATTACCTTTTTAAAGGAAAAGGCTGAAGTCTTAGACTTAGTTAAAGCGAGCCATTCCAATAATTCAAATGGCAGGGTATCTCAAGATAACATTAGAAAACAGCCATCAAAGGTTCAAACTTTTGTGTCTACACAAAGTGATCAGCCATCTAAGAAGAAAAATACACAAATAAACAAAAATAGATCTAACCGTGTGTGTGCTAAGTGTGAGGGTAATCATGCTGTTTATACTTGTAGTCAATTCTTAAGTTTATCTCCACAAGATAAATTAAACTTGGTTCAGTGTAAAAGTCTGTGCTTAAATTGTTTACGTGTGGGTCATTCCGCTAAAGATTGTTTCTTCGGACCTTGTAGGCATTGTAATGAAAAACACAACTCGTTGTTACATGAAGTTGTCAACAATGGAGACATAGTGTCTGCCGTATCTCATGCTGCCTCTGAGATTCAGTCACAACCTGCAGTTGAGAATTCTTCAGCGAGTTTGCACTCTAGTGTAATACACACCACTTTAGAAACGGTTTTGCTGTCTACTGCTGTGGTAGAAGTCGCTGCAGATGATAATACACAGTATATCAGAGCTCGAGCTTTGTTGGACAGCGGTAGCCAACACTGCCTCATATCAAGTTCATTTTGTAAAAAAATTCGCGCTAAAAGATTACAGTCCACTTATAAAATCAGTGGTATAGGTCAAACAGTTACAAAAACGAATGAAACTTGTTACATAAAATTACGTTCTTTAAAGAATAATCACACAATACGCATGCATTGTTTGGCCATTCCACAAATAACTTCCACGTTACCCGCTTCTAGAATAGCTAATAATTTAAATATACCCGAAAATATTGATCTCGCTGATCCTTCGTTTTGCACACCTTCTCAAATAGATATTTTAATTGGTGCTAACTATTTTTGGGATTTATTGCTTGAGGGTAGAATTCGGTTACCTAGTGGTCCGTATTTGAGTAATACGAAGCTAGGATGGATAGTTTCAGGTCCGGTACACACTGAGAGCTTGCGCATAAATCAGGTGCAGTGTAATTTCGGCCAAATTTCAGAATTAGAAGTAAACGATCAGTTAAAAAGGTTTTGGAAAATAGAGGAAATTTCGCCAGGTATAAAATCACTTTGTTATGAAGATCGTTTATGTGAAAAATTATTCATCGACACTACTAAGCGAGACGACAACGGTCGTTTCTCGGTAAGAATACCACTTAAGGAGTCACCAAATATTCTTGGTGATAGCTACAACGTAGCCAAAGGTAGATTTATGTCCCTGGAAAATAAATTACAACGTCAACCGCATTATAGGTCTATGTACGTTGATTTTATGCGAGAGTACGAGAGGCTTGGACATATGACTCGCATTGAAGATTACCCT
Source organism: Diarsia rubi (assembly GCA_932274075.1). Lineage (NCBI taxonomy): Eukaryota > Metazoa > Arthropoda > Insecta > Lepidoptera > Noctuidae > Diarsia > Diarsia rubi. The sequence continues at coordinate 19,200,712 of OW026413.1, forward strand.
ATGCCGTGTTACTTCCTGCCTCATCATGGAGTCTTCCGCGAGCACAGTACCACGACTAAATTAAGGGTGGTCTTCAATGCGAGCCAGGAAACGTCGTCCGGAAAATCTCTTAATGATATCCAATGGACAGGTCCTCCTCTTCAAAATGATTTATTCGTTATTCTTTTGAAATTCAGGCAATATCGGTATGTTGCATGTGCCGATATTGAAAAAATGTTTCGGCAGATCTCCATACACGAAGATCAACGTAAGTTACAATTGATCTTATGGCGGGAGAATATATCAGATCCCCTCAGTGTGTATCGCCTTAACACTGTTACTTACGGAACGGCCTCCGCGCCCTACTTAAGCATACGCTGTGTCCGTCAGCTGGCACTAGATTGTAATGATCCTGAAATCTCAAGAATGATGTTAGAAAATATGTACGTCGACGATTTATTGATGGGCGACGACAATAAATCGCATTTATCTTACCTTTGTAAACAGATTTCTGATGTGTGCAACTCGGGTTGTTTTCCATTGCGTAAGTGGGTTTTTAATTCACCTGAAGTGGCTTCAGATTCCATACAGAATGAGAATTCTAAAGAATTAATGTTAGACGAGAACCAATCTAATAAAACATTAGGATTGGGCTGGTTAAACTATAGTGATCAATTTCATTTCACTACTAAAATTAAATCTGACACATGTAAAATAACTAAACGTTTTATTTTATCAGTTGTGTCTCAGATATATGACCCATTAGGTTTGTTAAGCCCTATTGTAATAGAAGCAAAGGCGCTATTGCAAAGACTCTGGCTAAGTAAAACCGGTTGGGATGACTCACTACCGCCAGATGTTTTGGTATGCTGGCATAAATTCGTTCATTCATTAAACGATTTACATAAGTTGCGAATTCCTCGTCACGTGATAGGAAATTCCCCAGATCGTATTGAGTTACACGTATTTACCGATGCTAGTCCAACGGCCTACGGTGCATGCGCATTCATACGTTCGATAAACAGCAATGATGACGTAACAGTTAGGCTGTTATGTTCTAAGACTCGCGTCGCTCCAATAAAACCGGTTACCATTCCACGTTTGGAATTGTGCGGTGCGCTAATAGGTGCTAGATTACAATCTAAAATAATAAAATCTATGCACATTAACTTTGACAAGATCGTAATGTGGACTGATTCAACAATAGTCCTAGGTTGGCTTAAGATGTCACCGCATTCCTTAAAGGTTTTCGTCCAAAACCGAATAGTAGAAATAAATGACCTGATGGCAGGTAAGGGAATTTGGTATCATGTTGATGGCAAGTCCAATCCTGCGGATTTGTTATCTCGTGGTACTTCCTTGGCTGAACTCAGTAGTTCAAGTCTGTGGTGGCATGGACCAGAATTTTTATTGAATGCGGTTGCCAACTGGGATCAACAAAGTGATGTTCAACATTGTGATAACTTGCCAGAACTTAAATCGAATACAGTTTGTATGCTCAATAATAATCCTAATAGCGATATAGTTAATTTCCATCGATATTCTCGATTTATAAAAATACAACGCGTTTATGCATATGTGTTTCGATTTGTAAACAATCTACGTGTAAAAAATAAATCTGAACGTAGTCTAGGCACGTTAACAGTCACGGAATTAAATAAGTCACTAAAGTTTTTGACTAGGATTGCGCAACTAGAAGCCTTTCCTGGGGAATATAATGCCCTAATTAATAAACATAAAATTAAATCGTCTGGTAAACTATGTTCATTGAATATTTTTTTGGATGAAACCAATATAATGAGAGTGGGGGGTAGGTTATGCAACTCAGACTTACCCTTCGATCAAAAACATCCCATGTTGTTGTGTAGCAAACATCAGTTCACTATACTTTTATTTGAACATAATCATGATGATATGTTACATGCTGGTCCACAGCTATTGTTATCACATATAAGACAAAGGTGGTGGATAATAGGTGGTAGGAATCTAGCTAAGAAGGTTGTGCATCAGTGTGTCAGGTGTTGTCGAATGAAGGCAAAGTCCATACAACCTATAATGGGTAATCTACCCAGTGAACGTTTCCAATCAGGTTTTCCATTTATTAAATGCGGCGTTGACTACGCGGGACCCATGTATGTTTTAAATAAAAAAGGTAAAGGTTCTAGGTTAGAGAAATGCTACCTATGTTTATTCGTTTGTTTATCAACGCGTGCGTTACACTTGGAACTTGTGACGTCACTATCATCAGAAGGTTATTTATTGGCTTTAAAAAGATTTATTTCCCGTAGAGGGAAACCTTCCCTCATTTACTCGGATCATGGTAGAAACTTTGTAGGTGCAGCTAGGGAGTTTTCTGATTTTTTAAAAAACAGCTGTCTAGGCATTATTGATTACGCTTCAAATAATCAAATAGAATTTAAATTTATTCCTCCTTACGCACCTCATTTTGGCGGTTTGTGGGAAGCTGGAGTCAAATCCTGCAAGCACCATATAACGCGAGTAGTAGGGAATGCTCATTTAACTTATGAGGAGTTCAACACGGTTTTAGTACAAATAGAGGCTGTCCTGAACTCCCGTCCTATGCATCCAATGTCCGTAGACCCTGATGACCTTGCGCCCCTGACGCCGGGTCACTTCCTCATCGGCCGGCCTCTGACGGCTCCTGCAGGCGCAGACATCACCGCAAGGCCTTCACTCACTTTAACCCGCTATCTACGTGTCGAGCAGCTCAGGCAGCAATTTTGGAAGCGCTGGGCCACGGACTACATCTCCGAGCTTCAGAGACGCATCAAATGGAAGGAGAATCAGGGTACACTCATTCCCGGTTCCTTGGTTCTCATCAAGGAGGACAACTTGCCGCCCCTCAAATGGCGGTTAGGACGGATCCTGCTGACGTACCCGGGACGTGACAAGGTCTCTAGAGTTGCTCGTATCAAGACCGCAACTGGCGTCGTCGAGAGGGCCTTTTCGAAGATCTGCCCTCTTCCAATATCATCATCGGTGCCAGAAGATGGAGACAATTCAGCCGCAGTTGAGAGCAGTGGCTCTCAAAGGGGGCCAGTATGTTAACGCAGCGCCATCTCTTACCACCTGTCGACACGACCACAGACGTTGCTCCACTAGTATAGCGTGAAATCGGTTAGATGGCGCTACTTCTCTTCTTATACCATATTCAAAACCGTTTTCATAGTTTTTAATCTGTGACTGAATACCTCTTTATTTATTGAATCTATGTAATTTTGCTTGTTCATCATTATACTCCATTTTACTACGAGAGGAACACCTTTTATTTCTCCGCCTCCGACATACACTAAAAAATCATCTGAGCCCTGCTGCGCTACAGCTGCTCCAAGTCTTCAAGGCGATATATGGCCTACGCCAAGCTGCGCGACGAGACAACCATGCATTAACACACTCCGTTCTACGAACACACTAGTCTGGTTTTTATAAAATAAATCCGATTGCCTCATCCTTCAACACATTTTTTATCAAAAAATTGCTTTTTTTTATCTAAAACTTATATCTAAAAGGCTTATGCTTTATTAAAATAAATTGGTTTTAAACTAAATTCTTATTTTGCGTAACTTGAAACAGAGTTGGCGAAAAAAATAAAATGTAAACGAAAACAGGCTGATGCATAGACAAAAGATATTCTCTGCTTGAGAAGCGATTTGAATCTCGATTCAGCTGAATGTATTTTGATTCACAGAGTACTATAATATAAAAAAGTTCTGGAATAAGACGGATCCTCAAGTACAGATTCTATGTTTAAACTATGATTGGGCGATTTAAGATCAAACTGGACTTAAGTTTCGTTCTGTAATACGGACCTAAGACAACTTAATGTCTTGTAATTATAGATATCAGCGCCCACCCTCGTTATACAATGTAATGAAATGAATTGAACAGTAACTTAGTAAGTACAAATCTAGAGATTGGAATTTGGAATTTGGGATCTCTGAGGTGCAAACTAAAACTAAATTAAAAGGAAAGAAAACATAAAACAAAAACAAACTTTATAAACCTATAAACGGTATTTTAAGTGTACATGTGCCTGAGTGTGTTTGTGCTTATATGTATGTGTGTGTGTGTGTGTGTTTGTGTGGCTGAGTGTATTTATTTTGTGCGTGTGTATGTGTGTGAGTGTGTGTGAGTATGCGTGCATGCGTGTGTATGTATACCATAAAAAACTAAGGATATAACTTGTTTTTTTTTTTTTTTTTTCATTAGATTGATATTGAATTATTTAGGTACGCTTAATAGCTTTTCCGTTTCTTCATAGGTGAGTGATAGCAGCCAGGTGATCACCTTCTGTCTGCACTCTTTTTTTGTCATACAGAAAATTTGAAACTGCTTATTTGCAATGTTGAATAGTCTTGGGCCTAGAAATATGTTGAATTTTTGATCAAAACTAGTCCTACATGGTGCAGATTTTAGTAAGTCAAAACGTCTGCTTCTAGTAGCAAGGTTTTCATTCAGCGAACTTGTCTTGGCACAGGAATGCTGTCTCATAATTATGGCTAGCACAAAGAGTTTACGGACAGTTAGTACCTGACATTCCTTGTATAGCTTAGTGGTAAAATAATACCTGGGCTTGAAATAGCTTACCTTTAGCAACGCTTTTTGAGCTCTTTCGGCAATTAAAACATGCGTTTTACCGGCACCACCCCAACAAGAAATACAATAGGTTATTACCGCTTGACACAAGGAACAATAAATAATTTTCATAATGTTTGCATTGGCTGCATGTCTTATTTGTTTAAACACATACAGTATGGAATTCACATCTTGGAAATAATTGAAACCTCAAGGAATATTACTCCATTGAAGTATAGAAAAATTAAATAAAAATAATAAACCGAAAATGATAAAAGTTAAATTTTCAAACAAAATAAATTCACTTAAAGTAAACACTCTGTTTAGACAACGTACCTTGACCCCAGGAGCGAAGAGTGGCAACGGTGCACGCGGGCGGCATGGCGGCTTTTTTGTCGGCACTTTGATTCGTTTGACAATGTGCGACGAAAATAAAATCCATTAAGTTCATTTGTACCGCCACGTGTTTATTTCGCGATAACTGAACTGAACTAAATACTTCAATATTACACATTAGTACCAAAAAGAATAAACTTAAATTTTCTCATTTTCAAAGTGTCCACCACGTTTTTGAATGCACAAGTTACATCGCCGCACAATGTTATCCCGAAGCCTGCTCAGCAAATTTCGTTCAGGATCCAGCCATGGTTTTTAATTTGTCAAAGGCGGCGACAAGCGCAGTTCATCTTCGGTTTCGGAGACACGCGAATAAACTTCATTTTTAATAAAGCCCCATAAAAAGAAGTCGAGAGCAAAGTGTATACAAAATACTTAGAAACACAATTTACACACACACAAAGTCAAATAAATACTAAACTAATAAGTGTCCATTCCACTGATAAAAAATTAAACCAACTAAGCACTAAATTTACTGGTATTTGCTAATCACGTTTTGAAGCAATGCGCGGAAGTAGACTCTGAGTAGACGAAATCTCTGCGAAAGGCACACACACTATCCCGGAAGACTAGCGGTGAACTGACAAAGCGGAACGCAACTTCCGAGATGGCGAAAAATATTATAATGTAGGGCACATGGTGCAATTATCGGAATTAACGCTTATCGATAACTTTTTACACATAATTACTTACTACCGAAACAAGGCATTAGAATACAAGTATCTTTGTGTAATTTGAATATTTATTTTTAACAATTAAAAAATATTAATTGAACATTAAAAATACGATTGAACAGTTTACGAAACTACCGTTAAGTTAGTGACTTCCTGAGTAATCCTGAGTATCAATCGGGTCTGTCGATCGACCGGGAGCCGGTCGGTAATCAACTATGTAACATGCGAAAACAATTCATAAATTGTTGTTGTTTACTTTATGCATTTTATCTCTAAATCTACTTAATAATATTTAATAAGAACACACATAAACAAAAAAGCTGTTTAGATTTAAATACTCAGGGCATAGTGGTTTCTAGAATCATGACAATAATTCTTAAAACACCATAGCACCACCTAAGTATTTAAAGCTAAACAGCTTTTTTTATTATCTATCTTTATTCCTTTTAACAGAAGCTAATAGTCAGTAACAGGTGTGCTTCCCTACGTGGCGCGAGCGCACCCCGCACCCGCGCGCCCCTCTCCCTCCCTGCCGGCCTGCCGCGCGCCGCGCCGCCCGCCGCGCCGGCGCCGCCCGCAATATTATTTCGCTCAATCGCCTTTGAAGAAAGCCGCGTGACTCGTGCCGCCCTGTTTAAAGAAGCCGCCAAAAGACACCGCTGCCGATGTACACCCGCAGGAAATGTAGGCGCGTCCCAGTGATAGATTATGTTTGTGTAAACAAAACAAAGTTTCGACCACGGCAGGCCAAGGAAGTTGTTCAATAGGAAATTCCAAGTACTAGTATACCGAAAAAAAACCACATTAACATTAAATTTCATAGTCAGTCTGTACTGGTCTTGTGTCTGTGAGAGGTAGTGGGCCGTACCGTCACAGTATTAATCGAATGTGGGTGTCGTCGGGCGGCGCGGTCCGCGGCTGCGTCTCCCGTACACGCTTAGTTTTGCGCACGCACTCAAACGTTGAATTGTTTTTTTTTACATTAAATTCCAGCCTGTCGTGCAGGTGTACCGATTTTACATTTCGGTAAATAAGTAGAATAGGTACGTAACAGCGTCGTGATAGTTTGCACTGAGTGGCAACGTCGCATTTTAAAGGGTTCATTGAATCATTGACCTAGTGATCCAATTCAACAGAGTGTTTAAATTTGTTCAAAATGAAAACTCTACTTTTTGACCTAATTACTGGACCGATTTCGTTCATTTTTTGTATATCGTCAGAAAAGGCGATACCAAGTGTGCCCTAGAAATTATTGCACATAAGCGGTCTCCATACTGTATACAAGTTGTTGATTTGCATCCTCGTCAAATTTCAGGAGGTTGTCATAAAATACATAAATAATCAATTGAAGTACGGTAGCGGCTTCAACGCCAAAAGCTTGGCTTGGGGTTCCCGTTACACAGATGTGCGGGGTGGGATGGTCGAGTGCTGGGCTCTGGAAACGGGCCTGGACATCCTGAACCGGGGTTCTGTACCCACGTGTGTGCGGATGCGGGGCGAGTCGGTGGTGGACATTTCGTTCGCCAGCCCCGCTCTGTCACGGCGTGTCGTCGACTGGCGCGTCATGGAGGGGGTGGAGTCCTATTCCGACCACCGATATATCCGGTTTGAGGTCTCTGCCCAGTCCTCAAGCGCGCCGGTCCCACAGACCCCGAGTGGTCCGCGTTGGGCGCTGAAGCAGTTGGACCGGGAGCTCCTCCTGGAAGCCTCGATCGTGTGGGCCTGGGGGTCATCACCGGTCAGGCCCACCGACGTCAACACCGAGGCAGGTTGGTTCCAGGAGGCCATGTCCGAGATATGCGACATGGCAATGCCCCGAGTCCGGCCAGGAAGCGCCCGGCGTCAGGTGTACTGGTGGTCGCGAGAACTGTCGCACCTGCGTCAGCAGTGTGTGGCGGCGCGGCGCCGGTATGCCAGGCATCGCAGGCTCCGCATTCGTCCTCCGAATGCGGAAGCCATTGAGGCGGAGCTTTATGAGGGGTACAGAGCGGCGAAGACCGCCCTCCGCGAGGCTCGTCGGCAGGCCAAGGATCAGGCCCGCGAGGAGATGCTGGAGACTCTCAACAGAGATCCGTGGGGGCGCCCTTATAAGATGGTGCGGAATCAACTCCGAACCCCCGCTGACGCAGAGTCTCCGGCCTGAGCTCGTGGAGAGCGTGGTGAGCGCTCTGTTCCCTTCGCGAGGGCAGCATCCTCCCCCGCCAATGGCTCCGCCACCTGCGGTGCCGGAAGCGGACCACTCGGGAACCGATGACGACGTTCCGGAGGTGACTGGGGTAGACCTGAGAGTGGCGGTACGGAGGATGAATGCCAAAAATACCGCCCCGGGACCCGATGGCTTGCCTGGCAAAGCCTGGGTCCTGGCCTCAGAGGCTCTTGGGCCCCGACTGGAGGGGCTCTTAAGCGCATGTATGGAAAGAGGCCAGTTCCCGCTTCGTTGGAAGACGGGGAAGCTGGTCCTCATCCAGAAGCCGGGGCGCCCTGCGGACTCGCCGTCCGCATACCGGCCTATTGTGCTGCTCGACGAGGTGGGCAAGCTCTTTGAAAGAGTAATTGCAAACCGCCTCGCCGAGCACCTTGAGGGAATGGGTCCGGATCTTGCGGAACACCAGTTCGGTTTCCGCAAGAGGCGCTCGACGGTGGATGCCATCATGCGCGTGAGAGCCCTCACGACGGGGGTTGCGGTCTCTCGGGGCGGTGTAGTCTTGGCGGTGTCTCTCGACATCGCCAACGCCTTTAACACCATGCCCTGGAGCTGCATTAGGGAGGCACTCCGGTATCACCGGGTGCCGGCCTACCTTCGTCGTGTAGTCAGGGACTATTTGACAGATAGGGCTGTCATCTACCCTGGTCAAGACGGAGAATGGAACCGGCGAGAGATGTCGTGCGGTGTTCCACAGGGGTCGGTTCTGGGGCCGCCCCTGTGGAACATCGGTTACGACTGGGTGCTGCGGTCCGACCTCCCTAGCGGCGTCAGCGTCGTCTGTTACGCTGACGATACGCTGGTGCTAGCTCAGGGTGGGTCGTACGAGGCGGCGGCCGACAATTTGACACGCGGGGTTGCTATAGTCGTGGAGAGGATCCGGCAGCTGGGTCTCGAGGTGGCGCTTCACAAGTCGGAGGCTATAGGCTTCCATGGACGTGGGAATGCGCTGCCGGCGGGATCCCAGTTAATGGTGGGAGGGGTTCCCATCGGCGTCGAGTGTACTTTGAAGTACCTAGGACTCGTCCTCGACAGCCGGTGGAACTTCGTGGAGCATTTCCGACGTTTGGCTCCCAGACTGGAGCGGGCCGCGGCTGCCTTCAGGTGGCTTCTGCCCAATCTGGGGGGGCCAAACGCCTCCTGCCGGAGGCTCTATGCGGGGATCGTGCGGTCCATGGCCCTTTACGGGGCCCCGGTGTGGGCGCCTGCTTTGAGGAAGCGGGCCGCCCACTACCTGAACGTGCCCCAGAAGGCCATGGCCGTAAGGCTGGTACGGGGGTACCGCACGATCTCCCGCGATGCGGCGAACCTCGCCGGATTGCCGCCATGGGATCTGGAGGCGATATAATAATAATAATAATAATAATTTTTATTTGCAACAAAAACTCAGTTTACAAAAACTCTGTGATCGATAACAACTACATTAGTTTAAAACTGTGTCGCAGTCATTAACGCCCACCTCCAAAAAGTCGAGGCAAAAACAAAGCTTTAAAAGCTTTGCAAAATTAAAAAAAAAAAAAACGAATAAATGTTTAAACTTAAAATAAATACTATGAAATAAAACTAAAAATTACTCATTTACAATATTTCCACTAAGTACGTATTTTTATATGAGATTGTGTTGTGTATTGTGTATGGTTTGTGTGTGGAGTGTATGTGTGTGTGTGCGTGCGTGTGTGTGTGTGTGTGTGTGTGTGTGTGAAGGGTGTGTACGTTTGTGTAAAAGGTGTGAGTTTGCGCATCTTACACATATAGGACATCTAAAAAGGGAGTTCAGGTTTTCACATACGTTTCTACTTCTTCATACGTGAGTGTGTGAAGCCAATCATCCGTAACCCTTCGACATTCTCGTGCAGTCAGTGAATATATATTGAGCTGTTTATTTACTCGATTATACACTGTGGAACTAATAAAGTGATACTGCCGCCGTACAACTTGAACTGTGGCAAATTCCACCTGGCAGACTCTGTCAGACCTACGTTTTTGGCTAACGATATGAGGATCAAATGGAAGGCTTGAGTGTTTGCGCTGCACCACGGCAAGAAGAAATGCCTGTCTGACTGTTAGTAAATTGCATAGAGCGTACAGTTCGGAAGTTGGAAAACGAATCGGTTTGTGAGTCATGACTTTTAGCACAGCCCGCTGTGCCCTTTCCAGACGGAGCATTATGCATTTTCCAGACCCACCCCAAGCCGTAATACAATATGTTAAGATCGAATGAGCCAGAGCGAAATATACTGTCCGTAGGGTTGCATAATCAGCAGCAGTTCGCAGGTTTTTAAAAACATAAATTAATTTTCTGACCCTGGATACCAGAGCCTCGATTTGTTCCTTCCATGTCAGCGTACTATCTATTATAACACCCAAGTATTTAATACTATGGGTGCGCGCAATCTGTACACAACTTTTGCAATCGTTCGATATTAAACCACAGTCATGCGCAGTCAAAGCATAAGAAGAAGGAGGTTGAGAGACACTACTTGGAGCAAATGTTATGAACTTGGATTTTTCTACATTGAGTGTAAGTAGGTTTTTATTCAGCCATTTCATTGCAGCGAGCAGGGCAATTTCTGCGTATGTGCGGGTTTCCAACCAATCCCTACCATAAATGAGCATGACGGTATCGTCCGCATATGTTATAATTTTAGTGTTAGTTAGGGCCAGATTACAAAGGTCATTTATATAAATAAGAAACAGGGTAGGTCCAAGGACACTACCCTGCGGGACTCCAAAGGTTACAAATTGTTGTTTGCTGACGTGGTTCCCTATCTTTACGACTTGTGATCGCTCACTCAGGTAGCTCCTAAAAATATCTAGGCACAATCCTCTAACACCAGTCCGCTCCAACTTTTCCAGCAAGAGGGGAACAGACACAGTGTCAAAAGCTTTAGATAGGTCGAGGAAAATTGCTGTTGTTTTGAGTTTATTTTTTATATTTTTAGCTATAGTTTCAGTTACTTGTAAGACTGCATCTTCAGTGCTTCTGCCTGATCGAAAACCGTATTGATTGTCTGAAATTATATGCTGTGAGTTAAGGAAATTAAGTAGTCGACTATTTATAAGCTTTTCTAAAATTTTGGACAGAATTGTAAGGACAGAGATTGGTCTGTAGTTATTGACACTGCCCCTGTCCCCACTCTTATAGATAGGATGTACAAGTGCTCTTTTAAAGACAGCCGGAAATACTCCTGATGTGAGTACAAGGTTAAATATGTGTGTAATAATAGGGATTAGGGTGTGCCGGGCAGCCTTCACCAACACAGCAGAAATGCCATCCCAACCCACGGCGCATTTGGACCTGAGGCCGAGGATGATGTTTTCAATCTCTTCACAGTCTGTTGCGAGAATGGCCATGGAATTAGGGCAAACATTACCATCCGGGGAGTGTGTACAGTGTGCATTAGCTATTTTCGACGCAAGGTTCTTTCCCACACTCGCGAAGAAGTCATTTATATTATCCACTGAATCAGAAGGATCAGGAGTAATGGATAAAAGTTCAGTAGCCGAAGATTTGTTGTTTTGAAGGTTTGATATTGATTTAATAAGATTCCATGTAGCCTTAGGATTCCTACGATGTCTCTCAAACTCAGTTCGTTCATATGTTCGTTTAATTTTTTTAAGTAAACTATTGCAAAAGTTTCTGTACCGTTTGAATGTCACTTGTAATATACTATTATTAGGGTCTGCTTTTGATTGAAGGCAGAGGTTATCCCTGTTTCGTATGCACCTCAAGAGCCCTGGTGTGATCCAGGGCTTTATTATCCTTTTGTTACTTGGGATAGTTCGAGTAATAGAGTTGTTTTTAACCACTGTGGACACAATATTAACAAAATCGGTAGCAGCCGTAGTTGCATCGTTGCAATTTATAACTGAGGTAAAATCTATGGTTTGTAGAACTGCAACGCATGCATCCACGTCTACTCGGGGCGATGAAAATGGGGTTTTAGTTATATCAAACTTAAGTTTGCAAAACACTATTACTGGAGCGTGGTCCGTTATAGTACAATCAAGAACCAATGTTATTGCAGGTTTGTTCGATTTGATAATTGCGTGGTCCAGGCAGGCGTTGTTACGGGTGGGAAACCAATGTGCAGGGAGCATTGCATGGGATGCCACTGTATTTAGATACGTATCAGAATTTACATCATTTGCATTTTGGGCGATATTTATATTAATATCGCCGATTAAAATAATAGTTTTAAACGATATTAACGATTGCAAAGTTGAATCCAGACTATCAATAAAGTTATTAGTATTCCGGAACGACGGAGATCGATATATTGCCACAAGGGCTATTTCTGTAGAAAATTTCAAAATCACGCAATTCGCATCCGAAAATATCGGTATTTCGACAGTGACACGCAGGTTTTCCCTAACATATACAACAATACCGTCGTTTTGGTTTGCGTGATTGGACTGAACTGCCTCGAAACCAGGTATAGTAGGAAGGTAAGGACATTTCCGTAGCCAACACTCCGATAAAACAATTGCATCAAAATTTACCTTTATTCTGTTCAAAAGTATTAAGAGATTATTAAAGTTAGAACTATTGCCTATACTTCTAATATTTAGATGAAATATACTAAAACCGCTTACAACCTTATCCAAATAAGTATTACATTGTTCCGGAGAACACTGATATGATGACGAGACTGATAGATGTTCTACTTCGTGTGTAATTTCGGTATTTTCCTTCATGTTTTAATTGTAAGGGGTAACAAATAAGTAGCTGAGATAATCCAGTACGGGCTCGTAGCAGGCCAACGTAAACGGTATGGATTGAGGTACATTACTTTTAAGTTTAGGTAACACGGGGAGTTGCACAACATTGAACAGTATGACTTTGCGTGACTGGATACAAGAGAGATGGAATGAGAGAGTGTTGATATCACAATGATGCGCGTAAGTGTATATGTGTGTTTATGAATTTGAGGGTGAGTGTTATGATGTGGTGTGTCAACATAATTTTTGTGAGACTTGTGTAGGCCATGTAAGTGTAAAAAGAGCAGTGACAATTTTGAAAAATACATGCAATTTATATTGTGATAACAGGTTTTACAGGTGCTTCTGACATACAGGTTTTAAAAAAAATAAAGTGTGATTTCCTGTTTGATATGACTACAACATAAAATTTCATTTTCAGATGTATCAATGACATGACTATACTTTACTAGTCACTTTAGGTCAGTTTTTGTGGGAAAGTCCGTTTCAGATTTAATCAAAATGTGTGGTGCACCGTCCTTCTCGCGGAGATAAATTTTTCCATTTTTAATCCAGCAGTACCTGAAACTGTTGGTGTTTGCAAAGTCTCTGGCCAGGAAAAAGAGCCTTTTCATTCTGGGACTAAGGTTTTCATTAATAAAAATTTGCTTTACTGGCCCGCTAATTTTTAAGTGCTCGGTTGATAGTTTATTGTTGTCCTTGTTGAATTTCTTATACTTATTAATAAATTTTTCTTTTAGGATATTGGTGGAGAAATCTACGATGATTGTTCTGTTGTCTTTATCTTTAGTTCCTATACGGAAGATATCATTCACCTCGTGGGGTTGTAGGGGTAAATTAATAACGGAGGCGACCTTGACAACAGATTTTAATAGGTTATCTTTGGACTCTGGTTTGGTCACAGGGATATTCTTTAGTTCCACACAGGATGATCTAGCCCCACACTCTAGTTTTTCTATTCTTTCTTCGAAGTTTTGAAAACATACAATGTTCGATTTACGTTCCTCATCCAGCTGGGTTTCGAGTAATTCGATTTTAGATTTTAAACTATCATAATCTTGAGATAGGAATGTTACCGATGATTGAATTTGAGAGTTTTGGAGCTTTATTTCTTCCATACCCTCATATATCTTTTCGATTTTTTTACTGTGTTCGTCTTTGAACTCCTGGAACATAGTTTTAATTTCTGTCATGAAAATAGCAACCTGGTTGTCCGGATCCAATCCCGATTCAGTGCATTTTCGTTTATTCCGTTGCGTGATGTTTGGGAAACTGGATTCATCAGCGATTGATTGGCCTTTTTTGGTCATATCCGGTTCCGATGAGCTGTGGTGTAGTGGAGTTGCTGGCGCTGTGAGCATAACATTAGTAGGCGTCGACGGTGGTGATCGATTAATCGGCATGATTGACAACCGATTATTATCTTTGCAGCACGATGAAATACGAATAAAAATACAGAAAGTTGTACAAAAAGTGTACGTTTGTAGAAACACTTTTTGTAAAACGTTGGATTTGAACTTGCGCACTCTTGCACGACAAGCGGAGAATACGGCCGCTAGACCAAACACGCTTAACAAACACGATTGAAATAGGTAATCGGTTGCTCAAAATGAGTTGTCGAGGTGCGAAGTGTGTAACCTTGACACGAGCCAGCGGTCGCCGGACCTTTCACTTTTGCAAGTCACAAGTCGTTTGACACAACACTTCACCTTTGTTTATATTTGTTTTTGCTCCAATAACACATCAAATCATCACGTACAAATTTGATTTTACACTGATTTACTGTTGATACTATTGTTCATGTGATATTATGTGTTTAAAGTCAGTAGACACATTATTTACTTGATTTTTAAATAAAACTTAGCGAGCACTCAAAAGCACGACTGCTCGCCGCGACGATCGGGACGGGGGGATAGTCCTCGCGCGCCTGCATGAATGGCGCTACACCGGGGGGTCACTCCGTTGCCTCGGCAAATTGCTGCGCAGCGGACTGACCTCCGGTGCGATCTCATGGCGACATGGAGACAGCGACTGTCGCAACCTCGTGCAGGGCACGCCACGATAGTGGCGATAAGTCCCCTCTTTGAGGAGTGGTTAGAGAGACGCCACGGCGCCCTCACCTTCCGTCTGACGCAGGTCCTCACCGGACATGGCTGTTTCGGGAGGTACCTGCACCGAATCAGGCGGGAGGAAACGCCCGGATGCCACCATTGTGAAGATCGGCCGGAGGACACGGTGGAGCACACCGTTGAGGTGTGCCCCGCTTGGGCAGAGCCCCGCCGTGTTCTCGTAGCGGCAATTGGCGGCGGCGACCTCTCGCGCCCGGCCCTGGTGCAAGCCATGGTCCGGTGCGAGGAGGAATGGGACGCCGTCGCCTCCTTCTGCGAAGCAGTGATGCTAGCGAAGGAGGCGGCGGAACGCGAGAGGGAGAGAACCTCTCGTCCCAGCCGCCGCGGTAGGCGCTCCGGGCGTCGGGGGCCACGTGATGACTTCCGGCCACCGTAGACGCGGGCCTGTGGACGGTGAGTGATGGGCTAGCTCGCTGTCCGGCCGTCTTATGACGACAACAGGCCGTGTCGACGGCGCGTTCGTGTTCCACGCGCGCCTCAAAGAGATGTCAGCAACATGGAAGGGGCCCGCAAGGGCCGACGCCCGGTCAGGGCTGCGGAATGTTGTAAGAGATCCCGCACCCTCGACATATAGGGCTAAGAAGGAACATGGGTGGTTTTTAGTCAGTAGCAGTCTGACACTCCCTTTCACTCTGCCCAAGAGCGGGAGAGGGGTTATTAGATGATTTCCCACCCCCCAAAAAAAAAAAAAAAAAAGTACGGTAGCGGGTAATAACTAATAAGCGCTGCTTCTTTTTTGTTGTTGAAATTTAACAGTATTTCAGAATAAAACCCTTAATTCAATACAAATAAAACAGAATCACCCGACTACGCACACAGCGACAATGCAGCTGAGCTGTGTGCGTGAGTGTCGACGTCTTACCTACGAAATGCAAGCCGCGTGCGCTCGAGCGCGACCGAGCCATGACCGGTAGCAATCATTTTACCTAATTTTATTTCGAAAACCACCTACATTATTGTCATAAATTTCGCTTAATAACTAACTCATTTTTGAGCATCATTGGAATACGGATTAATCTTACTAATTACAGTAATACTAGTCGCCAAAGAAAAGTTCACTGACCTGATATCAGGTGATTAATAAAATGTTAGTTTTGCTTTATCCTTCAACCTAAAGTTTTCGTAGTGATTTTGTTTTTATTTGTGGATTAACTCATTTTTGAGCATAATTGGAATACGGAAATCTTACTAATGACAGTAATACTAGTGCGCCAAAGAAAAGTTCACTGACCTGATATAATAATAATAATAATAATAATAATTTATTTATTTCAAAATGGAATTGCAAAGTTTACAGATATTGCATTTAGGTATACACTTTTCGGTTCAATTTTACAATAAAAACGGGTGAAGTACTGTTCTCCTAGATAGGCTAATATTTAGCCTGTGTTAAGGAGAGACAGTGCCGGTCCCCTGAATTGCGGATTATTATAAAATATTATGGGTCTAATCACAAAATTTTGAATTTCAAGTTTGAAACAGCATCTGGACATAAGTGTAGTTACTGCACAATAGTTATTCCATAATAAAAAATAGGATTCAATTCATTCACTTATGTAAACAACAATTCTCAGAGACAATACATAGGTAATTGTGATAAAAGACAACAATATTCAATAAATTCAACAACAATTAAAATCACATTCAATTCAAAATCAATATCAGAATTAAAAACAAAATCTAATCAAAGACGAGATTAAAATCAAACCAAAATTATAAACGAAATTAAAATAAAAACAAATCAATACGTAAGAAAAAAAAAAAATTAAAAATTATAATATATTCATTATTATTTATGGAAGACATATCTAGAGTGTGTACGTCTGTGTAGGTGCATTTTTGTGTTAAGTGCGTTTAAGTTTGAAGAGTATATGAGTGAATAATAATAATAATAATAATAAGCTAGCAACACCAACGTCAACATAGTTGTCATACAATTTCTTCGTCCAATTTTATTTAATTTAAATATATATTCTGTTTTATTTTCAAAGTTTGGGACCAACATTTTCATCATTATTTAAAATATTATCATTTCTATCACAATACAATAAAATGAGACAAAATTTAAGGAAATACCATAGAAGAAAAATAAATGACATATGTCAGCCCAAAATTGCCAAAATAAATGTGAAGAAAATTGTTATAGTATGATCAAGATATTATGTTGACAAGATCTGCAGCTGCAGCAAGACGTGCACGCCCACCATCCCCGGACTCGTCGCTCAGCTCCGCCTCGCCGCCGCCGGAACCCAGCCCCATCGTGAGTGCTGTGACACCGACCGCGGCAGTCGCGTCGAGCTCGAGCGACGAGTATTTCTCGCTGTCCCCGACACCACCACCTGCTCGGCGACGGAGAGGACGCCGGCCGCCGGACGGCTTAGGACCTCGAGGCCCACCGGCTTCTGATAGGGTCCCAGCTCCCGGCGGAAGTGTGCAGCGCATGCGATGGACGCAATCCATCAACGAGAACGTCATGCGCTCATACTATGGGGCTACAGAGGGAGGAAACAACCTGACCGCGTACCGTGTTCGGATGCTCTCTCTGTTTCAGGTACTTGAGCCGGCTGTCAACGTATCGGCACAACGACTGTCGGATCAGGTGCGAGTCATCCAGCGTAATCGTATGTTGGATGACACCGTACTTGATCGCTTGCGGACTGAAATGCAGAGTAACCATGTCATTACTACGCCGTCACAGGTTGTGGTACAACCACAGTCTACCACGCCACTTGTGACGGAAAAGGGGTGCGTGGCGCAGGTTATTATAAATAAGACCACGCAACCAGTCTACATAAAGTATATTTAAATTTAAAAAATGGGTGTGGGAAGGTCTACGGACACAAACTCCTAAGGCATCCCTGTGGGATGTGCTGTACTGCCCTGATAGCCGGCGTGGCGATGTTCGCAGCGAGGTGCCACGCTGGATGCGTAGGGGTGATGGCCAGCTCTTCTTTACGTCGGCCCGGCTCGGCCCACGTGGCAAGTATGGCCAACAGGTGGGAAGTCCGATGCCGGCCCGATTTTAGCACGCACGACGGAACCAGCCGCGTAACTACCGCAAACTTGAGGGCGCTCTAGCCGGAACTTTGGACCCTGGAACATGACGTCCAGCGTGTCACGAGATGACCAAAGGCCAACTCCGCTGATTGCGACACCAAGCCAAGCAGAGCGAACAGCAATAATAATGCACTAATGAAGGTGTTGGTGGATTGTCACAATCAGACGGAGTTTACATGTGGGAAGAGTGAAAATAAGGCATGATAGCACATTTTGAGTGTGAAGCACGAAAAAATCAAAATGCATTGAGCTGAAGGCATTAGATTGAAATTAAATACATGAAATAGCGTACACTAAAATAGATCAAATTAAGCATACATGCCAAGTTAACCTATAAGGACAAAGAACACAAAATATACACATATCATGCTATCCAACACTTACCCAGTATGGGGGTTTCAAAGACACCGAATTTAATTGCTCGATGGCGGAGAATTATGTTGATTAGGTAGGCAATTGTTTTAGGCCCGGATAATGGCGAGTTAAGACACGTGTGAAATCACATATAATTTAGATATGGTGAGACGTGTGACCGCTTCGGGAAAAAACCAAAATTCCTAATGTCAAACGAAAAGATCGCGTTGGCAGCGTTGGATAGAGATGGGACATACGCGAGCCCATAGATAAATCCTCACTCGCGCGCCCGATAGTTGATGCATCTTGTGCTTTTAGTAATTACTATTTGCTACCGCACTACTTGTAATTTTCTATGGTTATTATATTTTGACGTCTGCGGTTCCTTGACAGGTGGGTGAAAGTAAACATTGGAATGTTGCTGTTTTTATTGTTAATTTAGTTTATATGTTTTGTTTTGTGCAAAATGTAACGTGCGACGTTACAGTACCCCGCCGCTTGGTGAGGGTTTTTACCTCAGTAAAAATCCTTTGCTCCTATTATACCTCCATCTGAATTACGACCCCTTGTATTCTTCATCATTCATCCATCATATCTCATATTCGTAATCTTTGCATACTGGCAGACTACCTTAACAAGAGGTGAGTCCGCGCCCTAGCAGCTATGTGAGAGTTCCATGTCCGTAGTTGACTTGTTACTCGCGCAAAACAGACGTACATTCGGCTTTAAGGAAGCAAAGAACCTACTGGGTTTATACTATTGAAATGGATTTAGGCTTATTTAAGGAGTATCTACCCGCTCCTGCATTGGCTTATTTAAAGAGTTGCAACCGCTCTTAAATATTAACTCCCGGTAAGTAAAACGTACCGAGTTGGCAACAATCAATCCAGAGGTTCCGATAATATGAGGAGAGACCACGGGTAAGGCACGTGACAGAATCAAGTGAGCGTGGTTCTCCATCGGGGCTGAATAAAGAGGCCGAAAATATTTATTCACTGTGTTATTCAGTGCCTTAAATATAACTAAGTTAAAAAAAAAATTGTGATTATTTATTGACTCCTACTAATTTCAAGTCCTTAATATGCCAGGAACCCAAGTCTTTGCCTTTCATGTCCTGAAGAACGTAGACCAATGGTGATTTCTTGGCTATGACTTTTGCTTTAATAAACTTGGGAGCTAACTTTTTCGAGAACCTGTTCCCCTTGTCACTCAAGAAATAAGCGCGTTTCATGACCACGTCGCCAACGTTAAACTCGGCAAATTTTCGACGCAAGTTGTAGTGCGAGGTGTTCTTGACATGAGCCTGCCATAGTCTGGATTGCACCGTATCGAAAACGCTAGAAAGGCAACCTAAGTTTTCGGCGTATGCATCACGTGGCAAAAACACTATTTCGTTGCCGAGGTCGTTGTCCGTGTAATGAGTACCGCAGGTTACAAGTTCGCGACCGAAGACTAGGAAAGCTGGAGTAAATCCAGTGGCCTCGTTAACGGAGCTATTCATGGCAAATTGCACCTTTGGGATATATAAGTCCCAGGATCTGTGATCATCATCCACATAAGTTGAAATACACGTTATTATTGTTCTATTGTAACGTTCCACCAAATTGACCTGAGGGGTATATTTTGGGGTGTAAAATACGTTTGGAATAGCATATTTCTTAAACAAGGCATCTGCGACCTTCCCTGTGAATTGGGTACCGTTGTCCATCAATATCGCTTGCGGTACGCCGTGAACAAGAAACACGGATTCCTCTAAGATTTTGGTAATGATCTCAGCGGTAGCTCTTTTAATTGGATATATTAAGCAATATTTTGAAAAACAACATGTAATAACTAATATGTAACTATTTTGCTTCCGCGAAGTTGGAAGTGGTCCCATGAGATCCATTGATAACATTTGGAATGGTCGTGAACAATCTTTTGGACGTCCCATTTC
The DNA here is from genome assembly GCA_932274075.1 of Diarsia rubi. Lineage (NCBI taxonomy): Eukaryota > Metazoa > Arthropoda > Insecta > Lepidoptera > Noctuidae > Diarsia > Diarsia rubi. Next base: position 19,220,758 of record OW026413.1, read on the forward strand.
TCCCAGTGTCTGGTGATTTTGAGACTTGTAGGCTAAACATTTGTCGCAAGTACTTATGAATTTGACTACTGACTGGTACATGCCTGGCCAGTAGTAGCGTAAAGCAAGACTACGGTATGTTTTAAATATGCCCATATGACCAGCCGTAGGCACTGAATGGTTTTCATTAACGATTTGCTCACGTAATTCGGTTGGCACGACCTCCTTCCACGCGAATTCTGAAGTTAAATTGTACTTATTCTTCGATAGTCGATATAACGCGTTATTTTTAACAATATAGTTTTTAAATTTAGTAGGATCAATTAGGCAACCGTCATAAATATTCCTGTACCAAGAGTCTTTAGTGTCCAAATAAGAGTTGGAAGTACTAATGGCACTAATAGGGACGATCCTAGATAAGGCATCTGGTATGACGTTATCCACGCCACGCCGATGTTTAAGAACAAAATTAAATGCTGATAAACGAACTCCCCAACGAGCTAACCGACCCGTTGGGTTGCTTATAGAGAGAAACCACTTGAGCGCGCTGTGGTCAGTATAAACAGTGAACTGTTGACCATTTTCGATGTAACAACGCCAATATTCTAGGGCGGTTACGACGGCCAGCGTCTCGCGTTCGGTAATGCTGTAATTTTTCTCAGCCCCGGTCAATGACTTACTCATGTAGGCAATTGGATGTTCCTTTCCATCAATTGTTTGGGTGAGCATTGCGCCGAGGCCAAAATCGCTTGCATCCGTATGCACCTCAAACGGTTTATTGTAATCTGGACATGATAAGACTGGGGCTGACACTAGACTTTCCTTCAATTTCTGGAAAGCGGCGTCGGCCTCTTGGGTCCATTTAAATGGCGGGGTACCCTTCTTTGTTGATGTTAATTTGTTTAAGGGACCAGCTATAGTACTAAAGTTGGGAACGAAACGTCTGTACCAGGTCGCCGTACCTAGAAAACGCTTAAGTTCTTTCTTATTGGTTGGTGCTGGATATTTTAGTATAACATCAACTTTGGAAGGATCGGTCCGCAAACCTGAAGCATCTACTACGTAGCCTAAATATTTTAATTGCGAACTAAAAAAATTACATTTCTCAAGGTTAATGGTTAAGTTCGCCTTTTTGAGCTTTTCTAGTACCCGTAAAAGTAAGTTCACGTGACTATTGAAATCGCTACTAATTATTATAATGTCATCTAGATATGCGAAGACTTTAAGATCAAATTCAGAGAACAGCAGGTCAACTAGACGCTGTTGAGTGGCCGGGGCATTCGTAAGACCAAAAGCAGTCCTTTTAAAGCGAAAGGTGCCCCTGCCTGGAACATAAAATGCTGTTTTATCGCGATCTTCCTCAGCTATCGGTATCTGCCAAAAAGCTTTCGATAGATCTATGCTGGAAAGATAACGCGCGTCTCTGAGGTTATCTAGTATCTCCGAGATATAGGGTAAGTTGTAAGCATCGCGTTTAGTGACTGAATTTAGCTTTCGACTATCTAAACAAAATCGAGGTTGACCGTTTTTCTTGGTGACAAGGAGAACTGGAGATGACCACGCACTTTCGCAAGGCTCGACAACGTCGAGGGAAAGCATCTCGTCCACTTGTTCTACCAGGATGCGTTGTTTTTCAGGAGATAGTCGATAATAACGCTGACGAATTGGTTGACTTTCACCTGTATCAATGTGGTGAGTTATTAGATCGGTTACTCCTAGACCCTTGTGCTGTGATGAAATGCTTTCAAACTGTTTAATTACACTATCAGCCAAATCCTTTTGTGACTCCTCTAAGTTATTGTAACCCGTAATTGTGGTGCGATTGCAGCTCTCTAGAGTACAGTTTTCCAATGAGTTGTTTGAAATCATTACACTACCAACATACTTGGGACATAATTCAAATTTTCGCCAGAAATCCACACCTAGAATGAGATTTGTATTGATATCTGGTATTACAAAAGCTTTGAGAATGTGGAATTGATTTTCAAAGTGAACTGGGATATGAATGTAACCGATACTTTGTAAATTTTGTCCGCCTGCTGCCCTAACTGCAATGCAGTCGTCCGTGATAAGAGACATACCCCGGTCCAATAAAACCGTATGAGCACCGTTGCCCAAAATTGTGACGGCCGAACCTGAGTCCAAGAGTCCAGTGGCTGGAACTCCTTCTATCTGCACTGATACGTAAGGTCTGTTATCTAAATTAACTTTTCTATCGAGAATTGTGTGAACTTTGTAAGACTTGTGGAACCATTTAACTGTGTGCAACCACTTTTCCCAGTCTTGTCTGTCAAAGTTGTTTACCACACAATTCTCGGCGATTAGTTTTTTTTCTTAGTTGAACTGTTCTTACTACATTTCTTGCAAGCTGGACGTTTTATGTCTTTCTGGCCGCAGCCAAAACAAAAGATCTCGTCAGTCTTTACCGTACAATTCCTGTAAGCATGCTCGTTACTACGACAACGTGGGCAATAAGGAATCTTCTTATGTGAACCTTTATCTATGGCATGAACATAGTTTGGGGATATGGAGGAATCGTTACTGTTATTTGTAACTGTTTTATTATTAATAATATCCTTTTGATCGTGTTTATTGAACTGATTAAACCTTTTATTATAATTATTGTTTCCTTTATTATCCGTTGAAAATCCTGAATAAGCAAACTCGGGTGCTAAAGTATTTGATGAGGGACTTGGTGGTTCTCTGAATTGAGCAAGGCGCGATTGTATGTTTTCGTAATTACGACAAAGAGTCCTTAGCTGTTCGATTGATTTTATTTCGGCCACTGACGATAAGATGTTAGCATAGCATGGACGGATGTTATGTAGAAGAAGTTCTAGTTTATCTTCCTCAGATAGTGCTTTTGTCAACCTCGAAAACAAGCCTGTCATTATTGACAAGTAAATAACTATATTTTCTGACTCCCCTTGTGTTCGCGCTCTGATTTCAGTTAAGAGTCTATAATCATAGTCTGACTGATCAAAGTCGCGTTTTAATAAATTTGCAAGTTCATCCCAGCTAGATACTGAATCTCTAATACTTCTGTACCAGTGGAGCGCGCCGCCAGTAAAAATCTCGGTCGCGTGAGTGAGGATTTTATCCGTTGGTATTCCTTTGGCGTGACAAAGTTCATTTACCCGCTGTAAGAAGGAACGTACGCAAGAATTTCCCTCGAATTTTAATTTTGCAAATTTATGTTGCCCACCATCGCATGACACCGTCACGTGAATTGGAGAAGTCAAGTTATGTGTAGATGGAGGTTGATTGCTAACTGGTGATAAGGGGTCAGAAGCTGATGCGAGCAGCTCACTTGATTTCACCAACATCGACTTATATAAGTTTACACACTCATCGTACTCCGTTTTGTTAACACTTCCACAAGTTATTCTATTTATTCTGTGGTAAGCATGATTTAAAAGATTTTGAATTTTCAGTAGTGACTGTTTATCTGTAGTTGATGATTCTAAATTAGCAGCTGCCTTAGTTAAAACCTCTAAAACTCCACTTAAATCTACCGATACTTCGAATGGACTCGTAAGAATGTCCTCAGAAGGAAACATTGGTCCGCATTTTGCAATCTGTTTCCGCAATTCCTGAACAGTAGTGGCGGGTGTTTCTCCTCTGATAGCTACTTCGTATTCGAGCTCTGCCTTTTGCAACGACATGAATTTTACCGGATGTGCCATATTGAATGTAGTTTAAACAAGAAAAATTTGTTGTTACTTCAAATTGAGTTTAAATGTATAAATATTAAGTTATCCGTAAGACTGGAAAGTGTTGGATAGCAATCAGCAAGGTATGATGAGCGTCAATTACTCCGACTGTTACAAAATAAACTGAAATTAAACGTCTTGGTTGTTGTCCGTGTGAAGTGAAGGAAGCTACGTTACAAAAGAAAAGGAAAAAAAAAAAAAAAAAAAAAATTTTTTTTTTTTTTTTTGAAAAGGTTTGAAGTTAGTAAACTAAATTTAAATTTTTTTTTTTTTTTTTTTTTTTTTTTTTAAAAATGCGTTCTTCCTAAAAATAACAATTAAAATAACAATTATATTGCAACGGAAAAAATACCCACAAGGTTACCCTAAGGAATATGTGACCGTAAAACCACGTTTTTGGGCGCCAATGTGACGGAAAAGGGGTGCGTGGCGCAGGTTATTATAAATAAGACCACGCAACCAGTCTACATAAAGTATATTTAAATTTAAAAAATGGGTGTGGGAAGGTCTACGGACACAAACTCCTAAGGCATCCCTGTGGGATGTGCTGTACTGCCCTGATAGCCGGCGTGGCGATGTTCGCAGCGAGGTGCCACGCTGGATGCGTAGGGGTGATGGCCAGCTCTTCTTTACGTCGGCCCGGCTCGGCCCACGTGGCAAGTATGGCCAACAGGTGGGAAGTCCGATGCCGGCCCGATTTTAGCACGCACGACGGAACCAGCCGCGTAACTACCGCAAACTTGAGGGCGCTCTAGCCGGAACTTTGGACCCTGGAACATGACGTCCAGCGTGTCACGAGATGACCAAAGGCCAACTCCGCTGATTGCGACACCAAGCCAAGCAGAGCGAACAGCAATAATAATGCACTAATGAAGGTGTTGGTGGATTGTCACAATCAGACGGAGTTTACATGTGGGAAGAGTGAAAATAAGGCATGATAGCACATTTTGAGTGTGAAGCACGAAAAAATCAAAATGCATTGAGCTGAAGGCATTAGATTGAAATGAAATACATGAAATAGCGTACACTAAAATAGATCAAATTAAGCATACATGCCAAGTTAACCTATAAGGACAAAGAACACAAAATATACACATATCATGCTATCCAACACTTACCCAGTATGGGGGTTTCAAAGACACCGAATTTAATTGCTCGATGGCGGAGAATTATGTTGATTAGGTAGGCAATTGTTTTAGGCCCGGATAATGGCGAGTTAAGACACGTGTGAAATCACATATAATTTAGATATGGTGAGACGTGTGACCGCTTCGGGAAAAAACCAAAATTCCTAATGTCAAACGAAAAGATCGCGTTGGCAGCGTTGGATAGAGATGGGACATACGCGAGCCCATAGATAAATCCTCACTCGCGCGCCCGATAGTTGATGCATCTTGTGCTTTTAGTAATTACTATTTGCTACCGCACTACTTGTAATTTTCTATGGTTATTATATTTTGACGTCTGCGGTTCCTTGACAGGTGGGTGAAAGTAAACATTGGAATGTTGCTGTTTTTATTGTTAATTTAGTTTATATGTTTTGTTTTGTGCAAAATGTAACGTGCGACGTTACACACTTATTTGTGAAAACGACGTGAGTAGTGACATGGTTACTAACGTAAGTATCCAGTGCAGTGAGGAAATGAGGAGTACTTTGGAGGGTGCGATCAGAGAATATAAGTTCATGACACCCGAACGTAGACCACGCTTACCTCGTTTGCCCATGCATAACAGAAATAGGGCGCTGGTGGCTGTTCTGGATTCGCAGTTGTCAAGCTTTTTTGATAACTGCGATAACCTCAGTGATGCTCATTCAATCCTCTATTGCGCGGCTGTAACGGCATGTCGTGTAGCTCATGTCAAATTTCCGGATGACAGAGCTACACGACCGAAACCAGCCGTACCGGCATGGCAGTATAGGATTGAACGACGCATTGCTGGGGCCAGGGCGTTCATCGGCAAACTAATCTGCTTCCGGGAGGGCAACAATCGCCCTCGAGTGATGCGCTTTGTGAGACGGGCGTTTACGGGGACTGATATCAGTCCTCAAGACTACATGTCCCGTGTCACAGAGCGCATCGACTTCTGGAAGCAGAAAGTGTATGCATGGGCAAACCGTATTCGTAGGTATAAGCGTCGGGTGGAACGGTACACTCTAAATCGCACCTTCCAAAGCGATGAAAGGTGGGTTTACAGAGCATGGGAGCGACCGGACCAAGGTGTGACTGACACGTGCCTACCGGATGATAACGCCATGTGTTCATTTTGGCGTAACATCTGGTCGGTACCTGTCAGTCATACCGAGGGTGAGTGGACTCGGGACGTCGAGCGAGCATGCGATCCAATAACAGAAATGGGGGCAATAACGATCAGCCCCCAAGATGTAGGTTGTGCAGTTCGTCCGTTGCCAAATTGGAAATCACCAGGACCGGACGGACTGCACAACTTCTGGATTAAATGGTTCACAAGATCGCATGCTTGCTTGGCAACCCTATTCCAGTTAGCCTTAGAGTCAGGGTCGCTACCAGAGTTCCTGACGACTGGAATAACTCACCTGCTCCATAAATCGGGTAGTACTGCGGAACCCAAAAATTATAGACCGATTACGTGTCTTCCAACGGTCTATAAAGTTCTTACCTCCATTTTGAGAGCTAAAATAAATAAACATATTAACGAGAATTCTATTATGTCTGCTTCTCAAAATGGATGTAAGAACGGGTCCCGTGGTACTAAGGAGTTACTCCTCATTGATATGGCCATTAGTCAACAGGTTCGCCGTTTCCGAAAGGATCTGTCGACATGTTGGATAGACTATAAGAAGGCCTATGACTCGGTGCCACATACATGGCTCATAAGGGTGCTAGAGTTGTATAAAATTGATACAACCCTGCGCACCTTCCTGATGTCGTGTATGAGGCAATGGAGGACAGTCCTTCGCTATCCAGGATGTCGGCAAATCCATAGGAATAGTGAGCCGGTAAGAATAGAGCGGGGTATATTTCAGGGCGACAGTTTGAGTCCACTTTGGTTCTGCTTAGCCTTGAATCCTCTTAGCACGCTGCTGGAGGATTCAGGTCTAGGCTATCGGTTGAAAAGAGGTGGTCAGGTTATATCTCACCTCCTTTACATGGATGACCTGAAACTCTTTGCCCCCAACGATTTGCAACTGATGGAGCTATTGAAGGTCACTGAAACTTTCAGTAACGCCATCAGGATGGAATTCGGTGTGGACAAATGTGCGATCATGCATGTAAAGCGAGGGGGGATTGTGGAATCTGTGGGAACCCAGCTCACAGATTCCATAAATCTTAGATCCCTCTCAGCAACCGAAACCTATAAGTATTTGGGTATGTCGGAAGCACTGGGCATCAACGTTGCCGACATGAAACAATCGTTGAAGGAGCGCTTCTTTGGCCGCCTGAGAAAAGTATTTAATAGTCTTTTATCAGGCGGAAATAAAGTGCGAGCCTTCAACGGTTGGGTCATGCCGGTTTTGATGTACTCTTTCGGTATACTCAAATGGACTCAAACAGAGCTAGACGCCCTGGATAGGCGGGTCCGTACATTGTTGACGACATATCGAATGCATCACCCACGTTCTTCGGTTATGAGACTGTATATCCCACGGAAGTGTGGAGGTCGAGGCTTTTTAAATGCTAAGACTCTTCATAATCGTGAGATATGCAGTCTCAGGGAATATTTCCTAGAAACCGACATGGGGATGCATCGAGATGTTGTAGCAGTGGACAGGGGCCTTACCGCGCTCTCCTTGACTAAAGAGAATTGGCGCAAACCTGTAGTGCTTGACACTAACGACCGCATGGAGGTATGGCAGAGTAAGGAGCTTCACGGACGCTTTTTCCGGGCCCTACACGGGCCTGATGTAGACTTCCTAGCGTCCGTGGCCTGGCTACGTTCCGGGGAACTCTTCGGAGAAACCGAAGGTTTTGTCTGTGCAATTATGGACGAAGTTATGATGACCAATAACTACCGGAGATTTATTGTGAAGGACGGTACGGTTGACATATGTCGGGCATGCCACCGTCCGGGTGAATCAATCCGTCACATTATCTCCGGGTGTTCTCGTCTGGCTAACGGAGAATATTTACATAGACACAACCTTGTAGCCAGGATTATCCATCAGCAACTTGCTCTGCAGTACAACCTTGTGGAATCAGAAGTGCCGTACTACAGATATGTGCCCGACCCAGTTCTCGAAAATGGCCATATCACACTGTACTGGGATCAATCCATCATCACTGACAGGACTATTATAGCTAATAAACCTGATATAGTGGTGGTGGATCGATCAGAGCGGCGCGCAATGATCGTTGACATAACCGTCCCGCATGACGAGAACCTCGTGAAAGCCGAGAAAGATAAGCAAATCAAGTATCTTGACTTGGCTCGCGAGGTTGTCGACATGTGGGATGTGGACTCAGCGATCATTGTACCGATAGTCGTTTCAGCCAATGGCTTAATAGCCAAGAGCCTCGACCAACACCTGAGGAGGCTCTCGTTAGGCAGCTGGATCAAGGGCTTGATGCAGAGAGCGGTACTCCTGGACACGGCACGCATTGTTAGGACGTTCCTTTCTCTGGAGCCCTGACCGCCGGTAGCTTGGACCCTGTTCCCGATACCGGTGGGCTACAATTTTTTATATTTTTAAATGTTTTTTTATTGTTTTTTTTTTGTAAAGAATATTTAAAAATGTAATAAGTTTGTGACAAAATAAATAAAGGGAATAATAATAATAATAATTTATTTATTCTTTAAAATTAGACACAATAATGTTGAACAGTTTTAAATGCAGTTAGAATTAAGTACGATACATAATATGAGCAACTGTGCCCGAGCTAGGCTGAGCCTGTATTTCAGGTCACAGTTCTCTTCCCAGTGTTTTGGGCGGTATTAACAATGGTTGTACATTTAATTTCATTTCATTTAGCCGATTTCTAAATAAAAACATTATATATTATTAATTTCCAATAAAAAGTTAGTTTGGTGATTGTGAGTGTCGTGGTGTGGGTGTGTATTGTATTGTGAGTGCTGTGTTGTAGGTGTCTGTGTGTGTTGTGATGATTGTGTGTCTAGTGTTTGTGTTGAGTTTTAATACAATTTGTTTATTTTATCTTAGTGTTTTTAGAAGATCCTCAGTGGTTTGGTAATCACATGTAAGCAGAAAGTTTAATAATTTGGCTTTGCATTCCTGTTTGTTTAGTGTGTAGAAGTTGAGTGTAGTATTAAGTTTGTTGTAAAGAAAAGGACCGCAAAAGCAAAAGAACCTATGTGTATACATGTGTTTAAACTGAATGGATCGTGATGCTACAGCATTGCGACGTCGTTTTAGCACAATACTCCGGTCTAATGGTGTAAGAGTGTGTTGTTTGAGGATGGTAGACATGATGAAGTGTTGGCGGACGGTAAGTAATTTCCAGGACTCGTATAATAAATATGTAGGGTAATATATGGGTCGAAAGGAGCCTACTTTAAGGACTGCCCGTTGAGCTATCTCTAGTGGAAGAAGAGTGGTCTTCGCAGCTCCACCCCAACATATAATGCAATATGTTAGTATCGATTGGCATAGTGCCTTATAAACTTTTCTTAGTATCGTAATGTCAGCCACATGTCGTAAGTTTTTAAAGACATATATTAATTTTCTCACCCTAGACTGAAGCAAAGCTATATGCGCATTGAAATTCAGAGATGAGTCTAAAACAACGCCCAAATATTTCACCTCAGATCTCCTAAGCAGAGAAGGACAAGTACAGGTACAGCTACAGTTTTTTGTGTGAATATCAGCAGAGTGTGATATCAGGGTTAGTTGTGTGGGAGGTTTACTAGGATATCTGATGTAGAATGGCATGTACAAAGTTTTCTCTGTGTTTAGGGTAAGAATATTTTGCTTCAGCCACTCAGACACCCTATCAAAGCCAGTTTGTGCAAGTCTAAAAGTTTTGTCCCACGTATCAGCAGAGAATAACAAAACCGTATCATCAGCATAAGATATTATAATGCCCTGGTCCAATTTTAAGCCACATAGGTCATTCAAATAAATTAAGAAAAGTGTGGGTCCTAGCACTGAACCTTGTGGGACACCAAAAGAGATAGGAAGATCTGTGCTAATGTAAGAGTCTATTTTCAGGCATTGTTTACGACCGCTTAGGTAATCCTGAAACAATTTGAGCTGCAAACCTCTTATTCCAAGACGTTCCAATTTAGCAAGTAGACGCGGGACGGACACCGTGTCGAACGCCTTGGCAAGGTCTATGAAGATGCCAAGTGCTTTATTGCCATCATCAAGATTCCTAATAACATAGTCAGTAAGTTTATGCACTGCATCTTCGGTTGACTTACCAGAGCGGAAACCAAACTGAGAAGAGGAGATTAAATTATTGCTTTCAAGATACCCAACAAGTGTATTATTAATTATTCTTTCTAGAATCTTAGAGAGAGCTGGTAGTATAGCAATAGGCCTGTAGTTACAAACATTGTGTTTATCACCTGACTTAAAAATAGGTACAACAATGGCTTTTTTAAGCACGTCCGGAAAAACACCCAGCCCAAGGCAAGCATTGAATATGTGACACAGAGGCTGAACAATTATGTATTTAATGGCTTTAAGTAAGCTGTTGGATATTTTATCATGTCCGACTGCGCTTGAGACTTTAAGTCCATTAATCAGTGTCAGAATCTCATGCTCATCTGTGTCTAACAATACAAACGAAGCATTATTGGTGTGATTTGAGACAGGAATATCAGTTGGATTTTGAACTACTGTTGAGTTAAGATGTTTATTGGCCAGTGAACTACCAACATTGGCAAAGTAATCATTTGCCTGGTTTATAGATGTTTGAGGACACTCACCGAGAAGGCTGGAGGAGCCCGATTTTGTTTTGTTTGTGTTGGTAATGGTTTTGATTACTTCCCAAAGCTTCTTATTGTTATTGCTATTTTTGTCCAATTCAGTCTTGTCATGTTCCCTCTTGAGTCTTTTTAACAAATTATTACAATGATTTCTATACCTAGTGTATGTTAGTTTTAGTATTTCATTATCGGGTGATGTCTGTGATTTTTTATGGAGGCGATCCCTATTTGCAATACACCTAAGCAATCCCGGTGTAATCCACGGTCTAATTATTAGTTTTTTACGAGCAATCTTAACAATCGTGGTATTTTCATTAATTGCATCCTGTAAGGTCTTAACAAGTCTGTCCATAGCCTGATTGGGATCTTCCATATCGCGAATGAAGCCAAAGTCTATATTCTTCAGTTGTTCAGAAATAGCTGCGATGTTAAGTGTAGTCATATGAGATTGATGATGTTTTTTATTTTGAACTTGATAAAGACAGAGTAGTACCGCGTTGTGATCTGTGACTGTGGAATTTAAGACAAAAGTATGCGATTTAAATCTTGTTTTAAGCAGGACGTGATCTAGGCAGGTTTTACCTTGCCTTGTGGGAAAAGTGTGGGCAGGCAAGAATCCTTCAAAAGCTGTTGCGTTAAGGTATTCTGGTGCTTTGTTGTCGTGCGATTGTGTTGTAATGTCTATGTTCAGGTCTCCAATTATAGCAGCAGATTTAATATTTTTTAAGGTAGTCAAAGTTGAGTTAAGGGATGATAAAAAAGGAGTCAAGTTGTTGTATGATGGTGAGCGGTACATTGCGATTATAGCTGTGTCATTATTTATCGTTATTATTAAACAGTTGCTATCCAAAAATGGTGGTTCAGTTATATTTACATTAAGCGATTCTTTATAATAGATTGTAATTCCATCGTTCTGGTTTTTATAATTCCGTGTTATGTGATACTTATAGCCAGGTAGGTTTGGTATTGTAAGATTGCACGATAGCCAGCACTCTGTTAGTATGATAACGTCGCACTCCATTTTCAATCTATGCAATAGGACAACTAGTTCGTCAAAATTACGAGAAATACTTCGAATATTTTGGGTTAGTATTTTTATGTTTGTTTTACTGTGTGAGACAAAACGATGACAGTCTTCAGCATCACAAACTCTGGAGTCTGATATGGTTAGGTCATCAATTTCTACGTCGGTATTAGCCATTTGTTACAATAAAAAATAAAGTGGACATAGAAATAATTGGCCCGAAATAACAGCAAATGCATAAACATTGAGGTGTGATTATCAGAATGTTAACGCTTGAGTCATAAAGCGAGCGCGTACCACTTCCGTATAGATACAGATAGGTAGTGGTGTAATGTTTAGGCGTGCATAAGATACTAAACGTTGAGAGGGAGTTCATTAAAGCTTGTAGTGTCATACTCATTCCTGTATAGCATCCTTTGCTCGCGCTAATTATGTGGTTATTAGCATTATGAATTAAGATGAGGCACGGAAAAACAGTATTTATCTTGATTTGACTGGTTTTACTAGTGTGTGTAGTAATATAAAGTGTAAAATATCTGTGAATAATTAAGGATATCGCCAGAGGCATATACGAAGAAAGTGAGGTTATGACGCGTACTAGTGAGCTAACACGGATTAAATACTTGATCCATTTATTGTTTGGGGACGATGTGTTCATTTTCTGCGGTGAGTGAGTCATTATCTTCAGTGGGATAGGGTAAGCAGTGTTAGTGGTGAAGGTATAAGTGTTATTTAAGTGTAATGTTCGTTTGTGTTGTATTTGGTGTTTAGAGTTAGTATTAATGTGTGCTGCTGTACAGACATATTTTTCAATTAAAATTAAGCATGCATAGTTATTATAAAACAGTAAAAATATAACACTCAATGAAAGACAATGCAAAACAAATGACATGTACAAAAGATTGATATTTAGTCAAATATCATTATTTTGATTCTTAAGTTCATTCAAGTGAACTTCGTTTTTGATACGGATGTAGGGTTTTCCTTCAGCTTTGCGTACATAAATATAACCATTTGAGGACCAGACAAACTTATACTCAGCGGTTTTTGCAAAGTCTCGCGCAAGGAATAAAAGACGCTTCATTTTAGCTGTGAGTAATTCTGAGATGTAGATTGGTTGTTTTGAAGTTCGAATGCCCATGTTGGTTGAGTTGAGTTGATCAGTGTGCTGTTTAGAGAGATTATACTTCTTGACTGCTTCTTGAAAATATTGTTTGGTCAAAGTGTTTGTAAATTCAACTGCTACTGTCGAACTGTTTGTGTCTTTCTTAGACGGTAACCTGGCGACATCACGTATATCGTTTCTATTTAATTCCTGATAGTTTACCGTCTTAGCCAAGTTAAAGACGTATCCAAACAGATCCGATTTCTTTTCGTTGTGGACTTTGGGTACATTTCTAACCTCCGTATATGATTTTAAACTCCCAATTTCGAGAGAATCGAGTTTTTCTTCCAGTGCCGATATGTGTAAATGCACTTGCTTACGCTCTCGTTCCAGTTGGTCTATTTTATCTTCGACTGCTTTAACATTAGTTGACAAGTGCGTAATCGAGTTGTCGATATCTATATTAGTTTTCTGTATGTTTTTGTTCTGCTCCTGAATGGATATCATGTATTCCTCCAACTTATCTAGACGATTGTTTTGAGAGACACGGATTTCATTCATCATGGACATTATTTCGTCTTTAAAAATTGAAAAATTATTGTTAGGTGTACAATCCTCATGCAAACGGGGTCTTTTACGTTGTGTTATGTTAGCTGGTGTGCTGATGTCACAGGAATCTATTTTATTCAGATCCGGTGCCGAGGTGGACATATTTGTTAAAGTTAGGTCGTTCGTTTTAGGTGGTGTTCTGTGTGTAGCCATTTTACTTGTAGTAGTCTTCTTAAATAAAGAGTATGATGATCGTAATTAGACGCTTTGGCCCTAGCAGAATACAGCTTTCAGTGGTCTACAGTGGAAACAGATGTACGTACACGATGGTCGAGTTGCGTTGCAGCGCTGCGTTGTAGGTACGTGAAGCATGTATCGGACGTCAGCGGGGTGGTAGGCTGGTTGCGGGGAGCAGGTGACTGTTGTACGATGACTGTCCGTTTGGTAGAAATTTTGGTAGAATATGTTTGGTAGAATATGTGAATAGTGTGCGTGTATGTGTGTGTGTGCGTGCGTGTGCGTGCGTGTGTGTGTGTGTGTGTGTGTGTGTGTGTATGTGTGTGTATGCGTGTGTTTATATGATTACTTTGTGAGGAATAATTCAGTGTCATCATAATATCAGATGATTAATAAAATGTTAGTTTTGCTTTATCCTTCAACCTAAAGTTTTCGTAATGATTTTGTTTTTATTTGTGGATTAAATTGATTGATTTTAAATTTTCCTTCCTACTTAACGGGCTTAGGACCGGCAATAATACCTACCTTAGTTGGTGTACCGATCCACTAAGTCTAAAAATGTTTCTACGTTCGATGGAAATGGAAAGACGTGCTAATTAAGTGTATGTACCTACGTGGTGATACTTTCGACTCTTAGGTATTATTGGCGTAGTTAAAAATTTGAAATCAACTTATTTACACTAATAAAAAATTGAATAAGCTAACAACGTATTTACAAAATGTACAAATAAATAAATTACCTACTTAAGTTACCCGGAGGTATTGTTCAAAGTGGCCACCATCACACTCCTCGCACAATCGAGCACGACGTAGCTGGTTTTCCTTCACCTTACGTAACACTAGCACATTCGTTTTTAAAGTGTCGAAAGCACTAATGATCCTTGCACGTAATTCTGTTACACTTGTCACTTCCTCCGTGTAAACTAACCTTTTAACGTCTCCCCACAAATAAAAGTCTAGAGGCGTTAAGTCCGGAGAGCGCGGAGGCCAGGCCACAGGTCCTCCGCGACCGATCCAGTGGTCACCAAACCTTTCGGTCAAGTACTCGCGTACTTGCCGACCATAGTGAGGGGGAGCACCGTCCTGCTGGTAGTAGAGGTTGCGATGGAGTGCCAGGGGAACATCCTCCAACATATCCTCGATAACGTGACGCAACAGCTCCAGGTATTTGGCACTGTTGAGGTACCCATCAATGAAGTAGGGTCCAAGCACATGTTCCCCTATTATGCCAGCCCACACATTCAGTCCAAACCGCACTTGGAACGCATGCCGTTTGGTTACGTGCGGGTTATGGTCGCGGTGAGCCCACCAATGTTCGTTATGAACATTGTAGACGCCAACTCGAGTAACACTCGTCCGTCCACAGGATGTTGACGTCTTGGTGTTCCAGCAACCAGCGACAAAATGTAATCCGCACGGCATTATCACCTGGGTGAATGTCTTGCCTTGCGGTAGTGGAACGGGTGTTGCAGTTCACGCTTCAGTAGGCGCCACACTGGTGTGGTGCACTCCAAAGTGTTGACCAGCCTCCCTTGTGCTTGCCCGTGGGTCTCGCTGGAAGTACTCCAGGATATCTTCTTGCAAGGCGACAGGCAGGCCTACGCTGCCGCGAGCTTGAGCATGCCGGGGAACGTCAAACTGCCGATGATCCCGCAGTCTTTGCGTAGCAGCCAGCATGACGCTCTGTGATGGGGGTTCCCGATCGGGAAACATTTCGGTGAACATCTGGATGGCTCGTCGTAGGCTGTCTCCACTGATGGCATACAGACGGACCATCTCCACCAACTCGACATTTGAATAGTTGTCCGTCATCTTGCACTACGTCTCAACGATGTACCGAGAAGCGAAATTCGCAAAGCACCCGCACGCTTCAGCGACATCAAACACACTGTTAGTTCCAGAGCCGCGGGGGCGTGGCTAGGAGCGTGCGCGCACCGTGATAGTCTTTTATTAATTATCCTTTCAAAGATTTTCGATAAAGAGGTCAGAAATAGATCGTTTAAGTGCTTCAGGAAAAATGCCCATCTCTAGGCACTTATTAAAAACATGTGAGAGCGGTCCTATTATATTTTTTTTTAATAGTTTAAGTACGTCAGATGAGATTCCATCATCACCAGGAGCACAATTACTTTTTAAACCAAGTATTAATTTTTCAATTCCATCTTCATCAGTGTCAAGGAGAACAAGTGAATTGCCAGTTAAAGTCGTGTGACAATGCGGAACCTATGTAAGGTCATGTAATCCTGTTGGGGGGTTGATTTTTTTAGCTAAATTTTCGCCAATGGTGGCAAAGAACTCATTTGTAGTATTGATAGATTGGTGAGGGGTTGACTCTTTGGAAAGAAGATCTAATGAGTTATCTTTCCTAACGTTCCTATTTGTAATATTATTAACAGCTTTCCATATGTTTTTATTATTATTACCAGCTTCACCGAGTACTAGCCTTTTTTCGTATTCTCGTCTTAACCTATCATAATCTTATTGTAAAAGTTCCGGTAGCGCTTATATGTGATTTCGAGCACTAAATTATCCGGATTTTGTTTGAATTTTTTATGCATACGGTCCTTGTTACGAGAACACCTGATGAGTCCTAGGGTCATCCAAGGTTTTAATATTCTAAACCGATTTGATACATTTATAATTGTCGTGTTAATTTGCTGAATATGTGTTATTTTGGTTATAAATATATCCATGGCATTATTTGGGTTGCTCGCGTTAAAAATGGGTGTAAAATCAATATGCTCACCTGCCAACTTTAGGGCCTCCAAATCAAGTTTAACAATTTGCTTCTTTAATTGTTTGGTGACGTTTTTAATTTCAGCACAGCAAAGTATGGGTGCATGATCAGTAATAAAAGATTCAATTATAAACGTGGTAATTGGTACATTTGTTTTCAAGATTACATGATCAAGACAACTATTTGCACGTGTTGCTGTGTTAAATGCTGGTAAAAGTCCATTAAGGGATAGAAAGTCAAGATAATCCGACAAGAAGCGATCAGAGCTGTTGGTAGCAATATTTATGTTAATGTCGCCTACCATAATAATGCTTTTGAAGTATTGTAACTATCCAATATTTTTTGTAAAGAACTTAAGAAACTATTTATCGTCTTGAAACAAAAAGGGCGGTATACAGCAAAAATTGCCACTTCATTATTTATTTTAATAAGTAGACAGTTTGCCTCCTGTATAACAGGTTCTTCGAGAGAGGCCTTGATATTATTTTTAACAAATACCACCACACCATCATTTTGGTTATAATAAGAAGATGTCGACATACTTAAATATCCATATAATGAAGGGATATTTCGAACGCACGACATCCAGCATTCAGATAGAACTATAACATCACTATCAAATTGTTATCTTTGCAGGAGGATATTCAGGTTATCAATATTAGCATTGAGGCTACGAATATTTTGTGACAATATTTTTAGGTACCTAGCAGTGCAAGATTCAGGTTCACAGCTAATCGTGTCGGATATAGAATAGTTATCAATCTCACATATTCAATCTCTATCGAATAGTAAAATTAAATATCACAGTGGTGTACAACATTACTCCCTGACGTTTGTTTGTAAATATTGTCAAGTAGCTGGTTAGGATACTCGTATATTTTAGTAAGGTGATTAGAACATTACTGTAACAGTAGACGATTTGTTGAGGAAAGTTTTTTGACATTAAAATTATTGTTGGTTTTTATATATTCCCTTGTTTTAATAAAGTTTGTAGTATGAATAACCAGTGAGTTGTGAGTACGTGTGTATGTTTGTAGTGTTGTGTAATTGTGTGTAGTTATATGTATGATTTGGTGAAAGTGTACCGTTTTACATGCAAAATAAAAAATATAGTAATAATTTAAATACAACATTAGAAGTAGTAGTATTGATAAACAATATAAAGTATGATTAAACAGAAAACATATAATTAAGTTAATTGCTATTTTAGCTAGCCCAAAACAGTTTATATGACTACAACAATATGACATTATTATAAGTCATATTTTTTTTAGTAGCTTTTCGAGTTGTTCTTCAGTTTTAATATGAATAGTAGGTTCAAATTCGCCCTTTTTAACTAAAATCTTCCCATTTGAGGTCCAACAATATTTATGTTGATTGTCTTTTACATGCTTTCTTGATATAAAATGTAGTTTTCTAGCATTAGGTGTAAGGTATTCAGTGACATACACAGGGGATGACCCCACAGCTCCCAGGTTGCCACTATTTAGTTTTAAATCCTTAGACTGGTTATAGGTTTTAACAGCCTTTAACACGATATTCTTCGAGGTATTATTACAAAATTCAATGAGAATGGAAGGGTGGTTATCCTTCTTTCCCGGTAAACGAAAGGCGTCTTTTATGCATGATTTAGAGACATTAGAATTAACTATTTTAAATAAGTTTCCGCGGAATGGGGTTAGTTTGATTCAAGGGGTATCTTTGATAAAAACTTTGTATTTTTTTAAAACAGGAATTGTTTAATTTCTGAACGCAGCCGAAAGTTTTCGTCTTTTGCGTTGGCACCACTGAATGTCACTCTTTGACATTGCTCAAGCGCTGCACTTACCACAGATCGCTAACGGAGATTTTCATATAAAACTGTGAGTATTCTGTCAAAACTATTTTAAGGGTTAAAATAACTTCAAGGGTACAAGATAGGATATGAATGGTGCTAGAAATTAATATAGTTTATGTTGTTATGTGTTTAATTAATTAGCTTGAGAAAGAAGTTGTACTTTGTATTCTAAACTTAAAAATTTCATTCACTGTCGGTTTATGTTTTATACGGGGTGTCATTGATCACAGGCATGGGGCCACTTTGGTCATTGATCAATACCCCAAGACCTAGCGATTTTGCAGTTTGTGCTTTTTTAACATACATTATCAATATATTTGCAATGGTGGCTGCTTTATATGCTTTTTTTTTACTTTCAGCGCTATGCCAAGAACATACACGAAACGTTTAGGCGCTCGCGCCTATCGGAATTATAATGAAGACGTGTTAGAACGAGCAGTAGTTGCAGTTGTAGAAGGTCGTATGACCTTACGTGGGGCTTCAGAGAAATTTAAAATACCGTATGGTACGATTTTCAACAAATACCACGGCAAATTTATAAAAAAGCCGGGTGCTCAGCCAGTATTTTCTTAAAATGAAGAGAAATCTATATTGAAAGCTTGTGCCAAATGTTCTGAGTGGGGATATCCCCTTACAATCTTAGATTTGCGCATGTTTGCTAAAATTCTTTTAGACAGACAAGGCAGAACAGTTTCTAAATTTAAAAACAACCTTCCTGGACAAGACTGGGCATACTCGCTACTGAAGCGAAACAAAAATGAATATTCTAAACGGGTCGCTACTAATATCAAACGAGCTCGAGCCGCAGTATCCCCTGAAAGTATCGAGGAATATTTCAAGAACCTTGAAAGAACTGTGGAAGGTGTGCCCGACTCAAATATTTTCAATTACGACGAGTCTAACTTAAGTGATGATCCAGGGAAGAAGATAGGGATATATCGTAGAGGTGTCAAATACCCGAAAAAGGCGATGAATTTTTCTAAGAGTGCTACATCAATAATGATATGTGGATCTGCTGATGGGGTGCTTTTACCACCCTATATCATATATAAAAGTCTACACCTTTATGACACGTGGAAAGAGAGAGCTCCATGCGGTCCACCAAATTGCAATCAGCCTTGTTGCTCAGTAGGATCACGATTTAACCGTACAGCCAGTGGTTGGATGGACGCCCCAACATTCAGAGATTGGTTTGTAAGTAGTTTTTTGCCTCATGCAAAAAGATTGCCTGGACGTAAAGTTCTTATTGGTGATAATCTTTCTTCTCATTTAGGTGAAGAGGTCATAAAACTTTGTGGTGAAAATAACATTGATTTTGTATGTTTAGTGCCACATTCGACGCACATAATTATGCTAACCTCTGGATGTGGCGTTCTTCCGCCCAATGAAAACAGCCTGGCGCCAAGTGCTGACAAATTGGAAAATGCAAAATGCTAAATTGGCAACTGTTCCTAAGGATACATTCCCGTATCTTCTGACAAAAGCTCTCGAAAAAATGGATCCAGCTCAACCAAAACCGAATTCTCCTTTTAAAGACATAAGTTCCGGGGTCAAACGGAATATCGTGAGCGGATTTTGTGCAACTGGCATTTATCCTTTCAACAAACAAAAAGTTCTTAATCGCCTTCCAAGAGAACACATTGAAGAACACGAAGTTGAAAGCACTTTGACAGATTTCATGAAGGAATCAAGATATGGAAGCACTTCAAACCAACCTGCAAGAAGAAAGAGACGTTTGGATGTAGCTCCTGGAAAAAGTATTGCAACGAGAGAGGAAGCGTCCCAATCTGAAAATCAGCAAAGTAATGACCAGAACGCCTCATATTCCGATCATCAAGAATTAGAAATTCAAGCATTGGTTGAATCGGGTTCATCTCAAGCCGGAGCTGCAGGTGTACACAGTGAGGAAATCCCGGATAGACAACTGATTGAAAATGACCCTGACGAAGATATAGTAGAATACGAAGACGTGCAGACAGAGTGCACTTTAGGAAGATTCTTGTTGGTGAATTTCTTTTCGAGACGTGGTAAAAAGACCTACAAATATGTTTGCTAAATTACTGAAACAGATCCTTTACTTGTTGTAGGTTTTAAATCAGCTGGACATAAAAAGAAATTAAAAAGAATTCCGAATGATATTTCTGAAAAAGATCACGACGATATTGTATCTTTTTTACCAAAACCTGTAGAGGAGGGTGAATTTTTTATTTTTCCATTTGAAATTAATATTCAAGAAATGTAGATTTAAGATTTTGTCTGATAATGTTTATTTAATAAATATTTCTGATCTCAAGGAAACTGTTTTTTGGCATCTTGTGACTCTTCCCACGCAGTAAATATATGTTTTAATAAGGTGACACCGGCTTCAGTTGTACAACGTCCTTTGGTGAAACCATACTGTTTCTCATGTAAGATTTTATTGGTGTTAAAGTGGATGAGCATTTGATTAAGCATTACCTTTTCAAACACCTTGCAGCAGCAACAGCTAAAAACGGGCAAAACGGATACGGGTCTATAGTTATTGGTGTCTTTACTGTCACCGGATTTAAAAAGTGGTATTACCTTGCTGTATTTCATAAGGTCCGGGAAGACTCCCTGGTCCACACACAAATTAAATATTAAGGCTAAGTACGGAGCTACAGTCTCAATAATAGCTTGACAAACTTTAATCGACAGTCCCCATAGATCTTCTGTTAATTTGACTTTAATTTCCTTAAAAGCTTTAATGACTGCTATGGGGTTTATATGTTTAAATTGAAACTCAACCGGACAGGCTGAAACGTTCGCTCTTAATAACTCAATAGAAAGCAGGGGTGACGAATTTAAGGTTTCGGTAGTTTTAAGTGGGATACTAGTGAAGAAATCCACAAATTCCTGAGCAACTTCGTTTTTAGAACTTAAAAGGCCACGTGAAGTCTCTACTAGACTGATATCATTATTATATTTTTTACTTCTATTCGTTTCACTATTGATAATTTTCCAAACCGTCCTTATTTTATTATCGGCCGATTTAATCTTGTTGCTAATGAATAAGACTTTAGCTACTTTGCAAGCGTTTTTAAAGATTTTACAGTAAGTTGCAACATAGTTACTAAAAGTTTCTGAGTTAATGCAAGGCCTAAGACCGTACAGCTCAAACAATCGCTCCCTACTTTGTGTGCGTAGTCGCAGCGGAAAAATGTCGATTTTTTTATTTTCAGTTTTGCAGATGTTTAGTGTATGACGTCGTGTAAATGTGTATGGTAAGTACACATTTGTGCATCCAACCATTGAGGAGTTATTCAATTAAAAGTGTTTCCGCTGGAACTACGTCATCCTAGCGGCACTATTTTTTTCCTATGGACGAACAAGAAAAAAAATACATTCAATTTTTAGTGTGTAACCAGGGGTAAATGTGTATGTTTAAATGATAAATGTGTGCCGTAAAACAGCGAAGATAATCAAGTTTCCGCTGCGCTGACGTTTGGTTATTTCATGAAAATCATATAAAACGGTTTAGTGCAGAGTTGTAATATTTTACGCACGTTGCTTTGAATTTGTGTGTAATGTTTGGGAAAAAGATTTTTTTAAAAAAACGTACCGTTCAGAAGATATCACGCAAAAGTAAAATAAGGTTATTAGGTCCAAGTACTTAAAATAGGAACTCTAGAGCCAAACTTAAAACGTTCATATGTATTTTGTAAGGGTCTACAACGTCTTGCGGAGTTTCATATAAGTGCGCTTAGTAATTAATGAGCTATGGCATAAGTTACTACGACTGGACCACTATTTGTATGACATCCGATTGTAGGACTTTTTAATGGAAAAGCTGAATAAAACATATTCCGATTTTTAGTGTATTAATGCAACTATTCACATGTAAAATTGCAGCTCATTAAACTAAATAATTAAAGAGATATAATAAAAATATCAGAACAACCGCCATACATGGATATACCGACCAAATTTAAATGGTTACAAAAAAGCGGCCGTGCAGTATTTATAGATAACGTTTTCAAATTTCCAGTGTTGTACCAGTATTGTGTTTAATAGTTTCGTACAGGTGCGTTAAATAGTTTTGCAAAAAAATAAAACAACTACATAAACTATGTTCTCTTAAACGAATTTATTAGTTAATGACCAATAAAAATTAAAAAAATAAACAACATTATTTTAGGCTGGCAATTAAGATTCGGAAACCTGAATGCTCTACTTACATACAAAATATTCAACATAGAGCACATTATTCTTATACCTAACCTAACCTAACGCTCAGTTCGATGCCTTCGGATCGCAGCACTCGCGTACATTTTGGCTCCTCCACCGTACACGCATGGAAAGTTTAATTCAGATCCGCGTGAACTTTGTAACGAGTAGACGTCGTCGCATCGTAATTGTAGGTAACAAAATGTGTGTAGCCGAAAATTAAATTATGGTGATGGAACGAAATCCATGCATATGGAATATTTAAAATACGGACTATCACAATAGAGACGTAAAAGACTTGGCTTGGGAGCAGATTTAAAAGCATCACTAAAAGTGCGACAGCAATCAATTCGTCGAGGTATTCCTCGAAGCGCAACCGTTTTGAGGCGAACCTAATGAGGCGCACCTTTATTATTCCTTAGAGCGCACCTTTTAGTAGCGCTCCCGATAACAATAAAAAATGTTAACATTTTTTTCCTCGAAGCGCTGCTGAGTTATTTTCGAATAGAGATAGGATACTAACTGAAACTATCGATAATAAGTAAAACACGTTATTTTATACAATTTGCAAAGGCTCTATACTCCTTGAAAAGAGCACTTGGAAGGATTTGGGGGAGGCCTTTACCCAGCAGTGGGACAGTACAAGCTATTAAAAAAAAAAAAACTATGGTAGTGCGCCTCAAAACGGTGGCGCTTCGAGGAATACCTTTTTTTTTTTTTGGTGGGTGTAAAATCATCGAATAACCCCTCCCGCTCTTGGGCCGAGCGAAAGGGAGTGTCAGACTTCTACTGACTAAAAACCACCCATGTTCCTTCTTCGCCCTCTATGTCGAGGCCGCGATAACCGTTGGACTACCCGCGGCCCCGACAGGCGTCGGCCCTTACGGGCCCCTCCCATGTTGCTGACATCTCTTTGAGGCGCGCGTGGAACACGAACACGCCGTCGACACGGCCTGTTTTCGTCGTGAGACGGACGGACGGCGAGTTAGCCCATCACTCACCGTCCACAGGCCCATTCGAGGAATACCTCAATTCGTCTTCGTCTTTAAACGTTTGCGGCCGGCCTTAACAAAGTAATAACAATTAGTACGCTGGAAGCAGCAGAATTTAAGCTGATCAAGTCCCGTTGACATCCAACGTCATTGATGTCCGTGTGTTCTTTTTATTAAAACAAAATCTATCGGTATTTATGATTTGGAATCATGCAGTAGGTAAGTCGACGAGACTCCTTTTTTCAGGTCGTAGAGTGAAACTGCCCACACGGGATATTAGCCCTTATTTTATAGTAGTATAGTAGTTTTAGAGATGAAAGCCAAGTTTATAGGTTATTATGGTTATAGGGTGGCACACCGGTTTATCCGCGGGGCTTGAAGGTCGGAGAAAAGTGACACATAGGGGTGGTACTGGGGCTTTATCAGAGTTGACAATGACCTAATGTGACAATTTTTTGCAATATTCTGACAAATAAATTCATTTTTTAATACTGATGCTTATTATTGTAATAATTTCGTAAGTTAAAAAAAAAAACAAGTGACCTACTATTTTTATCATGAAAGTTATTAGTTACTTGTTCCAGAATTGTGTGCCCACCTGTACCAATGCAATAATGGTACAACACTGGAAATTTGAGAATGTTATCTGTATATACTGCACGGCCGCTTATTTGTAACCATTTAAACCTGGTCGGTTTATCCATGAATGGCGGTTGTTCTGGTATTTTTATTATATCTCTTTAATTATTTAGTGTAATGAGCTGCAATTTAACATGCGAATAGTTGGATTAATACACTAAACATCGGAATATGTTTTATTCAGCTTTTCCATTAAATAGTCCTACAATCGGATGTCATACAAAACGTGGTCCAGTCGTAGTAAATTATGCCATAGCTCATTAATTACTAAGCGCACTTATATGAAACTCCGCAAGACGTTGTAGACCCTTACAAGATACATATGAACGTTTTAAGTTTGGCTCTAGAGTTCATATTTTAAGTACTTGGACCTAATAACCTTATTTTACTTTTGCGTGTGTATCTTCTGAACGGTACAATCACAATAATCACAATAATACATTAAATCCTTATTGCACTCTATTGCACTGTGTACCGAGTCACATTCCATGTGAGTATGGCCTTTTTCCAGATACTTTTGAGTAATCACAATATTTTTTTCAATCGCTAAACGTATTATATAGCATTACTTAAGGTAGCATTGCGATTTTGAGCGCAACAGCCATCGGAATATAAAATCACAGGCAATAATTTCTGACTCAAAACCTTCTCTAAATGGTCTACTAAGCATGAAGCAAACACAGAGGCTTCAAGCGTGCTATTTGACTCATCGAACCAATAACACATTACTTCCTTAGTTGCTACGAGAACCTAGCGAGCGTTATAAAATTCCTTGAGGTTACGTCACGATGTCATTACATGCCAGTTCTTTTTGTTGTCCCACTAAGGCCCTTGATATATTGTATAGTGTAAAATTATGGACGCATAATTTAGTTTTATAGTAAACTGCACTAGCTTGAAGATACGGGGCCAATTTTACCGATTCAACATCCTGTGTGAACACGTGACAAGCTCCGGACTGTGCAATTCCTTTATCTTTCTCTTTCCTGGCTCGATCTTTCTTCAGAACATGTTCAGCGTGTTATTCATTCGTAATGTTTCTAGTTTTATGACTGCAACAAACATCGCATTGATCTTTCTTTGGGTGGAATAGGTAAAAGTAAATCAATAAACATTACTTTATTCTATAGCTTACCATAATCTTCCATTAAAACTTCTTGCATGGACCTTTCAGCGATAAAATTCACATAAAAATTGAATAATCACGGAGCGTCGCGCAAAGTTTGACACTAGAACTTACGCGCGCAAAGTTTGACAGACTAACGACTTGTGCGGTGTTGCGAGGCCAACCGACTTGAGCGCTGTCACTATTTTTTGAATTACGGCTTCTGATTGGCTGAAATCTCTATCACTTGACCAATGGTTCGACGCGCATTACGCAGCTACATCCAATGGCATTCAAATGTAAAAACCGCCAATTTTCGACTTGAGCGGTGTTGTAAGCTAAGGGACGATTTGGGTTTCTTGAATTAAACATAATGTAGGTACTACTCAAAAGTCTTAAACACCACATAGTTAAACAAAAAACAATAAGTACTTATTAGTTTCTCATAATTTCTAAAAATTGGCCTACAGATATTTGGCCGTTTACAAGTTCCATTTGGGTTTCTTGAATAAACTGATCGCTGTAAACATACTTTTTTTTTCGTTTGTTGGACGGTTCTTTTTTTTGACTTATTTGCATTTTTTTCACAAAGAAAAAACATGCATCTTCTCGAAGAACGCTTAAAGCGTGCATTATGTTTGGGTTTTTCTTGCTCATCGCTGAATTTAGTTTGTGGTGCCACCCTTCGACAGCGTTTGTCGTTCGATGCCTTTCCCCAAAAACGCACCAAACTGGTATAAAATCATCTTTTAGCCATTGTACTTCAACGTATTTCCTGAACTTTAAAATATCAGGATCCGTAGTATCCCTGTGCGTTATATAGAGCCAACCGTTTCTTATTTCCGTCTCGGGCAGTAATGGAAGTACTGTAGTCAATGCTACCTCTCGAAATTTGAATATGTCAGCAGATGTTGTAAGTTTCAAATCCCGGCCCTTGTTCCATATTGCTTTTTTAAAGTGTGTGTGACACCCTTTAGCTAGCTTGTAGCTAACGGAAATGTCGCTTTTATGGCCTTCATAGCAGCTTTCTCAAAATCAATTGAATCAATAGGATTCCTCATCACGGCGACTCATGTATGCATAAATTAGCGGAATTATGTTAGTACTATTTTCAGTACTTCTGAAGTCTCCATGTATCGAGTAAAGTTGAGTGAATGGCTCTGTGCAGCTTTTAAAGGTACACATAAGAAATGATCAATCTCACAGATTACATTTTTGGCTTCTTCAATACAAAACACTACAATTCGGTTGCAGTTATACGAATAGTCTGCTAAAAGAAAGTCCTTATAATCTTTTGGAACTTGGAATTCTTCCACATTTTTGCATTTAAGCCTTTTTATTCCAGCGATTGTATTTCTATGTCTGTATAAACTTGACTTGATGCTTTGAAATGACGGTATGTTTTGAATCAAACTTGGTATGACTTTGAATTCACTCACCATAGCGTTGAAGGTTTCTGGCACTGGTGGAAATTGAGTAGAAACCAATTTATCTTTACATTGCTATATTTTTTCTTCTACAAAATTTCTTGCAAAATCAGGTTGGCATAGGTGTGGCTTTTCTTCAATTATATTGGTATCCTAGGTCAACAAAAAATATTAATATTTTTTTTTTTTACAAAGGAGACATCAAATCATCACCATAGACAAAAAGTTGTTATTTATTCACATTCATCTCACATTACCGTCATACTGGGATTGGTAAACAAAATGGGCGCCCTACGAGTAAACAAAATGGCGGCCTTAATAACGATGTCATCAAATTTAAAATTTCGAACATGCCTACTTATAAAACAATAAACAATTCCAAAATGAGTACTATTATGGTGTTATATACCTACTATTGTATTATTATTATGGACTTACCTTGATTTTGATAAGTCCTTTACATTTGTTCTTCCTGTTAGTACACTCCCCCCAGATTATTAAACCACTTTTATGTTTTCGTTTTATTATATATTCATGTCCTCCGTGTAATAAAATTGTCCCGCCTTTTCTATTTATATATGTTAAATGCATTTTTCCTGATGAACTGGAACCACTAGTATTTAAATTGGACATGGCTGGTTATGGGAGCGACGAGTGCACTAATGACCTAGTTATAATGACACATGCTGCGTTTGCGCAAGTAGAAGGAGCAGAGTAGAATAGATATATTTTTGTCTCTTTTTAACGTTATGCACAGACGCCAGCACATCAAGTTATACCAAACTGTCAAATTTCTCCAAATGATTTTAAACCTTAAAACGTTGGAAGTAACTCGTTCAAAATCAAATAAGAAAATTTTACAGTTTGTAGTAACTTGATATTATTATGCTGGCGTCTGTACTTTCCCTCATAGCAACACTTTTTGTAAATATCTTAATGAAGTGAATAGTATCAATAGATAATAATAATAAGCATTCCAGCCCCTTCGTTCCCTGTGCCCTTCATATTATTATTATTATTTGCTAATCGGTATAGCTTTGCTGGAAGTCACGTATTTTTCCGCACTCATTTGTTCAGTGACGCTATGAAAAGGCTTTAAATTTTTTTCAATTTCTTTGAGCACCACAATTTCATTTGCTTGAAGCATTGGGGGCGCATATGGGTGATTTATCAAAACAGATCCTATATTGCTGCTCAATAAAATGAAACGTTCAATCATGTATAGTTGCGAGTTCCACCTTGTTGAGACGCCTACGAGATGTTTTAATTTTCCCTTGGAAACATTTTGAGTGGTTTGCGATTGTCTCAATTCCTCAGCACCAACACCGCTTTGGTGGAAGCAAGTTACTATTTTTCGGACCTTATCCAAGAAAATTTTAATTTCTGGTATATTTACTGAATTGTCTACCACTAAATTAAGGGTATGAACTAAACACCGAACATGCTTAGCTCGACCAAAAGTAATCTCAACGGCTTTAACGATGTTACTGCCATTCTCAGTAGTAATACTTACAATTTTATCGTGATACAAACCTCAGACATCACAAATCTTAATAATCATCTCTGACAAATACTCTCCTGTATGATAATCGTGAAGTGGTTCACATGCAATGTTAATTGACTTCATTTCAAAATGTTTTATGAAGTGTACTGTTACACCCAAAAAACTCCTTAATTGCAAATCTTTCCATTCATCAATTGTAAGGGAACCGTTTTTAACTAATCGTAATTTTTGTATGTCAAGGGTTTTTTTTTCTTCATATTTAGTATCTATGAGATCTGTGATAGTTTTACGGCACGGAACCTTGTACAATGGAGCTACGGTCTTCATTAATTTCTTGAAACCTGACCCTTCTACTATACTGAAGGGTAGACTGTCCCGGCATATCATTTCCGCTATGTTTTGAGTTATTTCCTTATTTTTTTTCCATCTGAGCCATATTCCAAAATTTTCGCAAAAGAAGATCCAATACTTGTTCTGGTACGCTTTGGAGTTGAAGGTCCACCTTCTATTTCTGTTGCTGGAGATTGCATCGGTGCATCTTTATTCCCAGATATGCTGATATCTTGAATATTATCTTCACATAAGTTCTACGACAATAAAAAAAACAACTTCAAATTAAAATTGATTTCCGCAAACCTACTTTGTATTTCTGGATTTTCTGGCAACACTAAAACAAACGTCAACAAGACAAACAAACTTTTTCGTAATTCTTTTAAACTCAAAACACCGGCCATATTCAATACTCAGTTCGTGTCTCTTTAATCACTTGACATTGGCAGAGTTAGCGCCACGCTACAAGCCATAACAAAAAAAAAACTTATAAATAATATAAACTATGGCTGTATAAGCTTAGATTCTTTTGCTCGTCTCAATTGGAGAAAATAAAAATAAATATCTATTGCTAAAATGTCAACTTAGATAATAATTGTTTGTTTACATTTCAGTTTGAGTGTTATTTCTAAAGTGTTTTATATATAAATTCGTGTTTAAAAGCGATTAATATCAACTATTATGAAGGATTTAGTATTATTAAGTGTTCATCAGCGGGGAAAACGTAAATTCTTTAATCATAACAGCTTTAACCACAAAACAACCTGTTTAAGATTTGTATTGCATAGTTATCAAACAATCCATAAAAAGCACTGTAAACAAAACTTGATATTTGTTATTTTTTCAAACAATAATAATAGTTGATGTTGTAATAATCATTATAAAATATAGTAATTCATGTTGTGTAAGTAAGACAGTGGGATGTTTTCGTTCTATGTGCTGTTTTAAGTTTGTAGTATTACTACAAGTTTTTAATTCTTTCCAACAGTACATGCATATTGCTGTGGTAGCATCTTTCTTCGTTATAAAATACACACATCAAAAGTGACTAGGGATCAACATATATTTTTGCAATAACTTTTCTCCTGATTGATATTAATTAAAATTTTCTTTAAGGATTCATCAAATAAAGTGTTTTCGTTTGTCACAGTAACGATAAACCAAGTCACCTTTGCATTAATAAAGAAATTTGCCATTTTCCTAATAAAGGGATTTATGACATTTGAACCACTAACATTAAAGTTCGAAAAAAAGACTGAAATAACAGTTTTCTTTAAAATTTTATTGGGTAACTTAAACAATTAATAATCCGTGTTTCTACCGCGAACACTAACAACACAAGAACATCGGTTTGGCATACTCAAAATGAGTTCATCCAAATCACGCTGTGGAATGGCCGCCCATGTTCGTTGCAACAACAAAAAAAGGTCTTCTTGCGACTGGATACCCTCCATATTCGGCAGAGCTCTTCTCTGTAGCATATCCCATGCATGCTCAATCGGGTTCAAGTCTGGCGACTGAGCAGGCCAGGGCAGGACATTGATGTTAGCTGCGGCGAGAGTCTGTCTTACAACTCTTGCGGTGTGCGGTCGTGCATTATCATGCATTAACTGAAATAAGGGACCGATTTGCACTTGTAGAGGAACGATGACGTCTGATACAATCGTCTCAGCATAAATTTGAGCGTTGAGGTTGCCTCTGATCCAAATCAACTCAGTTCTTCCGCCGATCCAAATACCCGCCCATACCATGATGGTTCCACCACTATAAGGATGGACTTCCTGGCAGGATTTTAATCGCTGTTGGCGTCCAGGGGTCCTCCAGTGTCGTATACGTCTTGTATCCGGTCTCATAACAAAACGAGACTCATCAGAAAAGCACACGAAACGCCATTGTTCTTCTGCCCAATTTTTGTGTTCAAGAGCCCATTGATATCGAATCCTACGATTGTGCATTGCTATAGGTGGTACCCGTAGCGGTCTTCGGGAATGAAGGTTCACTTCATGCAAGCGGTTTCTGACTGTTTGGTCGCTAATTAAGTTCCCTGAAGAGTGATGAAGCCTCACGGCTAACATCATGGCGGTTATTGTTGGAGCTCTTCGAGTTAAGATTTGAATGTATCGGTCTTGTCTCCGTGTGGTGCAGCGATACCGTCCTCCATGGCGCTCAGCCACGGTACCAGTGCTTCGGTAACGTGTCCAAAGTCGACTGATAACACTCTGACTTGTATTCAGAGCTAAAGCCACAGTACGTTGCCGGGAACCAGCTTCTATCATTCCCACGGCTCTGAGCATTTCTTCCCTGCTTAAATGACGTCGCCGCTCCATAATAACGTTGGTTTTAATCAGTAGTAGGGAAACAGTAGCACTAATAATGTCTTCAATGCGTTGTATGTTTTTATAGGGAAAATATTGACAGCTGATTTTCATCTTTTACTCGAATTTGATTCACAGTTCCTGATTCAAATTATGAAATGCACCAAAAGGGATCCATATAAATTTATAAAATCATAAATTTATTACAAAGCCACATCTCAATCTCAAGAAATCCGCATAAAAATGCTTGATCCCTAGACACTTTTGATGTGTGTACTTTCGCCAGCCGCTTTTAGGTGTTTTACGGTTAGAAGACATCTATATTGTTTATAGTTGGTTACCATGTTACCAACAACTATAATAACTCAGAAGATCTCACTCACTAAACTAAACTACTACTACTTAACGCGCCGACATAACTACAGATGGCACCGTTTTTTATTTACTAACTTGCAAATAATAATGCTTCGAGTTTTTTCATTCGGCGCATAGATGGTGCTATTTATGAAAATCGATTTGATCGCGTAATTTATTAATCGATTTATTAAAAATCGATTAATATGGTTTTGAAAATCGATTATAAAAAATCGATTATGCGAAAATAATAATCGATTAAAAGAAAAATCGATTATTTTTTACCATCCCTAGATAAAAATATAAATCTAAACTCGCAGTCACAACTTACTACAAGTTTAGATTTATATTTTTTAGTCAATTTGTGAAAAAAAATGAGTGAAAGCGATGAAAACATTAATCAGAATTTAGTAAAAGAAACGAAAAAGCGAAAAAAGAGAGGAAGAATACGTGATGTCATGAAAAAAATGAGACTAGCTACCCACGAGTCAGATGAGGATTGTAGGTGTTCACGACTTAAGTGTTTTGAAAGGATTTCATCAGAAAATCGTATTAAATTGTTAAGAGAATTTAATAGTTTGAAGTCTACAGATGAGCAAAATATATTTCTATGTGGATTGATGAATGTTTGTTCAGTAAAAAGAAGGCGTAGTAGGAAAAATGAAATGGATGCCAATTTTCACCAAAACTACACACATCAAAAGTGTCTAGGGATCAACATATATTTTTGCAATAACTTTTCTCCTGATTGATATTAATTAAAATTTTCTTTAAGGATTCATCAAATAAAGTGTTTTCATTTGTACAGTAACGATAAACCAAGTCACCTTTGCATTAGTAAAGAAATTTGCCATTTTCCTAATAAAGGGATTTTTGACATTTGAACCACTAACATTAAAGTTCGAAAAAAAGACTGAAATAACAGTTTTCTTTAAAATTTTATTGGGTAACTTAAACAATTAATAATCCGTGTTTCTACCGCGAACACTAACAACACAAGAACATCGGTTTGGCATACTCAAAATGAGTTCATCCAAATCACGCTGTGGAATGGCCGCCCATGTTCGTTGCAACAACAAAAAAAGGTCTTCTTGCGACTGGATACCCTCCATATTCGGCAGAGCTCTTCTCTGTAGCATATCCCATGCATGCTCAATCGGGTTCAAGTCTGGCGACTGAGCAGGCCAGGGCAGGACATTGATGTTAGCTGCGGCGAGAGTCTGTCTTACAACTCTTGCGGTGTGCGGTCGTGCATTATCATGCATTAACTGAAATAAGGGACCGATTTGCACTTGTAGAGGAACGATGACGTCTGATACAATCGTCTCAGCATAAATTTGAGCGTTGAGGTTGCCTCTGATCCAAATCAACTCAGTTCTTCCGCCGATCCAAATACCCGCCCATACCATGATGGTTCCACCACTATAAGGATGGACTTCCTGGCAGGATTTTAATCGCTGTTGGCGTCTAGGGGTTCTCCAGTGTCGTATACGTCTTGTATCCGGTCTCATACCAAAACGAGACTCATCAGAAAAGCACACGAAACGCCATTGTTCTTCTGCCTAATTTCTGTGTTCAAGAGCCCATTGATATCGAATCCTACGATTGTGCATTGCTATAGGCGGTACCCGTAGCGGTCTTCGGGAATGAAGGTTCACTTCATGCAAGCGGTTTCTGACTGTTTGGTCGCTAATTAAGTTCCCTGAAGAGTGATGAAGCCTCACGGCTAACATCATGGCGGTTATTGTTGGAGCTCTTCGAGTTAAGATTTGAATGTATCGGTCTTGTCTCCGTGTGGTGCAGCGATACCGTCCTCCATGGCGCTCAGCCACGGTACCAGTGCTTCGGTAACGTGTCCAAAGTCGACTGATAACACTCTGACTTGTATTCAGAGCTAAAGCCACAGTACGTTGCCGGGAACCAGCTTCTATCATTCCCACGGCTCTGAGCATTTCTTCCCTGCTTAAATGACGTCGCCGCTCCATAATAACCACGGCTCTGAGCATTTCTTCCCTGCTTAAATGACGTCGCCGCTCCATAATAACGTTGGTTTTAATCAGTAGTAGGGAAACAGTAGCACTAATAATGTCTTCAATGCGTTGTATGTTTTTATAGGGAAAATATTGACAGCTGATTTTCATCTTTTACTCGAATTTGATTCACAGTTCCTGATTCAAATTATGAAATGCACCAAAAAGAATCCATATAAATTTATAAAATCATAAATTTATTACAAAGCCACATCTCAATCTCAAGAAATCCGCATAAAAATGCTTGATCCCTAGACACTTTTGATGTGTGTATTTCATTTACAAAGTACGAATAAAAGATGACGATCAGATACAAGAAGCACCTGTATGCTACAAGGCTTTTTTATCTATTTTTGGTATAACTAAAGGAAAACTTGAACACCTACAAAGGTCTTTGAACAATGCCTGTCCGCATTGCACCAAAAGATAGAAGGGGAAAATCAAGTTCACACAAAAAATTGGATATGAATACAAAACAATTAATATGTACTCATATAAAATCATTTAAAGGAAGGCAAAGTCACTACAGTATGAAAGATAGTAAGAAAGAATATTTACCTGATGACTTTAATATTAAAAAAATGCATAAGCTATATGTGGGTGCATACCCTAAAAATAATGTTTCCTATGAAACATACAGGAACATCTTTAACACTGAGTTTAACATATCATTTGGTTATCCCCGCACCGATAAATGTATTGCCCGTGATGAATTTACAATTAAGGCAAAAGCATTGATGGCTGAAGGAAATCAGGATGAGTTAAAAAGATTAACTATTCTTAACAATTTGCATAAGAAAAAAGCTCAAACATTTTATGATAGGAAGAAGAGTGCTAGAATGAAAAGTAAGGCAGATATTGAATTTCAGGCAATTGCTACGGACTACCAAAAAATGTGTCACTACCTAACATCACTACTAATTAGTGATGTTTATTACAAACGTCAGTTATCAATGTATTCATCTATCATCTATCTATTCATACATGTGCTACGTGATGCTAGTTCTTTTTTTTTCACTGACCCTGAGAATTGTGGGCGCAAGGGTTCAGATGAAGTGGTTTCATTTTTATTTCACTTTTTAAAAACCATTTAGATATCATGTGAGGCATTTCGAAATGTTTTGCGACTCAGCAGGAGGACAAAACAAGAACTATACTGTGACAAGGTTCATTCATTTTGTGGTTCATGTAATGAAAATTTTGGATTCCATTAAAATAACATACCCC
This sequence comes from Diarsia rubi, assembly GCA_932274075.1. Lineage (NCBI taxonomy): Eukaryota > Metazoa > Arthropoda > Insecta > Lepidoptera > Noctuidae > Diarsia > Diarsia rubi. The sequence goes on from OW026413.1 coordinate 19,254,914, forward strand.
ATCAGAGGACATTCATATTTAGAATGCCACAAGAATATGGGTCTGATCAATTTGAAAACTTACATGGAAGTCCAATATCAATGGTATGACCTGCTAGAAATAAGTCGCCAAAGACCCAAACCCTTTGATGTTATTGAAGTGGGTAAGGGTGAAATTATAAGGAAATTTACAGATTTTTTTCAGAATCAGTACATGTAAAAGTGCTCTTTTCCAATCCAGGCCCAAAGAGAAATAATGAGTGTGCGAGAACATCCAAGATTAATTATTCTTCATCGCAGCAACTATAATGGTTCTTGGGAGAAGTCACCCATATTGCATGAGCAAAGAGTGAATCAACCAGAACGTAGCAATGAATTTGAATTGCCTGGATTTGCCTACCAAGATTACTTGCCAATTAGTGCAGAGAAGCACAAAAGCACAAGGACCTTATGGAGTTAAAAAGATTTTGTTCTGCTGAAGCACAAGCCTATTTTGAAGGCATTACCCATACATAGTACTAGATTTGGACATTCCCTGTATGGGTTCTAAAGGACATTTCATGTTTTAGTATCTACTTTATTATAGTTAATAACCTACTTTCTTTTTTCTAATTTTACATATTTGTTAATATTTGCCAATAGTATTTTTGTATCTACAGCTGATCTCTGTAAGGTAAACTAAAGTTCCTATTAGTAGTTTCTAAACAATTAATATGTAAGACAAAGTTATAAACTTTCAAACATTCGGTTTAAAGATTTTATTTATTCTAAAAGAACATACATTGTTCACTTAACGAATAAATACATAAATAAGGTAACATGTAGTCCAGTTGCAGTTCAGAGTTAATAATACATTCGATTTAATTAACAACACTTGTTGGCGACTGGCTGGGTTGCCACCTTTTTTAAGAACTATGTATATATATTTTTGAATGATTGTTCGATTTTTCTGTTTTTCCTGCCTTATGTTGTCAGTGTCAGTGATCCATTGCTTTGTACATAGTTTGTTCTAGTATTAAATAGCAATTACAACATATTGACAGTGTTTCTACCATCTCCAACCCATCCTGAATAACTACAGTCCACTTTGCTCATCAATATTTGGTCCATTCTCGCCGTAAAAACAAACCATTTTTTTTCAACATTTTCATTTTGACGTAAGTTTTCTTTAATTTTTTGATTTCGCTTAGTAAACATTAATTTCGTCATTCTTATTCATTAACCATGGTGGAAACACGTAGTCAAAGCAAGGCAAACACGGACACCACGGCCACGGAAGTCAACCGGACGCAGCCCGAACGTCACGAACGTTCACGGGGCGACGACCGGCCGGCTTTGGCCACAGCAACGGAGGGTGCAATTAGCTCGATCACACAGCCCGCGGGCACCAAACCTTGCGACCAGGCACAACCTAGCCTCGCAAATCGCTCAAGCGTCCGATCTAGTTCGGATTTAGACGCAATTGCAAAAGCACCTTCACGCAGCGCACATAGTACACAGTCGTGCACTGAACGCACTAACTCCTCGAGGTCTTCGGCGACTGTCCGCGCTCAGAAACTGGCCATCGAAGCTGACGAGTGGAGCGCGAACGTCAACAAGTGGAGCGTGAGCGCGAGCTTGCGCGACAACAAGTGGAGCGTGAGCGCGAGCTTGCGCGACAGCAGGCGGAACGTGACCGCGAGCTTACCCGCCTCGATGCTGAGGCGGAAGAGACGGAACTACAAGCCAGACTAGCCGCTTTGGAAGCATCGGATAAGTCATCTAAATCCCATTGTTCACGTTTGTCTAATTGTCTTTCCGCAAAACGCACCGCGACGTGGGTTCTCGAGCAGAACATGACCACGGTAAGTAACGCGAACATGCCTGGTGAGGCACCGACTGTCACCTTGGGCAACCCCAAGGACAGTATTCACAGCCGGCCGCTCCTAGCAACACGGTATCGTTCTACGTACCGAATGCCAACCATGCAGCCCGTTGTCAGTTTCACGCGCCGCCTGTAACAACTACCACAACGATACAGCACAACAGTTAATTACGTCTGAACGTCCTATCTCAGACCCCGTAACTTAGCTTACCCAAGCTATAAACGCCCTTTCCAACAGACCAAAGAGACCCGAACTCGTCATGTTCTCGGGCGAAGTTAGTCAGTGGATGGCGTTCAAGAGTAGTTACGAACGAACTAAATCTAATTTTTCTCCGTCAGATAACTTAGATCGTTTAAACAACGCTGTGCGCGGTCCGGCGTACCAGTCCGTGGCGTCTCTCCTGTGGACTTCTGGGGAACCGGATGACATCGTGAGCGCCCTAGAGCAGACGTACGCGCGCCCGGAACTTCTCGTCGCCTGCGAGGTCGCCGAGCTGCGCAACAGTCCTAAGCTAAGTTCTCCAGAAGAATTAAACCGTTTAGCAAATAAATTACGCAACTTCGTAACAACGCTTAAGCTACTTAATCAGAGCGAGTACTTATGGTCACCAGAGCTCTTTCGGTGCATATTAATGAAGTTGAGCGAGCATACGCGCGCTCGATTTACGGACTTTGCTTCCGTTAATGCACCCAATCAACCAAACTTCACAAAATTGGATATTTTGTCACGCTTTCTTTTCGTAGAGGCTGATAAACAGTTAAAATATAACTTTGTTGTACGGTTAAGGCACAGACCACAACGCATCCTACTAGATTCCAATTGAAGAAGGAAACAATTCATGCCACCGTATCTAACAACAAAGTGCCCGAGCGTTGTACCTATTGTAAACAAGGACCTCACAACATAAAAACCTGTAAAGTTTTTTTAGCGCTGTCAATAGACGACAGATGGCGTTGGGTCCGCGAGACAAAAGTATGCTTCCGGTGTATGAAGTCCAGCCCACACACTTGGAATTTTTGTCGCGCCAAACGTTGTGGAGTAGACGGATGTCCGAGACGTCACAACGCGCTCCTTCACGGCACAATGACAGCGAACTCCAACCCTAGCGTAGCATCCAGCAGCCAATGCAACAATACTCAAACTTTGTTTGCTGAACCGACCACTCTTGTCAACGTGGACAATTCAACTAACGAATTTTAACTATCTGTCAAAATTGGAAATACATCTGATACCTTATTTGATGTCACAGGGACTTCGCGGTCAAACGATCGCCCTCGCGGGCTGCTGAAGGTGGTCCCGGTCGTGCTCGAGGGTCCTGACGGCGAGTTCCACACGACGACATTACTCGACGAGGGCAGTACTGCGACGCTCATTGACGGCGACGTTATTGCGCGCATCGGCGCTGGACCTGTCAGGAGCGGCTTCGCATCGAAGGCGTCAGTGGTATGACGAAAGAAGTTGACATGAGTTACGTAGACTTTTACATTCGAGGTCGAAATTTGTCTCATCGTTATTTAGTAAAACACGCGCGGGCAATCAAACCTTTGGGGTTGCGCGCGCAACACCCAGGCAAAATTATTTTCTCACACTATGATCACTTGGTAGACTTCTCCGACGAACTTTCATACACTGACGTCACTCCTACTGTCCTCATTGGTGCGCCCGATTGGCATCTGTCTTTAAGTCGCGAAGTGCGATGTGGCAAAAAGAGTGATCCTGTCGCCTCGAGAACTTTGTTAGGTTGGGTACTTCACGGCGCGCTTTCCGTTTCGTCTAAGCCACTCGAATTTGTGAACCACGTATCGGACGATTTAGACATTCTCATCAAAAGTCAATATGACATCGATGCCTTAGGCATAACGAAAAGCGCCCCTCGCCCAAACGATGACGATAAACGAGCCGTAAACATTATCGAATCATCGGCGCGCCAACTTGATGACGGACATTTTGAAGTTGGCCTACCCTGGAAGAAAGAACTGCCAAAGACTATACCTGACAGTTACCCGCAGGCATTATCGCGCTTCAAAGCCCTCGAACGCCGGATGGCAAAAGATGAATCGTTCGCCACAGCCTTTAACAAATTTATAGACGACGTCATCGCAAAAGGCTACGCTGAGGAGTGCGAACCAATCACCTATTACCAAACGGAAACCACCAAATGGTTCCTGCGTTGACGTAGAAGCTGGTATTCGTTGGTACCTGCCTATTTTCGGCGTACTTCACCCCCAAAAGAAGAAGTTCAGAGCGGTCCACGACGCCGCCGCGGCGACGAAGAGTGTAAGTTTAAACAGTGGCTATAAACGGTGACATAAAAGAAATGTTCCCTCAAATAAAAATCGCTCCAAGAGACAGAGACGCCCAACGTTTCCTCTGGCGTAACAAAGAAGGCGAATTGAAAGAGTATCGTAGGTATGTCCTCTATGATTTTTGGCGCGGTTTCGAGTCCGTTCATCGCGCTCTACATTAAAAACAAAAATGCAAAAACATTCCAAGCCGATTACCCCGCCGCCTGTAAGGCAATAATTGACGACCACTATATGGACGACTATTTAGGTAGCCACTCCAGAGTCGCCGACGCGGCGCAACTGGCCGCTGACGTAGTCACCGTTCACAAAGCCTGTGGTTTCGAGATTCGCGCGTGGACGTCAAACGATCCGGAGGCACTTTCGCTTATCCCAAAGGAATTTCGAAGCGACGCAACCTCCGACGTCTATTCCGCCTAGTAGCGATGTTGGCCTGTTGGGTGTTAAGTGGAACCCACGTCAGGATTTGCTGGGTTTCCGAGCAGTGTCGCAGTTACCGGCCGACAACGTAACCAAACGTAGTCTCTTATCAAACGTCATGAAGGTCTATTACCCCCTCGGTTTATTAATGCCGGTCATCATCTGGGGCCGCATTCTGATGCAGAAACTATGGAGGGCAGGGGTCGGCTGGGACTCACCGTTTCCCGACACGTACGTAAATGAATCTGAAAACTGGTTTTTACAATTGCAGGTCGCGTCCAACATAAAAATACCTCGTTGGTATATGACTAAGACAAATGTAGTGGATACACAACTGCATGTATTAGCCGAACAAGCTTATGCCTGTGCTGCCTATTGGCGTTTTAGATACGATGATAATTCCGTGTCGACAATTCTAATCGGCAGTAAAACACGCGTTTCGCCCTTAAGGCCGGTCTCAATTCCACGCATTGAGCTACAAGCTGCGCTAATAGCCTCTCGTTTCGCGCAAACAATTTCGCAAGCTCATCGAATTAAGCCCTCCGAGATCATTTTTTGGACAGACTCAACCACCGTCCTTAAGTGGATTCGGAGTGATGCTCGGGCGTTTAAACCATTCGTGGCGCACAGGTTGGGAGAGATATTAGAATCCACCAACCCGTCTAACTGGAGGTGGATTCCTACCTCTCTCAACGTCGCCGACGATGCCACAAAACCTAAAAAATTAAACCTCACACAGTCTCATCGATGGTTTACGGGTCCTCCGTTTCTGTTACAGCCGCCATACGCTTGGCCGACCGAGCGAGTTGCTGACATCGAGGAAACTCTACCAGACCTCGAGTTAAAATCGGAGCTGGTGGGGTTGCTCCTCGACGTTCCGTTCTCAAGTCCAGTACCTGACGCGACGCGTTTTAGCTCTTGGCTACGCCTTTTGCGAGCTACCGCTCGTGTTCTCCAGGGTGCGCGATTATTCCGGCTTAAACTGTCTCGGCCAATAGATCAAAATTCTAATATATACATCGACAGCACCAAATCTCCTTTACAACTTCACGCGGCGGACATCATAACAGCTGAGAAGATGATACTCCAACGAGCTCAGAGAGACAGCTTCCCCGATGAGCTGAAAGCAGTCGAATCTTCACAGCCCGTGCCCAAAAACAGCCGAATAGCAAAACTCACCCCAACTCTTGGTCAGGATGGTTTGATGCGACTGGACTCACCGACAAAGTATGCGCCAGGAGTGAGTGAGAGAGCCATATCGCCTGCAATTCTGGATGGTCGCCATCACGTCACACGACTCCTCATCCTTCACGAACATATTCACGCCGCACATTGTTTCAACGAACTTGTCCTTAATGAGCTCAGGCAGAAGTTTTGGATACTTAAAGGAAGAGACAGCATCCGTAGCGTAGCGAAAGCCTGTCTGCAATGCAGAAGGTGGAAGGGCCAACCTGCTCGACCTCAAATCGGCAACCTACCGGAAGAGCGACTCGACCATCATAAGAGGCCGTTCACGCACGTGGGCCTAGATTATTTCGGTGCGATCACTGTTACAATATTCCGACGCCACGAAAAACGCTACGTTGCGCTTTACACATGCCTAGTAACGAGAGCCATCCACTTAGAACTTGTCACTTCACTTTCATCCGATGCTGCCATTATAATAATAATAATAATAAATAAGAAAAAAAAAGGTTTTACTGGACTAAAAATATACCACCGAAAATGAAACACACACTAAGGAAAATAATGTCAAAATAAAGTCACCAATGCTGACCAGACGCCGAGCAAGGTTGCAGCAGACACACCCACCATCTCCGGGCTCGTCGCTGAGCTCCGCCTCGCAGCCGCCGGGGACGCGCCACATCCGTGAACGCCGTGTCACCGGTAGCTGTAGTTGCGTCGAGTTCCAGCGACGAGTTTTTCTCCCCGTCGTCGTCGATACCATCAGAATCACCGCCGCCATCACCATCACCACCGCGGTGCGGACGACGAGGAAGAGGACGGCCACCAGCGGGCCTGGGACCTTGAGGCCAACCGGCCCCGAACAGGGTCCCCGCTGCCGGTGGAAATGTGTCGCGCATGAGATGGACTCAGTCCATAAATGAGAACGTCATGCGCGCATATTATGGGGCTACAGAGGGAGGAAACAACCTGACCGCGTACCGTGTTCGGATGCTCTCTCTGTTTCAGGTGCTTGAGCCGGTTGTCAACGTGTCGGCGCAACGATTGTCGGATCAGGTGCGAGTCATCCAGCGTAATCGCATGTTGGATGACACTGTACTTGATCGCCTGCGAACTGAAATGCAGAGTAGCCATGCCATTGCTACACCGTCGGAGGATGTGGTACCACCACAGTTTGCCACGACCATAACGTCTAACCACGACATGAGTAATGACATGGCTACTGATGTAAGTACCCAGTGCAATGAGGAGATAAGGAGTACTTTGGAGAGTGTGATTCGGGAATATTGCTTCATGTCTCCCGAACTTAGACCTCGTTTACCTCGTTTGCCCATGCACAATAAAAATAGGGCGCTGGTGGCTGTTCTGGATTCGCAATTGTCAAGTTATTTTGACAATTGCGAAAACCTTACTGATGCTCATTCAATCCTGTATTGCGCGGCTGTAACGGCATGTCGTGTAGCTCATGTCAAATTTCCAGATGACAGGGCTACACGACCGAAACTAGCTGTACCGGCTTGGCAGTCCAGGATTGAACGACGCATTACTAGGGCCAGAGCATTCATCGGCAAACTAATATGCTTCCGGGAGGGCAACAGTCGCCCTCGAGTGATGCGTTTTGTGAGGCGGGCATTTGCGGGGACTGATATCAGTCCTCGAGACTACATGTCCCGTATCACAGAACGTATCGACTTCTGGAAGCAGAAAGTGTGTGCATGGGCAAACCGTATCCGTAGGTATAAGCGGCGGGTGGAGCGGTACACTCAGAATCGCACATTCCAGAGCGATGAAAGGTGGGTTTACAGGGCTTGGGAGCGACCAGACCAAGGTGTGGCTGACACGCTCCTGCCGGATGATGACGCTATGTGTTCGTTCTGGCGCAGCATCTGGTCGGTGCCTGTCGGCCATACTGAGGGTGAATGGACTCGAGATGTCGAGCGAGCGTGCGATCCAGTATCAGAAATGGGGGCAATCACTATCAGCCCCCAAGACGTTGCTCGTGCAGTCCGTCCGTTGCCCAACTGGAAATCTCCAGGGCCGGACGGGCTGCACAATTTCTGGATCAAGTGGATTACAAGATCGCACGCTCGCCTGGCGACTCTTTTCCAGTCAGCCTTAGAGTTAGGATCGCTGCCCGAATTCCTGACAACAGGTATAACCCACCTGCTCTATAAATCTGGTAGTACCGCGGAACCTAAAAATTATAGACCAATTACTTGTCTTCCGACAGTCTATAAAGTTCTTACATCCATTTTGAGAACCAAAATTAACAAACACATTGACGACAATTCTATCATGTCTACTTCTCAGAATGGATGTAGGAACGGGTCCCGTGGTACAAAAGAGCTACTCCTTATTGATATGGCCATTAGCCAGCAGGTTCGCCGTTGCCGAAAGGATCTGTCGACATGTTGGATAGACTATAAGAAGGCCTATGACTCGGTGCCACATACATGGCTCATGAGGGTGCTAGAGTTGTATAAAATTGATGCAACCCTACGCACCTTCATGATGACGTGTATGGGGCAATGGAGGACAGTCCTTCGCTATCCAGGATGTCGACAAATCCAGAGAAATAGCGAACCGATAAGGATAGAGCGGGGTATATTTCAGGGCGACAGTTTGAGTCCTCTTTGGTTCTGCTTAGCCTTGAATCCTCTTAGCACTCTGCTGGAGGATTCAAGTCTAGGCTTTCGGTTGAAGAGAGATGGTCAGGTTATATCTCACCTCCTTTACATGGATGACCTGAAACTCTTTGCCCCCAACGATTTGCAACTGATGGAACTACTGAAGGTCACTGAAGCTTTCAGTAGCGCCATCAGGATGGAATTCGGTGCGGACAAATGTGCAGTCATGCATGTAAAGCGAGGGAAGATTGTGGAATCTGTGGGAACCCAGCTCACCGATTCCATAAATCTTAGGTCCCTCTCAGCAACCGAAACCTACAAGTATTTGGGTATGTCGGAAGCGCTGGGCATCAACGTTGCCGACATGAAACAATCGTTGAAGGAGCGCTTCTTTGGCCGCCTGAGAAAAGTATTTAATAGTCTTTTATCAGGCGGAAATAAGGTGCGTGCCTTCAACGGTTGGGTCATGCCGGTTTTGATGTACTCTTTTGGCATACTCAAATGGACTCAAACAGAGCTAGATGCCCTGGATAGGCGGGTCCGTACATTGTTAACCGCATATCGAATGCATCACCCACGTTCTTCGGTTATGAGACTGTATATCCCACGAAAGTGTGGAGGTCGAGGCTTTTTAAATGCTAAGATTCTCCACAACCGTGAGATATACAGTCTCAGGGAATATTTCCTGGAGGCCGACGTGGGGATGCATCGAGATGTTGTCGCGGTGGACAAGGACCTTACCCCGCTCTCCTTGGCTAAAGAGAACTGGCGCAAACCTGTAGTGCTTGACACTAATGAACGCATGGAGGTATGGAAGAGTAAGGAGCTTCACGGACGCTTTTTCCGGGCCCTACACGGGCCCGACGTAGACTTCCTAGCGTCCGTAGCCTGGCTACGATCCGGAGAACTCTTTGGAGAAACCGAAGGTTTTGTCTGTGCAATTATGGATGAAGTTATAATGACGAATAACTACCGGAGATTTATTGTGAAGGACGGCACGGTTGACATATGTCGGGCATGCCACCGTCCGGGTGAATCAATCCGTCATATTATCTCTGGGTGTTCTCGTCTAGCTAACGGAGAGTACTTGCATAGACACAACCTTGTAGCCGGGATTATCAATCAGCAACTTGCTCTAAAATACAGCCTTGTGGAATCGGAAGTGCCGTACTACAGGTATGTGCCCGACCCAGTTCTCGAAAATGGCAGTATCACATTGTACTGGGATCAATCCATCATCACTGACAGGACTATTGTAGCCAATAAGCCTGATATAGTGGTGGTGGATCGATCAGAACGGCGCGCAATGATTGTTGACATAACGGTCCCGCATGACGAGAACCTCGTGAAAGCTGAGAAAGATAAACAAATAAATATGTTGTCGACATGTGGGGAGTGAACTCAGCGATCATTGTGCCGATAGTCGTTTCAGCCAATGGCTTAATTGCCAAGAGCCTCGACCAACATCTGAGGAGGCTCTCGTTAGGCAGCTGGATCAGGGGCTTGATACAGAGAGCGGTACTCCTGGACACGGCTCGCATTGTTAGGAGGTTCCTTTCTCTGGAGCCCTGACTGCCGGTAGCTTGGACCCTGTTCCCGATACCGGTGGGCTACTATTTTTTATATTTCTAAATGTTTTTTATATTATTTTGTATAGGAATATTTAAAAATATAATTTATATGTATAAAGTTAAATAAAGGAATAATAATAATAATAATAATATTCCACAACTATCACACAACGCCATCTAGTCCGAAGCTAAGCAGAGCATTATGAGCCTAAGACGTTTTATAGTCTTATATATTTATCTATATATATCTATATATCTTATATATATATAGTCTTTTATAGTCTCCGACAAAGTTGGTGCCATTATCTGTAAATATTGTTGAAGGCGATCCTCGGCAAGCAATAAAACGTCTTAGGCTCATAATGCTCTGCTTAGCTTCGGACTAGATGACGCAGTGCAAGAATACGCCACAAACCACAAAATCGAATGGCGTTTCATCCCACCGGCATCACCGTTCATGGGCGGAGCATGGGAAAGATTAGTAAGAACCGTGAAGACAGCCCTGAGAGCCTGCCTTGCCTAAAAAGTATTAAAAGAAGACGTACTATCCACTCTACTCCTTGAGGCAGAGGCCATAATAAATTCGAGGCCTCTCACGTATGTGCCATCTTCAACTGACTCACCAGAAGCGATCACTCTTTTCTATTTTATCCTGGGTTCCTCTTCAGTCGCACCTTGGACCAGCACGCTCACAGACGCAGACTTAAGACAGAAGGTGTGACTGGCGTCGAAGCTTACGTCTAGCAGATCAGTTTTGGGCACGATGGCTGCGCAAGTACCTGCCCACGCTCCGAGCAAGGGGACCCTCCACCAACACATGTAGTTTCAGTGAGGGAGATGTGGTGCTGATCGCCGACCCTACCCTTCCTCGTGGCTTATGGCCGTTAGGAAGAATTGTGTCGATCTACCCAGGGCCAGACGGAGCGTTCCGCGTTGCAGACGTCCGCACTAAGGGCGGCATACTGCGCCGACCGGCCCGTAAGCTAGTTTTAATGGAAGCTGCTTCCCAGCCAGTAGCCACCGGTTGTTAGTGTTCCACTGGGGGTCCGGTATGTTGGCGACTGGCTGGGATGCCACCTTTTTTTAAGAACTATATATATTTTTGAATGATTGTTCGATTTTTCTGTTTTTCCTGCCTTATGTTGTCAGTGTCAGTGATCCATTGCTTTGTACATAGTTTGTTCTGGTATTAAATAGCAATTATAACATATTGACAGTGTTTCTACCATCTCCAACCCATCCTAAATAACTACAGTCCACTATGCTCATCAATAACACTGCTTAACCACTATAAAGAAATATTACTTAAGATTCTGCGTGGATTCTGAATGCTTTAAGATGTAGGTATATGAAAAAATATTTTACACTGTAACAACAGTGGTAAAAAATAGACAGGAACTGATTAATTATTTTATTCGGGCAGAGTCTCCACTTACAAGTTTTTACAATCGAGCGCGACAAGCCCTCGAAACTGAGCTTACAGAGCATTATATAGACTGATATCCCCACCGGAGGCATCCGGTAGTTATGGCGGTGTCTTCGCTTGACTGTGATTGACTCGCGAGTCGTTGCCCGTCATTGGCTGGCTAGAGTGGCATGGCTATGGTATGCTAGAGTGGCATGGCTATGGTTTGCTAGAGTGGCATGGTTATGGTTAGCTGTCATTGGCTGGCTAGGGTGGCACGCTGTGAGCAGGCTGTTGTAACATTCGGCCGTCCTGGAACAATTGCTCCCGCAATGGAAACAAGAAAACAGTGATTACAAGTCAGCTCAGAAAAACCAAGTTAAAATGGGGCAATAGACCTCTCAGGAGATTTATGAAATCTTCGGTTTTCAATTGTTCGTTCACACTACTGGTGCTGTCAGACAAAAGCACTGCTACGATATGTTACAGCGGATACTAAACCTGTAAACCCGTTGTATCATATAATATGACCTTTCACACTTCTTAATTTATGTCAATCATTACCTAACTCCTCAATATCACTTAATATGGGCCAGAAAACCAATCTTCTAACAAACAAGAGTTAACCTGGCTCGCCCCCTATAGCATGGGACTTTAAGCTGAAGTAAAAGGAATAAATGTATAAGAAGATTTGTAGTAGGTACCCACTTGTACTAATTATTATGGACAAAGATGTAGGAAATGCTTAGTACCAACAATTTTTAACGACATACCTTACGATTTAGAAAATAGCTGTACCACGAAAATGTCTTTTAAAATAAATTAGGGAAGTTTGTTTTTAACACCTATGTAAAAACCTCATTACAAGAGATGTGTAGATTCCATTTATGATTATTTATTGTTGTATAAGTATATATTTATGCCATACTAGCTTATGTTTTCGGCTTCACCGCTATTAATTAAAGTGTTTTAACGCAACTTAAATGTTATAGCATTACGTTATAGTCAACTTTTGTGTTCAAAAAATGTGTTTAGTTGTAGGTAAAAGTGACGTTGTTATTGATGGAAACGTACCAACAATTTGTTACATTTAAATTAAATATAACTGTTTTACAGTATGACAGAAGTAATATACCATGTAACACGGATGTAACCATGAATAAACACTTTTTAATTCATTTCAATTTACTAGCGAAATGTGTGTGTACTTATGAGTATAAGTACCTCTGCCTAACCCATTGGGTATTACATGCGTGATGTTAAAAGCATTAAACCTTGTTGCCGCCAGTAGTCATCGCCTGGCGCCAAAGTTACATAATCATAGTTTTTTTTTTTGTAAATCACACTATTAACATATTTCCTTTCCTTTTTTTTTTCTTCTGCCTTATCACTAAGTTTACTAACCCTAGTCGTTAAGTTATTTTGTTGTTACTAACACTATGGACACTTGTCTAAATTAAAAAGTTTGAATTTGAATTATCATTTTTCACCTTGTATCTAAGTTACGTCCCATTTCTGAGATAACCCTACCGCGCCTAGATTGCCCTGGTTGCCTGGAGCAACCCGATCTGGGATAAATCGTAAGGCTTATAGGTACCCGGTTGTAATATTAACAGTATTATAAGAACTCCATATTATCTGCGACATTAAAAACATGAAACATTTTTCATGTAAGAAAATATAAATAAACTGTTTTGCCAAACTATCGTTTGAAGAAACGGAAGAAACAATTTAAGTTAATTACATCATACCATTAAGACGCACGCACACATACATGTACATACTCACACACATAATTCTTAGCGTGTCGATGGCAAAACCTCATTACTTATACACACTAACACACTACACAAGAATACGTTTTTCTATTTTTCCAATATAATTTTATGTGTTTAAAGCTATTAAGTACTAATTTTAAGTTAATGCAACTCTGGCCCCCAAGATACCCACAGGCGCAGCCTCGTTTCAGGACATCAGTTTTATCACCATTTTAAAATTAAAATTTAGCTTGCTACTGTCATGTATTATCAGAGCTAAGTTAGATTTAGAATTGAATGTCATTAACCCTCTTTCCTACATTATCCCCTTTACAGTACGCACAATGTAAACATGACGTCACATAATAATATTTACTTATAAATCGGGTTATTTTTGGAAATCAGAAATTTTGTTGATATTTATAAAATTCAGAACTTCGTTTTACTCCTTGTTATTGTCATGATGCATTTTGTAATATTTTCCATCGCGCGAAGTTTAACACAACTCACACAACTAATCTGGTACCGTAAAGGTTTGTTTACGTTATAGCCTACCATCAACGATTACACAATTACTCACTATACTTATCTGTACATCCACTTCGCAGTAAAACAATACTACTTTTCGGCTTTTCATCTTGTCATTGCACAGTACTGAACAAATCGTTCACGTCTAAATGGTACACAATAAACGGCATCTATCGAACGATCTACTTACCTAAGATAGGCATAGACTTTGACTTTGGCTTTTCGTTTTAGCTTGCTTGGGCTTTGGCTCATCGGTCACCATAGTGAAAAGTAATATCGGGCAATACATGGCATAAGATCATGATTAGTCATTGTATCACGTACTGCAGTACAGTCCGAATTACATGGACATTTTTACATAAACGTCATAATACGAAATCTTAGCAACAATTTTATCACTGCAAGGGATTCAAGCCCAAAATCATGATAAACACTCTATCTGACTTGTAACGCGACTAAACTAAAAGACAGGGCGCAAACTACCGTCAATCTACTTTATAAAAGATACGTGCAATACCTGCAATACGTGTGAATTTCTGTTGGAAAACTGGGATCGTACCTACATAATCATTAATACCGACCTATAACATTTTTTTTTCCATAACTAGATTTATGTGACTTGCCTCATACCCACATCGTACTTTTTTTTTGTAAGTTTGTTATACGGGCGAGCTATTATTGCTAAGTTATGAATGGACTTTCTTTAGTAACTAGATAGAACTAGATAGAATAAACTGACGCACTTCGTTTACATTACTCGGGATGAGAAATTAAGACGATCAACTTAAATTCACCTGGTTGAATGCCATCACGTCATGATGTTTTATACCCTAATTAAGAAATATGTAAAAATAAGCAGTTCCTCATATTTAATTTTAAGTTCCTCGTTTTCAATTTGTCAAGAACTTTATCCAATAAGTCTAAAACTGTTTGAATATCGGCTGACGGTAGCAAGAGATCGCCAAGGAATACTATCTATACCTCTGATAATAGTTTAATAAAATTATTGTAGCTGAGTTGTTCTCAAAAAAGTGGCTCTGTAACCTGTCAGGCAGTTTTTAGTGCAAATATGTGATTTAAAAAATTGAAAATATTTAATTCTACTCAATATTGTACTTAAAGAGACTTTTCACGCAGAGGCTGAGTAATATTAAGAAAACCGAAGTGATATTCTTACAACAAAATAAAATTTTAACATCTGTTTCTCACTAACCTGCCATGTCCAAACTCCCTTTGAATAATTATAAAAAAATAAATATTTAAAATATGAGTTCAAAATTATTAAAATACTAGTCTGGTCAGGTGGGGTAAGAGGGACGCCAGGTAAAGAGAAACAGTAACTCATAAATAAAAAACTATAAAGCCCAGCTCTATGGTTACTCCGTCGATAAAACAGTATTAGGTATAGTTTCAAAATTTTTGATAGATGGCGCTACAACACAATAAGTACGTGAGTAAAAGAGAAAGAAAAAAATCAGTTGACAAACTATAAAATTATGACCTAGCGGCGTTTTTTGTGTGCGATTTTTTAAGGATTAAAAACATCTGTGATACGGCAAATTTTGTTGGTAAGTGTAATTCTAATGTTGAATCTTTATTTTCCGCATGTTATATTGTTTGTAGCATGTGTTTTTAGTGCTTTTTCGGTGTCATCAAAAACATAACCTACAAAATACCAAGCCGGGAAAGAGGGACTACCATACCAGGTTAAGAGAAACATTATTTATTTATTTATTTATTTCATTTTTGGGAAAACTTACAGCTAAACAGATAGTGAGTAGTAGTTTAAACAAAATATGGCCAATTACAAGTTTCCACATGTAGTAAGTATATAAATAATATGACATCACAAGAGATAAGACTATAAATGTATATAACACCACCAAAAAGCAGTTACTAAATTCGCTCGAAGAATTAGATAAAATTTTCTTCAATTTAGCGGTACCAGTATTGAAAATGTCGATCTCAGCTTCCTGGCAGGTTGCGTTGTACATATGACTCGCTCTCAGAATGTACGAGTTTCGTCTGTACGTTGTGGCTACCACTGGGGTGTGTAATAAATGAGGTCTACGTAAGAGCACAGACGGCACTCGCAGCCCGATTTTGTGCAGCAACTCGGTAACACCAGTTTTTCCATTAGCGATCTTAAAAAGAAACACAAGATCTGATATTTTTCGCCTTTCGTATAGCGGAAGGATGTGAAATTTTTTGCAACGGTAGGTATAATGCGTTGAAAACGTTTTAGACCGATGTTGAATGTGCCTTAGAAACCTTTTTTGTATACTCTCAATACGATTTATGTAGACATTATAATTAGGGTTCCAGACCTGAGAAGCATACTCCAAATGACTACGGACAAAGGAACAGTATAATATTTTAATAGTCTTAATGTTTTTGAACTCCGAGGACACCCGGAGAATGAAACCAAGCGCTTTTGATGCTTTCTTAACTACATTGTCTATGTGCGCATCAAATAGAAGCTTAGCGTCAAAGGTAACTCCCAGGTCCCTGATAGTGTTGACCCTATTTAGTGCAGTATCAAAAAGCGTGTAGTTATGGACGATCTGAATAGGTTTCCGTGTGAAGGAGCAAACATAACACTTGACATTCAAATCCAACTTATTATTAAGACAATAGGCTTGAAAACTATTAAGATCCGCCTGTAATAGATGAGCATCCGCCAGGGTATTAATTTGTCTCATTATCTTCATGTCGTCAGCGTATAGTAACAATTTTGAATACCGGAATGAAGAAGATATGTCGTTGATAAATATATTAAACAACAGTGGCCCCAGCAAGGATCCTTGGGGAACCCCTGATGGGACGTTCATAGGCTTTGAGCAGTATCCATTCAGAACTACAGTCTGACATCTGTTCTCCACATAGGACTTAAACCACCGGTAAAGATCGCCCCTGATGCCCACAAATAAAAGTTTACGCAACAGGATTACATGGTCTATCCGATCGAAACACTTACTGTTGACGACGCGTTTCGTATAACCATTTATTGTTTTATTGTGTCTGAAAAATTGTCTACATATGATAACATCTGCTTATATTTTAAGAGTTGGCAATGTAATCAAACTGTAGTTGAAGTTTTGTTTAGTCTGTGGTTTCTGAGGATGACAGATGTTTGACAGATGACATTAAAAAAGTTTGTACCAAGATCCGCCAGCGGCTAACACACTAATTAATTGTAAAATTGTAAAACCAAAATTATATGGAAATAAACCTGCATCTCGACCTGAAGTGTATTTATAAATCCATCGTGCACTCCCAACACCTACAAAGTGGTCCTTCGAGCCGGATAATATGATCAGGTCTCCAAAGAGTAGTGTTGTGACCACGAGGCACGCCAAGAAGAGGGCTGAACTTTCGAGATTAGCGAATGAAGTTTTACAACAAACAGATGTAGCGAAAAGTGAGCCTCCATGTGATGCTACTTCCTTGCAACAAGATGACGACAACATTAAAAAACAGCACGGAGAAAAGTCTGGAATTTTCGAGAACGTGCCCCGATCAAGAACATCTAGATCGCAATCGGTCGCCTCTTCACTGATGGCGAGGAAGAAAAGGCTCGAGCTAGACGCCGCAGAAGCGAAGACTCGCTTACAAATGGAATTAATTGACAAAAAATTAGCCTTAGACTTGGCGGAACTAGAGCAAGAGGTATACAGTCCACTGATGGAAAAACAAGATGTACAAACTCAACAAGAAGTGGAGAAGTGGCTGGAACGCAGTCAGAACGATATGGACAGTGCACGGAACGCTCACGAGCAAGGTGAACAACAATCGGGCGAACCGTGCCAGCCTCCGCCACCGTCGGCTATCAACCGCGGGGTCCACGGGACAACGGAGCAAACCCTTCACATGCTGGCTAGCGCTGTTAGCAAACTAACTGCCGCTTCAACACACAATGTGCCTAACTTACTGAGTCGTTTAAGTACACCAAGAGACCTTCCAGTGTTTTCTGGTGACCCAATGGAATGGCTCCAGTTCAAACAGGCGTTTGAGGAGTCCACAGAGGTATGTGGTTTTACTCATAAAGAGAATTTATGGCGATTAAGAAAGTGTCTCCGTGATAAAGCAAAGGATACTGTGTCAGCTCTGCTAACAAGTGCCACCTCAACGGAAACTATTATGGCTACACTAGAGCTACTATATGGAAACCCAGATACTATTATATCCAAGATCACACAAGACCTTCAAAAGTTACCACCAATGTCTCAAGAATATCACAAAGATATAGTTATCTTTTCTGTAAAAGTAAAAAACTATGTAGCTGCAGTAAATGCTGTGGGTTGTCAAGAATACCTACAAGGTGTAAGCATTGCGTCGCTGATATTATCAAAGTTCCCGACAGTTTTAATATCTAGATGGACCGATTACAGCTTCCCGCTTATCAAAGAAAATAAGAAATCTCGCCTGGAGCTATTATCAGATTTCTTACACGAAGAGGCAGTGAAAGCAAGCATTGCAGCAAGTATAGGTCTATTTCCCACACGCAGCAGTAATGTGCAACATCAACAGAAAAATCCACATAAAGAACATAGTAAACATAACCTACATACTGTTTTGTTGCAGTCTCAGGAAAAAGATAAGTGCCTATTTTGTCGCAACACAATCCATAAGTTGACAGAATGCAAGTAATTTAAAAAGGCGCTGCGTAAGGAACGCTGGCGGCATGTGAAACGTCACGGTGTGTGCTATAGATGCATAGTTTCGCGACACAATAGAGAAACATGTTCCGCGCCCGTCTGCGATAAGGATGGCTGTGGCGGTGCGCATCATCGGTTACTACATTATGTAGTAAACAATCGTCGCGACGAGGATGTTACGGAACCAGGCAACACCACACAGGAGAAACAAAACGACCAGGAAACGTCGAATACTCCAAGTGAAACGGTGACAAACATTAACGCAAGCGATAATCAAGTTTTGTTAAAGGTGATTTCTGTGAACATTCATGGACCTAATGGAACAATACGTGCAACCGCTCTGCTCGACGACGGGTCCACAGTCTCACTGATAAGCAGTGATCTCGCGTCGCGCGCCGGCCTGCGCGGTCGTCCGGAGTGCTTACGTGTGCGTGGTGCATGGTTAGGTAATGAACTAGTGTGCAACTCTACAGTAATGAGTGTCAGCATATCCGATTTAAATAATGAGAATACCCATAATATCTCTGTGCGTGGTGTAACGGAATTGAATTTGCCAAAACAAAACTTAGGTATTGTTAATATTAGTAACTATCCACATTTGTTAAAGATAAAGCACAAATTGCAATGTAACATAAATTGTCAGCCTGATATTTTGATAGGACAAGATAATTATCACCTTTTGTTGGCTTTAAAAGTTTCATTAGGGAAAGCAAATGAACCGTCAGCTTCACTCACACCCCTGGGCTGGTGCATACATGGAGTGGTGCCGCGCAACCACACTCTTGGCTCGACTTCCACCACCCTGGCTACGCTTTTCGTCTCTGGAAGCAGTGATGATGATGCTGATGCTGACGAGGCTGTCCGCAAACTGAGGGACATCCACGAGGAGGTTCGTCATTATTTTAGTATTGATTCTCTAGGTGTGACAGTTAAGGCTCGCCAGAATATCAATGATCTTCGAGCACAAACCCAGTTGAAGCAGACAGCTGTCCTGGTTAATGGGGAGTGGCATGTAGGTTTACCTTGGAAGGATGAAAACTGCAAAATGCCCGACAGCTACCCTTCAGCTTTGAAAAGGTTTAAAGGAGTTGAAAAGAAGATGTCTTCAAATACTGAATATTCCCACAGGTACGTAGAACGTGTTGATCATTTATTTGTTAATGGATTTGCTAGAGTTGTAGATGAAGGCAAGCCTCCAGGGAGAGTATGGTACCTGCCTCATTTTGGAGTGGATAATCCAAATAAGAGAAAGCTGCGTTTGGTGTTTGATGCGGCCGCAAAAGCAGGTGGTATGAGTCTTAATGACTATTTACTTAAGGGTCCCGACCTACTCGCATCACTGTTTGGCATTATGGTTCGTTTTAGAGAGAACAGGATTGCTGTGGCCGGTGACATTAAGGATATGTTCCTTAAAGTAAAAATCAGACCCGAGGATCAGGATGCCCTAAGGTTTTTATGGAGAAGCCATCCTGATCAACAGGTAAAGAAATATGCAATGACTTCATTGATATTTGGTGCAAATTGTTCACCATTCATCGCACAATTTGTAAAGAATAAGAATGCACTTAGGTTTACATCTTCAATGCCTGCAGCTGTCACTGCCATCTGTGATCAGCATTATATGGACGACTATTTGGACAGTATGCCGGATGAAGAAACTGCCATCGAAATGGTGAGAAATATTATTAATATCCATAAAGAGGGAAATTTCCATATTTGTAACTGGGCGAGCAACAGCGTCGCCGTGCTGGATAACATACCGAAGGAAGCTCTGGGGTCTGCTGCTGCTGTAGGATACAAGTTAGATCAGTGTGTTGATCCCACAGGTTCACAGCAGAACGTCAGTGAACGCACACTGGGTTTGGTATGGTATCCACGCGACGACACGCTTGGGTTTGATGTTACACTAAAGCGTATCCCGGACGACATAATACAAGGTAAAAAAATACCTACTAAAAGAATTTTATTGCAAGTAGTTATGTCTATTTTCGACGTGTTTGGGTTTCTAGCTCCATTCACGGTTCAAGGCAAAATATTATTACAGGATACATGGCGGTCTAATCTCGACTGGGACGACATCGTAACGGACGAGATATTTCAAAAATGGAAATCCTGGATCGATTTACTAAAGGTAATAAATAAAATAAGAATACCTAGGTGTTATCAGCCATCGTCTATGTGCGCGAGCAATGCTATCGGCTACGCAAGCTCGGCGACGGGCGCAAGCGCTACGAAGTCACCGAGCCGGGACGCGGCTACGACTGCTACGAGCGCTACGACAGCAAGCAGCAGTGCTACGAGTAGGAACGATTATTATACTAACCTACAGTTACATGTTTATAGCGATGCATCTGTTAAAGCAATGTGTGCTGTGGCTTACTGGCGTTGGGAATATAGAGGAATTATTCGTGTTGCATTTATAGCTAGCAAGTGCAGAGTTGCGCCGGTGAAACCGACAACAGTACCTCGTTTAGAGTTACAAGCTGCATTGCTTGCTGCAAGGTTAGCAGATACGATAGTCCGCGAGTCTAAATTGTGTCCAAATCAACGATATTTCTGGTGCGACTCGACAACCGTTTTGCACTGGATCGGCGATAATACTCGTTCATATAAAACGTTCGTTGCAAACCGGTTGGGCGAGATCGACGAGTTGACGCGCAGTGACGAGTGGCGGTACGTACCATCTAAATTAAATACCTATAGCTGATGTCGCAACCAGAGAAGTTTACGATGATCACATTTTTCGGACCGAATGGTTGCAAGGGCCTACATTTCTTTGGGGTGACGAGTCTTCTTGGCCGCCACACTTACTGAAACTTAAAGGGGATACTAAAACAGAATGTATTAACACAGTAACGAGTAGTAACATAAACAAAAGTAGTAATCATTTACCAATTCCCGATCCTGAGAGATTCTCTTCATGGTTGCGGTTGAAGCGTGCCACTTGTGCTGTATTGATTTTTTGATTTGATTGATTAATAAGTGTAGGAGGCAGACGGGTGAAGTCGACTGCGACTTAATGGATCGTGCGGAGTTGTTGCTGCTGAGGCAGGCGCAGTTGGATTCCTTCTCTGAAGAGATCGCTGTAATAGGTAAAAATAAAATTATTGATAGAAGTAGTAAGCTACTCACCTTATCTCCAATCCTGGACGAGAATGGTCTTCTTCGCGTCGGTGGTCGCATCGATGCTGCGTTGAACATTCCATCTGAAACAAAAAGGCCTATCATCCTAGACGGGGGGCACCAGGTTGCTCGCCTGCTGGTGAAGCATTATCACGTTAAGTGTACGCACGGTAACCAGGAAACTGTAGTGAATAACCTGAAAGAAAAATACTGGATTATTAGATTACGTCCTACGGTAAAGTATATAGCTTCTAGGTGCATGTTTTGTAGGATTAGGAGCCTACGGACGCCTAAAATGCCAATAATGGGTAACTTGCCTGCAGGTCGGATGGCGCATCACTACAGGCCGTTTACACATTGCGGCTTAGATTTATTTGGGCCTATGGAGGTTACAGAGGGCAGGCGACGCATGAAGCGGTATGGCGTCCTTTTCACTTGCTTGACGGTAAGAGCGATCCACTTAGAGATCGTACATTCATTAACTTCTGACTCGTTGATCATGGCGCTCAGACGGATGGCGGCGCGACGTGGTTGGCCGCAGCAGCTGTACTCTGATAACGGAACTAATCTCCGGGGTGCAGATGCTGAACTTAAGAAAGCTGTAAAAGAAGTTGACTACGATAGTCTGAAGAATGAAGCCATGAATAATGGTACCAAATGGAATTTCATCCCTCCTCTTAGTCCCCATTGGGGTGGAGCATGGGAGAGGCTGATACGAAGTGTGAAGACTTCACTAAAGGTAATTTTAAAAGAGCGGGCGCCAAAGGACGAAGTTTTGAGAACGCTCCTGGCAGAGGTTGAACTAGTGGTCAACAGTCGTCCCTTAAGTCACGTGTCTGTGGAGCCAGGTAGTTCCTCATCTTTGACACCCAATCACTTTCTCATAGGTACGGCTTCAAACTTACCTGTTCCAGGGTCTTTCAATGACTCGGATTTGTACCGACGGAAACAATGGCGTATCGCGCAGAGGTTAGCAGATATGTTTTGGCGACGTTGGGTGAAGGAGATTTTGCCTGAACTTTTGCCGAGGAAGAAATGGCACCGAGAACAGAACCCACTTAAAACAGGTGATCTTGTTCTTCTTGGCGATCCTGATTCTCCGCGTAACGTCTGGCCAAAGGGCGTGATACAGCAGACATTTCCGGGAAGGGACGGACGGGTAAGGGTGGGGGAAGTTAAGACCAAGTCAGGTGTCCTGAAGCGGTCCGCGGCACGCGTCGCTCTTGTCCCAATGGAAGATGAGTGCTGAGCCAGCACTGGGGTGGAGAGTGTTGACGACGCGTTTCGTATAACCTTTTATTGTTTTATTGTGTCTGAAAAATTGTCTACATATGATAACATCTGCTTATATTTTAAGAGTTGGCAATGTAATTAAACTGTAGTTGAAGTTTTGTTTAGTCTGTGGTTTCTGAGGATGACAGATGTTTGACAGATGACATTAAAAAAGTTTGTACCAAGATCCGCCAGCGGCTAACACACTAATTAATTGTAAAATTGTAAAACCAAAATTATATGGAAATAAACCTGCATCTCGACCTGAAGTGTATTTATAAATCCATCGTGCACTCCCAACACCTACACTTACTGTAGTCGGTATATATAACGTCGACTTGGGACCTTTGTGACATACACTCGGAGAGGTAGTCTCTACAAACAATGAGATTAGTCGAGGTCGACCGACCCCTTACGAAGCCGTGCTGGCTTTCACTTATGATGTGCTTGAGGGCCGAAGAAACCTGTGCGTGCACAATTTTCTCCAGTATTTTAGCAAACACACACAGCTTCGAAAAAGGTCGGTAATTCTCGACCAATGTCCTTGACCCTTTTTTATGTATCGGTGTTATAAATGCCGACTTCCATATTTTATGCACCACGCCAGTAGCAAGAGACATTTCAAACAGCATGGAAAGAGGCACAGAAAGATCCTTGGCGCAGTTGACGATGAACACGGGCGAGATGTCATCTGGACCCGCAGACTTGCTTAGATCAACTTGTTTTAACAGCCTACAGACCTCACTTAGCCTTATTTCCACTTCACTTACATCTTGCGTGTTGTCGGTCCGTTCTTCGGCCGTAATACAAGCCGAAGATTGACTGCTGGTATCACTAGTATTATCCAGGAAGTTGGCATAAAAACAATCACCGAACATATTACAAATTACGTCACCATCAGTGGACGTTACCTGGCCAAATTGCATCACGGAGGGGTAAGAACAAGATTTTTGCTTGGACTTGACGTACCTCCAAAAGGCCCGTGGATTGTCGCGAATGTCTGATTCCACTTTAGCTATGTAGTTGTCAAACAAATCGCCCTCCAGGTCTTTAGCCCGTTGACGGAGGATAATGAATGATTGATGGTCAGAAAGGTTCCCGTACTTCTTGAATTTAGTGTGAAATTTAGCTTTTTCCTTTAATATTTTTATCAACGGACTTTTGTACCAGGGAGGGTATTTTGATTTAGGGACGACAGTTTTCGTCGGTATATACGTGACATGTAGCCTCCATAATATACTATAAAAGTAAGTTACCGCTTCTTCCATCGACCTCCTACTAAACTCCGACTGCCAGTCTATATGATTTAATTCGCTTTTTATATTTTCGTAATCGGCAGACTTATATAAAAATTTTACGTAGGACCGACCTGGCAGTCGATGCAGTTCAACGAATTCCGCGGTAACACATAAGGCTCTGTGGTGAGGATCCTCAGGCACTAGTGGATCATCACAGCAGTTGACGATAACTTCATCATTAGAAAAAACCAAATCGAGGATTCTACCATTGATGTTCGAGTAACTATTGTACTGCATTAAATTACTCGTATTAAGATTATCTATTAAACCAGTCTGAACATTGCCATGAACATTTGAAGGGTATAATGATTGACCAACGCTAGCCCACTGCCATACAATATTGGGCTGGTTGAAATCTCCCAAGACAACAAACTTATCGGACGGACGATTGAGGGTAATTTCAAGTACGTTGTCCGAGAAGTTACCCAGTTGCGCCGCTAAAGAATTTCCTTGATTTTGACAGCAAACCTATACAACACAAATGTGCATTTTATAAACTACTCTGGGTTTTTTTATGATGCAACGTCAACGTAACCCACAAATCCTCCGCGGACGAGCACCATTCTCTGCAGGTGTCAGCGGCAAGTTCACGTTTAACTGCAATTAAAACCCCTCCTCCCCTCATTTGGCCAGTATGAGTGTAGTCCCGGTCACGTCTCCACACAAGATACCGGTCATCAAACAATTTCGAGTCACATATGCCATCCGTCAGCCACGTCTCAGTCAAACAAATAACATCATAACCATAACTGCACACACTTCTAAAGAAAACAGCTGTCTTTGTCCGTAGTCCCCGTACGTTCTGATAGTAAATACTAATAGGCGCCATAATAATCTCTGAAAGGTAAGGGGGGTTATTATTTAATTGACTAGATAAAAGTATGTAAAGCACATTCAAACAGTAATTAGTCACATAAACAGATTTGCAACAAAAACCGGCGTAAAGAAATAAGTTTAAATAAATAGTAGATAAACAAGTGTCGACCAAATAGCAAAACGCAACGGTAACACACTGAAAATAAAGGATATAATCATAATAGCAAAATTTTACCAACCGGTTGTCACTTAACGAGCAGCGAACAAAAGGCAGGCGAGAAAGGAATGCGGACAAAAAACAGTTACCTGGGTTACTCAAACTTAGCGAATCGATGTAAGTAAACAAGATACCAGGAAGCCTCAACGACAGTGCTAACATAAAAACTTTTTGATATCACGCTCTGCCTTGATGTGATGCTTAGGAGAGTTGACATTTTTACGTAAGAATACTTTGCAACACAAATTCAAATCCACGCTCTTTGGCTAGTGCTTTAGTTTTGTTAAGGAGTATTTTGTTTTCAAGTGTAAGATGGTCGTTTACATAGATCTTGCTGTCTCCTCGAAGCCCCAGATTACCCGTGTTTAGGTTTTTGTGTTTTCTTGCGGCAGCCACAAAATCATTTTTCTTGTAAGAATTGTGCACGGAACAAATTATATTTTTATTTTGTTTGTCGTTACGCGTTGGCACCCTTGCTATGTAGTTAATCTGCTCCCTAGAGATGGGGCAATTGATGGTTTCACCGATCTTGGCAACTACAGTGAACAGGTCTTCGCCGCTTGACATGGGCACACCCTTAATCTCAATGTTATTTATACGGGATCTTTGCTCATTCTCTCGTTGCTGCTCCTCTAGCTTAAGTATACGATCTTGTAAGGTGAGTATCTCTTCTTTGGTCTTTTTCATCGACTTGGCTTCTTTCTCCAGTGTTGAGACCCTACCAGACAACGCTTTGATTTCATCACAGACAAACTCAAAGGAGTGCTTCACTTCTGAGAACTCAGCCCTTATGGTCTTCAAATCCTCGATCTCGCTCTGGATGGCTTTCACAGTCTCAACTAACGCTGGCAGCGACTCCATTTGGGCCGACATCCGCTTCAACTCCAGTAGAATGGTCTCGTAGTCCACTGGAACTGGTGATGTGACTTTGATACCGGGACTGGCTAACGCTGGTGCTTTGCAGCTGGCACATTTCCATGTAAGTTTGCGTTCACCAAGCCTACTATACCCGCGCTCCGATATACCCGAGCAAGGAAAGTCAAATTGCCCTTCACATACGGAGCAAGTTACACCGTCCACGGATTCATCCCCGCAACGTTTGCATTTGAACATTTTAGAGAAAACTGATTTAGTAGTTTGAGAAACGGTGTCCGAGAGCCGGCGGCACTGTAGCGATAGGTGTACGCGCGCGATCGGTTTGCCGTCTACCGTCGAACTGTTCCTCTTTCCCGGTTTTAGGGGTAACAAACATTTTGCAAGTTGAAATATCACCTATCTAGATTAGGTAGGTATAGATAGTTTAACTCATCTTGGCGCGCGGAGCTATGTGTGCATGCGATTGTAATTATTATACAACTTTAATTTGTGTGGCAGTGACTTGGGCCAATTGACAGTCATCTTCCGAGCACAAATAGGTACACAGATTTTTACACAAGGCACTATGTGTGCGCGCCAAAATGTGTTGATATCTCTATACAACAGTGTTGTTATTTGTGGTAAGTCACTAACAATTGATTAAATAAAGAGGGTTTGATCAACATGAATATATCTTGTTTTGTTAATTACTAAATTGCTTAAACATATACACCACTAATTAATTGTTAATCGTGGTTTTCACAATTATACTAAAAAAAACAATCTTTAGTGTCAATTAATTAATTGTTAGTTGTCCCTGTAATTTATTTTTGGCCGTATTGGAGGTACTTACATACATTTATTTGTTACAGAAAAAGTAAAATGCCTCGAAATTATATAAGAAAAACGGAACGGAGCTCTTACCCGAAAGAAAAATTATTAGAAGCAGTGGCGGCTGTTAAAAGTGGTGCACTGTCGGGTTATGCAGCCTCAAAACATTATGGAATACCAAGAGCAACTATAATCAATCGGGTTTATGATCGTAAAGGTGTAAAGTCTAATACTTTGGGGAGGGCCACAGTTTTGTCGCAGGACGTCGAAGAAAACCTTGTTAAAAACTTGCATATAATGGAAAAATATGGTTTTGGCCTTACTAGAAAGGAATTGATGGAGACTGTAGGACTCTATGTAGAAAAGATGGCTGTGAAGAATCCCTTTAAAAATGGTGTTCCTGGGGAAGATTGGTTCCTTTCATTTAAGAAGAGACATAATCTTTCCGTAAAAAAACCGCAACCGGTTGAGTATGCACGAAAAAATGCTTGTAGGCCAAATATAATTTATCCATATTTTGATCTACTTGAGGAAACGGTGGACCAACTGGATCTTCGCAACAAACCATCCCATATATGGAATGTGGATGAGACGAGCTTCAGTAAAGATCCCTCTAAGTCTAAAGTAGTTGGTCTTAGGGGATTTACTTCTACAAGAACGATAGCATCTCCTGGAAAGGATAATACTACTGTCTTGTTGGGGTGTAATGCTCTTGGAGAAAAAGCTCCCCCTTTAATTATTTTCAAGGGCAAAAATGTATGGGACGAGTGGACCTCAGAAGAGGGCTATCCAGGAACAGCGTATGCTGCTACATCGAATGGGTGGATGGAGACAGCTGTTTTTGAGGCGTGGTTCGAAAAAGTTTTTCTACCGACAGTAGGACAAAAACGTCCTATACTTTTGGTTTACGACGTCCTATACTTTTGGTGTAAATATTATTGAAAAGGCCCGAGCCGCAAAAATAACGATTTTGAAAATTCCTCCTCATACCAGCCATGTTTTGCAACCATTAGACTTGGCAGTAAATAAATCTTTTAAAGATAAGTGGGATGCAGCTTTAGTCAAATGGCAACGATCAAACATCGGTAAGCAACTCCCGAAAAAAGAGTTCGCAAAAATTCTTGGTCAAATTTGGACTGCTATAGATTCTAATGTGTGTGCAGCTGGATTTAGAAAAGCAGGAATTTACCCACTAAACAAATACATTGTTCCAGAATCTAAATTTAACCAAATTCTTTTGCAAGAATGGAAACAAAATTTAACATCATATCTTACAAATTTTGTCAACGACACAACAAAGACTCAAGAAATTCGTCCTACAAACCATTTCCAAAGTCAGCATCAATTGAGCAATCCGTCAAATAGTAGTTCAAGTCCAGATTTGTTATTTAACATTGTTTTATTCAAAATTAATTCCTATATACATCAGACGCAAACTTAAACAGAAAAGCCAAAATCTAAGGTTCAAATTCTTGAAAACCGGCTTGTAACATTCGAAGATTTACTTCTAATGAACATAAAAGCAGGGACAAGTAATAAACTTAAAAGAAGAAAAATTGCTACTGGCGCGGAAGTAATCACACACGATGATGTTTACAGAAGATCTAAGCAAATAGAGTTAGAAAAAACTGAAAAACTGAAACAAAAACAAGAAAAGAAGGCCAAAGCAAACAGGATACAAATTTCATTAAACAATAAAGAAAATAACGATGTTGTTAACACTGCAGAGAAAGACGAAAAAAAAATATAAATACGAGGGGGCGTTTTTATGTTCGCGGAATGGAGGGCAAGGAGTGAAAATAAAAATACTAAATTATTTTTCTTTTTCAATATATTCACCTGCTACCCTAATACATTTTTCAGATCTTTCAATTAGCTTATGTATACCTTCATAAAAAAATGTTTTGTATTTGTCCGAAAAATAAGCTGAAACCGCGTCCTTCACTTCTTCATCAGTTGAAAATTTCTTTCCACGAAGTTCTTTTTTCAGATTTGGAAAGAGGTAATAATCACTGGGAGCCAGGTCTGGGCTGTAGGGTGGATGGTCTAAAATATCGAAGCCCATCTTATGCAGGGCAGCCAACGCAACACGGCTCTTGTGAACAGGCGAGTTGTCGTGAAGAAGAAGGACACCTTTGGTCAATTTTCCCCTCCTTTTTTCTTTAATACTTTCTTTCAACCTCTCGAGGATAAAAGCATAGTATTCTCTGGTTATAGAAACGCCTTTATCTTTATAATCGGTCAACAGAATCCCTTCCGAATAACAAAACACTGTTGCCATGATTTTCCCAGCCGATTGTGACACTTTAAACTTCTTGGGTGGTGGTGTACCTTTTTTGTGCCACTGCATAGAGTCCTGTTTTGACTCAGGCTCATAATTATGAACCCAAGTTTCATCTCCAGTAACAATTCGACTCAATAGTCCATCCTTATCTTCGTTACAGAGGTCCAAAAACGTGCGAGAACACTCCACGCGGCGTTGTTTCTGAGGCGGCGTGAGCATTCTTGGCACCCATCTTGCACTGACCTTTGTCATGCCAAGATGATCGTGTAGAATTTTGAAAATTTTTGTATCCGATACTCCAACCATTTCTGCAAGCTGTTTCTTCTTTAGTCTGGCATCTTCCAATATTATTTTTTCGACATTTTTAATGATTTCCGGAGTAGTCACCTCGATCGCCCGTCCGGGCCGCGGGTCGTCTTCAAGTGAGGTCCTGCCTTGTTTAAAAAGACAATGCCACTTGTAAACCATGGTTTTACCCGGGCAAGAGTCCCCGTAAACGGATTCCATCTCTTCCAGTATGTTTTGAACTGACTTTCCTTGCTTGGTAAGGAACTTTATTACGGCACGGTACTCGATTTTTTTCCTAATGCACACTTTCTTCCCGATTGAGTTGTTTGCTTGACTATAGGTCAAAGACTAATGACCCAATTAAGACAAAACCTGGTATTTATACTAATATTGAGTGGCTGAAGTCGTGGCCACCTCGATAATGACCTATTTTTATCATCTATCCTCCCATTCCGCGAACTTAAAAACGCACCCTCGTACCTCAATAGAACAAAAACTTAAACGAAAACCTAAAACAATATGTACTAAAAAAGATAGTAAAAAAAATAAGAAAGTAAAAAAAAATAAAAAATCACGAGTGCGAGCTTCATCCATATCGACCAGCGCAAGTGAAATGGATATAGAAATTTGTGATGATAGTGATGATGATTTAGATTATGAGCAATATTGCGAAGGCTTATTGATGCAGGAAGACGAAGAAGTGGCGATTAATAAACAGATGCGAGCTAATTCTTCGAAGAATGAAATGGAGGATGACAGTAAAGATGAGCAAAGAGAGGACAAGCCAAATTTAAAAATTAATCAAAATGATTGGCTGTTGGTTAAATTTTGCACGAAACAATTCGTTAAACATTACGTTGGAGTAGTGTTACACATCAATGATGATGGTGTTCCAGTGGTTAAATATGTTAGAAAGTCAGTGACTAAAATAGAAGACCAGACAATGTTCACTTATCCTACTTTGGAAGATATATCTGAAGTCAAGCATCACGAGGATATTGTTGCAAAGCTACCTAAGCCAGTTATTGGCCGTAGGGGCCAAATTATTTTTAAAATGTCTTTCCAAAATGTTAATGTTCAGTAAATTAATTTTATGACCCACCCGCGGCTTCGCAAGTGTACATGCTTTTATTATAGTATTACACCAATACGGGATAAAAGATTATTTGTTAAGACTGATGAGGTGGTAGTGGTGATATTAGAATTTAAGGCCTATGTCAATTGGCACTCCGGTATCACCGGGTGCCGACCTACCTTCGTCGTGTGGTCGGGGACTATTTGACAGACAGGGCTGTCATCTACCCTGGTCAAGACGGACAGTGGAACCGGCGAGAGATGTCGTGCGGTGTTCCACAGGGATCGGTTCTGGGGCCGCCCTTGTGGAACATCGGTTACGACTGGGTGCTGCGCGCCGACCTCCCTAGCGGCGTCAGCGTAGTCTGCTACGCGGACGATACTCTGGTGCTAGCTCAGGGTGGGTCGTACGAGGCGGCGGCCGACAGTTTGACACGCGGGGTTGCGATAGCCGTAGAGAGGATCCGGCAGCTGGGTCTCGAGGAGGCGCTTCACAAGTCGGAGGCCATGGGCTTCCATGGACGTGGGAATGCGCTGCCGTCGGGATCCCAGTTAATGGTGGGAGGGGTTCCCATCGGCGTCGAGTGTACTTTGAAGTACCTAGGACTCGTCCTCGACAGCCGGTGGAACTTCGTGGAGCACTTCCGACGTTTGGCTCCCAGACTGGAGCGGGCCGGGGCTGCCTTTAGGTGGCTCTTGCCCAATCAGGGGGGGCCAAAGGCTCTACGCGGGGATCGTGCGGTCCATGGCCCTTTACGGGGCGCCGGTGTGGGCGCCTGCTTTGAGGAAGCGGGCCGCCCACTACCTGAACGTGCCCCAAAGGGTCATGGCCGTAAGGACGGTACGGGGGTACCGCACGATCTCCCGCGAAGCGGCGAACCTCCTTGCCGGATTGCCGCCGTGGGATCTGGAGGCGATAGTCCTCGCGCGCCAGCATCAATGGCGCGCGGAGGCGCTGCGCCGGGGGGTCACTCCACTGCCGCGGCAAATTGCTGCGCGGCGGACAGACCTCCGGTGCGATCTCATGGCGACATGGAGACAGCGACTGTCACAACCCCGTGCAGGGCACGCCACGATAGTGGCGGTAAGTCCCCTCTTTGAGGAGTGGCTTGAGAGGCGCCACGGCGCCCTCACCTTCCGTCTGACGCAGGTCCTCACCGGACACGGTTGTTTCGGGAGGTACCTGCACCGAATCAGGCGGGAGGAAACGCCCGGATGCCACCATTGCGAGGATCGGCCGGAGGACACGGTGGAGCACACAGTGGAGGTGTGCCCCGCTTGGGCGGAGCCCCGCCGTGTTCTCGTAGCGGCGATCGGCGGCGGCGACCTCTCGCGCCCGGCCCTGGTGCAAGCCATGGTCCGGGGCGAGGAGGAATGGGACGCCGTCGCCTCCTTCTGCGAAGCAGTGATGCTGGCGAAGGAGGTGGCGGAACGCGAGAGGGAGAGAACCTCTCGTCCCAGCCGCCGCGGGAGGCGCTCCGGGCGTCGGGGGTCCCGCGATGACCTCCGGCCACCGTAGACGCGGGCCTGTGGACGGTGAGTGATGGGCTAACTCGCCGTCCGTCCGTCTCACGACGAAAACAGGCCGTGTCGACGGCGCGTTCGTGTTCCACGCGCGCCTCAAAGAGATGTCAGCAACATGGGAGGGGCCCGAAAGGGCCGACGCCTGTCGGGGCCGCGGGTAGTCCAACGGTTATCGCGGCCTCGACATAGAGGGCGAAGAAGGAACATGGGTGGTTTTTAGTCAGTAGAAGTCTGACACTCCCTTTCGCTCTGCCCAAGAGCGGGAGGGGTTATTCGATGATTTTACACCCACCAAAAAAAAAAAAAAAAGGCCTATGTCAATTTGATTTTAGAAGTTCCTATTGTAATTTTTTTGGTAATATTTACATAGAAAGTAAGCAAAGGTTTTTTAGTTTTGTTTATTTATTTAAATAGAACATAGTCATGTTGATTGAGACTGATTAAAGTAATGGAGAATATTTTTTAGTGATAAGTTAAGCCATATTTAACTAATTTTGATAATATTTTGGTCATTATGTATACACGTAGTGCACTGTATATCCGTTTATGCATAACGATCAGAGTGAAAAAATGTCAGAAAACTGTTTTAAGTTTTTTTGTTAAGTACAACAAAGAGTTCCACAATTATTTGTGTTTGTTTTTATTCAGTTGAGTTTCTCAAAGTTGAAAAAGTGATTTAAATACATTAATAATAAATAAACACTTACTTAGTGACATTCATCGTTTATTTTTCTTCAATTTTTATTAAAAACCAAATGTACATGTTTTTAACATTCGTAGTTTACCACCCCTGACCTTACTAATATGTTCCTCTTACACCAAATTTTCTTTATCTTTCGGTAATGCTAAATTAAACCATATTTTAACTGTGGTATGGTTTCATTTCCATTAGGTCGAAAGGCAGTTCTCAAATTTCTAGAGATACATATAAAAATACGTGTTTTTACTTGTACGAAACCATTTATGTATTTTTATTAGCATTATATGGAATGCATAGGTTTGTATATATGACAGGTAAGATTACAGAATACCTGTGTGTTTCTGCATGTAAAAGATAGAGTTGACATGTTTAACATTTATTTTAGTACAATTATAATGTTGCCTTTAAAATTATGAATGGTTGTAAATTAAACTCGGTAGAATATTGTAAAGTAAACAGCTATATTAAATAATTAATTAAAACAAAAAATCATATATTAACATTGAGACTTGAAAAATAATTATTAATTAATCTCCTTCTGACAGGGTTCAAATCCCTAGTTTGGGCATGAGTGGATACTTGAGATCGCTGCTGCCTTATTGTACCCTCTTCAATTATACTTTCCCAAGGTAATGGCAGTTGCAAACTGGGGTCATCTGGAGGCATCTCATTCTTGCTTTGTAGAATGTTGTGCAGTACCCCTGTGGCAACAATTATTGGGATGCAGTTTTTTAGGTGAACATGCATCCCCAGAGCTAAAACAGGAAAACGCCCTTTCCAGATGCCAAATAGCCTCTCGATAGGATTTCGGGTCCTTATTTGAGATTCGTTATATAATGACTCTTCCCGAGCCAGAACTCTGTCAAGGGGCATCATTATATAATCCCTATTCATGTAGCCACTGTCCGCCACAAGAACCGAATCCGCATATGTGCCTAGGGCGAATACGGCGTTCCTCCTTGAGGCACTAAAAATTCGCTCATCATGAGTGCTGCCAGGCCATCTTACCACCACATCGGTTATCTGCATCTCGGAGTTGCATATTGCTTGCACATTTAAAGACATATAGCCCTTTCTGTTTCTAAATGTCTCAGCATGGGCACCTCCAGGAGATCTTATTTTTATATGAGTGCAGTCTAATGCACCTATAACCTTGGGAAACTTTGCTATACTGTAAAATCCCAGCTGAGTTTGTTTTAATTCCTCCGCAGTTGCAGGAAACTGAATGTAAGTTTTGCTCAAGGAAGCTATTGCTGCTGAAACTCGGTGGATTACTCTATTGGCTGTTGGTCGACTAACGCCTGCGAAGTCGCCCATAGTCAGTTGGTGACTTCCAGTTGCGTAGTACCGAAGTGTCAAAAGCAACTGGTTAATGGGACTCAACGAATTGTTCCTGAAAAAGATAAAATAAAATAGGTATTTTGCTTACGTGCTGCATGTAATATTTATGTAGACTTTGGTTTGATAAAGTCATAGAAGGTCCCTACTAACTTATGTTGTGATATAAGAAACGCTCGATTTGTATCTACCTGCGAAAGGATTCATAGCTGTAGGTACTTACTTATCATTTGGGAACTCTATATCTTTCTCTATCAGAGCAAGAACTTCCAGGGCGCTTGATTTAGTCAAGCGAAACCTTGATAGGAAGGCTCTTTCACCAAACTCCGTGAAGTAGTGTCGTCTGGTGGAATACAAACGAGGAGTTCGCAAAAGTCTTTCAACGGTTTCAAACTCGTCCAAAACGTCATCCTCTTCCAAAATATAATTCAAAGCAGACTGCATGTTAAATTCTCACAATAATATCTGGATGTAACCTTAAAATTTGTTATATTTGCAATTTACATACGTCAAAATACACCGATTAACTACTAACCGGACTTTAAACAACCTCTCCCACCTCGGTTAGAGAAAACAGTTGATTAGCGTGTTTGATCGGTTGATTTGCTTTGGTGAACATGAAAATGTGTTATAAACAGCTGTTTTTAGATAATCAGACTGTTATCTTTTCGGTGAACTTCGCCCTAAGTCAACTAACTCTGGGTTAGTAATGTCAAAATTGAGATATTTTAGGCTAAGTACCTACGCTTTGGTTGTGTCTCGTGTTTGTTGCATTCAATGATATCGGTTTTATTTTGTCCTGAAAATGATAAACGAATGGTTGTTGTCTGATTATGATGAAGAGATCATCGACTACATTAGTTCACTTTTATAACAGAAGAATTGCATAACGGACTGATCATTTTTACTCACAAAGCAGGGGTCGAAACTAGTCAGTAAAATCAGTAAAAGTCAGTTTTTTTTAGCATGGTCAGTAAAAGTCAGTTTTTTGAGAAAATGGTCAGTTTTTTCAGTTTTTTGAGATCAACACATATATTGCTCCATATATTTTTTTGGAACCTTATTAATTATTTACTGACACAATTTTGCCTGTCTGTGTCGTTCCTTTTTACGCCTACCTTCTTCATTCTAGATTTTGCTTAAGAAATATATATCTTATAGTATACCTACTAGCAGCCAAACCCGGCGTTGCTCGGGTTTCACCTTTCAAGTCCATTCATTTCATCAGTTCATTGACGACACGGTTGGCGCAGTGGTTGAGCGATTGACTGCTGCGCAGCATGTCTCGGGTTCGATTCCCGCACGGAACAAATATTTGTACGACCTACAAGTATTTGTTCCGAGTCTGGGTGTTTTTCTATCTATAATATGTATGTATTTACAAAAAAAAAATGTATATAAGTAGTTTATCAGCCATCTCGTTACCATAACACAAGCATTAGGTTGCTTAGCTTGGGACTAGATGGCGTTGTGTGAAATGTCCAAGGATATTTATATTTTTTTTTATTTATTTTTATCTTTTTTATTAAGCCAGTCCTCATTAAATTTACATTTCCCCATATTAGTTAGTTGGTTAGTAGCCACAAACAAATCACACAGCAGTCAAATTAAATCACATACAATGCAGGTTAAAAAGCTGAAGCTGTAACAAATATGCAAAGTTAAACATACAATAATAAAATATGTATTTATTTCGAGAAAAAAAGTAGGATTGGACTTTTTTCCTCGAAATAATGATGGTAGCATCATTATTTCGAGGAAAAAAGTCCAATCCTACTTTTTTTCTCGAAAAAATTTTTTCTCGCTGTGTGATTTGAATGTTATGTTGCCACAAGACATCATAATAAAGCATCAGCTGTTAGTTGCCCTCAAACCATCACTGGGCCCGGCTAAGAAAATTAGAAATGACTAGAAATTTGTTTTTTGTTGACACAATCTAAATGTATATTTAAAATGCTAATGTTAGGACGGGAAGACAGGGTTTTCTCTATGACCACCAACTCCAATCATCTCCCCTTTGGTCTCCTGGTGAAAGTAAGGAAGTTTGGTCGCGGTTGTGGGTGGCGAAAATGTGAAAAAGTGTTGCAACTGATGAAATGAATGGACTTGAAAGGTGAAACCCGAGCAACGCCGGGTTTGGCTGCTAGTAGGTATACTATAAGATATATATTTCTTAAGCAAAATCTAGAATGAAGAAGGTAGGCGTAAAAAGGAACGACACAGACAGGCAAAATTGTGTCAGTAAATAATTAATAAGGTTCCAAAAAAATATATGGAGCAATATATGTGTTGATCTCAAAAAACTGAAAAAACTGACCATTTTCTCAAAAAACTGACTTTTACTGACCATGCTAAAAAAAACTGACTTTTACTGATTTTACTGACTAGTTTCGACCCCTGCTTTGTGAGTAAAGATATCCAAGCAAAGTTAAAATTACCTAGTCACAAATTTTTAAAACATGTCTCTTCCCGATGGCTGACTTTAGGCACTGCCGCCGAAAGGATTTTAGAACAGTGGCCTGCAATAATTGAATATTTTACGAAGCACTTACCAAAGAAAAACAAAGAGAAGACTACATCTGTTAACTTCAAAAATATACACAATTTCTTAACTCAAAAGACGGCGAAAATTGAGGTCATGTTCGTTGCTTCAAGTGCACAAATTTTTGTAAAATTTACAGGATTCTTTCAGCGGGAAGAACCCCTTGTTCACTTGATCTACGATGAATTAAAACATCTCGTCAATAAAATAATAAACAGAGTTTGTAAAAGTAATGCACCAAGAACCATTGACGCGTTTCAGGAAAAGTATTATTTAGAATTATCGAACATTGTTCTGGAAGAATCCATTAGAGAATCTTTAGCGCAAATCCAAGAACGCGACAGATTGACGTTCCTGATGAAAGTGAGGAATCACTATGTTGCTGCATGCAAGCACATATTAAAGAAGACATCTGTAGATAACTCATTGGCGAAGTACCTGCGCATTTTGAGACCCAATGCTCACAGAGCCGCTGATTGTTATAAGGAATTTATAAAAATTGCAAAAGCCCTTCCCATTGAAATACAAGAGTCTGAATAAATAAATGAATGTCGTCTCCTGGTTCAATTGCCCTACGAAGACAACCCTGATAAAATACGTATTGAAACGTATTGGGTTAAGATTTTTAAATCAACATTTGAGACTGGACAACCAATGTACCCAAATTTGGAGATATTAGTCAGAGCCGCGTTATCTCTTTCTCATGGCAACGCAGACGTAGAAAGAGGATTTTCACGTTCCGGACATATCCTTACACCAGAAAGATCTGCAATGTCTCAAAAAACTCTAGACGCACATTTGACAGTAAAGTCAGCTCTTACAAATATGTATAATAATAGAGTAGATCTTGTGCCTCTGACTAAAGAATTAATGAATTTAGCTCGAACAGCGTATATAAGATATAGACTGTATTGTGAGGAGCAAAAACAGTTGGAACTAAACAAGAAAGTGAACGAGAGAACACGTTAAGAAGAAGACATTAAAAAAAAGGAATTGAAAAGAAAGTATGAAGATACAAAAAAAAGCATTGAAGGAGAAACAACTTTAAAAAAAATTAAAAATAAAGAAAAAATCAAGAGGATGACCGTTGACAGGTATATGATATTTTTAACGGTTTTATGGTTTTATTATGTGTCAGTGTTCTTCTAGTGTGTGGTGGGAGAACTATGATATGACACTAACTTAAGATTCATCGAGAACATCGATGCTCATCGGGTCTCAACGACCCGATAAATCTTATTCATGGTTCTTAAACCATCTTTAATAGGAATTGAACCTTGTAGATTGAACCCAAACGAACCTGTCTTAACGAATTTTTTATATCCTTCATATTTCAGGTTGCTCGATAACGCTACTGGCATGTTTAAAGAAGGAATTAAGGACAAAGACTTAGTCGCCGTTAATATAGCCAAGACATTACTAGATGCCGCTGTTAAAGAAAGAAAAGACTACGAGGAGAAAATTAAAGAAGAAGAAAACGTACAAAAAATTATAGATAAAAAGAAAAATGCTTTGATTACTAACTTCTTCAAGAAATCATAAAGTCTAATGTTTCTAACTTTTTATATTATTTGCATGATTGGATGTGTGTCATTTGCTTATTAACAAATATTAAAACTGATAACTATTTGTAAACTTTTTAATAATAAAAAGGTGGTGATGGTTGGCTATGGGGATGGTGGAGGCCAATAATATTTTTTTTTTTCAATTCCACATGTAGGCATGTGACCTACATTACATTTTCAGTGATTAGTGCCTCTTCAGTGAACTCCTTTTACAATAGTCTGAATAGAATTAATTTTTTTTATTACTTCCCACCAAGCTTTTTGTTTTTGTAGAATGTTGGCTCCATCAGTTTTTTTTATTATCTACAATGTGTTTATATTTTTCTACTATATCGCACAGTAACAAATTGTCGCTATTTGTGAAATTTAGCCCACGTATCCGAGGTTTCTTTTCCATTTTGAAGATCTTCCGCGTCCGTCTGCCTAAATTATTTCGCAAAATAATAACTGTAAACGACAATGCAAGTGCAACACGCTCAAGTCACAACAGTCAATATAACGCGACAAAGAACAACGTGTATTTTTTTAATCTGACATAAAGAAATAGACTTATTCAAAGTACTGTGGAGCGAGAGAGAGAGAGATTTTTGCCAGATGTTAAAAGAATGAATGAACATGACAAAACTAGGGTTAGTTGACTCTGGGTTAATTTTTACTGGTGCAACTTAATATGCGAGTTAAAAATTTAGAACATTAACACTGAGTTAGTAAACCTCGAGTTATTTATTTAACTCAAAGTTTTGGTACAAGTGGGCCTAAAAATGTCAGTGGGATTTGAAGAATCAAAGGTTAATTCCAAACTATAGTGTTAACAGAGTATTTACAGAAGTCCAAGAAGCTCATCTTAAAGAGTACATCAAAGATTGCGCGTCAAAATTTTATGGTCTTTTTAATAAAGTCGTTCGCAGCGTTGCGTACCAGATGGCTCATATAAATAATATTAAATTTCCTGTCAGTTGGAGGTCTTAAAAAATAGCAGGCATTAAGTGGCTTAGATCTTTTAGGTCTAGGCATCCAGATTTATCACTAAAAAAGCCTGAGGCTTGCAGTTTGGCGCGGGCTACTGCCTTCAATAGAGAAACCGTCAATACTTTTTTTAACAATCTGAAAAATGCTATGGATCGTCACCCATCTTTCGGCAATGGTTATAGAGTGTACAATTTAGATGAAACAGCAACCACAACTGTTCAAAATCCACAAAAAGTCATGGCTCCCAAAGTGTGCCATAATCTAGGCAAGGTTACTAGTGGTGAGAAAGGGACTTTGGTTACAACTTGTGCGATTGTATGCGCGCCAGGGCAAGCTTTACCTCCTGTTCAGGCCCAGGTGGAAATAAAAGAGTGGACTGTATATCAAGGTTATACTAAGGTTTTCTGCAATGGTCAAAGTATATCTAAAATCATGCGATCGCGGTCGCGCTGTTGAAAGGAGTCTTGAGAGCGCGCGGCGGTCGTCGAGCCGCTCCGCTACCTCGCCGCCCGCTCCCCTCTGCTTGATCTTGCATATGTGTGTATTGGAGGTGTTAACATATTCCCGGGCCACCATGGAAAGGCAAGCCCTGCTGATGATGATGATGATGATTTGAAAGAATGCTTCGTGATCAGTCCGATGAGCCATCCAGTAATGGGCATATTTTATGAAAGGCCCGTCTGATTGTCCCGGTTTTTATCTTGATATCCGCTACCCGAGCTTCTCCGTCATGTCCCGGGTACAGCTTCACGATACGTCCCAACGGCCACTGAGCCACCGGTAGCGCCTCGTCTTTCACGATGACCAATGAGCCCTCGGTGAGCGCGCCGTGCGAGCGCTGCCAGCGTGTTCTTTGATGCAACTGGGAAATATATTCCATATTAAAGCGGCTCCAAAAATGTTGACGTAGAAGTTCGACTCTTTGATGACGCGGCCACCGTGCCGAGTCGCAGTCGGTCATCTGCGGATGAGGTAGAACTTTTAGGTTAGAGTACGACCAATGAGAAAATGAAAGGGAGTGAGAGCTGAGAGATCAGATGGATCGGATGAAAGAGGTGTGAGAGGCATTGAATTGAGAATGCCTTCTATTTGGACTAGCAATGTGTACATTTCCTCATATGTGAGGTGTGCCATCCCTAGTACTCTTTTGAGATGATGTTTCACTGATTTAACAGTGCTTTCCCATAGACCCCCGAAGTGGGGTGAATATGGAGGAATTAAGTGAAAATTTACACCTTGTTCTGCAGCGCAACTGTAAATTGACTCACTGTGATTTCTGAGAAAGTTGGTGATCACACGCGCAGCACCTATCAGATTTTTCCCATTGTCTGAATAAATATTGTTTGGTTTACCTCTGCGAGAAATGAACCTGTTAATTGCTGCTATGTAAGATTCTGTCGTCAGATCTGTAACCAACTCCAAATGCACAGCTTTAACAACAAAACAGATGAAAATACAAATGTATGATTTAATAAGTACACTTCCACGCCCCTTACGGTTGCTAATCATTATTGGCCCTGCATAGTCGACACCTACGTTACTGAAAACAAAGTTTGCGTGCAATCTCTGTTCAGGCAACTGTCCCATGATAGGTGTTACAATTTTACCTTTAAACCGTTTGCACGTAACACATGATTGTGTAGTTTTTCTAGCCAGGTTTCGACCTGAAATTGGCCAGAAAGCTTGACGTATGTGAGACAACAACAGTTGTGGGCCAGCGTGTAGAAGTGTGATGTGATATGTTGAGAATAATATTTGAGTAATGTGATGAGCTGGGTGCAGTAGGATAGGAAACTTTCTATCGTAATTGTATGGCGATTGTGCTAACCTTCCGCCCACACGAATGAGGTGATCATCCCCAATAAATGGATTAAGTGAATTTAATTTATGTGAAGTAGGTAACTGCTTGTTATGTAATAATAGTTGATATTCCTCAAAAAAGAAATTCAATTGTACTAACTTTGCTAATTGGTATCTAGCTGAATTAAGTTCGCTAGTAGATAAAGGCATGACGTCACCTTTGCACACCTGTTGGCATTTTTTTTGTATTAATGTTGTTTGATTGTTTATGTTTGCAGTGATCAATGAACCGAAGTATGTAAGCTACGATGCGTGTGAGTTTGTTAAAATTAGAATATTTGTAAATAAATGAATTGTTATCAATCATATAATGTTCGTGCGTGAGGTGTGTTTGGGACCGGACTTCTGGAAGGTCAGATACGCTGAGATGCCCTGGTTGTTCAGGCCAGCTGTGATTATCATCATTCCTTAAAAAGTCAGGTCCTGAAAACCATAAAGGTGTGTGAAGTAATTGTTGTGCATTGGTACACTTTGTAATTATGTCAGCTGGATTTTGTTTGGTTGGTACATAGTACCATGACTGTGGTTCAGTATATTTGAGAATGTCCGTGACTTTGTGTTTGACGAATGTTTGTAATTTGTATGTCGGTGAATTTATCCAGGATAAAACAATTACTGAGTCAATAATAACACTTACAGTTATTTTTATTGCGAAGTGACTTTAAAATTTTATTACTTAAACTAACACCGGTAAACACGGCACATAATACAAGTCGCGGTATGGTAAGTGTTTTTAAAGGAGCCACCCGTCCCTTGGCAATTAGCAGTTGAACGTTGATATTGCCACCTGGTGTATATGTACGTATGCATGCGCACGCACCATACGCCTGTTGTGAGGCATCACAAAAAATATGCAGTTCAATGTTATCGCGCAATGAGTCATGGAATGCTCGCCGAGGAATAGATAAATGATTTATAAAAGATAACGATTCTACGAACTTCGCCCATTGTTGTTGTATTGAAACCGGTATTTCACCGTCCCAGCTGATGTTGTTTATCCACATCTGTTGCATAATTAGTTTAGCTTCGAGTACGCAAGGACTAATGAGCCCCAGTGGGTCGAAAATATGACCTATAGTGGATAAAATTGTGCGTTTTGTGATTTGTTTTTGTGATACAAATTTTGAATGTACTGTGTATGAAATTGTATCTTTGTTGATGTTCCAATTTATGCCTAGTGTTTTTGATGGATCGTTTGAACCTAGGTTTATTGTTGTGTTGTCTGAATCATTGAACCCTAGTTCATTTAGAACAGCGGGACAGTTAGACCAGTTGGTTGCCATTTTCTAAGTGGAAATTGATATTTTTGCAATTCGGAAAAAACTCCTTTGGCAATTTCCAATAGTACCGACACATTATCTGTCCCGGTCAAAAGGTCATCACAATAAAAATCATGCAAGATGATCTCGGAGACCAGTTTGTGATCATAGTGGTCTGAATGAGTTTCTTGTGTGTTTTGACAATCTAGGCCTATTTGTTTTATGCAGCGTGTTGCTAAAAACGGCGCCGATGCCGTGCCATATGTGACTGTGTTGAGCGTGTATGTTTGCAGAGGTTCCGTAGGATTGTGACGCTATATGATTTGTTGCAGTGGGCGCTGATGTTCCACCACTATTATTTGGCGAAACATTTTTTCAATATCTGCTGATATTATATACTTATGTTGACGAAATCGTATGAGTATAGAAATAAGATCGTCTTGGACGACGGGTCCTACTAACTGAATGTCGTTGAGTGCTAGTTTTGAGGATGTCTTTGCGGAACCATCGAATACTGCTCTGAATTTTGTGGTGGTGCTTGACTCGCGTGTAATTCCGTGGTGTGGGAGATAGTACACTGGTGAGTGCTGTATGTTTGTGTTAGTGCTGTTTGCACTTGACTGTTTGATTGATGTATTATGTTCTGATTGAATGTATGTATTTTTATGTGAATGTTTGTTTAAAGTCATGTGACCTAGTTGTATGTACTCTGTTATGAAGTTTGAGTACTGTTGTTTGTATGTGTGATCTGAATTCATGCGGTTTTCTATTGAGTGAAACCGTTTTTTGGCTTGATAGTATGAGTCACCCAAGCAATCGGGTGATTTTTAAATGGAATATTGACAACGAATCTGCCATCACTTTGTCTCGTGGTTGTTTGTGAAAAAATTATCTCGCATGCATCTGAGTCGGAGGGATCGTTCATTTGTGAATTAGATAAACTATCCAGCTCCCAAAAGCGTGATAACTGATCTGAGTTGTTGTTATTGAAAAAACAACTGTTTGTGGGTTTGTCGGTGTTTGTTGTACATCCGGAAACTAGCCAGCCTAATTCAGTTTCTTGTAGTGTGGGCTGTTGTTTACCCAACCGAATGTGACCGCTGCTAACTATTTGCCAGAATATGTCCGCACCTAGCAAAATGTCAATTGGGGCGGGTTCATGGAACTGAGGGTCAGCAAGTTTTAAATGTTTTGGTATATTTAAACCTTTTGTATTGATGCGCATGTGAGGTAATGAATGTGCTATTGTATCAAGTACCAGACATGACAAATTGGCTGTGTATGAACCATGTAATGATCTTATCAGAACATTTGTGCGATGAAATATTTTTGTATGTTGCTGATTTATGCCTGAAACTGTGCCGCGAATGGGTTCGAATGTGAGATGGAGCTTTGTACTCAGACTGTTAGTGATATAACAGGAGGTACTTCCACTGTCCAGCAAAACCCTCGCCAAGTATGGTGTTCCATCACGGGCGATGACGTGCACTAAGGCAGTGGAAAGTAGAACTGATGTATGTTGTGAGCTACTGTTACTAGCGAGTGTTGTGTGCGCAGTGTCCTTGGTCGGTTCCTTATGTATGTGTAGCATTGTGTTGTGTTTCTGTTGACAGTATTTACATGCTCCGCCACGGCAAGACTTTGTTTCGTGACCGTTATGCAAGCAGTTAGCACAGAAGTTGGTAAACTTCTATCCTCTTCTCCACAGTCATTTGTTTGAATTGTGGACAAGCGAATAGAAAATGGTGACCTTTACATAAGGGACAAGAAATGCGAGATTGTTTATCTTTATTATCTGATTTCGATGAATGTAATTTTGAATCTGTTTGTTGTATGTTTTTAGTGTCTTCAAGATTTTGTAAAAGCATGAAACGATCACTGAGATATGTTTTTAAATCTTGAAGTGTGGGCTTTTCTACTGTGTTGTTTTTGCTTGATTCTTTCCAATATCTGAGTGTTGTGTAATCTAATTTGGAGGTAATAAGATAAATTAACATTGTATCTACTGTGAGTTCGCCTAAATTATTAAGAGCTCTGAGATTTTTATTTACTGTATCTAGTAATTGTCTGAGTGATGTTGCGGTTTCTTTTTCAATGTTTTGTATGCTGAATAATGCGTGAAGATGATTGTAAATCAGCTGATGTGTGTTATTATATCTTTCCGTTATAAGTTCCCAAGCTACCCGGTAATTGTTTGATGACATTTCTAACGATTTTATAATATCGGAAGCTTCACTTTGCAAAGATGCACGAAAATAATGAAACTTTTGAATGTTATCTATTGATTTATTGTTGTGTATGAGTGACTCAAAAGTGTCTTCTAGCCAATTCTGATATTCCCCTGAGAAGTGTGGAAGGTCAATGGTGGGTAATTTAATGAATGCTTTTGTTGCTGTGTCACCTGCTGTTGGAGTTGGTACAGACCCGTCGACGCAGGCAGTTTCATTCTCACGCAGCAGATGGATGTCGAGCGCAAGTTGATATTGGTATTCCATTTCAAATTGCTCCCGCTCCCTCAGCTGTTCATCTGAAACCCCAATAATGTCGTCGATGAGGGTTTGATTTTTATCGAACTCGTTTGCAAGGGACTTGTAGGACTCTAATCGATTGCTTAGTTGTATATTATCTAAATCTGACAATGGCTTTTTGGATTTTA
This sequence comes from Diarsia rubi, assembly GCA_932274075.1. Classification (NCBI taxonomy): domain Eukaryota; kingdom Metazoa; phylum Arthropoda; class Insecta; order Lepidoptera; family Noctuidae; genus Diarsia; species Diarsia rubi. The sequence goes on from OW026413.1 coordinate 19,299,682, forward strand.
ATAATGACTCAAGATAATTCTTAAACACCGTGACCTTTCCTTTGTGACTGGATCTCCTCTTTTTATATGTATTGAGCTGAGCAATGTCATATTCATCAGGCTTATGTGATGTTTGAGCTGATTTAGAATCAGTCATAATTGAAATTTAGTTAAAGTAATGTACTTAATTGAAACGTTAGTTAATGTACGTGGGAATGTGGCAGGCACAGTGCGATGATCACGTAACTTTACCAAATTACCCTCGGTGTGATGATAACTCGGTACGCTGTCGCTGAGAACAAGGCGATGTAAGCTGTTTGGAAGACAATGAAAAAGTATTAGAAAGTGATATATTAATGAAAAAGAAATTATTGGTGATAGGTTAAAATCGATATTGCAACAAAAGTTACTAGAAAATTGAGAAAAAAAAATAAATGTAGGTAGGTGATGACTGGAAAAAATCTGATGCAATAAGTGCTTACGTGAATAACTGACTATAAAATGGACTAAAAATGGATGAATTTATGCTTAGAAATGGGATTGGATGGCAATTAAGCAAGTTGACTGAATATTTGATGACTTTGAAAGACTTTAAAATAATGAATTGGTCGAACTCACGAAACCGCTGCTACCAAACCCTTTCTTCGTACTTTGCGACTGATGTGCCGACGCTGCTTGAGTGGCTGCTTCCAGATGCTGGTAGGCTGAGTTCACTGATGTGATGTCCTCTGTTTGACCTCCAGCTGATTTCCGGACGCGTTTTGTGGTGGCGTGGCTTGCGATCGCGCCGCGATTTTTGATAAAATTTGACCGAAACGTCGAAGGACCATGTTCAGGCCCAGGTGGAAATAAAAGAGTGGACTGTATATCAAGGTTATAATAAGGTTTTCTGCAATGGTCAAAGTATATCTAAAATCATGCGATCGCGGTCGCGCTGTTGAAAGGAGGCCTGTTGGTCTAGTGGTTAGTGACCCTAACTGCTATGCCGGAGGTCGTGGGTTCGATTCCCACCCAGGACAAATGTTTGTGTGATGAGCACGATCATTTGTTCTGTGTCTGGGTGTAATTTATCTATAATACGTATGTATTTAGAAATATATAAGTATGTTTATCAGTTGTCTAGTACCCATAACACAAGCTCTGCTTAGCTTGGGACTAGATGGCGTTGTGTGATAGTTGTGGAATATTATTATTATTATTATTTATGAAAATCTTTTGTATGCTCACAAAAATATAAAGCTCTTTAAGAAATATAGTGATATTCACAATATAAATACAAGAAATAGACAAATATATTGTACCACCAACAAGGCTCAAGAAAATAGGTGGATCATTTAGATGCCAATGTATTCGCTTCTCAAGCCACATTAAAAATTTAAGCCTTAATAAATTTAAATCTTTTATAAAACGTAAACTTTGCCAGAAAGCTTTTTATGCTGTTAAAGATTATATAGAGGACAAAAAAGCTTGGGATTGAACTGCTCCAATTTGAATTGTTTTTTTTTATATATATTTTATTTTTCTTTTACAATTTGACATTTTATTAATTTTCTTTATACACAATGACATTGTTTACTTTTTCAAGTATGATATTATTTTTTAACCAATATTTACTTGTTAAATATTTTCATTTTTTTTTTTGTTTTTGATTTAGTTTTGTGTTTTTTTTTTGACATTTAATAACTTGACTTATTTAATATGATAAATATTTTATTATTTTTATATTGTGAATATGAGGAGTATGTGGGTCTTTCTTTAATTTTAACGATTGTCTGGCAGTTTGAGTACCATAAGCGACCTACCCAAATGTCCTTTCCTTGGTATTGTTCGTCGTGACGTCGAGCTCCTTGAGTTATAAGTCAAACTCGACAATAACTGACAAATGCTTGCACTGACTGGACGGGTCCACTCAAATCTGTGTGGTGCTTTCTTCAAAAGACCATCTCAGACACTAATCTGCATAGCCCTCATGTGTGTCCCCAGATTATGTCTGGACCTTAAACTTATTGTTAACCATTTTAAACGATTAAAAGAGTAACCTTTGGAGTTTCTTGCCGGTTCTTCTCCTTAGGAATCGACCAATGCATCGAACCGTGCCCCTTTTTTTATGTCGACGTTTTACAAGTGCCCATGTAGGCCTATGTGAAATAAAATATTTTGACTTAACAACGAGGTTATGACACTGAAAATCAAAGTTGGGAACCTAGAAAAAGACATGCGGAGAAACAATATTCTGCTTCATGAGTTTAAAGAAACAGAGACAAATTACACTGAGCTCATGCATTTTGTTGTGGAATTCCTAAATGACATAGGGAAAAAGTGTGGAATAACAAGAATGAATTAACAAGGATTAGAGAATGCGGTAAAACACAGAAAGGACGCCGGTTTCTTCAGGAAGAAAAAGTATTGGCTCTTTCTTTGTATAAAAGAAGCCCCAAATGTTATGCTTTACTGTCTAAGTGTTTTACATTGCCATCAGCAAAATCTTTAAAGAATCTTCTTGCCAAAATAGTAGAAATAGAAGTAGAATAGTAGAATCTTTAAGAAATTTAAAGATAATGTTAAGTATCAAATGACGAAAGACTATGCATATTAATGTTTGACGAAATGTACGTAAACCCACAAATACGTAATAAGGAAAGGGAAGATAAAATTCAAGGTGTTAATAAAAATTTGCTACTTATGATATGGATCTTAGTTCTTATGCCTCTTACCAGTCATGCTACTCCGGACTAGCGATGGGTCGTTGAAGGTTTTTCCGACAACGAAACGTTAACGTTTAATTGCGTTTGTCAACTAGTTGATCAACTAGTTAATTTCGTCAACGAGTTAACGTGTTACGAACGTCAACTTGCATGAACGATTAACGCCTAAACGCTTTTATTAACGTATGCTGTTGTAATGTTTATTTACGAACAATTTGATGCAGTTTACCTAATGAAATTGGATAACATTTTATGATGACTTTACCTACTACCTACCTAGGGCTTAGGACTGACTGATTAATTTGCTATAAAACACTCAGGCGTATTTAACCTGTTTATCACGGGCAGGGCGCGCGAGTCGAACGAGGTGTCCACTGTCCGGCCAATCAGCTGCTTCAACCAGTCACAGGCCCGCCAGCGCCGAAACCTTTCATTCCGCGCACGAATATGATCATTTTAAGTATTAATAATGTCATCGTTTACTTTCTTTAAAAAATAATGACATTAATCAAATTACTAAATAAATATAAAATATTGTATTCGTTATTTAGAGTTCAAATTCTTGTCATGACTATCGCGTCGTAGCAGGAGTTTTATTTTTAAAGAAATACAATTTACGTACGTTGAAAATAACAAAACGTTGACCGTGTACAAATCAACTCGTTGAATTTGTCAAACGATGAAACGAGTTGAATTCATAAACGTCGTTGTCTCGTAACTCGTTGACGAATTCAACGAGTTGATTTGTACACGGTCAACGTTAATTCCGTTGAAGAGACATCAACGTTGATTCAACTAGTTCGTTGATTCAACGCCCATCGCTACTCCGGACCCCTCTGAACTGATAACAGTGAAAGGACCCGTTATGAAAGGAGTTTTAATTGATAATTATAGCAAACAGATCATAATTATCAGAATCAAATCTCCTAGCGATGTTAATGAAGGACGTAATAACTCACCTTGATTCCACACGGATGGCTAAGGCTGACTATAAGGAATTATTACTGACTTTTTGATTGAAGTGCATTATCAAAATCCCAGATGTTAAATATGCTGAGGTCACGCGTCAACTAGATGAGCTCCAGGAAGGTCGCATCAAAGACTTGCACGTCATGAGAAACATCTCTTTGTTGACAGTAAACAACAACCAAAATATTAAGGACTTGAGTTCCGAGATAAATACTGTCATAGCAAGTTCATCCAACAAATTTGAGATAATGATAAAAGCATCCCACATATTTGGATCTTATCTCCAGCAACTTAGCTCTGGACTTAATCTCGTCTTAAGAGGCAAACTCCCATCAACTCTAGTCTCTTTGGAATTGCAAAGAGAGTGGTTGGAAAAAAAACTTCTAAGCCCGCTTCTTATTGATATAGGCTCAATTACTCCCCATCTGTCCATTAAGCTCGAGGCAATAGACGAAGAAAAATGTCAACTACACTCGCGAGCAACCAAATCGACTCAAGCCTTGTCGGCGCACACATACATTGATACAACTAAAATCATGAATGGAAATTATTAAAATGATATGTCATTCGAAAGCTTAAGATGACAGCTTTAATTTGATATCATTATCATTGAAATCCATCCATCATTTTTGAAATAAATGATGTCTGAATGCAAGAGTAGGAAAAACGGGAATTTAGGAAAAAGGGTATGTGTCTCGTATTTGACAAATTAAACAAACAAAATTAAAAATAAAATTATTTTATTTAAATCAGTATTTCGTATTGCCCCCTCTAGCCCTAATTACATCCCGCAGTCTGTTTTTCATGGACCTTATCAATTTTTTGACATTTTCTTGAGGAATGCCGTCCCACTCCTCTAATAATGCTGTCTTTAGCTCGTCTACGCTTGAAGGGACTGGATTTCTGGCCCGAACTCTTCTTTTAAGCTCGTCCCATAAGTGCTCGATGGGATTCATGTCAGGACTGAGCGCAGGCCAGTCCATCGTGCGTAATTCGACCTCTTGCAGAAACTGTCGAGTGACTCGTGCCGTGTGGCAGCGGGCATTGTCGTGCATTAACACGAAGTCTTCACCGACAAACCCTGCGTAGGGCACAACATGATCCAGTAGAATGTCGGTGATGTACCGATCAGCTGTTAGCCCGCCTCCTCGGCCGCCCCCAGGCACGAAAACAAGTTCGGTTTTTCCCTCTAAAGAGATACCAGCCCACATCATGCAGGAACCGCCGCCATATGCCACTGTTTCAGCGAAACAACATTGGGCAAATCGTTCTCCCGGACGCCTGTAGACTCGGCCTCTCCTGTCACTGCCATGCAGACACATTCTGCACTCATCAGTAAACAGGACCGATCGCCATTGCGCAACGCTCCAATTGAGATGCTCTCGAGCAAATTGAAGGCGCGCTTGTCGGTGGCCTGCAGTCAACTTAGGGCCCGTCGCAGGTCTTTTTGGCGTCAAGTTGGCTTCCTTCAAGCGTCTTCTCACTGTCCACTCGCTGACAGCCACTTGTCGTACACGTCTCAGTTCTTGCTGCACATCAACGCCCGTAAGGTGTCGATTGCGCAGCGAGGTTGAGACAATGAAGCGGTCGTCTCTCTCTGAAGTGCACCGGTGGCGGCTCGTTCTTGGTCTCCGATTGAAGGCACCAGTCTCTTGGAACCGTCTGTATACTCGGGATACAGAAGACTGGCTCAAGTGGAGCTGGGCAGCGATTGCTCGCTGACTTAACCCTTGTTGCAACAAGGCAACAACTTGAGCGGCTTCTTCTGGTGTGGTATCCATGGGTTAGCGAAAACAAGGAATGCAATTTACGGAGATGTGTACCGGTCAACTTGTAACAAGCAACTGATAAGATAAACCGGAAGTGGGGGGGTTTTATAGCGGGAGCAGGTAGCGCAAGTCGTGGATTCCTAAAGAGGTAATTTACGCTGACGGCCAATTAAAATGTGTCAATAAATCAGCGCTTAGTTTTTTTTAAGGTATTGATGTTAATTGAAAGCCTAATTCTTCAGCTTTCGAATGACATATCACTTTTGTAATTACCATTTATCGTTTTAGGAAAATCAATGTATATGTGCGCCGTCTAGGCTTGAGTCGATTTGGTTGCTCGCGAGTGTAGTTCTGACTCTGGACGTACCTTCCATCTCTTTGTGACGGAAAAGGGGTGCGTGGCGCAGGTTATTATAAATAAGACCACGCAACCAGTCTACATAAAATATATTAATATAAAAAAATGGGTGTGGGAAGGTCTACGGACACAAACTCCTAAGGCATCCCTGTGGGATGTGCTGTACTACCCTGATAGCCGGCGTGGCGATGACCGCAGCGAGGTGCCACGCTGGATGCGTAGGGGTGATGGCCAGCTCTTCTTTACGTCGGCCCGGCTCGGCCCACGTGGCAAGTATTGCCAACAGGTGGGAAGTCCGATGCCGGCCCGATTATAGCACGCACGACGGAACCAGCCGCGTAACTAACGCGAACTTGAGGGTGCTCTAACCGGAACTTTGGAGTTATGATGTGTTCCTCCAGCTGGAACCTGGGACCCTGGAACGTAACGTCCAGCGTGTCATGAGGTGGACAAAAGGTCACCTCCGCTGATTGCGACACCAAGCTAAGCAGAGCGAGTAGCAAAAATAGTGCACTAATGAAGGTGTTGGTGGATTGTCACAATCAAACGGAGTTTACATGATGGGAAGAGTGAAAATAAGGCATGATAGCACATTTTGGGTGTGAAGCACGAAAAGTCAAAATGCATTGAGCTGAAGGCCTTAAGGTTTAATTACATCATAATTATAGCGTAGCATAAAGTCGGAGAAAAATAGGCATACATGCTAAGATAACCCATAAAATTAGGAACACAAAATACACACATGTTTATGCTGTTCAAAACTTACCCAGTATGGGGGTTATGGAGACACTGAGTTTAAATGCTCGATGGCAGAGTAAAATTAAGATTGATGGTAAAACTTAAGCCCGAATGATGGCGAGAGGTAGATTCGTAATGGGCGCAGGCGCGCGCCCGCTAGGAACGCACGCCTACGCCGGAGACCGAATTTGTAGTGTGCTGTGTCACCGACGCACGCCGTGATGACATCTCTGCGGAACGAACGCCTATTGGTCGCTCGCTCAATTGTAGTGATGCGCGCACGCAATATACGTCGTTCACGCATTTTAGTAAGGTTTACCACAGCACTACAACTTATTATCTGTGGTTATTATATTTTGGAGTCTGCGGTTCCTTGACAGTTGGATGAAAGTAAAAAGTTTTTCGGCGTTCGACTGTCGCAGGGAACAGACGTGTACACCGTATTTTAACTTACTCCTGATTTATACTATCTAAGGTACAAACAAAAGTGATACTAAGAACAATAAAACTTAAGTACATTATAGCGTGAACTAGAGTGACAGTGCTACAAGCGAATTGTTTAAACTCACAAATGTGCAGTGCGCGACAGTTGCCGTGACAGCTCTTCACCACCTCGAGTAAAGGAGACGAAACCATATCGCAGGCATTTTTTAACTCGCTCACTCACTGACCACGGACCCTGTAAGTGCGAGCTACGTCACTGCCATATAATAAAGATGAGTGGACAACAATCTTCGGCAGAAATAAATATGGACTTATGCAACAAAGGAAGTGGATCACTGACTGACCTACGTACGTTAGTAAAAGAAGATGGCAAAATTACGCTGCGAAAAAGGAAACAGAACTTTGAGGCCGAAGTCATGCAAGAAATGTCCGACTTACGATGTGAAATGAAGAACTATTTCCAAGCCTTCAGCGAAAAACTAAATGAAATCTCGAGCAATCTATGCCAAGAAATGGTTGAGGTTAAAAATGAAATAAAAAACATAAAAAATGCGACCACCATTCTTACATCTGAGCAGACTGATATTAAGGAGGAATTGAAACAGCTAAAAATCCAAAACTGTACTTTCCAAGAAGAGATAACTCTTCTCAAAACCGAATTATCTACTGATTATAAAACATCGTGCGACGGAAACAAAAATCAGCCACAGTTTGACTGTGAGTACATGGCCTTAGAAATCCAAGACCGCGCAAAGCGACAATATAATGTAATTATTGGAGGTATATGTGAAATAAGTGACAAAAACTCAACAACAAGGCGTGAATACGACACAAATCAAGTGCTTAGCATAATTCATACAATTTACAAGGAATGTCCCTCCCCTACGAGGTGCATGCGTCTTGGCAAGTATAACTCGGAAAAAACTAGATATCTTAAGGTTACCTTCCAACAACAAGACACAGTTATGCACATTCTGCGTAATAAATGGAATCTCAACAATGAGAACGTTCGCATATTACCGGATCAAACACCGATGCAAATAAAATATATGAAAGATCAACGTGCGGAATTGATACGACGAACGGAAAGTGGTGAAACAGATCTCACGATAAGGTACATAAACGGAATACCAAAAATAATAAAAAATCAGCAAAAAACTACTCACTAAACAAATCACTCAACAATGCATCTACGACACTTCTGACTTAGATAACGTGACCTATCAATACGTAGATACCTACCAAAATATATGTACATCTCCAGCTGCATTAAGAATATTTTATGGTAATGTGCGTAGTTTGGTAAAACCAGGGAAGTTAGATGAGTTAAAATGTATCCTTCGCGGCTTCAATCATACCATACACATTGTGTTGTTAACCGAAACATGGATCAAGTCTAAAATTGAGGCCGATATGCTGGATATACCCAACTACACACATATATTTAATTTAAGGAAAGATTGTATAGGTGGGGGTATTTCTATGTACATACACAAAAGTTTAAAATTTGATATAAAAGAGGAAAAATATGAAAGCGGTAACAATTTTTTATGGATAAACTTATTAAAACACTCTCTTGACATTGGTCTAATTTATAAACCCCCAAATACTAACCAGAGCGACTTTCTTAACATTTACACACAAAGATTGGAAAAAAGCAATCGCATGACAATTATTTTTGGGGACTTTAATATCGACTTACTAAATAGTGAGCGCAAAACAACCGACTACACAGATGCTATACAAGAATCAGGGTACTATATCCTAAACAATATACACGAAAATTACTGTACGCGACAAACTAAGAACACAAAAACCATAATAGACCATGCATGTACTAATATATGGAACGCTAAGGTACACATGGCAATAATTGAATCAACACTATCAGACCACAAACAAATCTACCTAGAACTCAAACAATACAAACAGACCCTAATACAAAAAGTCCAATATGATGCAATAGATTACAAAGCTCTGTATGAGAACATGCTAAAACACGACTCGACAGAAGAAAGAAACCATTATGTCATTCTTGAACAATATATAATAAGGAATATAAATGAATCGAAATTAATAAAATACAAAATGTTAAACCTACCACAAAAGGACTGGATTAATAAAACAGTAATTAACTATATTAATGAACGAAATCAATTATGGCGTGGTTGTTTGATGGATCAAAAAAATGATCAATTACTATTTAGATATAAAACTGCTAAAAAAAGAGTAGAATGTAAAATAAAAGAAGATAAAAAGAATTACTATTATGACGCTTTTTCAAAATGTAGTAAGAACCCCAAAAAAATGTGGAAATTGATAAACACCCTAGCTAAAAATAAGACAAACAATGTCTGTACTCTTCCTAAACTGACGGTTGACGGCAAAGACATAACAAACGGTGAAGAAATTTGTAACGCGTTTAATAACTATTTTGCTACTATTGGCTCTTTGTTGGCCCAGAATATAATACAAACTAATTCTAACCCACAAATTACATTAAATACGCCAGATATCGACCTTCAACTAACCACTTTAGAATATTGTACTGAGGATGAGATATCCAAAATTATTGATAATTTGGATAATGATACCAGCAGTGGAATTGATGGAATTACAACAAAATCTATAAAATGCATTAAGAACCTAATCTTAACTGACCTAACTAATTGCATAAACATTTGCTTTGATAGTGGCGTGTTTCCGGACAGTCTTAAAATAGCCAAAGTTACCCCAATATACAAGTCGGGAACTAAAACTGACCCGGGAAACTACCGACCAATCTCAGTGTTGCCTGTTATTTCCAAAATATTTGAAAAAGTTTTACATACACGCCTATCTAAACATTTAATTGATATTAACTTTCTGTACACGCACCAATATGGCTTTCGTCCACACTCCAATACACTTTCGGCTACTGTAGATTTAATTACTAAAATAAAAGATAATATAGACAAGAAACAATTAGCTCTAGGTGTCTTCATTGATCTAAAGAAAGCATTCGATACTGTTAGCCACTTTATTCTCCTGAAAAAGCTAAAAATCATTGGAATTACTTCAACAGCCTACAAAATGTTTGAGTCTTATCTCACTAATCGACAACAGATCGTCAAACTGGACAAATTTACTAGTGACCCGGCCGATATACAGTGTGGAGTACCTCAGGGATCGGTCCTAGGGCCACTGCTTTTCCTCATATTTATAAATGACATTAGTACAGCTGGACTGACTGGACATGTGTCACTGTATGCAGACGACACTTGTCTTTTTTACTTTGGCGATTCCATCACTGATATCATTTCAGATGCACAGAAAGATCTTGATATTTTGAATATGTGGCTAAGTCAAAACTTCCTGACTATGAATGTTAGTAAAACTGCTTACATGATATTTTCAGCAAAGAATAAAAAAATACCATCATTTCCAAATCTTGTAATAAATAATCAACCGTTACGAAAATCAACGCATGAAAAGTATTTAGGCCTAATTATGGACAGTAAGTTGACATTCCGACCGCATATTGACTACATAAAATCTCGAATACTCCCACTAACCGGAGCCTTACGTAATATTGCAAAATGCGTACCCTACAAGCTAAGACATACTATTTACAACACGTTAGTCAAACCACATCTGGAATATCTGATCCAAGTATGGGGACAAGCTGCAAAAACAAATCAACAACACCTACAACGAACACAAAACAAAATCATCAAAGTCCTCTTCAATTATAACTACTCAACTCCTACAGAATTACTCTACAAAAAAACAAAATTATTTAACCTAGAACAATTATATACATACCATACATGCATGACTATCCGAAAGATCCTTAAGACCAACATACACACAAATATTTCATTCACACAAAAGACTCGTCGATATAATACCCGTAATCAAGATGACCTAGAAGTACCAAGAGTGAGAACCCTGTGTGGCAGAAAAACCATACAGTATGAGGGGGTTAAGTTATACAATAAATTACCCAAACAAATCCGAGAGTGTAGAAGCATACCAACATTTAAAAAAGGCCTAAGAAATTTTATATTAGACACATAAGTTAAGCTTTTTAAATCACACTAGCTATGCCTGGCATTACTACTTCCTCCCCACTACCTACATACTTACCTACCTATTACGTACCTAATTCTACCTACCTACCTACCTGCTTCTACTTACCTACTTACTTACTTACCTGCTACCTACCTACCTTCCTACTACCAAAAAAAAAAAAAAAAAAACTTTTATTTCATTTTATAGAAACCGTTACCAAAACTAACTAACACAAGAAATAACGAATTAGAATAATTTTGTGATGCCATATTTTGTCACATCTAGCACTTTTAGTTTGTTTCCATGTTTGCTTGGTTGGTGATTGGCTTATTTGTTTTGTAAAATTGTGGTCGCTTACCCTCTTAATTTGTTACTTTTTACTATGAACTTAGATTCCCGTACCTTAAGATATGTTATTTTTTTTATTTTTTTTTTAAGTTTTCTCATAATTTATTCTTGATGAGGAATAAATTCTTTTACCATTTGTTATTTTATATACATAAATCTGTTCAGTTTCTTGAATATCAACATTTAAGCACGAAGAAATATAAGTATTTTTGTTTTGTTAACATAAGTTTTGCGTGAACTGTTTTGTTTTGTATTTCATATAGATAAACCTCGGTGTTTACTGTTCGGTCTGTTGGATGGCTTGAACGTCGTAATGTAAACCTACCTATTGTTAATTTAGTTAAGTTTCTCTTTAAGTGAACTGTAATTTGTTCTTTGAGAAATAAATGTCTTTAAACCGAAAGTAAACATTGGAATGTTGCAGTGTTTTTATAATTAAATTAGTAATTATGTTTTGATTTGTGCAAAATGTAACTACTACGTTACAGTACCCCGCCACTTGGTGAGGGTTTTTACCTCAGTAAAAATCCTTTACCTCTAATATAGCTCTATCTGAATAACGACCACTTTTATTCTTCATCGTTCATCCATCATATCTCATATTCAAATTTCAAAATAACAGACCACCTTAACGCGAGGTGAGTCCGCACCCTATCAAGTATGTGAGAGTTTCATGTCTGTATTCGACTTGAAACTCGCGCAAAACAGAAGTTCAAAAAGGAAGTAAAAGAATCTACTGGGTTTATAAAATTTAGATGGTTTAAGGCTTATTTAAGGAGTAACCACCCGCTCCTGCAAAGGCTTAATTAATGAGTTGCAAACCGCTCAAATAAATTATATGGAAGGGGAAAAAAAACTGGATGTAGGCTTATTTAAGGAGTATCCACCCGCTCCTGCATAGGCTTATTTAATGAGTTGCAACCGCTCAGATAAATTGATTCCCGGTAAAAACGTACCGAGTTTCGCGTGTACCAATTCAGAGGTTCCGATTAAAGGCGGAGAGACCACGGGTAAGGCACAAGATAAAGATCAAGTGAGCGTGGTTCTCCATCGGGGCTGAAATAGGTTAGGCGACAACAAATTCAGAGGTTCCGATTAAATGCGGAGAGACCACGGGTAAGGCACATGATACAATCAAGTGAGCGTGGTTCTCCATCGGGGCTGAAATAAGTGGCGAATAAATGACGGATTATGACACGTGTGAAGACACTGATGATGACATCAAGTGTGAGCGTCTCCATCGGGGGGGGGGGGGGGGAATAAGAGCCCGATTGAATGGCGGATTAAGACACGTGTGAAGACACCGATGATGACATCAAGTGAGCGTGTCTCCGCTGGAGGCTAAAATAATGCACTGCCTTATGCAGTGTCTACAAAATATTAATAAAGCTTAAACTTGAAAACCTATGTAAAAATATTGTTAAAAACATTCAACTAATGTCTAAGAAAACTATGTTCTTATATGAAAAAGTTAAAAAAATAAAATATAATATAACCGCAAGAATAATACTGGTAAGTGTTGAACAGCAATGAACAAGGAGTCCCTAATACTCCGAATGTTACAAAAAAAACTATTGTAACGTTTTGGTTGGTGTCCTAAATAAAACAAATTAGAGACATAAAATAAAACAACAAGAAAAGCCAGGTGCAACTAATGTGTACGCGTTACAGTCATTTTAATCTATCAGGAGAATAAAATAAAATTCTCAAAAAAAAATTCACTAACAAATTTTTGTTTTTGACTGTACTCAGAAAGTATATTTATTAACGACAACAATTGTAAGAAGTACTGGTTTAAGAATACCGGTAAAACAAAAAATAATTTAAAAATAAAATCTCAAATAATGTTCAATGACTAATGTTTCTGACTGTACTCAAACTATGTGAGACATTACAATATAACAGAAACAATAGTATGAAGTATCGAGTTATATTGACAGTTAAAAATAATCTCAAATAATGATCAATGACTGGTAAATTTTCTTGTTGACTGTACTCAACTATGGCACAATAACAACAAAAGAAAACTAAAAGTAAGATGTCTTGAGTATTGAACTGCCAAAAAAAAAAAAAAAATTAAAATTAATTTTTAAAGGACTAAATTTTGTTGTCGACTGTGCCTACTCAACTATGGTAGAAGTATGAGCCATTAAATAAAAAAAAATAAAAAAAAGTTGAATGTGACAAAAAAATAAATTGACAATTTGTAACTTATTTTTGCTGCTGACTGTACAAACTCAAATATGTGAGGAGTACCAGTCAGTAAAAAAGAAAAAAAACAGAAGTTGTTGAATCTAACAAAAAAAATAATTGACATTTTGTAACTTAATTTTTGCTGCTGACCATACTAAGTCAAGTATGGAAAATATCAAGCTTAAAAAGAAACAAGAGAACAAGTTACTTTATGTTTAAATTAAACTTATACATTAGTAGGTTGAGAAACAGGATTGTCCGTTGCACAACATTAGTTACCCTGGTGAAATGTTTAAAGGAAAAAAACTGTTACTCGGGTAAAAAGTTCAAGATACAAGTTTTAATACTTGTGATTAAAATGTTTAAAATGAATTGTTGTTATTAAGTTCTAAGAATGTTTAATTTAAAAAGAATGATTCTAAGTTTTATAAGAAAAATTGACACATACAAGCGATATTTGATATCAACGCTGTTTGTGTCATCAGTAGACAAGGTTGTTATGTCTAAAGTAGCCAGTAATTAAAAACCCGGCAACCCAATCCCTTCAACCGGCACACAGCAGAGCTGCTTACCGGAAGAAATAGGAAAGAGTGTGGTACCTCCCCGGGGCGAGCCGTTACTATTGGCCCTACCACTATAGTAGAACGATAAATGCGTTCTTCCTAAAATAACAATAAACAATTATGTTGCAACGGAGCAATCCGTTCCTACCAATATAAATTTAAGGTACCGCTGCGTACACCTTAGTTGCTGGCAACCGAAACGTTTTACAACACAAAACAACCACCAAAATACACCAACAAATATAAAAAAAAATACCCACAAGGTTACCCTAAGGAATATGTGACCGTAAAACCACGTTTTTGGGCGCCAATGTGACGGAAAAGGGGTGCGTGGCGCAGGTTATTATAAATAAGACCACGCAACCAGTCTACATAAAATATATTAATATAAAAAAATGGGTGTGGGAAGGTCTACGGACACAAACTCCTAAGGCATCCCTGTGGGATGTGCTGTACTACCCTGATAGCCGGCGTGGCGATGACCGCAGCGAGGTGCCACGCTGGATGCGTAGGGGTGATGGCCAGCTCTTCTTTACGTCGGCCCGGCTCGGCCCACGTGGCAAGTATTGCCAACAGGTGGGAAGTCCGATGCCGGCCCGATTATAGCACGCACGACGGAACCAGCCGCGTAACTAACGCGAACTTGAGGGTGCTCTAACCGGAACTTTGGAGTTATGATGTGTTCCTCCAGCTGGAACCTGGGACCCTGGAACGTAACGTCCAGCGTGTCATGAGGTGGACAAAAGGTCACCTCCGCTGATTGCGACACCAAGCTAAGCAGAGCGAGTAGCAAAAATAGTGCACTAATGAAGGTGTTGGTGGATTGTCACAATCAAACGGAGTTTACATGATGGGAAGAGTGAAAATAAGGCATGATAGCACATTTTGGGTGTGAAGCACGAAAAGTCAAAATGCATTGAGCTGAAGGCCTTAAGGTTTAATTACATCATAATTATAGCGTAGCATAAAGTCGGAGAAAAATAGGCATACATGCTAAGATAACCTATAAAATTAGGAACACAAAATACACACATGTTTATGCTGTTCAAAACTTACCCAGTATGGGGGTTATGGAGACACTGAGTTTAAATGCTCGATGGCAGAGTAAAATTAAGATTGATGGTAAAACTTAAGCCCGAATGATGGCGAGAGGTAGGCTCGTAATGGGCGCAGGCGCGCGCCCGCTAGGAACGCACGCCTACGCCGGAGACCGAATTTGTAGTGTGCTGTGTCACCGACGCACGCCGTGATGACATCTCTGCGGAACGAACGCCTATTGGTCGCTCGCTCAATTGTAGTGATGCGCGCACGCAATATACGTCGTTCACGCATTTTAGTAAGGTTTACCACAGCACTACAACTTATTATCTGTGGTTATTATATTTTGGAGTCTGCGGTTCCTTGACAGTTGGATGAAAGTAAACATTGGAATGTTGCAGTGTTTTTATAATTAAATTAGTTATTATGTTTTGATTTGTGCAAAATGTAACTACTACGTTACATCTTCAAAGTTCCAAATCTTAAATTATGTGGAGTGGGAGCCAGAAATATTCCGAGACAACATTTGTTACACCTCGCCAATGAGCAGATTATACTTAGCATACCCTCCTCAGCAGTCACTTACTGCACCTTCTCCCATTCTCATCGACCCATCAACTTGTCAGACAGATGGATTCATTGTGTGAATCGGACTCCATCCTTCCTAGTATCCCTTTCCTATCTGAAAACAAAATATGTACTCAAGATAAGATCATGAAATCACGATACAAGAGAGATGTTTCTGACTTATACCTACAGGCAACTGATCCAACCTATGATCTGCACCGAATTGTAGATGAAACACTAAAACGGAACTCAGTTGTTAAAGATAGTCCAGCAAAAATTCTAAATCTGGAAGAGCAGATTAATCAATTGATCATTCAAGCACAAGAGAGTCCACCTGAAAAAGATGAGGGTGTGGGCTGTAATCCGAAAGTGAAATAAATATAAATTAATATAAACTCTTTTGCCAAAAAAACGGGCACTTTAAATTTTTTTCTCTACTTCAATACAAGAAGTAATTTGACGATGTATTGGCATGTTATTTGAAGCATCCTGGCATGATTCTTTACGTTCCAAATTTAAAATTTGAAATTAATAAAAGAAAAATAATGATTATTGTGGATTATTCTAAAATTGACTTATGGCGCGAATTGCTGAAACGATTTTTAACTAAATAAGATATTTTAAAACTTTTTGGATATTTTCTGCAAATTAAACAATTTAATCTTTCTTTTTACATTAAATACCACTTTTTGATATGAGTGATAAAGCGATAAGGGCCGGTAAAATTATAGCCCTACTTGAAGAAGGTTGTTCGCAAACTTAGGGGGAAGTCCCGTAGCGCCGGACGGCACCTAGCGTCGGACACTCGTACTATCTCGACAAACGACAACGCGATCTATTCAAATATCGGTGAAAGGGGCGCGGGGGAACGTAGCGAAACAGGATCACGCGACGCGGTTTGCCAGTGAGGCGCACAACCGCGGTGGGAGAGGTGGATTGCTGTTTTTGGCGGGAAAGCGTTGCGTCACTTTAAGTTCAAGTGAGTATTACTGCTATGGTTTTGTGTTTAATTGTTTTTGTTATTTGTTAATAAAGACAGTGTTCCATTAGAATTCGTAAATTGTAAAAGTTTTTATTAATTATTTAAACAGTTTTAGTATGAAATACGGAAGTTTTTGGACATTTCCTGTCCCATACCTCCGAACACAAAGGTGTCCCTTACCACCGGACAGTTTCTACGTTGGCTTTTTACTAAGCATTTATACTTATATCATAATAATGATTGTTTGTTGTTTTACAGGATAGAAGGAGGGAGATATTTCAACATGGAAGAGACAAAAAAGAAAGGAAAATGGGATCAGCAAAGTTTAAAAACTGCGATGGACAAGATTTTGTACAAAGAAATGAGTCTCAGAGAAGCTTCGTCGCGTTACAATGTCCCAAAAAGCACTTTACATGATAAAATAACGGCATTGAATGGTGGAGAAGAAGTCACGTTGCAAGCGAAGGTTGGTAGATTTACAAAAACCTTCTCGCCCGAGTATGAACAAGTTTTACTGGACCCCATAAAAGATTTGTCTAATAGATGTCTGCCGAAAAAAAAAAAAGGAATGGGAAATAAGTTTAAAACGGCAATAGAAAAATAGGGAAAACAAACCAAAGGTGTGAAGGCCAAAGGAAAAAGTAGTTATAATGATAAGAAAAAGGAGCCACTAACTATAATATCTAATAAAGAAAAAACTACTTGTGTAGTGTGTTTCGAGGAATACGACGAAGACTGGATACAATGCTCCAGCTGCCAAGAATGGGCCCATGAAGCATGTGCAGAGGTTCCAGAATGTGGAGATACATATATATGTGATAGATGCACAATGATTTAAGACTGTCCGGCGCTTAGGGTTCGAAGATTAACCCGTCCGGTACTAGGTGTCAATGTTAAATACTTAATTTTTTTTTTTCCAAAACTAATTAACGTTCCTAGCTTATGTTTACGTAGAAGTTGTATTTTTGTTAATTGATTTTGATTTTATATTTTGTTCATTTAACTAATTCATAAATAAATACTTATTTATCGAAATAGTTTTAATTTTATTCCCGGAAAACCTTATGTGTCCGCCACTAGGGGACTTCCCCCTACGTATCTCACCGACTAAATGTGAGTCGTTCAACTGTCCAGAGGACTTGGCAACGGTATCAAGAAACCGGTTCGGTCAACAGAAGCAGAGGACCGACGCGACCACGGGAACGCTATGCGGAAGTGTGTTTCGAAGAAATCACTCCTTATGGCGGAGGCTCCGTTATGTTTTGGGCAGCAATTAATTCGACGGAGCGTACGGAGTTAGTTTTCATAGAAAATGGAACATTAAACGCACACACTACATAATGGAAGTCCTTATTCCATATGCACAACCCACATTGACTGCACTTGGGGAAGATTCCATTTTTATGGACGACAAGGCTCGCCCGCACCGTTCTGGTGACGTGGAAGCGTACATGAAAGAAGTTGGGATCCATCGTTTAGATTGGCCAGCTCGAAGTCCTGACCTCAATCCAATTGAGCATGTCTGGGATGTTCCAAAGAGACGGGTAAGATCAGTGCAACCTGCTCCACAAAACATCAGGGAGCTAAAAAGAGTAATTGCAGAAGAGTGGGAACGTATTCCTCAAAACGTTATTAAAAACATCGTGGAAAGCATGCCCAGAAGGATTCAAGCTGTGATTTTGGCAAGAGGAGGTCACACTTGTTAATAGGTTTTTATATTTGTAACTTTATTTAATTAAAAAAAGTAAAAAAAAATCTTGTCTTTATTGCCGACCACTTCTTATTGTTTGGCCGTGTACATCGGTTTTAAAGAATCCATCGTTTTTTTCTTTTAACCCTTTATAAGTTAGAGGTGATATTTTCACCACCATGATTTTTATTTTTTTTCGCCGAAATTACGTCCCACCAGCGGTATTTTTCATTCAGGTAAGTTTTATGATTGTCAATAGACATTTTGACAATGACAGGTTTGACAGTTGACATAAATATTTTTTTCATGAGAGCACAGAGAAGTTGTAAAAGTGTACTTTTTTTTTCGACTAGTTTGAAGCAGGGTTTATCTCGAAGATCTACAAATTTCGAAAGGTAAGTTCTTTTATTTATGGTTTACGTGAGCTTCTTCTAATAAAAAATGTAAATATTTTCAAGTTTGCTATACGCGGTTTTGGACAATCTTGATTTTTTGTGGTGGGTTGTATATTCCCTTTGCCCTTCTGCCTGTAAATTTTACGGTGGTTTGAATATTCCCTCTGTCTGTGTGGCGTTCGTTTTTGTGTTGCTTGGTATGGCTTGAAACTCTTTTTTTTTTGCTTTGTTTTAGAAATGGATCGTCACTTGAAGGATTACGAAGTAGAGGAGGCCCTTCAAGACATGTTTGGCCTACCCGATGACCCTGATCAATCGGACGATAATTTAGAATCTGACGACGAATGCCCAAATTTTAGTGTAATCCGCCTTTAGCACATTCTAGAAGATATAGATGACCCTCGTCCCGCAAATTTATTAGTAGATAACATACCAATACCTAGTCCGTCGTCTGTTGATGAACAGATTGATCAGCCTTGTTCGCCTTTACTAGTTCAGGAAGTTGATAATAATCCCGATAATTTCAGTCCAATTCTTGATTCAAACAGAAGAATAACACGTCCTCGGCGAGTTACACCTATTCCCAGTACTTCCGATTTACAAAGACCAGTACCATCAGTACCAGTCCTTCCTGTTATTGATGATTTTTCTGATTCAGATCAGTCAGATACTGAGGAGGTATTATGGAAAAAAAAAACTTTTACTACAGTTAGCAGACCACATCCTTGTAGCTTTGACGAACCCCGAATGCAACCAGTCCAAGGGTTCAATAGCAAAACCAGACCAATTGTTTATTTTGAAAAATATTTTACCGAGGAAGCATATGATCTGATAGTATGCCAAACAAATTTATACGCTCAGCAACAAAACTTTGGATGGTGGACACCCATTGATAAAAATGAACTGAAGGCATTTTTAGGCATACTTATTATCATGGGTTACCATATTCTGCCGAGCATTGATTTATATTGGTCATCAGACCCAGGTTTTCGAGTGGAAGAAGTAGCTGCAACAATGCCTCTTAGAAGGTTCAAAAATATTATGCGTTGTCTACATATTAATGACAACTTGTTGACCCCAGAGAAGTCTAGCCCAGATTACGACAAACTATACAAGATCCGACCCCTTGTAAATATTATCAATAACGCTTGCCAAATCAACGCTAAAAACTCCTCGTCCCAGAGTATCGACGAGTCCATGGTCCTTTTCAAAGGCAGAAGTACCATCAAACAGTATATGCCTTTGAAGCCCATCAAACGAGGCTATAAAATCTGGTGTCGTTGCGACAGTGCGAGTGGGTACCTATACGAGTTCGACATATATACCGGTAAGACCAATGATGGAGTTGAAGAAGGATTAGGAGCAAAAATTGTGAAAAAGTTGTCTGAAAAATTAATACAACTAGAGGTGAAGAATGTTCACTTAACATTTGATAATTTTTTCTGTGATTATAAGCTGTTGGATTACTTACATGAAAAAGGAATTTATGCGACGGGAACAGTACGCAGGCACCGGGCGGAAATGCCGCTAATAATAAAAAATAAAACAAAGCTGAAACTGCCGAAAGGACACTTCAAATGGAGAGTACAAAAAAATGTTGCATTTGTAGTTTGGCAAGACAGTAAAGAGGTACTTCTCATGAGTAACGCGTTCCACCCTAAAGTTGCTCAAACACATGTAACACGAACTGAGAAAGACGGTTCAAAAAAGAATGTACCTTGCCCACTTGTCGTAAAAGAATACAACAAGCGAATGGGTGGCGTTGATCATTTTGATCAGCTGAAAGGCACGTATTCAGTGGGCAGGCGGAGTAAGAGATGGTGGCTGCGACTTTTCTACTTCCTCATTGACACGAGCATAACTAATGCTTTCTTGTTGTACAAAAGCAATAAAAAATGTACGCTTTCCCATCTTGAATTTAGAGTCGGCTTAGCACGAGGATTGATAGGTGGTTTTACCAGCAGGAAGAGACGCTCGACCGGCGGTATGCCATCTTATGTTAGCAGGCGGAAGCTCGCGAATGAAAACCGTCAAAAAACTATCAGTGCTGTCCCCGAAGAAGTACGGTATACCAACGTGGGCGATCACATGCCGTGCCAGTTGCAGTCATACAAGAGATGTAAAATGTGTAGCACTAAAACGAACGATAAACGATCGAAAATTATGTGTGCGAAATGCCAAGTCGCACTATGCATAGCACCTTGTTTCAGTGAGTTTCATAAAAAATAAGATTAGATTTTTGTTATACGTAAAAATACTAATAAATAATAAAAAAAGTGATTTTTGTAATAAATAAAAAAACCTTGATTTTTTGTAATAAATAAAAAAACTTGATTTTTGTAAAGATGTTTATTTGATATACTACCAAAAAAATAATTGTATATTACTGCAATAAAATAGGTCTAGCGCGAGAAAAGAGCATGCAATAGAGATTAGTTTTTGATAGAATCTGACCGGTAAAGGGAATATATTTCCCACCATAGAAATATATATATATACATATATATTTATATGTACATATATTTTTAGTTCTATTATATACCCATAATCATAATAATTATTTTATTTCCACTGTTCGGTCAACAGAAGCAGAGGACCGACGCGACCACGGGAACGCTATGCGGAAGTGTGTTTCGAAGAAATCACTCCTTATGGCGGAGGCTCCGTTATGTTTTGGGCAGCAATTAATTCGACGGAGCGTACGGAGTTAGTTTTCATAGAAAATGGAACATTAAACGCACACACTACATAATGGAAGTCCTTATTCCATATGCACAACCCACATTGACTGCACTTGGGGAAGATTCCATTTTTATGGACGACAAGGCTCGCCCGCACCGTTCTGGTGACGTGGAAGCGTACATGAAAGAAGTTGGGATCCATCGTTTAGATTGGCCAGCTCGAAGTCCTGACCTCAATCCAATTGAGCATGTCTGGGATGTTCCAAAGAGACGGGTAAGATCAGTGCAACCTGCTCCACAAAACATCAGGGAGCTAAAAAGAGTAATTGCAGAAGAGTGGGAACGTATTCCTCAAAACGTTATTAAAAACATCGTGGAAAGCATGCCCAGAAGGATTCAAGCTGTGATTTTGGCAAGAGGAGGTCACACTTGTTAATAGGTTTTTATATTTGTAACTTTATTTAATTAAAAAAAGTAAAAAAAAATCTTGTCTTTATTGCCGACCACTTCTTATTGTTTGGCCGTGTACATCGGTTTTAAAGAATCCATCGTTTTTTTCTTTTAATCGCCCGAATTCACTTCACGCGCATTAATTTACACGATTACAACTATACAGACTACGTCAAAGAAATAAATTTCATTTAATTAACTCAAATCGACCTTAGAACGTAAATTTCCTTAGGTGCTCAGTGTATTTTATAATGTTTTAATGCGTATTAAGAAAATCACACCTTTTGACAGCAACACAGCACCGTAATATAGACAGAAAGAGAATGTACAAAAAAAAAACAATTTAAATTTGAAATACGTTAAATACGAGAAAAATTAGTATAAAACACCAAAGAGTACGTAACACCACCTCTCCTTCACCTCCTCACAGACTTCTCTTTTGCACCCTTGTCCAGCTAGATCAGCGGGGCTATTGCGTATCTTTTAAATGACAGTGGCTAACTTAAAGTGCCTATCAATTACTGTCAAATGGTTCCATTTTGTACTAAACCATAACCAATTTGAAAGTTAATTCATAGACAATATGATAATACGCAATAGCCCTGCTGTTCATACGTGATAATGTGAGTGCTCTAGCCGTCTCAAATTGTTAGTAGAAGTCCAGATGACAAAAATATAAATAGACTAGTGATGCTGCGATAAGATCTTCATTTGCAATTATCACATTCAAAATGTAATAAGTTTAGATCTTTAGATATTTTTAATAACTACCAATAAATTTAGACATAATTTTTTGTATTTCATCCCAAATAAATTGGAATAAGGGCAGGAGAAAGATGATGATAATCCGATAGTATTTTTGCATATTTCTAATTGCAGTAATAGTTTTTCTATAATGCCATATTTTTAGCAGGTGTGACAATCCAACTTTCCAAACTAAAATCTTCCCAAGAACGATTCCAGATATTAGCTGCTTAGGCTTAGCTGGTGCCGTCGTCAATAATTTCAATACGGGTTTGCCGACATCGTCACGGTGACGATGTCGGCAAACCCGTATCATAGTTCTAATTTTTCAAAGACAATTTTTTGTTACAATAAAATCTCCTGGACTATGGGGTTGAGAACTTAAATTAATCAAAATAATAGTTTTATTGAAAATTTTAAAGGAAAAAGAATAAACTTTTATCTTAAAAAAATGATTTTCCAGACTCTCATAAGCAGCTTTAATCGTTTTTGGGAAATAATATAACTTTTAACATGAATAAGGATATGTCAGTTTGTGTCCTTGCAACACTACGTCAGGGTCAAATCAAATGAAAAGTTTTGATAAACGCGGGAGTACCCACTCAGGGGGGAGACAGTTAGGCCGGCTCCACACGTTGGCCCCAATATTGACCCCAACGCCATTCGTCCAACGTGTGGATCTAGAAAATGGCATTGGTCCCAACCTTGGGGCGAGTGTTGGTAGTTGGCCGGCTCGTGTCGGTTTCATCAAAGGAATCTGCGCCAACGCTCGCGATCTGTCCACACGTTGGCGCTTTGCTCAGTTCTGTTACAACACGCAGCGAGTGCGTACGTCGAGCGAGAATGGCTTCCTCATCCACAAAATCGCCACCGGCATGGACAAATGAAAAAGTAATAGAATTTATTGAACTTTATCAAGCACATCCAATAATATGGGACGCAACTCGAAAGGATCATAAAAATAAAAATTTAATAGCTGATGCATGGCGCACCATTCAACAAAATATGGGAATGAATTTCTCAATTGAAGATTTAAAAAAAAAGCGAGAATCTTTAATGAGCACATATCGCCTTTACAGAAAGAAAATTAGTGACTCTACTCGATCTGGATCATCAACAGATGATATTTTTAAACCAAATTGGTTCGCTTATGAGCTCATGGATAGCTTTCTTTCTCCGATTTATGATAAATCAAATACAGTTACTATTAACACAGAGGTAAGATAAACATTGATTAATATTTACTTTATTTATTTACATAGATAAAATCACAAACTGACAAATTACATAATTTATGAAAAAACAACCACAGGCTAGACGTACCTAACATTTTAACCTTGAGCGCGCCTTTGTGCCCTACGTATTAAAATAAGTGTGTTTTCGTAGTGCAACTGTTACATTACATACATACATGTGACCTGTGGCTGTGTGTTTTTAATTTTTGAATTTTGTAGGTCGGTAGATTTTTTATTTAGTGTGAATAAAAGTATGATGCATATTCATTTCGTATTTCTCTAGCATTTTCTGTTGTTCTTATTGGTATTTGATCTAGTGATCTTAATTGTTGTTCTTCTAAAACATTATCAATATTACCATCCGGCATATACATACGGTAGGAGTGCTGAC
Source organism: Diarsia rubi (assembly GCA_932274075.1). NCBI lineage: Eukaryota > Metazoa > Arthropoda > Insecta > Lepidoptera > Noctuidae > Diarsia > Diarsia rubi. The sequence goes on from OW026413.1 coordinate 19,323,974, forward strand.
TCTTTTTCAAAAAATTATGAAGTACAACGCAAGTGAGTGTTATAATAGATGCTTTTTCGGGTTGTAGTAACATATTGGTTTTTAACACTCCAAATACCGATGTCATTATTCCAAATGCACATTCAATCACAACACGAGCCCTTGATAGTCGACTGTTGAATTTTCTATTTTGTGAGCCATTTGGCGGTGTACCAGGAAAAGGTTTCATGATCCTTTTAGATAATGCAAAAGCTCCATCCGCCACAAACACATAGGGCACAGGAAGATGTCGACCAGGTAAAGGAGCGTCTTGCGGAAAATGGGAATCAGGTCCATATATTTTGTTATAAAGCATGCTATCATTAAAAACTCCACCGTCACTCATACGTCCATGAGTTCCTACGTCAGCAAATAAAAGTTGTAGTCACTATCAGCTACCGCTAGTAATATTATACTGAAATTGTGTTTATAGTTATAGAACTCTGATCCACCATTAATAGGTGACTGTATTTTAATGTGTTTCCCATCGATAGCGCCCAAACAATGTGGAAATTGCCATTTTATTTCAAATTCTCGAGCAATTTCAAGCCATTCGTGTTCATTTTGAGGCATCTAAAACAGAAAAAATATATCAGTGTAGGTAATAGTTAATCATTTAAATAAGGGTTGGAATTTACTTGTTGTGTTTGAATTTTTAGACTATGGAGTTTCCTCATGAAGACAGCAATCAAGATAGAAGTTCCACGTCAGCCAAAAAACGGCGAGAATTAGAAGTCACGGAAGTACGAGCTCAGATGAAGACAGCTGTAAATGTCCTAAAAAATCTTGCCGACCGACCACGAACTGAAGTGGACGAGGTAGACTTATACTGTCAACTACTGGCGAAAAAATTTAAAAAATTTAATGAGCAACAAAGGGAGGATATAATGCACGATATAGACGAACTTATTTATCAGAAGCGAAATTACCGCCCTGCTCCTGGCAGCACTTACTCGTATGTAAGATCTACTCCGGGTTCCGTGCGTTTTACACCTACACCGTCCCCTTCATCACAGACGTACGATATGTCTACCCGAGATTCCGTGCGTTATGCACCTACACCATCCCCTTCATCATAAGTGATGCCAAGCCCGTCATATCACGTTGCTGATGATTATAGTGATTATACAGTTGTATCACCAAATCATAGCCAAGCAGAATATGTGACAGGTTCATCCACCTCCACATCTACTCCAAAGGTGACAATTATATCAAATGACATTATCTCTCAGGCATTTACTCTTTCTCAGATACAAAATAACAATTGAATGCTAATGCAAGGACTCAATTACTTTGTCTAATTATTTTTCTCAATAAACGTGTTTTTGATTACTATTATTATGGTTTTATTTTACAAAATATGTTTATATATTTTAACTACTTACTTTTACAAAAGAACGCAATGCCTCACATAGTGCTTTACATACTTCCGGCACGATCAATGATATGACTTGGGGAGAAATCTTAAATAGGTAATGAAGACTTTTGAATGAATCTCCAGTCGCTAAAAATCTAAGTGTCACAGCAAGGCGTACTTTGCTTGGTATTGAGTCTCTGAATACTGTATCTTGCTTTTTTATTTTTGGTCCAATTAACTGTAAAAGGTATTCGAAATCTATCGAAGACATACGACAAAAGTTATGAAACTGTCCTGATGGCTCTTGAATCAAATTACTCAATAATCGGGTTCCATCATACCTAAAAAAGAAAGAAAATGTAAATATAGAATAAAAAGGTACTTTAATATTACAGCGTCTGTAAACAACTGTTGATACAATTGTAGTCTGTTGTTGATATTATTAGAATAGGTGTGTGTAATAAATGTAGTAGTAGGTAAAGTGTATAAGAGATCTTTACTCACTGATTCCGTGTTTTATGGTGTGTCGTCATCCACCATCTTCTTTGACGTGGCTTTTTATTTTTTCTCAGTAACAAATATAAATGTGCACTCATCATTACTATAAACGCGCTCAGAGCAGTTTCGATTTCTGTATCGGACATCTTCACATTGGCCCTGACGGGACAGAACTAGTTTATTAGCCAACGTGTGTACGCCTCACCGAGTTTGCAGTCCAACGTTGGTACGAGCGTTGGGACCCACATGTGGAGCCGGCGTTAGAACAGGCACAACTTCAGTAAAGAAACAGGCGCCATCTAAATTTCTTAACAGAGAAACTATTAGTTTCATAATTGCCGATAGATGTCTCTGCAATCCCAACTTAAATACAAAAAAAAAACAATTCTCTAATTTATTAATAGTATTTTTCTAGAGAATAATAAGTTAAATTTTCCCGAAAAATTATCACCTTTATTTAGTTCATAGCTTTCCAGTATTTTTAATTATGGAAATCTTGTCACGGAAGGTATTAAGCTATCATATTCTGGCAACAGTGGCAACATCACTTAATGGTTGCCGCAACTTGCGTCCGCGCTTGTTTTTGTTTCGTGTGTCCATTTTGCGCTTAATTATTGGTATTTGGGTGTTTTATCTTTATCAGACGTCGAGTTGAATTTATCCTCCGTCCTGTGTTTGTAATTACTACCCGGATATTAATATTTTTAGTCCCTCCGTTGTGTTTTTGCGAAAAACGCTATTTTGTGCTGTGTGTGTCTATCAAAATAGATACAATGCCTCACCGTTGCGCTTTTGGATGCAAGGACACTGGTAAGTCACCATATGTACTTAGTTAAAATGTAATGGCCAATGACCTGATGGCCAAGGCAACAAGAACCTCGGCGACCATCTCGAAGCTCTCCATAGTTAGGCGACCGCCAGTGGCTTGGACCCTGCTCCCGACACCGGTGGACCACTATTTTTACATTTATAATGGTTTTTTTAATAGGTATATTTTTTTTTTAATTTAAAAAAGTATCCCATATATACCGAATATCCTCCGTGCCTTGGAAAGCACGTTAAGCTGTTATTTGGCTGGGCTAGGCTGTCATTTGTAGATCTTTGACTGTCCTTACAGGTAGTCAGTTGCCCAAAATCTTACAACCAGTCTTTACCCAGGGGTATCGTATTATTACCCAGCGCTCCGTGTAAAATACTGGTGTTCAACTGCAATGCCTGATGCTGTATCCGGTTAGACTGGAAGCCCACCCGAACGTAGTTGGGAAAAGGCTATTCAGATAATGATTTAAAAATGTATTTAAAGATGATGAAGTGATTAAAGGAAAAATAATCATTTAAAATTTTTAATATTTAATCCTTTCATATATTATTTCCTTTATATTTGATTCCGCCCCTAAGACAACCTAATATTTTAATTATTGAAAGCTCTTACGACGACCCCCTGACCAAAAACTGCTTAAAAAATTACAATATTATTTCCTTTGGTTTCAGGCAATGTGATGCATTCTTTTCCGAATCCTGGCAAGTATCCTGAGCGTTTCAAAGCTTGGGTTAATCTAGTGGGATATAATCTGGAAACATTAACAGACTATGACATTTATAAGAAGAAGAGAATATGTGATATTCACTTCACTGACGAACACCGTAATCGCTGTAAGCGTCTAAATGCATTGGCAATGCCTACTCTTTATTTGCCTGGTGAGTTGAATTTTACCAACACCAACACCCCTATCTATAAACGAGACAAAGTGATTCCTTGAGTAATAGTTTTAAGATCCAATTTTAATCTGTAGTTTATAGAATTCTCAGCTTTGCTTTCTTTGACAGTTCTTACTTCGTTCAAATTCCTGTCTATTTCATAAAAATTGTCTGAAAGTAATTAGGTACATAAACTAAAGTAATTACTATAGATGCCAGGGTTAATGTAATTCTGTATGTATCTAACTAACCTGTATAGTTAAACCAGACAAAATAAATAAATAGAAAATGTGGCTACTCTTTCTAAACATGCTTGTTTCTGTAATTACTTAATCAATGATATCAGTGTTTACCTACATGAATATTTACATAATTATATTACATTTCTTAATTCTTTCAGGTGAAAGTCATGGCATCACTGCTACAACTGGGCAATCTGAGGCGAGCACTAGCACTTCTTTGCCTTCCACTACTCCAGGTAATTAGCTAATGTTTTTGATATTACTGCATTTTGAGTGCATCTACTTATTTTTGCTGGGGTGGTACTATTTGCATCTGACACCATACAAACTGTCAGTATCATCAATTAATGATATCAGTTTTCTTAGCCCTCTTTCTGAATAACCATTGTTTATTTTTAACATGTTTTACAATATTGTTCCAGGTGAAAGTTACAGCATCACTGCTACAACTCGGCAGTTTGAGGCTATCAGTGTTGCTCATCCTTCTACTAATACTTCTCTTCTTGCAACTTCAACTTCAGGTATAATAATGATTAGTTTGTATTCCATCAACATGGTGCATTCTCTTGCATACTCAATTATTAATGTATTGTATCTTATGTTTTCAGATAAAAGTCACTGCACTGCTGCCACAAATTCTGTGACAATGGAGCATAACTACAGCATGATGAGCAGACAAAAACGATTATTCAAAGGTAATTTATCTTGAGCATTATGATTAAAGCCTATTACCGTACCACTATTGAGTATTGGCCTGCATTGAAATTCCTTAAGAGTGATTTTGCAAACAGAGTGTTAAGTAATTAACTAATTACATAATTTATTTGTGTAGAGACAATTTTAAATTAGAGGGATTGGAACAAAATATGTTATTATGTTTTTGCATTTTTCAGATACTCGTGGAAAGTCTGGGGCGCTGTACAATTGTATACAAATGAGACCACTACAGAAAAAATTGAAGTACCTCCAAAATGAAATAGGTCGCTTGCGCAAAAAAGGAGAATCATTCAAATCACGACTGGCTAATGCTGAAAATTTTTCCAATAAATCTGCATTTCAACTTGTTACAAAAAACATGACAAAACCAGCACAACTGTTTGTTCACATGCAACTGCAGTCGAGCAAGAAATCCAAGGGCAGACGGTTTTCCATTGAGGAAAAAGTAATGTCCTTGTCTCTTTTCAAAAAGAGTCCTAAATGTTATAGGCTGTTGTGCAAATATTTTGCGTTGCCATCGGCAAAAGCTATGAAGCGGTTGCTGAGCCAAATAAAATTAGTTCCGGGTATAAATCCCGTCATCTTTGAAAAGATAAAAAAGACGCTAGCAGAAAAGGATGTGCCAGATCGACTCTGCAGTCTCATGTTCGACGAAATGTCACTTACGCCACAACTTATGTATAATGCACATAAGGATGACCTAGAAGGATTTGCGTCTAATAAAGAGGCATCATTTGCTGACCATGCCCTTGTTTTTATGGTGAAGGGTGTGAAAAATAATTTTAAGCAACCAATTGCTTATTATTTCACAACCGGGCTAAAAAAACAGGAACTAGAAATTTTAATAAAATCAGTGGTCCAGCATGCACTGGAAAATAGCCTCATCGTGGTTAACACGGTATGTGACCAAAGTCCCGTTAATGTTGGCGCTATAACCGAATTGGTCCAAAAAACAAAAGCCGCGTATCTACGTCAAGGGAAAGAGTGGCGCCATGAAATGTTCAGAGTCAATGGTCAGAACATAATCCCCCTGTATGATACTCCTCATTTAATAAAAGGTCTCAGAAATAATTTACTGAACAAAGATATGACATATATCACATCAAATGAAAGGAAAACCATAAAATGGGAATATTACCAAATGGTATATGCTGCCGACAAATCTTATGGAGAGTTACGTCTGCTTGACAAAATAACAGAAGAACACGTAAATCCGGAGAAAATAAATAAAATGCGTGTGAAATCAGCGACCCAAATATTTAGTCACAGTGTTGCTGTTGTAACAGAACACTTGACAGCAAGGAAGGATCTGCCCGAAGAATGTCGTCAAATAATAGACATGACTTTATTAATTGATAATTTGTTTGATTCTTTGAATGTAAGCAGTATGTTCATACCAAATGGTAAAATTTATAAAGGGCCTGTAAAACACAATTCGCCGCACCATCAACTATGGCAAAAAGCCAAAAATGTTTTTAGAACTGTAAAATATATTAAAAAAAAATAAAGTTGGAAACAAAATCCGTCTGACTGAGACAACTATACCATCTGTGACAAATCTAATTAAAACAATAGAGGGCATGGAATCTCTTTGGACAGTGTTGTCTTGTAAATATGGTTTAGATGCAATGCTGACACGGAATTTCAACCAAGACCCTGTCGAAAATTTTTTCGGGAACATCAGGAGTTATGGGGCAAGAAATAATGCACCAAATACAGTGGCTTTTGAAGGAGCTTTCAAAGCTCTGCTATTAAATAATTTTAATTCTCCTCATTCAAGGAGGGCAAACTGTGAGCAGGATTCGAATGAGTGCCTCCAGACACTGGATTTTTTTAAAGAGAGAAGGTTCATATTCCTGATGTTCCTGGGGAAAGTGAAAACATTCATTTTAATAGTGAAATTTGCCTTGAACAGTCTACAAGTGATGCTGGTCAAAGTAATTATGTCTGTGGTTGGGTTCTAAAAAAATGCTTAAAATGTTGTAAAAAGTTGTCAAACTTGTAAAAACATTTTACTAGAGAACACAAGTAATTCAAATAATACATTCATAAAAGTAAAAGAATATCAAAACAAAAAATGGCTGTGCTATCCCAGTAAGGAAACAGAAAATTATTTCAACGAAATTAGAAACATTGCGACATCTTGTCTAAGGAAAAACGTACCCAAAAAGCGTGTGAAAGAAACGATTATTTCTTTTACTGAAATGTTTGTAGATTGTCCAAATAAATGTCCAGCCCATAGTGACACTTTTCAAAAATACTTTTTGAATGTGGCCTTAAATGTATTAATTTACAGCTGGTGTCGATCAGTCAATCGAATTTTGGTAGGAAAATTAATTTATGATGGTGAAGACGAAACCAAAACTGCTGCTCAGAAATATTATAATAAAAATAAAAAATATAAAAATAGAAAATAATTTGTATGATAAAGATTGTAACACTGACAATAAAATATATCAAAAAAAACTGTTTTATTTCACTAAAAGTAATGAGCAGATTGTTAAAAGTTATTAAGTAATTTATTGTAATTTGTAAAAATTGTGTTAATTTATAAAATAGTTTTCTGAACAATATTTAAACTTTTTTCTGTGAAACATAGATGTTCTCAGTGTGTTATTTTTCTTTCGTAAACGTAAAATGTAGCACAATAGTTACAGATTACAATTAATTACTAAATAAAGTAGTTCATTACTGTGTAATGCCAATTCTATTCAAATATAAATGTAACCGGCGAAATTCTTTAACTTAAATTTGTTTACTCTTATGTGATCATTCAAATTTTCTTGGTTTTTCGCAATTATAAGCTGTATAAATCATAGATTGATCAAAATGCAAAACGCGAAAATATAATGATGGTTCCTTTCTTCCTTTAGTTACTGAAATAAGATCCTTAAAATATCCATTAGTTCACACTACTTCAATTATTAATTTTTAATGATCATTATTTTATTCTCAAATCGCATTATGATCAACAAATTATCACAGCTGCTATTTGCAAAAAACCAAGTAAAAATTTGAATAATCACCTAATAAGAACAAATATTGAAAACGTAAGAAGGTATACATACATTCCTATCTACCTATAGCTACCTATAGAGCTTTAGTTCTTGTTAGGAAATCCAGATGGCGCTTCAAATCGGTCTGCTTCAAAATGGCACTAGAGGGCTCTCTTCTCCCATATTATTATTATACTCTTTGGTACCCACTTTTATTTTCTTACACGAAACTAAATATTATTGTGAAACCTTAAAAAGCCGCCAAAATGAGTGCTCAAAATGCGGCAGGTTCAAGCGGAGTCAAGTAAGTACCAAAATTATCTGTTTTCCAATCTAATTTGTCGATTTCATGTCTACCTTTTCATGTACATATCATTACGGTGATAAATAAAATTCTACTATTTACTTCAATATTTCAGGCGAAAGCGTACATCCCGCGCCACAAGTGGTCAAATAGATGCCCTCCTGGCATTTCTAGAAGCCCGCCCCCTTCTTATTCACTCGAAAATTTACGTCCCATCAGGGCAAGAAAGATTTTGAAGAGGGTTGGAAGGTGATGGCTTCAGAATTGAACAAAATTGGAGCCACCAAAACAGTAGAACAGTGGATGACGGTAAATTTTATGGCCATTAACAATATACAGATCCAATATTACTCATGTACTTATATATACTTAGAATTGTTTATCCTCCCTGTAGGTTTGGCGAGACTTTAAAAGTCAAGCCTGCAATAAAGCTGCCAAACTGAAGAAAGAAATTCGGCAGACAGGCAACCGAGCCGTTAACACTGCTCCACTGACAGAAGTGGAACAAAGAATCGTGTCCTTAGTTGGTGGTGAATACTGCTATGGTACCGACTGTCCAGACTCCATGGGAGGAGTTGGTGAGTTTCGATGATAATTGACAACATTTCATATTTTTAACTTGTGAGTATTATTAAGTAATATAAAAGCAAATCCAAAACTAGGACACCTATATTTTTTGTTTTTCAAAATTATGTACTTTTCATTCATAATTTTAAGTTTCCAATTCGGCGTGTTCTAAAAAGACGTAAGCGCCAAATGACGTCATTCTTACGGTGAAATGGCGATATAACCTTTGCTTTACTGTGACACGACAAAAAAAATTGTAAAGTGTCACACTTGTCGTTTGTCGTTGTCACTTTGGCAGCTTGTCATACTCGTTGGTGCAGGCTGGTACAAAACAATATTTTGGTTCCTTTATTGGCGTATATGTTTCTTTGGGATCCATTTTATTGGGGAAATATCAATCAATAGTTGATAATACTAAACAGTAAGCGTGTCGAGTTTGAAAAATAAATTGTTCAATTTTATGAAAAATTTAAACTTCAGTGACATTCAACATTGACAAATTGACGTCTTGTTTGACATTATTGTTTTCATAAAAAATATTGAATGCTTAGGCAAAGATAACTACATCATTCTGCCGTATATATATGACGTCATCACATGTTTTTTGGTTTTCATTTTTTTTCTCAGAAATAAAGAAATCAAAAAATAAATAAAATATATGTATGAACTCAGGATACGAAAATAAAGAAATGGTATTTTTATTTTAAGGTGGTGTCAGTTTTGAAATGTTGTGAATTTGTAATGTATCAAACATTATACACGCTGTCACGCTTCCCGTCCTTCCAAAGGGTACAATGGGCTGGTGTCCGCAACTCCATGCCTAATGCGTGTATTTTGCGTACAGGCGGGAATATCACTTGATTCACCCCAGCTTACCGAGATAAGCTAGCAACCCCTTAGTGTTACTGGCAATCTCGCGGAGAGTACCTGGGCCACCGAAGTAATCCAAAGGGATTCATATTTATTATGAGAAGGCAGTTGCTCAATGTTAAATAGGCAGATACATGATTCACAACATTATAAAATATGTTGTAATATTTTAAAAAAAAAACTTAAATCAAGTCCTTTACTATTATTGACAGATCATAGAACAAGAACCACCGAGTGCGCCAGTGAGGTCATCACTTCTAGTTGTTTACCCGTAATTGAAAGTGAGTTATTGACGGACAACAATAATGCATTTTGTTTTAATTTTATATATTCAATTTAAAAATACTTTAATTAAAACAAATAATTATTAATTTCAGACTATGAAATTGAGATGCGCACTGTGGAGGACCATAGTGGCAGTACCGGCACCGTCATAGCTGTACACCAGATATAATTACCACCAACACCACCACCACCACCACCACCACCAACAACACTAAAACTAACACCACCACACCAACTGATACAAACACCACACCACAAATACGTAAGTTTGAGTTTTTTATTTTTAATATACCTATGGTATATATGTAACATACCTAATCAACTGACTAGCCTTTTCCCAACCTATATTGGGGTTGGCTTCCAGTCTAACCGGATACAGCTGAATACGAGTACTTTACATGAAGCTTATCTGACCTCCACCACCCAGTTAATACTGGGTAATACGATACCCTATGGTAAAACTAGTTGTCCGTTTTTCAGGTCAGCCACCCCCACTCCTCCTGTGAATGGTGACAGGTAGCTACCTGTCTTACGTCTGTGGATGGTGACAGGTAGTCAGCTACCTGTCACCATCCACAGACGTAAGAGGAGTGGGGGTAACCTAAAGATCAAACCGGATTGCATTTAAAATCTAATCTTAGGCAATCGTAATATTAACTTACACCTTACTATTGTACTGGTTCTTCTAACCAACCTAACAGACAGATGTGTTGCTGGGGAGTTTGTTCCGCCACTTCTTCTTTCCAGCTAAAACACTAAGAAGTGTCGAAGGGGGGTGGGATCCTCAACATCAACAACCAAAACATTAAAAATCAAAATATCAACACCTATTGTTTAACTATAAATGCAATTTGTGAAATGCAATGCAAACTGTTGATTAAGTGAACAATTTATGTTGTAAATCAGTGACATTCACATTTGTTATGATATTCTGAATTATTGTAATAATAATCAACAGTTTAACGTTGATTAAATGGTGTTGATGTCTTGGTTGTTGATGTTAAGGATCCCAGGACCCGTCAAAGGGTGGGCGTTTTGGGTGACTGTCTCTTGTCATCATTTTCCTGCCCTTATCCCAAATTAATTTGGGGTCGGCGCAACATGTATTTTTCTTCCATACTTCTCTATTTCTCGTTATGTCAGTAGTCACCTCCATTCCTAGCCATGTCATCCTTCACACAGTCCATCCATAGCTTCTTTGGTCTTTCTCTACTCTTATACCCATCTACATTCATACTCAACATTTTCCTCACAACACTGTCTTCATTCCTTCGCATCACATGTCCATACCACGCCAATCGATCGTATTAGTTTACCGGCATTTATATCCTCGGTTCACGGCACGGAGAAATTAATCAGGAATATCCTGGCTTCCATACTGGTTGGTTTTGATGTGCCGTGTTTCTCCGAGGCTATAGTTGCTTGGAAAGTCGCTTTCCCGAATACAGAAGAACCCGACCATCCATTTTCCCAGAGACGGTGGTACGAGCCGCTCTGCAGAGTAGTTCAGAATAATCATGAACGAAGATGGAACCTTTGACCCCGAAATCATGGAAGAACTTGAGACAAATCTCGTTGAAGACGATAATGAAGTCCAGTTTGAAATTTACCAGCAACCGGAAGACGACGATGAGGAGGAAGAAGATGATTAAAATTGTAAATTGAAGTTTTTATACCCTTTATTCCAATTTTTACTTTTAATAAAAATAAATGTATTGAATGATATTTTTTAATAAAAACATAAATTCATAATTTATTTGTTTTTTTGTGCACCATGTAATAAGTTATTTATATTAATTAGGTTAAAATTCATAAATAATTACTATGTTTTCATTAACAATTCTGCAATTACATGGCAGGTAAGTGTTGTAAAATAAATTATTCTTATATAAAACAAAGACGGGTTTGTTACAAACACTTATAACTCGAGATCTGCTGGTCAATTTTCATGGTTTTTGTTTCGTTGGATTTGTCTCGGCCCTGAATAGCAGAATACATTTTAAAAACAATGAAAACTTGACGAATACATAATTATGAAAATGAATCATTTTCCTTCCTTTGTTTTAACAAATAACAATTGTTCCTACCAATGCAACTTATCTGTTATTTGAAATAACAGCCCCTCAAAGTTACCGCGGCTGTTACTGCACACAGCTGTTACCACGGCTGTTACTTGCAAGCAATCTTGCACGTATACACTCACTCACACAAGTCACAAAGGAATGTTTATAACCAGACTATCAACTTCTCTCTCTTCCTCATTAAATAATGACCCTTGCTAAAAAGAGAAACACCTGTTATTTAATAATATGTTTACTTCTCACTCTAACTAAAGCGGTTAAACTACGCTAGAAAGAAAAGCACTTAGTATTTTATTATCCCTAAAATAAAGTTGGTGGTCTTACAAGAACAAACATTTTCGAAAAAGTAACTCCTAAATTAGGTCGTGTTACCTGTTACCTGTTACTGACCAGTGACCATAATAAAAAAAAAACTTAAAATTTTATTCTATTTTTCTTTATGGCAATTTGTGATACAACTAAATTGTGATCGTATCCGAATGCCTCAAAATTAGCCCGCGAAATTCAAATTGTTTTGCGTTTTTTGCAATTTGCAGGTCAGTGTAAGGTTGTATCTTGATCAAAATATGATTCGCGACAATAACAAATATGTAATAACATAATTTTGACAATAAAAATCATCAGTAAGTACATCTTAGATAAATAAATTTGCCCTGGTTTGGTCTGATTTCCGAAACCACGGCAAATCTAACTTAAAGAGATGTGTTGATGATTCTTACGATAATTATGTAAATACATATTTCTTATTCTCGCGAATCATATTTTGATCAAGATACAACATGACACTGACCTGCAAATTGCAAAAAATACAAGAAAATTTAAATTTCGCGGGCTACCACAGTGGATCCACCTTAAAGATGTTATTCTATATTATTGATAGTAGTTTGCATGGTTTGTTTGATAAAGTTGAAATACAAGTTACTTTTATTCTATACTATTTTCGAATTATGGAAATTGTGATGCAACCATTAAAAATTACAGTGATCTTGTCCGGACCCCTTTATTATCTTTGGTTTGACGGAATTAAAGGTAAATAGTATTAGGATAAAAGAATAAAGATAGAAGGAATATAACCAGATTAACAATTTCTCTCTCTTCCTCATATTATTCCTCTTATATTTTCGAGCGTATGCACTCGTGGGCAGCAGCTGAAAATCAGCGTCAGGTGGTGCACTTTGTGTTGCCATCTGGCATTATGCTGAGCTGAGGCCCTTTTGGCAGTCTCAATCATTTTGAATTTGGTTCTGGTTATTTTTTAAGTTTTTATTGCCAAATAAACACAATTTTCTTTCTTTCTTTCTTTCTCATTCTTGTTCAAAAGAGAAACACCTATTATTTAATAATATGTTTATTTCTCACTCTAACTGAAGAGGTTAAACTAGGCTAGAAAGAGAAGCACTTAGTATATTATTATCCCTAAAATACAATTGGTGGTCTCACAAGAACAAACATTCTCGAAAAAGTGTCTCCTAAATTCAGTCGTGTTACCTGCGGCTACTGACCAGTGACCATTATAAAAAAAAATCTTAAAATTTTATTCTATTTTTTTATGGCAATTTGTGAATTATGTGATGCAACTAAAACGTTATGATCGATCGTATCCAAATTTATAGTTCAGAATCGTACCATAATATACAATAATTCAACAACAATTCGGCCAAAAAACATGTTAAGAATGCATTTCATTGGAGGATGCGCTAAGGTAGCCCGCGAAATTCAAATTTTCTTACGTTTTTTGCAATTTGCAGTGTCAGTGTCAGGTTGTATGTTGATTAAAATATGATTTGCGGCCGTAACTAACATGGCTTTACATATTTATAATCATTAGAATCAGCAATACAACTCCATAAGTTAGAATTGACCGCAAACCTCATGATTTCATGAAATCGCTAGATTTGAGGTCAATTCTAACTAATGGAGTTGAATTGCTAATTTTAATGATTAAAATTCTGTAAAGCCATATTAGTTACGGATGCGAATCATATTTTAATCAATATACAACCTGATAAGTAGTGCAGATTCTGATGTACAGACGCCAGTACATCAAGTGCTTCAAGCTATGGAGGAATGTGGAGTCGCGGGACCTCTGAACCGGTGGTTCCGTGCCTACCTTACAGACCGGACACTGCGAACTGTCATTGACGGCGTCGTGGGAGAGCCCAGATGCGTCACGTGCGGTGTGCCGACCGGTTCCGTGTTTGGTCCCGTCGGATACATCATGCATGTCAACAGCATGTGCCATGTGGTTCGCAACTGTCGTATATACATGTATGCTGACGATACCTGTTTAGTGTTTGCAGATAAAGAATTAGATGTAATTGAAAAGAATATTCAGGAGGATTTAACCAATATAATTAAATGGGCTCATGATAATGGGATCATAATAAATATTAATAAAACTAAGTGTATGCGTATACGGTCCCCTTATCTTAAAAATAGTGAACGTCTCCCGCGCGTAGTGGGGCACAGTTATGAGTGCCTACACGACGACGGCATGACGAAGTGTGAGTGTGCAGATATTGAGGTTGTGGAGCAATACAAGTACTTGGGTCTAACCATTGATAAAAGCTTCTCGTGGAAAACACACATAACACACCTATGTGACAAAATCCGACTAGTGCTTGTAAAGTTCCACCACCTCAGTTCTATACTGGAGAGGGCCACTTTGTATACGGTCTACTATGCGCTGGTAGACTCGCTACTTTCATATGGACTGGCATGCTACGGTAATACATTTAAAACATATTTAGACAAGATAAAATTATTACAAATCAGATTTATGAAATTATTAGTTGATAAAAATACAAAAAAACGTTGTAAAGATAGTGAATACGAAGAATTATTTTTGGAATGTAAGATGTTGCCGGTTCATTGAAAGGTGATGTTGTTATTAGCTATAGATAATTACTGTAAGGATGAGTTTAAAATCAGGACGGTATGCATAAGACCCCAAAGAAATAAATGTTTTAAAAGATATGTGGTACCCACGTGTAACAACTATTATGGACGAAGAGGGAGAAAGTACTTAGTCCCAACAATTTATAACGATATACCATCAGAGTTAGAAAGTAGCTGTACCACAAAAGTGGCTTTTAGGAATAAAGTGGAAAAGTTTTTATTTTCCACTTTTTGTCAAAACCTCGTGGATGGAGATGTATAACTGCCGTGCTGTACTGTAAACATCTCACATGTGTCACATCATTCATTCACTCATTTTAGATCCTAGATATCCTTATGGAAAAGTAATTTTTTAAGTACCTAATTAAGATTAAGTATAAATGGGAGCTGCATCTGCCATCAAACTGTTTTACAGTTTGGCGGAAGTATTATTTGTGAAAATGACTTTTTGCCATGAATAAACGCTTTATTATTATTATTATTATTAAGCTACTACAATCTGTCTAATTTCTTTAATAGATTTTCATCTTTATCGCGAGAGCATTAGGTTCAAGGTTGATTGGGAAAATTTGACAGTTTCGGGTGGCTTGACCTGCTGGCGTCTGTACACCGAACTACACTAACTAAACTATCACTAAAATTCCTTACTTTTGGCTATGAGAATCTTCGAGCTATTCTGCAAAAAAAAACCTCTTTTAGAAACAATTTTGACACAACTAAAATCGAGTTTGACAATCGTGACTCCGCGTGGTATAGTGCTCGTAGTATAGTGCTCGTAGTATATTAAATATACTAATTACATATTAATTTATACTAATTATATATTATTATATATTAATACTAGTATATTAAATATACTAATAAAATTAAAGCCACCGGGTCAAAATTTTTGACCCGGGTGGCTTTAATTGGAACTAACGAAATCACTATGAAAAGTGAGAAGACTTGTCATATTTTGTTTACCGACAATCCGAAATCGCCGCCGTTACCGTATCAGATATTTTTTAGAGCTGGAGGGGGGCAGAGAGGGGCAGCTTCAGCGTGTTTTTGTGGATTTTTTTTGGTACCTATGTGTTGAGGTCTATGGGTTTAAGGGTTTTATAAAGGGGGCCCAAATTTTCATATTTTTTGCGTTAGGACACACCGTTTTCGAGATATATGGAAAAGAAAAAAAAAACAGTACTGTTTTTTCACTTGAAGTCAAGGTGTTGATGTGAATTTTAGCTCATGGCATCTAATCTTATTCCACACCTTGTTAATCGCGATTAAAAATAGTCTGATTTAGTTTGACAATGAAAATTTTAGGTGAAAAAACGTCAAATTCAGAATAGCAAAATTGCCATTTTCACTAAATTATTATCTCAGTACAATCTTACTGCTGTGAAACTAAAATTTAGTTAAGTTGTGTCATGACAGAAATAAACTAAATTTTTGTGGTTTTTAGTCTAGTTAAGAGGCATTTGTGACAAGAGAATCGTCACCACTGACCTGCAAATTGCAAAAAAACGTAAGGAAATTTGAATTTCGCAAGCTACCTTATCGCTCACAACATGTTTTTCAAGATGTTACTTCATTTTATCGAGAGTAATTTGCCTGGTTTGTTTGTTATTTTTGACATAAAAAATACTTCAATTCTATATTAGTATTTCATGGATGCAAAAAAAAATTACAGTGATCGGGGCGCTCAAGGTTTTAGCACACTTGTAACACCCGTCGCCACGGCACGCGTGTCCATTGGCCAAATGACGAAGCTGTGCGTGATGAGATGATGATGATAGTTTTGAAATTCCCAATATAAATATAAGGGGGTGAGGAGATCTAGATAAAACCCTAGACAGAAAACGAGAAGCAAGATACTGCCGTCTTAGTGCTAAGGGGGGTTCAGCACACTCAACCTGCAATGCGTTAGCGGGAGAGGACTTCATACACCCAAGGATAATCCGAAGGCATTTTGACTGAAGCCCATCCAGCCCAGCCAAAGCACCCTTGTTGCATGGGACTAAATGGAATGTACCATAATCTAGAACGCTACGAACTACGGCATTGTAGACTAATTTCATGGTATAAGGGTGGGCACCCCACCATACACCCGCAAGAACTTTTAAAATCGAAATAACTCTTTCACATTTTTGGATTAATGAGTTTAAATGATGTTTACCGGATAGTTTTGTGTCTAGAACAACGCCTAAAAATTTTACTTTACTGACTATCGGAATATTATTACCTAAGATACCCACTGAGATAGGAGGAATCTGTCTTTTACGAGAAAAAATGATTGCCGAACTTTTTGGTGCGGACAGAGAGAGACCATGGTCCAAAAGCCACTGGTTCAAGGTCTATGATGGAAGAATCTGTCACATACAAGACTATGTCATCGGCATATTGAGGATTGTGACAGTTCCTATTTACACAGGTTCCTATGTCCGCTGTATATAAATTATAAAGAAGGGGACTGAGAACGAAGCCCTGCGGAAGACCTTTCCAGGTCTGCCTTTTATCGAAATCCTCCCCTTGGACTCTCAGAACCAATGACCGAGACAGTAGTAGTCCGCATATGCATTCGATCATCTTGACCGGAAGACTCAGCGCTGGTACAGTTTCTGCCTGAGAACGGGAAGAAGAACGTTGTCGTATGCGGAGGAGATGTCTAGGAAGGCGGCAACAACGGATTCGTTTTTGGAGAACGCTAAGCGAATGTCCGTAATTAGAACTCCGACACTATCAATTGTGCTAAGTCCCTTCCTGAAACCAAATTGGTAGTTAGGCAACAAATCTCTATCCATTCTAAACGGTTTTTAATTAGATGTTCCAGTATTTTAGCTAAGACTGAAGATAGAGCGATAGGTCTAAGGCCATTCGGATCATCTATATGTTTGCCTGGTTTCAATAAAGGAATGACCATTTGAACTTTCCATTGATCCGGAAACCAGCCATGGTCAAAGCAAAAATTTATAATATCTAAAAAGTAAAGTTTAGTGTTAACCCCGGCATGGGTTATAAAGGAGTATGGAACACCATCAATGCCAGGAGCTGAGTCCCGGACATGACTAAGTACTACATTCAATTCCTGTAATGTAAATGGACTATCAAAAAAGTCCTCAGATATATGTGTGTAGGTGTATAAACGCATTCAGAAAGAAGAGGAACATAGGGTGGCGCTATTTTGTAAAAAAAAAAACGTTCAGCGGCTTCTCTAGCGATTGGAGAAGATATTGATGGAGAGCAGCCACGTCTAAATCTATTAGCATTCTTCCACACTTCTGAAATTGGGGTGGAAGGAGATAGAGATGTACAATATTCGACCCAACCTGAACGTCTCTTCCTGCGGAGAAGACGTTTGGATCTGGCATTTATCTGTAAATACTCCAACAGGTTCTCAGTGGACATCTCGCCATTGTAGTGTTTTTCGGCGGCGTTTCTTAACCTGACCACCGAAGTGCATTCTTGGTCCCACCATGGAGGTGAGGGAATTTTGTTTTGGGCACTGTTTTTCAGTGGGAAGCAAGAATCTGCACTAGAGGTAATAGCCGCAACTAAGCCTTCATAACAACTTTCAGCATGGTAGTGACCATAAGAATCTGGTAAAGTTGAATTTAATTTTGGGAGGGCATTGATTTTCTCCTCCATAACTGACCTAAAGTTAGACCAATCTGGGTTTGATATATTTTATTTATTTATTAAAACTTTATGCACAAGTAATGAAATCGTACAAAGGCGGACTTAATGCCTTGGGCATTTTCTACCAGTCTACCTTAGGGTGATGCAGAGATTACACAGTAGGTGCATAACAGAAACAAAAATTAGAAAATATATATACACACATCAAGTGTCTAGGGATCAACATATATTTTTGCAATAACTTTTCTCCTGATTGATATTAATTAAAATTTTCTTTAAGGATTCATCAAATAAAGTGTTTTCGTTTGTCACAGTAACGATAAACCAAGTCACCTTTGCATTAATAAAGAAATTTGCCATTTTCCTAATAAAGGGATTTTTGACATTTGAACCACTAACATTAAAGTTCGAAAAAAAGACTGAAATAACAGTTTTCTTTAAAATTTTATTGGGTTACTTAAACAATTAATAATCCGTGTTTCTACCGCGAACACTAACAACACAAGAACATCGGTTTGGCATACTCAAAATGAGTTCATCCAAATCACGCTGTGGAATGGCCGCCCATGTTCGTTGCAACAACAAAAAAAGGTCTTCTTGCGACTGGATACCCTCCATATTCGGCAGAGCTCTTCTCTGTAGCATATCCCATGCATGCTCAATCGGGTTCAAGTCTGGCGACTGAGCAGGCCAGGGCAGGACATTGATGTTAGATGCGGCGAGAGTCTGTCTTACAACTCTTGCGGTGTGCGGTCGTGCATTATCATGCATTAACTGAAATAAGGGACCGATTTGCACTTGTAGAGGAACGATGACGTCTGATACAATCGTCTCAGCATAAATTTGAGCGTTGAGGTTGCCTCTGATCCAAATCAACTCAGTTCTTCCGCCGATCCAAATACCCGCCCATACCATGATGGTTCCACCACTATAAGGATGGAATTCCTGGCAGGATTTTAATCGCTGTTGGCGTCCAGGGGTTCTCCAGTGTCGTATACGTCTTGTATCCGGTCTCATACCAAAACGAGACTCATCAGAAAAGCACACGAAACGCCATTGTTCTTCTGCCCAATTTCTGTGTTCAAGAGCCCATTGATATCGAATCCTACGATTGTGCATTGCTATAGGTGGTACCGGTGGTGGTAGCGGTCTTCGGGAATTAAGGTTCACTTCATGCAAGCGGTTTCTGACTGTTTGGTCGCTAATTAAGTTCCCTGAAGAGTGATGAAGCCTCACGGCTAACATCATGGCGGTTATTGTTGGAGCTCTTCGAGTTAAGATTTGAATGTATCGGTCTTGTCTCCGTGTGGTGCAGCGATACCGTCCTCCATGGCGCTCAGCCACGGTACCAGTGCTTCGGTAACGTGTCCAAAGTCGACTGATAACACTCTGACTTGTATTCAGAGCAAAAGCCACAGTACGTTGCCGGGAACCAGCTTCTATCATTCCCACGGCTCTGAGCATTTCTTCCCTGCTTAAATGACGTCGCCGCTCCATAATAACGTTGGTTTTAATCAGTAGTAGGGAAACAGTAGCACTAATAATGTCTTCAATGCGTTGTATGTTTTTATAGGGAAAATATTGACAGCTGATTTTCATCTTTTACTCGAATTTGATTCACAGTTCCTGATTCAAATTATGAAATGCACCAAAAAGGATCCATATAAATTTATAAAATCATAAATTTATTACAAAGCCACATCTCAATCTCAAGAAATCCGCATAAAAATGCTTGATCCCTAGACACTTTTGATGTGCGTAGTACTGTTTTTTTAGATCGTAATTTGAAAATATGTCATTTTTCACTCTAAAAAAGTGTCATAACATAGATTATGATACTATTTCGCTCAACATTGTATTATATTTTTACGTTTTAACTGGGTAAAAACAGTTGTATTTTGTTTTGTGGCACTTTTTTAGAATTGTCTTGCTTAATTTAGTTACAGAATGTTTATAAAAGTAGCCTTAAATAGGTTATGACTGTTTTTTGAACTTTGAACTTTAAACTAACTAGTACTACAATTTTGTCACATCAATATATTATGGCCGTTTTGAACTGATTTTAGTATTACTCTTGACTGTAGTGCTACATAACTTTATTATATAATTTACCTAAATTAACATCAATACCTACGGAAATGTTGATGTTCGTTCATACTAAACTTGTACTTATTTATTTCAGAATAAAAATGTATGACAGATTTAAGGATAGCAGGGGCAAAAAGTTACTACAACTTTTAAATTCTGAAAGTGATGAAAATAAAGAAAATTGTGACCGCAATCTGAACAAAGGTAAATTTAACTAGCTGCACGATTTAATTAATAATAAATATATTATGTAGGTGGGTACCAACAGTTGTTCTAATAAGTATGTTTATGGTGAGTTTATTTTTTTTACAGAAGATTCCGAGGAAATAGTACAAAATAATATTACCAATGATGATAATACCAAAGAATGTTTTAGTAAGTTTTTTATATAAACTTTTAATGTTAACTTTAATTTGAAAGTAATTATTATTGGTTAGTTTATGTTTATGTTTTATTTCAGAAAATTCAGATAATGTTACAACTTTTGAAGCTTGGAAAGAAGCTACGCCTATTGCCCATTGCAGTTACAATCCGCCTGAAAATAAATCTTCATATACCGAGCTACCACCCGCTGCTTATGAATCGTATTCGGAAGATGACGATGATTCAGTAAAAGATCCTAACACAAGTCTAGTTCCTCCAGTAGGTCATCTAGTTCTTCTAGCAGTTCTTCGAGCACTTCTACGTCAACTGCGATTACGAATAATGTACAAGTATTATCAACTAACGGTCAAGTGGAACCAGTTTCGATCCAGACTTCTGCTGAAACAAATAACGAAGAAATACAAGAAGCAGTACAAAATGAGAATTAATCAATAAACCAAGATGAAATAGTCGAACAGAATACTTCCATGAACGAAATAGAAGAAAATAGTAATGTTAAGAAAAGTAGAAAGCGCGTTGCAAGACTTGAGGAGTGGCTTAGTAATAAAGCGAAAAAATTACGAAATACTGGTAAATGTTACATTTCCAGATCTAAAACCAAGAAAATTATACCTGCACGTTCTTTGAAACCACCTTGTGGCGATAAATGCAAAATGGAATGTTCTACTAAAATTTACGAGGACTGCAGGAAGAAGATTTTTGCTAATTATTGGGGATTAGGAGATATTACACTTCAAAGAAACTTTATTAATTCCTCTACCAAAGCTATAGTGCCCGCATTCCGTTTTTCTGGAAAAGAAAAACCTCGAGGTTACAATAATGCTTACTACTTTACTATTTTGACGTTGACAATGAAAAGATACGGGTTTGTAAGAAGTTTTTTATGAATACGTTAGATGTAAATGATCGCGTTATAAGAACAGTTTTTCAGAAAAGAGATCTAGGTTTTTCTGAAATAGAAAAGAGAGGTAAACATGGCAACCACACTACGAAATGTATGCAAAAATCTTTAATTATGCGTTTAATATAAGATTTTTTGCTCCTAAAAAGGACCGTTGCGAGTTGTGTGTAAGCTACGAAAATGCAACTGGATCTGCAAAAGAGAAACTACAAGAAAAGTACATGTTACATTAGGAAGAAAAGGATTTATCTAGAATAGAAAAAGAGAGTGATAAAAATAAAGCGTGCAATGATTACATCGTAGCTGTCTATGACCTTCAGGCTGTTCTTCGAACTCCAAGAGGAGATGTATCAGTATTTTATTATAAATCGAAATTAAATAACTTCAATTTCACAATAAATGAAATTGGTTCCCCTGATCACACCGAATGCTACCTATGGCTCGAAGGGGAGGCCAATCGAGGGGCAGATGAGATTGGGTCTTGTGTCCTGAACTTTATTGACAAAGTAATGGAAAATTATGCTGGTTCAGGTATTGAATTTGTATTTTACTCCGACAATTGCTGCGGCCAGCAGAAAAACAAATTTCTTTTTTCCATGTATATATTCGCGTTGATGAAACATTCTAAAATTAAATGTATAACACATAAATACCTTATTACTGGCCACACACAAAATGAAGGAGATAGCGTACATTCCGTGATAGGAAAAGCTATCAAAAAGAACCTCCGCTCCGGTCCTATCTACGTTCCGAGCCAATATGCTCAAATTATAAGGAACGCCAAAAAGAAGGGCAACCCGTATAGAGTAAACGAGATGAGCCTTAGAGAATTTTATTCTATGAAAAGCCTATCGGAAACCATTGGTTTCAATTCTAAAAATTTTAAAACCTCTGAAATAAAGGTTTTAAAAGTGATTCAGGGCGAATTTAAGAAAGTGTACTATAAATATTTTTTTAAATACATTGATTTTAAAGAAGCAGAAATCACAAGAAAGCAATTGGCCGTTCAAATAATATCACTAAAAAAAGGCTTATAGGACCAAACCGAAAATTAAAGAAAATAAAAAGAGAGATCTCTTAAGTCTGGTACAGAGTTATCACATACCTAATTTCTACAGCGAATTTTACACAAAGGGAATCGCCATTTTCGGCTTAACGTGAACTAGCTGTTCTGTAAAAAGTATTCTATCAAATAAACATAATTAATTATAAAATAAATATTTTTGCAATCCTCGTCGCAGGAAAGTTTTATGTAAAAAAAGTTGTATTAAAAGTATTCACGCCGATTGCACGCGCAAAGCAGCGCCAAATCGCCATTTTTTGATTGCAGGCTCTCGGTGGCTTAGGTTCTGGGTTACCACGTAAAAAATTATGTGATTTCAGTTTCTAATCGATAAAATAATCGATTTCATGTGTTTGAGTATAAAATGTGGTTCTTTGTGGAGCACGTTTACTGATTAAATGATTTGGACCATTTTGCATGCTTATTTATCAGTGATTCTAAATGAAAACTATCAAAATATTTATATTTCTACAAGAAAATCAATTTACATCTGATTGTAGACTCGATTAAGAAATAAAAAAACGATTATTGTTAAACATATTTTTTTATTACCTGGCAACACCAACTGCGTCATCTGTCAACAATTACTGAAAGTCAGAAAAAAAACTACAATTTGCTTTGCTACATTGTTTGCTACCGTGTTGTGAATGTTGTCTCGTGTTGTTTTTTTTGCGAACGTTTGTTTTTGTTATAATGGATTCCGATACCGCACCTTACGAAGACCCGGCCTTACTTTTGGACACCGATTCTGCTTCTAACGTTGATCCTGGCATTATTTTGGACATTGAACCTGCTTTAACCGACAACCTTGGCACGAACTCGGACACTCCTGCGCATCGTCTGGTTTCCTCGCGTGGGAATGTTAATTATGAGGAAGAATTGCGATGTGTTAATTGTGGCATCGATATTACGCATCGCAGAAGACGCACTCTGGAGCTCGTTGAAATACAAGCAACTATTCAACAATGGACCGCTCCTCAAATCGTAAGTCTATTTTCAAAACTCAAACATGTGTAATTAAAATAAATAGGTTTTCACAAACTCTTTTACGATTTCAGTAAGCACTTATATAAAATAGCCCATACTAGAGAGTCCGATATCTCATAACTGACTGCTTGTCTGAAACAAACTCAGTTGTCTTGTTTAATATAATTTCTGTTTCTGAATTCATTATTACTATATTAATAATTATGCCTATTGTCTAAACAAACTGCATTTATAAATGCTTGTCTTATTTACAGGTTACAGCCCAGAGCTTGGTCTGTCATTCATGCTGGATTTTGGCATTTAATTACTCAACGGTACTAGAAAATGAACCAAGCACAAGTAGTGGTCATCATCGACAACTATGTGTCAACTGCCAATGTTCTGTATTGCGTACCAGATCCCATGTTCTGCATACAAATACAGAAAGAGAAACACACATAAAAAATGTGATTAGTGAGTGGATAGCACCACGGCAGGTGAGCACAGATTAACTTTTATGTATTATGGTGTAATAATCAACAGGGCAGAGAAGCAATCATTCAGTATTATTGCAATTGCCTTGTAGGCCGAAGAACGGTAGGTTGCTGTGCTCACGTCATGACCATAATGTGGTATTTAAGCTGGGCAAGGCATGAGAATAATATTACGCCGCCCGCCCAGTTTTTAGATAATATTTTAATCATTTATGATTCAGATTAAAACCGTTGTAAGAAATAATAGCGCTTGTTTTATTTTACTACACTAATATTCCTCTAAGTTGTAACTGTTGCACAAATATGTTAGTTAATATAACTACAATAAACGAGAATAATTAATATTAAAAAAGAAACACTCATTTTTATTATAATTAAGAAAATAAATACTCCTATTAGACGTTTCTCAGCGACGAGATCACAATATTACAAATGCTAAATATGGTACATTTTTGTAACTTCCTGCAACTTTATTATAATATTTCGTTTCTACTAGGAATGAAATATTAAAAACACAATTCATTTATTATTATACTTAATGTCCACGTCAAGCCAGAGCACCCTAACAAACTGGTCAATTCCCTTTGTAATCCTTAAGTTTTAAGCATTAACAATTTTTAGTGTGTTTTTTAACTTTACCTTTGATTATGGTAATTGTGAAAGTTCCTAAAGTTGCTCCAAAGATTTGATTTAATATTAAGAAGAACCATAAATAAAAAATATTTATTGTGTCACGATATTTTTTTATTTCATTAATTTTTATTTTGGTACCATGATAATGTAAAAAAGTGTCATAAGTTGGGTAATTTTTAATTTATTTACTTTTTAAACAAATTTCATTTTTTAATATACTCTTATATTTTGCAAATAGCTTGTTAAATTCTTTGTTAATTAAAACAGTAAACAGGTAAAAATTTGTAACCTAAAGCACAATAGCATTAATTTATCGAAAAATAATTTAAATCGTTTTTTTCTCAAAACTAGCTTGCAGCGTCTTATGACAGTATTTTCAGAGGAAAGTCGAAATGAATATTTTTCATGATTAATTAGTCCGTAATGATCAGTAACGTTATTCCTCGAAATGGTTTTTCAATTACAACATTTAAAAAAATATGAACAATTACCATTCTTTGAGTACTGAGTATTAGTATTTAATGCATCAAGAAAATGATATAATATAATATAGTAGTTAATAAAAATTTCAAATCATTGATTTATCGATAGTTCATCAACTATATACGAGTATGGCGTGTTTTCGACCGGAGGCACCAGTTGACCTGAAGTGATGCTGTGACCGCGCGCTCTCCGCCCTCTATCGCGATCACGGTTCACAAAAAAAAATTAATATACATATTATAAAAGCAAGATTTATAGAGAATTTTGTTTTCTACAATATTGATATTAAATAAAAATAGCAAAAAACCCATAAGCAAATGAAATATTTACAAAACAAGCGCAAAAAACAGATTTTTGTTACCTGTGACCTTGAAATTTAATAGTTGCGTACACCCTTCCATATGTAGGTTTTGAGACAACTTTTAGGGTGTCAATATACAAGTATTTTCAGACTTACAGCTGGGTATCACGAATTCCGAGGTGAACTTACTATAATGACTGGACTAGACAGCGTCCATGCTTTAATAGAAAAAAGTGCCAAGAATAGACATGTTTATACCCCATTTGAGTGGTTTTGTTTAGAACGCTGGGCTAAACAAAACGGAAAGCCGTATATTGTAGAGGAATTAGAACACACAGATTCTTTAAATTACAAAGCATTATTAAAAGGCAATTGGGTTAAAAGTTCAAAAGGAGAAAAAGTGCAGTGGAATATAATATGAGAAATATTTATAAAACCTGAAGACTCTTATTAATCTATATATATAAAAATGAATTGCTGTTCGTTAGTCTCACTAAAACTCGAGAACGGCTGAACGGATTTATCTTATCTTAGTCTTGAAAAGTTCGTGGAGGTCTAGGGAAAAAAAATTTGGCCCTCCTATAGTAAATCAATCAGCTGGTAGTCAGTTTTGTAAGGGAGGGCTAATTTTTTTTTCATATTTCGACCTATGTTCTTTGGGGAAAGTTGTAGAGTTTCATGAGCACATTCACCTCCTTCAGGGTTGATAACCCCCTTCCGTTACATGCTGTATATATGAAATAATTAATGGACAAAATTTAAAATATTACAGATACAAGGACAAATTTATCACTTACTGGGGGCACTGTTACCACTACCTGATGCAGATCATCAATTTTTACTAATTTATTTTATGGGCAATTCAGATGCGGAAGTTGATAATCGTTGTGCTAACAATCCAACAGTGAAGAGAACCATTGTCCAAGAATTACGAATGTTTCTTCATCAGCATAACAATTTAGTAAACATGTACAAAATAGCATTGGACCGGATGCCATCTGATAACCATAATATTATCATTCGAGCTGACAAAACACCTGCCGGTGAACACAAGGAGGTTTAATTCACCTACCATTGATGAAGTGGCTGTTGTCATTGTGGGAGAAAATTTACAATCTAGAGATATTGTGCTTCAGCGTCGGAATAGTGATTTAAAACGTGTATCTGAAACACACAGGAGCTATGATGGATTACAATATCCTTTGATCTTCTGGCAGGGGAAGATGGATACCATTTTAATATCAAAATGGTAAATCAAGTAACAGGTAAATAAATTGAGCAGGATTAAATAATATTTTGAAATTAAATTCATCTAAGTAACATTTCTCATTTTTGATTGCAGGTGCTGAAACAAACAAAAAAGTTAGTGCTATGAATTTCTATTCATACAGACTCATGATCCGTCAAGGTGAAATAAATCGTATTTTGATGTGTCAACGACATTTTCATCAGTTTGCAGTTGACATGTATGTCAAAATTGAGACTGAACGATTAACATACATCCGTTTGAACCAACGACAGCTACGATCAGAGGAATACATTCATCTCCGCGGTGCTATAAATGCCGATGTCAATGTGAATAATGTAGGAAGAATGACAATTTTGCCAGCCACTTATATAGGAAGCCCACGCCACATGCACGAATATGCTCAGGATGCTATGTCATATGTTAAGCATTATGGCCGCCCAGACTTATTTGTTACATTCACATGTAACCCAAATTGGTCCGAAATCAAGATGGAATTGCTACATAGCCAAACACCAGTTGTTAGACATGACATAATTGCCAGAGTTTTTAAACAAAAATTAAAATCTCTGATGAATTTCTTAATAAAGCATTGTGTGTATGGCCGAGTCCGTTGTTGGATGTACTCTGTAGAATGGCAAAAGCGTGGATTGCCACATGCGCACATTTTACTCTGGTTAGTGGACAAAATAAGGCCTGATGAAATTGATTCCATAATTTCAGCTGAAATTCCAGATGAAAAAGTTGACCCAAAATTGCATGCAGTAGTTACCAAACACATGATACATGGACCTTGCGGACTTTTCAACTACAATTCACCCTGTATGGTCGACGGCAAGTGTTCCAAGCGATACCCAAGAGACCTGCAGGGCTATTGTGTATCTTTTAAATGTCAGTGGCTATCATATTGTCTATGCATTAACTGTCAAATTGGTTATGGTTTAGTACAAAATGAAACCATTTGACAGCTAATTGATGAACACTAAAAGTTAGCCACTGTCATTTACAAGATACGCAATAGCCCTGCAGCTTGCTGAAACCATAACGGGAAATGATGGATACCCATTGTATCGTCGGCGATCAGTTGCGGACAATGGGCAATCGGTAGTTGTGAAGGTAAGAGGACAAAATGTTGATGTAGACAATCGTTGGATTGTGCCATACTCGCCAATATTGTCCAAAGCTTTTGAGACTCACATCAATGTGGAATATTGTAACTCTGTAAAGTCGATAAAGGCCATATGTAAATATGTTAACAAAGGCAGCGATATGGCTGTCTTCGCTGTAACCAATGCAAATGATGAAATATCACAGTACCAGATGAGGCGCTATGTAAGTAGCAACGAAGCAATTTGGCGTATATTTTCATTTGCGATCCATGAAAGATACCCTACAGTAGTCCATTTGGCGGTCCATTTAGAAAATGGTCAACGAGTTTATTTTAATGAATCGAACGCGGCAGACAGAGCGGCACGTCCACCATCGACAACATTAAACAAGTTTCTTCACAGTCTGTCAAACTGATAATTTTGCTCGCACTTTGCTGTATGCTGAAATGCCACGCTATTACATATGGAATGCATCATCGAAATCGTTTCAGCGTCGAAAACAAGGAACACCAGTTGAAGGACATCCAAATGTATTTGCTTCAGACGCTCTGGGTCGCATCTACACAGTACATCCAAATAACGATGAATGTTATTATTTGCGATTGTTGTTGGTGAATGTTCGTGGACCGACATCGTTCAAACAACTGCGAACAGTTAATGGACAGCTGTGTGCGACTTACCGTGAGGCATGCCAACTATTACATTTACTTAAGAACGATTCGCACTGGGATGATACGCTCAAGGATTCCGTAATATCTTCATCGCCGCATCAAATTCGTACATTGTTTGCGATTATCATATCGACATGTTTCCCTTCGAATCCAAAAGATTTGTGGGCTAAGTATAGAGATGGCATGTCTGAGGATGTTTTGCATCGTGTTCGCCGTGAAACTTTGAATCCTACACTACAAATGACTGAAGAAATTTACAATGAGACATTGATCATGATAGAAGATATGTGTTTATTGATGGCAAATAAAGTATTGTCGTGTTTGGGTGCTGTCAGCACCCAATCGTCATATGCACGATGCATTAAACCACGAGTTGCAAAGGGAACAACAGTACGACATTGAAGCATTGACCGAAACAGTTCGTACAAATGTTTCACAATTAAATCAACAACAAAGAATTGCGTACGACACTTTGATAGAAGCTGTGAACAGTGGATCTGGTGAAATTTATTTCCTTGATGCTCACGGAGGAACCGGAAAACGTTCTTAATTTCATTGCTTTTGGCGAGGATCAGATCGCGAAATGATGTTGCTCTAGCGTTGGTTTCATCTGGAATAGCTGCGACTCTGCTAGAAGTCGGACGAACTGCGCATTCTGCCTTGAAATTACCATTAAACATGCAAATCACCAAAACACCAATTTGCAACATCGCCAAAAATAGCGCAATGGCCAAGATCCTACAGGTATGCAAATTAATTGTTTGGGATGAATGCACAATGGCCCGTAAGAGGTCACTGGAGGCGCTGGACATAACATTGAAAGATCTTCGTGACAACCAAAATATTTTTGGTGGGGCCATGATTCTGTTGTCAGGTGATTTTCGTCAGACTCTTCCAGTTATTCCCCGATCAACTGTTGCTGATGATTAACAACTAACATGCGAGTATTTTTGCAACATGATGAAACTGCAAATGTGTTTGCGAAGCAGTTGTTAGATATTGGAAATAATAATGTTGCAATGGACACCTCGACCGGATTCATCACATTACCCACAGATTTCTGTCACATCACAGATTCAAAAGAGGAGCTTATTCAGCGTGTTTTCCCAGATACAAGCACAAGCACTGCTTAATTTATTTTATATACTTAATTTTGAAGCTCTTGGCATTCGTACGTTTTTCACGGGTGACCACTGAAAACCAGCGCTGTGCTGTGGGCGACCATAACACAGCACCATGCTGAGTGGTAACCTACTTGTCGCAGTCACAACGTGCAACATTTTCTTTTTTGTAATCCCTGCTTGTTCTATTTTTTTTTATATCTGTTATGCGTTGTTTGTGTAATGTTTTTTTCCTGTATGCTCGGTATGTTTCTGCGACAAATAAATAAATTTTCTTTCTTTCTTTCTTTCAGATATAGCGCAAAAGTTCATGCGTTATGCGGCGTTTAAGAGAGCAAATTCGACGAAAAAGGCCAGATTTGTGGAAAGAAAATTCTTGGATTTTGCACCACGACAATGCGCCTTCGCACAAGGCTATCATTTTGAACGAATTTTTGACCAAACACTCAACAAATACCATCCAGCAACCACCATATTCACCAGATATGGCTCCTGCTGACTTTTTTCTTTTTCCTAAACTCAAATTACCACTTCGTGGCACCCGTTTTCAATCGATAGAAGACATAAAGGAGAATTCGCGGCGAGAACTGAACTCAATTCCGGAAGCAGCGTTTAAAAAATGTTTTGATGAATGGATTATTCGTTGGCGCAAGTGTATCGTTTCTAAAGGAGCATACTTTGAAGGTGATAAAATAAATTTGGATGAATAACAGACATTTTGTGTATTATTGATCTTTTCCCGGTACTTTCTTGACAGAGTAGTACATATTAGCTACAAAGTGCCTGTTTTCTATTTCAGTTTATGAACCACTAGCAAAGTTTCTTAGGAAGACAGCTGTACCATCTGTATTTTGTTTTACTGAGGTGAAACCTGAAAATCCAGCAGCTCTTGAACGACAGCATTGTCTGGAGAAAAGAAATCATAGGAAACTATTTCATGAAGAGCCACAACCTTCAACCAGCAAAGCTGTCCCTGAATATGAAAAGGACTGTGATTTGAGGCCAGAAATAGCTTGTGAAGAAATTGTAACAACAATAGACACTAGCACACATTGTATGCCTAATTGCCTATAGAATGTTCACATAGTATAACTATATCTTTATCAAAACACACTCAAGTTGATCATGAGCATATGTATGGATCAATAAGTAAATACAAAGAAGATGATGAAGCCATAAAGTTCTACACGGGTTTTGAATTCTACAAAAAAAAATATTTTGTTTACTCTACTCTTAGTCCTATGGCTCACAAAATTAAGTACTATGGCAGTAATGTCATACATTTAAGAACAGAAAATCAGTTCTTTTTAACTATGATGAAGCTAAGGCAGAATAAGTGTAATTTTGAACTTAGCAAATTTTTCAATGTAAGTCCTACCACTGTTTCAAATAATTATATTTATAACATGGGTTAACTTTATTTACCAGATAAGGACAAAAATAAATATTTGGCCAAGTAAAGAAATGGTGCAGTATTATATGCCAGAAAGCTTTAAATTTTATGACAACAATATCAGAGTGATTTTGAATGGCACTGAAATCAATGTTCAAAAACCAAAGAACCCAAAATCACAACAAGCTTCATGGAGCAGTTATAAACATGCAAATACGCTAAAAATATTAGTTGGTGCTACGCCTGGCGGACTGCTATCATACTGTTCTGATGCATATGCAGGATCAGTAAGTGATAGACAAGTAGTTGAACGAAGTGACCTTATGACCAAATGCCAAAGTGGTAGCATACTTGGTAGGTGGCATACTTGCCGACAGAGGATTCACAATTCAAGACATGTTTGCAAACAGAAATGTGACTATCAAAATACCAACTTTTTTGAAAGGGAAATCTCAGTTACCTGGTCTCACCCTAATCAAAGACAGGGAGCTTGCTAATAAGAGGGTCCATATTGAACGGATAATAGGATTAACAAAAACTTATAAAATATTAAAGAATGAGCTAGACCATGTAACGAATCTACCGATCCCTAATAAAAAAATAAAAGAGTTAAGGTAGATTGTACAATAAATATTAATTTTTAAGATAAAAAATACAAAAGTATATATAAAACACCTTCCTACCTATCACACACTCAGGCGGCGGAGGTTTTTGAAAATTTAGTTAGTGATCCACTTTTAATTGAGAGAAGAGAGATCCGCTTCTTAGATGGTGATCCACTTTTGGTAATGAATGATGGTGATCCACTTTGAGTTGGTCTGGACAGTAGAACTTTGTAGATTTATGTATGCAGAATCCATACGTAGAAACGGGACAACCTCGACGTAGATTCCCGTGTAATTGACTGAATCTCGACAGAAACGAGTAGCGTTGATTCTCAGCGTAGAGTCGATCGTAAAATAAAACGTAAAATCAACCGGACATAATCTCGGCGTGGTATCCAGTGTAAAAGTTTTTGGGTCAGCATCAGCTGCCCATTTTTATACCAAAAAATTCACATTTTCTTCTCTTCTAAAATTCTTTGACAATTTCGAATTGAAATATGACATGTCACATGCCAGTCATATAACCAGCCAGGAGTATTCCACCAAGACGTAATAGAACCTTCGAGTGTGCTTTTAGAATTTTAAAATTATAATTAAAAATAAAGTTATTTTTTATTCATTAATAAAATACAATTATTCAGCTTAACAATGATAAAAGATAATTAAGTTATATAAACCAAAAAGTGACCTTCTTAGACTAAACTAGAAAGAAACTCTATGAGAAAAAGAAAAGTACCTACTGACAGTTTGGCACATTTGACATACATGTCACAACACAACAATGAAAATATGAAAACTAATATTTAATTTCAGCAATTTAAATGGAAACGAATCGTTTAGAACGTTTCGCCGAGTATAAATAAGGATAAACTATAAAAAGGATGATAAATGGTATGTGATATATATAATGATAAGTAGGAATATAGCATATACTATATTTCCCCAACGACCCCGAGAAAATTTTTGGCCTAGAACAAAAATTTTGTAAGGTTAAAGTATAACAGCATTCACAAAACGTACATACTTCATTCAAACACACCGACATCTTACGAAGTTAGGTCAGGTAGGATTCACATTCAATGATCACTACTCGACCTGATAAATCAATAACTTTAAGGCTTATTTTCGGAGTTGTAATCCGCTCTCGTTAAAACCCATGAATAAGATGAAATATAAAGATTTTTAACAAAGGCTTATTTTTAAAGGAGTTGTAATCCGCTCCTAGTCAACTTTAGTTGATATATAACGACACCGCAGTCAGTAAACTCCGAGTTAACGTCAGGGCAGCTCCCGCAATAGTAGTCGGTAAGCTCCGAGTAAAACGTCAAGGGCAATAGCTTACTGCAACAATCGACTTTTAGAGTCGATAGTTAGAAACAAGAGTCATACTAACTTGTAGAGTTAGTTGACACGAAGGTTAGGTAACTTGAACCTAACAACACTTCATAGAGTTGTGTTAAGAACAGACAAAGGAAGATTAAGATAATCTTATAATGGTTTAAGAACCGATGAATGAATTAGAAAATAAATAGAGTTTTAATAAGCCGAAAAGGAACTCTATTTTAGAAGAGGTAAAGAAGAAAGAGATGAGTCGTGTAAAATTAAAAAATGTAAATATAATATAAAAATATAAATAATAAAAAAAAAATATAAATATATTTATTTTATATGATAAAATTTTGTTAAAGGGAGGGAAATAAGGGTTAATGAGTGTTTAAGAAGACTAGAACTCAAGAGTGTAAGAGGACACAAGTGAGAACTCAAGAGTAATATAAACTCTGAGTTTAAGAGAGAACTCAAGTGAGGACTCAAGAGTTTAAGAGGGTAATGGAGGGTTGAGGAGGGACAAAGAGTAGGAGATAAGTTCTGAATGAGGATTCTAAAGTAGCCAACTAGCAGTCAGCAACTATTCTTTGTTTTGACCCAGCGCCGATAATAGTTACAAGAGCCCACGACACTAAACTTAGTTCGATATAAGTGTTTTTAGAGGAGGGCTCTAAAGAGTGTTAGAGGTCTCTTTTAGAGGGAGTGTTAGAGGTCTCCTTTAGAGGGAGAGTTAGAGGTCTCCTTTAGAGGGAGTGTTAGAGGTCTCCTTTAGAGGGAGTGTTAGAGGTCTCCTTTAGAGGGAGTGTTAGAGGTCTCCTTTAGAGGGAGTGTTAGAGGTCTCCTTTAGAGGGAGTGTTAGAGGTCTCCTTTAGAGGGAGTGTTAATATACTTCGTAAACCAATAAAACCTTTTGGGTGGTAAAAATTTAGTACCAGTTTTTGCCACCACATAAATATCCATGTAGCACTTTTACCCTGTTACTTAGCAACGGTGTTTAATAACAAGATGATGATAATTTTATTAGAGCCCACATATCAGAAAAATATAAATAAGAGGATGATGATGATGAAGAATGTTTTAAGAGGATAGTAAAGTATATGTAATGAGAGTTATGTAGAATTAGGTTTGTACAAACAACCACAGGATATTGTCCTGCAGCTGTCGTTAAGTGTCTCAGTCCCCTAACTTGGTAGTGACCACGAAGTGGTTTTAAAAACACACCCAAGCGAAGACTGAGTACGATTACCAGTGGGTAACCGCTGTGATGTGCAAGTCTGTGGGGGTGTTGAGTAAATGAGAGTTGTTGTTACAAGTGTAAATAGTAAGTGGAAAACGACTACGGGATATTCTCCAATAGTACGTCGTAGAGTAAGCCAAACCTCAACTTGAAAGAGACCACGAATGGTTTTAAGAACTCTTACAAGTGACGAATGGATGCCAATTACCAGTGGGTAAAAGGAATGTGTGTAGGGGTGTCGAGTAAATGTATGTAGAGTAAGAAGTGTTGAGATGAGGAGGAGGAGGAGGAGCAGGGCTGTAGAAAAAAAAAAAAAAATAAGTTAGTTACTAAGCCAAATAAGTTACAAAAAGAAAACGGTACTAGTGATAGTTTTTAGAATTTTGAATAGAGTGGGTACGATTGTTGGGCGCCAAACTGTAACTAATCTACCGATCCCTAATAAAAAAATAAAAGAGTTAAGGTAGATTGTACAATAAATATTAATTTTTAAGATAAAAAATACAAAAGTATATATAAAACACCTTCCTACCTATCACACACTCAGGCGGCGGAGGTTTTTGAAAATTTAGTTAGTGATCCACTTTTAATTGAGAGAAGAGAGATCCACTTCTTAGATGGTGATCCACTTTTGGTAATGAATGATGGTGATCCACTTTGAGTTGGTCTGGACAGTAGAACTTTGTAGATTTATGTATGCAGAATCCATACGTAGAAACGGGACAACCTCGACGTAGATTCCCGTGTAATTGACTGAATCTCGACAGAAACGAGTAGCGTTGATTCTCAGCGTAGAGTCGATCGTAAAATAAAACGTAAAATCAACCGGACATAATCTCGGCGTGGTATCCAGTGTAAAAGTTTTTGGGTCAGCATCAGCTGCCCATTTTTATACCAAAAATTCACATTTTCTTCTCTTCTAAAATTCTTTGACAATTTCGAATTGAAATATGACATGTCACATGCCAGTCATATAACCAGCCAGGAGTATTCCACCAAGACGTAATAGAACCTCCGAGTGTGCTTTTAGAATTTTAAAATTATAATTAAAAATAAAGTTATTTTTTATTCATTAATAAAATACAATTATTCAGCTTAACAATGATAAAAGATAATTAAGTTATATAAACCAAAAAGTGACCTTCTTAGACTAAACTAGAAAGAAACTCTATGACAAAAAGAAAAGTAGGTACCTACTGACAGTTTGGCACATTTGACATACATGTCACAACACAACAATGAAAATATGAAAACTAATATTTAATTTCAGCAATTTAAATGGAAACGAATCGTTTA
This sequence comes from Diarsia rubi, assembly GCA_932274075.1. Taxonomy (NCBI): domain Eukaryota; kingdom Metazoa; phylum Arthropoda; class Insecta; order Lepidoptera; family Noctuidae; genus Diarsia; species Diarsia rubi. The sequence goes on from OW026413.1 coordinate 19,359,440, forward strand.
GAACGTTTCGCCGAGTATAAATAAGGATAAACTATAAAAAGGATGATAAATGGTATGTGATATATATAATGATAAGTAGGAATATAGCATATACTATAACCATAGCTACGTTCCTATTGCAACTAAGATATTTTTCATATGTTTTATGTGTTGTAATTTTAGGGAAAGTATTATGAGAAAACAAATTTTTACATTATTATTGTTTTTTAATCAATTGTAAATAGTTTTTATAAATGTATTTCTTAAGGATTGCAGGCTCCAAATGATGAAGGTTGAAATTTATTAAATTAATTAACATTTATCTTATGTACACATCATCTTTATTAATAAAAATTACCTTCATATCTTTCAATGTATAAAAAATAAAATTGCAGTACTTTCTCCCTGTACAAAGCAGCTGTCTTTGAACCTGAGCATAGTATGGATGGGTTTTTCTTAAAAAAAGCTGTCCATTACATTTTTCTAGATATGGTACAGTCACTTCATTAATAAGGCTGTTTCTTGATGCATATGGGCATTTTACCTCCATTAATGTTTCTTGTCCTATTAATCCATCCAGAGAAGCTTAAAAAAGGATATTTACTTGATATAAATAATCCACATTTCTCTACCATTATTCCAAAATTTTCTTCATATTGGGATATTGCTATGGGTTCATGAACTTTTCCATGTACTACTGCTCTAGTATGGACAGCTTTAGGTGCTAAAATTCTTTGTATCAAGGAGTCACTGTATGTTTTACTGTGACACACTGTACAAAACATGCTGGCTGTGATTCTGCATGATCTTTCATGCCACTCCGGAGAATCAGCCTGTGCTCTTGTATTTTTTTCAACTTGTTCAGTTTTTGCAGAGGTCACATTTCTTAAAAGTAAATTCTCTAAAAGTACATCATGTGGAGACTCTTTTAAACATGAGTAGTGGTCCCATTCAATACCATGAGGATTAGCTGGCTGTAAAATAGGCATAGAACTTTCCCCATAACCTATGGCTAGATTACTTACATAATCTGTGTAGTTATTAATTATATCTTCCTCTCGAAAAGGATTATTATTACACGATTTTAATCTCTTGTGGGATAAATTTTGAGCAGCAATCGGAGACTTATAAAATAATTTCTTGAGTCTATTAAACATCATCAGCTTTTGTGTACTTGATTGATGTAATTTAATCATTTTGTTCTGCACTATATCATGCACACCACACAAAAGGACAGCTACATGTTTACAACATGCATGAATACCACTCCCTGCTGCACATTCACAATGGCTTTCTTCCACACCTTCACAGCTTAATTTCACATCAACCACGTAAGCAAGTTTTTTCATGCTAGCTTTGCATTCTCCTTTTAAAAATGTGTAAAAACTGTTCGAGCAAAAACGGGCAGTTATAAGATGGCGAGATTCGTATAAAAGCTCCCCGTTTGGCTTGGCATTGTATCTTTCAAAATATTCTTGTATTTCTTGCTTGGTAATACTTGGAAGCGACGAATCCGCATTTATGTCTTTGAATTGATCCGAGGCTGGAGACTGATACATGTTATCATCCTGGATGTCGCAATCCGTACCAAAGTTTTGGTTCCGCTCATACGCCTTTAATCTGTAAAGATATCATAGATTTAGTCTGAAATCATATTTAAATATGATTTATTTTGAGGTTATTTTACCTCAAATATCTAAAATGCTTACCTTTCAATCAAATCAGCCTTTTTTCCGGCAATTGACGCATTCCTCCTTCGAAGCTCATCTTTAAGTTGAGATACAGTCATCAGTGAAAACATTTTGTATTTGTTTACGAGTATTTTGTTGAACGAAATCACGAACGAAAATCTGACATAAATAAACAATGTACCGTCCACAGAGTATCTATCTATATATAAGTACAGTCGTTCAGAGCGCCATCTACAAACAGCTTTGCGTGTGCCTCCCAATTAGTGATGGGCGATGATTCATCGCAACCACAGACCTATCGAGATTTTTTAAATAAAACTAAAATTAAAATGAATTTTTCTTTTAATTTTATTGTATTTTTTAATATCATAACATTATTTACATTTGTACATACTTGATCTAAAATAATAGTGAATAAATAAAATCCAATTTCTTAACTACTCATGTAACATTCCATCCGCCAACATCCCATCCTTGGGTTTCGGGTGAAGACACGCCGCGTTTGGCTCAAAGGCCGTGTCCTCAGGCCATAAACTCAAAAAAAAACACGCCGCCATCTTGTTTGTTGTGAACCTGCATTCTGTTGGAAGTATAACGCTGGCCATTTATAGAATTTACTTTTGATTCAAATGTGGAAGCTGGAGTTCTTTTCTGTTTGGTATCTTAGCAACTGTTTTTCTTTGTAAGCATGCCACTGTAATTTTATAGTAATATTATATTACATTACTTATAATACATTCCCCTCAGTACGACTGTACGTGTGCCGACGTCTTGTATGCGCTACGTGTTTTCCGTTCTCATTACTTTGTTTTTGTTACTATTTCTGTTAATTTGTTGAGTTTTGTTATTATTGTTAGTTTCTTGTTGGCTTAATGCCAAAGAGAACGAAGAAAACTGTTTTGAACAGATAAAGTCGTGAGTTTGTGATTCGCCTACGTGAATATTTTGAGCGAGAGAACCAAAATGGCGGGCCGCTATTACCCATGGAGAAAGTATGTGATAGAGTTGCAGATGCTCTTGGCATTGGACATGCGACAGTAATTCACATCAGCAAAGAAAAGTATGGCGAATCTTCAACCGCAGCATTGTCTGAAGGCGAGGACAAAAAACTTGCAACGCCAAATAAAAAAAGGAAAAAGGCTGCACCTGTCACAAACATTGACAACTTTGACGCCACTGCGATTCGTAACCATGTATATGGTTATTATACACGGGGCGAATTACCTACATTAGAATTTATTAGAAGATATTGAAAAATATTGGTTTTTCCTATAAAAAAAGTGACAAAAGAAAAATCGTTATGGAAAGAACCGACATTGCTCTTGCTCGAGTGAATTTTCTCCGAAAAGTCAAAAAAATCACAAATTGGGACAAAGTAGTGTTTTTAGACGAGACATGGCTAAACGCCAATCATAACGTACCCAAAGCTTGGACCGATGATACTGTACAATCAACCACCAAAGTACCCGAAGGCAAAGGTCAAAGATTAATTATCACTCATGCTGGGACGTCTACTGGTTTTGTGCCTAATTGCCTATTGGCATTCAAATCATCAAAAACTACTGAATACCACGAGGAAATGAAATTTGAAAAATTTAAGGAGTGGTTTTTATAATTATTTGATAATTTAAAGGAGCCACATTGCATTATCATGGATAACGCCCCATATCACTCGGTCCAAAAGCACAGACCACCAACTTCGGCAAACAGAAAACTAGAAATCATCGCATGGCTTCAAGAAAAAGGAATAGAGGCCAATGAAACTATGCTCAAAAATGAGTTATTAAGACTCGTTGCTCTGCACAAACCTAGTGCTCCAACGTATGTCTTAGATGATATAGCCCAAAAAAGGGTCATAACGTCATAAGACCACCCCCGTACCACTGCCAGTATAATCCGATCGAGCTTATCTGGGCCCAAGTCAAAGGTTTGTTTGCTTGAATTTCAGTTAGATAGGCACTTTAAGTATTAACTATTATATAATCAATCTTAGTAAAAATATTTTGTCTTTTAAGGTTACGCTGCCAGACACAATACAACACCACCTTTCACGGCAAATAAAATGTTGCAGTTATTAAATAGTGCGGTCGACAATGTATCTGCAGAAGACTGGAAGGTGGTAAACAAATGCAGAAAAGTAATGGAAGAAGATTGGGAGCGGGACGTCCGATTTGATAATATTTGCGAACAAGAGTTTATAATAAATTTGCAAAATTGTTCTAGCGATTCAGAAACAGATTCAGATATGGATTTGGGGTGTACTCCTTTAAGAGAATAAATGCATATTATATTAAAATATTCTTTTAATTTATGAAAATTTGTAATTAAATTAAACCCAATTATACAGTGTGATTCTTTATAATGTGCACATATCGAAATGGGGGAATCTATGCTTAATTTTATCGACGGAAAAATTATTAAAAAAAATCTAAATATTTTTTAATATTTTATATGGAATTTTTAAAAAATTTGTCTGCTACTGTGACCCCAGTGTAAACAAAACGGTGTAACTTTTAAACTAAATTATCTATCGCGATGAAACAAACTCCATAATGATTGGAAGCAATTAGGCGTCCTCGTAAAATGAAAATTGTGGAAAAATACTACCCTCAATTGAAAATAAACACGTTTTTTGATCAAAAAAACTTTTTTTTTTTCATAACTTTTTACATAAAATTGTTTCATCGCGATAGATAATTTAGTTTAAAAGTTACACCGTTTTGTTTACATTGGGGTCACAACAGCGGACAACATTTTTGAAAATTCCATAAAAAATATTTAGATTTTTTTAAATATCTTTTCCATCGATAAAATTAAGCATAGATTCCCTCATTTCGATATGTGCACATTATAAAGAATCACACTGTATGTTACATGAGCATCAATAATAGTACGAAACGTCGATAATTTTTATCGACAATTTTTGATATCCTGGCAGCCCTAGGAATGTCAAATTGACATATCAACTGTGAACTGGCAACCGGTCCTATCTCAAATTTTTGACAATTTCACTTTTTAATGCCATTTTATACTATTTAATACTCCACATCGTTACAAGAAATCCTAACTCAAATACATTTCAATTTGGCGCCAGAATTGGCTTCATTCAACTTGTACTAACTTCAACGCGCAGTGAAAGCGAGCATTTAATCCTATCTCGCCAAACTTGTACGGACTTCAACGCGATTTCGCGCGCTCTTGAAACAAATAACTGTTTTATGTGGATTTATTAGGTTTCTGTGATCTAAGTTACATGGACATTATTGGGGACTTTTTGTAGCTGAAATGGTAAGTTTTGTTATAAATTTATTATTAATATTTAAGATTTCTACGTTAAATAAATGTATGAATCGAGATAGTACATTATGCATTGCCGTTCAAAGTTTTGGCAGTTTGGAATTATTCAGAGATAGTACTTATTGGTTCTATTCAACTAAGGATAACATCAACCGAAAATAATTATGTTTCATTAGGTTTACTAATAAAATTTATTAAAATTTAATAAGAATTTTAATTTTAACAATTTTATAAAATGAAAATGTTTGCATGCCGAATAGTGAAATATGGCAGAACTCTGATGAAAATCTACTACTACCTACTTATGTATAACCCATATTTGCAAATAAATGCTATTCTATTCTATTCTATTCTAAAAAAGCATGTATTTCATCGTAGGTCATAATATACCTACGATGATTAATACATGCTTTTATGTTGTATGATTCCACTATAAGTGGGTATCTAACAAAATGTTGTTATACTGACGTAGGTATTATAATAATAATAATAAGATTTATTTGGAACAACTTAAGAGTACAGGATACAAAAGAAAAACGGAGATAACTACAAAAGTAAAATACTGTAGCGCAGCTATCAACGCCCAATTCAAAATACAAAATTATACACATCGACATTGCTCCAGATTAACTAAATTAAAAAATAATATAAAAATGAATGAGAAGAAAAAAATTAAAAATATGGTAATTTAATTGAATGTACACTATGTGGATGAATTTATATGTAGAGTGTGTGAGTGTTTGTGTGTATTTGTATGTGTGTTGTGTATGGTGTGTGTGTGTATTATTCAAGTGTTATGAGCATGGACAGCTTGCCCTTCTACCCCTTGAGTCACACAGGCTTGCTGGTTAGGGATTGCAGAATGTTGTTCTAACTACCTACCCGCCTCATGACTAACTAGCAAATTGCTTGGTTGGGTTCGGTATAGCATAAATTATAATGGAAATTATTTGTGATTACAAATGATTTATCTGTCTTAATATTCGCTGCTGTCCTACCTTTTTAGCTACTAGCTTTACCTATACTCACCAAATCTTTTCAGGAGTTCAATAAGTTGAGACGTGGAAAGCGGTTGGTACAGGAAGTGCTTAATAACGACAAGAATAAAGAAAATGCCAAGGTTTGTAATTTTTACATGTATTATAACTAAAACTTACAAAACAAAGAACGAAAATAACGAAATTAATAAATTATGGGTTCGCACGTAATTGAATCTGCTAAGGTGTTTGCTTAATCTAATAGGTTTCTTTTGTACATTTTAGGATATCAACACAAATTTTGAAGATACGAGTATTCGTAGCCAGCAAAAAACGGTACCTTTTACCATGACTAACCAGGAAGAAACGGTTTCTTTTAACGTATCCAACCAGCAAGAAATAGTCCCTTTTACCATATCTAAACAGCAAGATACAGTCACTCTTACCATGTCTAACCAACAAGAAACAGTCCCTTTTACCATAATATCCAACCAGCAAGAAGCAGTCCCTCTTACATTGTCTAACCAGCAAGAAACAGTCCCTCTTACTCTGTGTAACCAGCAAGAAACAGTTCCTTTTATAGTACTTACGGGAGACACCTGTTATACTGAAGATTTTAACCCAAATATGGACACTATGTTTGATTCTCTGCCTGTAGATTATTTATCTCCACGATTCGTTCCTTCGCCATCCTGCCAGTCAGCTATACTCGATTTTCAATCTAACAATGATGATTACACCAACGACGAAGGTTGTTTTAACATACCAAACAGTTCACTCAGTTCGCTTCCATGCACGTCACTTAATGTCCCTTCAAACAAGTCATTAAGTTCGTCTCCAAATACGCCACTGAACGCACTACCATTAAGCCAAGAATGTCCCGCATCCCCATCAATTTTAGCGACAAATGATACCGCAGAAAATAGTGCCGATTAAGTAGCGGAAAACGTGGACGCTATTTTTTCAGAGAGTGACCCCAATAATTATAATATGAGTGAAGGAAGAAAAAGAAGAAAGAAAGCTGAGCCGGCTAAGTGGAAGAGAAACATCAACAAAAAACTGCGTATGGAAGGAAAAACTTACTTAGGTTTTAGAAAAGTTGGAAGAACTGTTGTACAAGATACACCAAGAGAAGGACGAATAATGAAGCCGAAGTGTTCAAGCAATGTTTGTCTCAAGTCTAAAAAACGTCATTGCTTATTATTTACGGAAGAACAGAAAAAAAACGATTTACGATCGATTTTGGAGTTTGACTTGGGGAGAACGGAAAGCATTTGTGTGTGGATCGATTTCTAGAGTTCCAACAAAAGCTAATACTACTGACAGTGTTTCTCGACGCAGCTATAGCCTTAAATATAGTTTGAATAATGGACAAGAGAGCTATCAAGTTTGTCGTGAAATGTTTATAAATACACTTGGTATTGGTTATAGAATGGTTCAAGCATGGGTGTGTGATAGCTCGCATGGAATACCTATGATATCAAAAGATAAAAATACCACACCAAATAATAATGTTACATCACAAATTGAGTGTTTAAATAACTTTTTCGATACTCTTGCAAAAATGCCATCCCATTACAATAGGCAGAATTCAACAAAACTCTATCTCGAACCTGTTTTTCAAACAATACAAGAAGTTTATAAATTATACAAGTCAACGTGTACTCAAGCATTGCAACCGGGCGGCGTTTAGCCGAAAAAAATTCAGTGAAGTTATGGTTCAAAAAAACATTTCATTATTTAATGTAAAAAAGATAAATGCAACTTATGCGCCAGTTACGAAACCAAGAATATATCAGAAGAAGTTTGGAAGGAGCATACAGCGAAGAAAGAGATTGCTAGATCGGAAAAACGCGAGGATATAAAGAGAGCTACGTTGCGGTGTTACGTTGTTTTTTTTGTACCTAACATTTACCTGTGAGCATACGGTGTAAATGATGAGGTTTCTAATGTTGATCTCAATGGTTTCCAAGTGAAATGTTCATTGCAGTTTGTGCAAATAAATTTGGTCATCCCTTCACTGTATTTCGTCACTGGACTCTTTAGTAACACTATAAGACGATAAAACACTATTCAAAACCCTATTAAACAGGTTTTCACAATAAATTAGATCCCTTAATAATTCGTAATTAAGTCGAAATTGTTGACATTCCAAATGCCATTCAGTTAAACGTCAGTTTCTGACAGGTGGAGACGCCACCTGGCGGCTGCGATTCGCAGTTGTAGTTTTAATCGATAATAATTAGATTTTAGCATATTGATTGGAAACCGTCGAACTAATATCATATAGAACAATCCTTATTAATTTTCAGCTTTTGATTAAATACTGTCTTTTAACCGTAGACGGAAGTGGAATTATTTTTTCATTATAGACATTATTCTAGAAACTTCTTATACACACAATCTATGTTTAATCTGTGGTTTGTCTTGACTTCGAGTGTAGCCAGGTTATACATTCTGAATTCGCCTAAGGATTCAAGCGAAAAGTTACCCACTCACGACGGATCTTCACTGTTAGAAATAAGAAATAAGGAGTTTGTTAGCTTGGATCCTGGAAGTTTTTATTGTTTCAGAGTGTAAACGTCATGTTGGACAGTTGTTAGTGATTTTCGAGAGTTAAATATCCTGGCGTAGTTTTTCTGTCATCAGAGCTCCTATAAGTTTTACCTAAAACAGGGATTTCCTAGGTGCTCCGCCTAATTCCGGTTTGGAGGCATGACAGGTGACTGGGAGATTACAAGCGTGTATTTTACGAACGAGTGCGCTTGAGCTCACTACAAACTTAATCCTATGTTTTAAAAGGTAAGGATCTTGGTGTATTAGTGTTTGGTAGTGATCTCCGAGTCCTTCCCAGGTCGTTAAAAGGATATTGTAGTGATTTCTGGATATTTATTACAGGACCCGCATGTTGTAAAAGGATGCGCAAATAACCTAGGCGGTTCTTCAGCCAGCGGCCTTGCAGTCAAGTGCTTTCACTTGGTAATCAACCGTGAGTATTACACGCCCTCTTGGGTAATCCTATTTCTTGTTGTCCCACCACACAGGGTTAGGTCGACAGAAGTCCTAGCTCATCATACTGTGAGTGCTAAAGGCCAGGTTAATCGGCTGATGTTTTAGCCTTTAGATTTCCTAGCTAGGTCACCTCTATTCCTTCTCAAGGAAAGTACCTTAGTGTCCCCTTATATAATAGGGTCCCCGTGTTGTCAATTCCAGGTGAGGCAACTCGAGAGATTCGTCTCGCCGCCAGGATCTAGAGGCGCCTCTGGGACCTGGACGTGAGATCCGTTCCTCGAGTCCACTCAAAGCCTCCTGTGGAGACGACTGTGCGGTGGCAGAGTCCGCCTAGCGATCTAGACGGTTTTTTTTTTATATATACTTTCACTTTTTTTTTTCACTACGGGTTCATACAAGAACCAGTATATCAGCGGTCCGGTCTTCAAAAGTAGAAGCCGGTCTTAAACTCAATTAAAGGACCCCGGGTTCGACGCCTACGCTTAACTGGGCCAATATTGGACATCTTGGTTGGCTCCGGGATCCGGGACTCTTCAAGTCCCTGGCGCCCATTTAGTATTAAGTTTCACGATACTGGAAGGTTGTACTTTGATATTGTCGTAGGAACAAATATTTAATACGGTCAAAAAGAAACAGTACTCGGATTATCTCCAACCTCCCACCACCCTAGTTCCACTGACTGAAGTACTAGCTGGCTGGCACCAACTTATATTCTAATATTTCAACTTTTTTTAAAATAAATAAACTTATGTTGTATGGGAGTTTGTTGTTTCCTTGCCTTCCAATACCTACCCACCTTGCATCTGGGTTTTTGTTCCTTTATCACTAGGGGGACAAAATCTCGAATGTAACAGTGGCGCCCAACGTGTGTATTGGTTGGAGATAGAGGTTACGTCTATTGCTGTACTTTACAACCCAGAGTACTGTTTCTAAAACCTTCCAGTTATTCTAATTTCTAAGGAAAAACCGTCTTGCCGAATCCTTTGTTAACGTGTTCCTGTCTATATGTTTGTACTGTCTTATACACTTTACTTTTACTTATACAATTTACTTCACCTATAAAACTTAAATTTACATCTAACTTAGTTAATAAGACTGCTAATTATGTGACTGCCTTTACTGTGGATAATATTTACACATTGTTTGAGATTGTACATTGTGACAGCCAGTTTTTAGTTCAGTTCAATACATTTTCTTTTAATTTTACAAAATGGAACGTCCCATTACATTTAATGTACTTCGCAAGGACGAGCTCATATATGAAGTACTGGTTCGAGACGCGAAACCCGCTTCAACCGTAGAGGAACTACGTGTTCAGATTAGGGAACTTAGTAAACTGGTATGTTCCGACGATATCGTGGAGACAGACTTAGATCCGAAAACCGAATTACAAACAATCAAGGCCAAACTCCCAGAAATTATTGAAGTACTAGATAAATATCCTTCCAGTTTTAAAAAAATTAACCTGTACCATCGCTTGAGTAGAATAACCCCCCCCCCCCCTGATCTTAGTACCGACTATGCAACCATCGACAAGCAGCTTGGGGGTTACTTGTCTAGAATTGATTCGGCTAACGCAAGCTTCCATCAATCATTTACTTCCGCCGAGGAGACACCGAAAGTAACGTCGGACATGCAGCCAAGGGACTTTCATTTCCTGCAAGAAAGAAACGGTTAAGACTCTGGGTATTAAGTTTGACGGTACAGGGTGCGTGAAAGCGTTTATTGAGCGCCTTGAGGAGCTTTGCGAGGCCAGAGATATTAGCGAAGCCTCACCTCCGAACCAGTATATCAGCGGTCCGGTCTTCAAAAGTAGAAGCCGGTCTTAAACTCAATTAAAGGACCCCGGTTCGACGCCTACGCTTAACTGGGCCAATATTGGACATCTTGGTCGGCTCCGGGATCCGGGACTCTTCAAGTCCCTGGCGCCCATTTAGTATTAAGTTTCACGATACTGGAAGGTTGTACTTTGATATTGTCGTAGGAACAAATATTTAATACGGTCAAAAAGAAACAGTACTCGGATCATCTCCAACCTCCCACCACCCTAGTTCCACTGACTGAAGTATTAGCTGGCTGGCACCAACCTATATTCTAATATTTCAACTTTTTTTTAAATAAATAAACTTATGTTGTATGGGAGTTTGTTGTTTCCTTGCCTTCCAATACCTACCCACCTTGCATCTGGGCTTTTGTTCCTTTATCACTAGGGGGACAAAATCTCGAATGTAACAAGGGAGAAGTAATTTTAATAGAAGTTGATTTTCAAGCTAGCTCCATTTACACATGCTAATGCTTTTTATTACAAAACAAAGCTAGCTTGTCATAACTCGACAATTTACGATGTTGTAAAAAAGCAAGCTACATGTTATTGGTTTTCAGAAGATCAAAACAATCAACTAGTTGCATCAACATTCGTTTCGTGCTTGATTGACTATTTAGAAAAAAAATGTCTCACTTCTGGAAAAACACCAATTGTCATATTTTCTGATGGGTGTACGGCACAAAACCGTAACAATGTCATGGCTAATGCATTGCTCAATTTTAGTATGAAGTACGGAGTATTATAATACTAAATTTAATGTGATATTACGTCTAGCTATGTTATTCCATAAAAATCCAATATTGGTAATTACTTTTAAATTTCAGATGATAGTTTAAGGAAAAAATGGAAGAACCCTAAAGACGGCTACCGTAAAGAACTCAAACAAGTACCTATGTTAAGGTCTGGAGATGAAGGTTCAGATTATCAGTCTCAGTGGAAGTATTTAGAACAATTATCATTTTTGAAAGACGAATATTTGCCCACCGTGGGAGAGACTAACTTAATAGATGAAGATACATCAACTCAAGATCTAACAGAAAAATTGTCGTCGTCACTCTTCGAATCACCGCCGCCTCCGCCGTCGGTTTCACCAGTGCCATCAACCCCTACCTCCCCGCCACAGCAACCGCCAACTCCACAATCATCAGGTCTTCAGGTACAGACTAATGCTACCACCTCAAGAGAAAATGAAACACAAAACTCCTCCCGAAAGCGATTGAAAACCACTGAAATCCGTGCTGAGTATTTAGAAATAGAGAGAAAAAAATTGAAGTTATTGGAAGCTGACTTAGCAGTTGGTAAAGAAAAAGACAGGTAAGTTAGTTTTTCTTAGTTTTAGTTAGTTTATTATATTTGTTTATTTGCAAAAACTATGGATCCTTTCCAGCTTATTTTGGACAGGAATTTTAGTTTGTGGAATTATGCAGCCAATATTTCCACACAGGAAAGGGCCATTGAAGCGGCGAAAAAGTGGCTGCTTATACCAGCGCAAACGCCGCGCTGCCCGTCGTGCAGGCGGCCGATGAATGCGGAACGTAATACTAATTACAAATTGGGGTTCAGATGGCGTTGTAGAAGGGCAGGCTGCAATGTCATTACGTCTCCATTAAAAGGGACTTTTTTTGATCGTAGCAATGTGTCAATTTTGAACACGTTGAGACTTTTGCTGCACTTTTTTAGAAAAGACCAAGTGTCACAGGCTGCTAGAGACGTAGGAGTAACCCGCAAAACAGCCATTCAGGTATACCACTACCTACGTGAGGTGTGCGAGGTGGCCGAAGCTCATGACCGCGAAATGATTGGCGGGGACAACGACATTGTAGAGGTCGACGAAACCCACCTTTATACCAACAAATACCTCAGGGGCCGATTATTAATAATAATAATAATAATAATAATTCTGTGGCTCGAGTGTCAAAGTGACATGACATATTTTTTTCCGTATCCGAATTTAATTTTAAAGTTTTACAAATTTCTTCAATAAAACCGGTCCATCAATTCTGGAAACCACTCATCCATCAACAAACAATGAAAAAGAAAAAAAATAAAAGGTTTTACTGGACTGAAAATATACCACCGAAAATGAAACACACACTACGGAAAATAATGTCAAAATAAAGTCACCAATGCTGACCAGACGCCGAGCAAGATTGCAGCAGACACACCCACCATCTCCGGGCTCGTCGCTGAGCTCCGCCTTGCAGCCGCTGGGACGCGCCACATCCGTGAACGCCGTGTCACCGGTAGCTGTAGTTGCGTCGAGTTCCAGCGACGAGTTTTTCTCCCCGTCGTCGTCGATACCATCACAATCACCGCCGCCATCACCATCACCACCGCGGTGCGGACGACGAGGAAGAGGACGGCCACCAGCGAGCCTGGGACCTCGAGGCCAACCGGCCCCGAACAGGGTCCCCGCTGCCGGTGAAAATGTGTCGCGCATGAGATGGACTCAGTCCATAAATGAGAACGTCATGCGCGCATATTATGGGGCTACAGAGGGAGGAAACAACCTGACCGCGTACCGTGTTCGGATGCTCTCTCTGTTTCAGGTGCTTGAGCCGGTTGTCAACGTGTCGGCGCAACGGTTGTCGGATCAGGTACGAGTCATCCAGCGTAATCGTATGTTGGATGACACTGTACTTGATCGCCTGCGAACTGAAGTGCAGAGTAGCCATGCCATTGCTACACCGACGGAGGATGTGGTACCACCACAGTTTACCACGACCATAACGTCTAACCACGACATGAGTAATGACATGGCTACTGATGTAAGTACCCAGTGCAATGAGGAAATAAGGAGTACTTTGGAGAGTGTGATTCGGGAATATCGCTTCATGACTCCCGAACTTAGACCTCGTTTACCTCGTTTGCCCATGCACAATAAAAATAGGGCGCTGGTGGCTGTTCTGGATTCGCAATTATCAAGTTATTTTGACAATTGCGAAAACCTTACTGATGCTCATTCAATCCTGTATTATATTAGTAATTTAGTACGTAAAAGTTACATAGATGACACCAGTGTGCTTAATATACCTTTTTGATTTTAATGAAAATACATTCAAAATAATTAATTTCTATTGTAAACAGGAATATACATTTATTTATTTATTTTTCAAGTATTTTGCAATTGCATATTCTTTTTTTTAGGTTTGGCAACATTTACATGCAAATTGTTTAAAAATGGTAACTACTTTCGGCGTATACGCGTGTTTGTAGATCTCTTCCATTTTTTTGTGTTATTTGTGGTTTTTCGGTTCTGTTATAGCTCCAGAAAGTGCGGTTGAGTTGAGTGTAGTCCTCCTCCCGTCTTGCTATTCAGTTTTTCATCCGGAAACCTCATTAACTTTAGTGCTGAGTTTTGCGAAATAGACGCTTTCAGACCTTTTGTTTTATAGTTTACTGTTAAAATGCCAAGACGTTGTTGTTTAGGATGTACACCCACTAGTAAGTACATTACTTGCTTTAAAACAAATTCACATAGATTTATAAAACTTCTAAAGAAATTTACCCAATCTCATAGAACTGTGCAGTAAGTACCTACATAGATAGATAGTCCTACCCTCATTCACCCAGTTTCATAGTTTTACTGTATCCCAGTTGGACTCTGCTAGTCTCTGAGACCTATAACACAGAGTCTTCCATAGAAACTGATGGGTAAAATTGTAAACAAGATGGGTTTTGGTTCAATAATTTATGTTTTAAAGTTTTCTTACCCAGTTATATAAAAATCATAATAAATATAAAATCATGAAATGAGTAAATCTTTTCTTTTACTTAACAAATGAAAATGTAATAAATATATAGTTGATAACAATTTAAACATTTTTTTACAGGAGGTGTACTTCATGTATTTCCAAATCAAGACAAGTTTCCCGAGCAGTTCAAAGCTTGGGTTCGAGTTGTCAGTGGCCAAAATGAATGTAATTTTAATTACAAAACAATGAGAATTTGTGACAGACATTTCAGTGAAAAAGATCGGAATCGCTGTAACCGTTTGAATAGACTAGCAGTTCCATCACTGTTTTTGACTGGTATGTAAATTTTCATGTTAAATAGTATTTAAACAATGAAGTAGGCAATTTAAAATCTGTTATTAATAAAAATGATTTGTTTTTCAGAACAAGCAAGTAATCCTTGTGACTTGTCAAACCCCACATCAGAACAGACTGTCAATCAACCCGACTTACATCTGACAATTATTATCAGTCATCATCGGGTATGTTTGATAATTTATTCTTTTTAAAATAAAGTATGACTATGTAAGCATTTACAAAAATTGGATAATCCTAGAAAAAGCCTTTAAACCCATAAATAGATCCTAAGTAATAGGGATAGGAAGTAATTTACCATTATGTTTCCAGGTAAAATTGTTGAAAAAGCAATGGAGCAAAAGAAAAAGCCTGAAGCAGACATCCAACAGTCTACATCGGGTAAGTTACAGAAAGAATTCACACTTTCATTTGCCATTAAAAATTACCATCTAAGAGTTGACATGTGACATCTACCAACCTACACTGGGCTCGCAGTGGATTTACAGCCCAATTCGTCTCACAGAGAGGAGACCTGTGTCCCAGAAAAACAGTCTTTTCCAATTATATTATTAATATAAAATATGGTTATTTAGACAATGCAAATATAAATCAATTATTAAACCTAAAACATACAAGTCATAATTGAAATCATCACAAAAATCAGTTTTTGTGAAAAGTAACATTGCTAGTTCTAATATTCCTAAAGGAGTCGAATTAAATAACAGTTTTTAGGGTTCCGAACCTCCATATGGGAAAATGGAATCCTTAAAGAATCACTTGGTTGTCTGTCTGTCACAGTTGATTTATTCCGAATCCGAACGACTGATTCAGTTGAACTTGATTCAGTTAAAATTCATGCCTAATTTTTACCTAATTTTTCAGGTGCATCTCAAGAATTGCCTCACAATCCACTACTGGAGCATAATTATTACAAATCGTTGGGGACAACTTATACACCGTTACATTTTGATCGTTTTAGCGCTCGTTCAGACACGGCGGGAACCGCGCGATTATAGAATCGCATGGAAATCGCGCGGGTCTTATTTATATGAGTTAGTTAGTAATCGTTCAGACATAACCGCGCGGTTAATCAAGCCGCGCGGTTACCGCAACCCAACCGCCAGAAAATAGAATCGCGCTGCTCCCGCGCGTTTCTATTACAATGGAGTCTTTACTTCGCGTTCAGTTGCGTTGCGGATACCGCGCGGTGAGCACGTCACTGTTCGTGAGTTCGCCATGGATCGTTTCGACACTGAACTATTTATTGATGAGGTGGAGAAGAGACCTGCAATATGGGACATTCAGTGTGATGATTACTCAAATAAAATTATCAAGAACCGAGCTTGGCAAGAGTTGGTGGAGATATTTGGAAATTGCGAAGACACGGTGGAAAAAAAGAATATTTTAAGTAAGTAGGTTTATTCACCAAAAAATAATTGACAGAATTATGTTATAATTATTGTTATGAAGCGTATATTATACTCTCCGTATACTTTAGGTACTTAAATAAATATAAACAAACTTCGGCTGCTTTATGCAGACATTTCGAGCATTTTTCAAATGAAGGTCACAACGGTATTACCATATTTCGTTTGTTTACATTTAGTTATGTACCTAAACATTACAAGTACGGTATGTTAGTTGCAGCTATATCTTTGTGTCTTGCCATGGAACACGCCCATCGTTCACAAAGTAATGAGCGAATTTATCTCTGATATTCAAAGATGACGGTGTCCCTCTTCCCGCATGCAAGGTATTGAGATTAGTCATGGGTGCATTATATAAAGTATCTTTAAATTTTAGACCATCTCTAGTCCGCACATAGTTATGTAGAACACAAGAAGCTTTTATTATATCTTCGGCAAAATCTATGTTTACATTTATAGGCCTATGAAAGATGCGCCATTTGTTCGCCAAAATACCAAAAGTGCACTCAATATTACGTCGGGCTCTCGATAACCTATAGTTAAAAATCCTTTTTTCATATGGTAAACATTTGCCTGAATATGGGCGCATTAAATTTTCTGCTAAGCCGAAGGCTTCATCTCCAACTATAACATAAGGCATTGGTGTTAGGTCTACATTAGATATTGGTTTAGGTGTTGGTATGTTTAATGATTTTTCTGTCAGGCGTTTATAAAAAACCGAATTTTTAAATATAGCAGAATCACTGCTTTTGCCATAAGCCCCAATATCAACATAAGTAAAGCAATAGTTGGCGTCGCAAAGTGCTAAGAGCACTATGGAAAAGTAATGTTTATAGTTATGATACAAAGAACCCGAATCAACAGGCTTTATAACTCGGATATGCTTGCCGTCTATAGCACCAATGCAATTTGGAAAATTTGCATATCTCTCAAATTCTCGTGCTATTGTCTTCCAGATATCTTCAGTCGCTTCGGGCATGACTATGTTTACCAACTTATTCCACAATGATTTACATACTTCGCGGACAATTCCAGTAATCGTCGATTTTCCTAGGCGATAATTGTAGCTTAGTTCTCCAAATGAACAACCCGTACCAAGATATCTGAAACAAGAATATTATTAATAATGTTATTATTTTTAGGTACACAACTCCAAAAAAATGGAAAAACATACGAGATTGCTACAACAAAGAATACAAAAAAGAAAAAACAACTCCTTCTGGTTCAGGTGCTCGTAAAGGAGCCCGATATATGTATTTTTCAAGATTATCTTTCCTGCAGAATAGTGGTAATAAAGACACTACAACTAATATTGAAGAACAGAATGAAAGGCAAAGTGAGGAGACAAGTGAACTAAACGCCAATGCAACCGAAGCCACTGAAATACGTCCCCCTAAACGTAAGAAAACACAAGTGCCAGAAGATAAAATAGCTGTTTTAATAGAAAAAAGTATCGAGTCACGAAAACATTTTCAGAATGAACTTCAAGAAAATAGTATTACCAAGCAAGATGACGACAAACTCTTTTGTTTGTCGTTATATAAAGAACTCAGAAAAGTACCAGAAAATAGGCGTTTAGCAACCAAAATTGAATTACTTCAAGTGATACAAAAAGGACAAAGCTTACCACCCCCTGTTCGCTACAATACTCAGCAGATCACACCTACGTATTGGCAAGGACAACAGTATACAAGCCCGCAAGGATATTTTACTACATCTGGATCATCTCCTCCTGTTCCGGCACCGTCACTGTCACCATCGCAATTTAGTTCTGGCTCTCAGTCCTCTACAGTTATAGAAAATATTTATGCTGATTTTGAAGAACAATAAATAAATCTTACCTTAAAGTTATTACGAGTTTCTCTTCCGGTGACACGCTTGGCCTCAAATGCGTTTCAGAGCATGAAATATCTTGCCTGATCAGTTCAATTAGTTCATCAAAAGATTTTATTGACATTCTCAAATAGTCAAAAAATTTGTTATCATACATTCTTAATTTGGGATATAATGTTACGAACTGACCATGTACTAGTCGGTCACGTAATATTGGATGCACCCAATACCGCCTTTTTCTTTTCTTTTTTTTAAGGAGCAACCACAGTAAACACACTTCTTCGTCGACCTCCATTTTGAAACTGACGCTAACCCGCGCGTGTCTGAATAGCTTCACAATTTTGCGGTTTGAAACCGCGCGATTCGTAAACGCACGATTCCCGCATGTCTGAACGCAGGCTTAATCCCTTGAACGGGTGGTTTAACTTACAAAATACTATTCATCAACAGCTTGCACAGCATTCTATCTCTTAAAATAAAAAAAATTGGAAGTGATAACGTAGAGGAAAGTCACCAAATATGAAATAGTATCTTAATATGGAATACCTTCATTTCTCTAAGAATATAAGTATGAAACGCAACACTCGACCATCTTCTGTTCCATTCGGTCTACTAACACGTACGTGGTGCAATAGACCGAATGGAACAGAAGATGGTCGAGTGTTGCGTTTCATACTTATAGTCTTAGAGAAATGAAGGTATTCCATATTAAGATACTATTTCATATTTGGTGACTTTCCTCTAATATTCGCAAAATGCATGAAACCAGTAGTAGCACACGAGTTAGTTACCTACGCGTACGCCGCGTCGTCGTCAGTGCGTACCTAACTACCTACCTTCGAGCTTAGGTTAATGAACCCGATCAGCTTAGGTTATTGAGTCGCTCATCTGGTGTTCACGTAAACAAATGAAATGATTCCAAATTTTCCTTCATACCTTTACGGGCTTAGGACCGTCATAATTGCTTTGTGCCTAGGTGTCGGAACATACCTAATAAAATTAAAAGAATTACTTATGCTAAAAGCGGTAGGTACATGTAAAATAAGTTCTAACAGGCGCAGAGTTATGGCGTATTTAAAAATGTGGAATCAAAATTACTTACAACGATTAAAAAGAAGAGTTCTGTTACAAAACTAATAATTAATCACTTCTACACTTCACGATAGCGTAATAATTGTTCAAAATGCAAAGGAACCATTCCTTTCGATACATAATCTTGCACGTTTAATTAAATTGTTTTTTAATTTCAATAATGTGTCTCTGTCACTTTTTAAAACATCGAACGCGTCCACTATCGCACTTTTTATTTGTTCACGAGTTTGATTTTGGTTTCTGTACACCAATCGTTTCACCTCACTCCACAAATAAAAATCCAGCGGGGTAAGGTCCGGGCTCCTTGCTGGCCAAGCAACTGGACCACCCCGTCCAATCCAGTGATCTCCAAACACGGAATTTAGGTGATTACGTACATTACGCTCGTAATGTGCTGGACATTCGTCATGTTTCACACCGTCTTAGAGGAACTAAATTATTTAAATGACTATGACATGGTCTTGTGCTGCCCTTAGCGCGCGGGGTGCGCGGGGCGCGCGCCTTTTGCATTGCCAATCAAATAAGGTTTGGGGGCGGGGTTTGCTCTAGCATTGGCTAATTTTTGTGAGTCCACGTTGACTGCGCTTACGCGTCATTGTTGTTAGTATCGAATAGTGCCTACTAATGGTTCGCATTGTTTTTTCACTAATGCGAGAATTAATTCGAGTTTAAAAGAAAAAAACCTTTTTTATTTTATTTTGTCTTTACAAATCGATAGAACTTCATGCACCTGATTGACCCTCCACGGGATTAAAACGATCAAAATGTAACGGTGTATTGCAAAAAGTGAGTATTTGTTACTTAGCAATTCTGAAATAACTATAAAATAAACCAAGCTTATATAATCCTATTGTAGGCATTTAAGAATTTACCTCGTAGGGCAAAATGTTCAATGTATTGAACAAAGTACCTAACAAGCAGCTTTCCGGTCCAAACCCAAAAACCAAAATCTTCTAAATGCCCAATACATGTGCATATAAATGAACACGAGGTATAAACTTAAAACTGGCTATAATATATTTCTCTCTTACCTACAGTACCCAGAAAAACATTTAATAAATCTTGGTTGACTTTGACAAAAAAAACTTGATTAAGCTTGGGCCGGAACTATGCGACATTGTTCATTGTATTGTGTATTTGACGTAACTCATTTGGCTAAATTTAGCTTAGGCCTTACGATGTAATGTAAATGGGATTGTTCTTATTTGCATTTTTTGCTATTTAAATTTTATAATTAAAAAGAAAATTAAATGAATATTTCCAAAATTTCACTTGTAATACCATTAATTTTCACGTTATTCATATAACAATGATGATTGCTACGATTATTGTTTTTTTTTCAGGTAAGAATAAGGTTGCTTCAGAGAATTCTAAGAAATGTATAATGTACCAAAGGAATATAAAAAACTTAAGAAGACAGATGTGTCGTCTTAGGAAGCGGGGAATAGGTCTAAAGTCGCGACTGGAAAATGCCGAAAAACTATTCAAGAAATCGTATTTTCAAAAAGTTATCAAGGATATGACACCTGCTGCAAAAATTTTCACCAACATGCAGTATTTCCAAGTAGGAAAAAAACCAACCGGACGGCGTTTTTCTATTGAAGAGAAGGTTCTTTCACTTTCACTGCATAAAAGGAGTCCGAAATGTTACGGCTTAATGTCGAAATATTTTGTACTACCTTCGACAAAATCTTTAAAGCGATTGTTAGCTCAAATTAAATTAAGCCCTGGCATTAATAGAATAATATTTGACAAGCTCAAGAAGACAGTGTCTAACTTGGATACCGAAGACAGACTGTGTATGTGTACCCTCATATTCGATGAGATGTCCATAATGCCACAAATAAATTATGACTCGTCAAATGATGAATTGAAGGGATTTACCAGTCATGGAAAAAACCAGATTGCAAACCATGCTCTGGTTTTTATGGTAAAGGGCATAAAAAACATTACAAACAACCTGTTGCTTATTTCTTCACCAATGGCTTAAATAAAATTGAGTTAAAATCAATAATAAGGGATGTTTATTTATTTTATTTTTATTTTACTTTATTGGGACATAAAACAGTTACACATTACATTTAAGTATTACAGAATATCTTATGAACTAGGTAAACGTGTAACCCACAAAAATGCCCGCGAAATAATGGTATGAATTTTAATTTAATGCGTGCGGAGTAAGAAGTACTCGTACTTATAACTTATTAGGTGCAAAACAAAAATAATTAAATAACTATAATGTCTACAAAACATACATTATAAAGAATCTAAAGAATCAATAGCCATCTTCTTGAACTTAAAGTGCGTTAGTGCGAAAATATCTAAATCTATGAACTGTGTGTTATATATATCTACAATGCGTCGGAGAGGCGCCCGTGCACCGGCGTGAGTTCTGCACCTTACGGTGTGGAATAGACGAGGCACGCGCGCCTCTCGACGCATCACTGTTCTAGGTACAATGTAACATAGGTTATTGGTAATTTCTGGACAGTCGAACCGGTTATTACATAGACCATGAAGCATCATGACCATCAGTAGGCTGCGCCTTGACTCCAAGCTTTGAAGTTTATACCGTATTAATAATTGAGTGTATGGCAGTTTAGACTTAGTACATCTGTAGTGCATAGCACATAAATATTTTTTTTGAACCATTTCCATTCTTTTTATATAAATATCAAAAATAGGACTCCAAACAGGTACTGCGAATTCCAATTGAGAACGGACCAAAGCTTTATATAAAAGTAAAAACGTAGACGGTCTTTTAAAGTCTTTTGAAGAACGCATGACGAAACCAAACATACGATACGCCCTATTAATAATGTTATCAATGTGAAGACTGAAGTGCAATTTAGAGTCGATTGCGACACCAAGATCTCGGATATTGTCAACTCTCTGCAGAGAGATGCCGTGTAGACTATAATCAAATTTTATAATGTTTTTGTTTTTTGTGAAAGTGATTGCATTGCATTTAGGTAAACTTAGATGGAGTTTGTTATTTGAACAGTATTGAGAGAGTCTATCAAGGTCCTCCTGCAGTAGCAGACAATCTTGTCTGCCTTTGCACGACTTGTAAATTTTAATGTCATCGGCATACATTAGAAATCGAGAATGAATGAAGCATTTCTTAATATCATTTATGAACAAAATAAAGAGTAAGGGCCCCAAAATTGAGCCCTGGGGTACCCCAGAGGTGACAATGACTGAATTAGACTGAAAACCATTAATGACTATCCTTTGCGATCTATTGTATATGTATGCCATGAACCATCGCAATAAATTGCCACGGATACCGTTGTAAGCAATTTTATCTAGGAGCAGTTTGTGGTCCACCTTGTCAAAAGCCTTCTGAAAATCCGTATACACAGCGTCAACCTGAACTTGTTCGTCCATGCTTTTGAATAAAAAGTCTGTGAACTGCATGAGATTGGTATTCGTCGAGCGTCGTTTAACAAACCCATGCTGTTCACAGACAATGAGGCTATGAATGTGTGAGTACACCTCGCTATGTACAAGACTCTCAAAAAGCTTCGACAAGGCGGACAGTATGGAGATAGGACGATAATTAATGATGTTATTAAGAATGTTCAGGAAACTGGCTTAATCATACTATGCACAGTGTGCGACCAAAGTACAGTTAATGTGAGTGCCATAGGAGGCTTAATAAATGATACAAAAGCAAAATATTTAAGAAAAGGGCAAGAAATGCCTCATGATATATTTGAGGTGAATAGAAGGAAAATTATTCCCTTATATGATGTTCCTCATTTGTTGAAAGGTTTACGAAACAATCTTCTCAATAAAACCATGACATATGTTGATTATGAAGATGAAAATAAAATTAAATCAATTAAGTGGGAATATTTCCAGCAACTATATGCGGCAGATAAATCTTGTGGAGAACTTAGCTGCCTCCATAAGTTGACAGAAGCACACGTCGTTCCTGACAAAATAAAGAAAATGCGAGTGAAGACTGCAGCTCAGATATTTAGCCATAGTGTGGCGGTTACCACAGACAATTTAACGGCTAGAGGAAAGCTACCTGAAGAGTGTCAAAATCTTATTCCAATTACTTTGTTAGTGGATAAACTATTTGATAGCCTTAATTGTAATACATTCGAAATTCCGAATGGTAAAATTCATAAAGGGCCTGTAAGAAAAAATTCACCGCACCATCAGTTGTGGCTGAAAGCAAAAAAGTATCTAAAAAGTATGAAATTTCAATCTAGCAAAAAAGTAGGGAATAAAATCCGAAAATTTGAAACTGTTGTTCCATCTGTAAAGAATTTTGTGAAAACTATTGAAGGCATTCAAGAATTGTGGAAGATTTTATCACAAAAATATTCTTTTGACTCAATGTTGACGAGAAATTTCAATCAAGATCCCGTTGAGAATTTCTTCGGCAATATTAGAAATTGCGGGGCTAGAAACATTGCACCTAATGTAATGGCATTTGAAGGCGCATTCAAAACAATTTTGTTAAATAATTTAAACGCTCATTCAGCTCAGGCAAATTGTGAAGAAGATAATAATACCTTTTTACAATCATTACATTTTTTCACAAAAAATACTTATACTGCCCCTAAAACTGACGATGAAAAAGAAATAAATCTTAGAGAGGAAGTCTTAAAGGATATAAAACTTCCAAATGATTTAGGCCAGAGAAATTATGTGTGTGGGTGGATTTTGAGGAAATGTCTCAAAAAAATAATAAAAAGCTGCAAAACATGCAGAAAAATTGTTTTATGCAGTAAAAATGATCAAAATTCCTACATTGCCGCAAAAGAATATTTTCCTGATAAAATGTTGTTGTGTTATCCCTCTAAGCAATTAGAAGAATGTTTTCTTAGTATACAAAGTATATGTGTTTCACATTTGAAAAGTGATGTGCTAAAAACTGGAATCAAAAAAGAAATAAAAACAGTAACAGAAATATTTGTGCAATTTCCATTCAAATGTGAAACACATAAAGAAAAATTGAAAGAATACTTTACAGATGTAACAATAAATATCTTAATTTATAGTTGGTGCAAGTCAATAAACCGGATTTTAGCAGGGAAACTTACATTCGATGGTGAGGATGAAACAAAAATGTACGCTCAAAATTATTATAATAAAAATCGCCACAATAAGGTCAATAAATAACTTAAATGTTAACATAGTGATCATTTTTATTTTCTGCTGGCTTTATAAAACAACTAATTTTTGTAAACATTAACTGTATTTGTTTTATTTTGCAAATTCATATTTTATAAGTAAAACAAAGAACTAAGCACGAATTGCTATGGAACAAATACAAAATGTTTATAAAACCGGTTTTTTATATGGCCTTCATTGCAAATTACCCGCCTACCCTTATAAAACTTATTCAACAAGGTGGATGCATAGTGGTAGCTCGCGAAATTCATATTTTTTTGTGTTTTGTAATTTGCAGTATCGGGTTGTAACTTAATCAAATACTTTGTTATTAAGTTAAAGCCTGACACTGACTTGCAAATAACAAAAGAAAATTTGAATTTTGCAGGCTACCACTATGCATCCACCATAACAAAGATATAGATATATATATCTAGCTATGCACCTACAGTTATTGGGATTAGTTCAACGGATACAATATCAGATGGCGACACCGTTGAATTTAGGTGTCAAAAATTCTCGTGAGAGGGCTCTCTATTCCATCTATATTATTATACTCTTTGGGGCGGAGGCGGCGGCGCACACTGGTCCCAAATTAAAAAAAAAGTGGACATTGATAGTAGACCGCTTATTTTTTTTTTTATTGTTGATACAATGATAACAGATAAGACAAAAAAATATTATTGTCCTACTTCAAATACTTTTCTGTAAAAAAAATATTTCTTTTTTTTTTGTATGGGAGCGATTACATTTTACTCAATTTCTCAAAAACTTTAAGCGATGTCGAGATGGCAATCACATATGTTAGAAAACTAATAATTCTGAGTATTTGGCTCGAAGAAACTTATTGCTTATCTCTGCGTACTTTCGAGATAATAGTGACAGAAAATAAATTTTTTTTTTAATGTTAATTGTTTGCTTTTTTTTAATCATAGCCTTACTTTAGCACATAATTATAATGTATGCGTAATGTCAAATAAATAAAAAGAGACTTCTCTGTAAAAGAGGTTATGGGGGCTCACTAATGACTGAAAAGCTATGACCTTTCTGAAGGAGTACTTTCATCAGTTCTAAAAAACAATCAAAATGAAGACAAATAAAGCTGCAAACATAAAGTTGAATATGTTCACAAACGATTCTGAAAAAATATTATGGTGAAAGATTAATATTTGGGTCTATATTCTCTTGAGAAATCTCTATTTCCTCGTTTTCCAACGAAAGCAATTCATTGTTCAAGATCAAAGCACTAGCCTCTGGAAACAACTGTTTATGTAAACGAGCAAACTTTGGTTTGATATGGCTGATGTAAGGATCTGAGCTAATTAGAAAGCTGTGGATAATGTCTAAATTAGTCTGAACTCTACCGATTTTTCTTGTATGTGCCATTCTAACATTCCGGAAATCTTTATTCCTCGCTTCGGAAGCTTCTTCGGAAAGCATGCCTATCGAAATAAAGGAGAAATTTTCACAAATATCAGCACCGTGTATCAACAATTTATGGACACTTGAAGGCATGTAATACCATGGATATAAGTTTACATACAGCATTGCTGTTTCTTTACAATATTCCCTAAACAAGTTGGTATTAATAAGTTGACCAGATGAAATTGTTTGTAAAATGACTGCAAATCTCTTGATTAAATCAGGGTGGATTCCCGTTATTTCAGCAGATACTTCATAATTTTCAAAAAACCTTCTTGCCCTGTTACCGTCATTGGTTGTCATCATCCCTGTTTTACTATGTCAATTAACAAACCAGTTCTTTCCCGGAATTCTTCTTGTGTCAAATTCTTTTTAATTTCTTTTAACAATTTATCTTCTTTTCGTGCAGCCCACTTTTTGAAGTCTAAGTTGTACGAAATGTGTAAAATACATTCCATTCATCTTATCCACATATGAAGCGAAGACAGACCATATTTATACATATCTTCTCTGATGAGTCTTTTGGATACAAAGTCCAAGTCATTTTGCTAGGTAGGGTATTGCAAATATTACAAACAGCTGCAGAAGAAGTATTGGAAATCACAGTAGAAATTTTCCCATCAATCATAGTCATGTACAAAACACGTTTAATATCAAAATTATCTACAATTGTGGGAACAAGATTACGAATTTCTTCCTCTAAGGATGCACTTTCCTTCTTTATCAATTCATTTGTTTCTTTTGCAAATATAAAGCCAATTGGACGACAATAGTTTGTTGAAGAGGGAGCAGGATTTTGCCACAAGATAGTACCACTCTCTTCTTCCAAACGAAGCGGAACCAAACTAATCATGAAAACTGAAGAATCGTCAATTTTAGTGTCGGAGTGTGACTTTTGTTTATAATTACTTTGAGAAGATGACCCGTCAAAACCCCATTTGCTTATTAGTTTTAGCGATTTTTTGTCGGCAGAGTTGTGCTGAATTGTTTTTAATATCCTATTGGTTGTCAAATCTAGAAGCGATTGAAGTCTTATCTTAGCATCAGATTCAGTTACAGTTATGTCTGACTCTGGAGGATAACAAGTTTTTTTAGCTTCCAGGAGCTTTTGATAGGATGGAAGACCATACATTTTCTCTGAAGCAAGAATAGTTCTTAAATTTCGATATTGCCATTTTGACAAACTTGTTGAGGTGTAAAGCGCTAACGTTTTTATCATCTGGTAAACACGGTTTGTCAGTCTTTTTAGCGAATAGTACATCATGTACCATCTCACATTTTTCCTTGTTTTGGCTGAGTTCGTTTAATATAGCTGCTAATTTTGTTTTTTTAGACTCTTTTAATTTGGCACATAAAGCATAAACTAATTCCTCCTCTGTGTGATCTAGAAGTGTTAGAGAACGCCTTTTCTTCTGTTTATCAGATATATCAACAAATGGTTTTTTACTTGTACCACAACTTAATTGATGAGTATCCACTTGCGTTTCGAAATTTGGAATTACTTCCTCGGCAACTTTAAAAATGCTGCTTAAATCAATATTTTGACATTTTGGCCAAACTATTTGGGATTGTAACCAGTCTGAATTTTTGTTAAGAAAGGTCTTTTGAGCTCTACTGGAAGCAGACCATCTTTTTGAGATATTACTTGAAAAATTACGACAGAATAATTTAATATTACTCAAATCTTCGGAAGACAATTCAACACCAATACGTTCAATAAGGGCATTAAATAAAAATTCGACATTTTTAAAACCAACTTCTGATTTAAGAACAACGTATAAGTCTAAGTTGGTGACAAATGCGGACATATCGTCACTGGAAAGGCAAAATTACTTAACCGCCAAATTAGGCATATTGAGTTACATACATATCGTCGGCTAAGAGTGTAAACCTGCTAACTCCACTTTTGACCAAAATGTCATTTTTATACAATCTGTAAGAGAAAGTTAAGCCACACGGACTGTAAAACCAGCTAAACTCACTCTCAACGTAAAATCGGCAAAAAAGTGGGATGCGTAAAACAGCCAAATCCATTTTATTCAAATTGCGCGGCTAACTCCATGATTGACGCCATTTTGTATTGAGTCTTCGGCGTTACAACGTTCCGTGCAATAAAAAATAGTTTTCGGTCAAATAACTCAATTGTTCCAAGATTTCATGGTTGAAATATAGCAGAGGTAAGCCTTTATTATTACTATTAACTTTTCGTTTTACGTCTAGTATTCAATAAATAAGTTTTTTTTTTATTTCAACTTGGTAACCTCTATAGAAGTTTTAATGCAGGAGTTAGCAGTTTTTCTTAAAGTCGTTTTTTTATGATTTGGGAGATAGCAGTTATTTTGAATTGCTTTTAACTATTAAAATAAAACTGTTTACTTATCGTAATAAATTGAAATAGTGGATTGTTATCAAAGGGGTGAAAGTTACTTATTTAGTTCCGAAACGGGGTTTGGCGCCCGTTACGTAGTGAGGACGCTAATAGTTCGAGGGACAAAATAAGTAATTTACCCGAGGTAAAAACGTTGCTTTTTTTTCAACTAAAAAACAAATAAATAATTATATTATTAATTTTTATTGTTATCAGGTAAATAACTCATAAGGGTGTATTTTTTGTTTTTGTTTTAGATGTCTTCAAATCAACTTTGGCGTAGTAAAAAAAATATTGAGTTAGTGTACAATAATAATGATGAAACTTACAACAGAGTCATCCCTGAATCACCGTCTCTTTTAAATGAAGATAATTTGATGGAAAATGTTAATTTTGAATATATTAATAACCTACCAATAGTCTTAGCTTCTGATGTCAGCCATTGCACGCATACTGCAGCAAATATAGATGTTCTTGGATCTGATGACTGCACACTTAGTGTGCTGATGACGAAGGGAAATGACGATGATTCTACTTTAACGGTGTTGTATAATGACGACGGGAATATGTTGACAAATGAAACTAATGACATTAGCGAAAATTCTACAAGTCAAGTCCAAATAACCGATGCTCCAAATGATTATGATACCAGAGCATGTTCAGTTTTGACTTCCGATGCTATTGAGACCGGTTCGGCTGATGTGGTCATAGTTAACGATAACTGCACTGTTAGTATCGGTTCTAGCTCAGTACATCTATCAAATCAGATTGAAGACTGCATATCCGATGAAAGTGACCAAGAAGCCTTGGTACAGTTAGTACCTTATGACATAAATTCTGAGTCAGACTCTGGTTCTGATGATAACTATCCAGAAAGAAATACTAAGCGAAAAAAACGAGCACAGGTTAAGAAATCTAATTGGTTTGCAGAAAAAAACCGAAAACTACGAGAGGCAGGCAAAAAATATTATGGAAGGAAAAGAGAAGAATCCTGGAATTATGAGGTTCCAAGAGAGTCACGGAAAATTAAAGCTAGATGCAATTGTAAAGAAACTGTAGCAGGTGTACTTAAGTGTACCAATTTGACAGAAGAGGACAGAAAAGATATCTTTAAAACCTTCTGGAGTATGAGTTGGCCTGAAAAACAGATTTATGTTGACAGTCTTGTGAAATCTGCACCAGTACAAAGACAACGAGGTAGAAAAAATGCTGAGGAGTCTAGAAGAGCTCAGTCTTTGATCTATTATCTAAAACTACAAGATCAACGACTACGAGTTTGTAGAACAATGTTTTTACATACTCTTGGCATTGGAAGATGGACGGTCTTAAATTGGAAGAACAACGTTTTAAAACGATGCAAAGATAAATCTCGAAGAAGAAAAGAAAAAAAGAAGATTCCAGATTATTTAAGTTTTGTTGTTCCATATTTTATTTTGTCAAAAATTTTTGATTAAAAGACTGATCTTTAAGTATTAGCCAAAAATATAACTGATGATTACTAAGAAATAAATAGACTGATTAACTAAACAATTAAATTTATTTTACCTTTCCTTGAAATCTTTCGAAAAACCTGCTATGTCCACAAAATAAAGCGTTTGCAACCAAAAAAACCTGCTAAGTCATTAAAACACTCATAACTTTTTAGCGAACAAATTTAATTATTTTATTAGTTTCTAGTAATGTAAAATTTCCAAAAATACACCAACTGTATTTTTGGTTTTAACCTAAAATTGTAAAATTCAAATTTATTCAGTTTTATTTTTCTCCTGTAAATTTGGGTTAAAGTGAGTTAGCAGGTTTACACCCTTAGCCGACGATATTCGGAATCAGCGATTTTTTTTGCATCGATCTGTTTAGGTAGCATTGCAATCGAATCACTTTTGTGGCGCTTCAGTGACCCGTAAAAAGGCGGTTTTTTTTTTTCGATTACTGAAGCGACACTCTTTTCGGTCTTTTTTATACGAAGGTCGCATAAGTCATGTTTACTTACTACATAAATATACAAATTTCTATTAAAGTAAATCTAACTTTCTGCTGTCTTGAAAATAATGTTGTATTAGTAGTTATGCTCTTCTTGGTATCTAAGAATAACTTGGGTTAAGTAATTTTGATTTACGTAAATTGGAATGAGAAATGGCGTTTACGGAAAAATGCCTTATTATTTTCACCCAGTGAATGGCGTTTAAGTAATTTAGCCTGACTGTTATTGAGCAGTTTGCGAGTTATCAGCAAAGTTGCTTTGCAGTTAAATTTCGGCAAAAGTCACAAAAGTATATTACCCTTTCCGTCCACGTGTAAACTACATCACTTAAGTAAAATTACTAGTCGTTATAAATCATTATTATTGTTGAATAAGTATCAACTTGTTAGTCCAAAATTGTACGTGAACGCGCCTGCGCAGGCGCCAGGCGGTTAAGTCAGTCGGCTCGACAGAGCTATAGCGAAAGGACGTATATATTTGTTTCGCTGCTGCGAACAATTTGATCGGAAATTAACATACGAGTGAATTTTGGTGTGACAGTGCGGTAACGTTGTTTTAAATAGGTAAGTAAGATATTTATTTCATTGATTATAGTAATATAAGACATTTTAATTTGATAGAAAGTGAATTAAACTGTCGGAATAATTATGTCAGTCCATCCGATCGTAAACTAAAATCGTTTACTATGTCTTTCGTGATTAAATAATTTAGTTTGATTTGCAGTACTGATAACAATAAAAACCTTACATGGACATAGAAAAAGAAAGATAAAGACACTATTTTTATAAAAGCTGGTCTTGTTGGTATGGAAACAAACCAATACCTAAAGTTGTCTAACGCTGACGTAATAGGTATTTAACTAAACTGTAAACTGCCGTGAGTCCCTTACATTTAAGTTAGACTCCATGTAATAATAAATTGCCTCATCTGATCTTTTATCGTGTAGGTTATATCAATTTAGTGACTGTCTTGGTCTAACCCCGATAGAGACGGACGGTTTGCATTGTCGCGCGAACCGCTTGTGCTGGTCATACTCGAAAATAGGCATGAGGCTATAGTGTCTTTGAGTTTTTCTAAAACCGCCAAATGATATCCGACAGTACTTAAAAGGCGGGTCATATAGTCGTCATATTTTATATATGTAGGTATTGTATGTATTCGTTCTGGACATGACGTTAAACTGTCGACACCATGTGGTAGGACTCTTCTTGCAGAGTCCGCCTGTATATATACCACCGCAGTGTCAGATATTTTGCCGTAAAGCAGTAATTGCGAAGCATTACTGGGTTTTGGTTTAGCGTATTATAAATTAACAATCGTGGGCCGAATCGCACAATGAGCCCTCAGGATGACGAGCACAGTGAAATGCAGTGCAACTTATGATATAGCAATGTAAAGTTCTGAGTAGGCGCAGTCCTGACATGGGCAGGCGTATCACTTAACATCAGGTGAACGTCTTGCACGTCTCGTCATTCTTTGCCACGAAAAAATGTCAGTCTTTCTGGTTCAAATTTTGCAATCTATTTTTTAATTACCTACTTGATGGCATCCAGTTAAGCTAAAGTTTGGCATTCGGTAACAATGGAATAATAAATGGTACTATAGAGCTGGTCTCATGATTGAGTTGGAAAGTGGTCATAAGAACTACTAATAAACAAGATGGCGTCTTCACGAGTACTAGACTAATAGCCCTAAGTCGTATTACTTATTTGAAATCAGTTTCATTTTTATTTCAGATCATCATGAATAGTAAGAGGAGAACTTATTTCAAAGGTTACGTGAAAAGCTCCAACTCGACCGATAATCAGGAACCACAAGCCGGAACCTCGAAAAATAATGATTCAAGGTTAAGTGTAGTAAGAAAACTGACTTTTAAAACTCCAAAAAAACAAAAGAATGCTCAAAGTACTAAGAGAACTACTTTAAACACTAATAACAAGTCCACACAAAAGTCTGAACTGTCTGAACCTAATTATATTCATTAATGCAGATGAACAAACTACACCTATAGATACCAATATTCAACACATTTATGATTTGACGAATGAAAGTGAAGAGAGAGAAGAAGATGATAATATAATTAAAAAAGAATCAGAAATTTTCAGAGAAATCGCAAGACAACACGAAATTGAAGAGGCTTGCCATCAAATACAACGGGAAAACTATGAGAATTATGATGGCAAAATTTTATATTAACGAATATAATTTAGAAACAAAAGGTATATCACCAAATTTTAATTTTGATTTTGATAAATGTAAGAATCAGTTGACCGAAACCGAACTACAAATTCTGAATGATGACACGCAAGTAAACATTTGTCCTCAAAATAAATTAAAAAGTACGGATGAGACATTTGGTTTATCTAAAAATGCAATGGACTTACAATGTGTAGAAGATTTTAAAGAAATAGATAATATTGATTTTCATGAAAATGAAGAAACAAAAAATAGCTTTCGAAATAGACAAAACTAACGATTATATAAAAGAAAACAGTACAAATTTGGAAAAAAGAGAAGAAAATCAGATAGATAATACAAATAAATGTATAACTCTTGATGACGTTATAAAATCCGCCATAGCATCAGATGAAAATGATATACAATCGCTCTTGACATTGCCTGATTTAGCAAAAAATAGCAAAGATGTATATGATTTTTCTAAGAGAGATTCAAACAATGAGCTCGATTTAAACCAGCAACAAGTTGAACAATTAGGTAACTATAACAGAGGGGATTCTACACATGAAAAAAATGAAACTCTGATGCTTAAAAAAATTAAACGTGATGAATATTTAAAAAATAAACATTTAAGACAGCAGAAGCGGCAAAAATATGTAGATTTTTTGTCAGACAACGAAGATTTTGTATGGAGCTCTTCATCTTGGGAAGCAAGTGGTTCAGAATCATCAGAATCTGAAGTCGTTAAGAAAAAAATCAAGAAAACAATACATAAAAAAAAACCTTCCACTTCAGTTTCTAAATCAACGGACAATGGACGGACGGATAAAATTTCTAAGGCAGATTGCAGTGCAAGTGCTGTGGCAGAAAAAAAGAAAAGAAACAATATTAGAAAAAAAACCAAAAGAAAGAGAGAAACTGGTGAAGAGTATACAACCAAGAAAGGTAATATTGTGCCAGCTAAAGACATGAAACCAAATCCGTGTTCCTTAAATAATTGTACAAATAAATGCTACGAAATCAATGAAGAAAGAAGAAAAACTTTGTTTTTACATTTTTGGAGTCTGGATAGCATGAGACGTAAAGATTGGCTGGTAAGCCACTCAAAAAAGCTAAGTATAAAACGACATCGATCATCGGATAAAAGTAGCCGTACAAACACTTTCCATTACTTTATTAACGAAAGCGAAGGGCAACGACAAGTGTGTCAACAATTTTTGATTTGCACACTAGATATAAAGCAAAAAACATTATACAATACAGTTGCAAACTCTCTTCATGGCTCAGCGAGTGAAGATATGAGAGGCAAACATGTGCCCAAAAACAAAACCCCTGATACAGTTATCGAAAATTTACGAAAATATATACAGGAATTACCAGCATTACCCTCACACTACTGCAGGAAAAACAGTAAAAGAACGTATTTGCCCCAAGAATTCAGAAATTTAACAAACTTATATAGAATTTACAAAGAGAATCAAGAAAAAAATGCCTTGCAGTTCGTAGGAGAAAAGGTGTTTAAAAAAGTTTTCACTACTGAGTATAACATAGGATTTCATTTACCCCGCAAAGACAAGTGTTTGAAATGTACACAATTTGAAAATGACAAAAATTTTAACGAAGAAGAAAAACTGAAACATTTGAAGGACAAAGAAGAAACAACTGAGAGATTCAAAGCACATCAAGATATTCATAACAAAGATGAAACTATTTTGTGTGCAACTTTTGACCTCCAAAAAGTTTTGAATACACCACACGGCGAAAATATGATGCTATATTACAGCCGCAAATTAGCAGTGTACAATTTAACTTTTTATGAATCAGGCACAAGAAATGGGTTCTGTTACACATGGTCTGAAATTGACGGGAAAAGAGGAGCCAATGAAGTATCTTCAATTTTACAGAAGTACATCAACGAGGTGGATCAAAGAGGTACAATAAAACATTTGTTACTTTACTGTGATTCGTGCCCAGGACAAAATAAAAATAAAACAGTTTTAACTTGCATAATTGTAACTCTCCAAAATTGTAACAATCTTTTGTCGATACAAATAAATTACTTGCTTCCTGGGCATACATATATGCCCGTAGATTCAGTTCATTCCGTAATTGAAAAAAGCTTAGGTGGCGTTATAATTTGGGCACCTTCACAGTGGAGTACAGTTTTCATCCTGGCTAGGAAGTCACCAAAACCCTATGAAGTAGAGGTTCTTAAGTATACTGACTTTAATAAATGGGATATAATTGCAGATAAATACTTCAAGGGAAATTTGACGGGTAAAATAAGCAAACTAACAACGGTTACATTTAAAAAATCGACCACAAATATGTGCTACGTGAAATTCTCTATGAATCCAGATGCCGAAACTGAAAAAATTGAAATTACGAAGAAAAACGACGCCGTTCAACTGAAACCATGCTACAAAGCGTTGCTGCCAGTATCTAAAAAGAAATACATGGATCTCAACAAATTGTGCACTAACAAAGTCATACCAGTGGTGTATCATGAAGAGTACAAAAGGTTAAGCTATGCTACTAGTATTCAAGACTGTTTAATTGACACAGATATAGAGGACGAAGAAACTGCCGAATAATGGGATAGTCATACTCTTCATCTGCTTTATTGTTTTTGTTTTTTATTACTTAATACACTGACACTGAATAACACTACATTAAGTTTAACTACAAACGTACATTAAGTAGGTACAACTATAATTTAGTATAGTTGATGAGAAGATTTTGCGTTAAATTACCGTAGGAGATATTTTTTTTATAGTAAAAGTTATTTTTTTTTAAATTTTATTTTGAAGACTGATAGAAAACATTGATTCTCAACTAGAATACTTAGTCAATAGAATTTTTGTTAGTTTTTACCGCAGGAGTTTTTTTTTATTAGTTAAAGTTATTTTGTTTTTATTTAATAGTAAAAGTTAAATTTTTGGTTTAAGTTTTTGAAGACTGAATGAAAACATTGATTCTTAACTAGAATACATAGTCAACAGAATTGTTGTATGTTTTTAGATTTTCTTTTTTAAATAATTATTCGTAAGTTTGTGAAATAATTGAAATTTGTTATTGTTCCTTATTAATTTAAATTAAAGGTTTCTTTGATAATGTCTGTATTTTATTTAAATACGTTCAATAACTTGATACGTAGTCAATAATTTGGTACGTGCTGGACGCATGTGGTAGGTGCGTGGTGTTTCATGTTACCCTGTGTTGGGATCTTTAGGCTTAAGAAAAAAAAAAATCAGTTTATACATAAGTAACAGTTGTTACGTAATTTCCAAGTGTCTTATGATTTTATTTTAGACACTTCAGTATAATAGATAGCCATCTTTTTAAATCAATTATAGTCATCAGTATTTTTAATGCAGTTATTCAAAGTATCATTAATCTCTTACGTCGTTTATCCTATACAATAATTACGGCAAACTTACTTTAAAGAAATTGTGGTAAACTTAGTAAATTAACTGATCACCTCTTAAGTCCTTTTGCTAAACATGTGAAAATGCAAAATGTGTCCTTGAAGTAATTCTGCTTCACCAGATTATCAGTATATTTATATTAAAAGAAATTTTGTCGTATTTCTATTTCTCTAAGTTATGTGTAATCAGTACGTTTAAATTGCAAAGAAAGTTTTACTTGACGGCGTTAAGGTAAATCTGGAGGCGGCGTATGGAGGAGTCCCGGGCAGGTGTCTGTCCTTTGCGACCTCGGGGTTGGTGTCGGAAGGATTCTTCCTTGTGACACCAATGACGGTGGAAGCAAGGGACTGGATACTGAGCTGTGACTTCGGTACATACAACGAAGTCCCTATAAGGTGTACAATTTTAAGCAGATGTAGGGTAGCCATCTGGGTTCCTACCAGCAGAAAGATGCCGGCGGACCCCCTTAGGCTGATTAAGTGCCAGAACGACTACAGGACGGAACTGAAGATATCCGAGTGGACCCTCCTTCACAGGGAAATGCAGCCCCTGGGTATGCGCCTCGTGCTGGGGGTCCCGCAGGATGTAATCGGCGACGAACCTGGGTACCTACGTCTGGCTCAATTTTCAAGCCACTCAGGTCCAAGCCAAGCTACTAAAGCAGAAGCCACAAAGTATACTGAAGAGCCCGACACACACAGACAAGGCCACTCAGACGGACGCCGCACAGACCGAAAGGACGGGCCCTGGAAGTTCGTGCAGAGACGAAGAGCTCTCAGCGAGATCTCTAGGGCCTGACCAGAGGGACATCGGTGGGGCGTCCAACACTCTGCATAAGTCTACTAGCGAGCCGAGGCCAGTACCAACAACGACCACCATAGGGGAGAGCACAAGCACTCGAACCAAGGCGGCGAGGCGGACTGACCATTCGGGGAGCGAGTCGGACTAACACACACACAAACACACAACACAAAGAACAGACACAACTTCGAACAACAACAACAAACAAACAAACAAACAACTCTACAAACATACACACACACTTCAAACAACACACACTCATGAACACAAAAAACAAAAACACACAACACCTCAGGGTACTTCAGTTGAATTTGCACCATTGCCGCGAGGCTACGGCAGAACTCTGCCGATACATGGCTGCGAATAATATAGATATAGCTCTGCTACAAGAACCATACATCCATAAAGGAAGAGTGGTCGGCATGGGGTGTATGGGAGGAGACACCATCTACCTTAAGGGAGGTGAGTCGAATCCCAGAACATGCATTTTTGCCAGTAGCAGAGCTAAAACATTAGGACTAATCGAAGTGGAATGTTACAGAGACCTGATTGTGGCAGAATTTGACTTTTCCCCATTAAGTGGAGGGAAATGCAGAGCAGCCATAATGTCAGCATACATTCCAAGTGAGACCAACTACAAGCCGCCAACACCAGAACTGGAACGGGCGATAAACAAGTATGGAGGTAAGAATATTCCGATTATTGTGGGGTGCGACGCCAACTCACATCATGTGGCTTGGGGTAGCACAGACTGCAACAAAAAAGGTGACTTGCTACTAGACTTTATTATAAGCAGTAATTTAGAAATACTAAATGTAGGTAACATACCCACCTTTATAACCAGGTCAAGAACTGAGGTGCTGGATATTACGATGGCATCCAGCAGGATAAGCAAACACATAAAAGACTGGAGAGTCGACGAGGAGGATTCTTACTCGGATCACCGTAGAATCACCTTCAGTCTTGACTGTGAGATGGAGAAGGTAATGATCAGAAACGCAAAGAAAGCCTCCTGGGAGATTTTTGACTCAAAAATAAAGACATGGTCTCCTAGCCAAAAACAAAGCTACGAAACAGCAGAGGAACTCGAAAAGGAAGCCAAGCGTCTAGAGGAGGCATTAATAGAAGCCTACCACTGCGCATGCCCTCTTAAGGAACTAAAATTAGGTAAAGGCCAACCATGGTGGAACAAAACACTAAGGAAGATCAGAAAAAGCACGCGTCGAGCTCTTAAAACTGCCCTCAGAAAAGGGGGCGATGAGAACTGGGACAAATATAGAGAACTAAGGAACAAACTAGGACAAATGTGCAGGAAAGAAAGCAGATCAGGATGGAACGCCTACTGTGAAAATATCAGTAGACACACTGATACTGCGCGAATAGTCAAGGTGTTGTCGAAAGACAAAGCATGCAAACTAGGAAGCCTAAAGATAGGGGAAGAGATCATATCCGACCCAAAAAAGATACTAAACGAAATGATGGGAAGTCACTTCCCCGGATGTGAAACCTATCAAGAAGAAACAATGATGACCGAAAACCAAGACGAAGTGACACAATCTGAGGTCGAGGAAATCATTACAGAAGACCAAATAGATTGGAGTATATCATCCTTCCAACCATACAAAGCACCTGGCCCGGACGGTGTACTCTCGAAGATATTACAGCAGGCACACAAGTATATTAACAAAGATCTACTAGCTCTATTCAGAAGTAGTGTGGCCACAGGCTATATACCTGAAAATTGGAGAAAAGTTAGAGTAGTCTTCATCCCCAAGCCTGGGAGGACGACGTACCAGGAAGCAAAATCTTTTAGGTGCATCAGTCTCTCGTCTTTCGTGCTGAAAACCCTAGAGAAAATAATAGACAGACACATTAGAAACAAAGTGGAAAGAAGTGACACGCCGCTACAGAGGAATCAACATGCATATATGGAGGGCAAGTCCACGGAGACAGCTCTCCATAACATAGCGGTAAGAATCGAAAGAGCGTTAGAAAACAAAGACTTTGCATTGGGCTGCTTTTTCGACGTGGAGGGAGCTTTTGACAAAGCCAACTCCACAGCGATCAAGGCCGCTTTACAAAGAGAAGGCATAGCAAGCTACATGTCAAGATGGATAGAAAACGTACTAAGACACAGAGCAATTCAGGCCGAATTAGGTAACAATACCATCACAGTGAGAGCGGTGAGGGGCTTTCCCCAGGGAGGCTGCATCTCGCCGCTCCTATGGTGTTTGGTACTTGACGACTTGCTTAAGAAGCTAAACAAGA
Source organism: Diarsia rubi (assembly GCA_932274075.1). Taxonomy (NCBI): domain Eukaryota; kingdom Metazoa; phylum Arthropoda; class Insecta; order Lepidoptera; family Noctuidae; genus Diarsia; species Diarsia rubi. Next base: position 19,398,183 of record OW026413.1, read on the forward strand.
TGCACATATATATACAAGCATACTCGGACGATGGAGTGCTATTAATTACTGGAAAAGTACTTAGCACCATGAGTGACGTAATGAAGAAAGGAATTAGGGCTACCCTCGAATGGTGTAGGGAAAGGGGACTGAACCTCAACCCCACTAAAACGAAGTTAGTCCTTTTTACAAAAAGAAAGAAATACACGGAGTTATCACCAATATACATAGACGGTGAACGGATAGAAGTAACTAAGGAAATAAAATACTTAGGAGTGATCTTAGACAAAACCATGTCATACAAGACGCATATAAAAGAAACATGTGAGAAAGCAAAAATTGCATTACTACAATGCAGAAGAGCTATAGGTCGAACCTGGGAAATGAAACCGGCTATAGTAGCCTGGATATACAATGCCATCATCATACCCAGAGTTATACACGGAGCAATAGTATGGTGGCACAGAACACAAATCAAGAGTAACAGCACAGAGCTAGTAAAAGTTCAAAGAATGGCCGGGTTAATGATCTCTGGGGCAATGAGGACGACTCCCTCAGCGGCCCTGGATGTCATACTAGGAATGATACCGCTTAGTCTACAAGTCAAGAAAAGAGCCTTGGAGCAGTGGTTCAAACTGAAAAGCTTGAACCTCTGGAAAGGCAATTTTATGGACAAAGGTCACTCGGAGATAGCAAATCTGTACGAAGACAATCTATCAATGATTATGGCCAACAATGACTTAATCAAAAAAGAGAAGATCTTCGACAAAAAGTATAGAATACATATAGGCTCAAGAGAAGAATGGACAATCGAGAGTGATCCATCTATAGCGGTCTGCTATACAGATGGATCAAGGAAAGAATCAACTAAGCTATCCGGCTCTGGGATACACATACCAAGACTGGAAATAAATAGATCATTCTCACTAGGAACAGGCGCAAGTGTGTTCCAGACAGAAATACATGCCATTATGGAATGTACCAGAATAATTGGAAACGCCCTTACAGGTGATCTTTCCAAAATAGTTATATACAGTGATAGTCAAGCAGCACTCAAAGCACTGAACAAAGTGGAAGTCACATCTGCACTGGTTAAAGAGTGCAAGGAAGCACTCAACCAACTAGCGGAAAAAGCAGAAGTAACAGTTGCATGGGTCCCTGGTCATCAAGGACACGAAGGGAATGAGATAGCAGATGAATTAGCCAGAAAAGGAGCAGATGAAACCTTTGTGGGACCAGAGCCCAGGTTACCGATCCCACATAATATAACAAAAGGAATCATCCATAGAATAACTACAAGAGAGTCAAATAGAAGATGGAACGCAACAGAAGGTTGTCGACAATCAAAAATCTTCTTAAAGTCATATGATGAAAAGAAATCCCACAAGTTACTCAGAATGAGCAGGGGAAACATAAGACTAGTAGTAGGGGTCGCAACAGGACACTGGACTCAATAGACATCTGACGATTATGAAAGTAAAGGAAGATCCCATATGCCCAGCATGTGGAGAAGCAGAAGAAACAAGTTTCCACCTTGTGGCGGAATGCACAATGTATGGGCCACTCAGATGGGAAATCCTAGGAACAGATGAGATTAATGAAGAGAAGCTCGCAGAAATCTCCACCGAACAACTGGTGAGCTTCTGCAAGGCAACAGGAAGATTCGCGATGCCGACCACCAGTAACCCATGAAGGGGATCCACCAAAATGGGGAACTGGGCGAAATAATCCACAACGAAAGGACTGATCGCCCGTCTGGTGTCTGCCGGCGTCCCCGAAGATAAATAGAATAGAATAAGGTAAATCTGACTTACTCTGAAATGAGGTATTTTTACCTGGCCGCGGGTAGTCCAACGGTTATCGCGGCCTCGACATAGAGGGCGAAGAAGGAACATGGGTGGTTTTTAGTCAGTAGAAGTCTGACACTCCCTTTTGCTCTGCCCAAGAGCGGGAGAGGTTATTCGATGATTTTACACCCACCAAAAAAAAAAAAAAAAAAAAAAGGTATTTTTACCTATCCACCACTTAATTCCTAAAATAGCCTATACAGTGATTTAAACCATATGAATAAAGATATAAATAAGGAAAAGGTTTGCATATCAAGTTATTTGATTAAAATCGGATGATAAATTAAAAAGATACATTTTTTTTTGTTAAAAAAAAACTTTTAATGGCTTTTTCTCGAAATGGCTTTTTGGCGCTCCAGTAATTTTGCCTTTCCAGTGACGATATTATAATTTTAAGGAAAATTGAAAACAAATTAGAATCAAAGATATCAAAGACAAAGTGACTTTGATTTTAACAAAAAAAAATTACGAAAACAAATTCGACGAAAGAAAGACAAACAAAAATTATTTGATTTTAAAATCCAAAGATTCAAAATACAACAATAACAAAACAAACAAACAACAAGCATTTCTTCAAGCGCACAGAAAAAATAAGGACACGTCTTATCGCAACCACATTTAGTTGTACACTGAGGTGAACGCGCGCGATTCGTGACCGTATTACGTTACGTCATGAGAGGCGGCCATCTTGTTATCCCGGCAAACTCGCGTCGAAGCTCCATTTTGCAGGCCAGCGGACCTATTGTGATATGAGTAAGGCTATGATTAAAAAAAAGCGAACAATTAACATTAAAAAAAATTGTTATTTTCTGTCACTATTATCTCGAAAGTACGCAGAGATAAGCAATAAGTTTCTTCGAGCCAAATACTCAGAATTATTAGTTTTCTAACATATGTGAATGCCATCTCGACATCGCTTAAGGTTTTTGAGAAATTGAGTAAAATGTAATCACTCCCATACAAAAAAAAAGAAATATTTTTTTTAGAGAAAAGTATTTTAAGTAGGACAATAATTTTTTTTTGCCTTATCTGTTATCATTATATCAACAATAAAAAAAAATATCAGCGGTCTACTATCAATGTCCACTTTTTTTTAATTTGGGACCAGTGTGCGGCGCGGCGGTGGCGGCGCGATTCATTCATAGCGACAATGTACCTAAATCGTGCCCACTACACGAAAACGGTACCTAGTACGCGAAATTCGTTGATACTTTAATTATTTTAACGCTTTTCGTAACACTGATCAATTATTTTTTAATTTTACATTTGATATTTTATACATTTTCTTGACAACACGGATTATTGTATATTCAAATTTGTCGCATCTATTCAATTTCACCCTGTTTATATACAGGGTGTCCCAGAACTCAACGTCAAGCCGAAACGGGGTGACAGGATTGATCATAACCATCACGAGAAAAATCTGAAAAAAAATCTATCCCATGCAGTTTGAAAATTATAGGCATTTTAAGAAAAACCTAGAAATTTGATCAAACTGTACCATTTTTCGGTTATTGTGGTTATTCTTTTTTATTTTTGTTCATTTGAACTTTGGAAACGTAATCCTAAATAACATTTCTAGAATCCCAATAAAAAATAATGACACAATTGCCTCAAGTTTCCGAGAATTGAGACTATTTGTTAAACTACGAATTTAAAATTTTGAAGATTCGTCGACTTTGACAGGCCCTCCTTTATAAAAAATGTACTAGAGTGCCTTGGCAAGTGGCATTAAAAGTTAGCGCATTTAATCAGAATTCTAAAATGGTACAATACTTGTTAGTTCCATACAATAAAAAAGAGTAAAAAAATTAAAACCTCAAGTGACCCGATTTTTGCTATCTCAGTTAAAATATTTTTGATTCGCACAAGCTCTAGGTAGGTTCTTAATTTTAAGGCAAAATGATGAGAGAGAGGGATAGTGGGTATGTTTGCCATGAGTGAGCGAGACAGATAGTGACACTACGCATTGAGACGGAGATGCGTCGTTTAAACGAGTGCGAATGAAACAGATAGATGTCATACCAAGGCTTGGTATGACATCTATCTGTTTCATTCGCACGTAGCAGCGTAGCCATTTGCTTGGTAACCAAGCAAATGGCTACGCTACCAGTCCGACACCAACCAGTTAGTACGTTTCGCTCATTTGTCTACTGCGCACATTCGTCTTTGCTTGTGAAGTGTAGCGCGTAGGCATGGTAGATAAAAAGGATGCCAACACAAAAGTCTAGAGAGAAGTCAAAGTTGCCGGTATGTTGTCAACAAGTCCAATTCACAAAGATCAAAGTCCAAAAAGAGAAGCCAAAGTTGACAGTACTAAATCAACACAAGGATTACGCTTCCAAAGTTCAAATGAACGAAAATAAAAAAAATAACCACAATAACCGAAAAATGGTACAGTTTGATCAAATTTCTAGGTTTTTCTTAAAATGCCTATAATTTTCAAACTGCATGGGATAGATTTTTTTTCAGATTTTTCTCGTGATGGTTATGATCAATCCTGTCACCCCGTTTCGGCTTGACGTTGAGTTCTGGGACACCCTGTATATATTTATATATTTTTTATTATTAATTCTTTTGGTCATTCTTGTGCTGTTTGAGATAGACTTTAACTTCGTTCCATCCGGGTGTCCCTTGACACCTTTCAAGTTTTTTTTTTTCAGAAAGGCAGACTTACGTGAAATTGACGTGATAAAATATTGTTTTACAATAAACGCATGTTAATTTGATTTTTTTGATAATAAAACGTTTTAATATTATTATAAAAACTTGTGATATAAAAATTTTATTGATAAAAATAGAATTTCAAAAAGTGGTAGTTTTGGTATTTCATGGTAGGGTTTTGATAACAACACTGAAAGCTATTGTACTGCCACACAATCGACATACTATCGACACACTACTGACATACTTACTACCACTGAAAAGCTATTGAAATTTTTGCAGAATGCCAAATTTGCAACAGTGGCAAAATAATGTCTGTAGTGTGTCGATAGTGTCAATGGCGGGTTGCTTAACTTTAAGTTACAGAATTGGGCCCCAGAATTGGACACTCAACCTCCGCCTTCTGACTACGGCACAAATAATTAAAAATTTACATTTTACCAAAAAGTTAAAAACTTAATAATTGACCAAATGACATGCCAAAAATATAATTATAATTAAAAACTAAATTTGAATTATAATTTGTCTATGGTACATAAATAAATACTTAGTGATGAACAAATTAATATTATTATTTATCTACATATTTACCTTAAAGTTAGAAACAGCTGTTCTAGAGGTGAAACATTTTTCTTGAAATTAACTTTAGCTTTCAAGTCTTCATGTATATGGCCGAGTTATTTCTAAAACACCGTTAACCTTGCAAGACTGTATTACTATCATCATAAACAACAACTTTTGTTCTATGACTTTTTACAAAACATAATACATTTACCAAAAACAAAAGTTCAAGATTTCGTTGTCCTATGTAACACATTTCAACTCTGTATTTTGCTGTACCTACCTACGCCTGTCGCGCACTGTCGTAACTCGCTACGCTACGATTACACTGCCGCCGCCCTTACCCCGCTCCCCTCGCTATTGTACTATCGAGTATCGTTTTCTTTTGCTTCGCAGACTTGGTAACATTTAGAGCATACAATTTAAATATTTTTATTTTTGTAAGTAAATCTGATGAACCAAAATTTGATTAATTTTTAAAATCATAGAACTAAAGTTGTTGATTATGATGTTAGCAACTTAGTCCTGAGAGGTTAACTGTGTTTTACAAATAACCCTGTATAATCAAAAGTTTATACATATGCTTGCCCTCGTATATTCAAAAAAAATATCAGGATAGTTTCTATATTCATAATAAAGAATATGAAATTCGCCAAGTTCTCTCCTTATTTGGTTAACTGGGTGCGCTCCTATTCTTGACTAAATGATATCTTGAGCTAAGAACGCACTTGTTTCGAGGCAATACCGTGCCACTTTTGACAGGGACATTTTAATAGTTTAGCCGTTCCCTAAATACGTCCACCGTTGACGTCGCCGTGGTCGCTACTAGTCTAGCTGTGGCATACCACCGCAAATCAATCACACTGCCCGCCGCACCTCTCGCCTCACCGCGCCGCGCACCGCCAGAAACTGTGCCCAGGCCGTGAGACCTTAGGAGAGCTCAAGACGACTGTGGTAGAGGAGTGGCACAATATCCCTCAATCGCATATCCAAGATATCATGGATGAATTGCCAAACCGGCTCCACACAGTCATAAGGGCCCGAGGCGGCAACACTCACTATTAACTTTGTTTTTTTTTTAATTGGACCATTTTTTTTTCAAATATAAAACTAAAATTTTCATCGAAAATTTTCACAAAATCGGTTTTTGGGTTTTTTATCTTTTAATAAACGACTTTTGTTTTCAAGACTTTTGGTTTTCTTTTTACCGGAAAGGTAGCTTTCAACATACCTCTCATAAAATGTGGTCTAAATTTGAATATTTCTGCAAATTGAAAGAAATACAAGGTGGGCGGTTAATTGTGCCTGAGAGTGTGTATGTACATTTAAAAAAAAAGCGCACCAGAGGCCGTGATACCGAGTATGTCAAAAAATCCAAAATAATTCAAGGATTAATCCCCTAGAAGGGAATTAGCGCCAATTGTGCGATAGCAGAGTTATCGTATTTTTTTATTTTGTGTAACGACAGTGGTAAAAAATAGGCGGGAACTGATTAATTATTTTATTCGGGCAGAGTCTCCACTTACAAGTTTCACAATCGAGAGCAAAAAAGACCTCGAAACTGCGGTGTCTTCGCTTGACTGTGATTGGCTCGCTAGAGTCGCTTGGCTATGGTTGCCTGTCATAGGCTGGCTAGAGTGGCATGGCTAGGGTTTGCTAGAGTGGCATGGCTATGGTTAGCTGTCATTGGCTGACTAGGGTGGCACGCTGTGAGCAGGCTGTTGTAACATTTGGCCGTCCTGAAACAATTGCTCCCGCAATGGAAACAAGAAAACAGTGATTACAAGTTAGCTCAGAAAAACCAAGTTAAAATGGGGCAATAGACCTCTCAGATTTATGAAATCTTCGGTTTTCAATTGTTCGTAACACACTAACGTCACACTACTGGTGCTATCAGACAAAAGCACTGCTACGATATGTTACAGCGGATGCTAAACCTGTAAACGCGTTGTATTATATAATATGACCTTTCATACTTCTTAGTTTATGTCAATCATTACCTAACTCCTCAATATCACTTAATATGGCCAGAAAACAAATCCTCTAACAAACAAGAGTTAACCTGGCTCGCCCCCTATAGCATGGGACTTTAAGCTGAAGGAAAAGGAATAAATGCATAAGAAGATTTGTAGTAGGTACCCACTTGTACTAATTATTATGGACAAAGATGTAGGAAATGCTTAGTACCAACAATTTTTAACGACATACCTTACGATTTAGAAAATAGCTGTACCACGAAAATGTCTTTTAAAAAATAAATAAGGGAAGTTTGTTTTTAACACCTATGTAAAAACCTCATTACAAGAGATGTGTAGATTCTATTTATGATTATTTGTTGTTGTATAAGTATATATTTATGCCATACTAGCTTATGTTTGCGGCTTCACCGCTATTAATTGAAGTTTTAACGCAATGTTATAGTATTACGTTATAGTCAACTTTTGTGTTCAATAAATGTGTTTAGTTGTAGGTAAAAGTGTCGTTGTTATTGATGGAAACGTACCAACAAGTTGTTACATTTAAATTAAATATAACTGTTTTACAGTATGGCAGAAGTAATATACCTTGTAACACGGATGTAACCATGAATAAACACTTTTTAATTCATTTCAATTTACTAGCGAAATGTGTGTGTACTCATGAGTATACCTCTGCCTAACCCATTGGGTATTACATGCGTGATGTTAAAAGCATTAAACCTTGTTGCCGCCAGTAGTCATCGCCTGGCGCCAAAGTACATAATCATAGTCTTTTTTTGTAAATCACACTATTAACATATTTCCTTTCCTTTTTTTTTTTTCTTTTGCCTTGTTACTAAGTTTACAAACCCTAGTCGTTAAGTTATTTTGTTGTTACTAACACTATGGACACTTGTCTGAATTAAAGAGTTTGAATTTGAATTATCATTTTTCACCTTGTATCTATCTAAGTTACGTCCCATTTCTTTCCAGCTATTCTAATCTGAGATAACCCTACCGCGCCTAGATTGCACTGGTTTAGCAACCCGATCTGGGATAAATCGTAAGGCTTATAGGTACCCGGTTGTAATATTAACAGTATTATAAGAACTCCATATTATCTGCGACATTAAAAATATGAAACACTTTTCATGTAAGAAAATATAAATAAACTGTTTTGCCAAACTATCGTTTGAAGAAACGGAAGAAACTACACACTAACACACTACATAAGAATACGTTTTACTATTTTTCCAATATAATGTTATGCGTTTAAAGCTATTAAGTACTAATGTTAAGTTAATGCAACTCTGGCCCCCAAGATACCCACAGGCGCAGCCTCGTTTCAGGACATCAGTTTTATCACTATTTTAAAATTAAAATTTAGCTTGCTACTGTCATGTATTATCAGAGCTAAGTTAGATTTAGAATTGGATGTCATTAACCCTCTTTTCTACATTATCCCCTTTACAGTTCGCACAATGTAAACATGACGTCACATAATAATATTTACTTATAAATCGGGTTATTTTTGGAAATCAGAAATTTTGTTGATATTTATAAAATTCAGAACTTCGTTTTACTCCTTGTTATTGTCATGATGCATTTTGTAATATTTTGCATCGTTAGAAGTTTGACACAACTCACACAACTAATCTGGTATAAGCCGCGCAGATTGAGAATAGATCTGAAAATGGCGTCCGCTCGCATGCGTTCTCGCTCACTCTCTATCGCTGTCTATACTCACACATTGCAGTACGCGCTACAAAAAAATAGTCAGTGATTCGCTTTCCACGCTACTTGACGCACTCCGAGTTATCGTTAAATTCGTTCCGTATTTTGTTGTTTTTGTTGATATTCATTGCTGTTTTTGTTGAGTTTGATTGTTATTTGTTTGCGTTACGTTTGATTGTTATTTATTTTTGTTACGAACGTTGACATTTTGTGATTGATTGAACAATGGCTTCAAGAAAACGTGGAAAGATTCTTCATAGTGATGCACGTGACATTGTTTACAACGTTATAATAATAATAATAATATTTCTTTATTTCAGATATCAGAATCCATACTTAATAAAATTCACAGCGCACAAACAAAATTAACAATATCAAAATTTAAAAATTAAAATCATAATCAGTCTTAAAATTAAAATCGGACTCAAAAACAAAAATTAAAATCAAAAATTAAAATGGGACTCAAAATACAAAATTAAAATCACAATCAATATTAAAATTAAAATTAGACTCGCAAACAAAGTTAAAATGTCAAATCAAAATCATAATCAGAATCAAAATAATACTAACAAAATAAAAACCAAAATAATCCTAATAAATTACTGCACCCGCCCCTGAGTCATTTGCTTGTTTGTCATTACATTAATCATAAAACAATGGTTAATGTAACAACAATCAAACCAATAAAATACTAAAATACTTTGTCGAAGAGAAGAACTTGGAGCGTTATCATCCGTTAAAGTATAGCGCCGGATGGCGACTAATTTATCGATGGCTACTATATCGAAAATAAAGAAAGAAGGTAATTACATGGTACCTACACATTATTTTACGCGGTTGCTTTATGGGCGTGACCAAGATAGATAGATAAATCAATTTATTTGAAGATGATTAGCCTTACCTCTATTGAGTATGATTTTTTTATATAGATTTTCTGGCCTGGAAACGAGTGTGGTTTTTATATAAATATTTTCTGGCCTGGAAACGAGTCCCTTTGGCAGCGAGTATGACTAAGTTCAGTGTTGCTGACCATCAGCCATCGTCATCATCCATCACCATCATCATTCATCATCATCAAACACCATAATCATCGCCCACCATTATCATCATCATCATCTATCGCCATCATCCAATACCATCATCTTCATACATTATCATCATCATCACCCCCCACCATCATCATCATCCATCATTATCATCCAACATCATCCATCACCATCATCGATCATCATCCATCATCATTATCTATCATCATAGCTGTAGATAGTGTAGATAGTATCATCTTCAAAACTTGAAGCAATCTGAAAATACGGGTCCACAGACGCCCCGTATCGATCAAGTCATTCATGGTGTTGATCGTACTCACCGGCGTGTGCGAACGGCGTCGCTTTATAACGATAACTGACAGTAATGGTAATATTTTACTCTTATTTCAGGTAAACTTGCAGAACAAACCAACACCAAGCTCCGTACGCCGAGTAAGGGCAGCAAAGGCAAAAATAATACGCGTGTCCCCATGGACAACTTCGATATATGTGCCATTAGAAATATTGTGGCCTCAATATACGACGTTCGAAAGGAGGTACCTACGCTGAACAAGATTCTGGCGTCAGCAAAAGCTGATTTAAACTATAAAGGCTCCAAAACGACATTAAGAAAGATTTTAAAAGAAAAGCTCGGATTTCAATTTAAAAAATGCCGCCAGAACCGAATGGTGCTCATAGAGCGCGATAATATAAAAGCGTGGCGAGTTAAATATTTACGCCGCCTCCGACAAAATGATGCCATGGGTGCGGAAAAAAAGAAAGTAGTATATATGGATGAGTCGTGGATCCATGCCCATTATACTGTCAGCAAGTGCTGGCAGTCATCCACCGACAAAGGCGTTCGCAAAAATGATAGTCCTGGACAAAGGTGAACGTGAGAAAGAGTGAGCTCATGGTTTTTAATGCGGGTTCCAAGTGTCCGATTGAGGTTCCACCAGTAAGGCTATGTGGGGTGCCTTTGGAGCGGGTACATAGTTTTAAGTATCTGGGTCATATTGTGACGTCTGACCTGAAGGACGACGCGGATATTGAGCGGGAGAGGAGGGCGTTGTCGGTGAGGGCGAATATGATTGCCCGCAGATTTTCTCGTAGCTCCAAGGATGTAAAGATTACCTTGTTTCGAGCCTACTGTACATCTTTCTATACGAGTAGTCTGTGGGTGTCATTTTTGCAGAAATCCTACAGCGCTCTCCGCGTTCAATATAATAACGCGCTGAGGGCACTGCTGCGGCTGCCTCGCTTCTGCAGCGCATCAGGAATATTTGCGAGCGTCCGCATTGACTGTTTTTATACCACTATGCGTAAGAGGCCTCGATAGCGAGCAGAGTGCGGGGCAGTGGCAACAGTCTTCTTACCGTTGTTGCCAGCAGGTTAGACGGACCTTTCATACGGCACTGGCAGGCCTTACATGCACCTGTAAACCAGGCGTGGGGCAGGTAAATTAAATTATTTCTTTAAAATAATACAATTAATTTTTAATTACCATAAAATAATTATTTTAATATTATATTTAATTTGATTGTGGACATTTTTAAATTTAAATTTTATATTTGACAGTGACATTTTTGATTTTGATTATAGTAGTTGAATTTTGTTGATGATTTTTTGAATAGTTAGTATGTGCATATTGACCTCCAATGATTTTTATTTTATTTTTTACTAACTTTATAATATTATTTTTTAAGTGCGCCTACTAACAAAATTATGGATCTGTGTTAAAGTAAATAAATTATTATTATTAAAGGTGGGTGATGGTTCATACCGGCTCAGAGGATGGGTTTGTGGAGGGTGCAGGATTATTATTTAAAGCTAAATCAAAAAAAGGCGACTACCATGACGAGATGGATGGTAATAACTTTACGAAATATTTAAAAGAAAAAGTAATACCAAATCTGCCTGAAAACTCCATTCTCGTAATGGATAATGCATCCTACCATAGTATGCAGTTGGATAAAGCGCCAACGACTGCAACCCGCAAAGCGGACATAAAGATATGGATGCAGGAGCACGGTGTCTCATTTGAAGAAAACTGGACCAAAGCAGAGCTGCTCATGCAGCTAAAAAAGCATCGCCCAGAGAAAAGGTATTTGGTGGACGAACTTCTGCGTGAACATGGCCATGAAGTCCTCAGACTCCCTCCTTACAACTGCGACCTGAACCCGATAGAACATGTTTGGAATTTAATAAAACAACGGGTCGCAGATAAAAATGTGGAGCAACACGAAAATAAAATTGAGGAGTTCACAAAAGAGGCCATAGCTTCAATTACGCGAGACGACTGGAAGAAACAAGTAAACCACATCAAAAGAGTCGAAGAAGAATACTGGAATCGCGATGTAGGTAGGGAGAGTGAAATAGAGGACTTCATTATCAGTGTCGGTATAAACAGCGACAGCGAAGATGAAAGTGACGACTATGAAGACCAGGACTGTGAAAGTGACCAGTTCATGGAGGATCATAATCAATTGATGGAGGGAATTGAACCAATTATGGGTTCAGATGACCAGGATACTGATGGACTAAGCGGTTTATAAAACCTTTTCTCCCCTGTTGGTCGTTTCAAAGCCATAAAAATTGTCTTGTTCAAAAACCAGCGTGAAATGATCGCACAAAACATGCGTAGGTACGCGTCGGCGGCGTCGGTCTAGTGAGCACACCAATCACACACGTCGGCGACGTCTCGGACGTGTGCGTCGGTCTAATGTAGTTCCGCCTTTACTTTACTGGCCTAAGGGATAAGGACGTGACTTTATGTATGTATGTGAGGTGTTATTTTTGTAATATGATTCTGATATGTCACAATTAATTAAGACAAATTTTAAAATCCAGTGTCATATGCTCCTTATTTATTTTATTAATATTTTTTTTACATTATTTCTACTATTATTAATTAAAATATTAAAAAAGAATGATTTATAACAAAAAAAGTCAATAAAAAAATAAAAATCGATGTTTGAGAACTTGTTTTTCCAACCGTACCATGGGTACCCGTCGCCATTTTCAGATCTATTCTCTATATGCGCGGCTTATACCTAACGTGACCATACGTCCCGTTTTAAACGGGACTGTCCCGTAATTCGGTTCTCTGTCCCGGTGTCCCCGAAAGAAGCCGCGGGACGCAAAATTGTCCCGTTTTCCTAAACCGCGTAAAAAATTGCGGCGTGGACAGCGAGTTTCTGCGATTGTCGACGCGGTCCCCACACCGCCCCGCGTCGCCCATGTCGCCCGCGCCCCGTCGCGCCCGCGTTCCTTCTGTCTCACGTCTGTGGTCTAGTGCTGTCTCATTTCATTTCGTTCGTGCGATTTATGCAATAGGCACACGCACGTCCTGTAATTTGGACTAGATTTCAGTTGTTTGGTACTCGAATAACATAAACATAATTTTAGTAATAATTACTTGAATTTTTTTGTTCTGTAATCGTATTTCACCCGTTTCTAACTATGCCAAAACGCAAGTGCACGTTTAATATCAGTTTACAAGCAAAATACCCGTACATAAAGCAAATAAATACTCCCTCGGATGTCAGATGCGAAAAGTGTCGCACAGAATTTAGTGTTTCGCACAGTGGTGCGGGTGATATTGAACAGCATTTAAAGTCTGAAAAACATAAAAATGCCGATCGTGCCGCCGCTTCGAGTTCTTCGATGTTGAACTTTTTCAAGAAATCGGACGCGCCAACATCAAAGGATTTGGAAATCGCCGCGGCAGAAGGCTTTTGGGCTTATCACACGATTCAAGAAAACCACAGTTTTCGCTCTAATGATTGTGCATCGAAATTAATTCAATCATGTTTTGATCCAAAATTTACATGCGCGCGAACTAAATCAGAAGCTATTGTAGTTAATGTTTTGACGCCTACAGCGATGAAAGTATTAAAAGATGATCTTGAGAAGTCCAATTGTATTACAATACTAAACGACGCTTCAAACCACGGTAACAAGAAAATATACCCCCTATTGTAGTGCGCTTTTTTCAACCTTACGTAGGTGTGCAAGTAAAAATTTTAGACCTCCAAGAACAACCTGTAGGGCTATTACGTATCTTTTAAATGTCAGTGGCTATCATATTGTCCATGGATAAACTATCAAATTGGTTATGGTTTAGTACAAAATGGAACCATTTGACAGTAATTTATAGGCACTATAGGTTAGCCACTGTCATTTAAAAGATACGCAATAGCCCTACAGGTGAGCCCTACTTCTGATATCATTGTCAATTATATAAACCAAGTGTTGACAGATAATAATTTGAGAGCAAAAGTCGTGGCCTTTTGTGGAGACAATGCCAACGTCAATTTCGGAGGCGCGGCTAGGCGAGGAACTAACAATGTGTTAACGAAATTACAATCATCTCTGCAAAAGCCATTAATAGGTATTGGATGTGGAGCCCATGTAATTCACAATGCAATAAAATCTGCTGCAGACGGGCTTCCCTTAGATTATGAAAGTATTATTGTGAAGATATATTAATTTTTTTATATTTACACGATACGAGTTGAAGCTCTAAAGGAGTTTTGTGCCGAAACTGAAACAGAATATAAACAAATGCTTGGCTATAGCAAAACTAGATGGCTTGCCCTTATGCCTGCCTTGGAAAGGGTTTTAAAAATGTTTCAGCCTTTAAAAAGCTACTTTTTGAGTATTGAAAAATGTCCCCTGTTACTAAAAAATCCCAAATCCGAATTGTGGCTTTATTTTTTACATGCTCAGTCAGCAAGTTTCCATCAAGCTGTATTGAAACTTGAAGGTCAGACTGTATCGGCAATTGAAGCTGCAAAAGAAATCAATCAACTAAAAGATAATTTGAATCAGAAACAGACCAATCTGTTTCTTCCATTTACGGTACGTCAATTAATGGTGAAATTGAAAGATAATGGTACTGATATAGATGAAGAGTTTGTGAAAAGGACGGCTACAGAATTTTATAAAACAAGCCGTGAATATCTGGAGCAGTGGACTTGCTTTCTTACCAAAGAAATGGAGATATTTTATTGGGCAGATTTAAAAAAAGTCCCCGCATGGGAAGACGTTCGGAAATCTCTGGATCTATTAATTGAAAAGCAATACATTGACTGTAATAAAGATACAGAAGTTTTTGACGAATTTACATTAATTTGTAACTACATTACACAGGAAAAAGTAACCGAATGGAATACTCTAAATGTTTCCACGGAAACTCGTTGGGTGGAAGTATTCAAACACTTTCACGCCAACAATCTTCAGCATGAAAACTTTTCGATTTTAATTGAATATATTTTATGTTTGCCTGCTACAAATGCTCCAGTAGAAAGAGTATTTTCTATTATGAACAAATAGTGGACATCTGAGAAAACCCAGTTACAAATTTCAGTTCTAAAGACGATGTTGATAATTAAGGTTAATATAAAAAAACGTGCCAAGAGTTTCATTCTTACTTAAAATCATCACCAGCTATATTACAGCAAATTTGTTCCTCTGATAACTAAACTTTTTTGGTATTTATTTTTAATTCGTAATTTTTAAGATAACTAACTTTTTCTGAATAAATAACTTAAAGTGTATTTTTTTTTAATAGTTTACCTGTTAATTGACACGACTACTCACTATAGGTATCTGTACATCCTACTATAACAATACTACATAACGGCTTTTCATCTTGTCATTGCACAGTACTGAACAAATCGTTCACTTCTAACGCCCGAGATTAATAATGTATCTCTGATCCAAGGATAGAGTCAATCTAAGATTGCTGTTCACTGCTCGATCGATCTCTAATCCACTTGCCAATATGAAAAATATGCAATCGTTATTTTTTTTTCGATCCAGATTGCGAGCGATCCGTTCCCTCCCGACCGTTCCGTTTCACAAATAATTTTGATAATGCAATGCATTAGGTTCTGGGTTTTATGAAAATAAACTAGTCACTAAACTACACCAAAATATGCTTTTTATCAAAACACAATAAGTACGTGTCTAAAACCCCGTAAAATTAACAATCGTTAAATTATATTTAAAATACTTCCACTATTATAAAAGGAACGGAACGTGAATTTAACGTCTTGACAGTGACGCTGCGCTGTGCATTAAATGCATTTTCACACCACCTGCTCGAAAACGTCAAATTATATGTCAAGCAACCTTAACCTAAAGTGAGTCATTAGTGGCCGGGGGCACAGCCGGTCAATAATGTTGTACTGGATTTCATTATGACCCGCTGGTCAATAATGTAATTTGAATTTGGAATCTCACATGCTCAGCTAAATTGGCAGTATAGTATTAACAAACACCCTTTGGTGCCAGAAAGAGGAAAGCTATTCTCGATACCCTTACTACCTACGCGTGGATGATATTCTCGATTTCCTACAAAATCATAACGACTGCTTCTTCATATCGTTGCCATGTTTTCGAAGACATAATATTGTAAGAATAATTAGATAACTACTAACCATTTTTTAAAAGGAATGGAATAACATTAAAACTGGCATTAATAATAACAAATACCGTACCTCGCCGTAATACCGTAATAGTAATTGGCTGTAACTTTATCTTTGCACAACTGGACTAATGTCTTAAATGTTACCTTACCATTGACTTCAATTAATATATGTGCATATAACTAACTAGTTCTAAATATGTTCTTCTTACTGTTTGTTTATTTAATAAATACTTTGTTTATCGTAATATGGCTATTATTTTCTCACAGTAGGTGTAAAAAGTAGAGTATCCTCCTCTGGGCTAAAGGTGTCTTTGCCTTGGGCTAGCTTGAATCCCTCGCTACATTCAGGATTCTTGTATTAACTCCCTCGCTTCACTCGTGAGTTAAACTCTTAACTCCCTCCCTGCGCTCGGGAGTTAAATTCCGAATCCGTCATTGCGCTCGAGATTCAATATGACGCCCGTGACATAAGACACAACTTTAGCCCCTTGGTGCATAATCTACTATTTTGTTATTATTTGCTTGGCGTATCTACCGAAGGAAGAACTAATATTATTATTGCTCATTCGTAATAATTAGCTATAAATTGAACTTTATTTGATCTGTGTGTGTATTACCTCAGTACCAGATACCTATAATGGACTGCGAAATTGTAAGTATTGTAATATTGCTATTGCTATTGCTTATTGTTATTTATCTTATTTCGCGCCTTCCCGGTGCGGAGGTGACGCTGTTCCCGATCCCGATGTTTATCAACGTTTTTTCTGTTACTAGGTAAAAGGCAAGCCTCTAACTAAAGAGGAATCAAAGTTTCTGCTAGACCTGATTGAAAGCAGTAAAATTATCACCACAAAAACGACGAACGCCACCAACAACAAATTAAAAAATGAGGAGTGGATTCGTTTGGCAGAAAGTTTCAATGCCAATGCTACGAACGGCCCTAAGATACCACAGCAGCTGCGTTTGAAGTGGGAAAACTTGAAAAAGAACTCACGCAAACGCAGCACTAAAATCAGGATGAACCAATTAAAGGTACATTTACAATACTACTCATTTCTATTTAGATTATGACTAAACCTAATTAATCAATCCCACAATATTAATATTGACTGTTATTTTCAGACTGGTGGTGGCCCCCCTGACTACATACCACCAGATGACGTCTTAGACTGAGTAACTGGCTTACTAGGTAGTACTGCCAGTGGATTCACGGTACCATTTGGGGGTGACAGGGAGGTAGATTCTTTGACAATTGGTGGTGACGATGGTGGTAGTGGTGATGGCTTTTGTGATGCAAGGGTGATAGTTGACGATGCTGTTTTAATACCTGTTGACCAGGGTATTGAGCCTGTGATCTGTGATGATGGTGGCGTTGTCATGACTGATAGTCAGGCGATAACCAACAGTAATTATAACATAACACCAGTCCAACCCAAGAGGTTCACATTTAGTACACCTAGGGCAGGTAATTGTCATTGAAATCCTTATGTATAATAATTTTCTTATATATGTATAATAAAATGATGAGACATAGCTATGGAACTAAATTTTATCACTAAAAATATATGGGTACAAGTCATGGTAAAGCTAATTTTCCATAGTTATATTTCTTATTAATTTTCCTATTTTATTTTGTTTATATAGGTAATATTTCAGAATAGCTATGTTGTTTTATTTTCTGAATACCTACAAACATTCTTTTATATAAGCACATACAATAAAGTATCACTTTCATCTGCTACCGGAAGTAATTATTTATAAGATCAGCTCTTTCCCGGATGTCTTGATCTTCATTATTTAAATATTCTATGGGCTCTGCTGGTGGAAGGTCCACTTCTGCAGGAATTTCCTCCAGGTTATAACTCCTGCAAATGTTGTGCAGCACTGCAGTTTCTATTATTACTGCTTGGGTCTTCGGCAATGATAACCGTATTGTAAGTGCCACGACAGGAAATCTTCGCTTCCAGACGCCAAAGGTTCTAAAACAATAAAAATCATGTTGTTAAAAGCTTGCTACTAGATAATTTTGGGTAGCCTTGGCTAGCTTCTATAAAACCATACTATTTTAATAGTTACCTTTCTATGGTATTCCTTGTTCTAATATGTGCTTGATTATAATTCTGTTCTGCTTCGCTAACAGGATTTAGAAGTGGTGTCAGCAGATAGGGTCTGTTTGGATAAGCACTATCACCAAGCATCCAGCGGTTACCAAAGTTACCTGCATCACATTGGGCTGCAAATATTCATAATATAATTAATATCAAATAAGTAATATTACCAAAACAATGCATTTAGTAATATATACATACCTCTAAGAATAGAGTTGTTGAAAATTGTGGCATCATGTGATGAACCTGGCCACCGTGCTACCACATTCATAAATTTTAAATAAGCATCGCAGATCGCTTGGACATTAAGGGAAAAGTAACTGTAGCTGATAGGTGGTAGTGAAAATTAAGAAAACAGAAACTTGGCAAAATTAGACCATTAGGAACGGAATGCGCGGGAGTGTTCGCGCTGTTTTTTATACACTGACTCCTACGAAAATGCAATGGCGGCCGCAGCGGTAGGCGGGGTGAGGGGTTCGCGCATCAACCAATGAGAGCGCCCGTGAGCAGTCCGTTCTTGTTGGCCTAATGGTTTATTTTAAAAGTAAAAATAATTTCGTAACAAAAAACGTACTTAAAAATAAAAGGAACTAGTAAGTAACATACACACATCAAAAGTGTCTAGGGATCAACATATATTTTTGCAATAACTTTTCTCCTGATTGATATTAATTAAAATTTTCTTTAAGGATTCATCAAATAAAGTGTTTTCGTTTGTCACAGTAACGATAAACCAAGTCACCTTTGCATTAATAAAGAAATTTGCCATTTTCCTAATAAAGGGATTTTTGACATTTGAACCACTAACATTAAAGTTCGAAAAAAAGACTGAAATAACAGTTTTCTTTAAAATTTTATTGGGTAACTTAAACAATTAATAATCCGTGTTTCTACCGCGAACACTAACAACACAAGAACATCGGTTTGGCATACTCAAAATGAGTTCATCCAAATCACGCTGTGGAATGGCCGCCCATGTTCGTTGCAACAACAAAAAAAGGTCTTCTTGCGACTGGATACCCTCCATATTCGGCAGAGCTCTTCTCTGTAGCATATCCCATGCATGCTCAATCGGGTTCAAGTCTGGCGACTGAGCAGGCCAGGGCAGGACATTGATGTTAGCTGCGGCGAGAGTCTGTCTTACAACTCTTGCGGTGTGCGGTCGTGCATTATCATGCATTAACTGAAATAAGGGACCGATTTGCACTTGTAGAGGAACGATGACGTCTGAGACAATCGTCTCAGCATAAATTTGAGCGTTTAGGTTGCCTCTGATCCAAATCAACTCAGTTCTTCCGCCGATCCAAATACCCGCCCATACCATGATGGTTCCACCACTATAAGGATGGACTTCCTTGCAGGATTTTAATCGCTGTTGGCGTCCAGGGGTTCTCTAGTGTCGTATACGTCTTGTATCCGGTCTCATACCAAAACGAGACTCATCAGAAAAGCACACGAAACGCCATTGTTCTTCTGCCCAATTTCTGTGTTCAAGAGCCCATTGATATCGAATCCTACGATTGTGCATTGCTATAGGTGGTACCCGTAGCGGTCTTCGGGAATGAAGGTTCACTTCATGCAAGCGGTTTCTGACTGTTTGGTCGCTAATTAAGTTCCCTGAAGAGTGATGAAGCCTCACGGCTAACATCATGGCGGTTATTGTTGGAGCTCTTCGAGTTAAGATTTGAATGTATTGGTCTTGTCTCCGTGTGGTGCAGCGATACCGTCCTCCATGGCGCTCAGCCACGGTACCAGTGCTTCGGTAACGTGTCCAAAGTCGACTGATAACACTCTGACTTGTATTCAGAGCTAAAGCCACAGTACGTTGCCGGGAACCAGCTTCTATCATTCCCACGGCTCTGAGCATTTCTTCCCTGCTTAAATGACGTCGCCGCTCCATAATAACGTTGGTTTTAATCAGTAGTAGGGAAACAGTAGCACTAATAATGTCTTCAATGCGTTGTATGTTTTTATAGGGAAAATATTGACAGCTGATTTTCATCTTTTACTCGAATTTGATTCACAGTTCCTGATTCAAATTATGAAATGCACCAAAAAGGATCCATATAAATTTATAAAATCATAAATTTATTACAAAGCCACATCTCAATCTCAAGAAATCCGCATAAAAATGCTTGATCCCTAGACACTAACACATTAACATAACACATTAACATAATTTAAAAATATATAGTACTCGTGTTGCGGGACGTTTCAAAATACTTGTATTTGTTTTAATGTATACTGTTCTTACCCGTCCATCAGCTCCTGGATACACCTGATGAATTATTCCCTTTGGCCAGACATTCCGAGGGGAAGCGGGATCTACTACAACAACAAGATCACCTACCTTTAGCTGTGCACCCTCGCGGTTCCATTTCTTGCGGGGTGCTAGTGTAGGCAACACTTCTCTGAGCCATCTGGACCAAAATAAGTCAGCTAAGCGTTGTACAATACGCCATTGCTTTCTAAGATATAAGTCACTGTCATTAAAGATACCTATTTGGGGGAGATCGGATGAAGAACCTAGCAAAAAATGATTAGGTGTTAGCGACTCTGGGTCGCGTGGGTCGACCGAAACATGAGTTAAGGGTCGCCCGTTTATTATGTTCTCAACTTCACACAAGAAAGTAAGCAAAGTTTCTTCTCTCGGAGCCCTTTCCTTTAGTACAACTTTTAAAGCTGTTTTAACGCTCCTAACAAGACGCTCCCATGCACCACCCATATGTGGACTGGCCGGAGGAATGAATTTCCACTCGAATCCCTTATTTAAAGCTTCAGTTGTTAATGCTTGTTGATTAACGAGTAGTTCTTTATAAGCCCTTTTTATTTCCGTGTCAGCCCCTCTCAAATTAGTACCGTTATCCGAAAACATGGTGTGTGGCCAACCCCTACGAGCGGCCATTCGACGAAGTGACATTATCATAGAATCAGTAGTAAGAGTCGGAACTACTTCAATATGGACCGCGCGCACTGTGAGGCATGTGAATAGTACGCCCCGTACCTGCGCGCCCTCTGTCGACCGACCGCGACTTCCACAGGCCCGAATAAGTCTACTCCACACATGGTGAATGGTCGTTGGTGATGTGTAAGACGACATTCGGGTAGGTCACCTAGGCGTGGCGGCAAAGGCTTGGCTCTTTTAAAACGGCAAATTAAACATTGTTTAGATATAGTACGAACTGTAGGTCTTAATCGAATGAGCCAATATTTTTGACGCAACTCATTAACTACCATCTCGTTACTAGAGTGCGCGGCCCTTATATGGTATTGAGTAACGATAAGTCGTGCGATATAGTCATTGCCATCTAAAAACCCAGAGTTGTACTCCGTAAGTCCATATTGGCCTAAGGATACACTTGTATAATAGCAATTTGTTTCCCAGCGACAACTGAGATGTTTTGCCGATCATCCAGTACATTTTCCGTAGCTGGATCCCCAACGCTTTTCTTTTTGTAAATATATGCTTCTTCCAGGTAAGTCGACGATCCAAATAAATTCCAAGATACCTGGCTTCATTTGCTTGGGGTATCTGTACTGCGTTGAGTGACACGGGGGGGCAAGTTTCGCGTCGAGTCGTGAAGGTTACTTGTACCGACTTCGTTTCATTTGCCTTTATCCGCCAGGTAGTTAACCATTCCGGGATGTTGTCCAGAGAGCGTTGGAGCATTTTGCTCGCTTGTGCCGGTTCGTCGTGGGCAGCTAAGGCTGCTGTGTCGTCAGCAAAAGTGCCAATAACGACGCCGTCTGTCATGGGCAGGTCTGAGGTGAAAATGAGATAAAGGACAGGACCAAGAACGCTTCCTTGTGGCACTCCTGCATGAGCCCTATGAAGTTTGGTTATATCATCGCCTTGTTTAACGTAGAAAAACCGGTCTGCAAGGTATGATTTTAAGAATACATAATAGTTTGCCGGAAGTAGTTTTTTTATTTTGAATAGTAGGCCTTCGTGCCAAACTCTGTCAAAAGCCTGGGAGATATCTAAAAATGCAGCGCAGCAATAGTTTTTATTTTCAAAAGCTTTATGAATTTCTTCTACCAGTCTGTGCACTTGTTCTATCGTGGCATGTCTTTTTCTGAAGCCGAATTGGTGGTCAGGTATTATTTTATTCTTTGTCATTATAGCGTTCAATCGCTTCAAAAAAAGTATTTCCATAACCTTTGACAGAACGGGTAGAAGGCTGATAGGTCTGTAGGAGAACACATCTTCAGGAGCTTTAACAGGCTTAAGGATCATTTTAATTTGCGCTACCTTCCATTGGGGTGGGAAGATGCCTCTGGTCAATATGCAATTAAATAGGTGTGTCAAGAAATGTATTGCTATTCAGGTAGTTCTCGGAGTATCCTTGCGGTAATTAAATCGTATCCTGGGGCTTTTTTTTCATTTAAGTTTCTAATTGTTTCCATGACCTCACTTATCCTAATCTTTTCTATTGGCAGGTCGAGTTGATAAGGTTCACTAAGGGAATTAATAAGTTCTTCAGTATGGGTTTTCGATGCGTTTTGGGTAGGATTTGGTGTAAAGACATCGGCTAGATGAGAGGCAAAGGCTTCGCCTTTCTCTAGGTCACTTTTCGCCCAGGAACCGTCCTTTCTACGTATCGGCGGATTAGAGGCAATGGGTCTTTTTAGTTTTTGGGTTGCTTTCCAGAGGGAATAGTCACTAGCAGCCGTAGCGTCTAAGTTACGCAAGTGATTCTGAGTATTATTATTTAATTCAGTTTGCAGCAGTTTTTTAAGTTTAGCTGTTAAGTAGTTAAGCTGTGTTTTGTCTCTGGGGAATCTAGTAGTTTGCCACAATTTTCGAGCCTGTCTTTTTTCGGCTACTAGATCACGAGTGGTTTTCGAGCAGTCTGGTTCCTTGCCTTTCCCAGCAGCGGGTGTGCTATCCCAGGCTGCATTATGGACACACTCGTTGAAATATTCAACCGCTATCATTATGTCCTCTTCGGTTTTGAGAGGCAGGTCTGTGTTAATTGTAGACTCTACTAAAGAACGGAATATATCCCCGTTGGTCCTACGTCCATACAACCTTGCTGCCGGTTTAACATGTACGAATTCTTGAGAGACCTCTAGTAGAACTACACTATGGTCCGATGAAAGGTCTTGAAGGGAAGTACACCTCAAATAGTCACTAGGAATCCCCTTTATGACACTGAAGTCTACCAGATCCGGAATTTTATTTGGGTCAGTTGGCCAGTAAGTCGGTTCCCCGTTCGATATTGTATCTAGATGGAGATCATTTATGGCTGCCTGTAACTGGCGTCCTTTTGGAGTCGTTAGACGTGACCCCCATTGTGTATTTTTGGAATTATAATCTCCACCTGCTATAAACCTTGGCCCTAGCGTTTTGAAGAATTTGGCGTAGTCCTCTTTTTTGATCGCATGTTTAGGAGGGGAATACAGTGCAGTGACTGTCAGGTGTCCCCGCCAATCCTCAACAACAACGCTTGTGGCTTGTATCTCAGGAGTTTTATATGGTTCGACCTCATGATGTTTGACATTATTTTTAATAAGAATTGCAGATCCTCCGTGGGCCGTACCATCCGGATGCATTGTATGGTAGAATTTGTAGTTCTGTATTTGGAGGTAACTTTTTTTTGTAAAATGTGTTTTGGATACCAGCAGAATATCTATTTTGTTTATTTTTAAAAATGTCTCTACTTCGAGGACATGGTGTGACAGCCCATTGGCATTCCAAAGGGCTATTTTTAATGAACAGAATTTGTTAGTTTGGTCATGATTTCCATTAGGAGGTTTGTTATTGAGGTTAATTGTTGCATTAGTTGTGTCATAGTATTTAGGATGTATTTTGTGTCATTGTTGTTTGTTTGCACTTCTGGTGTTTCATTTAGTTTTTGCTTGCTTGTAGTTGCGTGCGAAGGTTTATTGGACATGAATACTTCTTTAAATGATGGTTGTTCTTGTTGCCTTGCATTGTCTGCTGTGTCTGGGTGGTGTTTATTGCGCGTTATCTGTCGGTATTTTGGTAGTAAAGTAGGGTATTTGATTTGTTGGAGCTCTTTATATATTGAGCAACCTTTATAGTTCGCAGGATGGTTGCCATCACAAAGTATACATTTGACTGAGTCCGACCTTTCTTTGCGTTCGCATTTGGATGATGCATGATCTCCAGCGCATTTAATGCATTTGGGCTTCCTAAAACAATACTTCTTTGTGTGTCCATATTGTTGGGAATTGGCCATGACTTGAATTTCTTTAAAAAAAATTTTTTTTTTTTCCAAAATATAGACCATTTCAAGGAACTAATTTGCTTATTTTATTTTTATAGGGGTTGTACATTTTTTTAGGATTTTTTAAATTCGAGGTGCTCTCAATATCACTATGAGGCTGTATGTAGTGCGGTGTTGTGCCACAGACAAATTAAAAAAGAAAACAATGTCAATCTAAATCCAGTGACATATCCTTGACAGTTGAGATTGATACAGTAATTCAAGAGGAAGGTTTATATGTTTAAGACATGCATAATATAGTAGAGAAAAACACCTGTGCGAAGCCGGGGTGGGTCGCTAGTAATATAATAAGTTTATTGATGACAAGAGATAAACCAATCTTATATAAATCAAAACAATGATAAGAATACTTACATAAGAGCCTTTGCTCCTCGTATTTCCGCTATATTGTGTTGAGTGGACAACATCATATACTCAACAATCATAGCATTATTGACCGTAGGTGTGTTACGGGAATCCGCCTTAGTATAATTTAAAGAAGCCATTACAACAATTCACAACATTTCACAAAAACAAACTTCAACAAAGCTGGCTAAACATAACTTACAAAATGTTGACATTGACAGCCTCGCAACCGAATGTTTTTTTTTTCAAGATTGATAGAATGACAAAGGAATGTTCTATTATGCTTTGTTGGAGGGTCTGAAAGGTCAAATGAAAGTCATTCGTTAAAACACCTATAACTTTTGAAATAGTATGTATTTTTCAAATCTGGTCACAGGCATGAATTCACCTAAGCTAACCCTCGAAATGGTTTTAAGACAGCGCTTGAAAAAAAAAATTAGGCATGCCCAATTGCCACATTGTGGAATTTCCCGTTTAGGTCTTGGTGGTTCGATGGTGACTCTGCAGTGTAAAAGGCTTTTGATTTCATAGATGTCTTTATTGTTGCTGTTGAATTCTATTTCTATGAAGTATATTGGTAGTGGTTTCTTAGTACTTCGTTGTTTGACGTTCCAGATATTAGTGACTTTATGACCTTGCATTTCAAGTTCGGTTTTTATTACTTCTTTGTTTTTTCTACTTCTTTGTTTAATCTAAGCAAAGTTATTTAATTTTGAAAGGAACATTCTTGTGAGTAACGAAGTAACAATAGTTCCGCTTGATTCATAAGTTTTTCGTTAATTACTCTAATTTCACTCTTCTTAGAATTTTTCAATAAACAATAGAACAGTTGCAGTACTACGTAATAATCGCAGCCAACTAGAGAATCGACTTGGTTCGGGAACAGGTAAGCCATTTATTATATTATTATCTTGAACAACGTATACTTTTTCTAATATATCATCACTAATTGTTTTTATTTCAGGTTGTTGCGGCCAGCCAGAACGCGGCTGGTGTAAGAACGACGGGCCCGAGAACCACTCCGAATCACTTGTCAATACGTAATCACTATTTTTTATCGCCAGGTCTGCGACGTTTACGCCAGTGGGCACATATCGCCACTCGTCGGGCTTACTTAACTCGTCAATTTCTCCTAGCCTGTTCGCGATGAATACTTTATAAGTTCTACAATTATTTTTAATCTAGTGTAAAACTGTGGTCGAATCTGTCCAGTAGAAAACTAAATTAGGTTGTAAACGATGTTCCTTTTTTACACTATTAGCTAACTTACATGCTAACACGGCTCCCTGTAACTCAAGTCTAGGCACGGAAACCGGTTTTAACGGAGTAACTTTACATTGACTCGCGATAAACGATACGGTTACGTGTCCATCGCTGCTTTCGCGACGCCAATATGCCGCAGCGGCGTACGCGCTGGGCGATGCATCACAAAATAAATGAAGTTCTAAACTAACTAAACCATCACTAGTCTGATCACAGGAAAAATAACAACGCGGAATTCTAATTTTATTTATCTCCTTAGCTTGATTGATCCACTTACAGAATAAATCATATAAATGATCATTCAATTTTTCATCCCACTTGATATTAAGTTTCCATGTTTCGCGCATCAATATTTTTCCCTTGATTGTAAACGGTCCCAAATAGCCGTGAATGTCAAAAATAGACATAATAATACTTAACATTTCGCGTTTAGTAGGTATTCGTTTCAAAAGTATGATATCTTGCGGCATACGTTTAAAAGATAAATCTAATGCTAACATATCGCTGCGCGGGAACCACAATATGCCTAATGCACGCTCCGCCTGTTTATCAAAATTGAATTCTATTGCTATGTCTTTAAGACTGTCTTTTGGAATGTCACTTAGCACAGTAGGTACATTACTGAGATAGTTACACATTTTGAATCCACCTTCATTATGGATAAATGAAATTTCTTTAATTATTTTCCTAGCTAAGGAGATAAATAAAAGAGTAACAGTAACCCTTACGATTTCTATATTCTTCACCTATATTATGACCTAAAATAAACCACAGAAGAATATTACTATATTAACTTATTATTCATACACATGTTATTAATTAAATAACCGATCAACCGTTATATTCTCGTTGTGTCGTCACAATGCCAGATCCGACAGAAAAATTTGTTGACACAGAGGAAGACGTGCACGAGCACGCCGAATCTGAAACTGCCGATGTCTCTCAAAATGTAACGCATAGACGAAAAGATGCATTACAGCAACCAATGTCAACCGCATCCCATGACACAAAACACATTTACCAACCTTCATATAGTCAAACAGTACCAGCAGTCGACTCGAATGTCATAACTTATGTAGTACGCGATGACAATTTCAGATCTTGGAATTTAAAGTTCACCGGCGACTCATGTATAGTGAATTTTTTCTTGCGAATTGATGACTGCATGCGCACTAGAGACGTACCTGAACATAAAATTGTCAAATGTTTTTCAGATTTATTGGGCAGTAAAGCACTGGATTATTATAGACAAATTAGAGACTCAGTAGTCACTTTGGAGGATTTGCAAAATAAATTTAGAACATTCTTCTCAACTTTTGACAATGATTTCACTTTGGAGAAACAAATTAGAGATCACAAGCAAAGTTTAGGTCAGCCATTGCATATTTATGTGCTTGACATGCAAACCTTGAACTCAAGACTCACTACACCATTGTCAGATATCATCCTTATAGAAATTATTAAACATAACTTATTACCGGCTTATGCACAACTCTTAGCTGTCAATGACATACAGACCATTGACAGATTAATTTCACTAGGCAAGCGATATGAAGTAAATGCAGTATCCTCACCCTGTAACTCAGTCACAAAACCTAATAAAGGTCAAAAACAAGTAACCGTTCTTAACACTAAATATAAGAAAAAGGAAAATACATCGGTTACATGCCAGATGTAAAAAATCAGGTCACACATATAAACAATGCAGATCAATACCTGGCATTGTTTGTTTTAAGTGTGGGGAAAAAGGGGTACTCACAAACAGTTGTTCAAAGTGTAACCCACCCACAAACACCCACCCGGATCAAAAATCAAATACAAAAAACTAGATCACCCAGGAGTAACTACTTCCCGTCCAAACAAACAACACTTACGTACGGTGACTCCTGGTATAACATGTGGGAAACTAGACAACAGAATCTTTGCTGAATTCTTAATTAAAGACAGAACTTACTGTGGACTTTTGGATACAGGTGCAAACCTCTCAGTTATAGGTAATGGTTACCATAACCATTTTTTGGATTTTGGATTTAAAATAGAATCGACTACCTGGACCGCAAAGTGTGCCAACGGTTCTCAAGTGAGAACGACTGGTACTATGTCCATACCAGTCACCTTTAAAGATAAAACCTGGGATATCACATTTATGGTTATACCAGAAATAACAGACAACTTCATTTTAGGCATGGACTTTGTACATCAATTTGGAATTTTAAATTATTTTTATTTTGATAGCATACAGCTACTAGGAAAAAATAAAGACACACACCCACAAGCTTCAAAACAGCTGTGCGGTATAACATCTAAAGATGAACTCACACCATTAGAGAAAATAGAATTAGGAAAAATAATTGCTAAATTCAAAACAATTAGTACAGAAGAGAAAGGCTTAGGTAAAACTGACATAATTGAACATAGAATTGTAACAACAGGTTCACCAATTAAGCAAAAATACTACCCTTTATCACCAGTGAAATTGCAAGCACTGAATGATGAAGTGGATAGAATGTTAGAACTAGGCGTAATTGCTCCGTCTAAATCACCTTGGTCCAACCCGGTTGTTATGACTCCAAAAAAAGATGGTTCACTCAGATTTTGCTTGGACGCTAGAAAGCTGAACGATGTCACTCTTAAAGACTCCTACCCTTTGCCTTATATATATTCAATATTAGACAACCTCAAAGGAGCACGTTATTTAACTTCAGTAGATTTATCAGCTGCTTACTGGCAACTACCACTTTGCGATTCAGATAATTTTGATGGTAACGGCACTTCTTGTCAGAAAACCGCATTTGTAGTACCTAACAGAGGACTTTTTGAATTCAAAAGAATGCCTTTTGGATTATGTAACGCTGGTTGCGATATGCAACGTTTAATTGACTCTTTATTTCACCACAAATATGGTGAAAAATTTTTTGGATATTGTGACGATCTTTTAATAGCTACTACTTCATTTGAAGAGCATGTTGCTATATTGAATGATGTTTTGGAAACATTAAGCAAAGCAGGTTTGACAATAAATTTCGAAAAAATGCGAATTTTGTAAAGATCAACTAAATTATTTAGGCTATGTTGTAGGCTCAAAAGGCCTGCAAACAGATCCAAGGAAATTGGACTGTATTAGAAATTTCCCAAGACCAACTACAGCAAAGCAGTTGCGAGTGTTCATAGGTTTATGTTCATACTACAGGAGATTTGTTAATAACTTTTCTACAATAATTGCTCCAATGGCGTTAATCGGTAAGAAAAAAGGAAAAGAGGCAATAGCTTGGTGTATTAAAGCGGAAAGGTCTTTCATAGCACTCAAAGAAGCACTTACTCAAGCTCCAGTATTAGCCTATCCAGATTTTGCAATGCCGTTTCAAATTCATACCGACGCTTCATCAGTCGTAATTGGTAGTGTTCTTGTACAAGAAATAGAAGGTATAGAACATCCCGTAGCATTTCACTCCCGTTTACTGTCAAAAACAGAACGAAATTATAGCACAACGGAGCGTGAGCTGTTGGCTGTAGTTGATTCCGTTATACATTTTAGGCCTTATATTGATTGTGCTCATTTTATTTTGGTAACAGACCATATGTGTCTAAAGTGGTTAAAATCATTAAACAACCCGTCAGGTCGTTTAGCTCGTTGGGCAATGCAACTAGCTTGTTTTGACTTTGAAATCCGTCATCGGAAGGGTGCTTTGCACATAGTTCCAGATGCGTTATCTAGGGCAGAACTCAACGCAGTATCGTTTTCAGGGGGTACGAATTCAAGTGATGAGTGGTACAAAAAATTATTTAAAAATGTACAAACTCATCCAACATATCATAAAAACTATCACATAAAAGATAACATTTTGTATAGATACAGCAAACCCATGACACAGTTACAAGAGGAAAACTCATGGAAAATGGTTATACCACATGACATAGTACAGGACTGCCTAAAGGAAAATCACGAATTAACCGCCGTGCATCCTGGTTCATTTAAAACTTTAGCAAAGACAAAAGAAAACTACTTTTGGAAGGGTATGTATGCAGATGTTAAGAGTTATGTGTCAAACTGTGAAAAGTGTAAGGCTTATAAACACTCAAATGAAATACCACACGGACACATGACAAACCAGAAAAAAAGTAGACCGACCTATGCATACACTCTCCATTGACACAATTGGTCCCTTTGCAAAAGCATACTCAGGTCATGTTTATATTCTTTCCATTGTAGACGTGTTCACAAAATATTGTTGGCTCCACCCCCTTAGAACTGCAACCACAAAGACAGTAACTTCTTTTATCGAAACTGAAATTATATTAAAGGAGGGGCACACCATGCGTTATTATATGTGACAACGCCACGATTTTTCAAAGTTAGGAATTTAAAAACTTTTGTACAAAATATGCAATTCCAAAAATTTTTTATAACGCATATTATGCACCACAATCAAACACTGTGGAACGCTATAATCAAACCGTTCAAACTTGCTTAGCTATGTTAGTACAGGAGGACCAGAGAAATTGGTCTAGGTTCCTTCCCCAAATTCAGCTATTTTTAAACACTTCTATAAATCTAGCTACAGGATACACACCATACTTTTTGGCCAGAGGTCGTGAAATCATCTCTGACGGCGCATTGCACACCTTAAGGGGCAACGCACCACATTCGATTGATGATATTCAACTCGCCAATAGGAACGAAAAAGCAGATTCCTTAAATGAACTTGCAGATATTTTCCAACGTGTAAGCTGTACATTGACCAAAGCGTACAAACAGAATGCGAACAGATATAACCTACGACGCCGAGAGCTCAGGCTAGAAGTTGGTGATATCGTTTGGAGGCGTAACTTTGTACAGTCAAACGCAGCAAAGTTTTTCTCAGCTAAATTAGCACCAAGGTTTGTCAAATGTAAAATAGTCGACAAACTATCTGATGTTGTTTACCAATTAGAGGAAATAGGCACAAGAACTATAGGGAAGTATCACGTCAAGGACATAATAAAAGTGCCATAAAAAGGGTGTTGTTATTTATGCTTAGTTTTGAGACCGTTTAAAAGAATATTGCATTCGCACATTCTTGGTCAAAATTTTTATTTCAGTGAAGTTTTTTTTCACTAAACTGAATTGTTCCCGTATCAGTGGCTCTCCATGGCCCCGATCACGTTTGTTTTTTCAAAATCAATTCAGAACTTTTCCCAAAACAATTGGAAATAAGTTTGTATATATACCAAAATACCCCATATTTTGGTCAAAATAAACATATTATTTAATGACTATTTTTGTCAATACACTGAATTGCATTGGTATCAGTGGCTCTCTACGACCCTGATCCCATTTGTTTTATCAAAATCAGTTCAGTACTTTTTTCAAAACAATTGAAAAAATGAATTTTTAATAGACATTGAGTTAGGAAATTTTTCCTCAAACTTTTTGCAATTCGTCCGCTTTCAAATGAATGGGGTGGCTACTCATATTCAAAAAAAGAATTAGCTGTCACTCCAGTGACATGCTAAATTTATACAATACTTTGTACATAAAACAATGTTATTTAGATGCTTAGACGATAGGATCATCATTTAATAATAGGAGACACTTCAGTCAACAATAATACCAGTAGTCCAGTAACTATACTTAGTATTAAAATATATTGAACGATTAGTTCATTTTAAGTAAACCGTGGCCACGGTCATTCATAGTTCATAGTCATAAATAGTGCACTTAGTTCATAGATTCGAATCAATAGTTCATAAGCATGTGCTTATGAACTATACACATGTGCTTATATACTAGTTTACAGTGGAACAACAACAAATACTTGGTAGGTCAATGACTTCTACGTCAATAGTTTAGTTAACATACTTTTAATTACGTACTAAGCCATAAGGTAGCTTATATAATTAAAGAACGATTAGTTCATATTTTCAAAAAATTTACAGTACTCACCATAGCTCTATAACTTACTTTGTTCAACACAATCCTTGCAGATTCCAGTGTTGGGTACACCTAGGAAAAACTTTCCATGTACTAACGCATTAATTTTTTTTTCACTCGGTTAGACCGGCTGTGTCGGCTAACGGGGTTAGCCTTTTTCCGCGAAGGGGGGTATTGTAGCAGATATATTACATAAGCTGCTACTAGTTTTTTTCAACAGAACAAATAACCATGGTCACCAACATTTTGAGGTTATTTTGACAATGAGACCTATGAATCTGAAATGCGTTGGAGAGTGGATAACTTGCATCGTAGATGAGACAGTTGGGCCATAGGTACCTTAAAACAGTATTTACTTTGAATTAAGATGCTGTAAATGTCTAGCAATCATGTAACAATACTGACCAATGTTGGCAATTTTTACATGCAGATTACTCACTATCTACGGCACAGATTTGGGTCATAAGACCATATTTGGAATCCTCATAAAACGTACAATCCAAATATAATTCAAATAAAATAGTTATAGGATTCATTAAAACTTTGATAAATCATCAAAATATATTTATAAGACATTTAGTGCGATCCATTTCACGCACTGTCATGTCGCGCTCGATGATCGTGCAGTCTCACTTAAAAATCAATAACTTTATCAAAAGTATATTAACACAAACAATTAAGTCATGTGCGTGTATGGGATACGGCAACGTATTAATTACGATGTATCAACTTAAATTCGGAATTAGCAAATATATGTAATTCATTTTCCATAATAACATTTTAAGTAAAACGAATCGTCAATTGGTAGATTCCAGAACCTTCCGACAGAGACGCCAGTCTGGATTCATCCACTGCGCGCTTCACGCGTCAATTCAGCCTCCCGGCGGTTCCCGGTTTTTTCCATTTTAAAATGGCGGAGTAAAGTCTCACACGCGCCATGCGTGCGCGTCATCTTACATTTTTTTTCTTAAATGTTAACGTAATTCCGCGATGGACTGCGATCTGTAGCCGCCATGGATTCAGTTTAATCAGTCCCGCTGTGTCAATCAACGTAATGCTTTAAGACACGGGAACGCGGCAGCCTAGCGCGTGGCGTCGTTTGGTGGCGTCGTTTCTGCTGAGATCCCACAACCGGCTAAAGGATGCCATGAGGACTTTGGGAGTCGTGACATCTTCGCTCGGCTCAGCGCATCGGCACGCCAACGTCATTGGGACGTGCCACGTCCGTAGGGCTCCGCATCAGCGTGAGTGTCTGCCACCCTTCCTGTGTGGTGGATGATCCCAAGGACTACACTTCGTGCCTGCCTTCCGTGCCAGCCTCCACGTGTCCAGGCGCGCGACCCTGACGGTCGCCGTCGAACGGAGCGTCGGCGAACGTTTGGGTCCACCGACCTCGTGGGGGACCGCTATTCGCTTCAGTGACAATGTCCGGCGTAGGGAGTGCGTCCATGGTACCATGCGTAAGTCAATTTGTTTTACATAATTTGGCCAGAGAAAGTTAGAGTCAGTGCGCGTTTTATCTCAGAGGCCCGCTGCCCTGTTCCTATTTCAGACTATTTAATTTTAATGTGTAAACTGCCCCGTGTAACCTTTCATGTAATGTTTTAGATATTATACCATTGTTATTGTTCTAGTTGAACTTCCTAGTTTTATTTCGAATAAACTTCCCATAGTTTTCCAAAGCAAGAGGTCCTTGAACCAATAGTTCAATGCAAATGCCGTGAGCTTGAAAGCCCCTTTTTTTCCTAATACGAACTCATCGTGTGTTTCACTTTCAACTTAGCTTACTTACAACTTTTCCATACAAATCATTTGATAACCTCCATACAAAGATAGAAACTACAAAACTAACTTTTTTTTTTTTTTTTTCTCACACACGACAGTATGTGGGCGTAGAGCTGAAGTAACAGAACAAAGGAGGAATAGTTTGCTACCCAAGGATGAATACCAGGCGTCGATTTTAAATACAATTCCTCCTTCGACTTCCCATCTTTTCTGCGATAAGGAGATGTCGGATCTACTAAAACAACCAGCTCACCAGAACTTGTTTCGTGAGCAATACAAAAACCCTTTTCAATCCAAACATTACAATGTCCCTCAATCATCATCACATCAAAACCCTTCACTCGCAAACCCAATACCAGCAAAGCGCCCGAAAATTGGAAACGTTCATATGGAAATAAACAGGGACAAAAGACTATGCCCAGGGGAGGACCGAGAGGCAAAGAAAATCCGAAGCGAAATTGACACACAGGAATTCAGAGGAGGAAGACTACTATCTTTCTTAAATATTTGGGAGGGGGAGGGGGCACCCCTAAGCATCTTAAATATAATAAAGGGTTACTCGATTCCTTTCATAATGAAACCCCCTCTGATTCCTCTTTCAGACCAAATCTCACATCTATACGATACAAAAAAGATGGACAAAGAGATTCATTCGTTAGTGCATCAAAGAATATTGGATAATACAGCATCAAAAACAGGGTTTTTGTCCAAAATGTTTCCGGTACCCAAGCCGGATGGAAGAACTCGACCAATTATCAACCTTCTAGGCTTGAACAGATATCTTCGACCAAAAAAGTTCCGTTTAATGAATCATCTAAAAGTACCCCAATTCTTACAACAGATTGAGGAGATTATCTACACTCGCGAGCAACCAAATCGACTCAAGCCTAGACGGCGCACATATACATTGATTTTCCTAAAACGATAAATGGTAATTACAAAAGTGATATGTCATTCGAAAGCTGAAGAATTAGGCTTTCAATTAACATCAATACCTTAAAAAAAAACTAAGCGCTGATTTATTGACACATTTTAATTGGCCGTCAGCGTAAATTACCTCTTTAGGAATCCACGACTTGCGCTACCTGCTCCCGCTATAAAACCCCCCCACTTCCGGTTTATCTTATCAGTTGCTTGTTACAAGTTGACCGGTTCACATCTCCGTAAATTGCATTCCTTGTTTTCGCTAACCCATGGATACCACACCAGAAGAAGCCGCTCAAGTTGTTGCCTTGTTGCAACAAGGGTTAAGTCAGCGAGCAATCGCTGCCCAGCTCCACTTGAGCCAGTCTTCTGTATCCCGAGTATACAGACGGTTCCAAGAGACTGGTGCCTTCAATCGGAGACCAAGAACGAGCCGCCACCGGTGCACTTCAGAGAGAGACGACCGCTTCATTGTCTCAACCTCGCTGCGCAATCGACACCTTACGGGCGTTGATGTGCAGCAAGAACTGAGACGTGTACGACAAGTGGCTGTCAGCGAGTACACAGTGAGAAGACGCTTGAAGGAAGCCAACTTGATGCCAAAAAGACCTGCGACGGGCCCTAAGTTGACTGCAGGCCACCGACAAGCGCGCCTTCAATTTGCTCGAGAGCATCTCAATTGGAGCGTTGCGCAATGGCGATCGGTCCTGTTTACTGATGAGTGCAGAATGTGTCTGCATGGCAGTGACAGGAGAGGCCGAGTCTACAGGCGTCCGGGAGAACGATTTGCCCAATGTTGTTTCGCTGAAACAGTGGCATATGGCGGCGGTTCCTGCATGATGTGGGCTGGTATCTCTTTAGAGGGAAAAACCGAACTTGTTTTCGTGCCTGGGGGCGGCCGAGGAGGCGGGCTAACAGCTGATCGGTACATCACCGACATTCTACTGGATCATGTTGTGCCCTACGCAGGGTTTGTCGGTGAAGACTTCGTGTTAATGCACGACAATGCCCGCTGCCACACGGCACGAGTCACTCGACAGTTTCTGCAAGAGGTCGAATTACGCACGATGGACTGGCCTGCGCTCAGTCCTGACATGAATCCCATCGAGCACTTATGGGACGAGCTTAAAAGAAGAGTTCGGGCCAGAAATCCAGTCCCTTCAAGCGTAGACGAGCTAAAGACAGCATTATTAGAGGAGTGGGACGGCATTCCTCAAGAAAATGTCAAAAAATTGATAAGGTCCATGAAAAACAGACTGCGGGATGTAATTAGGGCTAGAGGGGGCAATACGAAATACTGATTTAAATAAAATAATTTTATTTTTAATTTTGTTTGTTTAATTTGTCAAATACGAGACACATACCCTTTTTCCTAAATTCCCGTTTTTCCTACTCTTGCATTCAGACATCATTTATTTCAAAAATGATGGATGGATTTCAATGATAATGATATCAAATTAAAGCTGACATCTTAAGCTTTCGAATGACATATCATTTTAATAATTTCCATTCATGATTTTAGTTGTATCAATGTATGTGTGCGCCGACAAGGCTTGAGTCGATTTGGTTGCTCGCGAGTGTAGATGACAAAGCGGAAACCGCCTGCTATGGAGCAGGCGGTTTCCGCTTAAGGAGTTCACAACGTGGGAGCAACTAAAGGACTTTTTAAAGACCGTATTTAGTGAGCGAAAACACTCCTCCCATCTCCTGACTGATCTGCAAGAAAGCAAACAAGATCAGTCAGAAAACGTAAGTCAATACGCATTACGCGTAGAGACCTACCTCTTGTGACGGAAAAGGGGTGCGTGGCGCAGGTTATTATAAATAAGATCACGCAACCAGTCTACATACAATATATTTAAAATTAAAAAATGGGTGTGGGAAGGTCTACGGACACAAACTCCTAAGGCCCCCCTGTGGGATGTGCTGCACTGCCCTGATAGCCGGCGTGGCAATAACCGCAGCGAGGTGCCACGCTGGATGCGTAGGGGTGATGGTCAGCTCTTCTTTACGTCGTCGGCCCGGCTCGGCCCACGTGGCAAGTATGGCCAACAGGTGGGAAGTCCGATGCCGGCCCGTTATTCGCACGCACGACGGAACCAGCCGAGTAGTGTAGCGAAAGTGCTGCCGTAAGCTGAAGGTGTTCTAACCGGAACTTTGGAGTGTAAAGTGTTCCCCCAGCAGGAACCTGGGACCCTGGAACGTGACGTCCAGCGTGTCAAGAGGTGGACAAAAGGTCACCTCCGCTGATTGCGACACCAAGCTAAGCAGAGCGAGTAGCAAAAATAGTGCACTAATGAAGGTGTTGGTGGATTGTCACAATCAAACGGAGTTTACATGATGGGAAGAGTGAAAATAAGGCATGATAGCACATCTTGGGTGTGAAGCACGAAAAGTCAAAATGCATTGAGCTGAAGGCCGTAAGGTTTAATTACATCATAATTATAGCGTAGCATAGAGTCGGAGAAAAATAGGCATACATGCTAAGATAACCTATAAAATTAGGAACACAAAATACACACATGTTTATGCTGTTCAAAACTTACCCAGTATGGGGGTTATGGAGACACTTGAGTTTAAATGCTCGATGGCAGAGTAAAATTAAGATGGATGGTAAAACATTAAGCCCGAATGATGGCGAGAGGTAGGCTCGTAATGGGCGCAGGCGCGCGCCCGCTAGGAACGCACGCCTACGCCGGAGACCGAATTTGCAGTGTGCTGTGTCACCGACGCACGCCGTAATGACATCTCTGCGGAACGCACGGCTATTGGTCGCTCTGCTCAATTGTAGTGATGCGCGCGCGCAATATACGTCGTTCACGCATTTTAGTAAGGTTTACCACAGCACTACAACTTATTATCTGTGGTTATTATATTTTGGAGTCTGCGGTTCCTTGACAGTTGGATGAAGTAAACAATGGAATGTTGCAGTGTTTTTTATAATTAAATTAGTTATTATGTTTTGATTTGTGCAAAATGTAACTACTACGTTACACTCTCACAACTGCTAACAGAGATATCCTTGTCAAATACCAAGGCCAAGGAATTACCTGGCCGTACAGCAGCCATGGAGGATCTTGCCCTCCATCATTTCCTCATGGGATTATATCCCAGAGTCTCCAACATTGTGAGATGTAGGTCTCCTAAAAATCATAACGAGGTTATAAATCTACCCGTATCCGAGGAGCGGATACAACAGACATTGTATAAGCGTCCTCAGTCGGAACACAAATCTAATAAACCGACTAATGTCAAACCCAAATTAAATTCTAATTCCCACACAAAATCGCCAAGTGTTCCTCAAAGTTCTTCCAGCTCCGTGTACCGATATTGTAAAAATCCAGGCCACGATATTAATACCTGCAAGAAACGGGAATTTAATAACCGCAAAATTCTAAATCCACAACAGGCATCTACTAGCCAAAATTCAACCAAACCTTCCCATCAGGTAAACTTGGTAGAAGAACCTGATGAGCCAACCCTCGTAGAAGACGACTATTCCGATTCTTTAAACGGATAAAAGTTTCGAATCAGTGTCGCACGAGACAGTATCCAAAAGTCGATACCTGTCCTCCTCTTAAATCTCCTAAATCATCTTCTAAATCGTGGGACCACACGGGTAACCAGCCCCAAATAAGCGTCTATTCCTCTTCTAAATCAAGGGACCACACGGGTAACCAGCCCAAATAAGCGCCCATTCTCCTTCTAAATCTCGGGACCACACGGGTAACCAGCCCCAAGCAAGTGCCCATTTTTCTACTAACTCCAAGACCAATCAACAGGGTAATCAGCCCCAAACCGACGGTCAGTTCAAATCTACTATTTCTTTTAAGTCTACTACCTCTACTATTTCTCCTAAATCCAACAAGATTTATGAAGTAAATCTTGATATTACCAAAAGGTTACTACCACATGTCCTACTGGGATCTCAGGTATCCCATGTTCCATTGTCTCTCCTAGTAGATTCAGGTTCTGCTATGTTTACTGAAAGAGTCTAGTATTTATAAAAATCAAGGACTTGTCAAGGAGTCAATAAAGCTCAAAGGCATCGACCCTGGTGACGAACCGACACCAACCGAAGGTCATTTCCAACTTAAGTTAAGGTTAGGTGAAAAACGTTTGGCATCGTTTAAATTTCACGTTGTAAGAAATATCAGCCTACATTATGACGGTATAATAGGTACCGACTTCCTAACTGCCTTTGGCTGCAAAATTGATTACATTCAAGACATCCTAAAAATAGAGAACCTAAAACTAAAACTTCATTTCTTGATCCCTGCTATATCATTCCGCCTCGAACGGAAACCGTTATAGAATGTTCAGTTCGGAAAACTAACCTCACTGAAGGTCTCGTTACAGATCAACGTATTTCAAAGGATTTGTTGATATCCAACTGTATTGTCAAAGTCAAGAGCAACAACCGTGTCAATTTGACCGTGAAGTACCTATAACGGTTAAATCTAACTTAAATCTTAACATTTCACCCTTATCTTCTATTTCATTCCAAGTTTTTAATAATTCACAAAATTCGACTTCACGGACAAATGACGTGATTAACACATTTAGTGCTCAACACTCGGATCCGAGTGGGGAGGGGGCATAGTAGCGGTGCCGTCCACTCGAATACGAGCGAGCGGCCCGTGTATTTTGTAGTCGTCAGTAAGCCGCCGGCGTTTGAGGCGAGTTTATGTTAGTTTGCGCGGCCACTCTGACAACATATTCAACTTACGAAAACGCGTATTGGTTTCATTCTAACAGTGGTTTATTGTGACTTGTACACACGATCGTATCAAAGCTATTTTTGCACTAAAATGGAAAGTAAAGCTGGACCGTCTGAAAGTAAATCTACGAGTAGTTCTAGAAAAAAGCGTCGGCATAGTGATGAGTATGAGTCTGACTATAGTGATGAGGATGTGTATTCTCAAAGAGCTGATGAAGACTCTTCAAGTTCAGAGGTCTCGTCTAGTTGCGGCAGTGATGATAGTATCTTTGATACTAGACTGAAGCAGAAGACGACCAGCCGTGTACCACCAGCTCAACCTTCAAGGTCATCTGCCCTAAAGACGACAAGCCCTATACCACCAGCTCAACCTTCAAGGTATGACTAACTAATGACTATGTATCTGATAAGAACGCTTGACATTAAATTAATTTAACTCAATAATAACAGTAAATTGTACTTAATTTCATTTCATTTTATTTCAAGATCACCTGCCTCAAAGACGGCCAGCCGTGTACCACCAGCTCAACCTTCAAGTTCATCTGCATCAAAACGTGGTTTATGTGAGTCAGATGGAAGGCCTATCATTCAATGTAAGCGATTAAGACCTACATTTAGGGATGGCCCCACGCGTAATAATTCTGCTCAATCGTGGAAGTTACCAGATCCAAATAGTTCCTCAGCATCGAAACCAGCGCCTCGACAACTGGAATTTGATGGAGACGGTAGCTTTGAATTCAATTATGAAATTGACTGCCGTCCTACATCGCCGAATATCGTTCAGGACTATGGAGATTTTTTCCCGGATATACCAGATAGCTGTCTATTAAACCCTACCTGTTCAACACCTAGCGTATCTCTTCTGAGATCCGATGCGATCACCCCCAACCTTTCGCCAGAACGTAATGACGCCTCTCCATCAATACTGGTTGTTCGGAGATCTGGAAGTAGTACTCCGGACTTACCAGATAATTATTATCTATCACCCAATAACTCACCCTCTGGTCAAGGAGCCACTACCACCTGGAGCAGTGATCCAAGCTCCATGAAAAACATAGAATTTACTAAGGAACAGGAACTCTTAGTGCCGCCTCCAACTGATCCTTACGAAGCATTCCGATTATTGATTGATGACGAGTTGTTAGATCTTATAGTTCGCGAGACCAACGCGAACGCAATAAGAGTCGGTAATGCACAAAACGTCAAACAAAACTCCAGAATAAAATCTTGGAAAGATTTAACAAAGGAAGAACTGTTGACATTTTTAGGACTCCTTCTTCACACAGGAACAATTCGATTAAACCGTTTAAGTGATTATTGGAAACGACACTATTTGTTTAATATTCCATGCTTCGGACAATTCATGGCACGAAATCGATTTCTACTGATTTTACGGTGCCTACACTTTACGTCTGAATCCAGTGAAGAAGACCGTCTCAATAAAATCCGACCATTTATGGATCATTTTAACAATAAAATGAAAACTGTTTATTGTCCAGGTAAAGAGCTATCATTGGATGAGTCCATGGTATTGTGGCGCGGTCGGTTGCTGTTCCGACAATACATAAAAAATAAACGTCATAAATATGGCATTAAACTCTATGTTTTAGCAGAACCAGATGGTACGGTTTTAAAATTTCAAGTTTACGCCGGTGCTAATGATGAGACATCAGGGCAAGGACATAGTAGTAAGATTGTGTTCAAACTACTAGAAGAGAGACTGGACTGTGGCCATCATGTATATATGGATAATTACTACAATTCTTATGGCCTGGCTGTGAAATTGATCGACAGACGTACTGCACAGGAACGTTAAGAAAAAACAGAAAAGATAATCCCGTCGAAATTGGCTCTGTTTCACTGGAAAAAGGAGAAAACAAATCCTTGTTCTTAAACGGCGTTCATGTCGGAAAATGGAGGGATAAGCGATACGTTCTGTATATTTCTACAGAACATGGTAGTGAGATGATGGAGACTACTTCCAAAAGGGGATCTGAAGTAATGAAACCAATGGCAATCGTCCATTACAATAATTTTATGTCGGGCGTTGATCTTCAAGATCAGATGTTGGCATACTATCCAGTCCAAAGGAAGACGCTGCGTTGGTACAAGAAGCTGTTTGTGCATATGCTGCAAATGAGCCTCACTAATGCATTGCACTTGTACAATAAATTTTCGGCGAATGATAAATTAAATCTATATGATTTCCGTATGAAGATACTGGAAAAGCTTTTACCTGATCCTAATAACGTCAATCGACGCAATGTTTTGAAAGTGAAACACGAACTCACTAAAATAGAAAAGACCCGGACGAGACTTAAGACAGTAGGAAGTGTCACGAAAGAAACCATCGAAGTGGCCCGAAAAGAATGCAAAGGTTGCAAAGCACAAAAAAAGGGTGCAAACAATTTATGAATGTAAGCAATGTGAAGGTTCTCCAGGTTTCTGTACAAAATGCTTCTGCCTAGCACATTCCTAAGTGTTTTAAATTACATGATTATTGTTTTAAATTTGATTCTATGGCTTTGATTTGATTTTTGATAATTATGATTGTATCGCTCAGATTTATGTTTTCCTTAATAAATAATTATTCAAATGCGTATTATATTTTATTTACTATCTATAGCCTATTTTACTTAGGGATAATGTAGCTTTTGAATGGTAAAAGAATTATCGAAATCTGTGCAGTAGTTTTATTTCAACCGTTGTTGACCCTAGCGCTCGGATCCGAGTGACCGGCACCTGGCGCGCTATGTGCCGAACACGGAATCCGAAAAAGGTTATTTTTTATTAAAAGAATAATAATAACAATTTACTTTTATCCATATTTTTAAACATACATATATACATAATCAAAATACGCTTTAAAAAAATTTGGTTCCTGGCTAATTATTTTAATAATATCTTAAGCAGTGAATGTGTTAATTCATTGAGAACTAACCATCTCAATCAGGAAGAAGCTAGAGCTCTTACTGAACTCTGCTCCCAATTCTCAGACATTTTTCATTTGCCCGAAGATCAACTGACCTGTACTTCCGCACTTAATCATCAGATCAAAACAATGACCGATTCGCCTACACATACAAAATCATATAGGTTCCCGGAGTGCCATAAAAAGGAAGTACAGACTCAGATTGACAAAATGCTCGATCAGGGTATCATAGAACCCTCTATCTCACCTTGGAGCTCACCGATCTGGATAGTACCAAAAAAGGTAGACTCCACAGATCAACGCAAATGGAGAATAGTAATCGACGATCGTAAATTAAACGATGTCACTATAGGTGAAACCTACCCTATACCGCAAATTTCCGAGATACTAGATCAACTAGGGAATAGCAAATATTTTACCCTAGACCTCACATCCGGTTTCCACCAAATTTCTATATTCTCCGAAGACGCACCCAAAACAGCGTTTTCCGTGCCTCAAGGGCATTACCAATTTAACCGGATGCCATTCGGTCTAAAAAATGCCCCTTCCACATTTCAAAAGTTAATGATAAACTGTCTCTCTGGCCTTCAGGGCACAAGATGCTTCGTTTATTTAGATGACATCGTTCTTTATTCCTATGACTTACCGTCTCATATCAATAATCTAAAAGCCGTCTTTGAAAGACTTCGCCAATTCAATTTAAAGTTACAACCAGATAAGTGCGAATTTCTACGAAAAGAAGTCGCTTATTTAGGGCACATTTTAAGCGAAGATGGTGTCAAACCAAATCCTGAAAAAACTAAAGCCGTAAAGGATTTCTCAATTCCAAAATCCCCTAAGGACATCAAGTCTTTTCTAGGGTTAGTATCATATTACAGGAGGTTTATTCCTGATTTCACCAAACTGGCTACATCACCTCTTACATCTTTACTTAAGAAAGATGTTTTATTCAATTGGCAAAATGAACAACAGCTTGCCTTCGAATCTTTAACAAAATTAATTAATCTTGCTCCAATTCCAGCGTATCCCGATTTCACTCAACCATTCCTCTTAACTTGTGACGCTTCAAATTACGCAATTTCCGCCATACTATCCCAAGGAATTATCGGGCAAGATCGCCCAATAGCGTATGCTTCCCGCAAACGAAATAAAGCAGAGTGTAATTACAGCGTCACAGAGAAAGAATGTCTAGCCATAGTATTTGGTACTAAAGTATTTAGACCTTATTTATACGGCCATAAATTTAAAATCTTAACGGATCACAAGCCATTACAATGGCTATTTAATTGCTAAGACCCGGGATCTCGCCTTATCAGCTGGCGTTAAAAGCTAGAGGAATTCGAATACGACATTCAATATAAAAAGGGTAAAATTAACGTTAATGCGGACGCCCTGTCTCGATTCCCTGTCAATCCTCTTAATCCTGCAACTCCCCAGGAGTCTAATCCTAATCCAGAACTAGATATTACTCATAATTTAGATAGTGATCTAATGGATATACTAATATCTCCACCGTCATTTAACTCTGAAGA
This sequence comes from Diarsia rubi, assembly GCA_932274075.1. Taxonomy (NCBI): domain Eukaryota; kingdom Metazoa; phylum Arthropoda; class Insecta; order Lepidoptera; family Noctuidae; genus Diarsia; species Diarsia rubi. The sequence continues at coordinate 19,442,161 of OW026413.1, forward strand.
ATTCGGTCTAGATAATGTCGGCAACGACCTATCTGACTTACCTGAATTACAGGAACTTGCATCGGATGAAACACTAACTCTTGATGCTCAACCTGAAACCTCTCCATAACCATCAACCAGTATCTGTCCAGACTTACCAGCTGACGACTACAGCACGTTTCTGAAAGCAATGTTAGATAAAGATAAATCATACAACACAGAAGTTGTAGAACACAATGAGTCTCTTAAAATCCACATCTTAAGTTATCCTCATACCTACTTCAATCGATTTAGATGAATCAAATCCTTATGTGCAAGGAATATTGACAATTTTGAAAATTGTGAAGACATTGTTAATGCTGAAAAAGAATTATTATTTCCATAGATTCACGCTTAACAATAAAATATTCTATTTCCTATTCATAAAGGTTCATCACTTTGATGAATCATCCTATACTGAAATTTTTGAAACACTGAAACATGTTAAAAATGAAATTCTTACGATTGAAGATATAGACGAAATTGCTATAATATCTGATCTGAAAAACCCGTTTGAAAGACACTCTTTTCTTAAAATTTATAATATCCTTACCATAATAGTATTATGTATCCTACCCCCACTGAAATAAAGAAAATCTTATATGATAATCCATAAATCACTTCTCTTGTAGGAATGCGTCTGTCGACACAGTGCAATGAGCGTCAACAATGACCGCACAATAAAAAATCTTACAAAAGCTCTACCAAAATCCATCGACTTCGACAAAAAATTGTAAACAATAATAGCGCGCTTTACTGCAACTTGGTGACGTCACCCATAAGACGCGTAAGTGCGAGAGAGGAAGTGATATCCGTTATCTTACTTGTATGATTTATGGCACCCATCTCTGCGAGTCTTTGCACTGCTGACTAATTTGGACAGCGACATTTGTTTTGCAATCTTACAATTTAAAGGGCACGTTAATAAGAGTGAATAGGAAAGGTTTATTTTTAAAGCTGGACAATTATCGAAAGCGCTAGAACATATCATTTTTATAGCGCATGTATGGAAACTAGCGGCGGCGCAGTTATGTAGAGCGGCCTGTACAGGAAGGAACTACATTTTGTATGGAGAAATCTCTAGTTTGAATATGCTTTAATAATAATAACTTTCTCTTACCTTGGTATCTTACGACGGTTCCGCGCTCTCGCAGCCGCCGCGGAAGGTTCGGGAGAATACGCAAGCATCAGGCAGTCGACGATTAGGGAATACTTCGCCATATTCACGACGAGCTCGTTCAGCGTTTCCTCTGGCAGCTCCGTAAAAAAAGAATATCTGCGTATTCTTCGTTACTAAACGATGTTCTTCCTGCCATTATTGGTCCGATAAACCACACAGTCAAATCGTAAGGAGTCACAGCAAACAGGGCACAGTCCAAGTTGTCGGGAAGAGAATCAAATACAAAAGTCCAGGAAAAAGCCAAGTCGTTAGAAAAATCAAAACTGAGAGAAACTAAGCACATCCGAACACAGTAAACCGTAAGAGCGGACTGAGCTGAGCAAGAGGGAGGGGCAAGCTCGACTCGTGCGCGTCGACAGAGTCCTTTGTTCTCGGAACAAAGGGCTCTACACGGGCTCTACGGGTTTTCGGAATAACCCTAGACTACCTCCCCTTAACGGCTCAGCCACTAATTTCCAGTCACCCTGTATACCGGGTGGAATTTTGTAATGCCACCTGGTGGGAAAGTAATCGTAATACTGCAGATAAAAAATTTTACTCAAAGGAAACAGTCCTTTATTTTTGAATAGAAAGCAAACTGCATTCAAAGATTTTCCTCCAGCGACGCCAAATCATGCCCTGGTAACTCGCGAACAAAATATGATCTTGAATTATTTCTGAATTTAGAGCCATCTGTGCGCCAAGCCAAAGAAACTTAGATCGATGTTGCCACTTTTTTACGTGATTATGGGATGGAAAATGATATCCATATATACAGGGTGATTGGAAGATGGGTGCAAAGCTTTAAGGCGAAGATAGTACAGACAATTTAGAACCATTTAAGCCATGGTTGTCTTAGACGAAGTCTTACCAAATATTTTTAACCAAATTTTTAAGTTTTTTTTCGGAAATTCTCAAAATTTAATGTAAACTGCATAATTATGGCCAAATTGAATGATAAATGAATTCATTTTTTATTTATTTAATTAAAGTAATGTGTAAGCAATCAAGCAAAACATGTTTTAGGCTTCTGTGTCATTAGACATTTTTTTTACAGACATTTAAAGATCAGAAAAAATAAAAAAATTGTACAATACGTCTTTTAAACCTTATTCAAAAAAAAAACGGAGGGTGCTTTTTTTGTTCAAACCTTTTTGAAGACATGCTTGATAATCGCTCTTTCTTTTGAGGTATCATTTATGCGGATATCTTACAAATTATTGAAATTAGGGCCTACAAACCAATTTGAGGGAGAATTTTTTTTATTTTAGGCAGACTAATTAAAACAACATTTGAATTAAAATTATTTATTTTTCATGTTCAAAATGACGGCCGTGATTCCTAATACAAGCACGGCCCCGTCTTCTAACTTCTGTAGTCGTTATTTTCAACATCATCTCCTGCTTCATTGTCTCAAACGCTGAATTTATTCTTTGTATCAATTCTTCTCTAGTGTTAATTTCTTTGTTGTTATACACCAGTTCCTTGGCCCGGCCCCACACGAAAAAGTCCAACGGGGTCAGATCTGGGGAGCGAGCGGGCCAAGGGATGGGTCCATCCCTGCCGATCCAGCTATCAGGAAAGCAATTGTTGAGGTGTTCCCTTACATTTAAAGTCCAATGCGCTGGACAGCCGTCTTGCTGAAAGATGACTGTTCGGTCTCTTTCGAAGATCGGGACACCTGATTCCTCTACCAGCAGTGGTAAATCAATTTGCAGAAATTGCAAATAATTTTCGCCATTCAATGGATCAGGCAAAAAGTGGGGCCCAATCAATGTTCTGCCAATTATTCCAGCCCATACATTCACAGAGAATTTCATCTGAAATGACACCTGCTTCTTAAAATGTGGATTGTTGTCTACGTCGGCCCATTCATGGATGTTGTGAAAGTTTGTAATACCTTCCCTTGAAAATTTACTTTCATCCGTCCACAAGATTGATTTCAGAAACCACGCATCTTCGATGTCTCTGTTGAGGAGGAAACGGCAGAACTGAATTCTTCTTTGAGGATCTTGCTCTACTAGACCTTGCACACTCCTGCCATGGAACGGATACTTATCATTTTGGTGCATTGTATGCCACACCTTCCATTGAGAAATGTTAAAATTTCGAGCTACTGCTCTAGTACTGGTAGTAGGTTCCGCTTGAAATGCTGCTAAAATGTCTTCGTCGACGGCAGTTTCGTGTCTGCCCGGGTTGACTCCAGGTTCCACGCGGTGAAACCCATCTTGGGCAAGACGACGAAACGTGTTGTAAAACACTCGGACATTCGGTATCCTGCGATTCGGATAGCGCTCTTGATACATCCGTCGCGCCAAAGATCCATTGCCGTCTGCTCTACCGTACATAAATACGATATCCGCATATTCTTGATTGGAAAAAGTAGCCATAGTCACTTAACAATTAAGAAAAACGGCGTAGGAGCGCACTAAACGTCAACTCAACACAATTAAGTCAAAAATCAACACGTGCAGGAGCGCGAGGCTACGACTGGACACGGTGAAACAAAAAAGTTCAAAACTAACGCAAACAACACGTGCAGGAACGCAAAGGGCTACAACTGAACACGGTAAATTGTGAATCAACACGACAACGTCCACTCACAAGGGCAGTAGTTTGACTAATAAGTAAAAGATGTAACGGCTTCATCACAGACCGACTGACCCTGACTAAAGAAAAACGACTTTGTTGCCTCAGTAACTAAGACCATTTTGCTGTAAAAACCAACTCTTTATCGCTTTTTGCTATTCATTGGGCGTTCTACCTGGAAATGCCGTCGCACCGCGCTCGGTGGCCATTGTTTAGAGAATCCCCTCAATGGGTTCCCCTCAATTGGTTCCTGCATGTGCCAAAAATTCTTAGAATTGAACAATGTTATCATTTCGAGCACATAAAGTATTCTTTTAAGCAAAAATTTTGTGTTTTGTTAGACTGCCTAAAATTTAAAATTTCTCCCTCGATTTGGTTTATAGGTCCTAATTTCAATAATTTGTAAGATATCCGCATAAATGATACCTCAAAAGAAAGAGCGATTATCAAGCATGTCTTCAAAAAGGTTTGAACAAAAAAAGCACCCTCCGTTTTTTTTTTAAATAAGGTTTAAAAGACGTATTGTACAATTTTTTTATTTTTTCTGAGCTTTAAATATCTGTAAAAAAAATGTCTAATGACACAGAAGCCTAAAACATGTTTTGCTTGGTTGCTTACACATTACTTTAATTAAATAAATAAAAAATGAATTCATTTATCATTCAATTTGGCCATAATTATGCAGTTTACATTAAATTTTGAGAATTTCCGAAAAAAAACTTAAAAATTTGTTTAAAAAAATTTGGTAAGACTTCGTCTAAGACAACCATGGCTTAAATGGTCCTAAATTGTCTATACTATCTTCACCTTAAAGCTTTGCACCCATCTTCCAATCACCCTGTATATTTAAATCATTATCATATCATATCTAAATCATTATTAAAAGTAATAATTTTATATTCTAAAACTAATTACAAACTAAAATATGTGATGATGGTTAACAATTCACAACAAATGATAGCAACCCTGTAACCGGCTGTGTATTTAAACGAAAACGAAATGTCAATGTCACAATCACAAGATTTTTTGTACGGGTTTGAACTCTTGCGCAATTTCTTGTAATTTTTGGTGTTTTTGTTTTATTTACGTGTAGTTGAGCTTTGGTTCCTCCGTATATCCAGAAATACCAAAATTCCAGCATTGTATTTGGTTTTGTGAAAGTGTTTGTGACATACATCTAGATAGGCCCTCCGTAAGGAGTTTGGACCGTATATCATAGTGTAGTGTTGCTTTACATTTTAAACAATGCCGAGATACGTTTGCTGTGTTCCTGGGTGCCCAATCGTAGCATCAGATGGTGAGTATTATACATTATCAATAACTAAAGTAACACGTTGTCGGACAGTAACAACCACAGGCGTCTAGGTAGCTAAAAGTCATACGACAGTACGCCACACAATGACCGATTTTCCATACTATCATAAAGAACAGCATGTTGTACTGTCACCACAGGTATAATTTTATTAAGACTTTCGTACTGTCACCACACAATTTTTATCGTTACGTCAAAGAACCTCCATGCACACATTCAAGTTTCTACGCAAAATACCATGCGTTGTGACGCTACGCCGCCCGTGGGCAATGTATGAAAATAAGTAGCCGCATTAACTGAGATAGTACTGTCCACAAAAGTGTTAAACTGAAGATTCGGATGCAGAATGTTTTCCCCGGTGTCCCTAAGGGTGCTTACATAAAGAAGCAGGTTTCCGGTACAGACAAATATGTGCGGGTCAGTACCAATCGGTGCGGGGTTAACTTCTGCTCTTGCACATAATAAATGCCGACAAGTATAGACCTGTTTCTTTATAAGTGAGCGCATAAGATAACATAGAAATTAATACCTGCACCAATCGATACCGACCCGGCCGTACGGGAAACCTGTTTGTTTATGTAAGCACCCTAATACTAAGCCCCTGCCAATTTGGCCGTCTGTCCATCTGTGTGTCACAGGGCTGAATCTTTCAAACAGTTTTTCTATTGTACTTATGCCATTTGCTGTAGCGTCGCTCCTGTGGTCTATCCAGAGAAACCGTGAATTTTTCAGGACATGAAATAGCTTATGATACTCGGCAATAGTGAAGCTTTATAATAGTTAAAAAAAAGATTGATATTCTGTTGTAATAGTAAAGATTATGAATTAATATAATAGAAGCTGTATTTATTAACTTGTTGCTTACATACAAAAAAAGACGTTAAGTTGCAGGTGCTAAAGAAAACTTTTGTTGCTGCACTTATAATTTCCCTTATTTTATTGGTTATGATTCGGATTTCTGACTAAGGTAAATTAAAAAAAGATTATTTTTATATTTTCAGGTATACCTCTGCATTACTTTCCAAATCCTGAAACATTTGCAGAAAAGTTTCAAGTTTGGGTGAAGAATATTGGGGGTAATATTGCGAGTCTGGACTGTGCTACTGTCCTCAAAACTCAAAGAATTTGTCGTCGGCACTTTGAGGCACAGTTTCTTTATCCAAATAATAGGCAAATTGGCAGTTCCCACCTTACTTTTACCTTCAGGAGTTACCACAGGTACTTAAAAATATTGTTATAACAACTTTGAATTAATTCCTATATTTTGTTATAATCTGTTAAATCTCAACAAAAATCTGGTTTGCTCTGTACTATCACAATCACTACATTATTATAAAACAAAGTCCTGCCACGTCTGTCTGTCTGTCTATCTGAATGCTATAAACTCACATAATACTGAACAGATTTTCATATGGTTTTTACCAATGGACAGAGTAATTCATGAGGAAGGCTCGTATCTTATTCTGGATTTAGTTTCCGCACTTAATCATTTTTTTAATGAGAATCTTGTTCTTTGTTTTTCAGCACCAACTACAAATCCATTGGTCCTAGACTGCCAACCATCTAATTCCCAAGAAGCTTTGTTATCAAATCCAGTCATTCATCACTCCACAACTGTAAGAGCTGTTAAAAATAAGCTTGCTAGAGGTATGTTATGAATTAAATATTCATTTAAATCTGATGTAATTATCAATCAAAACATTGGCTTTACCGTTGCTAAAGAAAAAACCGTCCAAGTGCGTATCGGACCACGCACATGTAATGAAGGGTTCTGTATTTGGGATAAATTTATCCCAAGAACAAACTTAACTTTGTAATTGAAAAATATGTTCTCCCATACATTCCAACTGTAAATGTAAGTTTATACTCACAATATTGAGAGATTTACCATGTTATTTTAAGACCACAGACTTCTTATAAATTTTTCTGTAATCTACTGGTAAAGAACTATTAGGTTCATTTTTAGGTTTATTTATATTTTAGGCTCAGTAGTTTCGGAGATACGGGGGGAGGGGTTGGGGGGTTAATGGTCAATTTTCTAAAACCAAGTCCTGCCACGTTTATTTGAATGCTATGAACTCAAAAACTACTGAACAGATTTTCAGATGGTTTTTTACCAATGGACAGAGTAATTCATTAGGAAGGTTCTATCTTATTCTAGGTTTAGTTTCTGCACTTAAACATTTTTTTTAATGACTGAACAAAAAAACTGGCCAAGTGCGTATCGGACCACGCACAATGAAGGGTTCCGTAGTTAGGATGAATTTATCCCAAGAACAAACTTAACATTGTAGTTGAAAAACATGTTCTCCCATTCATTCCAAAGAAACTGACAAATCAGTCTAGCAGTAGCATAGCATATTGCGTGTTGCTCTAGCATATTTTTAAAGCCTATATTTTTGGAAGTCTGAAAATATTTATAAAATGGTCTTTGTTTTTCAGCACGAAATATGGCTCGGCAATCTACATCTCGGAAAGCTACATTATTACATTCTAATGTAGTAAATCCCAAGAGAACAAAGACTGTTCAATTTAGTAGTTCAGGTATGTTATCTTTTTTATTGAGCTCGTGAATTGTACTACTGTATGTGAGCAAATGAAATTTAAAAAATATTTAATAATGGTTCCGATTCTCTTGTAAACTAAACTAAAAATCAATCAAGTGACACAACTTAACTATACCTATTATCACACTATTTTTAAACGCGATTAAAAATAGGTGTGGAATAAAATTTGTTGACATGAACAGCTAAAATTCACATCAACACCTGGACTTCAACTGCAATAACCAACGGATGATTAAGTTCCCATTTGTCAAATTTTGATAAGTATTATTTTGCTTCGCCTTAGTCGGGTAAAAACAGTAGGTACTGTATCTTTTTTTCTTTTCTTTTGAATCTCGAACACGGTGTGTTCTATCTCAAAAATAATGAAAATTTGGCACCCCTTTTTAAAACCAATAAACCCCCGTACCATTACATATAAAAACGGCAAAAAAATCACGTTTGTTGTATGGGAGCCGCCTTAAATATTTATTTTATTCTGTTGTTTAGTATTTTTTGCTATAGCGGCAACAGAAATACATCATCTGCGAAAATTTCAACTGTCTAACTATCACGGTTCATGAGATACAGCCTGGTGACGGACGGACGGACAGCGGAGTCTTAGTAACAGGGTCTCGTTTTGGCTTATTGGACGATTCGCACGAATTTAACTCGCACAAAACGTGCGAATCGACTCCTTTAAAACATATTATTTTTTCTGTAGTCGATTCGCACGAATTTCATTTATTGGCGTGCGAATCGACACCCTCACAAATATGTAGTAGGCTATTCGCACACATTTCATTTTAAGGTTTAAAAAAATTCAAGTACAGTCGTATTCAGCCATCACTGAAATAAAAATAAGAAAGATCTGTATGGAATAAGTGATAATAATAATTACTTAAAACGTGGCATATCTACATTTTTACTAATACAAAACAATATAAACATGACCGCAAAATTCGCCTATTACAGGAAAAATGAAAGAGAAAGCTATATATATGCTATCACGCTCACTCGGGTTGGTCATGGGTCTACATTTGGTTTACTTTTGTATTGTAACTGTAGAAAGTACACGTGCCGGACGGTAATTTAAGATAATTATTGTGATGTGACACAGTGTTGTGTGCTGGAAGGACATCAAAGTAATGTGCAGGCGTTAAGCATGTAAGTAATAGAATTATTAGTATTAACTGTGATAACATTATTAACCCCTTTATTCTGAGTGACTGAGAATTATGAGAAATCTTTCTTAATTTTTAATTTATTATTTATTGCCTATAAAAATATATTTTATAACGATCTACTATAGTTCAAATATTAATATAAAAAAGCTTTTTATACTCCGGTTTGTATTTAATACTACATATTAATAATAAATAATTATAAACTGTGGTCGTTGAAGAGCAAGTGACGCCACCTAGTGGAAGCGTCACCAAATCATCGATTACAAAAATGAGTCAACATAAGTTTGCTTTTAGTATTGCATAAATGATGATGGATACTATGCACAACTTTTATTTACTATCTGCTCAGCAAAGAAGTTAATTATATTAATAATGTTTAATGCGATAAAAGTAATTCTGGTAAAACCTCCTTGATTTAATTAGTATCTCATTGGATACTTATTTTAATTTTCAGACAAAATAGAAAGCTTCTTGAAAATACCTAAGTATGGCGGCAGAACCATCGACGAGTAGAGATGAAAGGGCTGACATTGGTTTTATAAAATCAGAAAGAGGTCAAGAACTTCTATTAAGGCATGGATATAGATATAATAAGCAGCGCAAGAACAAAAATGGTGTTACAGTCTGGAGGTGCGTCAATAGACAACGTTGTAAAGCACTCTTACATACAAATAATGATCTCCTGTTAACAAAAGAAGAACCTCATTCATGCCAACCAAGCGTCATAGAAAATGAAATGAAGTATCAGTTAGACAAATGCATTAAACGATCGGAGAAAGAGCTCACAACTATACCAAAAATTTATGGTGAAATGGTTTCGGACTTGCATAATGCTGGATATGATCTCATACAAAAAGTTCCTGATTTTAAAAATATTAAGAAAAGACTCTATCGACACAGAAACACATCACTACAGGTAAAAAAATTGAGATTCAAAAAAGTTACAGATCTTATTATTCCTCCATGCTACGAAGATTTGAAGTTTGCTGATTATGGATATAAGAAAACAAGAATTACACTTTTTGCAAACCAAAATGTTATAAAATATATTGAAACAGCAGAAAGCGTTTTCTGCGATGGGACGTTCAAAAGCTGCGTACCACCATTTTTGCAAGTATACACGTTACATATAGATTTGGGAAGTACCCATGAACATACAAATATTTTACCAGCCATATACGCTTTACTACCGGACAAACAAGAAAAAACATACGAAATTTTTTTTTACCTTATAAAAAGTCGAATTCCTCAATTTTCTCCACGTATATTCACCACAGATTTTGAAAAAAGTGCGATGGCTGCTATTGAAAAAATATTTCCTGACGCACGTATTCAAGGTTGTTTATTTCATTTCCAAAAGTCTTTATGGAGAAATGCAAAGAAGTTAGGTATGGATAAATCATTAATTGATAAAATGCATGTTAAACGTTGCATGGCTCTAGCATATGTACCTCGAGAATATAGATCAGATGGCTGGTTATATATTGAATCAGAAAATGAGCCTGAAAAGAAAATTACTCAATTTAATGATTATTTTGTTCGTACTTGGTTAGATGAAAATGCTTATTTCTCAAACACATGGTCATTTTTTGATGTGTGTCATAAAACAAATAATGCCATCGAATCATGGAACTCGCGTTTTAACAGATTGGTAAAACCTAAACCAAACATTGCAATGTTTTTGGATACTTTACGTAAAGATTCCAATTATTATTTAACTCTTTATAATAAAAATCAGTATATTTCAGTTAAAAGTCCTGAGAGAATAAAACTTCAAAAAAGAATCGAAGACATCGTAAGCCAATTGAATCGTGGCGAAATTAATATACAACTTTGTATTGAAAAATTACGAAATTAGTTGGCGGTAATATTGTATACATAATACATACAATGTGGATCTGGAACTACGACATTAAATTAAAACTAGCACTGTACTAGTCCATCGAAACATTTTAAAACACGAAGATTAGTAGTTAGTGGAAAATTTAAAAATTGCAATTTTCAAACAAAATAAATAGCAGAATCAACTGCATAAAAAGTAAACACGCTTTAACTACGAAAAGTCACTGACCTAGTGCGCGGGGTGCAGCGAGCGGCGGCGATGTTGGGCGTAGGTACTTTTTATCGGAGAACAACAAATCAGCGGCATAAACTCACTAAGTTGCGAGTTGTTAATTAATAAAAGATCACTGATTGAATAATTAATCACTTAAAACCTTATTTGAGGCATAATTAAACTAAAAAACTTACTAACTTAACCTAAATCACAAAACTAGCTACCTAATAAATGCCTAAATAACTAATATTACACTAACACCAATAAGTCACAGTAACCTATGCACTAATCCAAATATCATAAATCGTCTTTAATCACAATAACAACAAACTTTTCATAAAATCACGACAATGCGCGCGCGGCTCGTCTTGTGATAAAAAAAGTAGGCGTGTGCTCTCCTCAAAGGGCGCCGCTATGCACTGACTGACATAGTTACCGAGTCAAGGACTTTTTGCCGAAAAAAATTCCGCTCACACACACACTCGCAATTTTCTATGCACCACTAATGCATTATTTGCGTAAGTAATATTACTTTTTCTTTATAATTGTAGTATTTTGTGGGAGTGTGCGGGGCGCGTCAGAGTGGGATCGTATGACACCTTTCTCTGTCTTTCAAGCGTATTGAGACGTTGAGAATAGAATCGTAGGTTTTTGCACAGGTTCCTGACCTTACAATGTTTACCTATTATTACGGACTCCGATCTACATCATGTTGAAAAATAAGAAAATGAAAAATAATTTCCTGTGGCTAAAGTAGTCATTGGATTTGATTGATTTTTTGTATACGGGTCAAGAGCATGCCTTTCTTTACGTGGTTTAGAGGAATGTCAATCGTCCTGCTCCACATTGTATATATAAATTATATATATCAGGATGAACTCACGTAGACATAAGATAGTATTATAAGATCTAGAGTAAGTGTCCGAGGGAGTCTGAAACTGTATAATATTAAGATAATTTAATCAGAGAACAAACAAATAAACCTATAAAAAAAAGGCGCGGACCACCAAGTCCGCGGCAGTGTATACTCATTTAAAAAAAAAAAAAAAAAAACCTAACCTAACCTAACCTAACCTCTAGCTCAAAATACATACACTAAAAACCCAGAATCGACAGCAATGAAATGTTTACCAACGGGTTAATTATAATAGACATTTGATGATACCAAAGGGAAATCCCGGAAATCCGTGGGGTATAGGAGCTATATCATATTATAAAAAATAATAAAACTATTTTGAATTGATGTTGTAATTGTGTGTAATTGTTAATTATTCTGTTGTTTCGTTTTCCTGCTACGGGTTTGGTGTAATAAGTAACAAAAAAAAATATTTCAAATATTTTATTTGTATTACACATTATATATTTTCTATGTCTAAGCACACTGCATCTAAAAATCCTGCAGGTTGACTCAAGTCGCCTTCATGTCGGGCCCAGGCAAGATAATATATTATGGATATAATGTGGGCACAACTGCCTAATGTGCGGCGACCATGTATGCAGCTACAGCAATAATAAGTTCTTGTTTGAACGTGTCTCGATTTAATTCGGCACCGTACTAACGTATTATTATTTCCTTCTTCGTTATTAAGGTTCAGTCTCTCGGGATGCCTATAGATTTCAATAGAATACACACCGGTTGCTCTGACGTGTTCCTAGCAGTAGGATTTTACCAGCTTGATGTGGTACGTTCCAATAGCAAAAATAAGCAGCTCATCGTAAGTCATTCTTGGGAAATCTGCTACGTCTTGTAACGTTGCCTCCATCCTCTGAAATGAAATATTCCTTTGTGCGTTTAGACGGTGTTGATCAACGTAATCTGCTAGTACATTTGGCCTATTCATATTTCTTTCTATCATTTCTAAATAGCTTTCAGTCAGGCGACTGTCGCTGTAATTCTCTTGGGTTGCGTTGATTAGCGCTGCAGCTATTCTAAAATCTACTATTGCATTGGTCAAAGTATTATTAAAATATCTATGTCGGAATATCTTAAAGTCCCTCTTCATTTTTCCGTTGGTGGTTTCTACCACCCATCTGACCAATGTTACTAATCTCGATTTATTTGCAGCTTCAGTGGACAGTTGTGTTTCGTGTCTGCCTAGCGACTGTGGCGTACAGACCGTAAATCCACATTCTTCGGTATATGGCAATGCATCCCGAAATCCTCTATCTAAAATCATCACGTCATCACTTTCAAGAAACCATCGTATTGGAGCCTCTTCCATGTCACCAGTGTGATTATCCAATATCTGTCGTAATATATTAGCATCCGACGTTCGAGCATCGTAGGGTCCTGTGATTTCTAAAATGTAGCCATCTCCACATACAATCATAAATGGCTTTATGAGATTGTCGTACTTATGTAGACTGTAGCTCATGCGCTGAAACAAGAAGTTTGAGCTTTTTTGCACGAATAAGTAAGTACCGTCTAAAACAATAATTGCTCTCGTTTGGTCTTGAGTTCCAAAAATATTATTTGGCAAAATCCTGTTTCTCGCTACAACTTCGTCTCGAGTGATATGGTCGAATCCGAGGTGTCGTGGGAGAAACTCACTTTCGAGACATACTCTCGCTTGTTTTATTTTACGTTGAATAGTTGACCTAGGCAAGCCAAAAACTGACGTAAGTCTTCGGTTAGGTTCACCGCTTCTCAATTTACATAAATAGATGCCCAACATCGTTTTCCCATTTGAATATTCGTTTAAAGAAGGTGTTTCATTAAATATGGTGTTGAATTGCTGGTGACTTATGCCAGTCCAAAAGTGAAGGGTATCAGGACTCAATTCATCTAAGTTTTCAAAATCGAGCTGACCTTTTTTTTCGAGACATTGTGTATACATCGCTATTATATCATGTATGCACTCGCTACTCAAAACTATCTTGACGTTGGGTGACATGTTCCGGGAAATCCTCCCAAGTCATGTTCCTCAAATGGTGTTGACAGATGCGGGTGAGAGGTGGTATGTAGAATCGATAGTAGCTCAATAGATACGCCTTCATAGTATTGGACACAGAACGAAGTTCTAAGTTATGACAATTGTCAATCATACATCGTCTTGATGTGTTTGCCGCGCGCGTCAAACCTGATACTGGAAACGATTCTATTGGTGGCGCCTGTGGTGTAGGCAGATGCCTTAAGCCGTAGTCAATACGCTGCCAGCATGGATGACATATCATTCTGGATCCGTCAAATACAATCTGAAATGAACGAAAAACACAAATAATTGTATATTTTTTCTCTCATTGAAGTCATTCCTAACCTTCCGGAACCTACTATAATTAGGTGGACTGTTCCTCCCTCGTTATCAACTACTAAGTGACACATCTGTCGCGTATGCACTCTACAACTTACTTATATGTATAAACGTTATTATTTTATTATAGCAAAGTGATCAAGATTATATTATTTTCAATTGATTTTGCAGTCTACACTTGATACTGAAACACTACATTATTGTATCAAGTATAACAGTGTTTTAACCTTAGGCCTTAAGGCCGAGCTCTAAAACGGGTCTTACAATGATAAACGTGCCAGTACCTACTTTTAATCCGCTATTATCACTTATTATTAATGTATCGTGTTAAAATCTCATCAATCAAAGCTTTAACAAAAAACTACCTACTGGATTTCTACAAAATATGTATGTATAAGTGTAGTACATAGAGATGAAAATGGAGTTTTAAAACTAAATACTTACTTCTTGTTGCTGTTGCAAAGTGCCAAACATATACTCGACGAAATCTCGGTGTGATTCCAAAAACTCGAAAGACAACACATGGTGCCTCCTTCGTAGAACGGAACGGTCACAGGTCACACAATGGTTATTTGTAGCCATTTTCAACAATGTTCAATCACAGGGAAACTTCAGTTCAGTATAACACGCCACAGTATCGAATCGGGAAGGAAAATCGGAGTCCAGTAAAGAAAAAGCGATGGTCAAGGTAAAAATATTCACGGATGATTAGGATTGCAAAACGCACAGATCACGACGATAGCAAACGAAGGACTGCGTTGAATCGTTGACTAACAGTGTTTATGTTACCATCAGAAGCAGGTAGAAACAGGTTTACTACAAAGCAAGCGCGAGCGCAAAAAAAAACCATTGTTTCGGAGCAGGCCACCACCGCGCCGGGTCTAAGCCGCCGGGCGTAGGTAGGGAACAAAGACTTTGTCTCTTTCTAGCTTGAACAAAAACAAGGCTAACAGATTCAGATAAAATAGTAGCTGCCTTTCAACGGTACGTTACTACATATCACTGTTTATTAACAAGGATTTGTAGTGTATGGTTTATGTAAAAAAAAACTTAACCCCATACTTTTTCGAGGAAATAAAATATTTTTTTTTATGTACACATTAAGCCCATTCAGACCGCACATAAGAAGTTTTTGTCGACTCTGGGTTTTTTTTGGGCCATCACCTTTCACTCTCATCTTAGGGATCATTGACGGGAACACATGTTGAGCTGTCAGCTTATGGGCCAATTTTACACCCTTGTATGTAGGACTTCTTAAAAACAGATTTTGTATGTGAGACCATTTTGCAGTGCGTATCTTGCCATCCATTACATATTTTAAATCCTTATTTAATAAATTATTCCGTACACCCTTCATAAGGTGAGGTGGATCATAGATCGGCACAATTTTGTGACTGTCCACTTCAAAAAAGCCACCTTTATAATTTTGATTTTTTCGAAGATAGTTTCCTTTTGTTTCTTCCATCAGCTGATTAACCGCGGCAAGGTTTGTGGCTCCCTGGTCACATATTGTTGCTACTACTTTAAGACCTGCGCTTTGCACTCTTTGAATAATTTGTTTTAGTTGAAATTTCAAATCTGCAGTCTTAGTAGTGCCTGAGCAAAAACTATAAGCTATCGGCTGCTTATATTTTTTCACAATGCCTCTTATCATAAAAACAAGCACATGATCTGAGAATATGAGGTCTCTTTTGCTGCCATTGTCGACAAAACCAGTTATGATGTCGTGAACCTTGTCGTAATTTAAGCTCGTAGCTATTGACATTTCGTCAAATAATATACAACAATATTTGTGTTTTTCTGGCATGTTGGCAACTTTCTTCTCTAAGTGTTCAAATATCTTTTCATTAATGCCAGGCAGCAAATCTACTTTTTGTAAAAGATTTTGTAGTGTTCTACGACTTGGTAGAACACAAAGCTGGCTTAAGAAGCGATATGCTTTAGGTGAGGGTTTATTTAAAGATAGTGCTAAAATCTTCTCATCCAGAGTAAAACGCCTGCCTCTAACATTTTTCCCACTTCCTTTTGTTTGCATCAAGAACAACGTTTTTGCTGTTGAAGAAAGCTTCTTGGTCACAATTTTGAAAGCATTTTGCTTGGAAAGTTTGCTTGCCAGCAAATATCTATCCCGGTAGGTCTGTTTGGCTTTCAGAGCATTACGAAGTTTTAAAGATAATTTATTAACTTCTTTGTCTTCATGTTTTCGTTGTAGGAAGGTTACTGAAATGAAAACACATAAAATTAAGTTTGTATTTAAATACAATACAAACTGTCGTTAAGTACTTTTGAGAGACCTATCACGACATTTGTAGGTAACCGCGTTACTGAGTCAGCCGGAGCATCGCTTTATGTAGCAATTTGGCAGTTGTAATTAGGTTTTATAACTTTTTTGTTTTTGTCTTATGAACTAATGTTTATTCTGGTCATACATTTTACGAAATAATATTAATGTAGTACTTATGGAGAAATTTACAGTTCATTCTAAGCGTTTTATGTACTTACTTAGTTTTATACAGGGTTTTTTTTTATAGATATTCTAAATTTATTTCAAAAAAAAAAAAAAAAAAAAATATCCTTGGACATTTCACACAACGCCATCTAGTCCCAAGCTAAGCAACCTAATGCTTGTGTTATGGTAACGAGATGGCTGATAAACTACTTATATACATTTTTTTTTGTAAATACATACATATTATAGATAGAAAAACACCCAGACTCGGAACAAATACTTGTAGGTCGTACAAATATTTGTTCCGTGCGGGAATCGAACCCGCGACATGCTGCGCAGCAGTCAATCGCTCAACCACTGCGCCAACCGTGTCGTCCAAAATTCTGAGGCTGCTTTGAACTAAACTAATATAGAGATTATGGTGCCGATTCTCTTGTATACCGAACTAAACTAACTAAACTATCACTAAAATTTCTTACTTTTGGCTATCAGAATCTTAAAGCTATTTTGCAAAAAAAAATCTAAATTTAAAAACAAGTTTGACACAACTAAAATCGAGCTTGACAATCGCAACTCCACGTTGTACTTGTTTGCCCTACCCCGAGAATGTTTTTTAGAGCCAGAGGCGCGCAGGGAGGGCAGTCTCAGCGTGTTTTTTTATATGAATTTTTCATTTTTTTAGGGTTCCATACCCAAAAGGTAAAACGAGGGCTTATTGGACGATTCGCACGAATTTAACTCGCACAAATCGTGCGAATCGACTCCTTTAAAACATATTATTTTTTCTGTAGTCGATTCGCACGAATTTCATTTATTGGCGTGCGAATCGACACCCTCACAAATATGTAGTAGGCTATTCGCACACATATTGTTTTTTATGAAATGCAGTTAAGATAAAGTACACTTGAGCACAGAAGTAGTAAGGTCAAATATGTTTTACTCGTAATAGATAGAAAATAAAAACACAATCTATAATCAACAATATCTGTATTAAAATTAAAACTAAGTACTAAACATCTTCTAAGCTCGTGGTTTGAGGATTAAAAATGAGCAAATATCGATCACAGAATAATAAATGTCACTAACAAACTACTACTCCACTAACCACGTAATAAAAAATGAAAGTACTAAAAATTTACTTTTTTTTTTTTACTTTACCCAAACATTTACTTTTTTAATAAGGTAGGTATATATATAATTAACAACTTTTTCTTATATTTATTATTGACGAACATTTGGTACAACAAAAACATGTCTTAATGTTTTTTAGAAGTGTACCTAAAATACACAGTTCTCATCATTATAACAATAAAACTTTTAATCATAAAACTAGAACTAGGGCTATAATCACAATTTGAATCACAGATTTTTCTTTAAAATAACGTATAAAAGTGACTAAACTTTTATATACAACTAACAAATCAACAATAATAAATCAAGTCACAACAATAATAAAATGCTTACTTCTAATTTATATATAACAGGTTAAAAAATAAACTTACGAGAATTATAAAAATAGATATTTGGCTTTAATCACAATCAAAATCACAGTCGTTACCTTTTAGGAATAAAATAATCATCAGTTATATACAATGTGGAGCAGGACGATTGACATTCCTCTAAACCACGTAAAGAAAGGCATGCTCTTGACCCGTATACAAAAAATCAATCAAATCCAATGACTACTTTAGCCACAGGAAATTATTTTTCATTTTCTTATTTTTCAACATGATGTAGATCGGAGTCCGTAATAATAGGTAAACATTGTAAGGTCAGGAACCTGTGCAAAAACCTACGATTCTATTCTCAACGTCTCAATACGCTTGAAAGACAGAGAAAGGTGTCATACGATCCCACTCTGACGCGCCCCGCACACTCCCACAAAATACTACAATTATAAAGAAAAAGTAATATTACTTACGCAAATAATGCATTAGTGGTGCATAGAAAATTGCGAGTGTGTGTGTGAGCGGAATTTTTTTCGGCAAAAAGTCCTTGACTCGGTAACTATGTCAGTCAGTGCATAGCGGCGCCCTTTGAGGAGAGCACACGCCTACTTTTTTTATCACAAGACGAGCCGCGCGCGCATTGTCGTGATTTTATGAAAAGTTTGTTGTTATTGTGATTAAAGACGATTTATGATATTTGGATTAGTGCATAGGTTACTGTGACTTATTGGTGTTAGTGTAATATTAGTTATTTAGGCATTTATTAGGTAGCTAGTTTTGTGATTTAGGTTAAGTTAGTAAGTTTTTTAGTTTAATTATGCCTCAAATAAGGTTTTAAGTGATTAATTATTCAATCAGTGATCTTTTATTAATTAACAACTCGCAACTTAGTGAGTTTATGCCGCTGATTTGTTGTTCTCCGATAAAAAGTACCTACGCCCAACATCGCCGCCGCTCGCTGCACCCCGCGCACTAGGTCAGTGACTTTTCGTAGTTAAAGCGTGTTTACTTTTTATGCAGTTGATTCTGCTATTTATTTTGTTTGAAAATTGCAATTTTTAAATTTTCCACTAACTACTAATCTTCGTGTTTTAAAATGTTTCGATGGACTAGTACAGTGCTAGTTTTAATTTAATGTCGTAGTTCCAGATCCACATTGTATATTTTTTTTTTTTTTTTTTTTTTATCTTTTTTTTTTTATTCATACACATAACATGCTCTGTTAGATTTTTGATTTTACATAGGGTGTTTTTTTTTTTTTTTTTTTTTAATAAATACACAGGCATTACAATTTATTTTCAAATTACTATGATTTTTTGACATTTATTACAATTTTAGTATTTTCACTGTTTGAAACTTAATTACTACACTTATTCAGTACACTTTGATTTACACACAAATTTATTACGCTTTGATTTACACACAAATTTATTACACCATGAGTTACACAAATATATTGTTTCAGAGGGGAAAACTGCATGGCAGTGCGAGCCGACCAGTCCCGGCCGACGGCTTCCGTTCACGGCCATGACGTACACATCCGCGCCACCCTGCTCAACCATATTTTAGGGAACTGAGTGACCGGACGCGCAGCGCCACCATCGGCGGGACATTCACGTGAGTATGACAGACTCGCTCTGCCATGGAGTTTTACATGTTACTTGTTTTTTCTTTAATTACAGGTTTACTAAAAACTAAGTGGAGGGTTGGGATTTCTTAGTTTGGGTTATTTAGGAGTATGGAATTGGTGTGGTTACGTGGAATGTTAGTTGGGGCGGGTTTTTACGACCAGGGACTTCGCTAGCCTGAGCAAGGCCTCCGTCACGACTACGTCTCGGTGCTGCATGGCCGTCTTCAAATTGTACTCGACGACCATTTTTGTCGGCGCACCCATCGCCCTCTTCGCAAAGCGGCCCGTGGCGTCGTCGGCGTCATCGGAGTAATAGACGCAACTGACTGTGTGTCGCGACACCGCCACTACCGCGTGGGAGATGCTGTCGTGGATTTGGAGTCTACTGGACTTGGTGTTGATGATTATTACACTGTCGTAGGTCAACCCCTGAGCCTCGTGTATGGTCAACGTGCGCGACCCTTCACCGGACCCATACCCCTGGCTTACGAGAGAAGCTTTCTCCTCCTGCGTATGAACCAGGAATAGGGTGTTTTTGGCGGTGCTCGGTATTTGCGCTCCCGTGTAACCTTTCACCTTCAGGGAGTGGACCTGCGACAGCGACGACTTGGAGGAGTATATACCGGAGTATATCTCGCTCAGTGCATAGGCCACATCCATCGGATTACGGTGCGTGCAAAGCAGCTCCTGGGTGATACCAGCCACCAGGTTTGGACGGGTATACCTTAACTCGAATAGGTTCTCTCTGTCCAAAAATGGAAGCTGGTTTACGTCTCCGATGAGGGCAACTTCGCTTGCTCCAGACAACTTTACTGCCATGACTATAGCCCCAAAGTGATTCATAAGAGCCTCGTCTACCGTGAGGCGGTAGCATTTCTCATGGCTCCTGAACCCATTGGCTAAGATTGAGGCCATAGTCCGCACCTTGGACTTCACTCGGTCTCCTAAGCGGCGCGCGAGCATCGCCCTCAAGTCTTTGACAGCTTCGGTTGTCGTGGTGACTACTACGTCCTTGTCCCCATCGAAGTGCTTTACCACCCAGGTTGTCTTGCCGCAACCCGGAACTCCGTTTACCCACCTGATATTGGGTACCGCCCAACTTTCCTGCGATGCCGTGGTATCTGAGGACCCCAAAATGGACTGTGCCATTTCGAGGATCTTATCGTCTGGCATGATCTTGGTACATTTGGCGGTAACCACAATCGGGTCGTCATTTGGCACGCTGAATTTTAATTTGCCTGAGCGCTCCGTCTCCTCCTTGTCCAGGGCCGCGAAACCACTCCTCGCACTGTAGGCTGCCATGTACAACCCCGTCATTTCCCCTGCGATGACTTGGGACGTGACATTGTCGTACACCGCTGCCTCTGCTTCCTCGAGTAGTACCCTTAGCAGACCTTCTGTGTTTCTCTGGAAGGTCTGCAGGATCTTCCTGCATGTCATGAGGTTGACCTCTCTGGTCGCTCTCACGATCGCAACGTACTCAAGGAATGCGCTCTTCACGTGGTCCGTGGTACCCGACGCAACTGCGAGGGTCGGCGGGCTGACTTGCCCTCTGTCGGCTCTTGTTGGTTTAGGCTTCTGCGGTGTAGGTTCCTTTCCCTTTCTTTTGAAGAACCTCTCCAATGCTGTCTCCTGTCTGTGTGATGGTGACGCACGGCTGGTGCTAGGGAGCAGTGCATTGAGGAAAGTGCCGAAGGCTTTCAGGCGACTCCTCGACTGGGCCCGGTCCTCCGGGCTAGTGGTTTTGCTCTGCTCCTTTGCAGCTTTTTCGGCGGCTGCCTTCTGCTGGGCCCTCTCGGATCCGCTTTGAGTGATCGAGCCTGACGTGGAGCTCGTCGCGCTGGCTGTTGGGTGTCTAGGGACTTTGAGGAAACTCAGAGTTTCCCCTCTGTCCTCATACACAACTACCTTGTGGTGCTCTGAGGCTTTTAGACAGCCGTAGCGGTCTGCGACGTCTCCTCTTTCCCCATCGATCATCATCGCGTCGATACTTATAGTACGGGCTGTGACTGCCATGTACTCTCCTACCTCCCTGATCTTTAGAAGCAATGAGCTTGCTTGGGCAAATGGAGTCTCCTCTCTCCACTCGAGTAGTGCGATCGTCTTTCCTTTGACTCGCACTAGACGGCATCGGTGAGTGGCTACTTCCACTTGCGGCAGAGCGGCGTACTTGCTGCCTTTCATGCTCGTTTTGCTTGTGCTTCCGTTGATCAGGGCGGCAAGGCCTGGTGAAATTGGTATGCGGGCTCCAGCTCGGCTCCAACCCACACAGAAGCTTATGCCCAACCTCTCTTCTTCCCTGTTCATGAAGAGGGCGACCCCTCGCAGTCTTACGCCGGGGACTCCGTCTCCTCCGCATGCCAGGAACTCCATGATGGGCATGGTGCTTGGGGCTGGTTGTAGGCGGTTGGCCTCTGTTATCGCTGCTGCTGCCACTGGTGCTGACCTTTGGATGTTAATCGTGTGTGTGGTTTGTGTTATGGTGGGTGGTGTGGGTGTTGTGGTTTGTGTTGTTGATGTTGATGTGTGTGCGGTGGTTGTTGACGTAGATGGTGGTCGGTTCCGACTACGCAAGGGTGCGTCCGTTTTGTTGGCCGCTGCTGCGACTATGGCGACCTTACTCCCCTTTCGGATTCGGATTTCCCTTTGGTATCATCAAATGTCTATTATAATTAACCCGTTGGTAAACATTTCATTGCTGTCGATTCTGGGTTTTTAGTGTATGTATTTTGAGCTAGAGGTTAGGTTAGGTTAGGTTAGGTTAGGTTAATCTTCCCTGAAGAATGGGAAGAGATTCTTATTCTTCGGGGAATGTTACTGTTCGTGGCTAATTTCTGACTTGGGAGGGGTTATTCACTCCTCGAAATCTTCGGGGAGTGATAACGTTTTAAATATCCTTGGACATTTCACACAACGCCATCTAGTCCCAAGCTAAGCAACCTAATGCTTGTGTTATGGTAACGAGATGGCTGATAAACTACTTATATACATTTTTTTTTGTAAATACATACATATTATAGATAGAAAAACACCCAGACTCGGAACAAATACTTGTAGGTCGTACAAATATTTGTTCCGTGCGGGAATCGAACCCGCGACATGCTGCGCAGCAGTCAATCGCTTAACCACTGCGCCAACCGTGTCGTCGCACGTTTATTTATCTATTTATTTTTTTATTATCATTGTATATATTTGGCGTTCTTCTTCTTCTGGTACTCGTCTGCCCGCCAGACTTGACTATGAAGGGGACAGAATCGTCACAAATTGTATATATTTATTAGTCCAACCTGGACCAAGGGAGTGTTGTTCCGCGTGACCCTCTGCTTTATCAGAGGGCACAGCGGAGGAGCAAGGACGGGCTCGGTGTGCACTCACCCTGCTGCCGAGCAGACAGAGAGGGACTGCGTCCTTCACTGTCACCGTCGATCTCGTAATCCTATCATCGAAGTGTCGTGGTCACGTCTCGCGGCTTCGATTGGGACCGAGGGACTTGGCTTAACCGCCTGGATCAAGAGGTAGAAAACCTCCATAAAAAGTTACCCCGAATCTCAAGCGGCGGCGCACCGTGAGGGGATGTATGGCTGACGGGTGTTCCCTTGGAACAATCAGTCGTTAGTGCGACCCCCGCCAGAGTACCAGCCGACACTCTGGCGGGATATAAATCTCGTAGGCTTATCTGGGCTACAGGGGGTACGCCCAGATGGACTTTGTAAATCCCCCATACTCGTGGGAACAATATGGACCAATTTAAAAAAAGTATTGCGGAAAAGGCGGACGCAGTGACAGACTCTGGCACTGAGTCACAAAGGACCGGAGCAGTAGCTCCAACAGAACCATGCGTGGTTTTGGAGAGGGTGCCTATGTTGGTGGAGTGCGACAACAATTCGCACGAGGCCGCGTTAGGCGCGCCGTCAAGCGACGGCGCTAGGACTGAGGTGGACTCCCAGCGGGGTTCTCTTGATGCTGAGTTGCCGGTTTCTGAAACGAAACAGGGAGCGGTGGCTTCACCAGTAGTAGTACTGGAGAGGTTGGAGATGGAGGGTCCCTCCAAGTTTTGGGGGAAGCGCCCACGTGATTGTGAGTCGGACGCGGGGTTGGCGGGTTTTTCCTCTAGCGAGGAGAACCTGCTGGCTGCCAAGGTGTCGACCACTAAAAGAGGCAGAGGCCGCGGCACACTTTCCCGGACAAGTTCCCCGGTGGCGTCAAGCCGTTATCTGAAGACACCCGACCCGGCGGCAGTCAGCGACTCGGACTCGGCAATGCAGGTCGCATTACTGAACTCCAAGGCGGACCTGCATGCCACGAGAAGGGAGGGCCGGAAAGCTGCAGCGACTGACGAGGTGGCTGAAATGGCCCGTCAGGCTAGGGAGAGGCGACTGCAGATCGGAGCTGCGCCTGCAGTTCTAACGGCGGAGGCTCTCAGCCGACAGGTGCTGGACGGCGTGGACGTTGTCATGAAGGTGGCCACAAAATCGGGCAACCTGAAGGGCACGTTCACGCGGGCTCTGAAAGAGGCAGCGGACGGAATCAAGGAGGCGATGGAAGTGCTCCTTGATCGGACAACCACGGAAGAAACGGTAAGACTCCGAGAGGAAAATCACCGTCTCCACACGAGGATGGAGGTGCTTCAGCGTGAGGTCGACGCCCTAAGGGCGGATTTCAGCCGGCAGCGGGGCGCAACGAATACAGAAAGTCGTGCTCCGCCTCAGGACGGGTCTTTGGGGGAAGACCAGTTTAGCCGGCTGTTGAACATAATGAACGCCCGCCTGGACAGTCTCGAGCCAAGGCTAAACCCCCCAATCAATCTCCGTCCGCCGTTGGCGGCAGATAGCCGGAGAAAGGAGGCGGAGACCACTCCAAAAACATACGCTAGGGCTACCAAAGATCCGCCTGAGCCGAAAGAGGCCTCGCAGCCGGCCAAAAAGCCCGCGCAGCAGACCAAAAAGCCCTCGCAGCCGGCCAAGAAGCCTTCCGAGCCTGTAGAGGGGGCAATAGGCCAGACGACCGTCCTCCATCAGAAGGCACCTGGCGGAAGGTCGAAGGTCGAAAAAAGAAGCGTAAGAGGCGCCGCAAGGCCAAGACCGAGGCGGGCCCCAAGGCACCAAAGATCCGCGTCCCTCGCTCCGAGGCGGTGGTGGTGACGCTCCGAGGCGGTGGTGGTGACGCTCCAGCCCGAAGCGAGCGAAAGGGGCGTCACCTACCAAAAGATACTGGCTGAGGCAAGAAGTAAGCTGGTATTCGCCGACTTTGGCACCCCGGATGGCTTCCGTTTCAGAACGGCTGCCACGGGGGCCAAGATGTTTGAGGTGGCGGGGACCAGCAGTGCAGAGAGGGCGGACGCTCTGGCTGCCAAGCTTAAGGAGGTCCTGAACCCCGAGGAGGCCCGTGTATCCAGGCCCATCAAGACGGCTGAAGTTCGCGTGGATGGGCTGGACGACTCTGTGGCCCCGGAGGAGGTGGTGGCAGCCATAGCTAAGGACGGCGGATGTCCGTCAGAACACGTGCGGGCTGGTGACATCCGTGTCAACGCCGGCGGGCGAGGCACTGTCTGGGTGCGGTGTCCGGTGGCTGCGGCGAAGAAGGTCGCCAATGCGGGACGCCTTCTGGTAGGGTGGGTCGCAGCGAGGGTTACCCTTCTGCCGCCCAGGGTCATGCAGTGCTACCGGTGCCTGGAGAAAGGACATGTTCGGGCACGGTGCACCTGTGAAACAGACCGCAGTGGACTGTGTTATCGCTGCGGTCAGCCTGGCCACAAGGCGTCCCAGTGCTCCGCGGAGCCAAACTGCAGTCTTTGTGCAGCTGCAGGGAAGTCCGCAGGGCATAGAATAGGCGGCAACGCTTGCAGCGCGCCCAAAAAACGCAGCAAGCGTTGGAGTAAGAATGCAGGGGCCGCGAACCCTAGCGAGCCATCAGCCGACTACCAGCCAGTGGCAGGACGGAACGCCGAAGAAATGGAATCGTGATGGCCCCTATCCGTTTCCTCCAGGCTAACATCAACCACTGCACCAGAGCTCAGGATCTCTTAATCTCAAGCATGGCGCAGTGGTTGATAAATGTGGCGGTGGTTACTGAACCATATTTCGTCCCCACCCGGGAAAACTGGGCAGGGGATCTGGACGGCCTGGTGGCCATCATCGGCGCGACTCTTGTCGATGTATCCCGTGGTCACGGTTGGGTTGCGGCCCTTGTGAACGGGATCGTCACGATCGGGGCATACTTTTCGCCCAATAGGAGTCTCGCTGACTTCGAGAGTTTCCTCGTCGAGTTGGGAGCCGTCGTCGGTCGATCCCACCCTCGTCCCATTTTGCTCCTCGGTGATCTGAACGCCAAATCGTCGGCGTGGGGATCCCCAGTCACGGACCCGAGAGGCGAAGCGCTAGAGGAAAGGGCAATAACGACGGGCCTGGCCGTCTTAAATCGGGGTTCGGCCTACACGTGTGTGCGGCAGCGGGGCGGGTCGATAGTGGACGTCTCGTTTGCTAGTCCTGCTGCCCTGCACCGCGTTAGTGATTGGCACGTGGAAGCGGAGGTGGAAACGCTATCGGACCACCGGTATATACGTTTTGACGTTTCAACCCAGACCGCTGGAGGGCGTAGCCAATCGGCCCCCCGAAGAGCCGGCCCGCTTTGGGCGCTGAAACGCCTCGACAGGGAAGCTCTCGAAGAAGCCACTACCGTCCAAGCCTGGATCCGGGAGTCGACAACCGTCGGTCCCGTTGACGTCGAACGGGAGGCGCAGTGGTTTAGCGATGCGATGACACAAATCTGCGACGCGTCCATGCCACGCGTCTCCTCTCGGTCCGCACGACGCCGCGTGTACTGGTGGTCTGTTGAGATCGAGCGGCTGCGTGTCGAATGCGCTGACGTCAGACGTCAGTACACGCGATGTCGGAGAAGACGTCTGCGGGATCCTGACGAAGAAGCCGCGCTGTATGAGGTGTACCGCGCGGCTAAGGAGGCTCTGTGGCTGGCCATCGGCGAGTCGAAGAACCGCTCCAGAGAGGAGCTGCTGGCGACCCTAGACGGGGATCCGTGGGGGCGCCCTTACCGCACGGTCCGTGGGAAACTTCGGCCATGGGCCCCCCCGCTAACGGAAGGTCTCGAGCCCCAGTTCCTGGAGCAAGTTGTAGCAGCCCTCTTTCCCGGGAGAGCCGAGTACGAGCCACCGCCGATGGCTCTGCACACAGCCCCAGAAGACGAAAGGGAAACCGTCCCAGAGGTGACACAGGCGGAGATGAGCGCGGCCGTTTTGCGGCTCCGGGCAAAAAACACTGCTCCGGGGCCCGATGGAGTGCCTGGTCGCGCTCTAGTCCTCGCCCTTAAGGAGCTGGAGCCCCCACTGAGGGGACTCTTTTCGGCATGCCTTGAGCAGGGTCAGTTCCCTACCAGATGGAAGGATGGTCGGCTGGTCCTGCTCAAGAAGGCAGGGCGCCCAGCGGACTCGTCGTCTGCTTATCGGCCCATAGTGCTGCTGGACGAAGCGGGCAAGATGCTCGAGCGAGTTATCGCCGATCGCCTCGACAGCCACTTGTGCACAGAAGGGCCGAACCTGGCCGACAGCCAGTTTGGCTTCCGGCGTGGGCGCTCGACCATCGATGCCATAATGCGAGTGAGAGTCCTGGCGGAGGAAGCGGTGTCCCAGGGTGGAGTGTTGCTTGCGGTGTCTTTGGATATCTCCAACGCATTCAACACTCTGCCCTGGAGTTGCATTAGGGAGGCCCTGCGCTACCATCGGGTGCCTAACTACCTCCGCAACATGGTGGGGGCTTATCTCGCGGGAAGGTGTGTCACCTACATGGGACGCGACGGCATAGGCCGTCGTGAGATGTCGAGCGGTGTTCCGCAGGGGTCGGTTCTGGGCCCTCCCCTGTGGAACATCGGATACGACTGGGTTTTGCGGTGCGAGCTCCCGCCGGGCGTGAACCTGACGTGTTATGCGGACGACACGCTGGTCACGGCTCGGGGGAGCTCGTACAGGGAGGCAGCGTTGCTGGCCACGGCTGCGGTCTCACAAGTGGTGAGCCGCATACGGCGCCTGGGCCTGGAGGTGGCCCTCAACAAGTCGGAGGCCATTGCTTTTCATGGGCCCCGACGGGCGCCGCCGCTAGGATCACACATCATGGTTGGGGGGACCCGAATCGCTGTCGAGTCAACCATGAAGTACCTTGGATTGGTGCTCGACAGCCGATGGGATTTCGGCCCCCACTTTCAGCGGCTGGTGCCCAAATTGATGGGCGCGGCGGGCGCGCTGTCAACGCTGCTTCCCAATCTGGGGGGCCCGAGCACCGCCTGTAGAAGGTTGTACGTAGGGATCGTGCGATCGATGGCCCTTTACGGGGCCCCGATATGGGCGACGGACCTGACGGCCCACACCATCGCAGTTCTGCGCAGACCGCAAAGGGTGATGGCCGTCAGGGCAGTAAGGGGATATCGCACGATCTCCTACGAGGCGGCTTGTGTGCTGGCCGGATCCCCACCGTGGGACCTGGAGGCGAAGACCCTCGCCACACTTTACTAGTGGCGCGAGGATGCCAAGGATCGGGGCGAAAGGCTGGTGGAGCGTCAGATTACGCAGTACCGGTCTCAGCTCCGACAGATCATGGTGGCGGAATGGCGGGGGAGGCTTGAGAACCCTACCGCCGGCCTCGCCACAGTCGAGGCGATCCGGCCAGCACTCGAGGACTGGCTCGGGAGGAAGCACGGCTCTCTGACGTTTCGGGCGACACAGGTACTCTCGGGGCACGGCTGCTTCGGGAAGTACCTGTGCCGCTTATGCAAGGAGCCGGACGCCCGGTGCCACCACTGCGTCCAATGTTTAGAGGACACGGCGCGACATACGTTGGCAGAGTGTGCCGCGTGGGATGAGCCGCGCCGTGCCCTCGTTGCAGAGGTAGGAGGAGACCTGTCGCTGCCAGCCGTTGTTCGCTCGATGGTCGGTAGCGCAGAGTCGTGGGATGCAGTGGTGTCCTTCTGCGAATCAGTCATGTCGCAGAAGGAAGCTGCGGAGAGAGAAAGGGAGCTGACGATCTCCCGCCCATCCCGCAGCAGACGCACCGGGCGTCGGCAGAGGGCGGACAATGCCCTCTTCCAGCCCCCATAAACAGGTCCAGGGGTGACGGATCCGGGGACATCCGTCGCCCCCCCAACAGAGTGGACCCGAGACGGTGGCGCGTAGTGTTCCACGCGCGCCTCTTAAGACGTAACGGGGGAGTTATACACCTGACTCCCCCCCCGGGACGAGACCCGCAGGTCAAGCGGGCCGGCACTAGTCTGGGGTAGCGGAAGTCACATTCGTTCCCGCCCCCCAGACGCAAGTGTGCGAAGGAACACCGGTGTGGTTTTAGTCAGTACGAGTCTGACAGACCCCTTCGCTCTCCCCAGGGCGGAGGACATCCATGAGGATTTCCACATCGAGAACAAAAAAAAAAAAAAAAAAAAGGTTAGGTTAGGTTAGGTTTTTTTTTTTTTTTTTTTTTTTTTGGCAGGGGTGGGAAATCCCCACGGACACCTCGACTACCTCACAGGCTGTGAGATAGTCGAGGTAGTGCCGGACTCGAACCGGCTAAAACCACACTCCTGCCCCAGCCAGTGTGCCTCTAACGTTGTTAGAGCTCTTAACGACTGTCATGTTTGGCTTAGCTGCGTTTTTTTAGGTGGCCGGAGAGACCACAATGTTGTGCATTTTCTTAACTTTTTATTTTTATTTTATTTTAACTATTTTAGAGAAAACCGCTACTATAGCTATGTTTGTTAATGTTTCTTTTATCAATTTACAATATTCTATTCAAGTGACTACATAAAAATGCTGTTTCTATACTATTTGTGATTGTGTGTTAAAAATGATAACCTTGACTATTTCTTTTTACTATTTATCTTATTCAGTTATTATTCTTATTATATAAATATATACATATATATTTTTATGTATAATACCTAAGCTATATACTCAATATATACTTACATATTAACATCAAATTGCTTCTAATAAATATTCTGTTCTGTGTACTATTTTTAAACTGGTTTTTATATTTTTACTTATATCATTTTTATTAATCACACTTTTGCCGTCTTTCGGAGTTTGTTTGACATAACGTGACGATTCTGTCAGGGCTGTCCCCTGAATCTCCTTAACCAGAGCCTGTTTCTCACGAAACCAACTCCAGTTACCTTTTCTTATTTGGCCAACCCTAGCAGTTCCTAGAATTCGTCGTGTTTTTAGTTCTGCCAAACTAGTCCTCAGTCTGTACTTGGAAGTGGGCGCTTGGACCACTTTAGCAGTACGCTATGGATGCCCTAGCGAAAGCGTCCCACTTCCTTCGTACCGGGCATTCGTTACTAAATGCGCTGTGCTCGGCAGCTCCTAGTTTATCTCTGGTGCAGTTCACGCAGGCCGCTGCTTTGCCGACCTGTCTATCCGGGCAGTCCGCCCTGACGTGCGGTCCACCGCAATGGGTACACAGGTCGGCCGGCTCCGTGCATAGCCGTTTGCCGTGCCCGTATGCCAAGCAGCGGGTGCACTGCACCAGAGGGGTCTGGTCCTCGACACGAACTCGTTGGAGGTCGATGCGGAGCTTCCCTTCAGCAATCGCCCTCCTCCAGACCGTAGGGGACACACCAAGCACAACGTGATTCGCGTGCGGGTTGCGCGTTTTGCGTCGATATTTAATAACTATTTTATGCTCCTCGGCGTCGAGGCCGTGAAATATCTCCCGGTTCTGATTCTTAAGGGCTTTCAGCACGTCCTCGTCACTGTGCATCAGCAACACGTCCCTAAGAATCAGAAGCGGGTTCCGATTTTTCACGTCCTCGACGACGAGGCTCTCTCCGGCCGCCTTCAATCGTGCCTTAAGTTTATCCCTCTCCTCTATCGTTGCGCACCCCATAATAACCCTCTGGTCTTTAGCCTTCCTGACCCTCTCAACACGCACCCAACCCTCCTTTGCGTCCACCGCTTTCCTCACTCTTTCGAGTATCTCACTCCCCGTATACGCCTCCTGCTTAGAAGTGACAACTACGGAGTGCAACGTCGTTCGCTCCAGGACTTGTGCCCCAGTGTGGCATTTATTGACGGCCGCCACACTCGCGTAAGTCGTCTCCCCCACATTGTCCCTGCCAGCCAGACTTTCTCGGAGCTTTTCCACATGCTCAGTGTTCTGTTTTACAATTGAGATGTGCTCCTTGAGGGTGGTGATGAGCTCAGTCTGGCTAGCAAGAACCTCTACGGATACAGGTTGGGGAATTTGGTTGACAGTGGGTGCGGGTACCGGTACGGCTATGGGTGCGGAGGGGGCCTGGTCCAGCTCTGACTCCTTGACTAGCTCGTAAAGCCGGTTTATGGCTTCGAGCACCGCAGTCTTTATTTCGGCCTTGAGGTTGCGCGAGTTGCCCAGATTAAGCTTAGCCCTATTTAGGCAAGCTCGCGCCTCCGCAGTGCGACTGCGGTGCTCGCCCTCCGGCTTCTTGAGCGGTCTTGAAGCATTGACAGGGGCTCGGCGCGTCGACGGGGTAGCAAGGCTCTCCTTTGACGCGAGGGGTGTTTCGTCTCCGAAATCAATTTGCCTCCTCGCGTCAAGAGTGTTGGGCCCCGTTTTCTCTGCCGATCGCGGCGAGCCACTGGAGCACTGGGACCTCACGGTGCTGGATGGTGTGCGGAACATATTTATTTTATTTTATTTTTTGAGCTGATATAATTAAAGGGAACCCTGTAAAGAGGGGATCAATTCAAAGATTATCCGCCCAAGAGAGGTGAAATAATATATACACTGGGTAAGTGTGTCCCTGTAAAGAGGAGAACACAGTATAAAATATATAATCAAATTAAGATTTATATGATAATAAAATTAATACAAGTATACGTTAAAATAACATCAAATACGTTTTAGTAAAATTTTAAAACGACTGTCCTATTAAATAGAGTGTCAAAAAAAATTTTTGTCAAAAATTAAAACATTGCGATTTTTCCCTCCTAAGCCCCAAAATTAACTCAAATATAAAATAAAATATTTTGCAGACCTCTCTCCGTTATCCTACTAAACACTATAGGGTGGAAGGGTGGGCAAAAATTTTTTCAGCTAGGCGCGCGTGCGATATGTCAAAAGACGCGGCTCCGCGCGGGCTAGCCGTTTTCAGAATAAAAGTTGCTGTCGCAAAAAGAAAAATTTAGAGTTTTCCCCAAAAAAACAGTTTTTCGGGGTAAAAAATTTGGAAAACAACCCCCAATCTGTGCCCAGGACCACGGAACGCGGCCAAAAGCGCAGGGATGGTGGGTGAGTATGCCTGAAACTATGTAATTTTAATAAAACTGTAAAAAACTGTAACTTAGCTTAGATATTAATTAATTTGTTATAAAAATTTTGGGTTAGGTTAGGTTAGGTTAGGTTAGGTTAGGTTAGGTTAGGTTGGGGGACCACCCCACAGTGCTTGCGTCCACGTCGCGTCCCCTGGAAACGACCCAGTTCTGACCACCGTAACGGAGTGGCAGACTGGGTTGGCCAAAGTGCACTGTGCTTTTGTAGCTTCTTATA
The DNA here is from genome assembly GCA_932274075.1 of Diarsia rubi. Taxonomy (NCBI): domain Eukaryota; kingdom Metazoa; phylum Arthropoda; class Insecta; order Lepidoptera; family Noctuidae; genus Diarsia; species Diarsia rubi. Next base: position 19,474,327 of record OW026413.1, read on the forward strand.
TCCTTGCCTTGTTGAGCTACGAACCTGCGGAATCATGTCGATACCTACGCGGGACGCCTGCGGGCGGTTTTTGAAACAAGGCCCTTCTCAGGGCCAACCCAAAGGCCCTTCTCAGGGCCAAACAAAAGGTCCTTCTCAGGGCCAACCCAAAGGCCCTTCTCAGGGCCAACCCAAAGGCCCTTCTCAGGGCCAACCCAAAGGCTCTTCTCAGGGCCAACCCAAAGGCCCTTCTCAGGGCCACTCTGACGCTCCGGCGTCAGAGACTAGTCGCGCGCCATCTGCGGCTAGTTTCTTTGGAGGGTTGGATGAGTCGTCTGACAACGACTCCCTTATAAGTATGTCGGATGCGGACGACCCTCGGTCGCGAAAGCGGGTCCGCAAGAGCGGTGGGTCCGAAGGCTCCTCGGCCTCGGGGTCGACGAGGTTGCCGAAGGCAAAAAAGCCGACGGTGGCCGCGGAGACCCATGTCGTTGGGCTTGCGGACGCCCAACGCCAGTTGGATCTGGCCCGGCGGTCGCAGCTCCAGCAAGAGCTAGAGGAGCGGGTTGCTGCGAAGGAGAAACGGGCGCACGTCGCCCGGGCCAAGTCTGGGTACGGTGCGTCCCGTGTCGTGTACGCGGACCATTCTCTGGCCGAGCTGGAGAGAATGGCGGAGGAGGACGAGGAGGAGATTGTGGAGGTCGCGACTAAGTCCTCCAACATCAAGGGGACCTTGCAGAAGGCCCTCAAATGCAGGGCCGCGAGCATGCGCGGTGTCGTCGCAGAACTGGTCCGGCGTAAGGCCACGGACGAGACGCGGCAACTGCAGGCGAGGATAGATCGCCTGCAGTCGGAGGTCAGTCAGCTTCATCAGAAGCTGGCTGAAGCCACGGCCCGGCCACAACAAGCCAACATGAGCCCTGCGGCAGAGGGCCCTACCTCCAACCTCATCCGCAAGGTCGTAATGGAGGAGAGGGCCTTCACAAGAGCCTGCTTAGCAGGCATTGAGGACCGGCTCTTGCCGGAGAAACGCCTCCGACCACCGCTTGAGGCGGATAAGAGGCAGAGCGAGCCGGGACCGTCCTCCTCAAATGCGGAAGATGCCCTTCTTCCATCGCAGACGCCGTCCAACGAGTGGACGGAAGTGGTCCGTAAGGGGAAGGGCAAGGGCAAGAAGTCGGCAACGGCTGACCCTGTCGTCCCCGCCAACACCACTCCCAGCCAAACCGGCAAGGGAAAGGGGAAGGGGAAAGGGAAAGGGAGTGGAAAGGGGCAGCTAGTCCCCCCAAAAACCGCAGCCGTCGTTGTGACACTCACCGCGGAGGCTGCGGAGCGAGGGGAGACTTACATGTCAATTTTGATGCGGGCGCGTGCCGGTGCCGATCCTGCCCAACTGGGGATCGGCAGTGTGTCTTGCCGGCGGACCCAAGCCGGGGCTCGAATATTCGAGTTCCCGGGGGCAGAGGGGAGTGCCCATGCGGACCTCTTTGCAGCCAAGCTGCAGGAGGTCATCGCAGATTCGGCCAAGGTGGCCCGACCGGTCAAGTCGGCGGCCATAGAGGTGACGGACCTTGATGACTCCGTCACCAAAGAGGACGTGGTGGCGGCGGTCGCAGCGATAGGGGACTGTGGTGTCGCAGCGATCCAAAGCCGGGACATAAGGCCCGGCCGCGGCGGCATGGGCACCATTCGCCTCGAGTGCCCAATCGCAGCTGCCAAAGCCGTCCTTGCCAAGGGACGGCTCACAGTCGGATTCAGCTCGGGTGCAGTCCGGGCACTCGAGGACCAGCCTCTGCGGTGCTTCCGGTGCTTCGGCATCGGACACACCCGGCCCCTGTGTCCGTCCACTGTAGACAGGACGGACACATGCTTTCGCTGCGGCAAGGAGGGCCACAAAGCCGCCTCCTGCGAGGCCGCCACGCCGCACTGCGCGGTGTGTGCCGCCAGTGGCTGCCCGGCGAAGCACGTCACGAAGGGGAGGAACTGCAATCCTCCCCCTAAGCGGGGCAAAGCGCAGGCGCCGATCGGGCCTGCTGCTGCCGGTAGCACTGTCATTCCTGTGGCAGCTGCGATGTCCGACTGATGGATAGGGTCGAACATCGCATCCTTCAGGCTAACACCAACCACTGCAGAGCAGCCCAGGATCTGCTAACGCAGACCATGGCTGAGTGGTTGGTGGACTTGGCGGTGGTCGCCGAGCCTTACTCGGTCCCTGGCCGTTGGCTGGGCGACCGGGACGGCTTGGTGGCTTTGGTGTCGCGGTCTTCCACAGACTCCCCTCCCCTCTCGCTCTTAGAGAGGGGACCGGGATACGTGGCCGCCGCGTGGGGGAGATATGTCCCGCGCGCCACTCCGCAGACGAAGAGGGGGTCGGAGAGGGCGCCATCCTCTCCCTCCTCATGGTGGCGATGGGCGGGCGCTAGGCGCGGGGGCGCCAGCGCCCGCAGTGCACCCATCACCACTTTGGTTGGTCATTCCCGGGCCCATCCCCCTCCCCACGGGAAGGACGTGATGGGTCCGCTCTGAAGGGTAATCGTCGGCGGAGGACCGGACGTTAAGGCTGTGCCATTCTCCCAGTCCCTCGCCACTCAGACGAAGCGGGAGTGCCGCTGGGTCGTTTTAGTGGGTATACCGGGTCAGACCGGGGAGTCCCACATAGCCCCCCATCCCCCGATGGGAGGGTATGCGTAATGCATTTTTTCCCAGCGACAAAAAAAAAAAAAAAAAAAAAAAAAAAAAAAAAGGTTAGGTTAGGTTGGGAGGGAGGAGACCCCAGCGTGCCACGACTGCGGCGCGGCGGAGGACACGGCGCAGCACACCCTCGAGGCATGTCCGGCTTGGTCGGAGCTGCGCCGCGGTCTGACCGCGGTGGTTGGACAGGACCTCTCGCTTCCCGGCGTAGTCAACGCCATGCTGGGGAGCGAGGAGGCCTGGGCAGCGGTTGCCTCCTTCTGCGAGGATGTAATCTCGCAAAAGGAGGAGGCGGAGCGCGCGCGGGAGGACGACCCTCTAGCTGCGCCACTCCGCAGACGAAGAAGGGGTCGGAGAAGGCGCCAACCTCTCCCTCCTCATGGTGGCGATGGGCGGGTAGTCGGCGCGGGGGCGCCTGCGCCCGCATTGCACCCATCACCACTTTCGTCGGTCACTCCCGGACCCGTCCCCCTCCCCACGGGGAGGGTGTGAGGGGTCCGCCCTGAGGGGAAATTGTCGGCGGAGGACTGGACGTCAAGGCTGTGCCAACCTCCCAGTCCCTCGCCACTCAGACGAAGCGGGAGTGCCGCTGGGTCGTTTTAGTGGGTATACCGGGTCAGACCGGGGAGTCCCACATAGCCCCCCATCCCCCGATGGGAGGGTATGCGTAATGCATTTTTTCCCAGCGACAAAAAAAAAAAAAAAAAAAAAAAGGTTAGGTTAGGTTACCGCCCTCTCTCGGACTTTGAGGATTTCCTCGAGATCCTCACCGCAGTCGTAGGGAGGGCGGCGCCGCGCCAGGTCGTGGTGTTGGGTGACCTGAACGCCAAGTCGGTGGCCTGGGGCAACCCGGCTGCCGGTTGCAACGTCCGGGGACGCGCTGTCGAGTTCTGGGCGGCCTCATGCGGTGTGTCCCTCCTCAACAGGGGGGCGGTACACACGTGTGTGCGGCAACAAGGTGGGTCGGTGGTGGACGTCTCGTTTGCCACCCCCGCGCTAGCCGCCCGCGTCGTCAACTGGCGGGTAGAGATGGTGGAGACCTTGTCGGACCACCGATATGTGCGGTTCGACATCTCCACCCGGGAGGGGGGGATGGCCCGCGCTGGGCAATCTCCCTTCCCGCGGTGGGCACTCACTCGCCTGGACCGGGAGGCAGCTAAAGAGGCGGCCTTTCTCCAAGACTGGCTGTCGCCCCCTGTCGAGGTCCTGGACGTGGACGCCGCAGCGGTCCGACTCGGGAAGTCCCTGACAGAGGTGTGCAACTCCAGCATGCCTCGGTCTCGCCCGTCGTGCCGTCTATTGGTGGACAGAAGAGCTGGCGGAGCTCCGGGCCGTCTGCGTGGCGGCCAGAAGGGCCTACACGCGAAGCCGACAGGGCTAATCAGCCTCCAGTGGCTTCTCAGGCGACTCCTCGGGTGCCTGAAACGCAGAGCGGAGCTGCTCCAAGTGGGCCCCTTCCTGGGGCTACCTCCCAAGCCCCCGATGCTGCTGGTGAAGGTTGGCAGACCGTCAAGAAAAAGAGGAACAGGAAGAAGAAGAACAAAGACTCTTCTTCTACCTTGCCACAAAAAACAGTGGTGGTCCCCAACGCCCCGGGAGGCAGGTCTAACAAGCCCAAGACAGGCAAGACCAAAAAGCGAGGGCTTCGTGCACCCAAATCTGCTGCGGTAGTGCTCACCCTGCAGCCTGAAGCAATGGAAAGGGGTGTCACGTATGCGGCCGTTCTCACTAAGGCCAGGCAGGTTGTGAACTTGGAGGAACTTGGCCTAAATGATGTCAGGTTCCGACAATCCTTAACAGGGGCCCGCATGCTGGAGTTCCCAGGGGCTGAAGGCACTGCTGGGGCAGACCGCGTTGCAGAAAAGCTGCGAGCGGTTTTCTCGGAGGAAGTCAGGGTCTCCAGGCCTACGAAGTGCGCTGAACTGCGTATCTCGGGCCTTGACGACTCTGTGACTGGGCAAGACGTGCAGGACGCAATTGCGCGTAAGACTGGCTGCCCTTCGGACGCGGTTCGAGTCGGTCCGATTCGCCTCAGCCCGAGAGGTGCTAACTCCGTCTGGGTCCAGTGCCCCATCGCAGTGGCCAAGAACCTGAATGAAGCCGGCCGGCTCCTGGTCAGTTTCAGCTCTGCCAGAGTCTCGGTTCTGGACGCTCGGCCCTTGAGGTGCTACAGGTGCTGGGGGCTAGGTCACGTCCGCCGGAAGTGCGACTCTGACTCTGACTTGAGCAGTCATTGTTTCCGCTGCAGTGAGCCGGGACATGTGGCATCCACGTGCAGTGCCAGCCCACACTGCTTGCTGTGCGCAGCAGCGGGACGACCAGCCAGCCACGCCGTTGGCAAAAATGACTGCAGGCCGCCAAGCCGTTCTAACAGGGATGGGTTGACATCACTGCCCGCAACCGCTTCCGGCACGGTGCGATTGGAGGAGACGTCACAGAGGGAGACAATGATAACGGACTAATTATGGACCCGGTTCGTACTCATTCTCTCCTCCAGGCGAACCTAAACCACTGTGCCGGTGCGCAGGACCTCTTTCTGCAAACCATGGCAGAGCGGTCGGTAAGTGCGGCCGTGGTGGCGGAGCCGTATTTCGTCCCGGACCGCCCAGACTGGGTAGGTGACATAGACGGCTCCGTCGCTATTATCAGCTCTTCGGCGCCACTTTCCATCAGAGAGAGGTGCCGAGGATTTGTTGCGGCCGCCTGGGGGGACATTATTCTATTCGGAGTTTATTTCTCCCCAAACAGGACCCTCGCGGAGTTTGAGGATTTCTTGGACCGCCTGGGGACCTCGGTTCGGCGAATGATGCCGTCACACGCCATCGTGTTGGGGGATTTCAACGCCAAATCCACCACGTGGGGGTCCCTCAGGACGGACGTTAGGGGGGAAGCGGTCGAGGAATGGGCAACAGCTGCGGGCCTCTGTCTTTTAAACAGAGGCTCCGTTTACACGTGCATCCGGCAGCATGGGGGGTCAATAGTGGACCTCTCGTTTGCCACCCCTGCTGTCTCCGTACGTGTTCAGGGTTGGCGAGTCCTTGAGGGTGTGGAGACCCTATCAGACCACCTGTACATCTGTATGGATGTCTCCACCTCCTCGGGCCGAACAGTGTCTCCGCGACCTCATTCTCAGCGGTTCCCGCGGTGGGCGTTGAAGCGACTTGACGGGGACCTCCTGCAGGAAGCAGCCATTGTCCAGGCTTGGATAGCTTCGCCGCCTGCAACAGAAGGAGTCGATGTCGAGGCTTGCTGCTTTCGCGACGCCATGACGGCTGTGTGCGATGCAGCCATGCCTCGCTCCCGTAGACAACCTCCAAAACGGGCGGTCTACTGGTGGTCACGGGAGATAGCGGACCTCCGCGCTGCCTGTATAACTGCCCGGAGGTCCTACTCGCGGGTCCGCAGGTTGCGCCGCCGCGACGAACAGCTGGAGATCCTTCAGTCCCAACTATATGAGTCATATCGCAATGCCCGGGGGGCTCTGCAGTTGGCCATCCGTCAGGGAAAGGAGCGGTCGAGAGCTGAGGCACTGGAGGATTTGAACCGCGATCCATGGGGGCGTCCGTACCGTGCGGCGCGGAAGAAACTCCGCACCCAAGGCCCCCCACTGACGGAAACCCTCCAGCCTCAATTTCTCGTCAGGGTCGTGGATGCACTCTTCCCGGATCGGGCGGATCACCCTTCCCCAACCATGGCCGAGGCAGAGGCTGACCAAGATGCGGAGGTGGAGACTCCCCCGATATCCGATGCAGAAATGGGTGCGGTAACCCTGCGGGCGCGGTCCAAGAGGACGGCCCCTGGACCTGACGGGGTGCCTGCAAGGGTGCTGGCCCTGTCATTGGAAGCGGCACTGGAAGACAGGCTTAGGGAGCTGTTCAACGACTGGGCCTTGCGGAGCGTACTCTCCCCCGGGCAGGGCGTCATTTGCTACGCTGATGACACCCTCGTCACAGCCCGGGGAGGTAGCTACGAGGAAGCGGCGCGCTCTGCCGTCGAGGCTGTGTCCCTCGTGGTGGGACGAATCGAGGCACTAGGTCTAAAGGTAGCCTTCGAGAAGACGGAGGCCCTGGTATTTCATGCACCCCGACGCCGACCTCCGGCTGGTGCACACCTCGATATCGGTGGTGCCACGATACCGGTGCGGGCATGCATGAAATACCTGGGCCTGGTTTTAGACCGGAGATGGAACTTCGGCGAGCACTTTGTTCAGCTTGCGCCGAAACTTATCGGCACGGCGTCTGCCCTCAGTTGGCTACTGCCAAACCTGGGTGGACCGAACGTGGTCTGCCGGCGGCTGTACACGGGGGTGGTTCGCTCGATGGCGCTCTATGGGGCCCCGGTGTGGGCGGAGTCCCTGTCTGCCCAGAACAAGGCACTACTGCGGAGACCGCAGAGAGTCATGGCAGTCAGGGTCATACGCGGATACCGCACCGTGTCCACGGAAGCGGCGTGCGCCCTCGCAGGCACACCCCCGTGGGATTTGGAGGCGCAAGTGCTCGCCGAAGTTTACCAGCGTGGCGCAGACCTGCAGGTGGCGAGAGGCAGACGCCCGCCACTTGAAGTGGTCACAAGGTGGCGCAGGGACGCCCAAGAAAACACCCTGCGGGAATGGCGGGTGAGGCTGGAGACGCCTAGTGCGGGTCACTTGACTGTGGGGGCTATCCAGCCGATCCTGGAGAAGTGGATACGGAGGCGACACGGGACGTTGACCTTCCGTCTAGTGCAGGTATTGTCAGGGCATGGCTGCTTTGGCAAATATCTGCACAAAGTGGCCAGACGAGAGGCGACTCCCGTGTGTCACCAGTGCGGCTGCAGTGAGGACACGGCGCTTCACACCCTCGAGCATTGCTCTGCTTGGGTGGTGCAGCGCCGTGCTCTCGTAGCAGCAATTGGAGCAGACCTCTCCTTGCCGGCCGTGGTCAAGGCCATGGTCGACAGTAGGGAGGCATGGGAGGCAGTGGCGTCCTTCTGCGAGGAGGTCATCTCGCAGAAGGAGGCGGCGGAGCGCGTCAGGGAGAATGACTCCCTCGCTGACGCAATTCGTCGCATGAGGACAGGGCGGCGGAGGAGGCGCCATGGCGACTTGATGCCGCCCTAGGAGGTGCCAGCGGGCGATAGATCGGGGAGTCTATCGTCGTCGCATAGCACGGCCCTCATGAGTGGTCACGATGTCAATCCGGACATCACCAAAGGAGTTTGGAGCCCGGAGGCGGGCTGCGCTGGATGGGTCGCGAATGTCATACGACATAGTTCTCATGGCCCATCCAACAAGGCGACAGTTGGATCACGGCGGTGTTTTTAGTGGGTGCAAGCCCCACATAACCACGCCGTCTCCCCGGACGGTGCGGTATGCGTTAGGCATTTTCCACCGCCCAAAAAAAAAAAAAAAAAAAAAGGTTAGGTTAGGTTGGGGGACCACCCCACAGTGCTTGCGTCCACGTCGCGTCCCCTGGAAACGACCCAGTTCTGACCACCGTAACGGAGTGGCAGACTGGGTTGGCCAAAGTGCACTGTGCTTTTGTAGCTTATTATATCCTTGCCTTGTTGAGCTACGAACCTGCGGAATCATGTCGAAACCTACGCGGGACGCCTGCGGGCGGTTTTTGAAACAAGGCCCTTCTCAGGGCCAACCCAAAGGCCCTTCTCAGGGCCAACCCAAAGGTCCTTCTCAGGGCCAACCTAAAGGCCCTTCTCAGGGCCAACCCAAAGGCTCTTCTCAGGGCCACCCAAAAGGCCCTTCTCAGGGCCACTCCAACGCTCCGGCGTCAGAGACTAGCCGCGCGCCGTCTGCAGCTAGTTTCTTTGGAGGGGTGGATGAGTCGTCTGACAACGACTCACTGATAAGTGAGGAGCTGGGGAACAAAAGCGGACTTGTCCACTGTACTCGAATTTTTTATTTTTATTTTTTTGCACTCTTTAAGCTCATATCTATCGAACCCCGGAGTATTGTGTATCAAAAGCGGTCCGATCTTAGAGAAAAAAATTGTTAAAAATGATGATTTCGTTCAAAAGCGGACTTGTCCTGTTAGAAATTTATTAAAATTCTAAGGGATTTTTTCTCCAATCAAAACCGGACAAAAACGTAAGGAGAATTGCCGTTAGTACGAAAAATGTCAAACAAAACCGGACAAGTCTAAAAAAATCATTGTTTTTTTGTTATGATATCCCTAAATCAGTTGTGGCAACACTGCTAAATTAAAAAAAAAGATAATCAGCTGTGTAATATAAATGACGGCTCACGTAAACGAAAAAAAAACAGGACGGCAAGCGCAAAACAACAGGGAATCGAAGTGAGTGTAAAATTATACCTACCGGTGCGTGTTTGTTATTATTCTAACCTATGATGAATTTAAAATTGCTATTATTTTGTTTTAGGTACGCAGATAAAGACCCCCTTGCTTTGAATTTCGTGTCTGCGTGTGAACATAACAAGGGAAAATTTAAGTGCCAGACTTTGACATTAAACGAAATTGTTTACAACCGCAAACTACTATATGAAAAAATTGGCAAAAAATTACAGGATATTTACTTGTCACGGCTCATATCACCATGCCCCATAGAAAGAGAAAGATCGAGAGAGGAATCTCGCAAACCGCAGAGGAATAAGTACTTTGTGACATACTTTCTCTTCCGTGATTCAAAAAGGTTAGTAAAAGCATGCAAATCTTTTTTTTTGGCTGCTCTTGGGCTCAGTAAGCACAGGGTAAACTTAATTGCGAGCAAATTATATGAAGGCAAAACGCCACTTGACGGCAGAGGAGGAGACAGGAAAAGTTTCAAAAGTATTGATAAAAAGGAATCTGTAAGAAAATTTCTCGGTGGTTTGCCAGCAAAGGAGTCACATTACAATCGAAATAAATCAAAAAGAGTGTACCTGTCATACGAGCTAAACGTAAAAAAGTTGTGGGAGTTGTACAATAATTCAGCGACTGATGATTTGAAAGTCTCACAAACGATGTTCCGAAATGTTTTTGAGAACGATTTTAATATTGGGTTTGCGTCACCATCTTCCGACATATGTAGTACCTGCGAACTGCTGAAAAATAGGCAGAAGACTGAAAATAATCCTGAAGAACTTCAATCATTGAAACTTCAACTCCGAGTTCATAAAGCTAGAGCCAAAGCGTTCTTTTCCCTTACCAAAGAAAAACCTGAAAATTCTATGACAATATGTTTTGATCTCCAACAAATTCAATCCCTTCCTAAAACGCCAATCCAGGAATGTTTTTATTTACGACAAGTTGGACTTTATTCTTTCTGCATTACTGATATGCCTACAAAGGAGCCACATTTCTTCATATGGACAGAAAACCAAGCTAAAAAAGGCGCCACCGAAATTGCGTCTGCCCTTTTAACATACCTGATGTTTACTGATTTTTCTGAAGTGGAAGTTTTACGCCTTTTTTCGGACGGGTGTGGAGGTCAAAATAAAAATGCACATGTCGTCCACACTTTGATTTTCTGGTTGAAAAACTACGCCCCTCAAAATGTCGCCAAAATCGTACTAACCTTTCCTGTACGCGGTCACAGCTTCTTGCCGGCGGATCGAGTGTTCGGGAGGGACGAAAAGGATTTGCGGAAGATGCCTTTCATTTTGGATCCAAAAAAATATCATGAGGTTTACGCAAAGCATGGCAAAGTTCATATTTTAGCTGAAAACTGGAACCTTTACAACGTCAAAAACCTTGAAGACTATTACAAGAAAGTGGAAAGTATTCGTGATGCAAAGAGAATAATAATAGAAAGAAAGTCAACCATCATCCAAACAGAAACTCCTAGTCAATCTCAACAATCAACACGAAGAAGTCAGGGCCGTAGTCGTGGCAGAGCACGTGGCCGAGGCACTGCAAACATACGAAGAGATCCTACTGCACGTTTAAATCACGTAAACTTTGGTGTGAAAGTCTTAAACACCTATTATGGAGATGAATCATCAGAAAATGCTGTATCATTGTTAAAAATGACAAAAAACCATCCGAGTTTACTACAAAGATTTTCAATGGTTAATGAACTAAAACCAAACAAGAAAAAAGATGTTGAAACACTCTTAAAGAAACAATTCGGAGATAATTGGATGGATAATCAAGAGCTTGATTGGTTTAAAAACAATATATTCCATACCTCACCAGTGGCAATTGCTGAAACAAGTCAAATAAATGACGAAGACGACGACCACAGTGACGATTGTGACTGTTGCGAACCAGATGTGGGAGAGTTCATATAATTTTTAAATAAAAAAATACAATAATAGAATCTAGTTTTCTTTCATAACCGGACATGTCCATAACTCTTTCAATCATAACCGGAGTTGTCCACCTTTTGTAATCAAAACCGGACTTGTCCATTACAAAAAAAATAAAAAAAAATTGAAAACGCATAGTTTTATGACCAACAAGCAGGCTATTAGTTATGTTGTATTAAATACTAATTATACTGAAATGCACAAAATTACAGCCCATATGCATATACCTATTTCAGTTTTTTTTGCTCTAGTGTAAAATTTGATTAATTGGACAAGTCCGCTTTTGTTCCCCAGCTCCTCAAGTATGTCCGATGCGGACGACTCTCGGTCGCGGAAGCGGATCCGCAAGAGCGGTGGGTCCGAGGGCTCCTCGGCCTCGGGGTCGACGAGGTTGCCGAAGGCTAAAAAGCCGACGGTGGCCGCGGAGACCCATGTCGTTGGGCTCGCGGACGCCCAACGCCAGTTGGATCTGGCCCGGCGGGTGCAGCTCCAGCAAGACCTAGAGGAGCGGGTTGCTGCCAAAGAGAAACGGGCGCACGTCGCCCGGGCTAAGTCTGGGTACGGTGCGTCCCGTGTCGTGTACGCGGACCATTCTCTGGCCGAGCTGGAGAGAATGGCGGAGGAGGACGAGGAGGAGATTGTGGAGGTCGCGTCTAAGTCCTCCAACATCAAGGGGACCTTGCAGAAGGCCCTCAAATGCAGGGCCGCGAGCATGCGCGGTGTCGTCGCGGAACTGGTCCGACGGAAGGCCACGGACGAAACGCGGCAACTGCAGGCGAGGATAGACCGCCTGCAGTCGGAGGTCAGCCAGCTCCATCAAAAGCTGTCAGAAGCCACGGCCCGGCCACAACTGGCCAACACGAGCCCTGCGGCAGAGGGCCCTACCTCCAACCTTGAGGATATCATACGCAAGGTTGTAATGGAGGAGAGGGCCTTCACAAGAGCCTGCTTAGCAGGCATTGAGGACCGGCTCTTGCCGGAGAAACGCCTCCGACCACAACTTGAGGCGGATAAGAGGCAGAGCGAGCCGGGGCCGTCTTCCTCAAATGCGGAAGATGCCCTTCCCTCACAGAACCCGTCCAACGAGTGGACGGAGGTGGTCCGTAAGGGGAAGGGCAAAGGCAAGAAGTCGGCAACGGCTGACCCTGTCGTCCCCGCCAACACCACTCCCAGCCAAACCGGCAAGGGCAAGGGGAAGGGGAAAGAGAAAGGGAGGGGAAAGGGGCAGCTAGTCCCCCCAAAAACCGCAGCCGTCGTTGTGACACTCACCGCGGAGGCTGCGGAGCGAGGGGAGACTTACATGTCTATTTTGGTGCGGGCGCGTGCCGGTGCCGATCCTGCCCAACTGGGGATCGGCAGTGTGTCTTGCCGGCGGACCCAAGCCAGGGCTCGAATATTCGAGTTCCCGGGGGCAGAGGGGAGTGCCCATGCGGACCTCTTTGCAGCCAAGCTGCAGGAGGTCATCGCAGATTCGGCCAAGGTGGCCCGACCGGTCAAGTCGGTGGCCATAGAGGTGACGGAACTTGATGACTCCGTCACCAAGGAGGACGTGGTGGCGGCGGTCGCAGCGATAGGGGGCTGCGGTGTTACGGCGATCCAAAGCCGGGACATAAGGCCTGGCCGCGGCGGCATGGGCACCATTCGCCTCCAGTGCCCAGTCGCCGCTGCCAAAGCCGTACTTGCCAAGGGACGGCTCACAGTTGGGTTCAGCTCGGGTGCAGTCAAGGCACTCGAGGACCAGCCTCTGCGGTGTTTCCGGTGCTTCGGCATCGGACACACCCGGCCCCTGTGTCCGTCCACGGTAGACAGGTCGGACACATGCTTCCGCTGCGGCAAGGAGGGCCACAAAGCCGCCTCCTGCGAGGTCGCCACGCCGCACTGCGCGGTGTGTGCCGCCAGTGGCTGCCCGGCAAAGCACATCACGAAGGGGAGGAACTGCAATCCTCCCCCTAAGCGGGGCAAAGCCCAGGCGCCGACCGGGCCTGCTGTTGCCGCTAGCATGGTCGTTCCTGCAGTGGCTGCGGAGGGGGATGCGATGTCCGACTAATGGATAGGGTCGAACATCGCATCCTTCGGGCTAACACCATCCACTGCAGAGCAGCCCAGGATCTAGGACTTGGCGGTGGTCGCCGAGCCTTACTCGGTCCCTAGCCGTTGGCTGGGCGACCGAGACGGCTTGGCGGCATTGGTGTCGCGGTCTTCCACAGACTCCCCTCCCCTCTCGCTCTTAGAGAGGGGACCGGGATACGTGGCCGCCGCGTGGGGAGATATGTCCCTCTCCCTCCCCATGGTGGCGATGGGCGGGCGCTAGGCGCGGGGGCCAGCGCCCGCATTGCACCCATCATCACTTTGGTTGGTCATTCCCGGGCCCGTCCCCCTCCCCACGGGAAGGGCGTGATGGGTCCGCCCTGAAGGGTAATCGTCGGCGGAGGACCGGACGTTAAGGCTGTGCCATTCTCCCAGTCCCTCGCCACTCAGACGAAGCGGGAGTGCCGCTGGGTCGTTTTAGTGGGTATACCGGGTCAGACCGGGGAGTCCCACATAGCCCCCCATCCCCCGATGGGAGGGTATGCGTAATGCATTTTTTCCCAGCGACAAAAAAAAAAAAAAAAAAAAAAAGGTTAGGTTAGGTTAGGTTACACCAAACCCGTAGCAGGAAAACGAAACAACAGAATAATTAACAATTACACACAATTACAACATCAATTCAAAATAGTTTTATTATTTTTTATAATATGATATAGCTCCTATACCCCACGGATTTCCGGGATTTCCCTTTGGTATCATCAAATGTCTATTATAATTAACCCGTTGGTAAACATTTCATTGCTGTCGATTCTGGGTTTTTAGTGTATGTATTTTGAGCCATCTCCTTTGCACACAAGTGTTTAGCAAGTCCGTTGGCGTGACACTTGGATGTATGGCAGGTATGTTACTGCGGCCTATCACAACACTAATGGGATTAACATTTCAAATATTATGTTTACAAGTTTTAAATAATGTTTTTTTTTTTGTCTCAACTGATTTTCTCAGCAGTCTCTGCTGTTACTTTCTTACATTAGAAAATTTTGTCTATTTTATTAAAAGAAATAGTTTTAGTCAAGCTTAAGTTTCTCTGCCAATAATTATTTGAATCAAACCTGTTTCTTTAGTAGACAGCAACAGTTGAGAAATTAAAAATTCTTTAGTAAAAAACTGGCCAAGTGCGTGTCTCACCACGCACAATGAAGGGTTCCGTAGTTGAAAAGAATTTATCCCAAAAACAAACTTATCGTTGTAATCCCAAAAAAAAATGTGATAAATTAACAATTTTCGGACTTTTTGTGAGACCTTGCTTTTTGCAAAATTTCATGATTCTAGGACGAGGGGAAGTATGTATCCTAGGTTTTGATTTATTTGCGAGATTTGATTGAGCTACACGATTGTTGACAAATGCTTGCACTGACTGGACAGGTCCACTCAAATTTGTATGGTTATTTCCTCAAAAGACCATTTCAGACATGGATCTACATCGTCCTCACATGATATGACCAAGATTATGTCTGGGCTTTAAAGGAGACTGACCCCTGAGTTTATTTCGCTATTTCTTCTCAGGGTAGTCAGATAGGAAATGACAACATCTAACTTATTTTTTTTTTTTATATATGACGTGTAAAAGTAATTCCGATATCATATTTACATAATAAACAGTTTAATTACCTACGCATAGTAGTCAAATGAAAATTCAAATCATGTATGTTTTTTTTTATTACTGTACAAAGTATTCAGACAAATATTACCTAACATGCAGCATTTAGTTGTGTTGTGTATTTCCCAGCTTAGAAAATGCAGTGTGAAATGACTGAGGTATCTAAGATTGCATTTTCACTTACAGAAAACGGAACCTTACCAGGAGAATCCACGGACACTGCAGATATATTATTTTTATTCGACGATCTGTTCGACTCCGTCAACGGAAGCCAGTATGGAGAACAAGCAAAGATATACAAATCAGCGGTCACACCGAAATCAAAACATATCGAATTTTGGAATACAACATTACCTATTTTAAGATCAATGCGATATGTCTGTAGTAATGGTAAAGAAACCATTGTGCCTTCTCTGAACAGCTGGGTGAAAACGATAGAAGGTTTTAAAGTAATCATAAAGGAACTTCAGACAAAGGGGATAAATGCACTCCTACTTCGTAATTTTAATCAGGACCCTTTAGAATTTTTTTTCGGAGCTATTAGGTCACATGGCCATCAAAATATAATGCCAAACTCTGCAGCATTCCAAACTGCCTTTAAAACTTTACTAATAAATAATATTACATCCCCAAAATCAATTCAGGGAAATTGTGAGAAAGACGACAGTGTGTGCTTGTCGTCATTAAAATTACTTTTAAATTTAAGAAACGAAAAGAAGGATGCTGCAGAGGATACAATAATAGAAATTATTGATGATCACATTAACATTGATTTATTAAATACGCAAGTAATTATAGAAAGTCGTTCTCGAGCACATGTAGAGAAATGCGCGGCCATAGCTTATTGTAGTGGGTGGATAGCAACTAAAGCCAAAAAGTTTGTTTTAAAAAAATGTAAAACATGTAATAAAAATCTAATAAGTAATGAAAATGAGGATTTCCACAAGTTTATTACAAAAAAGGAATATTCCGGCAAAAGATGGTTATGCTATCCTACCCGGGCATTGTTCGACTTCTTTGCTCATGTCGAACACATTTCAATGGAGGTGTTAAATAAATATGGACATAAAGAAAAAATTACGCAATATATAAAATTAATCATAACAGTCCACATTAATTTCAATTTCTTAGAATGTCAAAAACATAAAGAAGTTCTTCTTAATTATTTGCTTCAAAAAAGCGTTGTGTTCTTCACAATGAATTGGTGCAAAGAAGTTGGCAATGTCCTTACTGGCAAGAGTTTTTATAATTTTGTAAATGTAACCAATGAAACTGACCGCATCTTCATACAGGCTCGAGAACATTTCAATAAAACGAAATGCAAGAAACGAACGAGGCAAACTGGTGTAGAAATTAATGTTTAATTAATAAATAAGTACGTCCTAATTACTACGTTGTATTAATTAGTACGTCGTTAATTTTCGTGTTTTATTTTATTTATTTCTCTCATTTCCAGATACATTCTACGAATTTTGTATAAATAGGTATGCTTTTCAAATATGTTTACTGTATTTAAAAAACATGTACTTTTTGAATGTCATATACTTTCAAATACACATTTGAAATTATACAAAGAAATAATGCAAACAAAGTCGGGGGATGCGCTAAGGTAGCCCGCGAAATTAAAATTTTCTTATACATCTTAGATAGTTAGATTTGCCATTGTGTTGATGATTCATATGGTTATAATTATCTAAATACATATTTCTTATTGTCACGTATCATATTTTGATCAAGATACAACCTGACACTGACCTGCAAATTGCAAAAAAACGCAAGAAAATTTGAATTTCGCGGGCTACCACAGCGCATCCACCTATGTATATAAGCATAACTATAAATATGCAGTACCAGTCTATAGCTACTTATATCTATAGATATTTTAGTTCCTTAGCGTGACGTGGCGCTGATCGTATTTCTGTTCTGTCAGACGTTGAGTTGCCAGTCTATCTCATTTATATATAGTGGTCTATGCGCCAAGTGGCGTTTCTCGCCCGGCTGCGGCAGCAGCGGTGTCTCGCTACGCGGCGGCGACTCGTCCATTATGTTCTGTACTGCCGAGAGCGCCCGTGGTGGGGTGCGAGCAATTGACATACGTGGCGTAAAAAAGCCGCCGCCCTCTCGTCGGAGCTCGTCCAGCGCCTGCAGTTCCTCCTCCTTCGCTGCAATCGATGCCTCAATGAGCGCCTTTTCGCGGCGCTCGGCGTCTATGTCTGCGTCCATTGTCGTCGACGGCGGATTGGCTTCCGCCATCCCAGGAATGTATAATATGCACGGGCCTGTTCGTGTATTAACACAGCAAGAAAAATAGGACCCAAAACCTCACTTCCGTACACTTCCGTCAAAACAAGTTAAAAGTCAAATGACATTGTCATCACAACGTCAAAACGTCAAAAAACAAAAGCGACTCTGTCGCATTAACGTCACTGTCACTTTAAACGTCTCTGTCGCACACCGATTGGGCACTGCCCACACCGAGTCCGTCTCGCTTTAAAAGCAATATGGCCGCGGCCGCTTATGGCAAACTCCTCGTGCGAGACAAGGAGCCGATAATCGACGCGGACCAATCACTGTCAAGATAAAGAAAAAGGCACGCGCAGCCACAAACACGTCCGTTCGTTGCGAGCGCGCGCAGCGAAGTGTATAGTAGACAGGGACAGTGGGAATGTCGTTAATCCATTTGTAGGAAAATTGTGGACTGTATTTTTATTCTACAATAAAATTAGAAATCGCTGACACAACTGACTTTTAATATTTTGACAAGTAAGAGAATAAAAAACATAAATATATAAAAAGGTCGCAACACCATTCATGCGCATCACCAATTAGATGACGAGGCATTTGGCTATTTTAGCCCGAACATTTGCCATCGTCTATGGTGACTACTGATCGTAATCATTATGGACTGTTGTGACGAGTGGACGCTCTCTTTACAAGGTAGTCCTAGTCTGTCTGCGACCTTCTCAACAAGCTCCACGTGATTCCCGTATTTATTACGTGCCTCACGATGGAGCTCATCAAGCGGTCGCTGACCCGAGACCACCTGTGCGTCCACTATCACCCCCACACCATTCCTGGAGGCGATGATGTCAGGCTTTCTGAGGCCCATAACGGTCCTGATGTGCGGCTCCTTCTCCACAGACCAACCTTTGTCTACCATGGCAGAGCTGACGACGTCCACTATATAGTTGTGGCGTTGAATACGGCCGCCGTGTGTTCTGTGACACTGTTGGATGGTGTGTGCCGTCGTCTCCCTAACCATGCAACCTGCTTAAGAGAGTCATAGTTACTCCCGCCGTTTACCAGCGCTTGCTTGAATTTCTTCACGTTGACATTCAGAGCAATGGGCAGAAATCACATTTCGTCAACACCTGCAAAAAATGTAATTATTCCAAATAACATTTTTTTTAATGTATTTAAGTGTTGTCTCGAAATTTCGGGACAGATTTCTCGGTAAAAATTTAGACCTTTGGAAGTCTCCGTTCCTTGTCTCTATTCTTCGAAGAGGGCAAATACACACTGATCATAATAAAACTGGACTAGGACACGCACAACAATCAGTCTCAATATAGTCATTTTTATTGTTCGGCGTTTTTTTAATTCTATTTCTCTAAATGTAACATTGTGAAAAGAGATCAAGCCACGTCTGGAATATTCAGGTTCACATAAAACACGTTCCATGTCCTTAAAATCAACTTCTGTCACATCCGGTACGTGTGTGGTTTTACAAAGCTGTCAATATCATAACACACAGATTTTTTCATAAGAAAATCTATCTTATATTTCTGTTCTTTCTTCGTTCACCATAAGAACTTTACCTACATAATGAGCTTTCTTCGTGCACCGTATAGTGTAACGCTTTCGCGAAAGCTGTTCTTCTTTCTTTCTCCTTCTGTTTTCTTCTCTTCCTTCGCCTCTGCTTTGGTGGTTACACGTAGCCAAACTAAGTTAGTTGTGAACCCTACGGCACAATACCCCGCTACATCGCATCGCGAAGGAAGTACCACGGTTACAACGCCGTGTGGGAGCGGCACTCATCGAGCGGCTACCGCAACTAAGGACTCGCAACCTGAGGGAAGTATCAGAACCGTTGCTCACCAGCAAAAAACAAGAGTACTCCCTACGAGTTCCAGGGTCGAAACCAAGCAACTCGACAAACACCAGACCCGACAAAGTACGCATTCACGCACTTCTTCTATACTCGCACAAAAACTGGCCATTGAGGCCGAACTTCAACATCGGCGCGTGGAGCGTGAACGTGAGTTACTACAGCGTGAACGCGAACGTGAACAGCGTGAACGCGAACGTGAACGCGAATTTGCGCTTCTACAACAAGAAGCAGACGAGTTAGAGCTGCGTGCAAAACTTGCCTCATTGGAAGGACATTCGGATAAGTCATGTAGCATTTCTTATCATAGTTCTCATAAAGAACGCGTCAAAACATGGGTAGGTAATCAAAATATATCTAACCCTCAACATGACCCACGCCCACAGGTACCGACAACGTCCCCGGCCACAGGTACATACAACGTTCACGCACCTAATGTGAATTTCCCGACTCCTGTGCCAGCTGATATTCAACCTGACTCAATTTTACAGCTAGCGAAGGCCATTTCTTCACTGCCTGACCGTCAAAAGAGGTTTCAGCTAGTTCCTTTTTCAGGCAACATCAATGAATGGATAAGTTTCAAGTGTTCTTACGAGCGCACTAAAACTTTCTTTTCCCCCGCAGAGAATTTAGCCCGCCTTACCACTAATGTCCGCGGTGCGGCCCAGGTGGCTATTTCTTCTGTTTTGCGTGAAGCACAGGAACCTGAGGAGGTGTTGTCTGCTCTAGAGCAGAACTACGCGCGGCCAGAGCTGTTGGTTGCACAAGAGATCGCTGGCCTTCGGAATTTAAAGATAAGTAACCCAGAACATTTAAACACTTTGGCTAACAAATTAAGAAACTGTGTTGCTACCATGAAGTGGCTTAAGCAAACCGAGTATCTTTCTTCGATCGAACTGCTTCGCACGGTGCTTTTAAAGCTTGGCAAGCACACCAGAGATCGTTTTACTGACTATGCTGCCACACACAGACCTTTCGAGCCAACAGTCACTAAACTAGAGCTACTTTCTAGGTTTTTGATCATTGAAGCGGAGCGACAACTTAATTACAACTTTCTGGTCGACGTGTCTTCTTCACATGGTAAAGTTCAATGTTCTTCAAGTAGTAAGACTCCAAATTCACTGAATGTCCACACCACTGATTCTAAAGATAAAAACACCGAGTGCACGTATTGTAAACAAGGCACACACACAGTAAAAATGTGTAAGATGTTTTTACTTCTAACAGTCGAAAACAGATGGCGTTGGGTGCGAGAAACTAAAACATGTTATCGGTGTCTGAAATCTAATCCGCATACTTGGAACGACTGCCGTGCGAAGCGTTGTGGCGTTAATAACTGTACTAGGCGTCACAACGCCCTTTTACATGGCGATACACCACCAAACGATAAAAATAAAGCATCCACTAATATTTTTAATTCATCCCAGGAAACAACACACAATGTCGTTGAGCCTCCTCAAATTGTTGAGTCTTATCATGCTGGCGACGTCGTGGCTACTACATGCGGTGTACCTACAACGGGCGTCCGAGGATTAAAGATCCTACCAGTCGTCTTGGAGGGACCGCGTGGCTCCATCGATACCTTCGCGCTTCTTGATGAGGGCAGTACCGCTACACTAATCGATGGTGATATAGCTACACGTATCGGGGCAGAGATCACTGGCCGACAACAACTCACCGTCACAGGCGTAGGTGGTATGTCCCTGGATACCGAGGTTTGCTACGTAAACTTCCACATACGGGGACGCGACTTACCTGAACACCATTTAATCCAAGGCGCACGGAGCATCTCACCTCTTCGCCTTAGTCCTCAAACTATAGATATGAACGAAATTTCTAAATACGACCATCTTTTAGAGCTGTCTCCTTTACTAACGTACCAGAACGCCGTACCAACTGTACTCATTGGGGCCGCAGATTGGTATTTGTCTTTGAGCCGTGAGATGCGCGTAGGTAGAAAAAACGAACCTGTAGCGTCAAGAATGCTCTTAGGTTGGGTGCTACACGGTGCAATTTCCACAGTTTCTAGGCCTGTAGACTTTATACATATTTATGCCGAAACCGACTACGCATCACAAACTGATAATTCTCTTGAGGCGCTGATTAAGAAACAATACGAAGTAGATTCTTTAGGCATCCATAAGCATGTCACTAAGCAAAACAGTGATGACGCACGAGCGGTAAGTTTAGTAGAATCTTCATCTCGCAGATTAGGTACTGGGCGTTTCGAGGTAGGTTTGCCTTGGAAAAAAGAGGCTACAAATAACGTGCCTAACAGTTACCCGCAAGCCTTATCTCGCCTTAGGTCTCTTGAAAAGCAGATGGCTAAAGATAAAACGTTTGCGTCAGAATATAAATCTTTTATAGACGGTATAGTTCAAAAGGGATACGCTGAAGAATGCAAATTAAGTTCTTATCACGAAAACTATGTAAAATCTTCAACTAGTGAGTCTGTAAGGTGGTACTTACCACATTTTGGCGTATTCCACCCGCAGAAACGCAAGTTGAGAGTAGTGCATGATGCTGCAGCTGTTACTAGGGGTGTCAGCTTAAACAATATGCTGCTGCAGGGTCCTGACTTACTACAATCTTTATTGAATATTTTATTTCGTTTTAGGGAGGGGCCTATTGCATTTAATGCCGACATTAGGGAAATGTTTCCCCAAATAAAAATAAAAGAAAGTGATCGTGATGCACTTAGGTTTTTATGGCGTAACAACAGTTCTAAAGATGCCGTCAAAGAGTATCGAATGTCATCTTTAATTTTTGGTGCGGTCTCTAGCCCTTTTATAGCCATGTTTATTAAAAATAAGAACGCCAAGGATTTCGAGAGTAAGTATCCCGCAGCCACTCACGCGATTATCCATGATCATTATATGGACGATTATATCGGAAGTGAGTTTAACTTGGACAATGCCAGTCGTTTGGCTTCCGAAATAGTCACAGTCCACAAGTCGGGTGTCTTCGAGATGCGTTCCTGGGTATCAAATGTACCAGAAGCACTTGCACTAATACCCAAAGAGCTACATAGCGATTCAGGGTCAGATATTGACTTGCCTCCTGATCGTGACGTAGGCGCATTAGGTGTAAAGTGGAATCCTTTTAATGACACTTTAGGTTTTCGAACAGGCCACAAACTTACGGGCGCACAGTCACCACTGACTAAACGAAGTTTACTATCTAGCGTAATGAGTGTTTACGATCCCTTGGGCCTGATCATGCCAGTAGTCATTCAGGAGAGGATTTTGATTCAAAAGCTTTGGAGAGAAGGTACTGACTGGGATTTACCAATTCCTACAAAGTACGAGTCCGACTGCAAGTCCTGGTTTGAACAACTCGCATCAGCAGCCAGTCTACGTATACCACGCTGGTACGTGCTTTCCATTCCACGTCTTGAATTACAAGGTGCTCTTATTGCGACGCGTTTTGCTCAAAGTATTTTGGGTGCACACCGGTCACAACCTTCCGCCGTATTTTACTGGACTGACTCCACAACAGTTTTAAAATGGATCCGCAGCGATGCACGTACGTTCAAAGCGTTTGTTGCTCACAGGCTAGGTGAAATTTTGGAATTTACGAATCCATCAAATTGGAGATGGGTTCCTAGCAAACTCAATATCGCTGACGACGCTACAAAGCCAAAATATTTAGACCTCACTTCATCACACAGATGGTTCACCGGGCCTTTGTTCTTACTCAGCCAATCTACAGAATGGCCGAGCGAACCAGACTGCACTACCTGTGAAGCTTCACAAATTTCTGAGCTAAAACCAGAATTTGTGGGGTTTCTAACGGACACTCCCTTACTTGCACCACCGGTACCAGATCCAATTCGTTTTAGCAAATGGCTACGTTTATTACGGGTATCTGCTCGCGTTGTCCAGGCCGTTAGAATATTTATGTCTAAATCTCGATCACCACGTTTGTTTGCCAGGTTTGCTAACGATGCTACGTCTCCTTCGCAACTTTTAACCGCAGACATCTTACGTGCAGAGAAGATTCTATTCCTGAAAATTCAAATGGACAGCTTTGGAGGAGAACTGAGGATGCTGAGAGCCTCACAACCAATGCCGAAAAGTAGCAGTATAGCCGCGCTTGCCCCGATTCTTGACGAGGACGGTTTAATAAGATTAGACTCACGCATAAAATCTGTGCCTGAGGTAAGAGAGAGTATGAAGTCACCGATAATTTTGGATGGTCGTCATCGAATTGTACGTCTTATGATCATGCACAAACACTACGAAGCAGGCCATAGTAACCACGAGATGGTGCTTAACGAAATGCGACAACAATTTTGGATTTTAAGAGCACGAGCTACTATTCGCAGCGTTGTCAAGGAATGTTTACCTTGCAGAAAACAGAAGGGCCGCCTGTTGACACCAACTACAGGGAATTTACCATTAGAACGCCTCGACCATCACAAACGACCCTTTACGCATTTGGGCCTTGATTACTTTGGCCCCGTAGAAGTGACAGTGGGTCGAAGACGAGAGAAAAGGTACGTGGCTTTATACACCTGCCTAGTTACGAGGGCCATACACCTGGAGATAGCCACATCACTGTCGTCGGATTCAGCGATCATGAGCCTCAGACGTTTGATAGCTCGCCGAGGAACTCCGTCAACGATATTTTCCGATAATGGAACCAATTTCATCGGCGCCAATCGTGAACTTGCATCGCTCTACAATGAAGACGTTGAGAACTTTGCGACAAGCCGCAAAATATCATGGCGGTTCATACCGCCCGCCTCTCCTTTTATGGGAGGCGCGTGCGGTCAGTAAAAACCGCTCTGCGCGCTACGTTGCAAGATAGAGCCCCTCGCGAGGAAGTTTTTAACACCTTGCTTATCGAGGCTGAGTCAATAGTTAATTCCAGACCTCTCACATATGTTACAAACTCACCAGACGCTCCAGAAGCTTTAACGCCGTTTCATTTTATCATCGGCTCTGCATCGGTGGCTCCATGGCCTGTCAAGCTCTCAGACCAAGACCTGCTACGCAGAAGTGATTGGAGGCATGCTCTCAGGTTGGCGGATCACTTTTGGAAAAGGTGGCTCACAGAATACCTGCCAACGTTGATTCCACGCGGACGAATCCAGAAAAATATTAATGTTAGCGAAGGCGACGTAGTCTTGATCGCGGACAACTACAAGAAGCCAAAGACCCCTTGGTAAGGGGGTCTTTGGCTTCTTGGCAGGGTAGTTAAAACTTTTAGAGGACCTGACGGGCTGGTGCGTGTCGCAGACGTGGCCACTAAGGGAGGCACCTTGCGCCGACCAGTCCGTAAGCTCCTACCACTAGTAGCCGAACCCCAGCCAGTTGCCACCAGGGTTTAGTGTTCCACTAGGGGCCCGGAATGTTGCCGACTGGCTGGAACTTTGTATTATAAACCTTTTTTTAATATTTGTTTTTTTATGGTTTGTTCTTTTATATTTTTAAAAGAAACTGTTGCTTTTGCTTTCCATTGTGTCTGTCAACCTGCTAGATTTGGTTTACATAGTTTTATTTGTTATAATAAAGCTACTTAATAATAACCACCATCATTTTCCTTTAGTATCGTCCTTATACAGTCCACACGCTCACCAACACTTAATTAGGTATAACTAGAATTTAAAACTTAATATAGTAGAACTATAACTATAGAATTCAAACACTAGGCTCTAAACCAGTGTCTAAAACATTCATGACCTAGTTCATGGATATTCTAACAACTGTTGGCCTAAGCTACAGTTGGACCTCATCTCGGCCTACCCCGTTGAAAGAGGACTATTAATTGTGCTAATGGCCCTACACCATTGGTACTCTAACAGAACTACAACTGTTAGTCAGTTGGATCTTCTACCGCCTACACGGTAGCAAGACTAGCACTTCTGGCTCTAAACCAGGTGTTTTCTAACTATGAGCGGCTTGCAACTCAATAAACAAGCCCTAACAGCTACCTAAATACATATGTAATCTATCAAAAAACTAATACTCGCTGTAATCTAAACACTAGTTACAACTACATACACACTATTAATCTATAAAGTCTTGTATACAATCTAACTTCAGTAAATAAATGCTATTTGATTGTTGATAAACACATTCTGTAAACCTCTCATAAATGTCACGTAATCCTTACACACAATTGATAACTAAACTTTAGACCATAACGTTAACGACTTCTACAACTTAACGCTTAATTCTTAACCAAGCATGTTAAACAAATAAATTTAACCTATAATGCTGATAAATGTGATATCTAACCTAACTTAACAAGTGTCATTGATTTTATTCAACTTTGACGTTTGACACTTACCTTGGATATTAGCCTTTTTGCTTGTCAATATTTTATCGTTCAGAAATTAAAAATTCTTCACTATGGACTCTGACTAAAAATTATACAACAATAAAATGTGTCATAGACATAGAACATAGACAAAACATAAATCAATTAAAGATTTTAAAACTTTAACAATTCTTTTTAAATGCATGTTTTTTAATATAAACTATTACTATTTAAATTGCATGTTTTCTTTTTCTTGATATTAAATCATGAATATGAAGACTTTACATCTTCATGTTCGGATTACACACTTATACAAGGTACATCACTCACTTGACAGTGTTGTACTCTAACTTCTACACTTCATAATAGTATTCAGCAATCAATGGTGATCTTTAATTTTGTTTCTAAATATAACAGAACCTACACTATACACATTACCCTGCAATTTAACACCTCAGTGACCTGACCCCCAAGGAGATACACTTGCTCTATCTTGTGTTTTACTGACTGTCTTGAGTTAAGCTACTCTAAATTAGTTTACCTCTTGTGTGATTAGTAAGTCACTGACTTAGGACTACATTCAAGTCAGTGACGGACTTTGATTGATGGATGTTTGACGATGAATATTTGATAGATGGGATGGAAGTACACGAATGAGATGTATGTACGTACAGGTAGTCAGTCTAAGTGGTTTAGGCCTTCTAGCGGATTTCCCCTAGGGAAAATCCTTTCTTTGCAGGCGGGGTACTGTAGCATAAATTAGTCGATTCACTAAAAACCGACTAATTCTAAAAAGTTGTCACCTCACTAAATTATAGGTACAACCCTAAATGTTCTGTAATGTCACAATGGAGGGAGAACGTCGCTCAGGACCTCCTTTAAAAACGGCTGCACGCATAGGTTCAGCCCTTTCTACATCAAGCGAGCAGCCTACTAGATAAGTCCCCAGTTATTGGGTAAGTGAACTCCGCCATTGTGTTCTTTTGCTGCTAAATTTATGTCCCGGCAAGCCATATCTATTTGTAATCTTCGTGTCTATTTAACATGGCTGCCGGCAATGTATTCTGTATTTAATATTAATTAGCACCTAGCTATTCACTATGCACATGTGCTCTAATAGGTTATATGGTTCTCCGCATGGCATGCATCCTATTCTATTCTCTATAAACTAAATCATGCTGTATCATAAACCGGCGACGCGAGTCAACGGTCAATGAGAACCACGTGGCGATGTGACGCCACGCCTTGCCCTTAGTCTATCAACTATTCACCTATCAACTAATCACTGTAAACCACTGCGATGTGTGAGTACCCATCTTCCATCTTCTTCACTGCCTTGAGCTTGCCGCATCTAACGCATGGCTGGGACACGCACATCGTAGGGGCTTACAGGAACCATCTTGGAGCTCAAGCGCCCCCTTGGTGCTGTTTCAGGGTTCCTAGCGCTGGCTAGTCAACTATGGCTGCTTCGCTCACGCTGCACTGTTCTGCTGCTCTGCTGTGCTCTCGCGCATCTACCAACGCGGTGAGAAGCGCGCATCTGCACGGCCGCCCTACCGCGTGCCGCCTCTAAACTGCGACGCCTACGCGTCCGGCACCAGACGACGGCGTGGCCGTGTAGACAGTGGCCTGCCGCCGCTACCTACTGGCCGTCTGCGCTGCCGCTACCTGTCTACCACCAACGCTGCCTAGGGCTAGTTGCCCTGAGCCCGCTGCCCACCTGGTCGACCGCCCTGCCGCGCGTCCCTACCGACGCGTGAGGCCGCCTGACCCGGCCTACCTACCGTGCGTGGCGATCGACGTCTTCTGGTTGCTCAGGGCAGTACCGTTTTCCTACCTTCAGTGACAGTGCGTGACCTTAGACTCTAGAACAAGTAAATGTATAACTAAGTCTTCCTTGTCTCATTTCCCTACCACGAAAAGCACAACGCCACACAAGCTAACGAAGGAGGCCCTGAAACAGATAAAGTCCACGAAGAATTTGGAAGTGAAACAAAAATCTGCAGGATCGCGAAGTGGCTAGAAGGTTTTATAGTTCGTCCTCCTCAGAATATTTTTTTTACCAATGACCCATTGGTGCAATGGTCCATTCAAGTATTATGGTAAAAATAATGACATAGTACGTAATTGCTTTCATAATATCAGACAACGAGTTTGTGACATGAACGTGAAGGAAATATTTCTAAAGACTCGTACCATTCCCATGGAACGTCTTATATATGTGGGTCCTTGGAATGGTCTTTCTTCTTATTATTATAACATTAAGGATTCTATGACAGTTCTTGAAACATTGTTAGAGTTTCAATTTGAAGACAAACATGTAAGAGAAATGTTTATGTCTGATTTGTATAACTTCTGTAATCGTAAAGTGCCTAAGAAGAATTGTATGTTTGTTTTAGGCGAAGCTAATAGTGGTAAGAACTTCTTTTTTGATTGTGTATGTCATAGTCTTATTAACTTTGGGTGTATGGGTAATTTTAATAAGTATAATAACTTCCCCCTTCAGGAATGTGTCCAACGTAGAATCATAAGTTGGAACGAGCCCAATTTTGAACCGGGTAGTGAGGAAACTCTTAAACTAATCATCGGGGGAGATACTTGTAATGTTAAAGTTAAATTTCAACCTGATGCTTGCATGCTCAGGACTCCAATTGTTGTGTTGTCTAATAATGATTGTTTTCCTAAGAGTGATGCGTTCTTAACGCGAATGTATACTTATACATGGCGCAAAGCAGCGTTCCTTAAACACTGCTTAAAGAAGCCTTTGGCCATGTTCTATATGTTTATTAAATATAAGTGTTTTACTATGTCTACTTTAGAAACTTGGGAAAAGGATTTATTAAAATAAAAAACTTATAATATTATTCTGGTTTTATTACAATGTTTCCATCATCTTTGTTTACAATAACAGTGTTATCGCTGTGCTGGTCGTTAAATGGGTTCGTCCAGTTAATTACCGATAACTCTATCAGTTCGACTTTAACAACTTCTTGAGGCTAACATCTTGTGGAGCGACGAATCCATATTTACCCGCGTTGGTATTTACAACGTGCACAACCAGCACTGGTGGAGCTTCCAAAACCCACACAAAATTAAAGAACATGCACATCAAGTTCGTTTTAGTGTCAACGTTTGGGCAGCGATAATTCACGATCGCATAATTGGTCCAGTTTGGATCGAACGAAGGTCGATTGACGGGAATAACGTATCTACAAATGATACGCTCCGTCATCGACACCCTGTTGGAAGACGTTCCTCTGGTCTATCTGCGAGACATGTACTTCCAGCACGACGGATGTCCAGCTCACTACGAGCGATCTGTGCGCGCATATCTTGATAGCCAATTTAGTGATAAGTGGATTGGTCGCGGTGGACCTGTGAACTGGCCGCCGAGATCACCAGATCTAACACCCCTTGACTTTTATTTGTGGGCCGAACTAAAACGTTTAGTGTATACCGAAGAAGCTCAAAGTGTGAGTGATTTAAAACAGCGAATAATAGACGCATTTAATGTTTTAAAAACGAATAGAGACACGCTAAGAAGTTTATTAAACAATGTGCAAAGACGTGCTAGTTAATGTTTAGAAAAAAACGGTGGACATTTTGAACATTTACTGCGATATCGCTAAAAAGGTAGGTACCTTATTTTTTTGTAAATAATAATAATTTTGTGTAATTCTGTAATCAATCAGTGTAATTTGTAAATAAGTTGATTTCAATCTTTTAAATACGCCTAGGATGTTGTAGCATATAAGATTTACAAAAAAAAACTTGTTAAAAACATTTTATTAATCAACTATGAAAAAAGTTTAAATTTAACATGCTACTGCATATTAGACGGTCCTAAGCCCGCAAACGTATGAAGGAATGATCGAAGTCACAAAATAATAATGTAAACAAACGGATGACCTCGAACTTGGATGGTTTAGTTAGTGATAGCACAGTAATGGTAATTCCACTGCACTTTACAAATACATTAATTAATTCAATGATTTGATTTAAATTACTTGCATTAAAAACACCAATTAAGTAATAATTTTCAATCGTCTTCGCCTTACGACAGATTTCTCAATTAAATTAAAAATAATAATGTTATTGTAATGAATATTAACCTAAACAGGTTTGTTTACATTTTTACACAACCGACCTTAAAGTACCTACTCGCCACGGATATCATTGTGTCTCTGAAAACCTACCAAGTCTATCGCTAAGCTGGGCTCTCGACTCTCGTACGTGAACCCGTAGATGAACTCTCACGCACACATCGAGATTCTGTGTACGTGTGTGTGCGCAAAACGTTAAAATAGGCTCGCCGCGGCGCGCGGCGCCTGCGGCGCGCTGCCGGCGTAGCTTAGCAACGGGGCGACCGGCGACCGAACGATCTTCTGTAGACGTTCTCGCTTTCGCATGTATGCACGTCCTTTTCATTTTGCTTGAAGTACAGTCGAGTAATGCTTGCGTATTCAAATATTGTTTCGATTATTTAAATAAAAAAAATAGATTACTAGTGTTTTAAAACTTCGTTCGTGTCTTTGTTACTGTTATCGTTTTATTGGTAAGATTAGGCTTTCCTTATTGTGTTACATTATTAGTACCAAGATAAATGGTTGTGTTTTTGTGGTTCTAGGAGATTGTTGTGTTTTATTATTTGTTGTTAGGCGAGCTCGAGGTCAGCTCGTAATAGCGTGTAAGACGCTCCATGGCGGTATTGACGCTCCTGATCTGCTTGATGTACTGGCGCGCTTCTTTGTCCCAGACAATTACTGCCGGGGCAGAAGGCACAGGCTGTTTGCCGTGCCTCGATGTAGTACCGTTGCTCGTGCTAAGTCGCCAGTTCCTCGTACTCTGGCCGCGCTCAATGATCTCTTGGATTCTAATACAACAAGCGATCTGTTTGCGGATGGCTTGTCTTATTATCTTAGTTTATTAGTAAGTGGAATATTAATGTAATTATGTTGATTTTGAAAACGTTTAAACGCGTACAATGCGCGCGGCCTCATTGTACTCGTACCTACAACTTTCATTCATGCGCGATAGCAGCCTACGCAGTTTACTATCTGCTAATTTCGTTATTATTAGTTTTACGCACGGGCCGTAGGATGGGTACTTTTAATGTTTTTTTAAGGATATTCCGACCTTCTACAATCTTAATGGTACTAAGCAAATATCTTTGTGTATGGCTTCTGTTCCACTTACACAACACTCCATATTATTTTCGAGACGGTAAAAAAATCATCCGGTATGAATGTTGTTGATGAACGGGATCAACTAAGGGTGGTCACGGATGGGTTCAAAAACTGCAGCAACTTGTATGAGGAGGCTTTATGTAAAATTAGGTACCTTGAGGATGAATTAATCCACGTTAATGTTCAACTTTTAAATTTGAAAAAGGAAAAGGATCGCACTCAGGCTTTAGAAACTGATGATTTGTTTAACGAATTAATTAATACAAATACCAATCCTAATTCCATTATTACAATAGACCTTACAGAGGACACAATACTGAAACATAAAAGTCATAAAATGAGTAAAAATAAAATTAAGAAATACGCACGACTAAATAAAATCATTAAAAAATGTCAAGAAAAAACAAAAACACTTCCAAAAATACTCAATTAAGGAAAGAACGTGTTTCTTTTGTTAATAAATTAAATAACTATCAAATTAAATTGGAAGATAGTATTCATATTTATGAAATAGACACTCAGCATTTGCAATCACAAGTACAGGTTCTGACCAAGTCACTTCAGTCTTTATCTAATAAGTATGAAATTTCAAAAACTCAAATTAAAGAACATATTCTTGCGACAAATGAATTGGTTGACAGAGTGGACTTACTGACTCTAAGCAACACTCAGTGTACTTGTCAGAGGTCATCCAGGCCTGATGCCCTCCAGCCTGAGGCAATGGAGATCCCGCCCCTAGCTGCGAGTACTCAAGGCTGTATCAACAGTCAAGATACAATACCTGGCTTAATACTTAACGAGTCACAAGTGGCACAGCCTGAGGTAAGTAGTTTTGAGTTTTCAAATAGTCATGATTTTGGTCATTCAGTTATGTTTTCTAATAGTATAGGTAGAGGGCTAGGTAAATTAATAAGTAACAACATGACTTATTCTTCTAAAAATGTTTGTATGCCAGGGTCAACATACAAACAGATTATGGCATCAGTAACAAAAACTGTATGTGATCCAAGTACAACTATTACCATATTTGTTGGGAATAGTTCTAGGATTAATAAGAAAGACATTACTGACTGTGTATCAGAGTTGTTAGAGTTAAATTGTGGTAAAATAATATTATGTGCTTTTCCTTATTTTGAACAATTAAGTACTAGATCAAACAAATACACATGCTTAATAAATAAGCATGTACATTTCTTGGTCAGTCACTATTGTGACAAACTTTTGTTTTTAGACATCAACATTTTAGTTGATAATCTTAGGTCGACGCGGAATACAGTGTATCTGCCTCTAAGATTTAGACATCAAATAGCTAGGCTATTAAGTTTTAGTATTCACGCAGACATATGTAATATGTCGAAGTCTTCTTCTATAATTGATACTGCAACTATTAGTACTAATTCTAGTGTACAGGAGGTGACCTTAGATAACTATAGCACTAGTGCTATAAATGTTTACAAACTTTTTAATGAGGAGGATCCATATGTCACCATGGATAATTCTCAATTAGGGTCTATTAGTAATGGGATCTTGTCATCTGGTGATTGCACGGGAGTCACAGGTCTCACTCCGGATAATAATATTATTTTAAACTAGTTAGTAAGACAACAGAAGTAGTAGCACTAGTACCATTAATGTTATGCCAAACCATAACAATGTACCTTCTGGCTCTCAAAGACCTAAATGTAAAAAAGGGGCTAAACTGAAAGACTTGCAATTATTTCATCAAAATATTCAAGGTTTCGCTTCAAAGCAACTTGAAATTGAATTGTTTTTAGAAAAAACAAAGTTTGAAATTGTTTGTTTCACTGAGCATTGGTTAAGAGACTATGAGATGCTAATAAATTACACAAATTACAGTGTGGGCAGTTGCTTTAACCGTAAATCTAAGATTCGTGGGTGTTCATTAATCTTAATTAAAAAAAATATTAAATTTAAGGGCGGCTTGCGCAACATTTGGTCTAAACAGAATTTAGTTAAATGCGTTTATCTTGCTAAATATGTTTAGCCTAAATACAATTAAAAAGGTCTTGCTCACATCCGTTTGGATGGTAATTTAACTAATCGTAGTTAGGGAGTCGGTAAAGCAGTTTCTTGCGTTCCTTTTTACGTATTCGTGCGTTGTACACTTGACTTAGAGCAAAATGGTTGCATTTCTTAGAGAAAAAAATCGTGAAATGGACCGACGAGCTTTCAACTGTCACATCAAGTCAACCGAGCTGTCAAGTCACACAAAGTTTTGTTGTGATTTGTGAAGTGTTCTCGTGCTTTTCTCGTGGTAATTTTTATTGATAAAAGTGTTTCTTCTAGGGCCCGGGGGCCTAATTTTACAAAAGAAGAACAGATATTGCTGATTGCAGCGATGGAACCATACACCCATATTATTGAGTGCAAAAAGACCGACCAAATCAAACAGACTGAAAAGCAAAATGCCTGGGTCAAAATCGCTCATGTTTTAATGCCAACACAAAAGGTGTTTCAAGAAGTGCCGAAAACCTTTTAAGTTGCTATAGAAACATTAAAAGCAAATTGAAAAAAAAAGCATTCAGAATCAAAAATGTTGTTGAAAGGTTAGTAACATGATGAACTTATTTTTCTGGACACACGACTACCATACCCTTGTATATACTGCTCAGTAATGTCTTTTATTAACCGTAGTACCGCTGGTATTTGCTATTTAAAACACAGATGTCTATTTATGTTACAGATCCTGATCAAAAACAGGTTTTTCTAAGTGCCTTAGAGGAAAATGGCAAAGACTGGGAAGCAATCGCCTCCACAATAAATAGGCCTATTGAGGTTTGCCAGGAAAGCTTCGACAGTTTGCAAGTTGAGTTGATAAAAGAAGAAGCCAAGTATAAGAAGGTTGTGATGGGAACAGGTACATATAAAAAATATCATAGTAGTGTTGTGTTTTTTCATTTATTGGTGTTTTATAAGCTGCCTATCAATACTGATTAAAATCATATGTTCGTGACATTAATTCTTTCGGATAGTGAGATTCACATTCTCGTCCAAAAGAGACAATTGTAAAGAAGTTAAACTTATTATTTTTAGGTGAAGGCCCTCCTCCTTCAGATGATGACAACCCACTTAATGCAGTAAGAAAGTTAATAGAGCCACAAATGGATGGACTTTATAGTATGTATGATGGAGATGCCACGCTCATGAAGCAATTTCAAGAGAGTCTTCCTGAAGAACAACGAATTGCAACCATTGAAGAAGATTATTTAAGAAGTCTTGAAAACATAACTACATTTGTGGTTGATTGTAATACTGGTAGGTAACTAAATAGTACACAAAAATACTTTTTGATGCTTTTAAAACCAATCATGTAACAAAATGTACATTTATTAAATACCAATATAATATCTAATATTTATTTTTAGTTATTACTGAGAATGATGGTGGTTAAACTCCAAGCACACCATTGCAATCTCGAGCTGGAGATAAATTTAGTAAGATGGAGATAATACGAAAGAAAGGAACTGTGCTGACAAACAAGGGTAATTAATTATCACCATAATTAATAATTACATATATTTATAGCAGATTTTTAATTATATTTTTTGTTTTAGATTTAACTGACAATGACCATGGACCTTCTACGAGTGGCATTAATACCACACCATTATCACAATCTCAAGTCAAAGAAAATTTAAGCAGGATAGACATTTTAAGAAAAAGGATCTGCTCTCTTTAACAAAGGTACCTAAATTATTATTTCAAGTCATTCAGTTTCATATCTTTTTGCAAATTCACAATTGGCTTATAGTAATATTATATTTTAATACTTTTCTTTATTCCAGAAAATAATACTACTGAAGAACTAGCAAATAAGAAAAGTAAGACAGCAAATGAGAGCTTCAAAATATTATCAGAAGAGAAGTTGGAGCTGGTTAGATTACAAAAACTGTCATTGGAAATGGAAATAGAACATAAACAAAAAATATGTGAAATAGAGTTGGATAATTTAATGAAAAAAAAGGAATTTAATGAACAAAAAAGAACTTTTACTTAAGGATTTAGAAATAAAAAAGAAACAATCAGAGCTATAATATTTTTGTTTTTATTTTTTTTACAATGATGCAAAATATCCCTCTATTAGTAGTCTTCGTTGCAAATTAGCACTTCCTCTTCCATACCGTTCTGGTGCAACATCATCATCCCTAACTTCCATAATAACAGGAAACTCTTGGTCTTCAGGGGGTATGTTTTCCTTTCGTAATATAGCTAAATTATGAAGTACAGCTGTTGCTATGATTATGCCAGGTACTCTATGAAGGTGAATACTTATGCCCCTGCATAATATAGGGAATCTCCTCTTCCATATACCTAATGCCCGTTCAACCACATTCCTCGTCTTTATTTGTGACTCTTGGTATTGTGTCTCTCCTCGTGTATTCACATTATTTTCTGACAGAGGTGTCATCATAAAGTTAGTTTGGGCATAGCCACTGTCACCTAGCAACAATTTATCATTATATTTGCCCTGCAAAAAATTGCGTTTTAATGCACAGTTATCCCAAATGTTGGAATCATGTGCTGATCCATGCCACCTTGCCACAACGTCTAAAAACATAAGGTTTGCAGCAGCTACACATTGGGTGTTTATTGAAAAATATCCTTTCCTATTTCTATATATTTCAGCATTATCACCACCTGGAGATAATATTCTCACATGAGTGCAATCTAACGCACCAATTACTCTAGGGAACTTTGCAATTCTATAAAAATCATACACTGTTTTATTTTGCTCTTCTGTTGTGCTTGGAAATTTTATATACATCTTATACAATAATGCAATGGCATGAGTAACACGATGCACTATTCTACAAGCTGTGCTTTCATGTACACCAATCATGTCACCACAAGTTATTAGCTGACTTCCTGTCGCATAAAATCTCAGCGTACATAAAAGTTGGTTCATAGGAGTGACTGATTTGATCCTGCAAAACAAACAAAAATAGCTAATTAGCTACCTATCTGTTTATTGAATATTCATTAATATTAAGTACATTTCCTTACTTGTTGCTGGTTTTTAAATTCTTCTATTTGCTGTAACAAAATTGTAGTGGTTTCTTTCGTTAGACGAAACCTTCTGAAGAATTTGTCGTCCGAATACATTCTAAACAAGTCAGCTCTCTCAAACAATTCCCTCGGTCTGTTGATATATTCTATTATCTCCTCATCGTCGTCAGAATACAATTCCCACAAATCCATCTTACAAACTTCCTACCGAACTCTTTAAAATCTTATAAAAAATATTAGTAAAATTTCTATAACCTCAAAATGATGACGTGCGATTGCTACTAAACGTATTTAGCGACGCTAAATAGCCATCTTTGGGTATTTAACTTTGACAGTTCGTTAAACGTGATTAGTGCCTAAATTTTTGTTGTGCATGACGCTAATTATAATTAGCAGACTAAATGCGTTTACGTCGCTCTTAAACTGTATTTAACGACGATGCGCAAGCCGCCCTTATTAGGGCGGCTTGCGCAACATTTGGTCTAAACAGAATTTAGTTAAATGCGTTTATCTTGCTAAATATGTTTAGCCTAAATACAATTAAAAAGGTCTTGCTCACATCCGTTTGGATGGTAATTTAACTAATCGTAGTTAGGGAGTCGGTAAAGCAGTTTCTTGCGTTCCTTTTACGTATTCGTGCGTTGTACACTTGACTTAGAGCAAAATGGTTGCATTTCTTAGAGAAAAAATTCGTGAAATGGACCGACGAGCTTTCAACTGTCACATCAAGTCAACCGAGCTGTCAAGTCACACAAAGTTTTGTTGTGATTTGTGAAGTGTTCTCGTGCTATTTCTCGTGGTAATTTTTATTGATAATAATTGTTTTAGTTGAGTTCAGTGATAATTACCATGGCAAACAAAAGTGTTTCTTCTAGGGCCCGGGGGCCTAATTTTAGAAAAGAAGAACAGATATTGCTGATTGCAGCGATGGAACCATACACCCATATTATTGAGTGCAAAAAGACCGACCAAATCAAACAGACTGAAAAGCAAAATGCCTGGGTCAAAATCGCTCATGTTTTTAATGCCAACACAAAAGGTGTTTCAAGAAGTGCCGAAAACCTTTTAAGTTGCTATAGAAACATTAAAAGCAAATTGAAAAAAAAGCATTCAGAATCAATAATGTTGTTGAAAGGTTAGTAACATGATGAACTTATTTTTCTGGACACACGACTACCATACCCTTGTATATACTGCTCAGTAATGTCTTTTATTAACCGTAGTACCGCTGGTATTTGCTATTTAAAACACAGATGTCTATTTATGTTACAGATCCTGATCAAAAACAGGCTTTTCTAAGTGCCTTAGAGGAAAATGGCAAAGACTGGGAAGCAATCGCCTCCGCAATAAATAGGCCTATTGAGGTTTGCCAGGAAAGCTTCGACAGTTTGCAAGTTGAGTTGAAAAAAGAAGAAGCCAAGTATAAGAAGGTTGTGATGGGAACAGGTACATATAAAAAATATCATAGTAGTGTTGTGTTTTTTCATTTATTGGTGTTTTATAAGCTGCCTATCAATACTGATTAAAATCATATGTTCGTGACATTAATTCTTTCGGATAGTGAGATTCACATTCTCGTCCAAAAGAGACAATTGTAAAGGAGTTAAACTTATTATTTTTAGGTGGAGGCCCTCCTCCTTCAGATGATGACAACCCACTTAATGCAGTAAGAAAGTTAATAGAGCCACAAATAGATGGACTTTATAGTATGTATGATGGAGATGCCACGCTCATGAAGCAATTTCAAGAGAGTCTTCCTGAAGAACAACGAATTGCACCCATTGAAGAAGATTATTTAAGAAGTCTTGAAAACATAACTACATTTGTGGTTGATTGTAATACTGATAGTTAACTAAATAGTACACAAAAATACTTTTTGATGCTTTTAAAACCAATCATGTAACAAAATGTACATTTATTAAATACCAATATAATATCTAATATTTATTTTTAGTTATTACTGAGAATGATGGTGGTTCTACTTCAAGCACACCATTGCAATCTCGAGCTGGAGATAAATTTAGTAAGATGGAGATAATACGAAAGAAAGGAACTGTGCTGACAAACAAGGGTAATTAATTATCACCATAATTAATAATTATATATATTTATAGCAGTTTTTTAATTATATTTTTTGTTTTAGATTTAACTGACAATGACCATGGACCTTCTACAAGTGGCATTAATACCACACCATTATCACAATCTCAAGTCAAAGAAAATTTAAGCAGGATAGACATTTTAAGAAAAAGGAAGGCATCTGCTCTCTTTAACAAAGGTACCTAAATTATTATTTCAAGTTATTCAGTTTCATATCTTTTTGCAAATTCACAATTGGCTTATAGTAATATTATATTTTAATACTTTTCTTTATTCCAGAAAATAAAACTACTGAAGAACTAGCAAATAAGAAAAGTAAGACAGCAAATGAGAGCTTCAAAATATTATCAGAAGAGAAGTTGGAGCTGGTTAGATTACAAAAACTGTCATTGGAAATGGAAATAGAACATAAACAAAAAATATATGAAATAGAGTTGGATAATTTAATGAAAAAAAAAGGAATTTAATGAACAAATGTACAAAAAAGAACTTTTACTTAAGGATTTAGAAATAAAAAAGAAACAATCAGAGCTATAATATTTTTGTTTTTATTATTTTTACAATGATGCAAAATATCCCTCTATTAGTAGTCTTCGTTGCAAATTAGCACTTCCTCTTCCATACCGTTCTGGTGCAACATCATCATCTCTAACTTCCATAATAACAGGAAACTCTTGGTCTTCAGGGGGTATGTTTTCCTTTCGTAATATAGCTAAATTATGAAGTACAGCTGTTGCTATGATTATGCCAGGTACTCTATGAAGGTGAATACTTATGCCCCTGGATAATATAGGGAATCTCCTCTTCCATATACCAAATGCCCGTTCAACCACATTCCTCGTCTTTATTTGTGACTCTTGGTATTGTGTCTCTCCTCGTGTATTCACATTATTTTCTGACAGAGGTGTCATCATAAAGTTAGTTTGGGCATAGCCACTGTCACCTAGCAACAATTTATCATTATATTTGCCCTGCAAAAAATTGTGTTTTAATGCACAGTTATCCCAAATGTTGGAATCATGTGCTGATCCATGCCACCTTGCCACAACGTCTAAAAACATAAGGTTTGCAGCAGCTACACATTGGGTGTTTATTTAAAAATATCCTTTCCTATTTCTATATATTTCAGCATTATCACCACCTGGAGATAATATTCTCACATGAGTGCAATCTAACGCACCAATTACTCTAGGGAACTTTGCAATTCTATAAAAATCATACACTGTTTTATTTTGCTCTTCTGTTGTGCTTGGAAATTTTATATACATCTTATACAATAATGCAATGGCATGAGTAACACGATGCACTATTCTACAAGCTGTGCTTTCATGTACACCAATCATGTCACCACAAGTTATTAGCTGACTTCCTGTCGCATAAAATCTCAGCGTACATAAAAGTTGGTTCATAGGAGTGACTGATTTGATCCTGCAAAACAAACAAAAATAGCTAATTAGCTACCTATCTGTTTATTGAATATTCATTAATAATAAGTACATTTCCTTACTTGTTGCTGGTTTTTAAATGTGGGGCTATTTGCTGTAACAAAACTGTAGTGGTTTCTTTCGTTAGACGAAACCTTCTGAAGAATTTGTCGTCCGAATACATTCTAAACAAGTCAGCTCTCTCAAACAATTCCCTCGGTCTGTTGATATATTCTATAATCTCCTCATCGTCGTCAGAATACAATTCCCACAAATCCATCTTACAAACTTCCTACCGAACTCTTTAAAATCTTATAAAAATTATTAGTAAAATTTCTATAACCTCAAAATGATGACGTGCGATTGCTACTAAACGTATTTAGCGACGCTAAATAGCCATCTTTGGGTATTTAACTTTGACAGTTCGTTAAACGTGATTAGTGCCTAAATTTTTGTTGTGCAAGACGCTAATTATAATTAGCACACTAAATGCGTTTACGTCGCTCTTAAACTGTATTTAACGACGATGCGCAAGCCGCCCTTAGACTCGTGATGATATTGTTAAACTATCGGTTGAACATAATATCGAGCTATCTTGTGTTGAGCTGGATAAGCATGTAATAGTGTGCGTTTACAGACCCCCAAATTATCTAAAACTACATTTGAGTCAGTAATGGAAGATGTTTTAGCAAAACTTGTAACTGGTAATAAATCAGTAGTTATATGTGGCGACTTTAATGTTTATATTTTAGAAAAAAAATCAAATAGCAGTAGATTTTTGCATCTTTTTAAATCATTTAATTTGTTAAACGTGTTTTTTGAACCAAGCCGAATGACTACAAATACTGCTTCATGTCTGGATAATATTTTTTGTTGCTGCAACTACTTGGATAAATTCATAGTAAATTACCTTCCTTCAGATCACAACGGTCAAATCGTTGTTTTCGAATCCTACACACCAGTACAAAAAATCCAAATAAAATCTAGACAAACAACACCCAGCAATTTAAATAAGTTTAATGATAATTTAATTATTAATTTAGGCATTCCAAGACAGATTATCGACAATGTAAATCTATTTTATGAGGAATTCTTTTCGGTAATTCACACGGAGTTCGAAAGTACAATAAAAACGAAATCTAAATCTATTTGCCCTAAGTTTATGGAAAAGTAGAGAGCGATTGTTTGAGCTGTACGGTCTTAAGCCTTACATTAACTCAGAAACTTTTAATAAATATGTTGCAACTTACTCTAAAATTTTTTAAAACGCTTGCAAAGTAGCTAAAGCCTTATTTATTAGCAACAAGATTAAATCGGCCGATAATAAAATAAAGACTGTTTGGAAAATTATCAATAGTGAAACGAATAGAAATAAAAAATATAATAATGATATCACTCTAGAGACTTCACGTGGCCTTTTAAGTTGTAAAAACGAGGTTGTCAAGAATTTGTAGATTTATTCGCTAGTGTCCCACTTAAAACTACTGAAACCTTAAATTCGTCACCCTTGCTTTCTATTGAGTTATTAAGAGCTAACGTTCCAACCTGTCCGGTTGAGTTTCAATTTAAACATATAAACCCCACGGTAGTCATTAAAGCTTTTAAGGAAATTAAAGCCAAATTAACCGAAGATCTATGGGGACTGTCGATTAAAGTTTGTCAAGCTATTATTGAGACTCTAGCCCCGTACTTAGCCTTAATATTTAATTTGTGTGTGGACCAGGGAGTCTTCCCAGACCTTATGAAATACAGCAAGGTAATACCACTTTTTAAATCCGATGACAGTTAAGACACCAATAACTATAGACCCGTATCCGTTTTGCCCGTTTTCAGCAAGGTGTTTGAAAAGCTAATGCTTAATCAATCAAATGCTCATCCACTTTAACACCAATAAAATCTTACCATGCGAAACAGTATGGTTTCACCAAAGGACGTTGTACAACTGACCGGCCGGTGTCACCTTATTAAAACATATATTTACTGCGTGGGAAGAGTCTCAAGATGCCATAGGGATCTTGTGACCTCTCGAAAGCATTTGATTGTGTCAACCACGAAACCCTTCTCATAAAGCTTGAACATTACGGTTTAGGGAAACTTGTGCTCAGTTTAATGAAATCGTATTTAAACGATAGACATCAGCAAGTACAAATAAATGGTGTCCATTCAATGGGGTTAAAAGTAAGTATGGGTGTGCCACAAGGTTCGATACTAGGTCCCTTTGTTTTTAGTCTATATTAATGATCTACCCCATTTATTTAAAAACCAACCTGAAATGGTATTGTTTGCCGACGATACTTCTTTAATATTTAAGGTAAACAGACGTGCCATAAATCTCGATGACGTAAATACCGCCCTACTGCAGGTTCATAATTGGTTCACCGTTAATAATTTAGTATTAAATGGAAAAAAAAACGAAGTGCATAAGATTTGCTTTACCAAACGTCAAAAGTAATGATTGCGACATAGTATTGAATCAAGAAAAACTAGAATTTGTAGATGAAACTGTTTTCTTGGGGATAACGATTGACTCAAGACTACAGTGGGGTCCGCATTTAACATCTCTTGCAGGACGGCTGAGTTCAGCAGCATATGCTGTTTGGAAAATCCGTCAATTTACTGACGTAGATACCGCGAGACTAGTCTATTTCACGTTAGTTTTTCAGTTATGTTCACCACACTATGTTATAAATTATTGTTTACCCTGTGCCAGTGTTAGCCAATTAATTAGTAATATTAGATTGACTAAAATAAATCCCAATTCTACTGTTATTTTATTATATGGGAATAGTTTAAATGTATGGAAAAGGGACATCATTGAATGTGTCCATTTGATGTTACATCTCAACAAGACTATTAATTGTAAATTCATTTTCTGTGCCTTGCCTTATTCTCAATATTTGTCCGTTGAGCAAAATAAGTACATTTATGATTTAAACTTGTTAATTTATAATAGGACATGTCGTCACAGTGACGTTATTTTGTATTTTGACTGTAATCAATTTATATCTGATTACAGACTCACTGACTTCACAATGTTTTTACCACCTAGTTCTAAGCGACGTATTGCTAACCTTTTAGCATACAATATACACAGCGACACTGGTATGTGTTTACCAACGTTTTCTGTTAGTAGTGATACTAATACTGCTTTTGTTACTAACACTTATACAGATACTAACACTTTTATTGATACACCTTGTAGTTTAAACTGTTAGGTGCGACAACAGGTAGGCCGCATATGTTGAATGTTGTTCATCAAAATATGCAGGGATTATCTGGCAAAGAATTAGAGTTAAGTTTGTTTATGGAGAATTATGATGTTCAGGTTTTATGTCTAACTGAACATTGGTTAAAGGAACATGAAGTAGTATTTATCAATGATGATTTCTATACCGTACAGAGTGCATTTGTGAGAAAATCTGCTATTCGCGGTGGATCTTTAATTCTTGTATCAAACAAATTAAAATGTAAACAACGTTTAGACTTAGTTAATTTGTCAATTGAGCGCACTATTGAGTTGTCTTGCGTTGAACTCGAGCGATACATAGTAATTTGTGTTTATAGACCCCCTTCTGGGGACTTTACTCATTTCGAATCAGTAATGGAGGATTCACTTAATAAGTTAAAATCAAGTAATAAATCTATAATTTTATGTGGAGATTTTAATGTTAAAACTAATATAAATATTCAAAGTGAGTATACTCAACATATAGAGCGAAAAGAGGCATCTTATAGATCTAAAGAGCTGGATAAAAAGAAGTCGGGAGAAGATGAATCATATTTGTGTGTCACCATGGACTTGCAAAGTCTACTGCAGGTTCCATCGACTGCAGATAGTCTAATGTATTATTCCAGAAAATTAAAATATAATTTATCTATTTATGAGTTTAAACCTCCACAGAACAACGCTCACTGTATGATCAGCAGGGCTATTGCGTATCTTTTTTTATGACAGTGGCTAACCTTTAGTGCCTATCATTTACTGTCAAATGGTTACATTTTGTACTAAACTATAACCAATTTGACAATAAATCCATAGACAATATGATAGCCACTGTCATTTAAAAGATACGCAATAGCCCTGCTGGACGGAAATAAACGGCAAAAGAGGCAGTGTTGAAATAGCATCTGCTATTCATTTATGGATTAAGAATCTCCCCGAGGTTTTAACGCACGTCAGCATTTATTCCAACACGTGCTCGGAACAAAACCGAAATCAATACATAGCAGCATTTTATTGTACTTAGTACATACGCATGAGACAATGAAAGTATTAGAACAGAAGTATCTAGAAAGTGGTCATAGTTTTATGGAAGTAGATTCAATGCATAGTGCCATAGAAAAAGAAAAAAGGCACACAGACACGTATTCTACAGGGTGTTTGGTAGATGGGTGCAAAGCCTGAAGGGGGTGATATTTTAGACCACTTAGAACTTATCAAGATAAACTTGTCTTAGACGAAGTCTGTTCCTTGTATTTTTTTTCGAAACTCTAAGGTTTTTAACAATAATACCCATTTTTTTTCATTTAATTGTTAATAGTGTCCAGTAAAAGCTGTTATGTTATTATTTTTTATTTATTTATTATTTATGTAATGTGTGTGTGCAGGATAGCTGCAGGCTCCATTAGTTAGCATGGTATATTATAGTTTTAGGCATGTGGTATTTTCAGTTTGTGGAAAAATAGCATGCAGTTTTAAGTCCAACAGATGCTAAAGATTCCCACGGCGCCCGAAATGTTTGGTTATTGTTTTGCTTATCGCCGGTCGTTGTCGCAGTAAAAATCATTGTTTTATATTCTAAAAGGTTTACTAGCGGCACTGTTAAAGGAACTCATTATTGTCGGCATGTATTAAGACCTTTTGTTGAATAGGTAACAGTTGGGCGTAAATTGTAATCCGCACAAAATATCTTTCTTAGTTTTAGGAAACGAATTTATTGTTGTCGGTATCTATTGACGTAAAATATGCATTTCTTTAGACATTTGTAATAGTTCCAAGTAAGGTTGTGTTTATGTGTTTACAATAGTTTTAAATAGCGTAGCCAGTACTTTGTTAGACCACCCAAAGCGTGGGAAATAGTAGGGATAGAACTAACGCCACTGGGGCATATAAAAGGCCTTACTTGTAAAAATACAGCTCAGTTCAACTTCGAATTTTATATTTTCTACAGTCTTCAGTCCCAGCATTCAGAGAGAACACTCCTAACTTACAAGAAGTGTAACCGCTCCTCATTAGTTCCTTGACTTCGTTTGCCTACAAAACAATTCCTGCAAGTGTTTCATTCTACGAGGTTCGAGCTATCCCCAACATTATTGGTCCTTCGTCGTCGGATTGCAGACCCACGCCTAGAAGATGAAGACACGAGGTATGGAAAGAGAACAAGCGAAACGTAGTCAAGAAGAGCTCAAGACACTCGGAGCCGTACAAGAGGCTCAGTTAGGGAACCCGCCTACACAGGGCACGTCGAACGCCGCTACCGAGACAACGGGTACTAGCAGCGGAATCAGTGCTTCGACTGCCACAGAAGCAGGCACCTCCACTGGAACTGAAGATACCAGCGCCGCGTCCCAGAAGAAGCAGACCTCTCAGCGTACAGTGAGGCCCGCAGACGCACGGTCACGACGCTCCGTAGCCTCCCGCAAGAAACTCCTCGCGGAGTTGGAGGCGAAAGAGCGGCTAGCCGAGCTGAAGCTTCAGCAAGCACAGATACAAGCTGAAACAGAAAAACAGCAGCTACGTGTACAACGTCTTCAAGTGGAAGCTCAAGACACTTCAGAAGATGAAGAAGAAGAAATAGAAGAAGACCTGGCTTCGGTTCGCATTAGCGCCTGGCTAAAAGACACCAGGCCGAACCAACCAACGTCAACTGAACATCAAGAAGAGGAAAAGAAGACACAAGAAGATAGTGTGAAGACAAGCCAGCCGTTGATAGACGTGGCTACCCTAGCCGCCGCAC
This sequence comes from Diarsia rubi, assembly GCA_932274075.1. Classification (NCBI taxonomy): domain Eukaryota; kingdom Metazoa; phylum Arthropoda; class Insecta; order Lepidoptera; family Noctuidae; genus Diarsia; species Diarsia rubi. The sequence continues at coordinate 19,518,997 of OW026413.1, forward strand.
TCTCTCAAGCGGTTAGAGGCACAAGGGAACCACCGAAGTACATTCAAGAGCTGCCGCTCTTCAATGGAAGCAGCTCAGACTGGCTGGGCTTCAAGACAACATACGAAGAAACTCTCAAGTACTTCACACAAACTGAAAATTTAGCACGCATACGTCGGAGCCTGCGCGGAACTGCAAAAGAAGCTGTTGGCTGTCTACTAGTGAGCCAACCAGATCCAAAAGTCGTCATAGAAGCACTTGAAAGAAGATTTGGAAGACCAGAAGCACTCATTCACGTCGAGATAGAGAAGCTCAAATCACTGAATCGAGTCACCGACAACCCTCGTGACTTATGCATCTTTGCCGGGCGAATATCCAACATAGTGGGCACCGTTGAAGCATTGAAGAAGCCACAATACCTGCACAGTCCAGAGATGGCGCGAACAATCACGGAGAAGCTTACTCCTATATTGAAGAGCAAGTGGTATGATTACGCAGCAACAAAGAAAGAAGATACTCCAGAACTAAAGAAGATATCTACCTTCCTGAACGAAGAAGCCGACAAGTGTGGCGCCTATGCCTTACCAGAGGCCGTCACTGATGAAGTCGGAGGAAGAGACCGGAAGAACAGAAGAGCAGAGCGCACGTTTGCTACAGAGAAGAGAACCTCATCAGAAGATCAATGTCCTCAGTGCAAGCAAGACCACAAGCTACCAGACTGCAAGCAGTTCTCCGACCTCGACACGAACGCAAGATGGGAAGTTGCAAAAAAGAACCACATCTGCTACCGCTGCCTTCGAAGCAAGCACCGACGACTTCAATGCAAGGCACCACCGTGTGGAAGACATGGGTGCACCATGAGACATCACAAACTGCTACACCACGACAAAGAAACAGCAGCACCCACAGTAGAAGTCACATCAGCAGCGAAACCAGGCAGCCACCGACGTGCGTACTTGAAGATTGCGCCCGTAATTATAAAGGGGCCGCACTCCAGCATTGAAACATATGCACTATTAGATGAAGGAAGTACCATCACTCTGCTGGACGCATCAATAGCCGACGTCATTGGAGCAGATGGACCTGAAAACACCATGTGGATTCAGGGAATTGGCAACGAGATGAAGCACGACAGCAGCAAAATCGTCAGCTTCAGCGTCAGAGGAAAATATGCAGAAGACGAATACCAAGTAGAAGCCGCACGTACTGTCGACAGACTGAGCTTCGCACCAGAAACAGTATTCAACCAGCACCTAGAAGATTGTGAACATCTGATCGACATCAAAGATCAGGTCACCTATCAACACGCTTCACCCAAGTTGTTAATTGGACAAGACAACTGGCATCTCATCGTGTCAAGAAAGCTTCGCACCGGTCGCCGTAATCAGCCCGTAGCTTCCCTCACAGAGCTCGGCTGGGTTCTTCATGGTTGTCACAGTTCGCTCACAGCCAAAGTAGCGTTCTGTGGCAGACTCCAACAAAAAGAAAAGGAACCAACACTGGAAGAGCTGGTCAAGAATCACTTCAGACTCGAATCCTTATGTATCGAGCCAAGAAGACCGAAAGAAGATCCGGAACAAAAAGCTATCCAGATCCTAGAGGAAACCAGCAGAAGACTACCCGAGGGAAGATTCGAAACCGGCCTGCTATGGAAAGAAAGAGACCACAAGATACCCAACAACTATAAAGAAGCTGAACGACGCCTGCGTTCTCTAGAGAAGAGACTGGACAAAGAGGAAGACCTCAAACAGAAATACGAAGAGAGGATGGACAATCTGTTCCGGTCGGGTTATGCAGAGCCAGCACCCACTCCAGCCCCAGAAGGAAAAACGTGGTATCTACCGCATTTCCCAGTCATCAACCCAGCAAAGCCCCACAAACCGCCAAGGCTGGTTCATGACGCATCAGCCAAAGCAGCCGGCGTATGTCTAAATGACATGCTATATTCGGGACCAGACCTGCTACAATCACTTCCTGGTGTCATCATGAGGTTCCGACAATATGCATATGCAGTCAGCGGGGACATAAAGGAAATGTTCATGCAAGTGAAGATACGAGAAGAAGATAGAGATGCGTTACGGTTTCTATGGAGAGGCAAACGGCGGGAGGACAAACCGGAGGAATACAGAATGACATCTGTAATTTTTGGAGCTACTTCATCTCCATGTACAGCACTATTCATCAAGAATAAGAATGCCAGTGAATTTGCGAGCGCCTACCCAGAAGCTGCAGCAGCAATACAGAGGAATCACTACATGGATGATTACGTCCAGAGCTTCTCCACTATTCAAGAAGCACGAGAGATAACGAAGGCCGTCGACTTCATTCACAAGAAAGCGGGCTTCGTACTAAGCGGGTGGACATCAAATGACACGAAGACGATAGAAGAGTTCGGACTTCCTGAAGAAAGTAACTCCTTGACAGTAAGCCTGGGAGGCAAGGATACAGAGAAGACACTTGGACTGCTATGGCACGTGAAAGAAGATTACATAGGGTTCAACACAAACTCTATGAAGATACCCGCAGAAGTAGAAGAAAACCAGCGTTCTCCAACCAAGCGAGAAGCCCTGAGCATCATAATGGCACTCTTCGACCCACTGGGACTGATTTCACCAATCACCACGCCAGCCAAGAGAATATTCCAAGACACCTGGCGCTACAAGACTGACTGGGATGATCCACTACCAGCGGAATTAGAAGAAAAATGGAAGAAATGGATCACGTCGCTTAGCATCATCAAACATTTAAGAATACCACGATGCTACGACTACGAGCAGAGCGTCTCAAATCAGCTGCACACCTTTGTCGACGCGAGTGAAGAAGCATATGCGAGAACAGAACGCGAAGATGGCAGTGTGCACTTGTCACTGGCAGCTGCGAAGAGTCGCGTCACGCCCCTCAAGCCAGTCTCTATGCCCAGACTGGAGCTACAAGCAGCCCTGCTAGGTGCACGCCTCGCACAGACTGTACTAGAAGAGCACGACTACAAAGTGGAGAGCAAGACTTACTGGAGTGATTCACGCACAGCATTAGTGTGGATCAGATCAGAACCACGCGTCTACAAATCCTTCGTGGCCCATCGTCTGGCCGAGATTGAAGAAACCACCAAGAAAAATGAGTGGAGGTGGCTCCCTTCCAAACTCAACGTGGCCGACGACGCGACCAGAGATACTCCAGACAACTTCGACGCCACCCATAGATGGTACCAAGGGCCGTCATTCCTGAAACTGCCAGAGTCACAATGGCCGAAAGAAGAGAACGTGGTCAAATATGATACAGGAGAAGAAAGAGAGAAGTGTCACTCGTGTCAACAAGAAGACGACCGAAATCAAGATCACCTGCCAAAGATCGACAGGTTCTCGAAATGGCTTCGACTCATAAGGGCGACAGCACGAGTCTTACAATTTATAGAGCTGTGCAAGATAAACAAGAACACGGTCGCAGCCACTAGAAAAAGAACCAAGAAGAACGAAGCAAAGATTGGCGAATATCCAGATTGGCGAGCCGCTAAGAAGACGCTACCTAAGCAGGTGAAAAGGGTCGCACCTCACGACCCTCACCACCACATTGAAATACCCGCGACATACCTAGAAAGAGCTGAACAGCTGTGGGTCCACGCCAGTCAACAAGAAAGTTTCAGAGCTGAGATGGAACGAATCAGAAGAGAAGACGCACCTAGCAACAGCGACCGCCTAAGTCACCTCAGCGCGTACATCGACGCTCAAGGCATCGTACGTCTACGAGGAAGAGTGGCCGCAGCACATGAAATAGCCGAAGACACGTCCAACCCACCTATACTGGACGGCAAACAGACCTACACACGGCTATACATAGCTCACGTACATGAGAAACTTCATCATGGCGGAGTCGAAATGGTCGTAAATGAATTAAGACAACGACTGTGGATCTCGAAGATACGCCCAGCAGTAAGAAATGTAATCAAGAGTTGTCTGCCGTGCCGCATAAGAAAAATGAAGCCAGCGAGCCCTCTCACAGGAGACTTACCGTCAGCACGTCTCGCCCACCACGCGCGCCCATTTACCTTCACAGGACTCGACTACTTTGGTCCTATAGAAGTGACAGTCGGACGCCACCATGAAAAAAGGTACGGAGCTCTCTTCACGTGCATGACGTCACGAGCGATTCACATAGAAATCGTACACTCACTAAGCGCCGACTCTGCTGTGTCGGCCCTAAGAAGATTCATGGCAAGAAGGGGCTGCCCGAAAGAACTGTGGAGCGACAATGCTACGTGCTTCAAGGCAGCTGAAAAGGAGCTCGGCGCGGCGGCTCTCGAAGCGCTGGAACATGAAACCACATGTCGCCACATCACCTGGAAATATATCCCGCCAGCAGCCCCGTTCATGGGAGGAACATGGGAACGAATGGTGCGGTCAGTAAAGGAAGCGCTGAAAATCACATTGAACGAGCGGTACCCTAGCGACGAAACACTGGTGACACTATTAACAGAGGTCGAGAACACAGTGAACTCACGACCTCTCACCCATGTCTCGGTCGACCCCCAAGAACCCGAAGCGCTGACACCGAACCACATACTCATCGGCCCTAACTCTCATCTACCAGTACCGGGTCACTTCGAAGAAAAAGACGTGACAGCCCGCCAGCAATGGAAGAGAGCACAAGTCCTGGCGGACATCTTCTGGAAGAGATGGGTCAAGGAGTACATGCCCCTACTGCAATACCGGCGGGAGCCCACCAGCACAGGAACACAACCCAAGATCGGGGACCTCGTCATCATCTGCGACGGCAACCTACCACGCAACACCTGGCCACGAGGTCGCATCAGCCAGCTGTATCCAGGCACCGACGGGGAGGTACGAGTTGTGGACGTCACCATCAGCAGCGGCCACGTCCTCCGGCGTCCTACCAGGAAGATCATCGTGCTACCAACGGAGTCGCAGAGTAGCGACGGCGGAAGAAACGTGCGGGATAGTGAACTTAGTGTGTGAGTGTATGAAAGACGGTAGTATATATGTACGAGACAGTAAACATAGTGTGTGTATTCATAGTGTTTCGCAAAGACAATTATTATTTCAATAGTTTCAATTGTTCAACTAGCGTGTGAGTCAAGAGCTGCTATCCTGCACCGATTTTAATAGGTGCGACATCTCTACGCTACGAAACTGGATGTCGCACGGCGGGAGGAATGTGCAGGATAGCTGCAGGCTCCATTAGTTAGCATGGTATATTATAGTTTTAGGCATGTGGTATTTTCAGTTTGTGGAAAAATAGCATGCAGTTTTAAGTCCAACAGATGCTAAAGATTCCCACGGCGCCCGAAATGTTTGGTTATTGTTTTGCTTATCGCCGGTCGTTGTCGCAGTAAAAATCATTGTTTTATATTCTAAAAGGTTTACTAGCGGCACTGTTAAAGGAACTCATTATTGTCGGCATGTATTAAGACCTTTTGTTGAATAGGTAACAGTTGGGCGTAAATTGTAATCCGCACAAAATATCTTTCTTAGTTTTAGGAAACGAATTTATTGTTGTCGGTATCTATTGACGTAAAATATGCATTTCTTTAGACATTTGTAATAGTTCCAAGTAAGGTTGTGTTTATGTGTTTACAATAGTTTTAAATAGCGTAGCCAGTACTTTGTTAGACCACCCAAAGCGTGGGAAATAGTAGGGATAGAACTAACGCCACTGGGGCATATAAAAGGCCTTACTTGTAAAAATACAGCTCAGTTCAACTTCGAATTTTATATTTTCTACAGTCTTCAGTCCCAGCATTCAGAGAGAACACTCCTAACTTACAAGAAGTGTAACCGCTCCTCATTAGTTCCTTGACTTCGTTTGCCTACAAAACAATTCCTGCAAGTGTTTCATTCTACGAGGTTCGAGCTATCCCCAACAGTGTGATTACTCAAACAAAATAATTCCAAAGCATCTGAGTCATCAGAGAAATATTCTACGCCATATTCAAGTTTAAGAAACTTTTAAAAATCAAGCAAATGTTTTGCTTACGGCATAATAAAAAAAATTAAAAAATAGCCTCAGTTGTTCAAACCTTTTTTAAAACATGCTTGGTTATTGCCCTTTCTTTTGAGGTACTATTTACGCAGATGTCTCATCAACTCTTGGAATTAGGATGTACAAAGCAAATTGAGTATGAAAATTGTTATTTTCGAACAGATCAATAAAACAACATTTTTGTTAAAATAATTTATTGTTCATGTTCAAAATGTTGACCGCGGTTTCTTATACAAGCGCGTGCCCGTCTTCTCACTTCTGTAGTTGTGATTTTTAATTTCATCTCCTGCTTCATGACTTGAAAAGCCGTTTGGATTCTTTCTATTAATTCTTCTCTAGTTGAAATTTCAACGTGCGAGTAGACGAGCTCCTTGGCCCGTCCCCAAACGAAAAAATCCACAGGAGTTAAATCGGGTGTTCGAGGTGGCCAAGGGATGGGCCCGTCTCTGCCAATCCAGCTCTCTGGGAAACAATTATTTAAATGTTCTCTCACGTTTAGGGTCCAGTGTGCTGGACAACCATCTTGTTGAAAAATCAGTGGTCTTCTCATTGTCAATATTGGTATTTCGGTCTCGTCCAGAAGCTCTGGGAGATAGTTTTGGAGGAATTCCAGGTAATTTTCTCCATTTAAATTATCTGGCAGGAAGTGGGGACCAATCAACGTTCGGCCGATTACTCCTGCCCACACGTTAACTGAAAATTTCCTTTGGAACGACACTTGCTTCTTCCAGTGTGGATTGTTCTCCTTGTCGGTCCATCGATGAAGATTATGGAAATTGGTAATTCCTTCTTTCGAAAATTTTGACTCATCGGTCCACAAGACGGATTTTAAAAACCATGCATCTTCAATGTCACTATTTAACAAAAAGCGACAGAACTGAATCCTTCGGGGGGGATTTTCATTTTCCAAACCTTGTACACCCGTGCCGTGGAAAGGATATTTGTTTTCTCGGTGCATCGTATTCCACACCTTCCATACCGAAATGTTGAGGTTTCGAGCTACTACTCTGACGCTCGTAGTAGGATCTGCATCAAAAGCTGCAATAATGTCTTCCTCGATACTTGGGTGATGTCTTCCGGGGTTGAATCCAGATTCCGCGCGATGGATTCCAACTACAGAAAGCCGACGAAATGTGTTGTAAAACACTCTGACATTAGGTAATCTGCGATTCGGATATCTCTTTTGGTACATTAGTCGCGCCAAAGATCCATTACCGTCAGCTCTGCCATACATGAAGACGATATCCGCATATTCTTCATTCGAAAAAGTAGCCATAGTCGATTGATCACACAAATAAAAGTCCAAAATCACTGAAGGAGCTCACAGCTAGGGCTCAACACCTTAAACACCTCCAAAATCAACACGTGAAGGAGCGCACAACGTCATGCGGTGAATTGTGTAAACACGAATTTGCAATTAAAACGTCTAGTCACAAGGGCAGTCGTTACTTGACTAACTGAGGGTCCGAAGATGTGACGAGTCCACTCGACTACTCGGGTACTAGGTAGTACTAGTGTAAATAGATAACGACTTTATATCCTTAGCAACTAAGCTGATTTTTCTATTGAATAACAGCAGTTCAGTAGACGCTACCCGAGAGTCGAAAAAAGGGCAAGTTTGTTGTCGTCGCGCGGCGGCTTTTGTTAGCGAGTTCCCAGAATTTGATTGGTGCGCGTGCACCATAATTCTAAGAATGAATCAGTTACCAGTTCTAACAAAAAACAATAGTGCATTAGCAAAAATGTTGCATTATTTTAATCTGTTTAAAAATTAAATATTCCACCTCAATTTGCTTTGTACATCCTAATTCCAAGAGTTGATGAGACATCTGCGTAAATAGTACCTCAAAAGAAAGGGCAATAACCAAGCATGTTTTTAAAAAGGTTTGAACAACTGAGGCTATTTTTTTTTATTTTTTATTATGCCGTAAACAAAACATTTTCTTGATTTTTAAAAGTTTCTTAAACTTGAATATAACGTAGAATGTTTCTCTGATGACACAGTTGCTTGGGAATTATTTTGTTTGAGTAATCACACATTACTTAGATAAAAAATAAATAAAAAAAACTTACAACAGCTTTTACTGGACACTATTAACAATTATTTGAAAAAAAAGGGTATTATTATTAAAAACCTTAGAGTTTAAAAAAAAAATACAAGGAACAGACTTCGTCTAAGACAAGTTTAGCTTAATAAGTTCTAAATGGTCTAAGATATCACCCCCTTCAGGCTTTGCACCCATCTACCAAACACCCTGTATAATAGATTGGAAGGGAATTATGCCACGGGCTAGATCAAAAAGACAAAATAAAAATGTAACTCCATATAATGTAACTGAATTATCATATCAAGACATGATTGATGTAAAAGCACTTGCTTCGAAAATAATTAAAAACAAAACTATGGCGGAGAATGGGGAGAAAGTGTGCTGGTTGAAAATAAAATGTCTTAGATTTAAAAAAGAATTACCTGGTTTTATTAAATACAGATACGATTACGATGGGCCATATAACTTGCTAAATATTCTTTGTAAACCAGGGAGACCAACTAGGAGAACTCCAAACTCGGAAATGCCAACTATAAATACTGAAGATCTTCCCCGGGCATATAAACAATGTCTTCCTATAACAAAACAAAAAAAGAAAGACCTTTTACAGCTCTGTAAGAAAAATATAATTCCTAAAGAGCTTCACGGCTGGTACGAAAGTTTACCATGTTCAAACGAAGACCAGGGTCCACCACGCTCCACTGATTCATCTATTAGTCTTATATTCTTCAGTCGATGAGTAAGCTTATTTTGGCCCCTTGCTCTACATATTGCTGAAAACTAAACTAAACTTTTAAACCCTAACAGCATGAGTAAAATGATTTTACAATAGGGTTTTTACATTGTTAAATTAACGTAATGTTTATTTTTAGAGTAATGTTTTTAATAAGATTGGTCAGAGATGACAGAGACAAAGTCTACGATGGAGCGAGCTTACTCACTCTAACTTTGAAAGGATTTACGCTGTGTTTGAATGAATGGGTACCTATGTTTATGTCTTTTTTACAAGTTTACATTTAAGTATTGCAACACACAGCATGCATTGCATTTAAGTACAGCCATTTCAATTGTTTTGAATTTAAATTATGTTTTATTTTGTTATGAAAGTATTTTTAGTTCTAAGTAAATTGATATTAGAATAAGTTGTTGATTGGTGTACTCAATGTACCTGATTAGTGTCATTATTTTTTGAGTTTTGAGTTTTATTTAAGTTGTGTTTTACTTACCTTATTACGAAATATTTTTAGTTGAATTGAGTCGTTTAAAAGTTTTATAATGATTGCTGTAGGTACCTTTGTTTTGGTGTTCATTTTTTAGTTGAGTACTGACCTATGGCTTAGGTGCAAACAATCTTAATTTTTTGAGTTTTAACACATAATAGGATTATAGTACTGTTTTAATTATGTTTTGATTTGATACAAACTTATGTTTTTTTGTTCTAATTGATACCTATTTAAAGTTTTTCATAGTTTTTTTTTACTTACTATTTAAGTACGTCTTTTATGGTCTGATTTGAGAGCCAAAATGTTATTTTTTGGGTCAAATTATTTTCTGTTTTGATTTGAAAGAATACTTTAAATTAATTTGTTTCCACTTGTTATAATTGGTGTAATTTTGTTTATTTTTTTAAGTTTGTGGTAAGATAACTTGTATTTGATTATAATACACTTTTTCTAAATTTTATTCTACTTTTCTATTTCTTCCTTGATAAAACTTTATTAATATCATAAAACAGCTTTTATTTTATATGAGACCAATAATAATAAAAAAAATATCGAAGCAATAATAACGTACAAAGCCACAAAATTTTACATTTCAAAATATTTCGAGTTTGATAAATTCAATAACTGCATTTATTTCACCAAATTTTACTCTACTAAATGTATTTAGCTTGTAGGAAAACTAAATAAATAGCCAAAATAAGTAGATAATTGTAGTACGTTATAAATAACAGTTGTGGCAAAATTAAACAACTTGGATTTTTTATGTATTATTTAGTTATAGTTAAAGATTGAGTTCAGTTTGTTAAAGCATAATGTAAAAGGTAAACAGGTCCACCAAATATCAAATTACCTATGGTAAAATTGTCTCACATTTTTTAACAAATGTACATTAACTGAAAAAAAAACACAGTCTTATTCATAAAAATCCCTTATAATAGGTTTTAAACACTCATTAGTTAAAATGCTCATTAGAACTAATAAACCTGTTATAAAATTCTCTATTCATAAACGTTCAATAAACCCGTCATAGTTAAGATGTCGTTATAGCACGTTTTAACGTGATTAAGTTGTCGTTCTGATGAATCCATAGATTAAATACCAAAACAACTGGTGTCCACGTCCAGAAAAAGGCAAAAAAAAAGTTTGACAACGTCTCTTGTGACATTTGTTTGGAAGACTTCTTGTGTTTCGTTCACGTGTTTATTTTTTGAAGAAAATTGGATTTCTTTGTATTCTTTCTTGTGAGTACTACAATAAACAATGGAAAACCAAAAAAATATAAATAAAAGGAAAAGAAGCGAAAATTGGCTGGAGGAAGATAAGGTTAGTTCAACAATGTTCGTTAAGGTACACAAGTGTTTATTTACATTTATTTTCGTTGTTATATTGATGGCCTATTTTATTTCCGTAGAATTTATTGATGGATTTGGTGAGGGAGCGTGTATCCATCATCGAAAATAAAAACACGGATACTAATACAAACTCCAAAAAACTGGCAGCATGGGCAGACTTGATAAACAGGTACTTATGTATAATATTATTACTTAACATCTTCGCTGCATGTGGGCTTTGTCGTTCAACAAATAGATACAAACCAAAATATGCATATACATTTGTGTATAGCATCCCTCAGATTTGCCTTTTGGGAGGCCCATGTTGAATATAGAAATGATAAAAATCTGTGTTAATTTTTATCTTGCCTTAATTCCAGTTTCAACTGTATGTGCAAAGGTGGCACGCGCTCTCTTTCACAATTAAAGTCACAATGGAGCATAATTAAAATGGCAAAAAAAAAACTCAGGTCTGATGAAAGGAAGAAACTTCCCCAGACTGGTGGCGGTCCACCCCCATCAACAAACCCTGAAAACGCAGATGATATAAGCTCATGGCTCCCTAATGAATTTGTCATTGATCAAAACGATTATGATTCTGATACTATAAACCAGGTACAGTACACTTGTCGCTTATATGTATTTGTCATTGATACCTAAATGTAACATAAATATTAAAAGAAATTTTGCAAATCTTGCAGATCAATGTTGGAAAGCCATTGAGAAAAAAAGATATTAAGGTGTGTTACATTTGAGATTTTGTCCCCCTAGTGATAAAAGAACAAAAGCCCAGATGCAAGGTGGGTAGGTATTGGAAGGCAAGGAAACAACAAACTCCCATACAACATAAGTTTATTTATTTATAAAAAAGTTGGTATATTAAAATATAGGTTGGTGCCAGCCAGCTACTACTTCAGTCGGTGGAACTAGGGTGGTGGGGGGTTAGAGATAATCCGAGTACTGTTTCTTTTTGACCGTATATTTGTTCCTACGACAATATCAAAGTACAACCTTCCAGTATCGTGAAACTTAAATACTAAATGGGCGCCAGGGACTTGAAGAGTCCCAGATCCCGGAGCCGACCAAGATGTCCAATATTGGTCCAGTTAAGCGTAGGCGTCGAACCCGGGGTCCTTTAATTGAGTATAAGACCGGCTTCTACTTTTGAAGACCGGACCGCTGATATACTGGTTCTTGTATGAACCGGTAGTAAAAAAAAGTGAAAGTTTATATATAAAAAAAAACCGTCCCGCCTGCGCTAGATCGCTAGGCGGACTCTGCCACCGCACAGTCGTCTCCACAGGAGGCTTTGAGTGGACTCGAGGAACGGATCTCACGTCCAGGTCCCAGAGGCGCCTCTAGATCCTGGCGCGGGCGGCGAGACGAATCTCTCGAGTTGCCTCACCTGGAATTGACAACACGGGGACCCTATTATATAAGGGGACACTAAGATACTTTCCTTGAGAAGAAATAGAGGTGACCTAGCTAGGACATCTAAAGGCCGATACATTACAGCACATGGGGTCGGTACATTAGCCGATTAACCTGGCCTTTGGCACTCACAGTATGATGAGCTAGGACTTCTGTCGACCTAACCCTGTGTGGTGGGACAACAAGAAATAGGATTACCCAAGAGGGCGTGTAATACTCACGGTTGATTACCAAGGGAAAGCACTTGACTGCAAGGCCGCTGGCTGAAGAACCGCCTAGGTTATTTGCGCATCCTTTTACAACATGCGGGTCCTGTAATAAATATCCAGAAATCACTACAATATCCTTTTAACGACCTGGGAAGGACTCGGAGATCACTACCAAACACTAATACACCAAGATCCTTACCTTTTAAAACATAGGATTAAGTTTGTAGTGAGCTCAAGCGCACTCGTTCGTAAAATCCACGCTTGTGATCTCCCAGTCACCTGTCATGCCTCCAAACCGGAATTAGGCGGAGCACCTAGGAAATCTCCCCTGTTTTAGGTAAAACTTATAGGAGCTCTGATGACAGAAAAACTACGCCAGGATATTTAACTCTCGAAAATCACTAACAACTGTCCAACATGACGTTTACACTCTGAAACAATTAAAACTTCCAGGATCCAAGCTAACAAACTCCTTATTTCTTATTTCTAACAGTGAAGATCCGTCGTGAGTGGGTAACTTTTCGCTTGAATCCTTAGGCGAATTCAGAATATATAATAAAAAAAACCTGGCCACACTCGAAGTCAAGACAAACCACAGATTAAATATAGATTGTGTGTATAAGAAGTTTCTAGAATAATGTCTATAATGAAAAAATAATTCCACTTCCGTCTACGGTTAAAAGACAGTATTTTAATCAAAAGCTGAAAATTAATAAGGATTGTTCCATATGATATTAGTTCAATGGTTTCCAATCAATATGCTAAAATCTAACTAATATCGATTAAAACTACAACTGCGAATCGCAGTCGCTAGGTGGCGTCTCCACCTGTCAGAAACTGACGTTTAACTGAATGGCATTTGGAATGTCAACAATTTCGACTTAATTACGAATTATTTAGGGATCTAATTTATTGTGAAAACCTGTTTAATAGGGTTTTGAATAGTGTTCTATCGTCATAAAGTGTTACTAAAGAGTCCAGTGACGAAATACAGTGAAGGGATGACCAAATTTATTTGCACAAACTGCAATGAACATTTTACTTGGAAACCAATGAGATCAACATTAGAAACCTCATCATTTACACCGTATGCTCACAGGTAAATGTTAGGTACAAAAAAAAACAACGTAACAGGTGGATGAGATAAATAAAAAGGTGAGATATAGTAAAGTTTCAATTAATTATTCATATTAATTTATTACATTTTCTCCCCTCTCAATCAATGCAATGCAATAACAGTGTTTATAATTTTTCAGGACATAATTGGGTTACATGGCCTTATACTCACCATACCTGATGAGACTCCAGATATTGTAAGTATTAGTAATGCATGTAAACACAAGCATTTAGTGTAGTGTGTTTAGGAACTATATGGCACTCTGTTTAAACAATGTCTAAGAATATCTAAATACCATAATTGTTTAATTGTTGTAGAGCACAACGAGTCAAGTGATGAATGTGGAACAAGAACCACTTCAGGAGATAGAAAATACACAAAAGGTAAATGAAACAGGTAGTGTTGAAGTATTGGATGAAGTTAAAATATTATAATAACACATAAGTTAAAATAACGAAATTAAAATAACACAATCAATTTAAAATTATAACACGTTTCAATTTTTCAGATTGTATCCACTGGTTCATGATTATTTGTAAAACCATCTTCCTCGAAGAAACCTAAAAAAAAGAAAATGTGAACAAGGTAAATCCTTAAATAAAACTAGGGTTTTGATTTGTAAAATTGAGTTTTTATAATAATATTAAAAGTAATTACGAAAATCTACATTCTCAGACTATTTTTTTTCAGGTGTCAGCAGCAGAAAACATAGCAAGTGTTTAAACTGCATGTAGGAAAGAACTTCATGACATCCAAATGGCAAATGAAGAAAGGAAAGCCCGAAACTTGGACTTAGAAGAGTCCTTAATAAAAGTAAAAATAGAATTTTATAGAAAAATAATTCAATTATTAGAAAATGATAGTAAATAAATAAATACTTGTAACTAGATACCTACTTATTTATCTAAAATGCCTATCAATAAATGCTCGTAAGATAGCATTGTTTGGTCCTCTTCCTCTGCCCTCGTTTACTTGTGGTTCAGCAACAGCATCCTGCATCTCAATAATTTCATTGTCTTGATCTGGAAATTTAAAATTATTGGTTTTGCATTGGCAGAAAGATAACATAATTTACTATTGTAAATAGGTAACTGTTTTCCTGGCTTTAACACAATTGTTTTTGGTTTAAATAACTAATAAATATTGTGGACATTTCACACAGTCACTTGATTCAAAACTAGGCAAAGGCTATGATTTGTGCAAGTTACCTGGTATCAAGTCCTCGTGTCCTATTGCAATATTGTGCAACACTGCAAGTGCCACAATGGTTGGTTTGACATTGCGCATGTGCACTGTTAAACCATTTAATAAACATTGAAACCGCTGTTTCCATACACCAAAGCAACGTTCAACACAGTTACGAGTGGCAATCTAGGCTCGGTTGTATCTTTCCTCATGTTCATTTTGAGGCCTTAGTATGGGTGTAAAAAGATATGGCTCTAGTCGATACCCAGAATCTCCCAAAAGTCTCCCTCTGAACTCGCCTCGCTCAAAGCGTTCTTTAAGAGTAGACTCATTAAAAATTCTCGAGTCATGTGTGCTGCCTCGCCACCTTGCAACGATGTCTCTTATTTTTAGTTTAGCAACACAGGTTACCTGAAATATGGATAGATTTTAATATAGATTTTTAAGGAAAAGAACTTAATGTTGTTCTTAACATTTTTGTGGTGAGAAATAAATTATATTACTTTTTAGGTATAACTGGTTTATAATAGTAGGTCAGTACCCAAAGCTATAGTAGTTAATTAGTTTGAACTTACTTGTACATTCAATGAATAAAATCCTTTTCTATTTATATAGTATTGAGCTGCGTCACCACCATATTTCTTAATTTTTATATGGGTGCAATCAATACAACCCAAGACGGAAGGAAAATCTCTTATTTCTAAAAATTCCCTCATAACTCTTTGCTGTTCTGCCAGGGACTCTGGCATTTTTATGTAGGTATCAGAGTGGCGAGCAATCGCGCGGGCTACTCTGGTACAAATGCGACTCACAGTTGGTTGAGATAACCCATGAATATCTCCCCCATCACCTTGAACCTAAAATGTTACAGAGATTTAAAAACTTTAACAAATGATACTTACGTAGGTATATTAAAATGCGGGATACCAAACACTACTACACTACTACAAAATACTTGTAAACGTGCTTACTTCACGACGACCCCAACATCTTATAGCGGTAAACACCTGTAACTCTGGTGACGTTCCACAACCTCTTGAGTCCAGTTGCAAGTCTTGCCTGACGAGATCAATTATAAAGGCCATAGTATTTTTGTTAAAACGGTATCGACCTTTGAACTCAACATCGGGCAAAGAAAATGGATCATATCTCTCCTTGTAAATCTTTCGACTACGTGGAACATGTTCCGCTCGTTCAATAGCATGTAATGCTTGCAGAGCTTGCATAACTACTTAACGCAAAACACGATTACACGATTTTTTAAATAAAATGATATGTACTTCCCAGCTCCTTGCACATAACACATAACCACACATAACTTCAACCAACTAACCATTAGACGGTTCGGACGCGAAAACAGCTGTTGTATACATTTGTCGGCCATATTTCTGTTTATTAAAGGTTTATAGTCGGGTCGACCCTGTTATAAGTTACGAAGCCGCTATTGAATACTTACAAAGCATTTTAGCGATATTGAACGTTTATGAATAATGCTTTTCGGGATTGTCATTATAGCAAGCTAATAAACCTATTTTAACTTTTTATGAATAAGACTGTAAATCGCGTTTATCTCAGAACTACAGAGTTATTTAATTTTCCAACTACGGGGACGATTTATTCTGCAGAAAAGAGCCATTAGAGCCATATATGGTCTAAGAAGACGCGATTCTCTGAGAGAGCTGTTTAAGGAAATTAACATCATGACAGTAACTTGTCAATACATCTATGAAAACATCATGTACGTTAGGAAAAATCTGCATTTATTTAGCAAAAGAGGTGATAGACACCACTATAATACGAGAAATAGGGACCAACTAGTTCAGCCAGATTTCAGGCTAGCTAAAGTAGACACATCTTTCATGGGGTACTGTTTAAAATGTTACAATAAAATACCCCCTCACATTCTTCAACTGAATAAGACGAAATTTAAATCTTGTATAAAACGCACACTATGTAGGCAAGCATACTATAAGTTGGGGGATTACATTGATGATAAAAATGCTTGGCTCAATGCTGGTCCTGCTCCACAACCATAGGGGCAAATAAATCGATTATCATGTGAAGTAATTGTAGAAGCTAGAGAAGATTGTAAAAATATCTTTGCGTTATTTAGATTCGATATCTTAATATTATATAATTGCATAGCACATGTGTGAGTACTATGTACTATAAAGCCACTTTTTACATTTAGTTTTTTTTTTTTAGTGACTGCCCTAGTGGCTGAGAGAATGTCATGCTCACTCAAATGTCTCGCTGATGGTGACGTGTGTGTCGGATCATTTAGCTCCCTTTAAAATAGTTGAGCTGAATGGGGTTGGCAAGTTAAAGCTAATTTCAGATGGCGCTGCGTACGGTTGTTCCCAATGGCGTCAGTTTGACATTTTAGGAGCGTGTAAACAAAAGAAAAAACTCTTTGTGGGGGATTTCTTTCTAATTTATTTGACAACATGGACGCGAAAATGTATTCTACTTGGAGCGTGCTTGAACTTAAAGCTGAGTTAAAGGGAAGAGGGGCGTCTGTAAAAGGAAGAAAAGCTGATTTAGTGGAAAGGTAAGAATCTTGAAGAAAATTCCTTTAAGAGCTGTTTTTGTTTACGTAGGCCAACTTAGACCCTTGACATCAATACGGTTACAATGTATAAACAAATAATATTATAATTGAGTATTTAATTAGTCAATAATATGTATATTTATTTAATATTTCTGTGATAGGTAAGAACACAGTTGTGTAAATAATCATTGTATTTAAGTAAAAATTATTGCACTAAACTAATTCAGGATTAAATTTACAATTGCTGACGCTATATAAGTAATAGTTCTTTTAAGTTTCGAAGATAAAGAGTGATGTTTATTGGTGTTTTTTTCCAGGTTAGAACTGTATGACAAACATTTCAACTTTAATACACCACAACTCTCTCCAAATCCAGCAGTACCCTCTATTGTACTTCCACCTGTGGAGATGTACCATGACATAAATAGTAACTCTATTTTACCTCCGCTTGAAAGACATTGTATTCGATATTATTTTGAAAGGTAAATAATTCAATATTGGTTTTAATTTTAGTGATAGTAGTTGCTTTTTTATTTTGTTTAATATAATACTAAATATTTCTGTCATTTTGCAGATTCAACAAAAAAACAGATGCTTCAGAGAAATTATATGAAGCCAGATTTCTCATTTTAATAAGATCTGCATACGTCAGTCAATACTTTTATATAAAAGGATTTGTCAAGAAGACAATGAAAAAACTTTCATACCAAGTTGACATCAAGATAGATGAGCAGGGTGGTATTGAGGAATGTCATTGTGAGTGTCCAGCTGGAGCAGGTAATGAAGCACACTGCAAACATGTTGGTGTGGTACTGTTTGCTGTACTGCATATGCGCAAAGATAAAATAATATTAGTAACAGAATCACAAACGCAGCAGCTCCAAACATTTCACAGACCAAGAAAAACCTTCACAGGAACTCCAATTAAGGCTCAAAATCTTACTAAACGAAGATACAATAAAAGTGTAATTTTTGAAGCATATCCTGTAAATTCTATGGTAGATAAAATAAGCTATAACAACAGAATACGAAACCTTGCCCTAAATTTGAAATCAAACATGCCAATTAAACAACTGTATGGACCAGCTAACCCCATTGTAGTCAGTCAAGATCATGATTATTTAAAAGATACTGCAGATGTGTTACTTTTGAAAAACCTCAAGTTATCAGAAATTACCACCAATCAAATATTAGCAATAGAAAGTGAAACACGGAATCAAAATTCTAACTCTCTTTGGTATGAACACCGTAGTTGTCGAATAACAGCCAGTGTTTTTCATACTGTTTGTAATTTAAGAGCGCAATCTCTTGAATCATTTGCAAAACAATTGCTCCAAGAAAAAAAAATTTCATCTAGAGCCACAGCACATGGGCTAATAAATGAACCAAATGCACTCAAGAAATACTCCGAAATGTATGGTCTGGTTCCTGTGCAGTGTGGCATGTTTATTTCACAAGATAGGCCCTACTTAAGTGCATCACCAGATGCCTTACTTGGCGAAGATACAGTTTTAGAAATAAAATGCCCATATGTAAGCAGAAACAGGTTCATTAGCCCTGAATCTGTACCTTACATACAAACTCAAAATGGGGAATTGATATTAAAAAAAACCTCTCCATATTATTATCAAGTACAAGGACAAATGTACTGTAGTGGCAGAAAATTCTGTAATTTTATTATATATACTTTTAAAGACACTAAAGTAATTTATATTGAAAAAGACGAGTTGTTCATAAATAACATGTTAGTAAAATTAGATTACTTTTACAATCATTATATGAAGGCTGAAATTATAAATAAATATTTGTATAAGGATTATTATAATATAATAAAAACAGATAAAAGTTATTTATGAGTTTTATTTACAATACACTCTCGGAAATTGCATAACATTAAACATATGAAAAATATTTTTGAAGCTAAAGGAACATAGTAAGCATTAAGCTCAGTTTTTAATAACTTATAAGTCTTAGTTAAGCCAATTAAGCGTTCTATATGTACACGTTGCGAGGCTATTTTCCTATCATGTAAAAGGGCAAGACCTGGCAATTGAGCTTTTCCACGTAAAAAACTAGGGATATTAATACCAATAGCCTTCGATGCAAAAAGGTCCTGAACATTAAAACCCCGGTCTGCCATAATGCTATCTCCTTCATCGCACAATTTTATCAGATTGCTTCTTTCAATCATTTGTCGATCACTAATTGATCCTCCAAAACCCTCTGAACAATAAGATAACAATCCTCCAGGGGTAGAGCCCACTAAAAACTTTATTGTATTCTTATTTTTATAGGAACTAAAAGTAATTTGCTGTGATTTTGGGTCACTTGGTTTTGTTATAGGTATTTCTGTGCAGTCTATAATCACCCTTGTTGGCATTTTATTTTGTTTGTATTCTGCAGGCATGTAAAAATTAACAAGGTCCCTTTGAGGCCAAATGTCTATCATTGACCATAAGTCATTGACAAAGTTAATCCATGTTATAAATATGTTCGACACTTGTGTCTTACTGACACCAAACATTTTTGATAGTTCAAGATCAGGACTCGCTCTTCGAAGTTTAATCAGCATCATGATGAACTGATCTTCAGTAGAAACTCCACTTACCCCAGACCACCTGTATTTCAGATGATTTGCCATAGGCAGTAATGTTGACATAACAAATTGAAATTTTTCATAATTTTCTAATCCTGTATAAAACTTTACTGACTCATCATCACTTAATAAAGTGTCTGCTGAAAAAAGAGACAGCATTGTGGCAGTCTGAGTAGCAACTGATGTTTTGCTATTTTCATTGTTTACATTGTCACCACAACCAACAGGTGTATCAAGAGAAGTAATTTCTAAATCTGTTTGATATTCTATTATATATTGTGGATCTTGAGAAGTAGATGGCTGGGGATGTGTAGACGTTGAAGGCTGTGGGTGACTTGAAGTAGGATGTTTACTTGAAAGGTCTTGAAAAAGATTCTTTTGAATGTTTCTTTTTGCATGTCTTTCATCTCTTGCTCGAGCATTGGCTGATAATGTTTTCTGGTTCCATGGAAAGAGACTCGGTACTGCATCTTTCTTTAAAAATTTGTGTGCACAAGGCAATCCTGAAACAAGATGAACAAATAAAGATATTTAAAGATGTAATGTTATGTATCTAGATATATACAGTCTATTTTAATCAAAATACCTATTTAAGAGGTTTAGAACACTCACCTGTAGTTACACATAATGTTTGATAATCATTTTCATGAAAATGTTCTCGACATAACCTCGTCGTTCTAGTAGGCTCAAAGTTTTTAATCCTTACGGCAGCTACCCACTTTCTTCTTATACTAGGATTTATTGGGAATTTGTGAATTCCTACGTTTTTACAACCAATTACACAACACTTAGTCATTATAGGATATTTGTGATCAATTTCTAATTATTGCTATACAATTTGACAGATACTTTGGAACAATCGTATGCAGCGCCACTTTGACAGTTGTCTTCCCCATTGTGCTGATCCATGCGTCATGTTCGTGAACGGGCGCTGTCAGTAGAGACTGGTCATCTCTTAGTTGCCATGGTACTTTTTTATTTTTTACTGGCTGACCCACGCAACTTCGTCTGCGTCACATAAATATAGCTAATGACCTTTCTCGATAAATCGACTATCCGATCTAACTACCTTATTTTATTAGAATATCTCATATGAAGTTATTGTAGAGGCTGCAGAAGATTGTAATTATTTCTTTGCATTGTATAGATTCAATATCTTAATATTATACACTGGTCATCAAAAAAATCGGCCCACCTGCGTTTTTACCGCACATCACGTTTTTCTTAGGCAAAACCAAACAAAATGTTCTAGTACTGAAATGTTTAATTTAACTTGTTTATTTACACTAATTTAATCACAATTTAAACTTCAAAATGTTTTTTTTTAAAGAATTTTGATTTAAAAATCAAAATCCATAATTTTACACCATTTTCTGATTAATTTTAAAAACGCTGTAGTTTTTTTGCCATAAGTGTTATGTGTCAATTGTTTCGAATTAATATTGCATATTCCCTCCTCTTGCTCGAATGATGGCCTGCATTCGCCGTTTTAACGACCTTATCAAGATTTTGATAGTCTCTTGAGGGATTCGGGACCATTCTTCCGTAATGGCGGTTTCCAGGTCTCCTAATGTTGTCGGGGCTGGATTACGGGCTCTAACCTTTTGTTTTAGGTTGTCCCACATATGCTCTATCGGGTTAAGATCGGGGCTTCTTGCTGGCCAGGACATAACCCGAATGCCGACCTCTTCAAGGTAATCGGTGGTGATGTGCGCTACGTGTGGTCGTGCATTATCATGCATTAATTCAAAGTTCTCACCAATATAGCCGGCATATGGCACCACATGGTCTTCTAAGATCTCTGTGATATAGCGAGCGGCAGTTAAAGCACCTCTTCGTATGAAAACCAGCTCCGTGCGTCCAGTCAAAGATATCTCAGCCCAAAACATTACAGAGCCCCCACCATAACTGACAGTTTCTCGTATGCAACACTGAGTATAACGTTCACCTGGCCTTCGCATCACATTACGGCATCCATCAGAACCGTATAAAGTCATTCGACTCTCATCACTAAAAAGAACTGACTCCCATTGACCTATAGTCCAGTTGATGTGATTACGGGCAAATTGAAGTCTGGCTTGTTGATGAGCTGTGGTCAATTGTGGTCCTGTTGCAGGCTTGTGTGGTCTTAAATTTTGCTCACGAAGTCTTCTTCTTACAGTACTATCACTTATAGCCACATCCCGAACTTCACGTAAGCGTCGCTGGAGATCAACACCCGACTGATGTCGATTTCGTAGAGCTGATACCACTATGAAGCGATCATCCCTTTGAGATGTCACCCTATGCCCCGATCTTAACCCGATAGAGCATATGTGGGACACCCTAAAACAAAAGGTTGAGCCCGTAATCCAGCCCCGACAACATTAGGAGACCTGGAAACCGCCATTACGGAAGAATGGTCCCGAATCCCTCAAGACAAAAAAATCAAAATTATCAAAATCTTGATAAGGTCGTTAAACGGCGAATGCAGGCCGTCATTCGAGCAAGAGGAGATACGCAATATTAATTTGAAACAATTGTGTACATAACACTTATGGCAAAAAAACTACAGCGTTTTTAAAATTAATCAAAAAATGGTGTAAAATTATGGACTTTGATTTTTAAATCAAAATTCTTTAACAAAAAACAATTTGAAGTTTAAATTGTGATTAAATTGGTGTAAATAAACAAGTTAAATAAAACATTTCAGTACTAGAACATTTTGTTTGGTTTTGCCTAAGAAAAACGTGATGTGCGGTAAAAACGCAGATGGGCCGATTTTTTTTATGACCAGTGTATAATTGCATGGCACATGTGTGAGTACTATGTACTATAAAGCCACTTTTTACATTTAGTTATATTATTTTTAATGACGATGCCCTGGTGGCTGAGAGAATGTCACGCTCACTCAAATGTCTCGCTGATGGTGGCGCGTGTGTCGGATCATTTAGTTCCCTTCAAAATGGTTGAGTTGAATGGTTTATAAATATAAATATATACACTTCTCATCAAAAAAATCGAAACACCACGCAGTTTATGATTTGATAAGGATTATCAGAAAAATGTGTATATTTAGGAATAAATGTAAAATGTCATTTAATAGTGAGTAGTATGAGGTTTTTAAATCCTAATGTTAATGTTCTAAATTCAAATGAAGTCTTCATAGGTTTCGTATTTTGTATAATGAGTAATTTTTACCCTGTATGGAATATGAAGGAAATGGGTAAAACAACACGCGTAAATGAAAAAAAAATGTAAGAAACGTTTATTTAATAACTTGTATTCCCTCCGCGAGCTCTTATTACTGCTTCCATATTGGTTCTTATTCGTTCTTCATCGATCGGATGAGAGTCACGATCACATGTTGTGGTATATTATCCCATTCCTCTTGGATTGCATTTTGCAGCTGGCTAAGTGTTTCTGGGGCTGGATCTCTTGCTCGAATTCGTCTCTTTAATTCATCCCATAGATGTTCAATGGGATTCATGTCCGGGCTTCTTGCTGGCCATACCATAATGGAGATACCGACTTCGGTAAGATAATCTCGTACGACGCCCGCGGTGTGAGCTCTAGCATTGTCGTGCATGAATATGAAGTCGTTGCCAATAAAATGTGCATAGGGCATCACATGAGGTTCAAGACACTGTTCGATGTACCGATGAGAGTTTAGTGCAGGCAGCCGTGGCCCAGACACAAAGGCAAGTTCTGTCTTACCGTCGGCGCTGATTCCTCCCCAAACCGTCCACGAACCGCCACCATAGCTGACCTTTTCTTCAATGCAGCATTGTGCAAAGCGTTCTCCATCTCTTCTGTAGACCTTGTTCCTTCCGTCGTTACCATACAGCATAATTTTACACTCATCAGAAAACAGTACTTTGCTCCACTGAAGGTATGACCAAGTTAGGTGCTCGCGTGCAAAGTTAAGGCGCGCTCTTCGATGGTCTGTAGTTAATTTCGGCCCATTCGCTGGCTTATGCGGTGCCAATCCGCGTTCCTTCAACCTTCTTCTTATTGTAGAGTCACTTACAGCTACTCTTCGTACAACGCGAAGCTGCTGCTGCAGTTGAAAAGCGTTAAGGCGTCGATTTCGTAAAGAAGTTGTTACAATAAATCGATCATCTCGCTCAGAAGTGACCCGATTCCTGCCAGATCCTGAACGGCGCGTGAACGAACCAGTCTCCCGATAGCGTTTGTAGACTCTATGAACAGATGATAAGCTTAGATGCAATCTTGCAGCCACAACACGCTGACTAAGTCCAGAATCCAGCAATGCCACCACTTGGGCGGCTTCTGCGGGCGAAGTATCCATATGTTTTAGAAAAAAAAGTTTTTTCAGACGTCCCAAAGTCACAGTAAATGAAATAAGAAACAAAAAGTTTAAAGACAAGCGCTAATTTTTAGTTTTTAAACGAGAAACGTACTCCAACCCTAAATACACATTTGTCTCAAAACAGTGATTAATTTCATTTATAGGATAAACAAATGAAATTCTAATTTCGAATTTTGATTTTTTTCTTCTTACTGTAATGACCAAACTGCCAGCTACACAATAATGTTTTTTTTTCATGGAATTAATTCTCTTTTGTAAAAAATTAGGACAAAAACAATAAAAACGAAAGTGTTTCGATTTTTTTGATGAGAAGTGTATATATATTTTTTTTTATTTGTTTATTATATTTTTTTACTCCGGACGCTCTTAACTTGCACGTCTTGCTACATAGTTCTCACATAATATACCATCTCAACATGAATGATGTAATGTACCAAGATCTTGAAACAATATTCCGATTTAAAAGAGTGTCCATGTAGTTTCTTGCCCGTTCTTCTCCATAGAGATCTACGCTAGGGAACTGGCAACTACAGTACTTTCACAAGTTATTATGCCTTGTGACTGTGACTGTAGCTTAGGAGTGCAATACGTTGTTTCGGGGGTTGCTGCGTCGGGTTGCGCGGCGCCGGATGTTACCGGCGGCGAGTGCTGTGGGCGCGGTGGCGCAATGCGGCGAGTGCTGTGGGCGCGGGGGCGCGATGCGGCGAGTGCTGTGGGCGCGGGGGCGCGATGCGGCGCGTGCCGTGGTGGCGGGTGCGCGGGGCTCCGGGTCGCGGGGCGGCGGTTGAGCGTTGCGGCGTGCATTCGTTGTTCCGTGATTCGAGGTCTCGTGCATTCGTTGTTGCGGTGTGCATCGCTGCGTGCTTTTTTGCTTGCAGTGTTCGTCGTTGCGGGCATTCGGCGGCGTGTTCGGCGTGGTGGCTTTCGGAATGACGTATTGCACTCGTAGTTTCTCGTAGTTTTGTTTTATGAATTTGTAACGTAGTAGTTACATTTTGCACAAATCAAAACATAATAACTAATTTAATTATAAAAAACACTGCAACATTCCAATGTTTACTTTCATCCAACTGTCAAGGAACCGCAGACTCCAAAATATAATAACCACAGATAATAAGTTGTAGTGCTGTGGTAAACCTTACTAAAATGCGTGAACGACGTATATTGCGTGCGCGCATCACTACAATTGAGCAGAGCGACCAATAGGCGTTCGTTCCGCAGAGATGTCATTACGGCGTGCGTCGGTGACACAGCACACCGCGAAACTCGGTACGTTTTACCGGGAATTAATTATCTGAGCGGTTGCAATTCATTAAACAAGCCTATGCAGGAGCGGGTGGATACTCCTTAAATAAGCCTACATCCAGTTTTTTTCCCCTTCCATATAATTTATCTGAGCGGTTTGCAACTCATTAATTAAGCCTTTGCAGGAGCGGGTGGTTACTCCTTAAATAAGCCTTAAACCATCTAAATTTTATAAACCCAGTAGATTCTTTTACTTCCTTTTTGAACTTCTGTTTTGCGCGAGTTTCAAGTCGAATACAGACATGAAACTCTCACATACTTGGTAGGGTGCGGACTCACCTCGCGTTAAGGTGGTCTGTTATTTTTAAATTTGAATATGAGATATGATGGATGAACGATGAAGAATAAAAGTGGTCGTTATTCAGATAGAGCTATATTAGAGGTAAAGGATTTTTACTGAGGTAAAAACCCTCACCAAGTGGCGGGGTACTGTAACGTAGTAGTTACATTTTGCACAAATCAAAACATAATAACTAATTTAATTATAAAAAACACTGCAACATTCCAATGTTTACTTTCATCCAACTGTCAAGGAACCGCAGACTCCAAAATATAATAACCACAGATAATAAGTTGTAGTGCTGTGGTAAACCTTACTAAAATGCGTGAACGACGTATATTGCGTGCGCGCATCACTACAATTGAGCAGAGCGACCAATAGGCGTTCGTTCCGAAGAGATGTCATTACGGCGTGTGTCGGTGACACAGCACACTGCAAATTCGGTCTCCGGCAGGGGGGGGACACTGCCATACATAATGTAGGCGTCCAAATTTTCACAAAGAAACTAGCGCCATCTTTGATTTTATCCGCGTAAACTTGAGTAATTTAGTACGTAAAAATTACATAGATGACACCAGTGTGCTTAATATACCTTTTTGATTTTAATGAAAATACATTCAAAATAATTAATTTCTATTGTAAACAGGAATATACATTTATTTATTTATTTTTCAAGTATTTTGCAATTGCATATTCTTTTTTTTAGGTTTGGCAACATTTACATGCAAATTGTTTAAAAATAGTAACTACTTTCGGCGTGTACGCGTTTTTGTAGATCTCTTCCATTTTTTTGTGTTATTTGTGGTTTTTCGGTTCTGTTATAGCTCCAGAAAGTGCGGTTGAGTTGAGTGTAGTCCTCCTCCCGTCTTCCTATTCAGTTTTTCATCCGGAAACCTCATTAACTTTAGTGCTGAGTTTTGCGAAATAGACGCTTTCAGACCTTTTGTTTTATAGTTTACTGTTAAAATGCCAAGACGTTGTTGTTTAGGATGTACACCCACTAGTAAGTACATTACTTGCTTTAAAACAAATTCGCATAGATTTATAAAACTTCTAAAGAAATTTACCCAATCTCATAGAACTGTGCAGTAATCACCTACATGGATAGATAGGCCTACCCTCATTCACCCAGTTTCATAGTTTTACTGTATCCCAGTTGGACTCTACTAGTCTCTGAGACCTATAACACAGAGTCTTCCATAGAAACTGATGGGTAAAATTGTAAACAAGATGGGTTTTGGTTCAATAATTTATGTTATAAAGTTTTCTTAAACCAGTTATATAAAAATCATAATAAATATAAAATCATGAAATGAGTAAATCTTTTCTTTTACTTACTACAAATGAAAATGTAATAAATATATAGTTGATAACAATTTAAACATTTTTTTACAGGAGGTGTACTTCATGTATTTCCAAATCCAGACAAGTTTCCCGAGCAGTTCAAAGCTTGGGTTCGAGTTGTCAGTGGCCAAAATGAATGTAATTTTAATTACAAAACAATGAGAATTTGTGACAGACATTTCAGTGAAAAAGATCGGAATCGCTGTAACCGTTTGAATAGACTAGCAGTTCCATCACTGTTTTTGACTGGTATGTAAATTTTCATGTTGAATAGTATTTAAACAATGAAGTAGGCAATTTAAAATGTGTTATTAATAAAAATGATTTGTTTTTCAGAACAAGCAAGTAATCCTTGTGACTTGTCAAACCCCACATCAGAACAGACTGTCAATCAACCTGAAGTATCTGACCATCATCGGGTATGTTTGATAATTTATTATTTTTAAAATAAAGTATGACTATGTAAGCATTTAAAAAAGTTGAATAATCCTAGAAAAAGCCTTTAAACCCATAAATAGTGACCATAATACCATTATGTTTCCAGGTAAAATTGTTGAAAAAGCAATGGAGGAAAGCTCCTTGGATATTCCTGAAGCAGACATCCAACAGTCTACATCGGGTAAGTTACAGAAAGAATTCACACTTTCATTTGCCATTAAAAATTACCATCTAAGAGTTGACATGTGACATCTACCAACCTACACTGGGCTCGCAGTGGATTTACAGCCCAATTCGTCTCACAGAGAGGAGACCTGTGTCCCAGCAAAACAGTCTTTTCCAATTATATTATTAATATAAAATATGGTTATTTAGACAATGCAAATATAAATCAATTATTAAACCTAAAACATACATGAGATAATTGAAATCATCACAAAAATCAGTTTTTGTGAAAAATAACATTGCTAGTTCTAATATTCCTAAAGGAGTCGAATTAAATAACAGTTTTTAGGGTTCCGAACCTCCATATGGGAAAATGGAATCCTTAAAGAATCACTTGGTTGTCTGTCTGTCACAGTTGATTTATTCCGAATCCGAACGACTGATTCAGTTGAACTTGATTCAGTTAAAATTCATGCCTAATTTTTACCTAATTTTTCAGGTGCATCTCAAGAATTGCCTCACAATCCACTACTGGAGCATAATAATAATTATGCTCCAGTAGTGGATTGTGAAAAATCGTTGGGGACAACTTATATTGCAAAAAGTGAGTATTTGTTACTTAGCAATTCTGAAATAACTATAAAATAAACCAAGCTTAAATAATCCTATTGTAGGCATTTAAGAATTTACCTCGTAGGGCGAAATGTTCAATGTATTGAACAAAGTACCTAACAAGCAGCTTTCCGGTCCAAACCCAAAAACCAAAATCTTCTAAATGCCCAATACATGTGCATATAAATGAACACGAGGTATAAACTTAAAACTGACAATAATATATTTCTCTCCTACCTACAGTACCCAGAAAAACATCTAATAAATCTTGGTTGACTTTGACAAAAAAAACTTGATTAAGCTTGGGCCGGAACTATGCGACATTGTTCATTGTATTGTGTATTTGACGTAACTCATTTGGCTAAATTTAGCTTAGGCCTTACGATGTAATGTAAATGGGATTGCTCTTATTTGCTTTTTTTGCTATTTAAATTTTATAATTAAAAAGAAAATTAAATGAATATTTCCAAAATTTCACTTGTAATACCATTATTTTGAGGACTATATTTCTTGTCACCAAAATTTATATTTGTCACCAAGTTGTATCACCTAATAAATAGATCTAACGCCACGAAATATTTTCGTTCTCAAATAAACAAAAAGTGTTCCCAGAAATGAATTATCAAATAAATGTTAATATATGTGTAAGATAAGAGATGGATTACCAACAAAATGGTAGTGCATTAGATGAATATAAACTTCGTTCTTATAATAATAGTTTATTACATAAGTAATAGTTTTGTGCCCAGAATGGTAGATCTGTCACCAAATAAAACTCTAACCCTAGACAGTCGACGTCAGGGGCACCCCGAGGTTCGGTTAGTTAGGTTCCTTTAAACCCTCCAGACAGAAATAGGAGCCCACCTCCATCCACCTTCTGACGGAAAGTAATTTTTTTTTTTGAACTTTATAAAATTTTCTGGTGACATAACATATTATTATGTTAAATTGGTGATCTCTTTAAATTAGTTTGCTGAAATACTTATTAGGACAAAACTATTATAACACATACAAAAACATTTATTTGCTACTAGACCCAATATCTCCATGATTTTAGGTGATTTATTGTGGAATTGATTTTATATTGTTTGGTGACTACATTTTGGTGACAAATCTACTATTTTGGGGACAAACCCTATTACTTAAGAAACACAATACCAATTAAATTGGCGTTAGCTTAAATGATACCCATTAATTTTCACGTTATTCATATAACAATGATGATTGCTACGATTATTGTTTTTTTTTCAGGTAAGAATAAGGTTGCTTCAGAGAATTCTAAGAAATGTTTAATGTACCAAAGGAATATAAAAAATTTAAGAAGACAGATGTGTCGTCTTAGGAAGCGGGGAATAGGTCTAAAGTCGCGACTGGAAAATGCCGAAAAACTATTCAAGAAATCGTATTTTCAAAAAGTTATCAAGGATATGACACCTGCTGCAAAAATTTTCACCAACATGCAGTATTTCCAAGTAGGAAAAAACCAACCGGACGGCGTTTTTCTATTGAAGAGAAGGTTCTTTCACTTTCACTGTATAAAAGGAGTCCGAAATGTTACGGCTTAATGTCGAAATATTTTGTACTACTTTCGACAAAATCTTTAAAGCGATTGTTAGCTCAAATTAAATTAAGCCCTGGCATTAATAGAATAATATTTGAAAAGCTCAAGAAGACAGTGTCTAACTTGGATACCGAAGACAGACTGTGTACCCTCATATTCGATGAGATGTCCATAATGCCACAAATACATTATGACTCGTCAAATGATGAATTGAAGGGATTTACCAGTCATGGAAAAAACCAGATTGCAAACCATGCTCTGGTTTTTATGGTAAAGGGCATAAAAAACATTACAAACAACCTGTTGCTTATTTCTTCACCAATGGCTTGAATAAAATTGAGTTAAAATCAATAATAAGGGATGTTATTAAGAATGTTCAGGAAACTGGCTTAATCATACTATGCACAGTGTGCGACCAAAGTACAGTTAATGTGAGTGCCATAGGAGGCTTAATAAACGATACAAAAGCAAAATATTTAAGAAAAGGGCAAGAAATGCCTCATGATAATTATATTCGAGGTGAATAGAAGGAAAATTATTCCCTTATATGATGTTCCTCATTTGTTGAAAGGTTTACGAAACAATCTTCTCAATAAAACCATGACATATGTTGATTATGAAGATGAAAATAAAATAAAATTAATAAAGTGGGAATATTTCCAGCAATTATATGCGGCAGATAAATCTTGTGGAGAACTTAGCTGCCTCCATAAGTTGACAGAAGCACACGTCGTTCCTGACAAAATAAAGAAAATGCGAGTGAAGACTGCAGCTCAGATATTTAGCCATAGTGTGGCGGTTACCACAGACAATTTAACGGCTAGAGGAAAGCTACCTGAAGAGTGTCGAAATCTTATTCCAATTACTTTGTTAGTGGATAAACTATTTGATAGCCTTAATTGTAATACATTCGAAATTCCGAATGGTAAAATTCATAAAGGGCCTGTAAGAAAAAATTCACCGCACCATCAGTTGTGGCTGAAAGCAAAAAAGTATCTAAAAAGTATGAAATTTCAATCTAGCAAAAAGGTAGGGAATAAAATCCGAAAATTTGAAACTGTTGTTCCATCTGTAAAGAATTTTGTGAAAACTATTGAAGGCATTCAAGAATTGTGGAAGATTTTATCACAAAAATATTCTTTTGACTCAATGTTGACGAGAAATTTCAATCAAGATCCCGTTGAGAATTTCTTCGGCAATATTAGAAATTGCGGGGCTAGAAACATTGCACCTAATGTAATGGCATTTGAAGGCGCATTCAAAACAATTTTGTTAAATAATTTAAACGCTCATTCAGCTCAGGCAAATTGTGAAGAAGATAATAATACCTTTTTACAATCATTACATTTTTTCACAAAAAATACTTATACTGCCCCTAAAACTGACGATGAAAAAGAAATAAATCTTAGAGAGGAAGTCTTAAAGGATATAAAACTTCCAAATGATTTAGGCCAGAGAAATTATGTGTGTGGGTGGATTTTGAGGAAATGTCTCAAAAAAATAATAAAAAGCTGCAAAACATGCAGATAAATTGTTTTATGCAGTAAAAATTATCAAAATTCCTACATTGCCGCAAAAGAATATTTTCCTGATAAAATGTTGTGTTATCCCTCTAAGCAATTGGAAGAATGTTTTCTTAGTATACAAAGTATATGTGTTTCACATTTGAAAAGTGATGTGCTAAAAACTGGAATCAAAAAAGAAATAAAAACAGTAACAGAAATATTTGTGCAATTTCCATTCAAATGTGAAACACATAAAGAAAAATTGAAAGAATACTTTACAGATGTAACAATAAATATCTTAATTTATAGTTGGTGCAAGTCAATAAACCGGATTTTAGCAGGGAAACTTACATTCGATGGTGAAGATGAAACAAAAATGTACGCTCAAAATTATTATAATAAAAATCGCCACAATAAGGCGGTTATTCCCGTTCGCCACCGCCAGTATTGCCCCCTCCGGTGGCGACTGGGAATTATTCTAAAAAAATATCCCAGTCGCCACCTCCGGGGGCAAGCGGGATTGTTGGTAGTAAAAATCCCAGTGGCCACCCCTAAATATAGTTAACATAAAAACTAGGTATGCTACCTATTATCTTAATTTTTTTTTTTGGAATGACAAAGAATGTTAATTTTATTAAATTTCTGATTAAAAAATAGAAGTACGTAGGGTTAATCAAACGAGAGAGTTACAATATTTATAAATTGGTAGAAAATTAAACAAACATTATTTTTTACTATTTTTATTTTCAAAATCAACTATTTTAAACACAAATCCAAAATCACAGATAATTAGGTACTTTCAATAGAATATAAAATATTTCTTAAAATATACTTGAAAAAACAATTCTCCGCCTTCTTAAATCTACATTTTCATTTCCAAAATCAACAAGTTTTATACAAATTCTAAACAATCACATCAACAAGTCAACAATCATTTCTATAGGAAAAAAAATATTATTAGAAAATATACAAAACAAATAAAGTATTATACTCTGCCCTAATAAAAAAAATATTTTTAACAAAATTAAAAGTATGCACTAAGCATAATGAGTATTTTCAAATAATCACAGACATAACGAGACTCTACCCTACCCTAATCAGTATTAGAAAAAATCACAGATGCGTCCTCTCAATTAAATTCGTCATTAATGTACTCGTATCACAGAGTATTTACAGTAATTGGGTTTTATATGTAAAAAAAAAAACTTAGAACTAGATATTTTGCTACTTTAAAAAAAAATACTTAGGTAATTTGTTATGACTGGCACAAATCAACATCATTATTTAGGTACCCATAATTGACCTACGTTATTCATTGATCGTCATCAAGTAATGAATAATTTGTTTAATTTACCATACCTCTTATGCTTTTTTTTTACCTTTTTTTATTTATTTTCATTGCCAAGAAGCCTTAATGCCTTACAGTTTCTAAAAAATGACCTACTGATATATTGCCATGTAACAGCTCTAACTGAATATCCAAAATAAATTGATCAGTAAGGACATTATTTTTCTTTCTTTTTTTAAAAGGTGTCATTTTGGTTTTATTAATGTTATCACAAACACTGAAATATGCAGAATCTTTAACCAATACATTTAATAAATGAATAATATTAGGGTTCTTTTTTCCAATTTCTTGGTTTAATTTGTGATTCCAAGCTTCCAAGAAGTTAGTGGTCCTATGCTGCTCTCCGTAAGCACACCAAATTGGAATAAATTCTTCCTTCAGCCATTGTTCTTCAAAGTATTTTCTGAATTTTTTTAAATCCTCCTCTTGTGTACTGTAGCGAGTAATATACTTCCAGCCGTTTGAAATTTCGTGTGCAGGCAATAACGGTAGAACTGCACTTAGTGCAACCTCTCTTATTTTCTTCACATCTTTTGATTTTGTAATTTGAAGTTTACGGGCCTTCTCCCAAACCGCTTTATTATAGTGATAATAGCATCCTTTTGTGTTAACTTGCGGAAATAAATTCTTTATAGCAGTCATTGCCGCTTTTTCGAAGTCAGTTTTGTATTTAAGCGGATTCCAGCCGGGGATTTGAGCTTTTATCATGGAAAACAGAATGAAGTACGATTTCACGTTTCTTTCACTCATAAGAGCGTAAACAATAGGCATTAAATTCGTACTATTTGATGTACTTCCCATATCTGCATGTATAACATATAGCTGCGAAAAAGGTTTCGGACAACTTTTAAAAGTTCCGTCACTGTAAAAATCAGTCGCTTTGCAAATTGAAAGTTTAGCTTTTTCTGTGCAGAAAATTAGAATTCGGCTGTCACCATCAGCATAATCAGCTAGTAAAAAATTTGTGAATTGCTTCGGGACTTCAACGTTTCTTACTAGCTGCGGCTGTAGACACTGTACTCCAGCTTGTACATTCCTAAATCTGTACAAGGATGATTTCACGCTATTGAATGTTGGTATCTTGCACACCA
The DNA here is from genome assembly GCA_932274075.1 of Diarsia rubi. Lineage (NCBI taxonomy): Eukaryota > Metazoa > Arthropoda > Insecta > Lepidoptera > Noctuidae > Diarsia > Diarsia rubi. Next base: position 19,552,622 of record OW026413.1, read on the forward strand.
AATCTAATCCGCTGTTTTCTAATGTTGCAATCATATTATTATAAGACTGAGGAACTGCCGGGTAATTCCCTTTGATAATTTCTTGTTTGCAGGAATAAAGCCGCTCATCAATTTCATTTTTTAGGAAATCTGGAGTACATAAATGCGGCGTTTCATTTACGATATTATTATTCTGCGAAGAAAAAAAGATTTTATTAAACATTTAATTTGATTATTAAATAAGAGTATAGGAATCAGGGTACGAAATTATAATCGATCCAGTAGTTTCGGATCCTATTCGTTACAAAAAATCTCTTTATAATACAAAGAAAAAGATATTGCTTACGATTAATAGGCATACAAGTAGACAAACTTACACGAATCTTTATAACTCCTTTGCATTTCTTTTTTCGCTGGCTGCATTCCCACACACTTAGTCCACTTGGGTATTTTTTTTTCACATAATATTGGTGGCCACCGTGAAGCAAAACAACACCATGTTTTCTTTTAATATAAATTAATGACACTTCACCCGAGGTAGTACACGATGTACTTGACCCTGACATGGTTAGGAATACACTAATAATGTTATGATTAGAAATGCTGCCACAACGCATTGCCAGCCGATACTTGTTTTACATTTTAGATCTAAATGCATTGTACTTAAAGTTTAGTTTTGCAAGAATCACTCATAAAACCATCCCCATCAAGCCCAATAAAAAGCTGTTTTGTGTTTTTAAAGATTTATGACCTTCTGTCTATTGTGTCTGTTTTGGCTTTTCGGCATGTTTGTTATAGGTAAAACAAAGCACACGGCCTATTTTATGGTTTATTCCGAGACGTGAAATGTAAACAAAGGACATCGGCATCTTCAATTGAGCTACTAGAGTTTAAGTAGCAAAACAAAAGGATTAGTAATCCTTTCTCACGATAGTTTTGGCTTTTCGGCGCTCGTGTCATCGGCGGGTCGCCGCTGCGCAAGGCGCTCGCGCCGTTTCCTATTTTATGGTTTTAAAGACGTGAAATATTAACAAAGGACATCGGCAACAATATTATAGTGAACCGTACCTATTGCCTAAATTTCAATGCATATACAGGATGAATTTTTAGTCACCGTCCAAATTTTTTCTAGGCATTAGGTATCATTCACTTAGTCCATTTTTGAAAAAAAATCGATACATAAAATTTTCATATTAAATCATTTTCTCGAAAAAATTATCCGCTCTGCGTGGTCACAAGTTAAACGTTAATAATACTACACTTGCCGCGCAAATATTCAATGAAAAAGGCAGCGCTCACCCCGCTCACCCCCACCCCGCTACACCTGCGCGACACATTTATGACATCTATCATCTATCGTTAGTCGGTCTCGCGCGCGCACCCTTTCGCGACGCAAGCGCTTACTTCCGTGTTCCCGGCGTTCCCACGCAACCCGCCGGCGCCGGCGCGACGGCGCCCCGTGCGTATCGTGAATTTATTTACAATGTCGTCGTATTCCCACCGCGAGTATTACGAAATGGTGCGATCCTACATACTGAGTGGTGAAAGCTTGAACGGTGCCCGGAGACTGTACGAAACCGAAAGTATTCCTCGCCTTCGCAATCAAGGAATAAATCCCTCATTACCAAATCGCCAAACGATTTTGGCCGCAAATCAGAGGCTATTAGACCATGGCCAATTTATAGTACCTACACACGCTCAAGGACGGGGCAGGCCGAGACTCGCAGTGGAGATCGAAGAAGATATCTTCGATTTCTTTGAACGGAGCCCTAGATCCAGTACGCGAGATGCAGCGCGGCGCTTCGGCGTAAGCCAATATGCCGTGTGGAAACTTCTCCATTCTGCCGGGTTGCACGCGTACCATTTTCAAAAGGCACAGGCCTTGAACGACGCAGATGCAGTTCCCCGTCGAGCCTTCTGTGAGTGGCTGATTGCACACCCCGATGCTAACATTTTGTGGACTGACGAGGCCTTGTTTACTCGAGTGGGGCTGTATAATCATCATAATGAACATTGGTGGTCATTTCGAAACCCACACATGATACGAGAAACGTATCACCAAGTGCGGTTCAGTGCAAATGTGTGGGCTGGAATTGTCGGCAACAAAATACTGGGGCCATATTTCATTGAGGGACGGTTGACCGGGGGCACGTACCTAGATATGTTACGCACAGTAATTGCTGACTTCATGGATGACGTGCCGGTAATCTCCTATCGAGATTTTTATTTTCAACAGGACGGTGCACCGCCTCATTACTCCGCCGCCGTTCGTAATTATTTAAACATCGAACACGGTGATCGTTGGATCGGTCGCGGGGGGCCCGTCGTCTGGCCACCCCGGTCACCAGATCTTACTCCATGTGACTTTTTTTTGTGGGGTGAAATAAAACGACGAGTGTATGTGGAGGAAGCCCAAAACCTAGACCAATTAAAACAGCAAATTGTACGTGCATTCGACGAAGTTAAAAGTGACACTGTAGTGCTCAATAAAATTAAAAACAATGTGCAAAAACGTGCAAGACTCTGTTTAGAGAGAAACGGTATGCATTTTGAACATTTATTAAAGTACTGTTAATTTGATTGTTGATGATTTTGATTAAATTTTTATTATTTGTACATAAGTTGATTCAAATTTTTTAAATACGCCTAATAGCAAAACGTTTTGGCTCAGCTTTTATTAAGGTCTCAAGTTCTTATCTAATTAATTGATTTTTACTTTATTTATACGTACTTAATTGATTAATTAAGGGTTAGATTCTAATCATAGTGAACATAGCACAAACCTTTTGCTTATTGACGGTCCTAAGCCCGTGAAAGTATGAAGGGAAAATTTGCAACTTTGTTTGTATTGTGTTATCAATGAATTCCGGCGGCGCGCGGCGCGCGGGGCGGCCCGGCTCGCGTAGCTTCACCTAGCGCGTACGCACGGCGCGGCAGTGTCCAGAAACATAAACTTTTTATAGATAACTTTGTGAAGTGATATCTCAATATTTTTGTATTGAGTGATACTAAAAGAAAAAACACGTATTCAATGATTTTTGCCAAAGATTAATATATCAAAATTTGGACGGTGACTAAAAATTCATCCTGTATATCTAGATACATAAAGGTACCTAACTAAACAATTCATTTACTTTAAACATTCTGTGACGTCGGTAATTATTTTAAAATCATTCCAAAAAAATATAAAGATATAGCATTTATTTTAACTATATTTAGGGGTGGCCACTGGGATTTTTACTACCAACAATCCCGCTTGCCACCCGGAGGTGGCGACTGGGATATTTTTTTAGAATAATTCCCAGTCGCCACCGGAGGGGGCAATACTGGCGGTGGCGAACGGGAATAACCGCAATAAGGTCAATAAATGACTTAAATGTTAACATAGTGATCATTTTTATTTTCTGCTGGCTTTATAAAACAAATAATTTTTGTAAACGTTAACTGTATTTGTTTTATTTTGCAAATTCATATTTTATAAGTAAAACAAAGAACTAAGCACGAATTGCTATGGAACAAATACAAAATGTTTATAAAACCGGTTTTTTATATGGCCTTCATTGCAAATTACCCGCCTACCCTTAAAAAACTTATTCAACAAGGTGGATGCATAGTGGTAGCCCGCGAAATTCATATTTTCTTGTGTTTTTGTAATTTGCAGTATCAGGTTGTAACTTAATCAAATACTTTGTTATTGAGTTAAAGCCTGACACTGACTTGCAAATAACAAAAGAAAATTTGAGTTTTGCGGGCTACCACTATGCATCCACCAACAAAGATATAGATATATATATCTAGCTATGCACCTACAGTTATTGGGATTAGTTCAACGGATACAATATCAGATGGCGACACCGTTGAATTTAGGTGTCAAAAATTCTCGTGAGAGGGCTCTCTATTCCATCTATATTATTATACTCTTTGGTCTCCGGCGTAGGCGTGCGTTCCTAACGGGCGCGCGCCTGCGCCCATTACGAGCCTACCTCTCGCCATCATTCGGGCTTAAGTTTTACCATCAATCTTAATTTTACTCTGCCATCGAGCATTTAAACTCAGTGTCTCCGTAACCCCCATACTGGGTAAGTTTTGAACAGCATAAACATGTGTGTATTTTGTGTTCCTAATTTTATAGGTTATCTTAGCATGTATGCCTATTTTTCTCCGACTTTATGCTACGCTATAATTATGATGTAATTAAACCTTAAGGCCTTCAGCTCAATGCATTTTGACTTTTCGTGCTTCACACTCAAAATGTGCTATCATGCCTTATTTTCACTCTTCCCATATGTAAACTCCGTCTGATTGTGACAATCCACCAACACCTTCATTAGTGCACTATTTTTGCTACTCGCTCTGCTTAGCTTGGTGTCGCAATCGGCGGAGGTGACCTTTTGTCCATCTCTTGACACGCTGGACGTCACGTTCCAGGGTCCCAGGTTCCTGCTGGAGGAACACTTTTAACTCCAAAGTTCCGGTTAGAACACCTTCAGCTTACGGCAGCACTTTCGCTACACTACTCGGCTGGTTCCGTCGTGCGTGCGAATAACGGGCCGGCATCGGACTTCCCACCTGTTGGCCATACTTGCCACGTGGGCCGAGCCGGGCCGACGTAAAGAAGAGCTGGCCATCACCCCTACGCATCCAGCGTGGCACCTCGCTGCGGTTATTGCCACGCCGGCTATCAGGGCAGTACAGCACATCCCACAGGGATGCCTTAGGAGTTTGTGTCCGTAGACCTTCCCACACCCATTTTTTTTAATTAATATATTTTATGTAGACTGGTTGCGTGGTCTTATTTATTGTAACCTGCGCCACGCACCCCTTTTCCTTCACAAATTGTTATTATGACATTCAAAAGTGCCAGTAATGGTTTAATTGAAATAAATGCTTTAGAGTTTTGAGTTTGAGTTTTCAAATTGTTTAGATTTTAATCGTGCCTTAAGTCACATGTTTGAGAATTTCCAAAACGCAGCGGCACTCGTCAATGCATTTCAAACACCTATTCAAGATAGTGTTCATGCATCATGATTCGTAAATATAATTAATGAACGTTTTTAAATGCCAAACCTCTTAGCGGACTATGTTATCCGTCATAACATTAACCCTTAACTTGGCAAGTGTACCAGAGGGCACGTGTAATTATGATATGAATTTCGGCATGTGACCGGGGGTTTCGGTGCACGGGTCTATTTATAGAGAATACAAACAAAATATATTAAATGTCAATGTGTTTCAATAATTTTAGCTATAGCTTATTTCATAAACATTCATCTGTCAACGTCATGGTTTTTGTAAAACGTCATTTTCAAAAATTATCCGCTGTGTTGAAACGGCAACAACGGAACTCGCGCCAGGTAAATTAACTTTGAGTGATGGGCTAACTCGCCGTCCGTCCGTCTCACGACGAAAACAGGCCGTGTCGACGGCGCGTTCGTGTTCCACGCGCGCCTCAAAGAGATGTCAGCAACATGGGAGGGGCCCGAAAGGGCCGACGCCTGTCGGGGCCGCGGGTAGTCCAACGGTTATCGCGGCCTCGACATAGAGGGCGAAGAAGGAACATGGGTGGTTTTTAGTCAGTAGAAGTCTGACACTCCCTTTCGTTCTGCCCAAGAGCGGGAGGGGTTATTCGATGATTTTACACCCACCAAAAAAAATTAACTTATATTTTTTTATATTTGTTTCACTTGGTATAATTCACAGACAGTGAGACAGTTTTATTGTCAAATAACCAATTAATGATTGTATCGCTTTACTTGAACCACTTTCGCTGTATTTTGTTACATATTTCGCTGTAAACTGTGCCCTGTAGGGCACGCTGCAAACTTTATTGAAAACAGCTTTTGTACCCTGCAGGGTACATTGCCAAATAGGTTTAGTTAAGTTTGTGTGACCTATAGGTCACTTCCTTATTTAGCGTTGATTATTTTTTATGCTCTTGACTAGACAAACGTCCATAAGAACGGTTTTTTTAAATAATTTTTCGTTTTGTTTTAGCGCATTATGGATGCTATAATACCGCAAAACGAGTCAGACACAGATTCTGATATTTCTGAGCATATTGTTGAGTAAACGTATAGAGTAAGTGATACAGATTCGTCAAGTATAGATGAGATACCCGAGTCACCCAAAAATATACAATACACGATCAACCCCAGTCACATTGTTGCCAAAACAAACGCCACTGGTTTTTCACCTTGCAGTTCAGTCCCTACACCAGCAGCATACATATCTATCAACTTGTCATCTGTAAATTCAAATAATGAAATAGTATCAAGATAGCCCATCACAGGAAATTCTTGAAGCACAATCTGCATTGATGGTACACTGCAATAATAACCCACCGTTAGAAATATCAAGTCCATGTCCGCCTGGGGGTCTACTCGCTTTCTTTGAAACGAAACTTCGCTAACGAACGAAATTTAAACGAAGTTTCGTCATTGACCCTACTCTATTTTGTTTTCGGACACGCAGACGAAGTTCGGATCCATAGCCAATTTTCACACTGCAATAATAACCCACCGTTAGAAATATCAAGTCCATGTCCGCCTGGGGGTCTACTCGCTTTCTTTGAAACGAAACTTCGCTAACGAACGAAATTTAAACGAAGTTTCGTCATTGACCCTACTCTATTTTGTTTTCGGACACGCAGACGAAGTTCGGATCCATAGCCAATTTTCGTGAACGATAGAAGTGAACAATAATTTGTGGGTTCTTTACGATGTCTTCTAGAGCAAATTACGGTTTTTACTTTAACTTAAAAACTTATAAACTATATTGCTTTATTTTAAAATTATACATATTACACTGGTTTATTAAATATTTCTTGTAATATTCAAGCAGAAATTAAAAATTCACGGATCAAAATTCTACTTTCGGCGATATTCACCGTGACACTGTAAAACACCTTTTCACGGTCATTGTTATCCGACCAAATTGAAGTGTACCATTTCATGCCAACGATGGGAAGTAACTTAGGGCAACCAAAATTATCTGTATATTCACACGCAATCTAATCCATGTCAACACCATGGTTTTTTGTTTGGATTATTTAAAAAGTTTTCTGAAGTTTGTTTCTCAAGTATTGTGTTCATAAATCATGTTTTCAAGTGCTTTTTTACACTCTTCGCAATCGCGATGCACATTCCGTCAGAAAGTTTCAAGAATTACTGTATTGCAGTCTGCGTTTTGGGTCTCCACAAGTTTTGTCCTGGATTTAAAAACTTTGTAATTAAATATCATACATTTATTCTTATTCTTTATTTGTTTGGTTTTGTTTTGTTCTTAATATCCCTTTACATCTTTTCAGTTTACAATGGCTCCATATACGAGTTCGGCTACTCCCGAGCAAATCGACACCCTTCTCAATTTCTTGGACGAGCATAGAGAGCTAGCCCGCAGGAGATTGAGGGGTGCCGATGGAAAAGTTCGGGCAAAGAGGCTGTGGGAAGAATTGTGCAACATGCTCAATTCAAATTTAAATTAAAAAAAGGCAAAAGATACCTAGTGTTTTATTAATTAACTAGTGACCCGCTCCGGTTTTATATATTCACATGCAAATCTCATGCTTGCATTAATATTTTACAGGTATGGTCTGATAGAAAACATTTGGCCAAGAAAGCTGCTGCTGATTCTCGGAGGTCAGCTTCAGCGAATGGAGGTGGTCCATCGATGGGACCTCCACTCTCCCATTGGGAGTTAAAGATCCTTTCTATTATGCGAGAGGGGTTTGGTGAACGCCAAATAGGAGCCATAACACCAGCCTTCAGTGAGGTAGTATTTCTTTTAATTTTTTGGTAGTATAAATATTTTTTTTCAGTAACACTTGTTTTTTTATGAAACAGTACTATTGTGTAGTGGATTCTAAATTAAAGTCATTAAAATATATAATTTAGTTTTAATATTATCATGATTCTAATTGGGACTTATCTGTTTTATTTTCAGGCCAATGAACCAATTCCATCAACCTCCAGTCACACAAGCGAACCTCCGAGCTTTTCCCAGCCTCTTGATTTACATAAGGAAGTTGTAGACAGACAGCTCTCAGAACCTGCGACTCAACCAACAATATCGCAAGAATCCCTGACTTCCACACTTTGTAAGTATTTGTTGCTGTGGCATTTTCAGTAATACTATCATAATTAAGATTCAACTTATGCATTGAATAATACTTAACTACTATACTGCAAGGAAATGAGGTTAGCTTGTAAATTTTATCTATCTTGTGTAATAAATATAAATATACTAGAAGAAAAAAAGCTATTAGTCTTTATTGTTATTTCTATATTTACTTTAACACAGCAAAATGTGCCCATTTACATTTATTTTTTATTGTAAGTACCCATTTAAATAGTAATGTTGTCTTGCAGCCTCACAACCTACACGTCCTAGGAGACATTCTGCTGCTGGCTCTGATGTCAGAAGCAGACTGTACCAATATGAAGAGGGGCGTGGTGAGAGGAAAACAGTGAGGAACACTGAGCTCGCAGGCATCAGGGTTGAGCTCACAGGCATCAGGGCTGCTCTGTTACAGCTGTGTGCCCTTATTGAACATCGTTTAGAGTATAGGAATTAAGATTTGTTTGTTATAATATGTTATGTTTTGTGTTATTTATTAGATTAATTGTTGCTTTTCTTTTAAATATTTGGTTTCTAGATATAGTTAAGTAAATAAAACATTATTAAGTTAAATCATAAAATTAATTCTTTTATTGTTGTCAAAAAAAAACAATGCATCAAATCAAAACTCATTTATTCAAATTAGGCTGATAATCAGCACTTTTCGAACAACAAAATCTACTTTACTTTACTTATTTACAAGAGACAGTCCCCCAAAACGCCCCCCCTTCAACACTTCCTAGTGTTTTAGCTGGAAAGAAGAAGTGGCGGAACAAACTCCTCAGCAACACATCTGTCTGTCAGGTTGGTTAGAAGAACCAGACTCGATACAATAGTAAGGTGCAAGTTAATGACTACACACAAAATCAATACTTAATTAAAAAGTATTGAATAATAAAATGAGTCAACTAATCTTGTAGAAAGAACATAAATAACAAACAAACAACAAATGAGAATGATATAAATGTATACATAGTAGTAGTATGTATGTTCTACCTTCAACATATCTATTCCTTTCTAACAATTGCACTAATACAGCTCTTGCCCTTCGACCTGCCTGTAGAGCTTGAGCTGTCGAAGTGGCTGATTGAGATGAAACCTGCCTGCTTCTTTCAGCATGGAGTTCATCTTCTGTCAACTCCGGCACATTAATGCCACCCCTTATACATAAATTATGTAAAACACAGCAGGCGATCATAATTTTACCTGCTGTCTCTGGGCAGTAATGCAGTTCCCGAGCTGCCAAAAGACATCTCCATCAAATCAATCAATCAATCAATCAAAATCATTTATTTCAAGTTGGCCAGTTACAGGCTCTTTTGAATAGTCGAACAAATACTAAATTTTAATAAGCTAATAAACTAAGCTACAGTCCCACTCACAAGGCATAATAACTGTCAGTGTACTGTAGTTGCCGATTCCAAAGCGTTGGTCTCATGAGAAGAATGGCAAGAAACTTCATGGATACTCTTTTAAATCATAATATTGTTACAAAACTTTGGTTACATCATTCATATCGAGATTGGTATATTATCATGTGAGAACGATGTAGCAAGTTGTGCACGATAAGTGTCGACAGTAAAGCCAAAACGACGATTTAAAAATAATATAATAATTCAAACAAGCCGTGGCAACTAAGAGGTGACCAGTCACAACTGACAGCACCCGTTCACGAGCATGACGCATGGATCAGCCACCATTCCACTCAACCATTTTAAAGGGAACGAAATGACCCGACACACCCGCCACCATCAGCGAGACATTTAAGTGAGCATGACACACTCTTAATCGCCAGGGCATATCCAAGTCAAATAAAAAATAAAAAAATAAATGTAGGTTTCCAGAGAATGACAGCTTTCTAGTACATAGTACTCACACAATATGTGCTATGCGACTATATAATACTAAAGAGATTGAATTTATACATTGCAAAGATAGTTGTACAATCTTCTTCTTCTTCTTTCTTCTTCCTATTAAATGCTATTCATTTAAGCGTCCTGTCCTTGTGGAGCAGGACCGGCATTGAGCCAAGCATTTTTATCAGCGATATAATCGTCTAACTTGTAATATGCTTGCTTGCATAGTGTGCGTTTGATACATGTTTTAAATTTCGTCTCATTCAGTTCAAGAATGCTTTGTGGAATTTTGTTATAGCATCTCAAACAGTACCCCATGAAAGATGAGTCTACCTTAGCGAGTCTGAAGCCTGGCTGCACTAACTGGTCCCTATTCCTAGTAATATAATTGTGTCTGTCACCTCTTTTACTAAAAAGATGAAGATTTTTTCTCACATACATTATGTTTTCGTAGATGTACTGACAATGCACCGTCATAATGTTAATGTTCTTAAATAGTTCTCTCAGAGAATCGCGCCTACGAAGACCATATATTGCTCTGATGGCTCGTTTTTGCAGAATAAAAATAGATTCAATGTCTGCAGCTCGTCCCCATAACAAAATGCCATAAGACATTAGGCTATGAAAGTAACTAAAATAGACCAGCCTAGCGGTATCTACATCAGTAAACTGACGAATTTTTCTAATGGCATATGCTGCTGAACTTAGCCGCCCTGCAAGAGATGTTAAATGAGCACCCCATTGTAGCCGTGAATCAAGCGTAATCCCCAAGAAAACCGTTTCATCTACGAATTCTAGTTTCTCGTTATTTAATAGAATATCACAATCACTACTTTTAACATTCGGTAAAGCAAATCTTATGCATTTTGGCCTCGGCCATCGGCCTTTTAATATACCAAATGTGCGTTCTATGGTGGAGCGTGCACGCTTTTGGACACTGTTGTACCTTCCTTCAGGAGAGTCTTCTACAGCATTATCTATAGGTGTCATCATATGCTCCCTTTGAGCATAACCAGAATCACCTAAAATAAAAATATAAAATATGATAAATGAGGCAGTTTGTGAGGATGTATGGATGTTTGGTTGCATATTATAGGTATTCTGCCCCTGAATTAATCTTAAGAGCAATCTTTAAATGCGCTAGCCATTAAGGATGATCACTGGAAGTATATAATATTTTTAACCCTTATTTTTAGCAAATTTTTTTCAGTCGGACGTGGGGCATTTTTGCAACTTCCCCTTTGGAGCACAGATAGTAAAATATATTAAGTTAAAGACAAGAAAAAAATTCAAACATACCTAATAAATAAACTGTTTCATTTTGGAGACCCTCCAAGTGGCTTTTTATGTCAGACTCTCTCCAAATGTAAGCATCATGTGTTGCTCCACCAAATGAAGCATCCACATTTGTTATGTAGCAATCACTGTCGCATATCTGGAAAATATTGTGATCCAATGAAATATAATTAAGAAGTAAATTAGGTATAGAGAGCTTAATGAGGATCAACAACAGTAAATGTGACAATAAAATCATTCATATTTAGTTCTTATACTTACAACTTGAGTGTTAAGTGAATGAAAATCTAAAAGACCAGCAAAGTACCTAAAATACTATTGACATAATGTTTAATACGCACAAAAAACTCACTTTTTCTTTGTTTTTTTTTATACTTGTAAATCGGGATATTTGTTGTTTCGTCTCGAAACAGTTTTTATTTGTTTATATTTTGTTTAAATATTTCTTTATTCGTATTAGGATAAGATGACACAATTTGGATTCATAGATGTGGTTCTTTTTAATTTTTATTTGTATACTGGGTCGACGATAAACTGCGTCGACTGGAACGCATCCTTCCGTTGAGGAATGGTCGTTTGGTGTGAATCTCGCACCACCTCCATTTTTAGTTAAAAAACGGACACCTTCGCGAACGCATGCGCTATATGCAGTGCTAGTGTTTCCCATCTGAATTAAGTTCCCCTTTCATCTTCCTGGAAGACCGTGTTTGTGTGACCTATGGACCTATATGTTTGGGATTATTGACTGGAGATTACTTGTGTTGTGCGCTGCCGACAAGCCCCGACGTTCTACCAGGCCAGGACCCTCGGATTGTGGCTGCGGGAAAGTTGAAACGGGTGAGTCGCTGGACCCAGTAAATTCCCTACAGTTCCAGGTCCAGCGACGGATATCGTATCTACTTGGGTCGATATACGTGCGTTTCTTCCCCAACACCCCTCCCTCCGACACACAGACTGAACAGACGTGACCGACCCCGACTGAAGCCGACCCGACGATGGCGCAACTCGAGGAGGAGATGGCCAGAACGGCGATGGCTGATACTGACGGTGTGAGGATGCCAGCCTCACCATCAGGGTGGACCGGAGCAGCTGCTCTCATCCTCGCCATCAGCACCCAGCGAAGACCAGCATGGGCTGGAAGAGGGGGGTGTATTGTCCGATGGATCAATCTCCCCCTAATTCCACCCCACTGCCGCCCCCATCCGTCCCCTACATATCATCCAGACCAACCTCCAGCATAGCCAGGCAGCTACCGCCTGCCTGCGCAGGACACTGGAGATGGAACCCCGAACCATAGCACTCATCCAAGAGCCGTGGATCCGCAATAACAGAATATGTGGCCTTGGCAACTCTGGAGGTAAGCTGATCCTCGACACACAAGGCACAGATAAACCACGAAACTGTGCCTTCATACCCAAAGATGTACCCACCACCACACTTACGCAATTATGTTGCAGAGACGTAACAGCCGTCAGGCTTAAAACCGACGGCGACGCACCTGATATCGTCCTGGGGGTCTACTCCGAACGTGTTAAATACGAACTATCGGCCGAACGTTCGCATGTTTCTTACTACGAAATTAATTCTATATCGTTCGGTCGGTTCGTTCCGACTGGTTCCGACCGAACATCATTTTGACATTTGTTGTATCGTAAACCCTACCACGAAAGTTATTTTACCGACCGAACATTTGAGTTTGACAAGCCTGTTATCGTCCATTATACGTCAAAACTCACGACAACAAATTCGCTGCTTTTTGAGTATCGTAAGTATCGGATGTATTGGTCTGTTGGTCTAGTGGTTAGTGACCCTGACTGCTAGGCCGGAGGTCGTGGGTTCGATTCCCACCCAGGACAAATGTTTGTGTGATGAGCACGATCATTTGTTCTGTGTCTGGGTGTAATTTATCTATAATATGTATGTATTTAGAAATATATAAGTATGTTTATCAGTTGTCTAGTACCCATAACACAAGCTCTGCTTAGCTTGGGACTAGATGGCGTTGTGTGATAGTTGTGGAATATTATTATTATTATTATTATTATTATTATTATTATTTTACGATTACCTTGTGTTTTATGTCTGTTGAAAGTGTTAAAGTGAATGTGAATTATTTACAATTGTAGACAAATGGCGGTACGAATGTTTTTGGTTGAGGAGGCTCTCGAAGAAGAGCGTTTAGACCGCAGAAGGAATCGCAGACGACTTCGTGACTCCTTCAACATTAATATAGTGCCCGACCTTGAGTTTGTATCTAATTATAGACTCAGTCGAGCACTTTTCGAAGAACTCTGCCAGGATATAGTGCCCCTGTTACCTCGAAAGCGTAATCGCCGTGCAGTCGAGCCTACTACAAAGGTATTTTCGATACATAAGACTTAGTAATTCGTACTATAATAATTAGCCATTAAACAACAATTATTGCCTAACAATTATTGTTACATTTTAGATACTTGTTGGCTTGAATTTTTATGCTCGGGGCAGCTATCAAGGCTCTGTATGGCAGAACGATGATGCTCCAATGGCCCAGCAAACCGTCTCCCGATGTATACGCGAGGTCTCATTAGCAATCAACACACCTGCAATCCTAAGGAAATATATATAATTTCCACAAAATGCAACTGACAGAAATGTCATCAAGAGGAAGTAAGTGATACATAAGTTTCATTCATAGAATTTGTTTATTTCCTTAAGTTTGTTTCAAATTATTTTATTTCTTTTCAGATTTTATGAAAAATATAATTTACCGGGTGTGATAGGGTGTATTGATTGCACTCACATTGCTATTGTGAGGCCTAGTGAGCACGAGGAGCGGTTTTTTAATAGAAAGCATTTCCACTCCATTAACACCCAAGTGGTAAGACATTTTGTAATAAAAAATACTAGAAAATAAACATTATGATACATTCAAAGAGTCATGAGAGTATTTTTTCCAGATATGCGATTCTGATTGTGTGATCCTAGATGTGAATGCAACCTATGGTGGAGCCACACACGATGCATACATTTGGTCACAATGTGATGTAAAGAGCCATCTGGAGAGTCTCACCGAGACAGCATATCTGTTAGGCAAGTATATATTAATTATTCATTTTTAAAATACTAGTTAAGTGATTATGATTTTATTAACTTATATAATATTACTTTGGCAGGTGATTCAGGAAATCCTTTGAGGGAATACCTTATTACACCTGTCAGTAATGCTGTAGAAGACAGTCCAGAAGGCAGATTTAATGCTCTGCAGAAACGTGCCCGCTCCACCATAGAACGCACATTTGGGATCCTCAAGGGTCGCTGGAGGTGTCTCTTGGCAGCGAGGGAGCTGCACTATGATCCTGATCGAGCAGGCAAAATCATCTTGGCTTGTTGTGTATTGCACAACATGTGTGTTAAGGCAGGAGTGAGTGCTCCAGAGCTAAGTCAAGATGATTTTGATTCTGAGAACTCTCGGCAGGTCATCAGCCAGGCTCCTACATCTGCCACGGATGCTTTGAGGAGTGGACAAAGACAGAGGGAAAGTTTAATTGCTTTATCAGAAAATAATAATTAATATACAATTTTTTACAAGTCTCCATAGTTTTTCTTTACTGAAATCAACCTTAAATAACAAAACTATCATCTAAAACAAGTATTCAATTACTTCAACACAAAATTACAACAGTAGAACAAAATTAAAGTGGGTTTATTTATTATTAGAAAGAGTACAGCCACATCACATCCATAGCATTGACAATTCTTAAAAAAATAATAAAAGAAAAACTACATTAGCATAATAAATTATAATATTTTTTAACCGGCCGGCTTTGTTGCTGCACATGCCTGCACAACTCTTCAAGAACCGCCTTTATACCAGCTAGTGACACATTCCTCTGTTCCTCGAGGTTCAATCGACGCTCATTGTTCCTAAACAGCCTGTCCCGCACAGAGCTATCAGCTCGAAGAGACTCACGAGGGAGGATCGCTCGCCGAGGTCTTCTACGCAGTCGTGTAGCTGTAAAATGACAGAACACCATTTTTATTTATTTATTTATTTTATCCTTTATTTCAGGCAACTAAATGCTCGTAGATTGCCCCAACTACTTGGTATATACTCTTTTTATGTACACATACAGCATACAATTTACATTAGTATGGTACATTGTACACTAATTTATTTAAAACCTGAATCTAATTTAAACAAAATTAAATACCTACACATCAAAAAAAGTTTGCAATCACTGAAAAATCGAAATCTTTTTGGTAGATTATATAAATTATGATGTTTTCTCCTTTTTAGATTCTTCATTTAAAAATGTAGATTTAGAATATTAAATAATAAAACAGTTCAATTTTCCATCAAATTAAAAATTATATAGGTATATCAGCTTATGCTAGTGATCACAATCTATTTTTGATGTGTATATATTATGAAAAATCTATAACAAAAGGATGCTGATTAAATGCTTTAACAAAATTAAACAATGACTTACGAGTCCGCTGGTTTTGTGCTGTTGAGGCATTTCTGGGTGGTGTGGCTGAAGCCTGCTGGCTTGGTTGTTGTTGGGACTGTGTTTCTGATGGAAAAATATGTACAAAAATTAATATAAGTATGAGAAAATATGTATAAAAACAAAATAATGTTAGAAAAACTAATCACTGAGTTCTTATATGTATTTAAGTTCATGAAAACAAAATAAGCCTTAACAAATTAAAAAAATATATGTGGTAGGATATTAAGATAATGTGGTTTTAGTAATTATTTACAATAACACAGCAAGTCAATAATACTGTGTATACAATGTGTGTACAATAATAGGTACTGTGTAATATAAAAATATTATTTATTTGCACTACATACCATTCAGTAAATAAAGATCCCCTTCTTGGTTGGATGGCTCATGGGCAGAGGCAGCTGTTTCCTCTTGAGATGGCTGGAAAGCAAAATTGAGTTTATTAAAATTGAGATTATAGCACATTATTTTATTTTTCAATACAAATTGTCACTGAACATCTTTACATACAAATAATAACTAGATTATTTAATGTACTTTTAATAGATACAGAACAATACATACTTGCTGAACTAAAGGTTGTGTTGCCGCTGAAGTCTGCGGGTCAGCAAATCCATCTCCCATTATGGAACAAATTTTAAGCTCCCATCGAGAGAGTGAAGGGGCAGTGGATGGTCCACCTCCTGTGGCAGATGCAGACTGACGTGCAGCTGATGCTGCCTTTTTCGTCAGGTGTTTTTTATCAGTCCACACCTAAAATAATAAACATTCAAATTACACACTCACTCACAAAAATATGTTTTTTTTTTGTATTATAAGATCTCAATCAAGCAATGTATGACTCAAACCTTTTGCCACTGTTTCACAGTTTTTGTACACCCACCCATAGCGTTCAGTGTGCTATGTATTTCGTCCCACAACCTATGGCTGAGCACACGACCGTCGATGCTCCTCAAGTTGCCTCGAGCCAAATTTCGATGCTCGTCGAGGAAATCAAAGAGAATCGATTTGTGCAGCTGTCGGTCCGGACATGGTGACTTCTTCTGATAACTTTCGTTTTCAAACTTTGAAAACACGTACATGAGGAACGATATTCCCACCCCAATGGTCCTTTTTTTCTTTTGAGCCCACTTGGCAACTTCGTCGTATAATGCTTCAACTGTTCCCAAAATGTTCGAAGGGCACTTCTTGATCACGGCAAGTGAATAATTTATAGGTTACTTTTTTGTTTACAGTTCACAACTTAACTTAAACACTTTGCACTTCAGTTGCTTCAGTCAACACTTGATAGTTAATACGGTTATCGTTAGGACGGTCGCGGCAGACGAGGTTTTTTTTGGTTTGAGTATTTTTTTGTGAATTTGCATTATAAACTCAAGCAACGAAAGTTGTTTAGAAATTAGTTGTCATCCATCACATTTTTTGTCAATCGGCAAAGGTAAACTTTATTTCGGCTACGAATATATTGTTTTTAGAAAAATATTACGATGTTCGTAGTTATAAATACCGAATTAAAAGCGATGTTTAATTTCCTTGTTATAAAAAATAATTTTAATAAGTATTTCAACAATAATTATAGTTTCAAAATCAAGATTGGCTAAAAGAAACTTTTCGATGCAATGTTCAACTCTAGCACTTCATTTCGTTCGGTCTGATACTCTCCCGAACATTGGCTATGGTGCCCGACCGAGACTAGCTAAACCGAACTATTTTCGTAGTACGACAACAATGCGTACTTCGGTCGTGTGTCGGTCGGTCCCGAACAATCGGTAGTGTAATTTCAGAGTAGACCCCCTGGCCTCGGTATACATGCCTGGCGAGGATGAAGACTGCCCACAAAAATTCGACATTTTTAAAACCACCTCCTGATTTAAGAACAACGTATAAGTCTAAGTTGGTGACAAATGCGGACATATTATAATTTTAAGGAAAATTGAAAACAATTTAGAATCAAAGATATCAAAGGCAAAGTGACTTTGATTTTAACAAAAAAAAATTACGAAATCAAATTCGACGAAAGAAAGACTAACAAAAATTATTTGATTTTAAAATCCAAAGATTCAAAATACAACAATAACAAAACAAACAAACAACAAGCATTTCTTCAAGCGCACAGAAAAAATAAGGACACGTCTTATCGCAACCACATTTAGTTGTACACTGAGGTGAACGCGCGCGATTCGTGACCGTATTACGTTACGTCATGAGAGGCGGCCATCTTGTTATCCCGGCAAACTCGCGTCGAAGCTCCATTTTGCTGGCCAGCGGACCTATTGTGATATGAGTAAGGCTATGATTAAAAAAAAGCGAACAATTAACATTAAATTTTTTTTTTATTTTCTGTCACTAATATCTCGAAAGTGCGCAGAGATAAGCAATAAGTTTCTTCGAGCCAAATACTCAGAATTATTAGTTTTCTAACATATGTGAATGCCATCTCGACATCGCTTAAAGTTTTTGAGAAATTGAGTAAAATGTAATCACTCCCATACAAAAAAAAAAGAAATATTTTTTTTAGAGAAAAGTATTTGAAGTAGGACAATAATATTTTTTTGCCTTATCTGTTATCATTATATCAACAATAAAAAAAAATATCAGCGGTCAACTATCAATGTCCACTTTTTTTTAATTTGGGACCAGTGTGCGTCGGGGTGCTCTCCGACGACCTAAACATTAAGATATCCAAACCACTTGGAACGCTCAACTCAGTTTATCAAGCAGAGTGTGTAGGTATTATCCAAGCGGCACACGCTATAGAGGCCAGGGAGGTTACGGATACTAATATTCGAATACTCTCCGACAGTGCCTCAGTCCTTCAATCCCTAAAGAGCAATCAGATCACGTCGAGACTGATACTAGAATGCCACAAGGCCCTAGAACGTATCACGGTACTAAATCACAACACGGTAACACTACAATGGATAAGAGGTCACAGTGGATCACTTGGAAACGATGCGGCTGACGAACTTGCCAGAAGAGGATCCAGCACAAAACCGTACGGACCCGAACCCATTGTGCCCATCCCTTTCAAGCAGCTAAGAAGCTGGTTAAAAGACCATACTCGCATACAAGCGGAGGAACGGTGGACCTTGACACCAGGATGTAGGCAATCCAAGGATGCTATGCCATCCCTGGATACAAAGCTGACCAGGCGCCTTCTTCGCCTGGACAGAGACAGCCTGCGTCTGGTGGCGGGGACCATCACTGGACACTGTTCACTAAATAAACACTTCCACAACCTAGGTATCACTGACAGCCCCCTGTGCAGAGCATGCATGGAGGCAGAGGAAACGGTGGCGCATGTGCTCCTTGAGTGTACAGGCGTTACCAAGATTCGTGAGGAGACCCTTGGTACACCAAGATCCCTTGCGGATGCCCTGAGGAGGCCGGGAAGTCTGATCTGCTTCTGGAGGGAGGTGGGCTGGTTGGAGTAATCGGCCACCATGGCTCACGCACAATGGTCCACTTCCAGGACTAAGTGCGGAAACCTGAACCCCATAAAGATAAGAAGAGCGTGCTGCGGCGGGGCTAGGCAAGATGTCGCGCGTCTCCGCCTCCTCCTGGGGTGTCCGGTACAGGGCCCTTAAGGTCCTGTACAAGGGCATTTACGTTGCAATTATCACCTATGCAGCGGGGTGATGGTGGGGGCACGTGAGCACTTACGTGATTAGGAGCGCGTTGCTGAGGACACAAAGATCCGCGCTCGTCCTTCTGACGAAAGCATACCGGTTGGTCAGCACCGCGGCCCTACCAGTTCTGGCGGGGGTGCTCCCTGCTGACCTCGAGGTTGCTCGTGCGGGCATGGTTGACGACATTCGGCACTTGCCTCGGGACGCGTTCAGGGCAGGGAGAAGAGGTATCGAGAACGATGCCGTAGCCAACTGGCAGCGGCGATGGGAAACGGAGGACAGGGGTAGGGAACTATATCGATTCTTCCCGGACGTGACGGCTAGGCTCAAGGCAACTTAGGTCGAGCCGGACTACCAAGTCTCGCAGATCGTGACTGGCAATGGATGTTTCAGGAAGAGACTGAATGAGATGAAGTTATGTTAGGAAAGTATGTGCGGGGAGGAGGATGAGTGTCAGGACCATGTATTATGGCGATGTCCCTGTATGAGGAGCTTAGAGTTGAGATGATGGATGGGGTCACGCGTGCGGAGGAGGGCCCGGTTTACTACTGTGACCTCGTCGCCTCGGAGGAGAATTTCCGGCGGCTAAAGAAATTCGCGCATAAGTGGCAAGAGATTAGGTGCGGGCTATAGTGTCAGGACTAGGACGGGCAGCGAAGCCGTATTGTGGTGTCACACACACACATCGTGTGGGACGAGCTAGATTGCCGCCCCAGAAAGGGGAGAAAGGCGACAAGGAACTGGTCGAGAATTTGTAACAATGAGTCAAGCAGCGGCTGCGGTGATGGCGCGTCGTAACCAACTAGGCGTGCTATGTCCGCAGTCGTCTCCTTGACACTTCGGCCCATATGACAAGATGTCGGTGGGGCCATGTCCCTATTTCCAGGCTTAGGACTGTCTATAATTGAACAAATGTTATTATGAAATAAAATGAGCCGCCTGAGATCGCAAAATCGTCCGCGGTGCTTATAAAGATTACGCACACTACCGACCGGAATCGCTAGCATGCGACGACTGCCAGGCGCCCGCCCCGCCCAGCCCGGCCTTTTTCATTGCTTGTTGCTTTTCGCGCGACCGACAGACAGAGTGCGATGCAAAAGCAATAAGCAAATAGCAACTTGTGAGAGCCACGATAGCATTCGCTTTATGTTATGTGTATTAAGCACGGTGCTTTATTTTGCTATATGATATATAGGGTGTCCCGAAAGTCGACGTCAAGCCGAAGTCGCATGATAGGTAATCAGAAAAAAAATATAAGTCTTTTATTTTTTTAAATTATTGCAAAAAAAAAATCGGGAAAATGTACAACCCTGTAACAGTTTTTACTTTCCTGTTGCTACAAATCTTTACTTTTTGCCATTTTTTTTACTTATTTCATCCTGAATAGTGCTTCTGCGATTTGTAACTTTAAAATCTGAGCTAACTGCTCCAGCTTGAAAGTAGATGTCATGTTTTGCAGAACCACGTTTTGAAAATTAGTATTTCGCCCTACTAGTAGGGCGAAAAACTAATTTTGATTTATTCTGACGGTCCTGAAAAAAAATTATATTTCAGGCTTCGTCCTCGAGATTAGCATTTGATATATTTGTAGTAACACCTAGTACACACCATTCCACACTATTTTGAGAATATTTGATTTCTTCTACCTCCATTTTTTTTTATATATATTTTGCTGAGGGTAGATTAGTTCACTTGATTCCTGCGCTCGCAATCCGTCTCATTCGCTTTTTAGTGCCGCGCCGTTCCACACTAAAGTTATTTTCAAAGTTTTTTTAATATCTAGTGTTATTGTTATCATAATGCCTAAAAGAAAAGGTGATAATTGTGATCGTATAAAACAAAAAATTTGAAGATTAGAAAAGAAATTAAGACGCAAGCGGCGATCGATCGCGTGATCGTTATTACTCGGATGATTCAGAGTTATCGTCAACAACAAGTTTGCGCCGGCGTTCACCGTTACAAGGTATGATTTTTGTTTTTCTTCATGCTATAATATAAAATCAGTGTTTGACCTACTTATGCACTAATTTTATTTCAATTAGATTGCATAGCCATCTGTTTGGTTACTAAAATGAAAATAGACGAGATACCTATTTTACTTCTTGTTTAGTTTTCATACTATTGTAGTTTTATTTCTGCTCAACAAATTAGTGTTACGGACAGTACAATGGGACTGATTTTTTCACTAATATGCGCCAGACTTATTAATATTTAATTATTCTTTAGTTAGGGAATAATAGTTTGCGGACAGTACTTGCTTGCATTGGGACTGTTTCTTACTGTTAATTTCCTACTAACAATTTAGTTCAGTCTTTTAGACTATCAATAAATAACTCGCAAGTGAGTAAAGAATTTTAACACAATGAAAACAACATTTTATTGTTACGATGATAATATCGAATGCAGTCACTTCCCGGCCCACCGATCAGTACATTGGGACTGTTTCATGGTGCTTGATAAATTTGTTTGTGGACAGTACGTGTTATCATAACTTGGGACTGTCACTTACAATATAATATTGAGGCTACATGGGACTTTACGTCTCCTTTTCAGACGGAGAATGTATGGAGTTTTTAAACGATGAAGTGGTCATGTCAGGCCTATATCAGTCTTCTCCTGAGCTACAAACAGATGTAGACTTAACGCAGCCCGAGGTGGACCCGGAACCAGATCCAATCCCCAGCACATCACGAGATGAAAGCTCTGTCCAGATTCGGTCTGCTGTGATAGTTCCGCCGGATCCTAGGGACCTTTCACCACTCGTAGTCCCAGAGCCTGTTCCAGCTGCAGACCCGATGATCCCTGCAACAGAAGACCCAGGACTTGATAATGAGCTGTTGGATATATTAGGCACTGATCCTACAACAGAGAAAAAATACGGAAAAGATATTCAAAAAGATTAGTCGATAAGATCTCTTTCGATATCCAATGTTGAAACATTGGATATCGAAAGAGCTGCGTAAGGAACATAAAGAAAATTATTTAACTCCTGAAAATGCCAAGTTGATTGATCCTCCTGAGTTGAATGCAGAAATAAAAGCAGCTGTCTCAGATATTATTGCTAAACGCGATAAAGCTATTGAAAGTAAACAAAAACAACTTTCCTTAGCCATTACTTCTCTAGGAGAAGCCATAACGCTTATATTATCTGCGAAGGAGAAAAATACAGCTCTACTCAAACTTCTTATGGATTCTACGCGTATCATCTGCGACTGTCAACACGCTGACTCTGTGACACGGAGAAACTTCCTATTGATTGCTGTAAAGAAAGATGTTAGATAGCAGCTACAAAATACAAAGATTGATAAGCTTCTTTTCGGCGAGAACTTGGCCTAAACCATTAAAACTGCAAAAGCCATCACTAAATCTGGTACAGATCTTAAACCTCCGGCACCTTAACCTCCCAATAAGAAGTTTACGCAGAACACAGTTACTCCTTCAAGGAATTTAAACTGGAGGAATCCGGGTCCGACGCGCAAGCCGAAGGGTCACCAAGGATGAAGGAGCCTGCGACGACATCGACCAATCAGCTAGCCAGCACGTCCAAGCAGTCTCAGCAACCGCAGCAGCGACAGAACTACAGACGTCGCTAGACCAGGTAAAACCTGCTGGTCGATTGTCCTTATTTTATACAGAATGGTCAATGATCACTTATGATCCAATGATTCTTTCATATAACGGGTGATTTTTTTGCTGGGATCTTTTTGGCAACACTGTTTTTGACAGATCACGCGTGAATCGTGTCTTGTGTCATTGTCAAACTTGTTCAGTTTGGTCTATAATTTAACCATGAATCGACTTACGAACGAACAACGCTTGCAAATTATTGAATTTTACTATCAAAATGCATGCTCGGTTAAGAGAGTGCATCGCGCACTTCTTCCAATTTATGGGCAGTTTGGCCGGCCTACTGAGGTAGCTATTCGGAGACTTGTGACTAAATTTCGAACCCAGTTTACATTATTGGACATTAAACTACGAACACGCATACGTAGAGTGAGGACCGAAGAAAATATTGCGGATGTATCCGCCAGTGTTAGTGATGACCGTGAAATGTCGATTCGCCGCCGTTCGCAGCAATTGGGCCTCTGTTACTCCACTACGTGTAAAATGTTGCGAAAGGATTTGGGTGTAAACCTTACAAGATACAGCTGGTGCAAGAATTGAAGCCACACGACCTCCCACAACGTCTAACATTTGGTGAATGCCATTGGCAAAGTTGGAGGAAGATCTACTTTTTTATCGAAAAATTGTGTTCAGCGACGAAGCCCCATTTCTGGTTGAATGGATATGTCAATAAGCATAATTGCCGCATCTGGAGTGAAGACCAGCCAGAAGCATTGCAAGAGCTACCACTGCATCCCGAAAAATGTACTGTTTGGTGTGGATTATGGGCCGGTGGCATAATCGGGCCGTACTTTTTCAAAGACGACAATGGCCGAAACGTTACTGTGAATGGCGAGCGCTACCGTGTGATGATTGGCGATTTTTTTTTGCTTAAAATGGAAGAATTGGACATGCCTGACATGTGGTTTCAACAAGTCGGTGCCACATGCCACACGGCACGCGAAACAATGGCCCAATTGAGAGCCGCCTTCGGTGAACAGTTTATCTCACGTTTTGGGCCCGTCAATTGGCCGCCTAGATCGTGTGATCTAATGCTTTTGGACTATTTCTTGTGGGGCCATGTTAAGGCTCATGTCTACAGGGATAAACCAGCAACGATTGACGCACTGGAAGCCAATATTGAAGCCTTTATTCGTGATATACCGGCTGATATGTTGGAGAGAGTGTGCCGAAATCGGGCCTTGCGAATGGGCCATCTAGACCGGAGCCGCGGCCAGCATTTGCATATTTATCTTCAAACATTAAATTATATTGATCGTTCTATCGATTCCAATAAAGATTTCATCAAATTTTTCAAATTTTTTGTGTTTTTTGTGTTTTTTTTGAAAATCAAATCCTATACCTCTTAAAAAATCACCCGTTATAAAGGGTTATAAAATTCCCTTTTCTCGGTCACCAATTCAGGCAGTACCTCCTAGTATCCGGAAATATTCCGAGTCAGAAAGAGCACATTTCATTGAATCCATCGATAATTTATTATCGCTAGGAGCTATTTCAGAATGTGAAGCCGAGTCCGACCAATATTTGTCAAACATCTTTTTAATACTAAAGTCCAATGGAAAGATGCGTTTTATCTTAAATTTAAAATCTTTAAATAAATTTATCGATACTAATCACTTTAAACTAGAAGACTTGAGAACAGTACTAAAACTGATATCAAGAGATTGTTACTTATACACTATCGACCTAAAGGACGCATATTATTTAATTAAGATTGATAAACATGATCGAAAATATCTGCGGTTCCAATTTGAGCATTCTATTTATGAATTTAATATTTTACCATTCGGCTTAAATACTGTTCCGTTTGTATTTACAAAGGTTATGAAACCAGACATGAAATTATTAAGAACACGTGGATACTTATCTACAATATATTTAGATGATATTTGCCTTATTGGCCATGATTATCAAACTTGTTACAAAAACCTGCAAGAAACCAAAAATCTCCTGACGAGCCTTGGTTTTATCATAAATGAGGAAAAAAGTAATTTCAATCCTTCTTACACTTGCAGATATTTAGATACGAGAAAGTTTCAGGTCACATTACCAAAAGATAAAATAAATAGAATCAAATTTGAAATCACAAAAATGAAAAATCTACAACAATGCAAAGTCAGAGCCTTTGCAAGTTTTGTTAGTCTCTTGGTGTCTGCCTGCCCAGCTGTGGAGTATGGCTGGCTGTATACAAAACTTTTTGAAAGATGTAAATACCTTTATTTAAAAGATACAAATAATAATTATGAATCAGTTATGAATATACCAAATTCATTAAAAATAGACTTCGAATGGTGGAATCATGCTATCGACCATTCTGTTTGTTAAATTAAAGTAGATAAATATGACCTTGAAATTTTCTCGGATGCCTCAACAACGGGGTGGGGAATTGCGTGTGGTGATCAGAGAGCTAGTGGCCTGTGGGGAGACGCTGAACTCAGTCAACACATCAATTATCTAGAAATTATGGCCGCTTATATTGGCCTTAACATATTTGCCAAGGATTATTCTCTCTCAGATTTTTTGTTTTTTTTTAATCATAGCCTTACTCATATCACAATAGGTCCGCTGGCCAGCAAAATGGAGCTTCGACGCGAGTTTGCCGGGATAACAAGATGGCCGCCTCTCATGACGTAACGTAATACGGTCACGAATCGCGCGCGTTCACCTCAGTGTACAACTAAATGTGGTTGCGATAAGACGTGTCCTTATTTTTTCTGTGCGCTTGAAGAAATGCTTGTTGTGTTATTGTTGTATTTTGGATCTTTGGATTTTAAAATCAAATAATTTTTGTTTGTCTTTCTTTCGTCGAATTTGTTTTCGTAATTTTTTTTTGTTAAAATCAAAGTCACTTTGCCTTTGATATCTTTGATTCTAATTTGTTTTAAATTTTCCTTAAAATTATAATATGTCCGCATTTGTCACCAACTTAGACTTATACGTTGTTCTTAAATCAGGAGGTGGTTTTAAAAATGTCGAATTTTTATTTAATGCCCTTATTGAACGTATTGGTGTTGAATTGTCTTCCGAAGATTTGAGTAATATTAAATTATTTTGTCGTAATTTTTCAAGTAATATCTCAAAAAGATGGTCTGCTTCCAGTATAGCTCAAAAGACCTTTCTTAACAAAAATTCAGACTGGTTACAATCCCAAATAGTTTGGCCAAAATGTCAAAATATCGATTTAAGCAGCATTTTTAAAGTTGCCGAGGAAGTAATTCCAAATTTCGAAACGCAAGTGGATACTCATCAATTAAGTTGTGGTACAAGTAAAAAACCATTTGTTGATATAATATCTGATAAACAGAAGAAAAGGCGTTCTCTAACACTTCTAGATCACACAGAGGAGGAATTAGTTTATGCTTTATGTGCCAAATTAAAAGAGTCTAAAAAAACAAAATTAGCAGCTATATTAAACGAACTCAGCCAAAACAAGGAAACATGTGAGATGGTATATGATGTACTATTCGCTAAAAAGACTGACAAACCGTGTTTACCAGATGATAAAACGTTAGCGCTTTACACCTCAACAAATTTGTCAAAATGGCAATATCGAAATTTAAGAACTATTCTTGCTTCATCGAAATTTAAGAACTATTCTTGTTATCCTCCAGAGTCAGACATAACTGTAACTGAATCTGATGCTAAGATAAGACTTCAATCGCTTCTAGATTTGACAATTAATAGGATATTAAAAACAATTCAGCACAACTCTGCCGACAAAAAATCGCTAAAACTAATAAGCAAATGGGGTTTTGACGGGTCATCTTCTCAAAGTAAAACAAAAGTCACACTCCGACACTAAAATTGACGATTCTTCAGTTTTCATGATTAGTTTGGTTCCGCTTCGTTTGGAAGAAGAGAGTGGTACTATCTTGTGGCAAAATCCTGCTCCCTCTTCAACAAACTATTGTCGTCCAATTGGCTTTATATTTGCAAAAGAAACAAATGAATTGATAAAGAAGGAAAGTGCATCCTTAGAGGAAGAAATTCGTAATCTTGTTCCCACAATTGGGCATGCCTAATTTTTTTTCTCAAGCGCTGTCTTAAAACCATTTCGAGGGTTAGCTTAGGTGAATTCATGCCTGTTACCAGATTTGAAAAATACATACAATTTCAAAAGTTATGGGTGTTTTAACGAATGACTTTCATTTGACCTTTCAGACCCTCCAACAAAGCATAATAGAACATTCCTTTGTCATTCTACCATTCTTGAAAAAAAAAACAGTCGGTTGCGAGGCTGTCAATGTCAACATTTTGTAAGTTATGTTTAGCCAGCTTTGTTGAAGTTTGTTTTTGTGAAATATTGTGAATTGTTGTAATGGCTTCTTTAAATTATACTAAGGCGGATTCCCGTAACATACCTACGGTCAATAATGCTATGATTGTTGAGTATATGATGTTGTCCACTCAACACAATATAGCGGAAATACGAGGAGCAAAGGCTCTAATGTAAGTATTCTTTATCATTGTTTTGATTTATACAGGGTGTCCAAGAACCTGGCGTCCAACTGGATTCCCACGATGCCCCAAGTTCTAACAGTACTCAGAAAAATATTTTAAAAAATCCACCCCATGTACTTACAGAATTATACTGATTTCAAAAAAAAAGGGGAAATGAGCACCCTGTGACATACTTTTGAATGCTGTGACTGCTAATGCTGATAATTTCGATATTTCTTGGAGGTTTTGTAATCTAGGGTATTGCTGTGTCTAAATAGAATGTAAAAATAAAGTACTTATTGTACCATTTTAAAATAAAATATTATTTTAACTAAAGGTGATATGGAAAACTATTGAATTTCGCAACTTTGACCGACTGTAGTGTAAAAAAAATGTACCAAAATAGTATGGCAAGTGACGTCAAATTTTGACGCGTTTATTCCTCTTTTTAAAAAGGTATAATACTTACACATTAATTTGAAAAAAAAAATTTTTGATAATATTTTTACTCAACAACCCAATTTTTACGATGTCTTACAGAATTCTTAGAAAGAAAAATTTACGACGAATTGAATCTAACCTCTAAAGAATTACTATTGTATGCTCATAAAAATAACAACAGGCCTCTCAAAAAACAGGTTAGACCGTAAGGGACGGTATGTGCATGCATCTCACCACAGTGATTCGTTATTACAACAGGAGGGAGCAAGACAGAAACTATCTTTGCGATTTGCTGGTTCTTCTTTATGGTACCCCATTATTCAGGTAAGAGTGAGGGAGAAAAAGGTTAGAGGTGCGAATGAGATAGATAGTGACGCTATCTGGGATCGTGCTATTTAGGATAACAGTACGGTCAGTACGCGTCACTGCCTCCTGCCGTTACTACGCACCTCTCTCTTATTGTTACCATTGATCACGTACTACGATTTAAAGCTTTGTTTATTGGACTCGATTACTCTTTGTGCTCTGGACTTTGAAACGAACTCTTTACGACGACCTTTGCCTGTGTTTGGACAGTTTGTGTTTTGTGTGTGCTACCATGGCGACCTACACTCCGCAAGAATACGCAAATATGCACTACATTTATGGAGAATGTAGAGGTAATGGACGAGCTGCAGCGAGACTTTACAGAGAAAGGTATCCGAGGGCTACGCGATATCCCGACCATCGAGTTTTCATTAATGTGCACAGATCACTATGTGACGGGCGGTTCCCCAATCAAGTAGCTGGTGAAGGACGACCCGTAAATGACTTCATACGCGATGAAGTTTTAGAGGCGGTGTCGGCAAATCCAAGCATCTCTGTGCGAGGAATAGAAGCTGATACGGGGATACCGAAGAGCACAGCACACAGTATTCTCCAAAAAGAAGAATATCATCCGTACCACGTACAGCGAGTGCAAAGTCTTTTACCTCGAGACTATCCGAGCCGAGTCGCGTTTTGTGAAACAATCCTGCAAAAACATCGAGAAGACGAAAACTTTATCGACAAAATTTTGTGGTCAGATGAATCAACATTTAAGAAGGATGGCTACATGAACCTACACAACTTGCACGAGTGGCATGTGGAAAATCCACACTTGATGCGAGAAGATAGATCCCAGTACCGGTTCAAAGTGAACATGTGGACCGGTATTCTCTGTGGGAATATTATTGGTCCATTTGAGATGCCCGAGAATTCGACTGGCGAATCATATTTAAATTTTCTTCAAAATGATTTGCCAAACTTACTAGAAGAGACCCCACCAGATATGTGGTTCCAACACGACGGCTGTCCAGCACATTTTCGCGTATCCGTTAGAGAGTTTTTGGACGAGCAATACCCGAACAGGTGGATTGGGCGATCAGGAACAATCCCGTGGCCAGCCCGCTCACCTGACTTAAATCCGCTGGATTTTTTTTTCTGGGGAACTATGAAGGAGCTCGTTTATGCGAAGCCCATTAATGACATCGCTGACCTTCGTGAGAAGATAACACAAGCAGTGCAGGTGATACGTCAAAAAAGTTACTCGCGAAACATAAAGCGGTCCTTTTTAAGGAGAGTGAGAGCTTGTATTGCCGCGGGTGGTCAACATTTTGAACATTTATTGTAATAAAATATCTTTAAACTAACATTCTTTGCTTTTATTCTACTGGGAACCCATCTACCTGTGTGTATTTCCTTCTTGCTCACTCTTGGAACCGAAGTAAATAATAGTAGTAACATAACAGTTTCTAAGATAAGAAAGGGTCCGACAGTTACCGTTAGTAGGTAGGCACTTCGTAAAAATTGGGTTGTTGAGTAAAAATATTATCAAAAATTTTTTTTTTCAAATTAATGTGTAAGTATTATACCTTTTTAAAAAGAGGAATAAACGCGTCAAAATTTGACGTCACTTGCCATACTATTTTGGTACATTTTTTTTACACTACAGTCGGTCAAAGTTGCGAAATTCAATAGTTTTCCATATCACCTTTAGTTAAAATAATATTTTATTTTAAAATGGTACAATAAGTACTTTATTTTTACATTCTATTTAGACAGCAATACCCTAGATTACAAAACCTCCAAGAAATATCGAAATTATCAGCATTAGCAGTCACAGCATTCAAAAGTATGTCACAGGGTGCTCATTTCCCCTTTTTTTTTGAAATCAGTATAATTCTGTAAGTACATGGGGTGGATTTTTTAAAATATTTTTCTGAGTACTGTTAGAACTTGGGGCATCGTGGGAATCCAGTTGGACGCCAGGTTCTTGGACACCCTGTATAAGATTGGTTTATCTCTTGTCATCAATGAACTTATTATATACTGGGTGGCGCAAAAGTACTGGCACTAAAGAAAATACTTTTTTTTTTTATTTGACATATCCTGTCATTCTGTTTTTGTAAATTGTGTAGTGAACAAATGTAAAATACACTGAAAATAAACATGAACCGCTTTACTCCCCAAGAACGTGGAATAATCGTGACAATGTTCTTACGGAATAATTCATCAGTGATAAAAACACAACGTGAATTTCGTCGACGATTTCCCCACCGTCCAGCACCGATGGGTCGCACAATTCGACGCTTTGCCACACGCCTCGAAGCAACTGGCTCAACAAAGGATAGACCTAAGTCTGGGAGACCAAGAACAGGCCGTTCAACTGAAAATATCGATGCTGTGCGCCGAAGATGTGGAAGAGTGTCCAGAGACATCAACGAGGCGACGCACTATGGGAAAGCCCCATACAAGGCCGTCTCAAAACCGTTTCACGTGAAAGTCGTTGTTATGGAGTAAAACTAATTAATTAATTTAGTCTTATAAATAAGCTTTCTTTTCTATATTTCTTTAATTATTTTTTGCTAACCATAATGTATATAAAAAGGCATCAAAGCTAACTCATGTTCAATGATAAGATCTTGGCACAATACATTACTACAATTCAACGCCACATTACTCGAAAGTTTTTGATATAAATGTATAAGTATTATACATTTTTGAAATGCTTATAATCTCCTCATAACGTTTCTTAAATAATATTATGTATAATAAATAAATAAATTAAAATTAACCAATGTAGTTTAAGATGGTATAATTTTCGGGTTACTTTTTTTTAACGAGACTTACCCGTTTGCCGCTGTTTGCCGATGTCGAGATATTTGTTGTATTACGATCTTTATACATTAGTTTACACAAGGAGAAAAAAAAAAGTTGCGCATACTTGCGCCTTTTCTGACACGGTGCCAAAACATATCGCGAGATAAAAATTTTATTTTTTTCCAATATCTTTTTACTTCTCACATAATCATCTGTTATCTTTTAAGGTCAAATTGATAAAATGGTCATTACAGTAATGAGTATTATTAATAGTTATTTGTGGTTTTGATATAGTTTTGACCACCATATTTGATAAAATATGGTCACTTTATCTATTAGGATCAAATTAAAAACAGGTTGGTTATGGGAAGAGTGCAAATATTAGTTTCTTATCTTTTTGCACATAGCACTAATTCATTGGCCTATAAAAGAAAGGCGAACCCTGAAACATCCACAGTTGTTCGTCAGAAATTCAGTTGCCTTAAAAAAGCAGTTAATACCTATTTTCAAATATTCACAGAAGTTATCTGATTTGAAAATAATGGGTGAATTTGTTTGTAGTAAACGAGAGTTGTGCAATTTGTTGATAAATGGGAATAATATAGAAGACTACTTGCAAGAAAATTTCAATTTGACACCAGAGGATAGGCTACTGTGGTCTCCTACATTCAAAGAAACTTGGTATCTAAATGTAACGAACGCTGGAGAAATGCATCCCGAAAAAGAGAACGCTTTGAAAGTAAGAACGTCGACTGGTTAAATGGTGAATTTCGTGTTCCACTGGAGTGTCGAGTCACAGTTAATGACCCTAATACGTCTGGAAGCAGTGCAGGTGGCAGACCATCGAAACCATACGAAGCATCTTCAGAAAAAACAAAGAAACGAAAAAACATGCAATTAATACAAGAGTACGGATTGGACTGTGTGCTCAATGCATATACTCAGGAGTTGCGGTCTATGGGTGAGACGGAGGAGGCCACAATTGTTAATATTATACGAACTGCGTCAAAAAATGATAAGAAAAAGTTTCTTAAATTCATAACTGAGAACCCTGAAGACGTTACACCTTTTACAAAGGAAGAAGCACTACGGACATTTATTGACTTAGACCTTAACAAAGAACAGTATGGAAAACTTCGAATTTGTTTGGCGGACAAAAACTGCTCAGTGTTTCCTTCTTATCCAACTTTAGCCGAAGCGAAGAAGATGTGTTACCCACCAGATTCGAGCATAACCATTACTAACATAAGTGCAAAAGTCAATCTGCAGGACTTATTGGATCATACTGTGGCACGTATATTACTAATTGGTTCAGTTTACAAAAACGGTTTAAGACAGTTGAAACTATTCTGCAAATGGGGTTGTGATGGGTCATCAGGGCAAAGTGAATACAAGCAAGTTTTGACCGAAGAAAGCGATTTCACATCAGATGCGAACCTTTTTATTGCTTCACTTGTACCCATTAAACTTATAGATGAGACAACTAATATTGTTATTTGGAAAAATGAAACTTGCTCATCCGTAAGATATTGCAGACCTATATTGATAGAATTTGCCAAAGAAACTCCTGAAAAAACCGCTTCTGTTGTGGCTGATATCAAAAATCAAATTAAAAACCTGTCTCCTTCCGTGATAAATAAGAATGGTGAAGTAATTGAAATTACTCATAACCTATTTTTAACCATGATTGATGGTAAAGTAGCACAAGTTTTAACTGAAACTCCTTCGAGCGCTTCTTGTACAATTTGTGGTGCTACTCCTCGGCAAATGAATAACTTAGAGGCAGTTAGGACACGAGATGTGAATGAAAGTTCATTTCAATATGGACTGTCAACACTACACGCTTGGATTAGAAGTATGGAGATGATTTTACACATTTCCTATAACTTGTCTTTCCAAAAGTGGTCAGCCACTACACCAGAAAATAAAAAAAACAAAGACGAAAAGAAAAAACTGGTACAAAAGCGGTTTAGGGAGGAAATGGGACTGCATATCGATAAACCTCGACAAGGCACTGGAAATAGTAATGACGGAAACACAGCTCGGAGATTTTTTCAGAATTACTCTTGCTCTGCAGACATTACAGGTGTAGACGTAGAACTTATAAAACGAATGTACATTATACTACAAACTATGTCATCTGGAATGGCTATTGATTCAAAAAAGTTCGGTGAATACGCATATAGTACCGCCCAACTGTACGTAAATATTTATAATTGGTATTATATGCCTTCCTCCGTACATAAAATACTTATTCACGGAGAAAAAATCATTGAGTACTATGCTATTTTACCTATCGGACAATTGTCCGAAGACGCTCAAGAATCCCGCAACAAGGATTACAAAAAGTTTAGACTTCATCATTCTAGAAAGTGTTCAAGAGCGGCTACCAATACAGACGTGTTCCATACCTTATTGTACACTTCTGATCCATATATATCAAGTTTGAGAAATACCTCAGAAACAATATCGAAAGAACTTTTCGATGAAGCCAAGTCCCTTCTTGCTGTCAACGAAAATCTGTAGGAGCTTGTTGAATTTTGTACATTATTTTTTTCTCGTTAGACACTGTTTATACAATGATATTTAATTCTATTTTATGTAAGTAAATTAAAAAAAAAGTATTTTTTCTTATAAATGCATGTATTTTTTTAAGTTTTATTTTTTAATTAAATTAATAAACATAATTTTCAAAATTATTATTTTTTCTTTTAAGCCTTATACTTTCACGTATATGTGTGCAAAATTACAGATCATTTAGTTTTGAAATAACTGAGATACGGAGTTTTGTGACGAAACATACGCGATTTTCCCATAGTGCGACGTGCCACGCAATTGGGCATTTCCAGACGGACCCTGCAGCGTATTTTGGTGACAGACTTAAAGATGTTTCCGTATAAAACTCAAATGACTCATCAGTTGCTGCCTACTGACCACCGAGCTCGTCTAGAATACAGCCAGCGCGTCATAAACCTAAACCTTGAAGAGGATGATTTTTCTTCAAAATTGGTTATGAGTGACGAAGCGCATTTCCATCTCTCAGGGCATGTTAATAAGCAGAATACTCGGTTCTGGGGCACTGATAATCCGTGCATTATTCAAGAAACACCTTTACACCCACTAAAAGTTACTGTATGGTGTGGCATCTGTGTTGACAGAGTAATCGGACCCTATTTTTTTGAAGACGCTGGAGGCAATGCGATAACTGTCACTGGAGAACGCTACAGAACCATGTTACGTGAGTTTTTGATACCCAGTTTGGACGAATTGGGGCTAGAGCAAATCTGGTTTCAACAAGACGGCGCTACGGCACACACAGCGCGCGACACTATGGACTTACTGAGGGACGCTTTTCCAGGCCGAGTTATCTCTCGTTTTGGCGATTTGCCTTGGCCTGCAAGATCACCCGATCTGACCAGTCCAGACTTCTTTCTTTGCGGTTTTTTGAAATCTCGGGTGTATGTGAACAAGCCACAGACTCTCGCAGCTCTAAAAGAAAACATTTATCAAGAAATAAGGAACATATCGCAGGAAGTGTTACGGCTAGTTATGCAAAATGTCATAAATAGGGCTCAGATGTGCATCAACTCTAGAGGTCACCATTTAAAAGACATCATCTTTAAATCCTAATGGTACGAAATTTAATGGCACAAATATACATTTAAAATTACCTGAATCAAGTTTTCTAATTTAGAATTTTTTTTATAACTGAATCAAATTGAGTCTTTACTTTTGCGCCACCCAGTACTAGCGACCCGCCCCGGCTTCGCACAGGTGTTTTTCTCTACTATATTATGCATGTTTTATACTTAAAAACCTTCCTCTTGAATCACTGTATCAATCTCAACTGTCAAGGATATGTCACTGGATTTCGATTGACATAGTATTCTTTTTTAATTTGTGTGGCACAACACCGCACTACATACAGCCTCATAGTGATATTGAGAGCAACCCGAATTTAAAAATCCAAAAAAAATGTACAACCCCTAAAAAAATAAAATAAGCAAATTAGTTCCTTGAAATGGTCTATATTTTGTAAAAAAAAATTTAAAAAAAAATCAAGTCATGGCCAATTGTAGATAATTTTGATATTAAACATGTTTTGTACATGACTATGATTGATGGGAAAATTTCTACTGTGATTTCCAATACTTCTTCTGCAGCTGTTTGTAATATTTGCAATACCCTACCTAGCAAAATGAATGACTTGGTCTTTGTATCCAAAAGACTCATCAGAGAAGATATGTATAAATATGGTCTGTCTTCGCTTCATATGTGGATAAGATGTATGGATTGTATTTTACACATTTCGTACAACTTAGACTTCAAAAAGTGGGCTGCACGAAAAGAAGATAAATTGTTAAAAGAAATTAAAAAGAATTTGACACAAGAAGAATTCCGGGAAAGAACTGGTTTGTTAATTGACATAGTAAAACAGGGATTTGGTACAACCAATGACGGTAACACGGCAAGAAGGTTTTTTGAAAATTATGAAGTATCTGCTGAAATAACGGGAATCCACCCTGATTTAATCAAGAGATTTGCAGTCATTTTACAAACAATTTCATCTGGTCAACTTATTAATACCAACTTGTTTAGGGAATATTGTAAAGAAACAGCAATGCTGTATGTAAACTTATATCCATGGTATTACATGCCTTCAAGTGTCCATAAATTGTTGATACACAGTGCTGATATTTGTGAAAATTTCTCCTTTATTCCGATAGGCATGCTTTCCGAAGAAGCTTCCGAAGCGAGGAATAAAGATTTCCGGAATGTTAGAATGGCACATACAAGAAAAATCGGTAGAGTTCAGACTAATTTAGACATTATCCACAGCTTTCTAATTAGCTCAGATCCTTACATCAGCCATATCAAACCAAAGTTTCCTCGTTTACATAAACAGTTGTTTCCAGAGGCTAGTGCTTTGATCTTGAACAATGAATTGCTTTCGTTGGAAAACGAGGAAATAGAGATTTCTCAAGAGAATATAGACCCAAATATTAATCTTTCACCATATTTTTTCAGAATCGTTTGTGAACATATTCAACTTTATGTTTGCAGCTTTATTTGTCTTCATTTTGATTGTTTTTTAGAACTGATGAAAGTACTCCCTCAGAAAGGTCATAGCTTTTCAGTCATTAGTGAGCCCCCATAACCTCTTTTACAGAGAAGTCTCTTTTTATTTATTTGACATTACGCATACATTATAATTATGTGCTAAAGTAAGGCTATGATTAAAAAAAAGCAAACAATTAACATTAAAAAAAAATTTTATTTTCTGTCACTATTATCTCGAAAGTACGCAGAGATGAGCAATAAGTTTCTTCGAGCCAAATACTCAGAATGATTAGTTTTCTAACATATGTGATTGCCATCTCGACATCGCTTAAAGTTTTTGAGAAATTGAGTAAAATGTAATCGCTCCCATACAAAAAAAAAAGAAATATTTTTTTACAGAAAAGTATTTGAAGTAGGACAATAATATTTTTTTGCCTTATCTGTTATCATTGTATCAACAATAAAAAAAAATATCAGCGGTCTACTATCAATGTCCACTTTTTTTTAATTTGGGACCAGTGTGCGGCATGTCAATCGACGGTAAAACGAACCTTGTGTGCGTTTCTCGGACTGGAAGTGCTCGCGGACAAG
Organism: Diarsia rubi; assembly: GCA_932274075.1. Classification (NCBI taxonomy): domain Eukaryota; kingdom Metazoa; phylum Arthropoda; class Insecta; order Lepidoptera; family Noctuidae; genus Diarsia; species Diarsia rubi. The sequence goes on from OW026413.1 coordinate 19,589,267, forward strand.
GGTCGCTGACAGCTGCTCGGTACATAACAGAGATCTTAGAGGAGCAGGTTGTCCCTTATGCGGGTTTTGTTGGCAGTGGGTTCACGTTAATGCACGATAACGCCCGCTGTCACACCGCTTTAATTGTAAGAGACTACCGCAAGAAGTTGGAATCCCAGTTATGCGCTGGCCGGCGCGAAGTCCAGACCTGAACCCTATTGAGCACCTTTGGGATGAACTGAAACGGCGAGTACGGGCACGTGATCCTGCCCCTACCACTCTCCAAGACCTGCAACATTCCTTAAAAGACTGTTGTCAGATTATTTAGGTCCATGAGAGAACGCATGGAAGCAGTCATCATGGCTAGGGGGGGTAACACTAGGTTTTAAGTTGTTTTTAAGGACTTTGTTGTAATTTTTGGTGATAAAATATAATTTAACTTTTTAATCATTTGCATTAGCTTGTTTTTTTTTCTTATTTTTTTATTCCCTGGTAAACAAAAAACCAAATCCATTGATTTATTCTGAAATTTAAATAAATTGCCTTTCCAATGATACCTTATAGTCATGTCTACCATTGATTAATAGGGTTAAAATGACTTGGAAGGGAATTCTTAATGAGGTGCGATTTTTGTGACGCCGAGTGTAGTTTCCGATACTTAATTGTTTCAGGATCTTTTAACTTGACTAAGTACTTATTTGTTTGGATTCATTCATCTACTGATGACCATAGTTTGATATTTTGTAAGAAACGGTGAGTTTAATTGTATTTGGTCGCAACCACGTCGGTCGCCATTTTTTTACCAACGCTGAATATCAGCTAACGATCATTCATGTTTGTTTTCAGCCACAAGGCGTTTTTTCCTACTAGTTAAAATTCTAGACGCTCGCCCCTACCAAAATATATCTTGGACCGCCTTTGGCATCCCAGCGGAAATGCATATCACCAAGATAAGCGTTACTCTTTTGGTTGTTAGCATAATCGAAGGAATTTGGTATGGTTTGTGATGCGTAACGTAGATCTATTTAGTAAAGTGCAATAATGACAGGTCTTAAAAGAATGTTTCATCTTAGTTTTAGCTGTTAAAAAAGGAAAGGAATTCTCTTGTGTATTTCCACCAGCAGCCTTCGGGTAATAAAATCGCTCTATAATTTTCATGCTCGATTTTTATTGATACCTTCCCGCTTGAAGATTAAAAGTCTCAAGCTCCCGCAGGTAAGTCTATCTTTGGCATAGTTTTGTGTGCACTCCAGGCGCCCGAATTTTTTTGTTAACTCAACTTATATTTTTATTTGGAGTACACCACACATTTATAATATTACTCACTCATAAATATATTTTTTTAATATTACAAATAAGAAAATCGCTGAGATATTCAGTTTTTTCTTCCTCCTGTAAAATAATCAAAAGCAAATACGCGGTCTTTACAAGTTGCTCTTACGCGGATTCGCACGCGCAGCGACGATATGTCATTCCTGTTATCGTGTACATCGCGAGATATTCGAGTTTGTCTACAGAAAGATACATGAGGCAAAGAGATATAAGATGCTGCCAATACCCAAAACTGCAGTAGGTAGCGTTGTACAACAACTAGCCTGGCAGCCGGAATCGCCGGTTGTTAATCGAAATCAACAGTTTATAACTGGTGAAGGACGGGTCGTATCGCGCACGAACGTGCCGACGCGGATCGTAACCGCAGCGCGGGTGTTATGCTATAGAGCCATCCGCAATAGCTTCGAGACGGAGGAGGAACCGGAGTTACACACCTGGGCCTGCCTGCACTGGGACGGATATCGCAGGGTTCCAGATGCGTGGGCCGGAAACAGGAACTCGTTTCTGGTTCGAGGAAGTCGAGGACTTTATGACTTGACGCCATTTTCAACGTCGATAGACAACCGAAACGACGCAGTCACTGAGTTCTTGAATAAGTTTAAGAGCTGAGCGCTCTAAGAAAATCGCTCCCATTATAAATATAAGCTGAAAAGACAACAATATTTAACATCAAGTACCAAATCGACATGGTAAATTAGCAACTAAACCCGCCGAAGTAGCTGCTTACAACACTTTTATGGGGGGAGTAGATAGGGTCGATCAGATGACTTCATATTACAGTACAATCTCACTAATCCGGCACTTCGATAGATCGGCACGTCCAATAATCCGGCACCCTCCGCCCACGCCTCCCTCACCCCTCTATACCTGTGCGCTTGGTCGCTGCGTCGTCGACTAGCAGTCTAACCTCAAAACTTATCACGTGCACGTGCAAACGTATTTGTTTTTTTCAAGTGAGAATAGTTTATAGTTAAAAATGACAAATAAACGCAAACACAAGACACTAGATTTGAATAATAAAATGGAGATTTTAAGAAAGTTAGATACTGGACAAAACATGTGCAAATTGGCAAAAGAATATGGTGTTGGGCGTGCTACTATACACGATCTTAAGAAGAAAAGGCAAAAGATAGTAGACCACGTCAAGACAATGGAATCAGGGCCAGGAAAGCGTAAAACACTAAAAGTTGGCGATTGTCCAAAGATGGAAAACGCTCTTTACTTGTGGTTCATACAGCGGCGTTCTAAACACACTCCTATATCTGGAGAAATTCTGAAAGCCAAAGCAATCGAATTTTATAAAAAAATTACCCACAAAGATGATTTTCGTGCCAGCGATGGATGGCTGGATAAATTTAAAAAACGATTTGGTATCCGTCTATTAACCATATCGGGTGAGAAATTATCAAGCAACGAATCTGCAGTACAGCCATTTATCGAGCATTTCAAAAACAAAGTAGAAGAACTGGGTCTTCTTCCTGACCAAATCTATAACGCAGACGAGAGTGGTCTGTTCTGGAGACTGTTGCCCAATAAAACATTTGTATCTTCTGAAGAAGCAAGTGCACCAGGTCGTAAAGTGAGTAAAGATAGAATCACATTCATGCCGTGTTCAAATGTTACTGGAACGCACAAATTGGATTTGTTAGTGATTGGCAAAGCAAAAAATCCCAGAGCTTTCAAGAATATTTGTCTGCCAGTCTGCTACAAGAATCAAAGTAAAAGTTGGGTCACGAGAGAGGTATTTAGCGAATGGTTTCATAAAGACTTTGTCCCAGAAGTCAAGAAGTTTATGAAAAGATCAAACTTGCCCATAAAAGCTTTACTCGTACTTGACAATGCTCCAGGCCACCCAAATGAACAAGAACTTAAATCAAGTGATGGGAATATCCAAACCATCTTCCTACCTCCAAACTGCACATCTTTACTGCAGCCGATGGATCAAAATGTTATCCAAAAAATAAAGTCTTTGTATAAAAATAAATTGCTGATCCATATTATATCTCAGGATGGTGATATAACGCAGAGCCTTAAAGGATTGAATTTGATTGTATTCTCTCTCGCTCATGCTTGGAAGTCTGTTTCTCCTAACTTAATTCAATCTTCATGGAAAAAGTTGTGGCCTACAATGAATGATGTATCAGAAACAGAAGAAACAGATGAATGGGATCTTGAGGATAATGTGCCAATTGCCGATTGGTTACAAAATCTATCAGAAAAAGGATTGGAGACAAGTGAAGAAAATTTAAATTCTTGGTTTGAAGGAATCGCATAAACAGAGCAAATTATGACCGATGAAGAAATTGTATGTGAAGCAGTACAAGAAGAAAGCTCTGTAGAAATATTGGAGCCACCAACTACTACAACTGCTGTAAAAGTTAAACCAGATGATGCATTGATTTTTTTCAATACCTGCATAACATGGGCAGAAGAAAACGGCATATCTGGCAAAGATATTATAATTCTTCGCAACATGCGAGAAAAGGTTTTTAAGCAAGGACTACAAGTTGCACAAAAGCAGACCTCAATTAAGGATTATTTCAAAACTAGTTAATTACATATCTACCTACTGTAACGAGTCTTTTAAGCCTGTTACATGATACGTATTGTTTGATTTAATTTGTAGGCACCACGGTGGTGTTGCCATATAATAATTCACTTTTTGGTTGATTTAGAATCGTGAAGTGGTCACACTGGCTTTTTCTTTTTGAGGCTGGCAAGTTGACTTTGACATTTGTCACTTTTCGACCTATAGCTTTTGGACAGAATGGCGTAATTTCAGCGCCGATATAAATCTTGAAGTTTTACTTCAGATGGGCGGCATCTAATCCCAATTATGTGGTAGCCGATTGCCCTTGTCAGCATCCTAATTGGATAGCTCATATTTTTTTATGGTAAGTGAATTTTCTCGTGATTTCGGTCCGGTCCGCGTTGTCATGGCTATATTGATAGCAGACGCTAATAGTTTCGATATTTAATTGTTTCAGGATCTTTTAACTTGATTAAGTACTTATTTGTCTGGATTCATTCATCTACTGATGACCACATTTTGATATTTTGGAAGAAACGGTGAGTTTAATTGTTTTTGGTCGCAACCAACTCGGTCGACCATTGTTTTTACCAACGCTGAATATCAGCTAACGATTATTCATGTTTGTTTTCAGCCACAAGGCGTTTTTTTCTACTACTTAAAATTTTAGAAGCTCGCCCCTACCAATATATATAATGGACCGCCTTTGGCATCCCAGCGGAAATGCATATCACCAAGATGAGCGTTAATCTTTAGGTAGATAACATAATCGACGGAATTTGGTATGGTTTGTGATACATATAACGTAGATCACCTATTTTATAAAGTGCAATAATGACAGGACTTAAAAGATTGTTCCATTTTAGTTTAAGTTATATATAATAGAAAGGAATTCTCTTGTTTATTTCTACCAGCAGCCTTCGGGTAATAAAATCGCTCTATAATTTTCATGCTCGATTTTTATTGATACCTTCCCGCTTGAAGATTAAAAGTCTCAAGCTCCCGCAGGTAAGTCTATCTTTGGCATAGTTTTGTGTGCACTCCAGGCGCCCGAATTTTTTACATCAATTTATATTTTTATTTGGAGTACACCACACATTTATAAATAATATCACTCACACTCATACAATACATTAAATATAATTTTTTTAATATTACAATTGTCGCTCAGCGAACAGGGACTTGAAGTAGGTTTGTCTGGTACCTATATACTGTCATTATTGCACTATTAATTAATTAGCCTTTTAACTTATGAGACTATTGTTTACATTGGTTTGTTCTACATTGTTACTTTAATAAGTTTGTTTATTTTAATTTTTAACTTAGTAGTACTTAATTTACTTTGGTTGATCTTTTGTAAACAATGTCTAGTTTTTACAATTGATAATTTTGTTTTTTGACCTGTTTGTTTTAATAACATGTTTTTTCCTTAGCAAAACCAACAGAAATGTATAGCATTGACCGCGTTTTGTTGTTCTCAACAATAAAGTTATTTTGAAAACTAAGTTAAACTGTAGTAAATAATTTAATCTAATTGTTAAGTACAATAAAGTACATTTAGTTTATCTAGATTTAAGCTGCTTGTAAGTGATTATTGCACTTTTAAAACGTTAAAATCAACTTAGTAATTCTTCACAAAAATACCACATTGACTTTCATACTTAACTTCAAACCTTTTATTTTTACAATTTGTTTTTTTACTTTGCCCTATTGGCGTTGTTGCTTTTCAGTCTTGTTGTTCTTTGTACGTGTTAAGCATGGACAAGGGAGTTCAGTGCCCACAATTGGAGGATCCAGGTAAGGAGGCTGTTGTTGAGCAGAATGTTGGGGAAGTGGAGCATGAGATGGTCAATGCCCCCGAGGCCGATAATCCTTTTGACTCCAGGATTGCCCATTCTTCTTCGGCTTTCGCCATGAATGTTGTGCCTTCATTTAATTCACTGAATGCTCTTGTGAATGAAAACATTCGGAAAAATTTCCCACCTTTTACAAAGCTGCCTGATTTGAAGAAGAGCAGAATAATTTTTAATGGTAAAACTTGTGTTAGAGAGTTTATTACTCAAATCGAAGATATTTTCTTTATAAGAATTTCAATGAAACTTTGCTTGTTGGTTCCTTTTCGGATTTACTTGACGGGATAGCACTCAAATGGTTTAGGTCTGTTCGAATTCGGATTCCTTCTTGGACTGCACTTAAGTTAGCTCTTTTGAAACGTTTTGATAAACCTGATTTTGATTATTTTTTGGAAAATGAACTCCGTACTAGGAAACAGAAACAGTCTGAGTCACTTCCTGACTTCATCACGGAAATCTCTGACATGGCTAGTCGTCTTTCAGAACCTTTATTTGATAGAACTTTAGTTAATGCGATAAAACACAATATGTTGCCAATTTATACACCTTTTTTGTTCCTTAAACAGATTGATTCCATTGAACAGTTTCTAGAACTTGCCTAGGAACTAGAAGTCGTTGTTGACAGAAAGCCTTCCAAAGAATCAAGTAAGCCACCTGTTAGGTCTAATGCCGTTTCGAATGATTTAACATGTTTAAAATGTAAAAAACCTGGACATTCGTATAAAAGTTGTAAGTCTGTACCCGGTATTGTTTGTTTTAAGTGTCTTAAGTCAGGGGTCACCTCCAAGACTTGTGATGTTTGCAATAAGCCCTCAGAAGGTCTGCAACATTCAAAAAACTGATTAGGCCCCATCGAGCCCACGTTTTTGATAAAACTTCGCGCGACTCGATGTGTAAGAAAATCATTAGTAGTCACAAGCCTGGTGATGTTGCCCGTGATAAAGATTTTTCAAATTGGTTAGATTACTTAAAAACTTTTTTTCATATTTACCGTTCAGCCCCTGTTCTTTTTACAAAACAGGAGGATGTTAGGCCCTTTTTAGAGTTCACCGTTAGCAATCAAACTTTTTCAGGATTATTGGACAGTGGTTCCAATAAGTGCGTTTTAGGCTCTAATGTTCATAAACAATTTTTACAATTAGGATTTAAAATTAAACCTACTTGTGGTTCTGCATCCACAGCAGATGGTTCCTCTCGGAGAATTATTGGTGCCTTGGATCTACCAGTAACTTGCGATGGTATGACTAAGTTTATAGAATTTTTGATTATTCCTTCTTTTGACCCGCCGATCATTTTAGGTTTTGACTTTTGGATTAAATTTAATTTAGCTAGGGATTTGTGGAAAAACATTACATTTGTTCCAGAAAATGACAAACAGGTTTGTTCTGTTACTGCTATTACTGAATTATCTCCTTCAGAGAAACAACAATTAAATAATACCATTGCTTTATTTGAAGATATTTCTTATGAGAAAAGAGGTTTAGGTCTCACCCCTTTAGTAGAACATAAAATTAACGTAACTAGTGAACCTTTTAAGCAACGATATTGGCCTTTGAGTCCTGCTAAACAGAAGGAACTTTTTGATGAAGTAGAAGTTTTATTGAAAGAAGGTATTATCCAGCCCTCTAAGTCGCCTTGGTGCTCACCTGTTCTGGCGGTAGAGAAGAAAGATGGAGGAACTAGATTGTGTTTAGATTCGAGACGTTTAAATTCCGTTACTATTAAAGATTCTTATCCCCTTCCATATCCACACATCAAAAGTGTCTAGGGATCAAGCATTTTTATGCGGATTTCTTGAGATTGAGATGTGGCTTTGTAATAAATTTATGATTTTATAAATTTATATGGATCCTTTTTGGTGCATTTCATAATTTGAATCAGGAACTGTGAATCAAATTCGAGTAAAAGATGAAAATCAGCTGTCAATATTTTCCCTATAAAACATACAACGCATTGAAGACATTATTAGTGCTACTGTTTCCCTACTACTGATTAAAACCAACGTTATTATGGAGCGGCGACGTCATTTAAGCAGGGAAGAAATGCTCAGAGCCGTGGGAATGATAGAAGCTGGTTCCCGGCAACGTACTGTGGCTTTAGCTCTGAATACAAGTCAGAGTGTTATCAGTCGACTTTGGACACGTTACCGAAGCACTGGTACCGTGGCTGAGCGCCATGGAGGACGGTATCGCTGCACCACACGGAGACAAGACCGATACATTCAAATCTTAACTCGAAGAGCTCCAACAATAACCGCCATGATGTTAGCCGTGAGGCTTCATCACTCTTCAGGGAACTTAATTAGCGACCAAACAGTCAGAAACCGCTTGCATGAAGTGAACCTTCATTCCCGAAGACCGCTACGGGTACCACCACGGAATAGATAAATAAGGTTGGAATGGTAATGTGGGCGGGGCAAGCGCGCCACACTTGTGATTCGAAAATCATAACTCGACCGATTCAATCATTCACCGCGATCAGTGCGCGTCGGAATACTTCGGAGAACAGAATTCTGCTTAATAATGCCGTGTTGTGCAATTATAACATGTAAGACAAAAAGTCAGACCTCAAGTATAAAGCGAGGAGGTATATCTTTCCATCGGTAAGTCCAAAATAACATTTAATTACAATATTATTTGTCAAAAACATAAAAATATACTGATCATTATGAAATACCAAACATTTACAACATTATTGCAACAATTTACAAAAAATATACATTGCCCGCTGTGTACTCGCTCAATCAACACAATGAACAAGTACGCGTACAATGTACTGCATGCATTGCGTCCTCTACACTTCAACCGTTGACGTTTCGTCCTGTGCTGTGATTGGCTGTGATGCACGGCGCATGTTTATCGATAGTGAGGTAACCATGTGGTTAAATAAAATCATCGATAGAATTCTCGACTATATTTACGTTTGACAAAGATAATTTTTGGATTATTTTATATTTAATTAATGATTATTGATAGTATATTTTTATTTAGACGTATTTTGACATAGACCTGTCATCTACTAATATACTAATCTCTGATTTTTTATTTAAGTTTATGCATTATGTGTATTAATATTGTTATATTTAAATATTTACGTGTATATTCTTAAAACTTTTATTTACACTATTTAGTAAGTTTAAATTGAGGAATTTGAATTATGTAATAAATTATAAATTTTAGGTTTCCTAAAGAACCTAACGCCAGGGAACAATGGATTGACGTGACAGGTAGAGGAAACTGGATGCCGACAAAGACGAGTACTATTTGCTCTAAACATTTTAGTGAAAATGATTTTATCATAAAAAAATCAGGTTATAGGTACTTAAAACCAGAGGCGATCCCAAGAGAACAAATTGTTCAGATTTATTCAAATTCTTTGGTAAGTTTTGTAAAAATGCTAACTTGTTGGAATTAAGTTCCATATTTATTTATTGATTAGATTAATATTTCAATCCGGTAAATCAAGCATTCAGCTTTATAAAAAGAATTCAATTTTGAAATAAGTAGTTCTGCTGTATAACTGTAAGTGGCATGTAAAGACTTTTGCATTATTTTTCAGACAACTAATTCTTGCAATGCTGTTACGCTTAAAAAGCCCAGTTATATTGACACCAGTGTGCAAAATTGCGAAGGCGCTCAGGTTACCTAATACCTTTATTTTGTCTTGAATTATAATCGCTCTTGTCAAGTCTACATTTCAAGATATTTTATGCTATTTTTAATTATAGGATTTACAAGCACAGGCTTCAACTTCAGTTTTGTTGACACCAAAAAAAGATAAATCTTTGAAAAGAAAAGACACTGAAGTAAGTAAATGCCTATAAAGAATGGTCAAGAATCGTTTCATAGTTGTTTTTTAAAGATTAATGTCATGCTTCTAGTTCTGCTTCTGCTTTAATATGGGTTTTAATCAATCTGTCATATCCGTCATAATAACACTTTATATATACAGAGATTAAGTTATGCTTATATTTCATTTATTTGTAGGAAAACTTAATGTCACCTTCAAATGCAACCACTCCTAGGAAAAGAAAGCTACAAAAAATAATTATCAATAAAGAATTTTTAATAAAGAAACAGAGATTGAAGATAAGAAAAATACAAGCACAAAACCGAAGACTGAAAAAAAAAAACAATAAAATGCAAGATGTTTTAAATGATCTTCAAGAAAAATTTTCGATGCAGGACGAAGATATATCTGTTCTCAAAAATATAAATGTTAAGGTACGTTTTATATTCGACGAGGCCTTATAAAAATAGCAGAGATAATAAAGATTATTCTTATTACTAGTTGTCCCCCGCGGCTTCTCTCCCGTCAACTGGCTACCCTACCTAAACACACTTCCTACCATTTTTTTTTGTTTTTGAACCTTCCCTGTCTTCGGACGAACAAAACAAAAAAAAAATTCAAATAAATCCAGCCGTTTTTGAGTTTTAGCGAGACTAACGATTAGCAATTGATTTTTATATTTAAGATTATAATTTTATTCACAGGTACAAGAACTGACAAATCGTATGATCGCAAAAAATACTGGCGGGCCATCTAAGCAAAAATATAGTCCAGCTCTGCGTAGTTTTGCGCTAACACTGGACTATTATTCCCCAAAGGCTTATGAGTATGTACGCAAAACATTCGATACATGCCTACCGGATCGCCGTACGCTCCGAAAATGGTACCAAAATATGGGAGGAGATCCTGGTTTTACTTCAGAATCCATAGACGCGTTAAAAATAAAAGTGAAAAGCACCAAATATCCCATTATTGCAGCCCTTTCCTTGGATGAAATGGCTATACGCCGTCGTATAGAATGGGACGGAAAAAAATTACTTGGACATGTCGATATTGGCAGTGGCGTCGAAGGAGACCATGTAGGAATAGCCAAAGAGGCTCTGGTATTTCTAGTGACAGGCATAAATTGTAATTTTAAGGTTCCCGTTGCATATTTCTTAGTTGACGGAATTAACGGAAGACAGCGTGCAGACTTAATTAAACAATGTTTGGAACTTATTGCAGAAACAGGCATAAAAATAATTTCCCTAACTTTTGATGGATGCGCTGCTAATATGGCAATGGTGGAATGCTTAAACTGCTCAATCAAAGATAAAAAAAAATCTTTTCCAAACCCGTCTACGAATCATCCAGTAGTTGTACTGCTAGACCCATCACACATGATAAAATTAATCCGTAATGCTTTTCAATGTTATAATAAATTTTTAGATAAAGATGGTAATACCATAGAATGGCGATTTTTGGAGGCATTAAATAACCTTCAAATGAAGGAGAACTTTCATTTAGCGAACAAGCTCCGTTACCAACATGTTAATTTTCAAAATAATAAGATGAAAGTTAAGCTTGCAACGCAATTGTTCAGCCTAAGTGTCGCAGACGCTATAGACTTTTGTCGTGACCAATTAAATCTGCCTTCATTCAAAAATAGTGAAAGCACAACGTTTTTTTTAAGAATAATTAATAATATGTTTGACATTTTTAATTCCCGAAACAATATGTGTTTCAATTAATTTTGTGAATATAATTACAAAAAAGCTCTAACAGAAGCCAACGCTGCAATGCTGCTTAGTTACCTAGACATGGCGACGACATACCTATCCGAGTTGAGAACACAAGAAGGAACTCTTTTGACAAATAGTTTACGTAAGACTGGTTTCAATGGTTTTATTGGATGTGCTGCAGCTGTTAAACATTTTTATGAAACGTTAATACGTCCCGGAGTTCTGATTTTTATGCCATTTTACAAAGTAAGCCAGGATCACCTTGAAATGCTGTTTGGTAATATAAGGTCACATGGTGGAGCCAATAATAACCCCACGGCCCGCCAGTTTAAAGCTGCATACAAAAAACTTTTAGTTCATATTGAGTTAAAGGCTCTCGATAGTGGAAATTGTACTGCGCTTGAACACATTTCAATTCTTGATTGTGCATCATCTCCTGTAGCACGGATTAATAGATCCATACGAAGGATTGCGGATGAGGATGACGATGATGATAATAACGAAGAAGATATTAACGCATTTGTCAATACCATTTCAGATTTTAGCAATCAAATCATTACCCATATTGCAGGATACATAGCGCATATTTTAATTAAAAAAATAGATTGCGATATATGTATTGGAGCGCTATTGTCCAATAGCATAAATGAAGAACATAAATTTATAGTTGCTAAAGATAAGGGTGGTCTGTTATACCCTTCAAAAGATTTGATACAGATCTGTAAAATATCAGAATCTGTTATCAAAATTTATACGGAAACTCTCCATAATATAAATAAAAAAATGTTGGTGACAAAAATTATGCGTCACTTTGTTGGGAGTGAAATATTCAAAAACATAATTTATCATCAAATTGGCCAATATCCTACAGCAAACCACGTCACAGACCTCACCAAAGCAATTATTGAAAAATATATTAACTTGAAGTTACACTTTGTTTTGAAAAATTCGTTCGCAATTAATAGCAAGCGCCAATTACTTAATAAATATGTTTTATTCCAAGGACAGTGATTATTTGTAATTAATCAAAGTAAAATAAAATTATTTCTTAGTATTTATTTAATGTTTCATTTTTCCCCATAAATTCATCAGATAATTTATCGACAAAGAATATCGGCTTTGTCAAGCACTAGCGTGTATGAAAATTTTTATTGCATTTATGCGTGTTTGAGTGTCTATGCCTACGGGAGCTTATTGCTAGTGGGCGAACGAATATCTGCCCTGAGATTTATGTGTGTGTGATTTGGTTGTGTGCGAAATATTTGTAAACATAGTATTGCGTATGTGTAGAAATTAAAATAGTGGGAGTCAAGCGGCGACACTGGTCCTAGTACAAAATTGCAGAGAGGGCCTTTCCAACCTTATTTAACTATTCCGTGGGTACCACCTATAGCAATGCACAATCGTAGGATTCGATATCAATGGGCTCTTGAACACAGAAATTGGGCAGAAGAACAATGGCGTTTCGTGTGCTTTTCTGATGAGTCTCGTTTTGGTATGAGACCGGATACAAGACGTATACGACACTGGAGAACCCCTGGACGCCAACAGCGATTAAAATCCTGCCAGGAAGTCCATCCTTATAGTGGTGGAACCATCATGGTATGGGCGGGTATTTGGATCGGCGGAAGAACTGAGTTGATTTGGATCAGAGGCAACCTCAACGCTCACATTTATGCTGAGACGATTGTATCAGACGTCATCGTTCCTCTACAAGTGCAAATCGGTCCCTTATTTCAGTTAATGCATGATAATGCACGACCGCACACCGCAAGAGTTGTAAGACAGACTCTCGCCGCAGCTAACATCAATGTCCTGCCCTGGCCTGCTCAGTCGCCAGACTTGAACCCGATTGAGCATGCATGGGATATGCTACAGAGAAGAGCTCTGCCGAATATGGAGGGTATCCAGTCGCAAGAAGACCTTTTTTTGTTGTTGCAACGAACATGGGCGGCCATTCCACAGCGTGATTTGGATGAACTCATTTTGAGTATGCCAAACCGATGTTCTTGTGTTGTTAGTGTTCGCGGTAGAAACACGGATTATTAATTGTTTAAGTTACCCAATAAAATTTTAAAGAAAACTGTTATTTCAGTCTTTTTTTCGAACTTTAATGTTAGTGGTTCAAATGTCAAAAATCCCTTTATTAGGAAAATGGCAAATTTCTTTATTAATGCAAAGGTGACTTGGTTTATCGTTACTGTGACAAACGAAAACACTTTGTTTGATGAATCCTTAAAGAAAATTTTAATTAATATCAATCAGGAGAAAAGTTATTGCAAAAATATATGTTGATCCCTAGACACTTTTGATGTGTGTACTTCTAGAATATTAGATAACCTTAGAGATGCTAAATATATTAGTACTATACACCGTTACATTTTGATCGTTTTAATCCCTTGAACGGGTGGTTTAACTTACAAAATACTATTCATCAACAGCTTGCACAGCATTCTATCTCTTAAAATAAAAAAAATTGGAAGTGATAACGTAATATTCGCAAAATGCATGAAACCAGTAGTAGCACACGAGTTAGTTACCTACGCGTACGCCGCGTCGTCGTCAGTGCGTACCTAACTACCTACCTTCGAGCTTAGGTTAATGAACCCGATCAGCTTAGGTTATTGAGTCGCTCATCTGGTGTTCACGTAAACAAATGAAATGATTCCAAATTTTCCTTCATACCTTTACGGGCTTAGGACCGTCATAATTGCTTTGTGCCTAGGTGTCGGAACATACCTAATAAAATTAAAAGAATTACTTATGCTAAAAGCGGTAGGTACATGTAAAAATAAGTTATAACAGGCGCAGAGTTATGGCGTATTTAAAAATGTGGAATCAAAATTACTTACAACGATTAAAAAGAAGAGTTCTGTTACAAAACTAATAATTAATCACTTCTACACTTCACGATAGCGTAATAATTGTTCAAAATGCAAAGGAACCATTCCTTTCGATACATAATCTTGCACGTTTAATTAAATTGTTTTTTAATTTCAATAATGTGTCTGTGTCACTTTTTAAAACATCGAACGCGTCCACTATCGCACTTTTTATTTGTTCACGAGTTTGATTTTGGTTTCTGTAAACCAATCGTTTCACCTCACTCCACAAATAAAAATCCAGCGGGGTAAGGTCCGGGCTCCTTGCTGGCCAAGCAACTGGACCACCCCGTCCAATCCAGTGATCTCCAAACACGGAATTTAGGTGATTACGTACATTACGCTCGTAATGTGCTGGACATCCGTCATGTTTCACACCGTCTTAGAGAAACTAAATTATTTAAATGACATGGTCTTGTGCTGCCCTTAGCGCGCGGGGTGCGCGGGGCGCGCGCCTTTTGTATTGCCAATCAAATAAGGTTTGGGGGCGGGGTTTGCTCTAGCATTGGCTAATTTTTGTGAGTCCACGTTGACTGCGCTTACGCGTCATTGTTGTTAGTATCGAATAGTGCCTACTAATGGAGAGAATTAATTCGAGTTTAAAAGAAAAAAACCTTTTTTATTTTATTTTGTCTTTACAAATCGATAGTACTTCATGCACCTGATTGACCCTCCACGGGATTAAAACGATCAAAATGTAACGGTGTAGATCTTTCTAAAGCCTTTTTACAAATTGCACTTGAAAAATCTTCCCGTGAGAAGACTGCTTTTGTGGTTCCTGGGAAAGGACTTTATGAATTCGTTAGGATGCCTTTCGGTCTCACTAATGCACCGGCTGAGTTGCAAAGACTAGTAGATAAACTTTTTGGTCCAGAGTATGATAATTCTGTGTTTTGTTATTTAGATGATTTAATTTGTATCAATTCAGACTTTAACAGCCACATAGAACAGTTGCATAAAATTCATAAAATATTGAAAGAGGCAAGACTAACTGTAAATTTAAAGAAATGTAATTTTTGCAAGGATAGACTTCGCTACCTTGGGTTTATTGTTGACAGTAATGGTTTACACACTGATCCTTCTAAATTAGAGACAATAGAAAATTTCCCTCGTCCAGAAACAGTAAAACAACTCCGTAGTTTCCTTGGTTTATGTTCTTATTATCGTAGATTCATTAGTAAATTCGCTGATATAGCTTCTTCTTTAACTAAATTGACAGCAGGTAGTAAAAATTCAAAGAAATCGCTCGTTTGGAATGACGAAGCAGAAATTGCCTTCCAAGAATTAAAACAATCTCTAATAACTTCTCCTGTTTTACAATGTCCTAATTTTCAAAAACCTTTCTTTTTGCATTGTGACGCCAGTTCTGTAGGCCTAGGTAGTGTTTTGAGCCAAGAAGATGAAGATGGAAATCAACATCCCATTGCTTTTTATTCTAGATCACTTAATAAATGTGAAAGAAATTATAGTACCACTGAACGTGAATTATTAGCTATTTTA
The DNA here is from genome assembly GCA_932274075.1 of Diarsia rubi. Taxonomy (NCBI): domain Eukaryota; kingdom Metazoa; phylum Arthropoda; class Insecta; order Lepidoptera; family Noctuidae; genus Diarsia; species Diarsia rubi. The sequence goes on from OW026413.1 coordinate 19,604,853, forward strand.
GATTCAATAGAACATTTTAGACCCTATGTTGAGGGAATGAAATTTAATATATAATTTAAATGGCTTTTAGGCCTTAGTAACCCTAGTGGTCGTTTAGCTCGTTGGGCAGCCAGAATTTCTCAATTTACATTCGATATTATTCATAAAAAAGGTTCGTTACATTTAGTTCCAGATGCTCGGTCACGTATAGAAGTCACTGCTATAAACGCTCAGGATAATTTAGTCTCTCCTGACGATGATATTACTGACCCATGGTATAGAAAAATATTCACCCAATGTCAGAAATATCCTAGAAAATATAAAAATTTTAGAGTAGAAAATAGTACTTTGTACAAATTTTGTAGAAATAAGTTTAACTAAAAGGCTATGAGGGTTACCTCATAGCCTTTTAGATTGGAAAATTGTTATACCAAAAGAGCATATTTTAGATACTATTAGATCAAATCATGATGATGTAAATTCTGGACACTTAGGAATTCATAAAACAGTAAAGAAATTAAAACAACATTATTTTTGGAAAGGAATGTTTAATGATGTTCACAAATACATTTTGTCTTGTGATACTTGTAAAGCTTATAAACATACTACTTCTCCTCCTTTTGGTACTATGATTAATCCTAAAAAGGTTGATCGCCCCATGCTTATGCTCTCCGTTGATATTATAGGGATATTACCCAAAACTTATTCTGGTCATAGATTCATACTTTCGGTTGTAATGTTTTCACTAAATATTGCTGGTTCTTTCCCATGATTAATGCCACCACTAGAGTAATCTGTAAACATTTTGAAAAGGAAATATTTCTAAAATTTGGTTGTCCAAAAATAGTAGTTTGTGACAATGGAACTCAATTTACTTCAAAACATTTTGTAGATTTTTTGAACGGTTTTAATATAACCAAAATATTTTATAATACTTTGTATACACCTCAAAATAATCCTGTTGAGAGATATAATAAAACGGTCGAAACCTGCATATCGTGTTTTGTTAAAGATGATCATAGAACTTGGTCTAGTTATTTACCCAATGTTCAATTAGCTTTAAATAGTAGTGTAAACCTCGCTACAGAGTTTACTCCTAACTTTCTTATGTTTGGTAGGGAGCTTATTCTTGATGCGTCATTACATCACTTTAGTAGTTCTGTTGATAACTTATCTCAACTAGAAATTTCAAATAGAAATGCTTATGCAGTTTCTCTTAATTCACTTAGTGATATTTTTGTTAAAGTTCAAGCTTACTTGTTAAAGGGGTATAAGCGAAATGCCGCTTATTATAATAAGGGTCGGAAAGTCATTTCTTTTGATGTGGGTGATATGGTGTGGAGAAGAAGTTTCGTTCAATCTCATGCTCCTGCTTATTTTTCGGCTAAACTTGCACCTAAGTTTTTAAAGTGTAGAATAACTGAAAAAGTTTCTGATAACGTTTATGTTTTGAAAGAATTAAATAAGGGTTCAGTAGGGCGTTATCATGTTAAAGATATTATTAAATTTTAATTTGGTTTCCAAGTGTTAGTTTTGATTTTGATAATTTTGTTTGAAGGCCGCTTTTGACAGTGTGATGTATGAGGGGATGGATGGTAGGTTATCGGCGGTTTGAAAGATGTATGTCAGGTAACTTCTTATTAATTTATTGAATTTGAAAACACTCTAAAATAAAACTTAGGTCATTCTGGTTAATTTAATACAATTTTTTCACACCAAATGTTTTTCACATCGAAGGATCTTATTTTATGTTTTGTTTGTTTTTGTTGGATTGTTTAAGATCTTATTTTTCTTTTTAAGGGTAACCTTTTACCTGTTTATATTTTATTAGGATCTTATATAACCCTACAGTTCAGGTAATTTCTATCTTGAGAATTAAAAACTTAAATTAAATTTTAAGTTTTTGTAATTTTTTTCTTTAAAAATGGGCCGCTCTAGTCGCCCGGACGTACAAAATCATTCTATTTTCTCTTCGTCATAAATAGTAATCGATTTTTTAATCTATTTTGTGCTGTTTTTTGACAGAATTGTTTCTCATTTTTACTAGAGTTTCATTCTGTTATATTGATCGGATTTGACTTTGTTAGTAACGAGTTCATTCTGGACTTTTGTTTTAGGGTCATTCTGTAACCTTTGTTACAAAATGCCTTATTAGTTTTTGGATCTTGGTGTAGCTTTTGACCTTGATTTCGACTCTTTTTCCATTGTGCTCGGAAAGTCGGTGGTGTAGTGCCGATCACAATGTGGGATTTTGGCCCCGGCCATATTTTTTCCCATTGTGTTGGACATTTTTGTTCCAATCACAATGCGGGATTTTTTGACTTTCGTCATTCTTTTTTCTGTGCGTTCGGAAGTTCGGTGGTGATGTGCCGATCGCATTGTGAAACTTTGGCTTTCGCTTTTTTTGGTATTGAGATTTCTCATTTGAGATCTCAATGTTTTTTTGTGTCTGTCTGTGTTTGGGAGATTGGTAGTGTTGAGCCAGTCACAGCATTCACATTCTTTTACAGCTATTGTGCTCGGGAATTCGGTGGTGATGAGCCGATCACAATACGCTTTCCTTTGTCTTGTTGCAGGTTGTGCCTGTAACAATATTTTAAATAAGGTCTTTCAGCTTTATTTAAAAACTTTTGTTTGGAGTTTAAAATGTTTTTGATTGTTGGATACGGAGTTAGTCAGTGGCGATAGAGCCTAACTGCACTCATAGAGATGGTAGAGTTGGAAGCGGTTGACGTGGTAGTCAGTGGCGATAGTGCCTAACTGTACTCAAGGTTGTACTGTTCCAGGTGGTTTGAAATTTTTAGTCAGTGGCGATGGTGCCTAACTGCACTAAAAATTGAGATATGTATTGGTAAATTGTTCGAATTTGTTTGAAATTTTTAGTCAGTGGCTATAGTGCCTAACTGTACTGTTTTGGAGTTTGGGAGCGCTAAGATATTTCTCTCTTTGTTTCATTTAACGAGTTTTTATAACTTATATTTTTTTTGTTTTTCACAGATTTCGTTTTTGACTTTTTGTCATTTGCATTTTTTTTTCCTTTTAAATTCTTGAGACTTTGTCGTTTGACATTTTCAGAATTCATTTACACTTTGAATCTTTTATGATTCTTTTCTTTTTTGGAATTAGAAAGTTGTTAAGACTGGTTTATTTGGTTGAAGATTTCTTTCTAATAAAAGAAAGTTCCTTTCTTTTATTTTCGGGAAGGGATGTAATGTAACGAGTCTTTTAAGCCTGTTACATGATACGTATTGTTTGATTTAATTTGTAGGCACCACGGTGGTGTTGCCATATAATAATTCACTTTATGGTTGATTTAGAATCGTGAAGTGGTCACACTGGCTTTTTCTTTTTGAGGCTGGCAAGTTGACTTTGACATTTGTCACTTTTCGACCTATAGCTTTTGGACAGAATGGCGTAATTTCAGCGCCGATATAAATCTTGAAGTTTTACTTCAGATGGGCGACATCTAATCCCAATTATGTGGTAGCCGATTGCCCTTGTCAGCATCCTAATTGGATAGCTCATATTTTTTTATGGTAAGTGAATTTTCTCGTGATTTCGGTCCGGTCCGCGTTGTCATGGCTATATTGATAGCAGACGCTAATAGTTTCGATATTTAATTGTTTCAGGATCTTTTAACTTGATTAAGTACTTATTTGTCTGGATTCATTCATCTACTGATGACCACATTTTGATATTTTGGAAGAAACGGTGAGTTTAATTGTTATGGTCGCAACCAACTCGGTCGACCATTGTTTTTACCAACGCTGAATATCAGCTAACGATTATTCATGTTTGTTTTCAGCCACAAGGCGTTTTTTTCTACTACTTAAAATTTTAGAAGCTCGCCCCTACCAATATATATAATGGACCGCCTTTGGCATCCCAGCGGAAATGCATATCACCAAGATGAGCGTTAATCTTTAGGTAGATAACATAATCGACGGAATTTGGTATGGTTTGTGATACATATAACGTAGATCACCTATTTTATAAAGTGCAATAATGACAGGACTTAAAAGATTGTTCCATTTTAGTTTTAGTTATATACAGGGTGTCCAAGAACCTGGCGTCCAACTGGATTCCCACGATGCCCCAAGTTCTAACAGTACTCAGAAAAATATTTAAAAAAATCCACCCCATGTACTTACAGAATTATACTGATTTCAAAAAAAAAGGGGAAATGAGCACCCTGTGACATACTTTTGAATGCTGTGACTGCTAATGCTGATAATTTCGATATTTCTTGGAGGTTTTGTAATCTAGGGTATTGCTGTGTCTAAATAGAATGTAAAAATAAAGTACTTATTGTACCATTTTAAAATAAAATATTATTTTAACTAAAGGTGATATGGAAAACTATTGAATTTCGCAACTTTGACCGACTGTAGTGTAAAAAAAAATGTACCAAAATAGTATGGCAAGTGACGTCAAATTTTGACGCGTTTATTCCTCTTTTTAAAAAGGTATAATACTTACACATTAATTTGAAAAAAAAAATTTTTGATAATATTTTTACTCAACAACCCAATTTTTACGAAGTGCCTACCTACTAACGGTAACTGTCGGACCCTTTCTTATCTTAGAAACTGTTATGTTACTACTATTATTTACTTCGGTTCCAAGAGTGAGCAAGAAGGAAATACACACAGGTAGATGGGTTCCCAGTAGAATAAAAGCAAAGAATGTTAGTTTAAAGATATTTTATTACAATAAATGTTCAAAATGTTGACCACCCGCGACAATACAAGCTCTCACTCTCCTTAAAAAGGACCGCTTTATGTTTCGCGAGTAACTTTTTTGACGTATCACCTGCACTGCTTGTGTTATCTTCTCACGAAGGTCAGCGATGTCATTAATGGGCTTCGCATAAACGAGCTCCTTCATAGTTCCCCAGAAAAAAAAATCCAGCGGATTTAAGTCAGGTGAGCGGGCTGGCCACGGGATTGTTCCTGATCGCCCAATCCACCTGTTCGGGTATTGCTCGTCCAAAAACTCTCTAACGGATACGCGAAAATGTGCTGGACAGCCGTCGTGTTGGAACCACATATCTGGTGGGGTCTCTTCTAGTAAGTTTGGCAAATCATTTTGAAGAAAATTTAAATATGATTCGCCAGTCAAATTCTCGGGCATCTCAAATGGACCAATAATATTCCCACAGAGAATACCGGTCCACATGTTCACTTTGAACCGGTACTGGGATCTATCTTCTCGCATCAAGTGCGGATTTTCCACATGCCACTCGTGCAAGTTGTGTAGGTTCATGTAGCCATCCTTCTTAAATGTTGATTCATCTGACCACAAAATTTTGTCGATAAAGTTTTCGTCTTCTCGATGTTTTTGCAGGATTGTTTCACAAAACGCGACTCGGCTCGGATAGTCTCGAGGTAAAAGACTTTGCACTCGCTGTACGTGGTACGGATGATATTCTTCTTTTTGGAGAATACTGTGTGCTGTGCTCTTCGGTATCCCCGTATCAGCTTCTATTCCTCGCACAGAGATGCTTGGATTTGCCGACACCGCCTCTAAAACTTCATCGCGTATGAAGTCATTTACGGGTCGTCCTTCACCAGCTACTTGATTGGGGAACCGCCCGTCACATAGTGATCTGTGCACATTAATGAAAACTCGATGGTCGGGATATCGCGTAGCCCTCGGATACCTTTCTCTGTAAAGTCTCGCTGCAGCTCGTCCATTACCTCTACATTCTCCATAAATGTAGTGCATATTTGCGTATTCTTGCGGAGTGTAGGTCGCCATGGTAGCACACACAAAACACAAACTGTCCAAACACAGGCAAAGGTCGTCGTAAAGAGTTCGTTTCAAAGTCCAGAGCACAAAGAGTAATCGAGTCCAATAAACAAAGCTTTAAATCGTAGTACGTGATCAATGGTAACAATAAGAGAGAGGTGCGTAGTAACGGCAGGAGGCAGTGACGCGTACTGACCGTACTGTTATCCTAAATAGCACGATCCCAGATAGCGTCACTATCTATCTCACTCGCACCTCTAACCTTTTTCTCCCTCACTCTTACCTGAATAATGGGGTACCATAAAGAAGAACCAGCAAATCGCAAAGATAGTTTCTGTCTTGCTCCCTCCTGTTGTAATAACGAATCACTATGGTGAGATGCATGCACATACCGTCCCTTACGGTCTAACCTGTTTTTTGAGAGGCCTGTTGTTATTTTTATGAGCATACAATAGTAATTCTTTAGAGGTTAGATTCAATTCGTCGTAAATTTTTCTTTCTAAGAATTCTGTAAGACATCGTAAAAATTGGGTTGTTGAGTAAAAATATTATCAAAAAATTTTTTTTTCAAATTAATGTGTAAGTATTATACCTTTTTAAAAAGAGGAATAAACGCGTCAAAATTTGACGTCACTTGCCATACTATTTTGGTACATTTTTTTTACACTACAGTCGGTCAAAGTTGCGAAATTCAATAGTTTTCCATATCACCTTTAGTTAAAATAATATTTTATTTTAAAATGGTACAATAAGTACTTTATTTTTACATTCTATTTAGACACAGCAATACCCTAGATTACAAAACCTCCAAGAAATATCGAAATTATCAGCATTAGCAGTCACAGCATTCAAAAGTATGTCACAGGGTGCTCATTTCCCCTTTTTTTTTGAAATCAGTATAATTCTGTAAGTACATGGGGTGGATTTTTTAAAATATTTTTCTGAGTACTGTTAGAACTTGGGGCATCGTGGGAATCCAGTTGGACGCCAGGTTCTTGGACACCCTGTATAATAGAAACTTCCCTTCGCGGCTTGACAGCGAGCGTTGTTCATTTTAGTTTTAGTTATATATAATAGAAACTTCCCTTCGCGGCTTGACAGCGAGCGTTGATCCGGTTTTCGCTGCTGCTTTTTAATTACGATTGTTGTGTTTTGCGTTCAATTTGCGGCTCGTGATTTGTTTCCGGTTGTGTGATTTTGTGTTGGGTGTTTGTGTAGTAAGTTTTTCTGGCATTTTAACGTCGGTTTTATTGGTAATTACTTAATTTTCGTTGGCACTCGGTGAGTACATTTATTTTTTGGGTGTGGGGGTACCTCGTTATAAACTTGTCGCCTGTTTTTTAGTCTTTGTTTTTTTTTTTTCTCTTAAACTGTTGACGATCTAATTACGTTTTAGGTTCAATTTAATAATTTATAATATGTCGACTACAAACGACGAACCTCCGGATCGCGGGAGAGAAATAATGCGCCGGAATGATAAAACACCCACCTCCGGTAATTCTAAGCGTTTGTTTAGCGAAATGTCTCCTACGTACATTTCGCCCGACGATAGATCAAAACGGCTTCAAACATCCAATTCACTTGAAAAGTCTTCGCCGTTATTAAGTGCCAGTCCAAGTGCGAGCCATGACGATTATTACGATTTAGTTTCTCAGGCGTCTGCATATTTGTCTAAAATTAATGAACTTGTTAATGACCAAGGTTCCCGCATTAATGTTGCGAATAAATCTGCCATCATGGACATGACTCAGCGCATAACGTCCATTGTTTCTTTGCTAGCCATAAAGTCATCCTCTAATGAAACGAAATTGGCCAATACGGAACGCGAATTGGATAAAATCAAATCAAATACCAATGTCAATACAAGTAACTGTAACAAACTTTCGTATGCGGATTCCCTAAAACTTCGACTACCTAAAACCAAACTTGCACCGGTTGTCGACTCGCGTGCACCCAAACCTTGTGTCGTGGCTTACCCCACCGCTGAGCGATTAGCTGATTACACATCCTCCTCTGCTACTAAACAAGCACTCATGAAGGCGATCAAGCCCAGTGATGACGGGTTTCAAATTGTAGGCGTTCGAAAAACCGCAAAATCTGGCGTCGTTTTACGTGTCGCTAATGATAGCCAAATTAAAAAATTGCAATCGGTCGACGCTATTAGGTCCGCCGGCCTGCGACTTGAAAAACCAAAAGGCCGAAAGCCTCGTATATTAGTTAGGGACGTGCCATCCGCAATGGAAGACAATGCTTTTTTGCACGCGTTGTACTGTCAAAATATTCAAGATGAACTGCCAATACGAGAGGATGATTTTATTAAATCAACTAAAATCTACCGTCGGCGTTCCTTAGATAACGGTCGCATGTGGATAGGCATTGAAATCGAGTCCAACGTGCGTAAACATTTAGTGTCCACTAAGGAAAAAATATTTATTGACTGGGCGACTTGCCGGTTCAATGACGACGTTGATATAGTCCGTTGTCTACATTGTCAACAGTTCGGTCACGTTAAGAAATACTGCGTTAACAAGTCACCTACCTGTGCAAATTGCTCCGAAGCACATGAAACCAACGACTGCCCGCATAAGGACAATTTAAATTTTATACCAACTTGCGTGGCGTGTAAACGTATTAAAAAACCGTTTGACCAGTGGATCTTGCGTTCGTCGAAAACATTAAAGTAAACAACAAACACACCACCGGTATTGAGGAGACAACCGAAGCTCTATTCAATACTTTGATACCTGATGATTTGCCTGATAATGACAATGATTACCACAAGCAGATCAGGGCGTGGGCGGCTGTGCCACCCGAATCACCAGCGTCAGACCTTCCAACCATTGACGAATTAATTAAAGTTGTCAAGAAACTCCCACTTAACAAATCGTCAGGTGAAGATAAAATATCTAATCGGATGATAATAGAAGCATGTAAAACAGCGGCCGACGCAATTTTAAGTGTTTACAACCGTTGCATTGCAGAAGGCGTTTTTCCTCGTATATGGCGACGCGGCTTTATACGAATAATTCCGAAAAGTGGCGACAAGCCACCGGACGACCCTAAGTCTTACCGCCCTATAACACTACTACCATCTTTGGGGAAACTCCTGGAGCGTCTTATCGTTCCACGTTTACTACCAGACGGACCGAAATTTCACAACAACCAATTCGGTTTTACCGTGGGAAAATCTACCGTAGACGCGGCACTTTCTGTCCGGAAAATTGTCAATACATCCGAACATAAGTACGTAGTTGGGATCTTTCTAGATATTTCTGGGGCTTTTGATAACGCATGGTGGCCGATGCTACTCCTTAAACTGAAAATTCGTGGTTGCCCTAAAAACATATACAATCTTGTTTACTCGTACTTCTTAAATGGTTCCGCGAAACTCAAACTCGGACATCATTCTATGTCAAAGTCCCTTACCATGGGATGCCCTCAGGGTTCGGTTATGGGTCCGTATGTATGGAACGTAGGCTTTGATGACTTCCTCGCGATTACACTTCCATGCGGCTGTTCATTAACCGGTTACGCGGACGACGGCCTGCTGCTCATTCAGTCAAGTACTCGGGCTGGACTCTAAAATTTGGCTGACACTTGCCTAAAATTAATATCCCAGTGGGGTGATCGTAACCGTCTGACCTTAGCACCTCATAAAACTTATCAACTTCTTTTAAAAGGTAATCTTAAATCATGCCCCAGTATAAAATTTAATAACGTTCCCGTGAAAAAGAAGGAGTCCGTGTGCTACCTTGGGTTTGTCTTAGAGAGGAATTTTTCATTCATTGAATATATAAAAACCGTCGGTGAAAAAGCTAAAAAGAACTTTTATGCCTTAACGAGAATATCTAAATCTACGTGGGGTTTATCATTTGTAACTCTGAAGACGATCTATGGGGCTACTTACTTGGGGTGTATGTGCTACGGGGCACCAGTTTGGGCCGATAGGGCCACCATAGGAGCGGCACGACGTAAATTACTTCAAAGCCAGCGGTTGGCTTTGATTTTCTTGTGTAAAGCGTATAGGACGGTTAGTACTTAAGCCTTACCGGTACTGGCAGGGGTACTTCCAGTCGATCTCGAAGTGCAGCGCCGTGCTTCAATGTACTATTGCGCACGAGAGACCGCGGACGCAGACTTTTTAACACAACGTGACCGTACTAAAATAGCTAGATTACTTAAACCACAGACTGACGTCTGGGAGGATCTTTTGTCAGAATGGCAATGTAGGTGGGATAATTCCATCAAAGGCCGACACCTCCACCAGTTCTTTCCATCCGTTCGTGAGCGGCTGGCCAGGACATGGCTGGAGGTGGATCACTGTGTTGCCCAATTTCTCACTGGTCATGGTAACTTTAAGAGTAAATTATTTTCCTTCAAGCTTGTTGCGTCGCCTTTTTGTCAATGTTCTACATCTGACTGCGAATATGAACAATCTGCACATCACATTTTATGGGAGTGTAGTCTTTGGCAGAATGAACGCAATATTATGTTGGATAGTGTACAGGTTACATCCGGAGTTATTTACTATACGGACCTTGTAGAAACTAGAACAAATTTCCGTGCGTTCAAGCATTTCTGTCATACCTATTATTGGAATCAGATATAACAGCTCACAACTTAGGACCCAGTAATTAAGGCTACTTCCCATTTGGTAAACTTCCCATTTCGTAAACCTCAAACTGTACCTACTAAAAAGTTGCGTTTGGTAAACATTTCGTTACTTCATACATTTAATCCCATTTGGTAAACTTTGTTAGTATTGTTATTTTTGTACGGTACAGTCAGTGTCAAATTAGTATTAAATTAGAGATGTATATATTTTTAAATGCTTCAGTCTTGAGATAGTATCTCGACCATCAAAAAGAATGGCTGATCAAGAAGAAGTAAAAAAAACGTATTAAAGTCTGTAAAAATACCACGATGCTACTAAAAATACCACGTGCTTTTCCCGCAAAAGAAGCACCGAGCGGGTTCTCAGGTAGGGATTTATTGTCCTTACCATCGTTTTAAACAAAAGGTGTGAATGAGATAGACATAAGTAAGTATAAATACCACGTGCTTTTCCCGCAAAAGAAGCACCGAGCGGGTTCTCAGGTAGGGATTTATTGTCCTTACCATCGTTTTAAACAAAAGGTGTGAATGAGATAGACATAAGTAAGTATACGTAAATTATATCTATTACCGGGTTTAACTTATCAGTTCACTCGTTTTATGCATAGTGCAAGGTCGTTGCAATGTCGGGTGAGGGATCTTCTAGTGGTGCAGTGAATTTAAAAATTATTAATAGTACACGAGGCGGTGAAATTTTATTACGCGCTGGGCATCAATATTATAAACAGAAAAATAATAAGGACTCAAGTTGGTGGCGCTGTGTTAATAGAAAAGATGGATGTTCAGCAAATGTAACTTTGAATTCAAATCGAAGCCATGTATTAAGAGAAAATGCTCACTGCAGTTCTTGTATTCCGAATTTTAAAAAAAATGAAGTGAAAGTAGCCATCGAAAAATGTAAACAAACTATATGTGAAGATCTGAAGCCGATTCCAGCTACATACAGGAAATGTACTAAAAAGCTGAAAGATAATGGTTATGAAATTATTAAAGAATTACCAAATTTTGACAAAGTTAAAAGCAGATTGTATAGACACAGAAATAGACAACTAGGAATCACAAAATCTCAGCACTCTAACTCTACAGAAATCGTGATTCCTGACCGTTTTAAAGACAATTTATTGTTTGATGAGATTGACGGTGAAAATAGAATGATTGTGTTTGGTTCAAAGAGTGCAATTGCACATTTAAATGACGTCCGTCACTACTTTGCGGACGGAACGTTCAAATGTTGTGCAAAGCCGTTTCTTCAACTATACGTTGTACACGGAGACATAGGAAGTACAGAAACTGGGACAAATATTGTACCATTTTTTTATGCAGTGTTGACAAACAAAGAAGAAACTACACACATCAAAAGTGTCTAGGGATCAACATATATTTTTGCAATAACTTTTCTCCTGATTGATATTAATTAAAATTTTCTTTAAGGATTCATCAAATAAAGTGTTTTCGTTTGTCACAGTAACGATAAACCAAGTCACCTTTGCATTAATAAAGAAATTTGCCATTTTCCTAATAAAGGGATTTTTGACATTTGAACCACTAACATTAAAGTTCGAAAAAAAGACTGAAATAACAGTTTTCTTTAAAATTTTATTGGGTAACTTAAACAATTAATAATCCGTGTTTCTACCGCGAACACTAACAACACAAGAACATCGGTTTGGCATACTCAAAATGAGTTCATCCAAATCACGCTGTGGAATGGCCGCCCATGTTCGTTGCAACAACAAAAAAAGGTCTTCTTGCGACTGGATACCCTCCATATTCGGCAGAGCTCTTCTCTGTAGCATATCCCATGCATGCTCAATCGGGTTCAAGTCTGGCGACTGAGCAGGCCAGGGCAGGACATTGATGTTAGCTGCGGCGAGAATCTGTCTTACAACTCTTGCGGTGTGCGGTCGTGCATTATCATGCATTAACTGAAATAAGGGACCGATTTGCACTTGTAGAGGAACGATGACGTCTGATACAATCGTCTCAGCATAAATTTGAGCGTTGAGGTTGCCTCTGATCCAAATCAACTCAGTTCTTCCGCCGATCCAAATACCCGCCCATACCATGATGGTTCCACCACTATAAGGATGGACTTCCTGGCAGGACTTTAATCGCTGTTGGCGTCCAGGGGTTCTCCAGTGTCGTATACGTCTTGTATCCGGTCTCATACCAAAACGAGACTCATCAGAAAAGCACACGAAACGCCATTGTTCTTCTGCCCAATTTCTGTGTTCAAGAGCCCATTGATATCGAATCCTACGATTGTGCATTGCTATAGGTGGTACCCGTAGCGGTCTTCGGGAATGAAGGTTTACTTCATGCAAGCGGTTTCTGACTGTTTGGTCGCTAATTAAGTTCCCTGAAGAGTGATGAAGCCTCACGGCTAACATCATGGCGGTTATTGTTGGAGCTCTTCGAGTTAAGATTTGAATGTATCGGTCTTGTCTCCGTGTGGTGCAGCGATACCGTCCTCCATGGCGCTCAGCCACGGTACCAGTGCTTCGGTAACGTGTCCAAAGTCGACTGATAACACTCTGACTTGTATTCAGAGCTAAAGCCACAGTACGTTGCCGGGAACCAGCTTCTATCATTCCCACGGCTCTGAGCATTTCTTCCCTGCTTAAATGACGTCGCCGCTCCATAATAACGTTGGTTTTAATCAGTAGTAGGGAAACAGTAGCACTAATAATGTCTTCAATGCGTTGTATGTTTTTATAGGGAAAATATTGACAGCTGATTTTCAACTTTTACTCGAATTTGATTCACAGTTCCTGATTCAAATTATGAAATGCACCAAAAAGGATCCATATAAATTTATAAAATCATAAATTTATTACAAAACCACATCTCAATCTCAAGAAATCCGCATAAAAATGCTTGATCCCTAGACACTTTTGATGTGTGTACATATGAAAGACTGTTTTACAAACTAAAATTTCATTTACCAGAGTGGACAGCCGATATTATTACCTTGGATTTCGAAAAAGCTCCAATAAATGCAATTAAAAAGACATTTCCAAACATAATTGTTAAGGGGTGTTTTGTTCACTTTGGCAGAGCGCTATTAAGAAAGGCAAAATCTCTTGGCTTATTACAACATGAAGAATCTCACTATCACGTCAAACTATGTATGGCTCTGGCACATTTACCAAAAGAAGACATAAACGATGGATGGCTATACGTTATGAGTCAAAGGTAAATTAATTTTGCAGTATTGAAATGAACGCGTTTAGTTCTGGATATTTCTTCTACCGCCATTTTCTACAGCCATTTTTATGCGTTAGAAACTAGGTAATATATGGTTTTTCGTATCATAATCTTCAACGAATTAATTCTGTTACAGTTTTGAAGAAAAAGCTATAACTGAATTCAATGATTACTTTGTGGATCAGTGGTTGGAAAATGAAGATATGATGAATATTTGGTGCTGCTACGCACAAAGACACCGCACTACAAACCTCATGGAATCTTGGAATTGGAGTTTCAATAGTGAAATTGGAAAAAGGCCATCAATTCTTTTATTTTCCGAAACGATATCAGGCAATATTAAACATTATGAAAATCTTCTGAAAAGGTACATATTTTTGTTTCAATGACCTGTATTTTTAGGCGACACATATGATAAAAATTATACATTATTACTTTAATTAATCATAACAATTTTTTACAGCTTTTATAATAATGGAGAAAGTATATCAAAACGAAGGAAAAAATCTATCCAAAATGATATACGAATTAACAATATTCTCGGCGATTACAAAAGTGGAAAAATATCATTGGAAAATTGTTTGAACGAATTATCAAGAATTGCTTGTATCACTTTATAATTTATTTATTGATTTTTAACTTTGTAGTGTAGGTAGTAAATTTTTTATGTTAATATTCCAAATCTGTGATTATATTTTATAGTTGATTTTGTGTGTAATTTTTAATGTTAATGTACCAAATCTGTGATTATTATTTGTTTTTATATTTAAAAGTTGATTTTGCATGTATTTTTTATGTTATTGTACCAAATCTGTGATTATTATTGTTTTTATATTTTATAGTTGATTTAGTATGTATTTTTTTACGTTAACGTACCAAATCAGTGACTGTTTATTTTTATATTTTATAAGTAGTTGATTTCGTATGTATTTTTTTATGTTAATGTACATTAACATAAAAAGATAGTACCAAATCTGTGATTATTGTTTTTTTATATAAGTTGATTTCGCATCTAGATTGACTTATGTTATTAAAAAAATAAAACTTGTCATCGAAATAGTCAAATCGAACTGTGATTTTTCTTAAATTTTTTGAAAGTTATTTGTACACCCCACTTTTTATTTCTGTTTTTAAATATCAATATGTGTAAATGGCATACGTACACATAATCCGACTATTGTACCTGTGATTAAAAATATTTAACAAAATAAATGACAATGTTATCATTAGTTTCGTTTTTCTTTTTTTACTTGACTGTACCCATTTCATCTGAAAGTTTACCAAATGGGATATAACACAAAAAATTATTGAAATGTTTTCGAAATGGGACTAAATGTATGAAATGTATGTTTACCTTTTTAGTAGGTACAGTTTGAGGTTTACGAAATGGGAAGTTTACCAAATGGGAAGTAGCCAATATTAATGACAACAATATCCGTGGTGCTAGGCAACTGGGCTTATCCCAGTTGTATGCGTCCCTGTGTGCCTATTGGCCTTGTTCTTTTCTGTCTCCTGCTGATATGGAGGGAAGTGGAAATTTCTGCTTTTCCTACTCCTCCGCTATTCTTTTCTGATTAATTTCGTTGCGGGATCCAAGACAGTCAAATCATTTCTCTGGGACTTCGTCGAGCTTCATTGTCTCGGCGCTTTTCTTGTGGTCGCCACTGTTGATTCTGGCTTACAGAAGTTACAGTGGTTTGGGAATAGTGAGGCGGGCTTGTCCCATATACAGGGTGTCCAAGAACCTGGCGTCCAACTGGATTCCCACGATGCCCCAAGTTCTAACAGTACTCAGAAAAATATTTTAAAAAATCCACCCCATGTACTTACAGAATTATACTGATTTCAAAAAAAAAGGGGAAATGAGCACCCTGTGACATACTTTTGAATGCTGTGACTGCTAATGCTGATAATTTCGATATTTCTTGGAGGTTTTGTAATCTAGGGTATTGCTGTGTCTAAATAGAATGTAAAAATAAAGTACTTATTGTACCATTTTAAAATAAAATATTATTTTAACTAAAGGTGATATGGAAAACTATTGAATTTCGCAACTTTGACCGACTGTAGTGTAAAAAAAATGTACCAAAATAGTATGGCAAGTGACGTCAAATTTTGACGCGTTTATTCCTCTTTTTAAAAAGGTATAATACTTACACATTAATTTGAAAAAAAAAATTTTTGATAATATTTTTACTCAACAACCCAATTTTTACGATGTCTTACAGAATTCTTAGAAAGAAAAATTTACGACGAATTGAATCTAACCTCTAAAGAATTACTATTGTATGCTCATAAAAATAACAACAGGCCTCTCAAAAAACAGGTTAGACCGTAAGGCGCTGGACACACAGAAAAGACGTAAGACGCAGACGGGGCGCGGACATTTGTCTCTTCCACGTCCCTTTCATATAAAATGTATAGAAGCGTCGTGACGCAAAACATACAGAATAGACGGGGCGCGGGCGCAACGCTTTTACGTCTGCGCCTTTTGTTCAAAACACACAGGAGAGACGGGGCACGGACGCGGCGGGGGCGAAGACGGGGCGCGGGGTGGCATGCCCGCCGGGAGGGGCTCGCTCGCGTCGCACAGTCACGTGTACCGTCTTGACGTTGAATGGTTGCGTCATGTTTTGAGTTGTTATAATTTTTTTCATAAAAATGCGTGACGACCTAGCTTTTAATATTCAGTTTTGTGAATTAATTGAGAATCATTCTGTTATTTATGATTACAATAGGTCTGACTATTGTAACAGAAATGTTCAAGACCAAGCTTGGGAATCGATTGCCAGGACAATAAACGAAAACGGTAAGTAGTACCTATTCTTTATTTAAAAAACATCAACTTATCCTCGTGCGTACCTACATCTGTTCTTTACGTAGTACATTAGAAATAAAAAAATGTGTACTCTTTGTTTTAATGGTAAAACAGAAATATTTTAATGTAATATTAATGTAATATTTTCTTAATTCCTCTGCGTGTTGTGTGTATGCGTTGTGTGAGTGTGTGTGTGTGCGAGGGTGCGGCGTGCGTGCGTGCGCGCGCGCGTGTGTGTGTGTGTGTGTGTGATGGTGTGTTTATACATTGTGCCTATTTTGGTACGGAATAGGTGCCCGATTTACAAAATAGTTGGTGAGGTATTCCCTGACACCATCTGCAGTTTTTCTGTATAGTGAATCAATTCTTGTTCCAACCAACGTATTTTGGATGTATGGCGCTGTAAATTTTCCATCGCATCTTCGAATAACATTGTGCAATATACACATTGCTTGTATAATTACATCAGCTTTAGCAGGTTCACAGCACATGGGCATGCTCAGTCCTTGAAATTTAGTCCTTGCCATTCCAAAGGCACATACTACTGATTTCCGTCCTCTGCTTAGTCTGTTATTGAATATTCTTCTATCATTTGTCAATTGATTCCGCGAATAAGGTTTCATTACGTTTTTTTTCAGAGAGAAAGCTTCATCTGCCACAAAATAATATGGCATAGGTTGTACTTCTCCGGGCAATGGACTATGGTCCGGTAAATTAAGGTCTTCACGCTGCATTGCTTGTCCGAGAGCACTGGCTTGAAATGCACGCCCGTCACTATTTCTCCCGTATTCCCCAACATCTATCGTTACGAATAACCCGTCAGCGTCTACCAATGCTAATAACACAATCGAAAAGTATCCTTTGTAATTTATGTACGCTGATCCCGTGTTAGATGGAGCTTTTATTCTAATATGTTTGCCATCCAGACTTCCCACACAATTCGGTAAATTCCAAAGAGTATGGAAACGCGCAGCTATCTCTAGCCATTTTTCTACATTGGGTGTAGGCATATATTCGGGTTGTAATGTTTGCCATAGAACTTGACAGGTATTATGTACTATTTCTCGAATTGTAGATTTTCCTCGTAGAAAGTAAACTGACAGTGATTTAAATGAACACCCATCTGCGAAATACCTGTAAATAAATATACAAATATAAATTAGGTATACATATTACTATACTGTGCACCGTGATTTTTTATTCGCGGAGGCTATTGAGCCAGAAAGTAACATTCTTAATTCTTTACATAAGTAGGTACTCGTATTACTGATATAGGCTCTATAGTCTCTGCGAATAAAAACTCACAATAAGTAATTCACTTCATTATATTTATTCGATGATTTGATTGTTTCAGTACAAGCTTGCAAAGATCGTTGGAAAAACATAAGGAACAGATATGCAAAATACAAAAAACTTCTATCACTTCCATCTGGCTCTGCAGCCAAGAAGGTAAAAGAATATTACCTTGCCCAGCACTTGCATTTTTTGGATAAATATTTGAAATCAAGACCTTCCAAATCTAATCTAGAACCACAATGCAGGTCAGATACTCATACGGACGAAAGTGAACTTGATGAGGAGGAGTCAATGTCGCCGTTTCGGCCTCCGTCCCATTCACCCTCTCCACAGGCTCAAAATCATCCTTCGCCGTTATCATCGGACTCGAGTAAAAAAAGTAAAATGCCTACTTTGAAAGACGTCAATCAATCTGCTTTTGATTACTTTAACAGAAAACGACAAAATAGCGAGAAACAAATGCAACCTCTTGATACAGATCTTGCCTTCCTTCAAAGCATGTTGTCTGATATGAAGGCCATGAATCTTGTTCAAAAACGAAGGTTCAAGATGGGAGTAATGCAGTTGGCGGCGCAAATCTTAGATGGAAACGAGGCAGCATCGACATCAGAACCAGCATATTCTACCCGCATTTCTCAAAACAACATAGCCACGGTGTCTTCTATACAACAGCCGTTTCATAATGTTGCACCTCCATCGACAATAGAGCAAAATCAAAATGTTGCACCTCCATCAACAATAGAGCAAAATCAAAATGTTGCACCTCCATCAACAATAGAGCAAAATCAGAATGTTGCATCTCCATCAATATCTGTGCAGGATGAGAATACCCCAACGTTTTTCACTCTATCACCCTATTCAACAATTAGTTCAGTTTCGGCTGCACACGTCACCAATACATCTTTTTTGAATGAAGAATTACCTCTGAACTACACGTACAATTTTTCTACACCAAAGTAATCCATCGGATTACTTTAGTGTAGAAAAATTATACACATCAACATCGGTTTGAGCGTGCACATATTTCAAAAGTTAATTAAACCTTATTATGTAACACAATTTTCTGTTAGTATTAAAGTAATTAAAAAAGATAACGTATTTCACTTACCTTAACGTTATAAGTAATCTTTCTTCAGCACTAATAGATACTCTCCAATTTGTGTGCTTTCTCTGTAAAGCATTTCTCACTTTGGACATGATAATATTAAAACACTGTGGAGTCATTTTATACACTGTGACAAAACGATCTGGGTAATTGTGTAGGTCCTCCATTATTTTAAAAAATCGATTGTCTTCATTGCTTAGCCATACCGGATGTACCCAGTAACGTCTAACCCTCTGTATATTAGCGAGATTTACCAGTGCTAGTACATCTTCATCTTCAGAAGAAGACATGTCGACGTGACAAAATCAGACTGTTGAATGCCGAAAATAGTCCTGACTGCGCGACTGCGTCGCGTCCGCGCCCCGTCTCTTCTATATAACTTCAAAAGTCGCGTCCGTGTCTCGTCTCCGCCCTGTCCGCGACGCGTCCTCGTCTTACGTCTCTTCTGTCTTCTGTCTGGCCTGCGCCTAAGGGACGGTATGTGCATGCATCTCACCATAGTGATTCGTTATTACAACAGGAGGGAGCAAGACAGAAACTATCTTTGCGATTTGCTGGTTCTTCTTTATGGTACCCCATTATTCAGGTAAGAGTGAGGGAGAAAAAGGTTAGAGGTGCGAGTGAGATAGATAGTGACGCTATCTGGGATCGTGCTATTTAGGATAACAGTACGGTCAGTACGCGTCACTGCCTCCTGCCGTTACTACGCACCTCTCTCTTATTGTTACCATTGATCACGTACTACGATTTAAAGCTTTGTTTATTGGACTCGATTACTCTTTGTGCTCTGGACTTTGAAACGAACTCTTTACGACGACCTTTGCCTGTGTTTGGACAGTTTGTGTTTTGTGTGTGCTACCATGGCGACCTACACTCCGCAAGAATACGCAAATATGCACTACATTTATGGAGAATGTAGAGGTAATGGACGAGCTGCAGCGAGACTTTACAGAGAAAGGTATCCGAGGGCTACGCGATATCCCGACCATCGAGTTTTCATTAATGTGCACAGATCACTATGTGACGGGCGGTTCCCCAATCAAGTAGCTGGTGAAGGACGACCCGTAAATGACTTCATACGCGATGAAGTTTTAGAGGCGGTGTCGGCAAATCCAAGCATCTCTGTGCGAGGAATAGAAGCTGATACGGGGATACCGAAGAGCACAGCACACAGTATTCTCCAAAAAGAAGAATATCATCCGTACCACGTACAGCGAGTGCAAAGTCTTTTACCTCGAGACTATCCGAGCCGAGTCGCGTTTTGTGAAACAATCCTGCAAAAACATCGAGAAGACGAAAACTTTATCGACAAAATTTTGTGGTCAGATGAATCAACATTTAAGAAGGATGGCTACATGAACCTACACAACTTGCACGAGTGGCATGTGGAAAATCCGCACTTGATGCGAGAAGATAGATCCCAGTACCGGTTCAAAGTGAACATGTGGACCGGTATTCTCTGTGGGAATATTATTGGTCCATTTGAGATGCCCGAGAATTTGACTGGCGAATCATATTTAAATTTTCTTCAAAATGATTTGCCAAACTTACTAGAAGAGACCCCACCAGATATGTGGTTCCAACACGACGGCTGTCCAGCACATTTTCGCGTATCCGTTAGAGAGTTTTTGGACGAGCAATACCCGAACAGGTGGATTGGGCGATCAGGAACAATCCCGTGGCCAGCCCGCTCACCTGACTTAAATCCGCTGGATTTTTTTTTCTGGGGAACTATGAAGGAGCTCGTTTATGCGAAGCCCATTAATGACATCGCTGACCTTCGTGAGAAGATAACACAAGCAGTGCAGGTGATACGTCAAAAAAGTTACTCGCGAAACATAAAGCGGTCCTTTTTAAGGAGAGTGAGAGCTTGTATTGCCGCGGGTGGTCAACATTTTGAACATTTATTGTAATAAAATATCTTTAAACTAACATTCTTTGCTTTTATTCTACTGGGAACCCATCTACCTGTGTGTATTTCCTTCTTGCTCACTCTTGGAACCGAAGTAAATAATAGTAGTAACATAACAGTTTCTAAGATAAGAAAGGGTCCGACAGTTACCGTTAGTAGGTAGGCACTTCGTAAAAATTGGGTTGTTGAGTAAAAATATTATCAAAAATTTTTTTTTTCAAATTAATGTGTAAGTATTATACCTTTTTAAAAAGAGGAATAAACGCGTCAAAATTTGACGTCACTTGCCATACTATTTTGGTACATTTTTTTTACACTACAGTCGGTCAAAGTTGCGAAATTCAATAGTTTTCCATATCACCTTTAGTTAAAATAATATTTTATTTTAAAATGGTACAATAAGTACTTTATTTTTACATTCTATTTAGACACAGCAATACCCTAGATTACAAAACCTCCAAGAAATATCGAAATTATCAGCATTAGCAGTCACAGCATTCAAAAGTATGTCACAGGGTGCTCATTTCCCCTTTTTTTTTGAAATCAGTATAATTCTGTAAGTACATGGGGTGGATTTTTTAAAATATTTTTCTGAGTACTGTTAGAACTTGGGGCATCGTGGGAATCCAGTTGGACGCCAGGTTCTTGGACACCCTGTATAATAGAAAGGAATTCTCTTGTTTATTTCTACCAGCAGCCTTCGGGTAATAAAATCGCTCTATAATTTTCATGCTCGATTTTTATTGATACCTTCCCGCTTGAAGATTAAAAGTCTCAAGCTCCCGCAGGTAAGTCTATCTTTGGCATAGTTTTGTGTGCACTCCAGGCGCCCGAATTTTTTACATCAATTTATATTTTTATTTGGAGTACACCACACATTTATAAATAATATCACTCACACTCATACAATACATTAAATATAATTTTTTTAATATTACACTACATGTTAATTTAATACATTATATACATTTATTCTCTCTATGAAATGCTTTATTTTATTTATTACCTATGATTTTTTCAGTATAATCCAGTAATCCGAACATTCCAATAATCCGTCACCCTCCGGTTTTTAATAGTGCCGGATTAGTGAGATTGTACTGTACTCATCCCCCTGCAAAAGTATAAGATGGTATAAGAGGGTTATCTTTCACTGCCTCGATATAGCTGTCTGGAACGCATTTTATCTGTATAAGACTTATGTGAAAAAGAATCGAAAATATAAGACTTCTTTTCTTTTTTGTTTTTTTAAAAAACGTTGCCCCACACTAGGAATTTCTCCTGTATCGTGGGTGCGTTCACAAACATTTAAACTCACAGACACAAATACCCAGTCTATTAAGTTCAGAGACCAATTATTGATAAAGGAAAAGTGTCAGATTTCTGGTGAAATAAAAGGTTCCGATGTGGTAGGAAAAGATAGTGTGTACAGCAGCCGCAAATATAGACAAAATGTTGTTGAAGAGTGTGGCGTCGCTGTAATGAAAGGTCACTGGCCAGTCGTGATGCCACCTCCAACCTCAGATGGCAACAAAAGAAAATTCAAATATTTAAATTGCAAATTGTGCACTTAGGTAAACAAGCGAAAGGAAACTAAATATATCTGCAAGGGATGTGTGAAAAGAACTGAGTGTTTTGAAGATTGGCACATTTTGCATGGGCATATTCAGCAAGATGCAAATAATTAGGAAGACTAGATTTAAGGTCAATTTAATTGTTCTGATTACATGGCACTGATAAGAAGTTTCTTTAATTACTGTTTTAGAGTATTAGATATCAGATACTACATTATGTGATTCAATAAATGCTAAGTATTCTTTGAAATATTGGTTTTATTTTGAAAACAACTAACATTCCTATAATACTGCAATAGCCTTAGCATCATATTTTGAGACCGTAAAATATTTATAAAATACGGTATGTCTATAGCCGATTACGGGAATAGCCGTAGTGTATTTATGAAAGTACTGCCGTTGTATTATTATTCTTTAATAGTGCTCTAGGTAAGTACAGATATAGCAGTGGTCGTAACTTGTATGGGCAATTTTACTGTCATTTCACATAATTTGAAAAAGTCATTACCGTCCCTCAACGTGTTAATTAGCCCCATAGTATACGGTACACCATAAACTTGATCGTCAACTTAGAAGAAATATGTAGTTTAGGATCTGAGTGGCTGGTCCTTCTTCATCCTTTTTGCAAAAAAGAAACAACGCCAATACATTTCAATTTTTGACTCAAATAATGTCCAAGACGCTGCGGGATGTTGTAAGGCCGGCCTTGAAATATAGAGCTAAGGAACGGGTGGTTTTTAGTCAGTAGAAGTCTGACACTCCCTTTCACTCTGCCCAAGAGCGGAACAGGTTATTTGATAATTTCCCACAAAAAAAAAAAGAATAATGTCCCAATAGACCACATAGACAAAGAGGTACAGAACCTTGCAATTACAAATCATAAACTCACTAAACAATACAATACAGAAGTTTTTAGAACACGATTGAATGTATGTAGGTTTTATAATATTTATTGAATTTAATAGGTGGAAATGAATTTCCTAATTTTCAGATTTTTATTGATGTAATTAGCACAAATCTGGGTGTGATCCCTGACGTCAGTTCGTATTGTTATAAATACTCTTCTTGATGAAAATACAATGACTCCACAACAATCGCAATCTTTTTTAAAGACTTAAAAAAAACTCAAAGGATTCATCCAAAGAAATGGTGTTACAAGTAACCAAAAACTGCATTTGAAGTTTAATTTCATTAGTTGTCGACTAATAATAACAAGTAGGATAAATAACGACAAAACGTATATAACAATATGTCGGGATAATAAAGTCACATTTTAAACGCCATTTGAGACCAATTCAGAAATACAAAGCTGCCAATCCGACTAGAACGACGAGAACAATGCATCTCAGATATTAACACAAACCGACTCACTGACCAATATTTCGGAAATCTTTTTTTTTTTCTTTAATGTTTATACATCAACCATGAAATAAATAGAAACTCTCGACTTGAGACCTTGAAAATGAAATCTCCCTGACACAAGAGTACAAGACACAATATCCTCCACTAGCAAGTCAACAGTGAAGTGAAACAGAGACGCTAAACCAAAAACCCACCAGACCAAATTGAGATAGATAATAGAGGGCAGACCAACCAAGTCATGCGGTTTTGCTAAACACTCCACAAGTCCACATAAGTACTTAGCAATATCTTAATATGTCGCCTTAGGACCAAGAAACAAGCACACAACTTTATCAGAATCACAACTGACTTGAGCTTGAGCAACTGACTGACACAAGAAAACGCCGTGACGCCGTATGAACATAAACAAAATGACAAAAATACAAAATCGATCAATTCAATTCACTGGACAATAAATACAATAATTAGTGCATGCATGCATTGGCAGAATAGCAGGGTTGCCAACTGTACAAATAAAATCCTCGTACTTAAGCAGCTAAAAACCTCGTATTTTGACTTTCAAACCTCATACATTTATAATGCATCGAAAACGTCCTAAAACCAAAATTAATGCTTAATTCACTACTAAATTTAGAACTTTTTACCCGACTGCGGCGAAGCCCAAAAGGAGGGTTATGTGTTTGGCGTGTATGTATGTATGTATGTATGATTTGACCATTAAATTATGAAATGAAATGAAAAGAAAATAGAATGGACCTCGCCTGCTTCCAAGTTTTGTTTAATTTAAAATGTGCTTGTTGGTTGCTTTTCAGTCGGGTTTTTTAGTTTTTAAACTACTTTTTTTTATTACGCAATGAAATAAAGTATTGCAAGTTTCTTACAAAAACAAAAATCACTTTGTGTTGAAATGAAACCAAAAAAAATATTAAAAAAAGTAGGTACAAAGAATGGAACACGTAAAGAATTATGGAACAGCAAAGAAAGAAAGTAGAAATTTGCGCTAAGATCATCGCGTAAATGCGGCAATGAAATTTTGGTGTAATAAGTTGTTAGAATAACCTTTTTTGTTTAGGATTGTCTTTGACATTATGAAAAATAAATGGTTGTCTTTTTACTTGATTCTAAAATTCTCTGACTTTTATTCTGTCAATTATATTTTTATCTTTGCATTGCAAAAAGCACATTGTTTAATTTTCATTTTCTTCTTTACCTAATATTTTACTTCTAGAGAATAGTATCTCTTTACAGGTTATGTAGTACACATGTACTAAACAGTTTTTTATTTGTAAAAAATAATTTTACAAATATGGCGACGGAAAATTTTACGTCGGAAAATGTTTCTTCGTCGAACAATAATAACATAGTAATTAGTTCGGGATCAAACATGGTAATTGAAAAGTTGGAAGGAGTAAACAACTACGCTACATGGAAATTTCAAATGAAATTGTTACTAATCGACCATGGTTTGTGGAATTTCGCTAATGGAACACTACCAGCAGCTTTATGATGCCATAAAAGATCAAAAGACATACGCAAAGGTATGCTTAAATATAAAAACCAATTTGTTACCCCCACGTAAAACTCGCTACAACAGCTGCGGAAGCTTGGAAAAATTTGAAGGCTGCATACGAAAATAGTGGTATAAGTCGTAGACTCAATTTGAAGAGAAAACTGTACCAAATTAAATTCGTTGATTGTGATTGCATGGATCAATATTTAGGGAATATTATTTCCTTAACGCATGAATTAGCTGATATTGGCTGTGTCGTCGATGACGAAGAGTTAGCAGAATTAATGCTTATAAGATTGCCTACTGAATTTGATACCTTGATCATGGCAATGATCAATGATGAATGATGAATAATGATAATAATGATAATAATGATGAATCAATGATCAAGCAATCATCCACAATCCTACAAGTTCTGATGGATGGCACTAGTTTTTACCATAATATATTATGTAGTGATGCGAAATATTCGTATGGAAGTTCTATATTATCAAAATCTCGTACATAATTGTACGAGGTTGATAGTGTCCTCGTACCTCGTACGGAAGACCACGAATCTCGTATATGTACGAGGAACCTCGTACGTTTGGCAACCCTGCAGAATAGTCGACACAGTGCTGCCAACTAGTCTTAGCGAAAACGCGCTGTCAGTGCTGTAAAAAAGCGCTAAAATAGTTTTTTTAAATAGCGCTATATTTCGCGCCAGTGTTGACAATCTAGCACTTTTTTTACTTGGTCAGCCCCAAGTATAATGATTTAGCCCCTAGCTAATTTTCTAGCACAAAAGCACGTCTGTCAAAACCATAGACACGTAATGGAATTGATTCAAAAACTTAGCAAAAACTACGTTGTCTATGTTTTCATTGAAATCATAGACAAACGTTTTTTAGTCAATGTTGGTAGTAGGTAGGTAGTGATAATTATATTTAGCACTAGTAATTTATTATGTTTACGCTGCTATGTAGTGTAGTTTAGCTGTAATATAGTATTTTTAAAAAGAGCTAGTTTTAGCGCTAGGCGCTAAAACGCGCTTCGAGACCAAAAAATGCTCTAGATCTGGCGCGAAAAGCGCTAAGTTGGCAGCACTGAGTCGACACATGTTATAATTAATAGGTACTTTACTCTTTGATTCGACATCGGCTTGAATGGGTGATTTTTAAAAGACCTTGCTTGGTTTCTTGAAAGCCATTAAAGTTTGAGAACAAACCTGATGCAGGATAATACACTTCTGGACACATCTATTGGCCCACCTTAGAGTTTAGGTTTCGATGGCCCCTACCGAAATATGATTGCTAGATTGAACAAAAACTGTTGATGCAGTTTTAAACCTGATACATTTTACCATCTTTTTCGATCGTATTGTTTTAAATTTGAATTCAGAATACCATACGACATGGAGCTACGCCTAACAAGTCGGATATGCGCCTTGTTAAAGGCAATTGATTTTTGAATAAAAAAACATGTTTTATCAAATAAAGGTTTAATTTAATAACGCGTGTTGCCTCCATGGGCATCTACCACAGCTCTCATACGATTAGGCAAAGAGTTTATCAACCGCTCTATGAAATTTTGAGGGCCATCCCATTCCTCTTCTATGGCAGTTTTCAACTCCTGCATCGTCTGGGCAACTGGCTGACGAGCCCTAACACGTCTTTTTAGCTCGTCCCACATGTGCTCAATGGGGTTCATGTCTGGGCTTCTGGCTGGCCAGTCCATAACTGTGATGTTCACATCCCGAAGATATTCCCTGACGATGCCGGCCGCATGGGCTCTTGCATTATCATGCATAAAAAGGAAATTTGGGCCCACATAGTCCGCGTATGGTATCACGTGAGGTTCTAAGCACTCACGAATGTACCTTTCAGCATTTAATGTTGGCAGCCGTGGTCCTGTAACAACCTCAAGTTGAGTTTTGCCGCTCGCGGATATACCGCCCCAGACAGTCCATGAGCCACCGTCATAAGCAACCCTCTCTTCAAAGCAGCATTGTGCTTCCATCATTGCCATGTAACACAATTTTAGACTCATCAGAAAAGAGTACACGGCTCCAATCTTGCTGTGTCCAATTTAAATGACTGCGTGCGAAATGAAGGCGCGCTGTTTGGTGGGCTCGCGTTAGTTTGGGCCCATTAGCTGGCTTGTGTGGTACCATATCGCGTTCTTTTAACCTTCTCCGAACAGTTCGAGTGCTCACAGATACTCCGTGGAAGTCGCGAAGTTGGTTTTGTATCTCAATGGAGGTAAGGTGACGATTTCTCAAGCTGGTCGTCACGATGAATCGATCCTGCCTTTCAGTTGTGACCCGAGATCGTGGCCTTCCTTGGCGACGAACAAAGCCGCCAGTCTCTAGGTACCTCCGATAAACATTTCGGACTGCAGATCGACTTAAATTAAGTTGAGCACTCACGTTTCTTTGGCTGTGTCCGGCCTGAATAAGTGCCACAGCTTGGGCAGCGACTTCAGGTGAAGTATCCATAGATTATTGATAGAACCTCACCTTAATGTTAAGAATAAGTAATGTTTGTTGCAAAACCAAAGATATCAATCACTTTTTCAAGAATTAAATCCAAGTAAACCAATAAAACCAAGTTTTCTTAGTATTCGATTGTTTGATATCAACAAACAGGCTCCAAATTGTCTTTTGTTTCTTTAAATTCTGTGTTCGAAATTCAAAAAAAGACTATTGAATGAAATTGTGAATGTGCCAGGTTCAAAACTGCATAAAAACTTTTTGCTCGACCTAATATAAAATTTTAGCTAGGACCAAACGAAACTGAAAATACAAGGTGGGCCAATAGATGTGTCCAGAAGTGTAGTTTTAGATCGAACCATATTCTCTACTGCACAAAGTAGCACTGAAATATGCAGTGCTACTTTGTGCAGTGTGCTTCTATACTGCTTCCTGCCGCACATTCACAGTTACATTGTTCAATGTAGCCTTCTTTGCTTAACTTAACATTTACAATGTATATAACTTTTTTCATTTGGGCCTTGCATTGGCCTTGTATGTATGTATTTGCTCCTTCAATGGTATACCGCGCAGTCAACAAACACCTGGCTTCATACATAGCCTTTCCTTTCGGCTGAGTACTGAATCTGAAAGCATATTAAAATAGCATTTTATGCACTCTGATATATCATGTAACATAGTAGGAGATACCTAGCTACTTTAATATTAGTCCTAAGGTCTAAATATAAAGGTATCACTAAAGAAACGTTACAAGAGATTTTAAAAATGAACTTACCTTTCAAAGTACGACTGTATTTCTTGCCCATTGAGAGCAGGAATCGGCGAATCAGCATTTATATCTTTGAAAGAAGTTGGTGGGCACCGATATTGTGAGTCACTGAAAGATGTTCCAGGGCCTTGGGTGGCATTAAAATTAAAATTTCGGTCGTATGCTTCTAATCTGAAAGTCAAAAACATACATCTTATTAGAATCGAAAAGAATATCGATTATTTATCAGCATAACCTTAAAATTATTAATTGCCTACCTCTTAATCAAATCGGCTTTTTTCCCTGCTGTGGATGCATTCCTTCGACGTAACTCCACTTTTAATTGAGAAACAGTCCAAAAGAATACATTTTATACATAAAATTCGTCGACAACAGCAATAACAAATTCACGTAAACGACAACACAAACACTACAAGGCATCTATGTCAACCTTTGAGTTTTTCTTTCTCCCTATTAATAGAATAGACAAAATCGGTGAAAGCGTCAGGATAGCCGCGAAATTCAAATTTTCTTACGTTTTTTGCAATTTGCAGGCCAGTGCTAGGTTGTATGTTGATTGAAATGTTGGACGCGAGTGTAAGACGTATGTAGTTACAGAATTATATTCATCAAAATCATCAATACAACCCTCCAAGTTCATATAATTCGAGGAATGACTTTGACCTCGAAAAAGTATAATTCTGTAACTACATACGTCTTACACTCGCGTCCAACATTTCAATCAACATACAACCTAGCACTGGCCTGCAAATTGCAAAAAGCGTAAGAAAATTTGAATTTCGCGGCTATCCTGACGCTTTCACCTTAAAACTACTTTTTAAATGTCTATGATTTGAACGCGTGTTGTTTTTTTTTGTGTTTGTTTGTGGCGACGCACTATTCGTGCTAATAAAATTGCCACTGACAATATTTTATTTGATAATAACAAAACGTAAAAATCAAGTACTCGCGAAATAATAAAATATTACAAAGGGTTTAATCCAGTGACTGGTTGTTTTTCTTACATTTGAAAAAAAAAACAATAAGTATTTACGTGACCTGACGTTTGTCATTCCACAACGTAATTTTGTGTATCCCTTGAATTATATTTTCAATATGTATAGCAAAAGAAAAAAGATAGAACAACATGATCTGGTGTACGATAACAAGACAAGGAAATATATCCCTAAAAGAGGATACTATTCCGAGTTGGTGTCGGATATATCCAAGGATGATCCGACTCGAGACATTTGTTCCAGAAAACGGATGAAATTAATATTGCAAGTAATTTTAAAGCTTTATAATCAACTAATAATGTTATTCTCAAATTGTCATGGATTTTCGCTAACTTTGTATCAAAAAAAGAATTGACAGCCTTGGAAAAAAACTTAAAAAAAGAGTTAGGCAACGAAAACACGACGCCTTTTTAGCTTGTCATCATGTACTTACTATGTTTGCAACAAGTGGTTTTTACGATCTGTGTACAATGCTTCAATGATGACTGACGTTTGTTTGACATTTCATCGTTCATCGTTTCATCATTTTTTTATTGATTTAATTATTGCACATAGTGGCAACTATTTGAGACATTTCTAAATAATACTTATTATTACTTATTATTAAGCCCATGGCATGGCCGTACAGTACAGAAAAGCTCGTGCGTTTGAAAATGCTCCACGACATGTAAAATTACTGCGAAAATTTCGTACATATTTATTATTTAAATGAATGGTTTCAAGTTAGTTTCAAACAATAAAGCTGTCGGTGTCGGCAGCAAAAACTTAAGCTATATTACATGGAAAAGGACCTCCGTTTTGCTTTTTGTAAAAAAAAATTATAAGCTAGTCAATTCTCAATTCTTCATTGCATTCCATGTATGTAGTTTGCAAGAAAATAATTATATGACTCACATTCATGGACTTTGTCAGGGACACAGTATATAATTATCAAGTAATAGAGAGGGGAAAGGCTTCGTGTATGCATAATACATAAGAAACATGATCTGTGAAGTTGGAATTGATTTTTGTTGTAATTTTGTGAAAAACGATGAGCTTCAACCAAGAATGATTGACGATGATCTAATTAAATTCAGGTTTTGTAGTCTTCACCGATTGTAATTTGTCCATGTATGAGTTAGCCGTCTGGTCAACACTTTTTTTTTTTGGGGATTGGGAAATCATCCAATAACCCCTCCCGCTCTTGGGCAGAGCGAAAGGAAGTGTCAGACTTCTATTGACTAAAAACCACCCATGGTCCTTCTTGGCCCTATATGTTAAGGCCGCGGTATCTCTTACAACATCCCGCAGCTCACTGATAGATGCCTTGCTTAGATTTTTTGAGCCTAACCGGAGAGTTCATCATCTACTTACCCTTTC
Organism: Diarsia rubi; assembly: GCA_932274075.1. Taxonomy (NCBI): domain Eukaryota; kingdom Metazoa; phylum Arthropoda; class Insecta; order Lepidoptera; family Noctuidae; genus Diarsia; species Diarsia rubi. The sequence goes on from OW026413.1 coordinate 19,635,571, forward strand.
TCAAATCATCATCTGCCTAGCCTTTTCCCAACTATATTGGGGTCGGCTTCCAGTCTAACCGGATGCAGCTGAATACCAGTACCCTTTCTCAAATATGTTGGTTTTACTGATATTTTTAAAACTTATTTAATTTTTCTTTGTTTCTTTTTGGATAACATCAATTTATGTTTGTTTATTCTGAGATAGTAGTCCCTGGATGAATTTTAACAGACGGCTGTATTACTGTCTGAACATAAAGCACACTATAATATTACACTTTGTGATGAATAGAAAATGTTGATCAATGATGAATGGATTGTGTAAGGAAATAAAACAGTTGCAGCTTGAGCCTCTCTTGGCCAGCTCATCTGCTGCGTCGTTACCCAGTGAGTTGCTGTGTCCTTTTCTCCATGTTCCATGTACTGGTATTTAGCTGCTTCCGGGTTGACCCCAACATATTTGGAAAAAGGCTAGGGCCTAGCCTGGCCACTACGCAGATGGTGATGTGAAAGTTGAGATCATGCATCAATAAAACAAGTGTACTGCGCTAAAACTAACATAGATCAAGGACAGGCAGATGATTATTATTACACTTCGGTAGGTCAAGGCCAATTCTCTGAGATCATGACATGATCTCAGAGAATTGGCCTTGACCTACCGAAGTGTAATAATAATCATTGCCCCGAGACTCAACATTCTGTATGTACTTCTGTATAATAGTGGCAATTTCATTTGCACCCCTCTTTGCTTCAGATTCTCCCCAGATAAAACAAAAACCGTTCCTTGTGATGCTTTCATGTAACATAAATTAAAAACAGCATACTTTCTAGAATAAAACAGTAACATATTATTGCCATGAGAACTTTCTGGAGGTCAAAAGAAGTGCACAGAATGGAAGGGTTTTCTTTACCTAATTGTCGATGACAATCCAACCGCTTCTTCCATGCCTCCTTTTCGTCTTAATGAGCTTGCAATTCGGCACAATCCTCTGGCTTCTGGCCTTCAAAACGCGGGCACTTTATGCATTTGTCCTATTTAGGTACGTGAAACCCAATATTAAAATCAATAGTGAATATTAGACGGAATACTTTTTCACTTAAAACATCCACTCCTTTACTAATTAGGTCTTCTTTATAACAGCGCAGGTAACCTTTTGATAAAGGATTTTACTGATTCTTTGATTGCGTTAGATGTTTTGTTGGTGGGAATGCATTTTCCTCTTCCTTCTTCTTTCGCCATACCAAGTTCCTGTGTCGTCAATGTATAATAAATGTATCTTTGACTGATATCAAGAGTGTTCATGAGGAACTTGAAACAGACTTGTCGCCGACCTTCTCCATCATTTATGAAATAAAAGAATTTATCATTCCTGTAATTAGAGTCTTTTGATCTCTTCCTTTTTATGGTTTGTTTAGAAGACATAGATATGATCCACTGTTTTTTCCATCTGTAGATAATTCCCAAAAATGTTTAAATATGGCCATTCTCTTTTCTGAGGGTATTTCTTTACAGTTATAGGGACAGTTTTTTTCCAAGCAAGGATTCGGTTTCATATTTCTTTCACAATTGGGGTTATGGGACATCCCGCCCACGCAAAAACTGGCCTGCGGGCCAGTTGTCAACTTTTAAAAATGTGAATGGGTAGATTCGCCCGAACCAGTTAAGTAGAACGGGCCAGATGTCTCGTACTAAAAAGTAAAGGTATAATTCGGCAAAATCGAATATATTTTTTTATTAAATATCTGATAAATCTGTAAATCATGGCATCAATTGGCAATTATTTTAACAACAACAATACAGAGTGAAGTAACTAACATATCAAACTTATAAGTACATAATCAGCTAGTTTCATACAATTTCTTAGTACAAATATTAATGATGTAGGACCTATTACTTATTTTTAATTTGAAACCCGGATGTATAGGGTTGGAAGGGACACCGACGCGAAAACGGTTACCACGTATTCAGTACATAATCTAAGCCGGACATGAAAATTTTTCTTCGGTTATTAAAAAAAAACAGCTGTTTCATACATTTTGAGCGATATACACACATCAAAAGTGTCTAGGGATAAAGCTTTTTTATGCGGATTTCTTGACATTGAGATGTGGCTTTGTAATAAATTTATGATTTTATAAATTTATATGGATCCTTTTTGGTGCATTTCATAATTTGAATCAGGAACTGTGAATCAAATTCGAGTAAAAGATGAAAATCAGCTGTCAATATTTTCCCTATAAAACATACAACGCATTGAAGACATTATTAGTGCTACTGTTTCCTTACTACTGATTAAAACCAACGTTATTATGGAGCGGCGACGTCATTTAAGCAGGGAAGAAATGCTCAGAGCCGTGGGAATGATAGAAGCTGGTTCCCGGCAACGTACTGTGGCTTTAGCTCTGAATACAAGTCAGAGTGTTATCAGTCGACTTTGGACACGTTACCGAAGCACTGGTACCGTGGCTGAGCGCCATGGAGGACGGTATCGCTGCACCACACGGAGACAAGACCGATACATTCAAATCTTAACTCGAAGAGCTCCAACAATAACCGCCATGATGTTAGCCGTGAGGCTTCATCACTCTTCAGGGAACTTAATTAGCGACCAAACAGTCAGAAACCGCTTGCATGAAGTGAACCTTCATTCCCGAAGACCGCTACGGGTACCACCTATAGCAATGCACAATCGTAGGATTCGATATCAATGGGCTCTTGAACACAGAAATTGGGCAGAAGAACAATGGCGTTTCGTGTGCTTTTCTGATGAGTCTCGTTTTGGTATGAGACCGGATACAAGACGTATACGACACTGGAGAACCCCTGGACGCCAACAGCGATTAAAATCCTGCCAGGAAGTCCATCCTTATAGTGGTGGAACCATCATGGTATGGGCGGGTATTTGGATCGGCGGAAGAACTGAGTTGATTTGGATCAGAGGCAACCTCAACGCTCAAATTTATGCTGAGACGATTGTATCAGACGTCATCGTTCCTCTACAAGTGCAAATCGGTCCCTTATTTCAGTTAATGCATGATAATGCACGACCGCACACCGCAAGAGTTGTAAGACAGACTCTCGCCGCAGCTAACATCAATGTCCTGCCCTGGCCTGCTCAGTCGCCAGACTTGAACCCGATTGAGCATGCATGGGATATGCTACAGAGAAGAGCTCTGCCGAATATGGAGGGTATCCAGTCGCAAGAAGACCTTTTTTTGTTGTTGCAACGAACATGGGCGGCCATTCCACAGCGTGATTTGGATGAACTCATTTTGAGTATGCCAAACCGATGTTCTTGTGTTGTTAGTGTTCGCGGTAGAAACACGGATTATTAATTGTTTAAGTTACCCAATAAAATTTTAAAGAAAACTGTTATTTCAGTCTTTTTTTCGAACTTTAATGTCAGTGGTTCAAATGTCAAAAATCCCTTTATTAGGAAAATGGCAAATTTCTTTATTAATACAAAGGTGACTTGGTTTATCGTTACTGTGACAAACGAAAACACTTTATTTGATGAATCCTTAAAGAAAATTTTAATTAATATCAATCAGGAGAAAAGTTATTGCAAAAATATATGTTGATCCCTAGACACTTTTGATGTGTGTATATACCTACAGTATTGCACTTTTGTAGGAAACAGCAGATTTTTTTTCAGAATATTTTTTTCTCAGAATGATGTACTGAATACGTGGTAACCGTTTTCGTGTCGGTGACCCTTCCACCTTGTATAATACATTAGTTTACAAATTACATAGTTTTTCAATGCAGTGTCCTACGCTTATTTCCTAGTCCATTAATTCTTTTAAAATGGTCGTTACCCGAGTGTTCGTTAATTTTGTGATTTCTTTTTTTTTGCTGATAAATCCATTTTTTCTATAGAGTCCAAAATAATAGTTTGAGTCCTTTTGCAATGTATCCAATAATGTTGCTATATTTGGTTTTGGTTGATTCTTCTTATTTAATCTCCCATTCCAGGACACGACAGAGTTATTTGTTCTATGGATAACTTTATAAAAACACCATTTGTTAGAAAACGGGGACTTCTTGTCAAGCCATGTGTTTTCAAAATAATTGTTGAACTCGTTAATATTACCGATTTGTGCATTCTCACCCTTAATGTACAACCAGCCATCCATTACCATTTCCTCAGGAAGGTGGCATAATGCCACACAACGTTTAATATGAGATTTAAACATTTTTTTATATCTAATTTCTCCGCCTTTCTCCACAAACAACGACTAAAATGAAAAGCACAGCCTTGTATTTTGGAACCTGGGAAAACTTCGAATATTGCAGCCATTGCGCTGGCCTCGTAATCTAGTGTAAATACGTTTGGTTTAAATGACGGTACTTGGCTTTTCAAAAGCGAGAACAAAATTTCATAAGTTTTTTGTTTCTTATTAGGTAGTAACGCACAGCGGGTAGGATACTATTGCTATCATCGGTGCTATTTAAGTCCACACGTATGGTGTTTAGTTGAGTAAATGGTGGCGAAACACATTTAAAAGTTCCATCCAAGAAAACATGCTTACTATTGCTTAACACTTTTTTCCCTTTTGGCGAAGCAAAAATAAGAATCCTGCAACCATCCTCACAATAGTCTGCAAGAAGAAACTTTTGAAATTTACCAGGAATTTTAACATCCCGAACTGTTAATAAGCAAGTTTTATTTGTCTTTAATGCCCGATTTCGACGTCTATACAAAACTTTTTTCATAGTATCAAATAATGGCATTTGTTTTACAAAGTCATACCCTGCATCATTGAATTCTTTTACTACTTCGGAATAAATTGACGGAATAGGCGTTGTCTCATTCACTGCTCGTTCTATACATCTTTGTACTCGAACTTTGAGCCACCTTCCTGCAGAAATGGTAATGGGTGGCTGGTTATACAGAATTCAAATTAAACATAAGTAATAAGTCCTACATCATTAATATTTGTACTAAGAAATTGTATGAAACTAGCTGATTATGTACTTATAAGTTTGATATGTTAGTTACTTCACTCTGTATTGTTGTTGTTAAAATAATTGCCAATTGATGCCATGATTTACAGATTTATCAGATATTTAATAAAAAAATATATTCGATTTTGCCGAATTATACCTTTACTTTTTAGTACGAGACATCTGGCCCGTTCTACTTAACTGGTTCGGGCGAATCTACCCATTCACATTTTTAAAAGTTGACAACTGGCCCGCAGGCCAGTTTTTGCGTGGGCGGGATGTCCCATAACCCCACAATTGAACCATCTGCCTTAACATATTGAACGCCCTTTGGTCTAGCATCTTTTCGTACCTTTTTCTTATTTGTTCTTTTCTTTTTTAATCCTGCATCTCCTACTTTTCCATCTTTTATGCTTATTTTCTTTTTCTTCGCTATTCTTTGATCATCTTGATCACTTGAAGACTCATCTGTTTCTTTCCATGACGTTGAGTCCCAAGCAAAATCTTCATCATCACTTAAAAAATCAACATAGCTTTTTTTAGAACTCGTTTGTTTTTCTTCCGTATTGGATGATCACCTTCTGTTTGTATTTCTACATTGTCATCAGTATTATTATCTTCTAAATATTTCCTTAATATATCCATGTCGGTTTCAGGTATAATTTCCAATAATTTCGTATAATTTCAGTAATAGTTGGTTGAACACTGTCGTTACTAATTGTCCTTTCTATTTCTATTACTTCAGTTTTGTCCTTTTCTTCTTGATTCTAAAAGATAATTGAAATATTATTCACCATCAAATTTGCAAAAAAACTCCGCACTAGATTAAACAGTACCTAAACGCGAAAGTTTCTGAGGGTAGATGGATAATACGATGTTTGTTGCTCATTTATGATGAAAATATTAATAAGGTTTTGATAAAACTTAACAGTAACATAGATCATAAATCAAAATAACACGTAGATTACTTTTCACAAAGTTACGAAACTAGTGACTATATAAAAAAATCACCTCTCTTTCCACTTCAATCGTTACTTCGTTAATAATTAAATCCTCGTCTTTCAAATCATCAGGTATACAGGGTGTCCAAGAACCTGGCGTCCAACTGGATTCCCACGATGCCCCAAGTTCTAACAGTACTCAGAAAAATATTTTAAAAAATCCACCCCATGTACTTACAGAATTATACTGATTTCAAAAAAAAAGGGGAAATGAGCACCCTGTGACATACTTTTGAATGCTGTGACTGCTAATGCTGATAATTTCGATATTTCTTGGAGGTTTTGTAATCTAGGGTATTGCTGTGTCTAAATAGAATGTAAAAATAATGTACTTATTGTACCATTTTAAAATAAAATATTATTTTAACTAAAGGTGATATGGAAAACTATTGAATTTCGCAACTTTGACCGACTGTAGTGTAAAAAAAATGTACCAAAATAGTATGGCAAGTGACGTCAAATTTTGACGCGTTTATTCCTCTTTTTAAAAAGGTATAATACTTACACATTAATTTGAAAAAAAAAATTTTTGATAATATTTTTACTCAACAACCCAATTTTTACGAAGTGCCTACCTACTAACGGTAACTGTCGGACCCTTTCTTATCTTAGAAACTGTTATGTTACTACTATTATTTACTTCGGTTCCAAGAGTGAGCAAGAAGGAAATACACACAGGTAGATGGGTTCCCAGTAGAATAAAAGCAAAGAATGTTAGTTTAAAGATATTTTATTACAATAAATGTTCAAAATGTTGACCACCCGCGGCAATACAAGCTCTCACTCTCCTTAAAAAGGACCGCTTTATGTTTCGCGAGTAACTTTTTTGACGTATCACCTGCACTGCTTGTGTTATCTTCTCACGAAGGTCAGCGATGTCATTAATGGGCTTCGCATAAACGAGCTCCTTCATAGTTCCCCAGAAAAAAAAATCCAGCGGATTTAAGTCAGGTGAGCGGGCTGGCCACGGGATTGTTCCTGATCGCCCAATCCACCTGTTCGGGTATTGCTCGTCCAAAAACTCTCTAACGGATACGCGAAAATGTGCTGGACAGCCGTCGTGTTGGAACCACATATCTGGTGGGGTCTCTTCTAGTAAGTTTGGCAAATCATTTTGAAGAAAATTTAAATATGATTCGCCAGTCAAATTCTCGGGCATCTCAAATGGACCAATAATATTCCCACAGAGAATACCGGTCCACATGTTCACTTTGAACCGGTACTGGGATCTATCTTCTCGCATCAAGTGCGGATTTTCCACATGCCACTCGTGCAAGTTGTGTAGGTTCATGTAGCCATCCTTCTTAAATGTTGATTCATCTGACCACAAAATTTTGTCGATAAAGTTTTCGTCTTCTCGATGTTTTTGCAGGATTGTTTCACAAAACGCGACTCGGCTCGGATAGTCTCGAGGTAAAAGACTTTGCACTCGCTGTACGTGGTACGGATGATATTCTTCTTTTTGGAGAATACTGTGTGCTGTGCTCTTCGGTATCCCCGTATCAGCTTCTATTCCTCGCACAGAGATGCTTGGATATGCCGACACCGCCTCTAAAACTTCATCGCGTATGAAGTCATTTACGGGTCGTCCTTCACCAGCTACTTGATTGGGGAACCGCCCGTCACATAGTGATCTGTGCACATTAATGAAAACTCGATGGTCGGGATATCGCGTAGCCCTCGGATACCTTTCTCTGTAAAGTCTCGCTGCAGCTCGTCCATTACCTCTACATTCTCCATAAATGTAGTGCATATTTGCGTATTCTTGCGGAGTGTAGGTCGCCATGGTAGCACACACAAAACACAAACTGTCCAAACACAGGCAAAGGTCGTCGTAAAGAGTTCGTTTCAAAGTCCAGAGCACAAAGAGTAATCGAGTCCAATAAACAAAGCTTTAAATCGTAGTACGTGATCAATGGTAACAATAAGAGAGAGGTGCGTAGTAACGGCAGGAAGCAGTGACGCGTACTGACCGTACTGTTATCCTAAATAGCACGATCCCAGATAGCGTCACTATCTATCTCACTCGCACCTCTAACCTTTTTCTCCCTCACTCTTACCTGAATAATGGGGTACCATAAAGAAGAACCAGCAAATCGCAAAGATAGTTTCTGTCTTGCTCCCTCCTGTTGTAATAACGAATCACTATGGTGAGATGCATGCACATACCGTCCCTTACGGTCTAACCTGTTTTTTGAGAGGCCTGTTGTTATTTTTATGAGCATACAATAGTAATTCTTTAGAGGTTAGATTCAATTCGTCGTAAATTTTTCTTTCTAAGAATTCTGTAAGACATCGTAAAAATTGGGTTGTTGAGTAAAAATATTATAATTTTTTTTTTTTTTCAAATTAATGTGTAAGTATTATACCTTTTTAAAAAGAGGAATAAACGCGTCAAAATTTGACGTCACTTGCCATACTATTTTGGTACATTTTTTTTACACTACAGTCGGTCAAAGTTGCGAAATTCAATAGTTTTCCATATCACCTTTAGTTAAAATAATATTTTATTTTAAAATGGTACAATAAGTACATTATTTTTACATTCTATTTAGACACAGCAATACCCTAGATTACAAAACCTCCAAGAAATATCGAAATTATCAGCATTAGCAGTCACAGCATTCAAAAGTATGTCACAGGGTGGGTGCTCATTTCCCCTTTTTTTTTGAAATCAGTATAATTCTGTAAGTACATGGGGTGGATTTTTTAAAATATTTTTCTGAGTACTGTTAGAACTTGGGGCATCGTGGGAATCCAGTTGGACGCCAGGTTCTTGGACACCCTGTATATTGTGTCGTTTTTGTCTGAAAAAAGTAAAATTTAACGTGTTAATAACAAATGGGTACTATTACAAGTATTACAAATATTAGAAACATATACCTACTTCTATATCCACAGAATGTGCATAAAAGTTCGATTCATCATTTAAATCAATAGGATCATCAATCAAGGATTCCGGTTGTTGATCTATGCTGTTCGAATTAAAAATACTTAAATCGTTGACTTGTTCATGATAGGTGGCACTTCCTAAGATTGTTACTGTAGATTTGGTGGTGTCGCTTTTATCAGTTACGGAAGACGTATTATCCTCTTTTGACACACTGATTCGTTTGATTTTGTGTTTGTAGAATTTCTGTCTTTCTGTCTCCATATTTATCTGAAATAGTAATTATAAGGGAAGTACATAAGATGATCCTTTTACAACCACAAGTATATACCTATATCATATTCTTTATACATAACATAGTTTACAAATAAACGAAAAATCTATTACATAATACAATCGAGAGCAATGAATCCGGGTCACTTAAAGAATCCTAAAAATCTCGGAAACTAAAAATGCTAGGTTAATGCAATAAATTGTATTTAATAGACAATGTAATACTCCTTAAATGAAGGTATTAAAACTTCTTAGTTATTGTAAAGTTATATCATAAAAAAATCAAATTTGAAAAAGGGCCACTTTCGAAGATGGAACTACGAAATTACAGCATTTGGTTTTGCTTTTGTTTGTAATCTGTCATTTATGTGGGTACATAAACCATGTTGATAGTGCTCTATATTCATTATTCAAGCTGAAATTATGTCGCTTACGCCTGAAGAATGCACCAGAATACTTACAATGCTGGAAACCGGCCGGAGTCAGCGCGATACAGCCAGGACTGTCGGTGTGTCGCTGTCAACAGTACAAAGAGTTCTCCGACGTTACGAAGAAACTGGTTCTAACCTACGCAGACCAGGAACGGGCAGAACCAGGTGTACCACAGCACGAGAAGACCGATACTTGGTGAACACCATGCTTCGAAATCGCTTTCTCATAGGAACTGAACTCACAAATCAGTTTCGACGCCTCGGAGGAAGTAACCCAAGTGCATGGACAGTAAGACGTCGGCTTGCTGAATCTAACTTAAAACCCCTTAGACCTGCAAACGGCCCTAAACTGGAGCGTGGGCATCGTATTTCAAGACTAAGATATGCCCAGAGCCACGTAAATTGGAGTATTGAAGATTGGTCAAAAGTTATGTTCTCCGACGAATCAAAATTTATGCTCTACAAGCACGATGGAAGACACAGAGTGTATCGAAGACCAGGCGAAAGATTCAAGCAAGCATGCATCGAAGAAAAAGTAGCCTACGGTGGTGGGTCTGTACTTGTGTGGGCCGGAATTTCTTCTGAAAGTCGCACAGAGCTGGTGATAATAGAAAACGGCTCTTTAACTAGCGTAAGATATGTGGAAGAAATCCTCAATGATCACGTTGGTCCATTTATGGTCAATTTAGGCGAGGATGCTATATTTATGCATGACAATGCCCGACCTCATACAGGTAGGATTGTGAATGACTACCTTCAAGAGATGAACATTACTCGTATGGAGTGGCCAGCGCGCAGCCCGGATATCAACCCGATCGAGCATGCTTGGGACGAGCTAGGCAGATGCGTAAAACAACGAAACCCTCCCCCAATCACGCTTCGTGAGCTCAAAATTGCTCTCACAGAGGAATGGGAGAATATTCCCCAAAATCGTATAAGGAACTTGGTGTACAGCATGTCAAACCGCGTAAACGCAGTAATGGAAGCACGAGGAGGCAATACGAAGTATTAAAATTCAAGAAAATCGTAATAAAGTTCAAAAATTTCATGTTTCCTATTTTTGTTTTAAGGAGAGATCAGCAGTTTTTTTCTTTATGTAATTTTGTGTTAATAAAATGTATGGTGACTCATATTTTTTTTACTTTCATTTAAGGAGTATTACATTGTCTATTAAATACAATTTATTGCATTAACCTATCATTTTTAGTTTCCGAGATTTTTAACATTCTTTAAGTGACCCGGATTCATTGCTCTCGAGTGTAGATCACTGAAAAAGTAATTTGCATGTCGCTTATCGGTAATTTTATTGTAATAAACAAACTAGGTGTACCTAAAATGCATCTAAAGCTACGAGTATTAAATAATTATATAAGTACAACTTTAGTAAACAGTGTGTATATCAATAATAACAATCATGTATTGTTATACAATTATACCGAACTTAAATGAAGACAGTTAGCCTAAGATTGCAATAATTCTCTTAAAATAATGAATTAACTACATACTTAATAGAATTAGTAACATAATTAAACTAATAAATAATAATAACAAATAAGTAAACATATTACATTTCATCTCAATTTGAAATCTTACATAAACAACTCTTACGATTTGTTTTGGAGAGCGCTGTTTTATAAACACTGGCGGCAACTGTGAGTCACGTCACACCTGGATACACTCTGGAGTTCGACCAAAGAGTATAATAATAATTATAGTTCGACTGAAGCGCCTGAGCGCTACAGTGTCGTTGGTTGAATGATCACGATTTTTAACTCCCGGGTGATAGAATAAATAATGGTATGAATGAAATGTATCATATTAGAATTGAATGATTTAAAGGTCGACTTTTCTTTTTATTAAAATTGAAAAAATGTTTCAAATTCCATCAGTTCATTTTACCGTCTGTCCTATGAGTCATTCATTTAAAAAAATAATAGGACCAAAATGTTTTAACGAACATGTAAAATAGCTAAAACAAAACGGCTATATAATTTAAGAAGCACCCTAGGTAGAAAATAGATGCAGCTGAAAGAGCTTAAGCGACACTCCATGTCGTATTTTGTTGACGGACAAATGATTTAAGCGACATCGCGATATGTAAATCGTGGATATCAAAATGATTTAAGTCACATGTTAATAAAAAATAGAAACAAGAAAAACGCTTTAACCGATATTGAATATTTTTTCTGAGAAAGGCCTACTGATTTATGTCTCGGTTCTTTAAATCATTGAATAGTTCAAGTACACTAGTAATAAATTAATGCAAAAACGACGTCAGATAATACACTGCCACTTTGGAAACAACCCAAAAATAGAGTTGTTTGAAGCGCCAAAAAGTGCTCAGATTTAAATGAATCCGGCATCATCCGAAGGAGAAAAAATTGCTGATTCCAAATATGTATATCCCTTAAATGCATGGGTTTTTTTATTGTGTTAAGAAAAATATATATTATTTATATAGGGGTAACAAATACGGGGAAAAAAAAATGTAATAATATAATATATGTATATTTATCAAAAAACGAATGGTATCATTTTTGATACAACATACATTTAATACCTAATCAAGTATTCACGACCCTTAGATTTTGGTTTTTTGATAAGGGGTTTTCTATTTTCAGGAATTATTAAAAACGTTTGCAAAGTAATGAATAATTTATTATAATTTAATATGGAACTTATTAAAACAGTCAGAATTTTTGTTTGAACACATAAAAACTTTACTTTTTCACATTTGATGCTACTTAGCAGCTTACACCCTGGCATCATACACTGCATGCGATTATCCATGCGTATTTGTTTGTGGTCAGTACCATCGTGTATAATATCTATGGATGGCACTACCTGAAGGGTATTCCTCCGCTTAGGAGCTGGTTCCTCTATAATTCCGTTAAGAATGCTACTACTTGGTCGACCTTTTGCAGGTTGGGTGTGGGTTTTATATTTACATAGAATATCTGCAAGTTCTGTTCTAAACTCTGCTAAATTCAAAATATCTTTCGCAGCTATCTTTTTTTTTATAGCAAACCTGCATAAATAAGACCCACGAATTCATAAACGTCAAGTCAAGGCGATGATGGAATAGTCTAATGTACCACTTCCTACTTTTCATGCGGATTCTGTACCTGTCCTAGTACGAGTCCATTAAATCCACACCTCCCATATGGGCGTTGTATTCTTGCACAACCTTAGGAGACTCGTAGCGCTCAATCGTGGATACAGGCTCAGCTCCCACATAAGTAGACAGCAAAGTCACTAATTTAGCGGATTTTGGATGTAACTAGTTGTGGATTTAGCGACTTTTGTAACGAATTATTATATTAATATATATTAATTTCGTGCATATACAGGATGTGTAAATGAAGAAGTCAGTTACATAGATTAATATTTTTATTTCAACCACAAAATTAGGAGATAATAAATTGTATTATAAGGAAAGTAATTTTAAGTAATCTAAACAAATTGTTCATTTTCTACTACTCTTTCACACACAATATCTTCATTTTCATTCTCCTCGTTACTTGTCGATGTTCCATTAAGATAGGCCTGTTCAGCATTGTAGTAATAGCTTAAGTCAGATAGTTCGCGCCAATTCTCTCCGTAATGCTTCTGTAATAATTTGCAGACCTCAATAACTTTTTCTTTTTTCATGTTAATCCCCACAGGTAAGTTAATAGGTGATAACATGGATACAGATTTACCCTTTTTGGTAACCAGCTTTTTATCATTTCTTTCACTCCTGTAATTTTCCTCTCCTTGTACGGCAACATTTGTTTTCCCTTTATATAAAAAAACCGGTCAAGTGCGAGTTGAACTCGCGTGAAGAGGGTTCCGTACGATGAATATAATATATCTATCTTTTTAGACCATGGACTTCTTATAAGTTTTCCTGTAATCTACAGGTATAGAACTATTTTCTGTATTTTTTTCAAAATTTTAGGCTCAGTAGTTTCGGAGATAAGGGGGGGGAACGGTCAATTTTCGTCTATTTTCTTAAATAACTTCAAAACTATTTATTTTAAAATTATTAAAAAAATATATTTGAGACCCTCATAGTAAGCCCTTTCATTTGATGTGTCACATGGTACAGTTTGCAAAACCTTTTTTTTAATTTTCTTATTTGCCCCATAAAAGCGACCCCCATATTCAAAATTCATTTATTTACTTTAGCCGTACATGTTTGGGTCACAAAAATCCATATGTATACCAAATTCCAACTTAATCGGTCCATTAGATTCGGAGCAAATTGGCTGTGACAGACGGACAGACAGACAGACAGACACACGAGTGATCCTATAAGGGTTCCGTTTTTTCCTTTTGAGGTACGGAACCCTTGCGGTGTTCCACAGGGATCGGGGCCGCCCTTGTGGAACATCGGTTACGACTGGGTGCTGCGCGCCGACCTCCCTAGCAGCGTCAGCGTGGTCTGCTACGCGGACGATACGCTGGTGCTAGCTCAAGGTGGGTCGTACGAGGCGGCGGCCGACAACTTGACACGCGGGGTTGCGATAGTCGTAGAGAGGATCCGGCAGCTGGGTCTCGAGGTGGCGCTTCACAAGTCGGAGGCCATGGGCTTCCATGGACGTGGGAATGCGCTGCCGTCGGGATCCCAGTTAATGGTGGGAGGGGTTCCCATCGGCGTCGAGTGTACTTTGAAGTACCTAGGACTCGTCCTTGACAGCCGGTGGAACTTCCTGGAGCACTTCCGACGTTTGGCTCCCAGACTGGAGCGGGCCGGGGCTGCCTTTAGGTGGCTCTTGCCCAATCTGGGGGGGCCAAACGCCTCCTGCCGGAGGCTCTACGCGGGGATCGTGCGGTCCATGGCCCTTTACGGGGCACCGGTGTGGGCGCCTGCTTTGAGGAAGCGGGCCGCCCACTACCTGAACGTGCCCCAAAAGGTCATGGCCGTAAGGACGGTACGGGGGTACCGCACGATCTCCCGCGAAGCGGCGAACCTCCTTGCCGGATTGCCGCCGTGGGATCTGGAGGCGATAGTCCTCGCGCGCCTGCATCAATGGCGCGTGGAGGCGCTGCGCCGGGGGGTCACTCCGCTGCTGCGGCAAATTGCTGCGCGGCGGACAGACCTCCGGTGCGATCTCATGGCGACATGGAGACAGCGACTGTCGCAACCCCGTGCAGGGCACGCCACTATAGTGGCGGTAAGTCCCCTCTTTGAGGAGTGGCTTGAGAGGCGCCACGGCGCCCTCACCTTCCGTCTGACGCAGGTCCTCACCGGACACGGTTGTTTCGGGAGGTACCTGCACCGAATCAGGCGGGAGGAAACGCCCGGATGCCACCATTGTGAGGATCGGCCGGAGGACACGGTGGAGCACACAGTGGAGGTGTGCCCCGCTTGGGCGGAGCCCCGCCGTGTTCTCGTAGCGGCGATCGGCGGCGGCGACCTCTCGCGCCCGGCCCTGGTGCAAGCCATGGTCCGGGGCGAGGAGGAATGGGACGCCGTCGCCTCCTTCTGCGAAGCAGTGATGCTGGCGAAGGAGGTGGCGGAACGCGAGAGGGAGAGAACCTCTCGTCCCAGCCGCCGCGGGAGGCGCTCCGGGCGTCGGGGGTCCCGCGATGACCTCCGGCCACCGTAGACGCGGGCCTGTGGACGGTGAGTGATGGGCTAACTCGCCGTCCGTCCGTCTCACGACGAAAACAGGCCGTGTCGACGGCGCGTTCGTGTTCCACGCGCGCCTCAAAGAGATGTCAGCAACATGGGAGGGGCCCGAAAGGGCCGACGCCTGTCGGGGCTGCGGGTAGTCCTCTGGTTATCGCGGCCTCGACATAGAGGGCGAAGAAGGAACATGGGTGGTTTTTAGTCTGTAGAAATCTGACACTCCCTTTCGCTCTGCCCAAGAGCGGGAGGGGTTATTCGATGATTTTACACCCACCAAAAAAAAAAAAAAAGGTACGGAACCCTAAAAATCTTTTTGAAATGTTAAAACCAAAATGCCAACTTCCCGGAGGTTTAAGTACAGCATTAACTATAGTTTTCCAGTCTAGCACTGGTACTTCCTGTGAGAGATGGAATGTTTTTCCATGCTGACTTAAAATTTCCACATATTCCTCTGGCTTCATGATGACTTCTCTTCTTCGTATGTCTTTTTCTATTTTAGCAAATACTCTATCCGCTGGAAGAAAGGAGTGACCGACTACCGGGAATATAATCTCGATTTTTTTTAGTTGAATAGGTGCGAATGAATACAGCCACTTGCAACACATACCAATCAAAATTGTATTTTTGTTTTGGCCACCACAGCCGTCTGCAAATAATCTCAATATTTTAATATGTTCTGGTATGTTTAGGGTCTTCAAAGTATGGTAAACTGCACTCGCAATTTCATTTGACCCTTTAGGCCTCTCTGTTTCATACCAGTAGTAACACAATACATTTTCAGTAGTCAGCTTACTTTTAGAATTACCAATGACAATAGTGAAATTATAAAAGTTATATTGCCTACTAAAGTAAGCACTCTGGTCGGGAAGTTTCGGTAGGCAATGATTTTTTTGGCAGTCAAATGACAGCGACATTATTTCGCTGTCTTCATCTTTGAGTAGATTATAAAAAGCTTTAGCTTTTAAGCTATGTACTCGTTTATTGACCATTAGACACTGCTTTTCTTCATGTGTTTTGGCCACCTTTATGTTCTCCAGTAATTCGGTACAGCGTGAGCACACATCGGTCCGAGGGCTTCCAAAACCAATATTATAATTTATGTTCAATTCCTTTCTGAAAAATGATTGCTTCACTTTATTTTCAGGAGATGTGCTGTTATTATACAGCCTCCACATTTTTTTTATGTTGAGATCAGCGCTCAAATAATAATAATAATATAATAATATTCCACAACTATCATACAACGCCATCTAGTCCCAAGCTAAGCAGAGCTTGTGTTATGGGTACTAGACAACTAATAAACATACTTATATATTTCTAAATACATACATATTATAGATAAATTACACCCAGACACAGAACAAATGATCGTGCTCATCACACAAACATTTGTCCTGGGTGGGAATCGAACCCACGACCTCCGGCATAGCAGTTAGGCTCACTAACCACTAGACCAACAGGCCAGTCAACACACAAATACACTCGTCCATCCGATTTTCCTCTACAATAATGTGATTCGCTGCATTCAAACGACTGAATAAAGTTGTGAATAGCCATACGCTTTTCTTCATTTTTCTCAGATCGGTGATCTCCACCTCTGGTTTCTTTTGCTAATCCACCTGATGAATGGTGTGATCGTTGCAATACTCCAGTAATTCTGTCCTTTTTGACATTTAAAATTGACATAAAAGCCGATTTGCAAACACGCAACATTTTTCCATCTGTTCTTATAAATAGGAAAAATATTTTGTACTCATATTTCTGGAACTTCCACTCCCATCTTTAGGTCGACGTCTTTTAATATTTTTTGTCACACAGTGCTTTAAAATAAAATTATCTTGGTATATTTTATCATTTTTTGCGTAAAAGTATTTGTGTATATTCATCAAATCGATCATTGTTAAAAATCCACACTTTAAGCTTTTTGTATTGTGTCTACATTTTGGTAAAACGGGTAAATCGGCAGGCGCATATCTGAAAAAAAAAAAACTTACTAATGACTCATAATTATGTCATAACTAATACACAAAATATATAGGTACAGAAGAGAATCTACATACAAAGCGCGCTCAAGCAACGCATACATAGACACCGCTCACCGACACGATTAATGTACACCGAACCAAGCGCAGGTATAATTATTTTTTGATTTTCCTTGAGCTTCTTGAGGTTACGTTGTCTTCTACTCTCAATTTCGGCTCATACATCGCGGCAAAGGCCCAACTGGCTGCCAAAAAATTGGGGATCTTAGCAAAGGTGAGACGGCACGCCGGAACAGCTGCTCAATCTTTATCAAGCCCAAGTTCGATCGTGTATGGAGTACTGTTCTCATCTTTGGGATGGATCTGCCAAATACCAGCTTGATGCGCTGGAGACAATTGAGAGGCGAGCCAAGAGAATCATCGACAATGATGCTCTTGTAGAGTCGAAGCTCCAAAGTCTTGAGCATCGCCGCCAAGTTGCTAGTCTGTCGGTTTTCTATCGTTTACATTTCGGGGAGTGTGCACTAGAATTACACAATCTAATTCCGCCAAGTCCGTTCCATCATTGGACCACAAGACGTACGGCGTTGCGTCACCGGTACATGGTAGACATCCCACCCATACGCACAAAGCGTTTTGGGAACACATTTATTGTGCGTACAGCTAAGGAGTGGAATTCCCTGCCGGAGTCTGTGTTTCCTGATAGCTACAACTTGGGCGTCTTTAAGTCAAGAGTGAATAGGTTACTTCTAGGCAAGCGTGTCCCATCGTCGACCACATAATCACTTACCATCAGGTGAGATGGTGGTCAAACGCAAGCCTACCTATCAATAATAATAATAAAAAAAATTAATTGTTTTTTTTTTTTTTTTTTATTGTAGATAGGCTCGCGTTTGACCACTATCTCACCTGATGTTAAGTGACGATGAATTTGAGGAGTTTCCTCGATTTCGCCAAGATTCCCAGATCCCAACTTGAGACTATGGGACCATTTGGGAAGTATACCCTTTCCAACAAAAAAATAATTTTTCAAATCGGTTGGCAAGCGACGAAGTTATACGCAAACAAACATTAAAAAAAATACAAACGTCCGAATTGAGAACCTCCTCCTTTTTTAGAAGTCGGTTAAAAAGTGAAGAGATTGTCTTCTGTACCTATCTATTTTGTGAGTAATACCACTATTAGTAACCCACAAAGGATTAAAAGAACATCTTACAAGTTTATACATTTTACCTAATTGTATACTTACTTAATGTAAGAAATTGTCAACAAAACAAACAGCCTGTGTCACCTTACTAATAGTACCTATACCATAGTAACAAACCAAACTTTAACTAACCTTTTTTCCTTCAATTTGTTCTTTTTCCATAAATCCGGCTGACTTTTTCTTTCTTCCTTTATTAGGACCTGCTTTTTTTACTTTTACAGTTAATTCTTCCATTATTTTAATTATTAAATGCAATTAACAAACAACAATATTCAATAGTTTTGCACTGTAACGCCATATTGAAATCTTCAAAATGGGGTGTCGTGATTGGTCGAAACGGATGTGGCGGGATTTGGAAGTAATTAAGAAAGGAGCTGGCGGATTTTGGAACAAATTCGTAAGTTTGATGTCAAATTTAGTCGGGAGCTGGCGGTTTTAGGCACAAAACGAACGGACTGAACTTCGAGAAGTTACACAGATTATCTAAAAACCAAGATAGTTAAAATAAAGTTTGAAAGTGGAGTTAGCGGATATTGGAATTATACGACTCACTTGTCTATTATCCTTCTAACTTACTGAAGACATTTCAATTCCATCGTAGCTGGTCACGTATTCTTCATAAGATCCCCTCTCCACAGACTTTGCCATCACTTGTTGCTTTGTAGGCAATTTGCAAGATTTTCCAAGACGGTTTCTTCGCACGGTTCCTAAACACCAAATGCCTTGTTTGGCCATATAGTACACGAGTGTACTTACTATCTTCTTGGAATATAAGTGACAGTTTTTTCCATATGAGCCTTCATCTTCATGAATTGGTTGGCTACTACTACTAGTATTATTGTGTATACCTGGCACAGGGTTTTTTGGTGACCCTATTGTAGAAGCCTTACCAGACTGCTGCAGGCTTCCGGGAGAATTAATGGGGATCGTTGTGTTGTGCCCGGTGATCTGCCACGCTGATCTGCACAGTGGGCTCAAACTCAAACTCAAAGCATTTATTTCAATTAAACCATTACTGGCACTTTGGAATGTCATAAGAACAATTCATAAAACAAAACTATGAAAAACTACGAGTGCAATACGTCATTCCGAAAGCCACTACGCCGAACCACACGCCTCCGAATGGGCATTCGGAGGCGTGTGGTTCAGCGTTCGGCGCAACGACAAACACTGCAAGCACGAGAGCAAGCAGCGAAGCACACCGCAACAACGAATGCACGAGACCTCGAATCACAGAACAACGAATGCACGCCGCAACACACAACCGCCGACCCGGAGCCCCGCGCACCCGCCGCCACGGCAAGCGCCGCCGCGCGCCCCCGCACCCACAGCACTCGCCGCCGGTAACTTCCGGCGCCGCGCAACCCGACGCAGCAACCCCCGAAACAACGCATTGCATTCCAAAGCTACAGTCACAGTCACAAGGCATAATAACTTGTGAAAGTACTGCAGTTGCCCATTCCCTAGCGTAGATCTCTATGGAGAAGAACGGGCAAGAAACTTCATGGACACTCTTTTAAATCAGAATATTGTTACAAAATCTGCCAAATACCAGCTTGATGCGCTGGAGACAATTGAGAGGCGAGCCAAGAGAATCATCGACAATGATGCTCTTGTAGAGTCGAAGCTCCAAAGTCTTGAGCATCGCCGCCAAGTTGCTAGTCTGTCGGTTTTCTATCGTTTACATTTCGGGGAGTGTGCACTAGAATTACACAATCTAATTCCGCCAAGTCCGTTCCATCATTGGACCACAAGACGTACGGCGTTGCGTCACCGGTACATGGTAGACATCCCACCCATACGCACAAAGCGTTTTGGGAACACATTTATTGTGCGTACAGCTAAGGAGTGGAATTCCCTGCCGGAGTCTGTGTTTCCTGATAGCTACAACTTGGGCGTCTTTAAGTCAAGAGTGAATAGGTTACTTCTAGGCAAGCGTGTCCCATCGTCGACCACATAATCACTTACCATCAGGTGAGATGGTGGTCAAACGCAAGCCTACCTATCAATAATAATAATAAAAAAAATTAATTGTTTTTTTTTTTTTTTTTTTATTGTAGATAGGCTCGCGTTTGACCACTATCTCACCTGATGTTAAGTGACGATGAATTTGAGGAGTTTCCTCGATTTCGCCAAGATTCCCAGATCCCAACTTGAGACTATGGGACCATTTGGGAAGTATACCCTTTCCAACAAAAAAATAATTTTTCAAATCGGTTGGCAAGCGACGAAGTTATACGCAAACAAACATTAAAAAAAATACAAACGTCCGAATTGAGAACCTCCTCCTTTTTTAGAAGTCGGTTAAAAAGTGAAGAGATTGTCTTCTGTACCTATCTATTTTGTGAGTAATACCACTATTAGTAACCCACAAAGGATTAAAAGAACATCTTACAAGTTTATACATTTTACCTAATTGTATACTTACTTAATGTAAGAAATTGTCAACAAAACAAACAGCCTGTGTCACCTTACTAATAGTACCTATACCATAGTAACAAACCAAACATTAACTAACCTTTTTTCCTTCAATTTGTTCTTTTTCCATAAATCCGGCTGACTTTTTCTTTCTTCCTTTATTAGGACCTGCTTTTTTTACTTTTACAGTTAATTCTTCCATTATTTTAATTATTAAATGCAATTAACAAACAACAATATTCAATAGTTTTGCACTGTAACGCCATATTGAAATCTTCAAAATGGGGTGTCGTGATTGGTCGAAACGGATGTGGCGGGATTTGGAAGTAATTAAGAAAGGAGCTGGCGGATTTTGGAACAAATTCGTAAGTTTGATGTCAAATTTAGTCGGGAGCTGGCGGTTTTAGGCACAAAACGAACGGACTGAACTTCGAGAAGTTACACAGATTATCTAAAAACCAAGATAGTTAAAATAAAGTTTGAAAGTGGAGTTAGCGGATATTGGAATTATACGACTCACTTGTCTATTATCCTTCTAACTTACTGAAGACATTTCAATTCCAT
Source organism: Diarsia rubi (assembly GCA_932274075.1). Taxonomy (NCBI): domain Eukaryota; kingdom Metazoa; phylum Arthropoda; class Insecta; order Lepidoptera; family Noctuidae; genus Diarsia; species Diarsia rubi. The sequence continues at coordinate 19,656,880 of OW026413.1, forward strand.
CGTAGCTGGTCACGTATTCTTCATAAGATCCCCTCTCCACAGACTTTGCCATCACTTGTTGCTTTGTAGGCAATTTGCAAGATTTTCCAAGACGGTTTCTTCGCACGGTTCCTAAACACCAAATGCCTTGTTTGGCCATATAGTACACGAGTGTACTTACTATCTTCTTGGAATATAAGTGACAGTTTTTTCCATATGAGCCTTCATCTTCATGAATTGGTTGGCTACTACTACTAGTATTATTGTGTATACCTGGCACAGGGTTTTTTGGTGACCCTATTGTAGAAGCCTTACCAGACTGCTGCAGGCTTCCGGGAGAATTAATGGGGATCGTTGTGTTGTGCCCGGTGATCTGCCACGCTGATCTGCACAGTGGGCTCAAACTCAAACTCAAAGCATTTATTTCAATTAAACCATTACTGGCACTTTGGAATGTCATAAGAACAATTCATAAAACAAAACTATGAAAAACTACGAGTGCAATACGTCATTCCGAAAGCCACTACGCCGAACCACACGCCTCCGAATGGGCATTCGGAGGCGTGTGGTTCAGCGTTCGGCGCAACGACAAACACTGCAAGCACGAGAGCAAGCAGCGAAGCACACCGCAACAACGAATGCACGAGACCTCGAATCACAGAACAACGAATGCACGCCGCAACACACAACCGCCGACCCGGAGCCCCGCGCACCCGCCGCCACGGCAAGCGCCGCCGCGCGCCCCCGCACCCACAGCACTCGCCGCCGGTAACTTCCGGCGCCGCGCAACCCGACGCAGCAACCCCCGAAACAACGCATTGCATTCCAAAGCTACAGTCACAGTCACAAGGCATAATAACTTGTGAAAGTACTGCAGTTGCCCATTCCCTAGCGTAGATCTCTATGGAGAAGAACGGGCAAGAAACTTCATGGACACTCTTTTAAATCAGAATATTGTTACAAAATCTTGGTACATCGGCTGTCTGTTACACCTATGTTATATGCCTAGATGTTTGTTGGAACAGTGACCTTGTCTCCTTTTGTCCCTTTTAAGTTCGATGAGATTGCGAGTAAACTTCATTGATGCCGTTAGAACTGCATCTTTTGTTTGCTTGTATCCTTCACTGTTTCTCCATTCAGTGAGCTGGTTTTTTGTGCTTCTTGTACGCAGCCATGTTTTTATTTGAGCCTGAGGTATGGGCAGTAGTGGTTCCGGTCCAAATACTGTATCTCTTGAGCCTCTCTTGGCCAGCTCATCTGCTGCGTCATTACCCAGCGTTTCTGTGTCCTTTTCTCCATGCTCCATGTAAATTACTGGTATTTAGCTGCTTCCGGGTAGACTGGAAGCCAACCCAAACATATTCGGAAAAACGCTAGCCGCTAGGCAGATGATGATGTGAAAGTAGAGCGTGCGTTAATAAAACAAGCGTACTGCGCTTAAACTAACTTTATTCCCCTTTAATTTAATGCTGGTCCTGCTCCACAACCATAGGGGCAAATAAATCGATTATCATGTGAAGTAATTGTAGAAGCTAGAGAAGATTGTAAAAATATCTTTGCGTTATTTAGATTCGATATCTTAATATTATATAATTGCATAGCACATGTGTGAGTACTATGTACTATAAAGCCACTTTTTACATTTAGTATTTTTTTTTTTGTGACTTTGCCCTAGTGGCTGAGAGAATGTCATGCTCACTCAAATGTCTCGCTGATGGTGGCGTGTGTGTCGGATCATTTAGCTCCCTTCAAAATGGTTGAGCTGAATGGTGCTGATCCGTGCGTCATGTTCGTGAACGGGCGCTGTCAGTAGAGACTGGTCATCTCTTAGTTGCCACGGTACATTTTTTTTTTTTTTTTTACTAGCTGTCCCACGCAACTTCGTCTGCGTCACATAAATGTAGCTTACAACCTTTCTCGATAAATCGACTATCCGATCTAACTACCTTATTTTATATTTTATTAAAATATCTCATGTGAAGTTATTGTAGAGGCTGCAGAAGATTGTAATTATTTCTTTGCATTGTATAGATTCAATATCTTAATATTATATAATTGCATGGCACATGTGTGAGTACTATGTACAGTACGACACAAAAGAGTTGAAAATAAATGAGGGCGCCACTTTTGTACATGTAGCAACCCAGCTAGTACGGCTCAATCCGTCTTGATACTTAATATTATTTAAAAGCTTATAATATTTCAAGGTAACGAACGCAAGATAAAAAACTGACATGTATAACACATGCAAAACTTATTTATTTAAAAATAGGCTAAAATCAGAAATGTTACATTAGACAGCCCACCAAGTCACCCAAACTATCGTTATCGAGATATATTAAAGAAAATGTACTAGTACACTATTCTAATAGATCAAAATCTAAATATTCGACACCTTCAATTCCCTCAGAGTGTGACGTGCTTGCACCTTGGTTTATATCGTCTACTTGCTCCGACATTGATTCGTCACTGGACTCCATATAAGAGTCATCGTCACTGCTGTCTGCACCAACCTGTATAATTAAACTGTCTATGTCATTGTACAATGTTTTTCCACGATTATAATATTCTAACTCGATTTTCTTGACATGTTCGCAGCAGTTCTTCCAATCCTCTACTGTAATGGAATTGAATGCCTCTTCGGTTAGTTTTTTAACATCACTTGCACCCACATTACGCGAAGCAACCTTTCGTTTGGCTAGTGCCCAAATTAATTCTATAGGATTAAGATCACAGTGGTATGGTGGCAGCCTTACCACTGTGTGACCGTGTTGACCTAGAATCACATCAATCTCATATTCTGGCTCAGGTTTGTGTTTCTTAACCAGCTCCAAAAGAGAAGGTTTCCTTAAATCTACATCAAAAGGCACATTATTTTCTAAAAGCCATAATCGTATTTCATTGACTTTACTTGCTGATGTTGGAGCTTTATTCAGAACAACGGAATGATAAGGTGCATTGTCCATCACAATGATTGAGGGTTCTGTGACATTAGGGATAAGTTTTTCCTTCACCCATTTGGTAAAATTATGCTGGTTCATTTCGGAGTGGTAATCTTCTTGTTTATTTACACCGCTAAAAATTAAAAGAGCATTAGGTACAAAGCCCTTCGCAGTACCAGCATGAACTATAATCCATCTCTTTCCTTTTGATATGTCTGTCGTAAAACCTTGAGTTTCAAGTGAGACTGCCAGCATTTTTTAAGTTTGTAGCTGGAGTGGATGTAGCTTTCATCTAAATTATGTCTTTTTGAAGCTCTTCAGGTAAATTTCTATTATCCATTATTATTTTTAGATACCGTTCTCTCTTATGAGCAATAACAGGTTTTTCAATCAAAGCTTGTCTGTTCGTTTTGCATTTTTTGTATAGAAATCCAATCTTTTTAAGGAGTTTTCGCAAGTGTTCTCGACTTCCGTCATAGTCTAAATCTTCCTTTAATTGAGCTAGTAATTTCCCTATGGTTGGTACTTCTTTCTTAACAGTATAAAAAAAATGAACCTTTTGTCTTATAGCACATACGTCAAAGTCATCTAAAACCTTTGAAGGACGACCCTTTCTGTGTTTAGCTGGCGTCGAGAATTTTCCACCACTTGCGGCGCCATGCTGCACAATTCTTCGCACTGTGCTTACAGAAACACCTAGAACCAACAAGATAAAACAAAATAGTTAAATAAGGCCCTTGAATACTATCAGCACTGTGTGACTAAGTCTCATAGAAAATATGTTTAATACAAAATTAAAAAAGAAAAACAAATAATTTGGTCTCATTAACACAAATTGTTGTATTGTTGTTATATGGATTAAATACGTAACATTTTTGCTTTACTTAATTCAAGATTGTTTAGTCGCACTATAAATACAGTGCCTTTGTTTATCATAGCATAACCTCAAAAACGATAAACAATAACTATTGTAACTAATAGTTAGCTTGAAAAATAAGCTCTCTGAATGTAACAATGACTTGTAAAAGCTGTTTGATGAAACTTTTTTAGTTACTTACCAGTAAAATCAGCTGTGCGGTTATAAACATCGTCCAAATCGGTTAGCGGTTTCCTAGCTTGGAATTCTGCCATACATCGCATAAAAACTTTATATATAATTTCACGTGCACCACCACGAATCACCTTAGGCATGATTATTCTTCTTTCGCCTTCACAAATAAGAAAAACTACTCAAAAAACAGAATTATCGCGTAATAACAACTTACGATTGAAGAGTTTGACAGCTCACGTACTTACTTTAAGTGTTGCCAGAAAAAATCAATATGTTAGTTCCAAAATATTTAATTTCTTCTCTTTTATGTTGTACTGTACTATAAAGCCACTTTTTACATTTAAATATATTATTTTTAATGACGATGCCCTGGTGGCTGAGAGAATGTCACGCTCACTCAAATGTCTCGCTGATGGTGGCGCGTGTGTCGGATCATTTAGTTCCCTTCAAAATGGTTGAGTTGAATGGTGCTGACCCATGCGTCATGTTCGTGAACGGGCGCTGTCAGTGGAGACTGGTCATTTCTTAGTTGCCATGGTTTATAAATATATACATATTTTTTTGATTTGTTTATTATACCTTTTTACTCCGGACGCTCTTAACTTGCACGTCTTGCTACATAGTTCTCACATAATATACCATCTCAACATGAATGATGTAATGTACCAAGATTTTGTAACAATATTTTGATTTAAAAGATTGTCCATGGAGTTTCTTGCCCGTTCTTCTCCATAGAGATCTACGCTAGGGAACTGGCAACTACAGTACTTTCACAAGTTATTATGCCTAGTGACTGTGACTGTAGCTTAGGAGTGCAATACGTTGTTTCGGGGGTTGCTGCGTCGGGTTGCGTGGCGCCGGATGTTACCGGCGGCGAGTGCTGTGGGTGCGGGGGCGCGCGGCGGCGCGTGCCGTGGTGGCGGGTGCGCGGGGCTCCGGGTCGCGTTGCGGCGTGCATTCGTTGTTCCGTGATTCGAGGTCTCGTGCATTCGTTGTTGCGGTGTGCTTCGCTGCTTGCTCTCGTGCTTGCAGTGTTTGTCGTTGCGCCGAACGCTGAACCACACGCCTCCGAATGCCCATTCGGAGGCGTGTGGTTCGGCGTAGTGGCTTTCGGAATGACGTATTGCACTCGTAGTTTTTCGTAGTTTTGTTTTAAGAATTGTTCTTATGAAATTCAAAAGTGCCAGTAATGGTTTAATTGAAATAAATGCTTTGAGTTTTGAGTTTGAGTTTATAGGGTGTAAAAGTACCCTTAACGCAAATGAAGGGCACTTGTTCTACCCACCACTGCGATATTTTTTTAGTTCTAGACCATACCTGGGAACCCCCTAGTTACGGATATATTGGGGGTCAAAGTTCCAAGTTTTGCACAGCTGTTTTTGTAAATACCTACTTACTAGTTTTTCAGGTTATATATAACTTTGCTTAAATTACCTTCATGACCCGTTTACTATTCAAAGCAGCCACTAGCACAATGTTTTAAGAGTGCTACAATGAGTTTTACCGTAAAATGTGATTTTTGACCCGATAAAAAAAATGTCGTTTCCCAGCAAACATTATTGCGTAGGGGTAGGTACTTAGTTTGATGTTCAGAATGCTTGGTTGACGTATGTGTGAAGGGTTAATTTACACCCTGTATATTATCTTCTTTAAATATATAATTCTACTGTAGGTACGTGTGTATGGAACTCCTCCTAATCGGCTAGACCGATTTGAATGTAAATTTTTGTGTGTGTTCAAGTGAATACGAGAATGGTTTAGTTTTACAAAGGACCCGTAGGTGGCGCTGCTGTCCTGGCAGAACGACGTCTGCCAGGTCCGCTAGTATTATTATATATTTCATGCATCTGTGGGATATGCAGGCTATAACAGTATCAGTATTTCTTACAGATAACCACATTTACCAATGACCATTAATGGTCATATATATTTACCAATTACCTTTATCTCATAATGCGATGGGACAGGTACAACTTCCTGACTTTGGGCTGCAACAAAGAAATTCCAAAAGGAAATACCAAAATATTCTTTACCTGACTCAGAACTTTATGCCCAGCAATCGCACTTGGTGTTCCCAACTAGACCATGGAAGCACTAAACATACACGTCAGCTAAACTTGCAAGTGGTCCTTAGATAATGAGAGATTGTGATTTATATTAAGGGTTTGTTTTCAGGCAAAAACCGACAGGCTTGCTCCAACGTTAGTTTCTTTGCCGAAACCTCAACGACCGAAACTACTTTTACCACCTGGCCGGTGGACTACTTATAGAGAAGATGAAAGCGTTGTAAGTGTGGTCCATTGAACTATTTTGGGTGATATATACACAGATACATGATGATGATATTCACTGTTCTAAAGGCATATCTTCGAACTACGGAATGCGATCAAAATAAGATGCTTGTAGGTACAATTGTGCTGTGCAAATAATGAAGAAAAACCGGCAAAGGGCGAGTAGTCTGTCTCACACACAAAGGGTTCTGAATTAGTTGCCATCTTAGGGATATTGTAAGCGCGAAAGATTGCGACGGGGGAGGTATGCATTTTGGTTACTCTTTCCCTCAAAAATAAGCTATCGGACTATGAAGGTAGATTGTTCATTGAATCAACACATAGGATAATTTTATTGCGGGAAACTACCTACATGTCACGCGGGCGGAGCTGCTGGCAAATTCTAGTATTATATTAAATATTTTAACAATGTCATGAGCATGAAGAAAGCAAGAAGGATAGACTTTAAAAATTCATGGTCTCTGTGCCTTTTCTTCCAGGAAAAAGATTTTCTTCTCTATAAACAATTGCTTACTGCTGTCGATGGGCACCTACATATGGCTATGTCAACGTAAGAGACGCGGTCTCGACAGAAAGGGTTAAGAAGGAACATGGGTGGTTTAGAGCGGGGGGGTTATTTGATGATTTCCCACCACCCCAAAAAAAGGCAACGTTTGTGTAGTAATTTTTTCAAACTATTGCCACTATTGCGTTGGTTGTTCGTGGCAATTCTCCGTCTCGAGCTATCGTCGTTAAATAAAAACGTAGATGGATACATTCTTCTAAAAGGCTCCCTTCTGAAACACCAGAATACATCTTTTCTAACTAACTGGTTTTATTTTGGACTTCCTCAGTGTTAAACGATCGAATCACTTAAAAATAAAATTTGCTATTAAAGCTGTTGTACGCTTCTCGTCTCTTTTGAAGTTCTGCTACAAGTATGTCTCTAATAACTATTTGGGAGGTATGAGGAACAGGGTGTAAAGTTCCTCATCCCCCATAGAAAAGGGAGGATCCTCCGACCAGACGGGTGTTGTGTCTGGTGGGCTAACTGCCCGACATATGTAAGTCGGGATTTTCTATGTAGGCTAATGTGGCGGATAACTTTGATAGCGCGATGCAGAATTGCCAATGTTAGTTCGCATCTGTTGCGATAGATGGCGCTGTCGCCACAACTACATACACAATCACTCTAAATATTTCCCGACCAGATTCATCTTCTGTGAGCTTTCGTATCCTCTTTTTGTCCTTTTCGTATTCTTTAATTAGAAGTAGAAATGAAAGATCCACAGTTTGTTGTTTCTAATGTGAAAAAAAGTTCTCTGTCTGCAGAAATTATGCTAAAGGCCTCTCGCCCTCGTCGACTTTTTGTAGCGATGCTGTCGCGCGTTTGTATCGATAGAGACGCGATGAGGTGTGGTGGTACAGAACTATTATAAAAACCCCAAAACACGGTCATGAAAGCTGTTTCTAGTAGTTCTAATGTCAATTGTATAAACCTTTAGCTTCAAATACAACAGGACGTTTCCGTTTCCTCGTATTATCATTACAAACCGAAAAATTCCGGCGGATCCCGACGGTGACCTAACCTCTGGGAGGACAACGCGCGCCTTTTCGTAACCTCGCGCCCCTAGGCACTCGCCTAGTTTGCCTTATGGATAGGTTTGCCACATTTTTTTTGCAAGAAAAACAGCATATTCAGGTCGGAGAAACAAAATCAACAGTATTTAAATAAAATGAACATTACTTTATTTTTATAATGTTTTTAAAACATATTTAATGGTGCTTCTCGCACAACTTAGCAATTTAGTATCATTTCTGAAAGCTTCTTAGCCTTCACTACAAGTGCAATCAAAATTAAAGTAGGTACCTAAATGAGGCGCTCATTTTTTTTTAAATTTATGGAAGATTTATTTCTGTCGGCCCCCCACTTTGCATTAATTACAGAAAAAACAAAGATGATGTTACTAGTGATGTTAAAAACAGTATTTTTTATACTGTTTTTTTGACCGATAGTAAAAAATATAATGTAGTGAACAACAGTATAATACTGTTTTTAACAGTATAGTTGGCAACCCTACATGGATAATCCGCCACTGGTGAAAGACGCGCCTGTTGAGTTCTGAACCCTAAAATACAGCCAGTAAGGATTTTTTTGCCGATTTCAGCATAACGAGGACTAAGGGTTTTAAAATTAATGACATTCACTTAACAGTTTATCACCATAGTCTAGTAAAGACAATTACACAAAGGGCACAAAGGGCTAGGAAGGAACATGGGTGGTTTTTAGTCAGTAGAAGTCTGACACTCCCTTCCGCTCCGCCCAGAGAGGGAGGAGTCATTTGATGATTTCTCAACATTAAAAAAAAAAGTTTTTAAAATATACCGTGTGGGCTTACTAGAGTTGACTCGATAATACCGCAGTTCACATTTTTCTTCTCTTTTTATCATTCGTTTCATTCTTCTTGTTCTTGTAGCCGCTTAGAAAGCGTAATCGGATGTAGGGTCACAGAGTGTGATGAAATGTAGGTAACGCTTCTTTGATCAAACTACAATCTGATCGTATCATATTATATTTACTGTTCCAGCAATTTCCATTCGAGACATTTGTGCCGAAACTACAGTTTCTCAGCATTGTGTTGCCTAAGGAGCTGCCTCGGTTAGTCAAGATTGAGAGGTTGCGAAGGAAATTCCTTGCTGCAAATGTGAAGGTACTTGATTCCGTCATGCTTATACATATTTTTGATTCGCCGTTTGTCTTCTTTATAATATTTTAGTAGTTTTGGTCGCAACCACGACTGTTGAATGTGGGGTCTTGGGTGCAATTCCCGGCTGGGCGAAGTGGCATTAGGTTTTTCCAGTAGGTATTTCTCTTTAACAGCCCGAGGTTTGGAAGTTGATGGTATGATACGAGTACCCCCGTGCCTTGTAAACGACGTTAAGCCGTCGGGCACATGATCTCTCTCCGGTTGTGTTGGATTGCTGCCCCGTCAGCCTATGAGACTGAGTCAAGTGTCACCTGTGTTCACGCATAGACTTGTGCACTATAATATCCCCTGTGCTTATTGCTGATCTCCGCTGAGATTGGCCGCCGAGTCTGACACGCAGTCAAGATTTTTATGTCTTCTAAATATTTTGGACATTGTGAGGGGTGAAATGTTATAATGTTCAAAGCAGACAAATAAATCAAATGTAAGTAATTGAAATAAAGTTTCATTTAATTATTAATAGACTCACCTGCTAATTGCAGAAAATGCTTCGTAAGCTCGGCATACAGCCTTTCTGGTTGTTGCCTATTGAGGAGTTCAAGGTCACTGACATGGAGCACTATGGTCTTTACAGTCCCTTCCCTAAATTAGATTTGGAGATTTTTGACAACACTGATTTTGACTGCCGGTAAGTATAAATACTGTAAACCCACCTTTTCTTCACGGGCAGATTTTCTTAACAACACACGTAGCCTTTTTCTTATCGACGAATACACTATAGCAAATTCATTGCTTCTTATGAACGCAGATTCGCAATGAATATTCCACCGCGCATTCGTCGATTCGACGAAGGCTAAAAGTCTAGGGTTAAAAACATCATAATTTAGATACGACTATGATATAGTTTCATAATGAAAACAGTTTATGACATACCTACGGTTAATTATCAGGAAGTCTACTTCCGAAGAACTACACATGGGACCATGTGTAGTTTATAGTTGGAACGACTCCAATGAGGTGGCCATTATTTTCCTTCATTTAGGTTTGCAGGCCTACGCACATTAACATGACCCGTCATGCTTCGTGTGCTGGCTAGTGCTGGTTTATTTTAACTGGACTTTTATCCGCACCTAGCCTCTTGATTGGGCCATTGTGCGTTATGTCTAAAAATTACTTACTCCAACCAACATAGCTCATCCCAGAATTGTAGCAGCCTTTCAAGATTGCTGCCGACTTCCTGGAGAGCTAATGGGGATCGTAGAGTTTGTGCCCGGTGATCTGCCACGCTCCTACACTCGAGGAGTAAGTGCCGTGGCATTTCTTCGGCCTCCATGCATCCTCTACACAGTAGGCTATCTGCTACACCTATGTTAAATAGATGTTTGTTTAAGGAAAAGTGATCCGTTAAAATGCTAGGTCTAATAGGCTAGTGCAGTTAAAGGTCAAACTAATAAACAGTAAAGAAATCCATATACAAAATTATATTTTCAGTGTTCCCGATGAATGGATGTCTTTGGGTGTGATAGAGGGTGAGCAGTATCCTTGTCCAGGGTTGGCTTTTATCCCCAAGGCTGACTCAAAGACACAGCAAAAGCACAATGGTGATATCATTCAAACGTTAAACGGTTTGTATGAGGTGGGTGCTAGTGCCTTGTGTTGTGAGTAGTTGGCAACCAAGTGGAAGCGTTATGTCTCGGCCACGAGACTAACGCTCATGCTGCAAGCCTGAGCGTCGAGCGTCAAAAACAAATGTGTCTCGGCTATGAAAATAACGCTGCGCTTGTGGCGTCAATTCTTTAAAACTTGTGGCCTTGTAGATAATAGACATAGGTAAATTTTTTTTGACGCTCGACGCTCAGGCTTGCAGCACAAGACGAATTCGCTTGGAGCGTCGCATTTCTTTGGCCTCGGGTTAGGCCCGGTATCCACCAAAGCGGAGAGGACCGGAGACGAGAAGAGATGTGCGGAAATCGGAGAATCACATTAGTTAAAATTTACATCTGGTCTTTCGCCCTTCCTGTGATTGGTCGAATTTGTCACATCTCCTATCCGCTCTTTTCGTCTCCGCTTTAATGGATACCGGGCCCAAACTAATTGTCGATTTTCGGAATATCCTTACGAAATACGTTCTTTTCATCTTAAATCCAATCCAATCTTATCATACTTGCTGAATGTGATGTCTTTAGCTCAACCCAACTTTATCCGTGATTGCGTTATCGTTATACAGTTTACCTATGCATTGAATAAAGTTTGTTGTTGTTTTTGTTTACAGTGGACAAACGTAGCAGCTTTAAGTTATGAAAAAAATACTGATAAATGGCTAATTATGGCTCTCGATGGCTCTCAGAGAAAATTCGCGTAAGTACTTACATTTTCTTCAAAGCTTCGAAATACAAAGTTGATACGACAGAAAGGCTTTCCTTTAAACAGCATAAACTAGGTACCATTTTCAAGCTCTGTACCAAAAATCAATTAAATAGGAGCAGTTGTTTAGTCGCAAATGATTTTTTAAGTTTTTGCCCCGTTTAACACGATGACACCTAACAGCTGATTATGTCTATACGCATAGGTCATGTACCTTAAAACGATAAATCTGAGATGCGTTGTTGTCGCTCTGACGCAACTCGCAAGTACAACCAAATATTTTCGCTAAAAGAAGGCAATGCAAACAAGGAAACAAAATAAATACACACACGTGCACTTTCACTACGACAGTGACAATCATAGCAAAACATCCCGCGCGTAAAAGAAATGGAAATAGGTCACTGTGTTGCGCCGCCCGGCCGCTATGACGCGACGCGCGCGTTGGACGTTGCCAATTTGTTACCTAGGTATCTAAGGTCAGTTAAATTTATTTATAAAGGCTGTTTGCGTTTTACTCTGATTTGTAAGCTGTTTAGTTAATTTGAAAAAAATAATCCTAATTTTTGGTGCTTTTTATTTTTGTACCGTATCGAATTAATACTAAACACGAATAGTATATATACGTAGTGTAATGTAACGCGCTACGCAAAAACTATTGCTGGGAAACAACTTTTTTTTATAAATCACATTTTTCGGTAAAACTCAATGTAGCACCCTTAAACATTGTGTTAGTGGATGCTTTGAATAGTAAACGGGTCATAGAGATTAGGTTAAGTTATAAACAGAAAAACTATGTAGTATATAAAAAACCGGCCAAATGCATGTCAGGCCACGCACAATGTAGGGTTCCGTAGTTGCCCATCAAAATATGTCAACTTACTAAACTACCCTGCCTACCTGCCTCCGACCGATGATTTTTATTGTAAAAATAAAACTAACTTACATTTGCAGTTTTGAGATCTGCGCTCCAATACATGATGTTTCGAAAAATATTTCATACAAGTACATTTCATAAGTTGGTCGACTATTACTCGTAAACTTGTAAAGCCTACTTAGCTGTGATAGTTTTCCTTTTATTCTCGTTATATATGCTACTACCATGAGTTTTTTCACATGCCCATACACAACCCGTATAGGTGGTTTAGGTTAGCACCACAGAACAGAAAAAACAGGTATAATTGCTAAGCGACGAAATCTGTATCGGAACCAGTGTCGCCAAACTGACTGAACTACAAATAAACAATTCGTTTGATTGGTTGTTTAAATTTCAATCACAACTAGCATAACTCACAGATGCTACATTTTTAAAATATACCTTCGTCGTATTTTCACAGGATTTATTTTACTTTACTCAGAAATGAAATAGGACGTTTTGTAATCAGCAATCATACTAGAAATGATTGCCTAGTAAATTCCGCTACTCGTCCATAGATGGCAGTAATTTCAATGGAAGCAATAATAAACATAATGACGGTTGAAAAAAGGATTTTAATCGCGACACATGTCTGTATATTTTGCTACTCGATCAAGGAAGAGAAACATTAAGCTTTTATCTACACACATCAAAAGTGTCTAGGGATCAACATATATTTTTGCAATAACTTTTCTCCTGATTGATATTAATTAAAATTTTCTTTAAGGATTCATCAAATAAAGTGTTTTCGTTTGTCACAGTAACGATAAACCAAGTCACCTTTGCATTAATAAAGAAATTTGCCATTTTCCTAATTAAGGGATTTTTGACATTTGAACCACTAACATTAAAGTTCGAAAAAAAGACTGAAATAACAGTTTTCTTTAAAATTTGATTGGGTAACTTAAACAATTAATAATCCGTGTTTCTACCGCGAACACTAACAACACAAGAACATCGGTTTGGCATACTCAAAATGAGTTCATCCAAATCACGCTGTGGAATGGCCGCCCATGTTCGTTGCAACAACAAAAAAAGGTCTTCTTGCGACTGGATACCCTCCATATTCGGCAGAGCTCTTCTCTGTAGCATATCCCATGCATGCTCAATCGGGTTCAAGTCTGGCGACTGAGCAGGCCAGGGCAGGACATTGATGTTAGCTGCGGCGAGAGTCTGTCTTACAACTCTTGCGGTGTGCGGTCGTGCATTATCATGCATTAACTGAAATAAGGGACCGATTTGCACTTGTAGAGGAACGATGACGTCTGGTACAATCGTCTCAGCATAAATTTGAGCGTTGAGGTTGCCTCTGATCCAAATCAACTCAGTTCTTCCGCCGATCCAAATACCCGCCCATACCATGATGATTCCACCACTATAAGGATGGACTTCCTGGCAGGATTTTAATCGCTGTTGGCGTCCAGGGGTTCTCCAGTGTCGTATACGTCTTGTATCCGGTCTCATACCAAAACGAGACTCATCAGAAAAGCACACGAAACGCCATTGTTCTTCTGCCCAATTTCTGTGTTCAAGAGCCCATTGATATCGAATCCTACGATTGTGCATTGCTATAGGTGGTACCCGTAGCGGTCTTCGGGAATGAAGGTTCACTTCATGCAAGCGGTTTCTGACTGTTTGGTCGCTAATTAAGTTCCCTGAAGAGTGATGAAGCCTCACGGCTAACATCATGGCGGTTATTGTTGGAGCTCTTCGAGTTAAGATTTGAATGTATCGGTCTTGTCTCCATGTGGTGCAGCGATACCGTCCTCCATGGCGCTCAGCTACGGTACCAGTGCTTCGGTAACGTGTCCAAAGTCGACTGATAACACTCTGACTTGTATTCAGAGCTAAAGCCACAGTACGTTGCCGGGAACCAGCTTCTATCATTCCCACGGCTCTGAGCATTTCTTCCCTGCTTAAATGACGTCGCCGCTCCATAATAACGTTGGTTTTAATCAGTAGTAGGGAAACAGTAGCACTAATAATGTCTTCAATGCGTTGTATGTTTTTGTAGGGAAAATATTGACAGCTGATTTTCATCTTTTACTCGAATTTGATTCACAGTTCCTGATTCAAATTATGAAATGCACCAAAAAGGATCCATATAAATTTATAAAATCATAAATTTATTACAAAGCCACATCTCAATCTCAGGAAGTCCGCATAAAAATGCTTGATCCCTAGACACTTTTGATGTGTGTATATTATCGATGTCGATAAATACCCAATTTTTTTTTTTTTTAATAGCCTGTACTGTCCCACTGCTGGGCAAAGGCCTTTGAAATTTTGAAAAAAAAAATATTACGAATAAGTAATTATATCTAATAATAATAATAAATGTAAATAGACAATAATAAAACAAAATAAAAACAATATTTTATTGCTTACATAAAACTATTTATCCCTAGACACTTTTGATGTGTGTATATTATCGATGTCGATAAATTCCCAATTTATTTTGAAAAAAAAAATATTACGAATAAGTAATTATATCTAATAATAATAATAAATGTAAATAGACAATAATAAAACAAAATAAAATATAATATTTTATTGCTTACATAAAACTATTTATTAAACAAACCTAAACAAATAAATACTACCAGAGTTTTTCCATGAGAAAATTCTAAGGAGTTAACATAAAAGAGTTATTATATCGTCTTTTTTTAAAGGTATATTTCGGTGGTAAAGATGAACAAACAAAACAAACATAAAAGAAAAACTAAAATTGTCAATATTTATCATGTCAGTTTTCACGTAAAATGTCAATGCAATTCTCAATCATTAATGAAATTAGTAAAAGTTTGATTCTATATTAGCTAGCATTTGTAATGTAACTTTAATGTTACACAGGTACACCTTTCAAAATAATTTTTGTGTATGAATGTTAGGATCTTTGTCTTTGTTGTTTGATCTTTTCAGAGCTCCGATAATTTATAATCAAATCCCTAAATGCCTAAAAAATCTAAATACAGCCCATTTTGAGAAAACATAAAAAAATCTAACTAGAAAGGCATAAATATTATAATATTAATGAATTTTTAAATGATAAATCGATCTAAAAAAGCTTTTTAAATTTATTCTATTTATTTTGAATCGCATTACTTATTCTTAATGTTTTATTTTATATTAATGTCAATTTGTTGATTTTTCTGTATTGTTATTCTTTGTTTTGTAATAAACTCCTTTGGTCTTTAGACCTAATTTGTGCACCGGTCATGGTCAAACATGTTGAACCAAAGATATATCTTTAATACATGGAATGCTAAAGATATATCTTTGGTTAAATTATCTGCACATGTATATTATTATTATTATTATTAATTTGTATTGAAATGTTAAACAGTACCTAAGTATAACATTGTTTTATTTTATCGATGGGCCATTATTTTTTTCCAGGGCCCAAATTGAGTAACTATGTCGTAAAAATAATTATAAAACCAATTAGTTTATTTTTTAGGTTAATTTAGTTTTATCAATATTTAAAGTAAACAGTACAGGCATTAGCAGCGATGTTTTTTTACTATTTATTGTTTTGTTTGATATTAATACAAGGAAAGGAGTAGAAAAACAACAACTGTGTTACTTACTTAGAATAATAAGTTTTATTGTAGGAACTTTTACCTCAATTTTAAAAACCTATCAGACATAAACTTAGACAAGAATTACAATAATCTTATAATGTAAAATCACAATCATCTCAGTCTAATATCTTATTTTCTAATTAAGTTTACCAATGCGTTACGTTATTTTAATTTAAGCTACTGTAATTTCTCAAAATATGCCTTAATAATTAGAAATTAAACGAACTTACCTAAGTGAATGATATAGAAGACATGTAGTAATCGCATCCGCTAGCCTTATGTCACGATTTTTTAGAGCTCAAAAACTCCGTACTCCAACTCTAGAAACAAACTTTTATGGGCACAACACTATATCCGTCATTTAGTTCAGAGAATCAGCCGATACATCAATCTATACCTACTGACTTTCATTATTTTACGACAAAGATTCCTTGTTTACAGGGTAGAAATTATTTTTAAATAAGTTTGGGGCGGGTTGGGATATAGGTATCATTTGGAGACTATGCAGTTCGTACAATTAAAATGGAACTTCACTTAGGTAAGTTCGTTTAATTTCTAATTGTACTTCACTGCATAGTCTCTTCATGATATAGAAGACATGTAGATGTTTAGAGAGTCGTAAAATAATTATAACATGCAATTAAAAATATTTTTATTATGTATTTTTAGTAATTGTAGTCATTTGTAATCATAAAGTTAAGCATTCGAACTCAAAACAATAGATAAATCTTCATTAGGAACAACCTCCCTAGTATAAAACTGAGCAAAAATTGTCGAAGAACTGCTCCAACCAGCTGTTCTTCGAATGGTATCGATGCTGACACCGAGGCGCTTAGCCGCCGAACTGGCTGCGTGTCGTGTACTGTGTGCTGAAAATATCGACACGTCTATTCCGCTCATTTCCAAAGTAGTCTTGATCCAGCGGCTAAGCGTCTGAGGCGTCACTGCTTTGTGTGGTTTCTTATAGGCAATAAAGAGGTTGTCGCAGTCTCTTATACATGATGTACGTTCTAAATAATTAAGTAAGGCACTGGCCGGACAAATTTTTGCATTGCTTGTATAAAATGGTAACATCAGACTTGGCTGTACACTGCCTGGCCTCGAAGTTTTAATAAGATCTGGTATTTTAATATATACTTTTTCAGGTAAAACTTGAATGTTTGTTATCTTAATAAGGGAAAATGTTTGGACTCTATGGGCAGTTACAATTGCTAAAAGGGTAATTAATTTTTTAGAAATATCTTCTAGAGATAGAAGGTTATTTTCGCCTCTCTCAGTTAAATAATTGAGAACAATTGATGGGTCCCAAGTAATATCATACTTGGGATGCGGTGGGCGAAGTCTAAATACTCCTTTCAAGAAACGGGAGATCCTATCATCATTGCTTATTTTTGAACCAATAATAAGGGATAAAGCTGATCTGCAACAGTTAATGCTGCTATAACCTGCACCATCGTCATATAATTTTGATAAAAATACCAGAATATGTGGCACTGACGTTTGTTGATAATCTAAATTAAATTTAAGACAGTATTCATACCACTGCTTCAAGTAAGTACTATACTGTTTGCAAGTATTTTCAGATAAGGAGGCCAGCATGACAGTCATTGGGCCCGCAGACACGCCGCGTCTTGCAAGCGCTTCCCTGACAAGCGCGCGGCAACCAGGATAAGGCGTTGACGAAACTGGAGATTGCTGGAATAGGATTTAAGCAAGTTATCACAGGGGCCAAAGCGTATAGGTTTAGAAACGGCAAGTCTGTGAAAAACCGGGTACCAAGGCTGTGTTGGCCAGTCTGGTACTACCACTATATCCTCCGATTGTTCAGAGATTACTTTTTGCAGGACTTTTGTTATCAAGACAAAAGGCGGAAAAGCATAAAAGAAATATTGCTTCCATGATAAAGTAAAAGCATCAATTTTAAAAGCATCAGGATCATTTTTCCATGCCACATACAAATCACACTTAGCATTTGCCCGAGTAGCAAATAAATCTATTTCTGGGACACCATATGTTCTTAAAATAGATTTATAATAATTATCATTCAGTTCACATTCAATATCAGAATGGGATTTTCTAGACTCTGTATCTGCAATCACATTCTGTGTAGATTTTATATAAGATGCAAACAAATAAAGTTTTCGATTTTCACACCATTGCCATATTTGTCTAGCAACAGAACATAAATGTGGGTATTGTATGCCTCCCATGCGGTTTATATATGAAATAGCTGTAGTGTTGTCCACACGCAGTAGAATTTCACAGTTTTGAAGGTTGTTAGTAAAAGCTTTAAGACCAAGGAAAGCTGCCATTAATTCTAAGTGGTTGATGTGCTGTTGCCTTTCCTTTTCATTCCATAACCCTGCAGCTTTTTCATTACCACATGAGGCTCCCCAGCCAGTGAGCGAAGAGTCTGAAAATATTTCAAGAGTATAATTACTACATTTTATTTTGCTGACATCTGTGTCAATGTGCGAAAACCACCACTTAAAGTCAAAATTATTATTAAACTTGTTTAAATAAATAAATTTTTGTCTTTCCATTTCTAAAATCCATAATCTATAGCAGGACATGCTGCCACAAGTAATCCAGTCAGATGTGCAAGTTCTCTTATTTTACAAAATTTTAAGGATAAAAATATTTGATTTTTTTCTTTTATAACTTGTCTCTTTTTAGTAGGCAAAGAAATAGTGTATTCTTTGGAATTGAATTCAAAACCTAAAAATGTAACACACATACTAGGTGTTAAAGAAGTTTTTTCTTTATTTATTATAAATCCCAGATCAGATAATGTTGTCATGGTTTTTTGTACATTAATACAACAATCAGCATATCTAGTACCGGAGCACCAAATATCATCTAAGTATATAACTGATATGAAACCCATTGATCTTAGATGTTGTACAACTGGTTTTAAAATCTTTGTGAACACATATGGGGCTGTATTAAGCCCAAATGGGAGAACCTGAAACTCATATAATTTTTGTTTCCAAAGAAAACGTAAGTATTTTTTGTCACTATTGTGAATGGGTACTAAAAAATAAGCATCTTTGAGGTCAATGGTGCTCATATAGCAATTTTGAGTAAGTAGTTTAGTAACTGTACGGTAATCTTCTAGTTTAAAGTGTTCTGTGAAAATAAACTTATTTAGTTCTTTTAGGTTTAAGATAAATCTAGTCTCACCATTAGGTTACGTAAAAATTTTTGAAAGGAATTGTCCTTCACATGGTTCACAACAAGTTATGGCGCCACTGTTCAGTAACAGTTTTACAGATTTGTCTATTTCTAGACTATCTTTGGGAGAAAAGGATTTATTTATTGGGATAACACGTTGTGATGGTGTACAACTGAAAGGGACTTTATAGCCCGTTATCCAGCTTAAAATTCTAGGGTCAGAAGTTATACTCATCCATTGATGTTTAAAATATTTCAATCTACCACAGTGTGTTTGACTAACCTCATTTAGTTGCGATTGTTTGTTCGCATGGGAGTCTTGTTCGGGTAAGTTTTCTGGAAAGCTGATAGTGCCGCTGGTATTGGCTTCTTGTAAGACTGGTAGAAACGTTGTGGCCCGGGCTGGTATACACGGCCCCGAGGCTGGTGTGTTGCCGGGCCCTTGAAGTTTAAATGCTTCTGTTGTTGTTGGTTTGTTGGCTTTTTGGGTTTATTCATACTGATTTCTTGAGCAGATTTCTTAATTGCCTTTGAAGCCTTAAGTTTTTCAGCAAAACCTTCTCCAAACAGCCAAGTGTCTGTTTCTGTGTCTTTGATAGCCTCCCTCGTAGTTTGCTCCAACCCTTGCAGTATGAAATTCTTTCTTGTTGTGGTCTCCTGATGTTGGTGGTCACACAACAGACGAGCAGCATCCACAACTACATTGATTATAGGGGCATTTTCTTTGTTTTTGCATAGTTTTCCAAAAACTGTAGCAAGTGCAGTCAATGCACAACTTGATCTTGTTTAGCTGCAATAGCTTTGTCTCTCTTTACTGCCACTTCTACTATGGCAGCTTGTGCCTCTAAGTTCAATTTGGGGGCCCCAAGGGTTTTACAATTTTCTGGTGGAGGATATTTTTCTTTGAGTTCATTTCTTTTTTCTTTGGCTAGGCCATTTTTAATGATATCAGCCCATCTTGTGGCCAATTCTTTATGGATTGGTGGTCCAAAATTGCTGTCTTGGGGGGCATTTCCGAGAAGATTTAAGATGTCATCGTCTAAAGGCTCCTCTGAAAGAAGAATGAAAGTGCCATGTCAATACATGGAAACAAACGAAATACCTATTTCTACTAAATAGTAGAAAATAGTTTCGAGGGTGAATACCATCTTGATACGATTGAATAAGGCTAAATAGCCCGTCATATAGTGCGGTTTGTTGATTAGTAAAATGCCTCAATAGGCCTATAACAAACACGTGGTTTATTTAAAGACACACTGTACCTACCTATTATAAAACTTACGAGGAGGGATGGCTACAAAATATGAACATATACATACCTTCTTGGTTATTTTCTCCGAAGTTACAATTTTCGGCGTCCTGAATAGGATCTTCTTGAGTGAGATCTTCGATTGATCCCACAATTACATCGCTATCTGGCGGTATGGGTGATGCTGACGGCAATGGCGTCCGTGACCGCGTGCGCGAACGGCGCCGGCGACGCTTCATATTTTGCAATAAATCGCTGTATTTCTTTAGTTTTCTTTCAATTTTTTCTTCACTGCACTCACGTTTACCCTTAGGCATTGTTTTTAGGATAAAAACCCTGTTAAATACTAATTAAAGAAGGAATAATTTTTTGTGCTGTGACTTAGGCTGCACGAAAAACGATAATGACGGATATAGTGTTGTGCCTATAAAAGTTTGTTTCTAGAGTTGGGGTACGTACGGAGTTTTTGAGCTCTAAAAAATCGTGACATAAGGCTAGCGGATGCGATTACTACATGTCTTCTATATCATGAAGAGACTATGCAGTGAAGTACAATAGCAATTTAACACGTTAAACGCCATCATAGAAAAAAGTTTTTTGTAAAAAAAAAAAAAATTGTTATTTATGTATTTTATCAAGATATGCATGTATACTACTTTTCATAAGAATCTGCCGGAGGGTTCCGTAAATATAACAAAAAAAACCCTTGAGGTCACCGGTGCCCCCCATGGCGCTATAAAGTAATAAAAATAGTTTCCGTTACGAAGGCGCCACGCCGGTCACCGCGTCGCCCACCCACCCGCTCAGTACTGCGTTTCATATATATACAATGTACTCTGTGGTACTGCGCTAGCGCCCGTGAAGAGAAAACGTCCGTGTTCTATGTTGCTGTAATACTTTGCGTCAAGTACTTAATTAGTGTGATATTGTATGCAGTGAACTTGAATATTATGAAAATTGCAATAAATAGTTAAAAATGGAAATATTTAGCAGTACAAATTTTGAAGAAATACAGGTGGACATGGAAGATTTTGATTTTACACAGGAAGATTTGCGGGCATTAACATTACTCGAGACTAGCATTATACGGCAGGATGAACAAGTTAATCAATCAGATCTAGAGTCGTCGGATTCAAACGAAGAACAGTTGCATAATCCGAAAAAACGAAGACGTTTCAAAAAAAAAAAAAAACTCATTTATTCAAACTAGGCTGATAATCAGCACTTTTCGAACGTCAAAATTTACTTTACTTTACTTATTTACAAGAGACAGTCCCCCAAAACGCCCCCCCTTCGACACTTCCTAGTGTTTTTGCTGGAAAGAAGAAGTGGCGGAACAAACTCCCCAGCACACATCTGTCTGTTAGGTTGGTTAGAAGAACCAGACTCGATACAATAGTAAGTCAAGTATAAAAAAGTATATAATAATAATAAAAAAAAGACATAACATATCAGTAAACTAATCTTGGAGAAAGAACATAAATAAATAACAAACATTGTCTTGTGTTCAACTCAGCGACCAACTGTTCTTATCATTTAAGTAGTCGTTAATGGAATAGTACGCTTTTAAACAAAGATTAGATTTTACTTTGGCTTTAAACGCATTAAATGGCAAGTCTAGAAAAGAAGATGGCAGTTTGTTATAAAATGTTATACCAAGCCCGACGAATGAATTATGAACTTTGTGAAGCCGGTGAAAAGGAGCGCGTAGTTTATGCTTATTTCTAGTGTTAAAGTTGTGAATATCACTGTTTTTAGTGTACAGGTGGATATTTTGTTTAATATATAAAATGTTGGCAAAGATGAACTGAGAAGCAACAGTGAGGATACCAATCTCCTTAAAAAAATCTCTAAGAGAAGTTTAATCATCCGAAGCGACAGTGAGAGTGAGTCTGATTCGATTCGAAATTATGTGACAGCCAATATTACCGCCTCAGATCGTGTGTCAAAGAAATGGTCACGCCCTAGGCGTCAACAACCATCTATTATACCATTTACCGAAACTTCAGGTATGAACAAAGAATTTTCAACTATATTAAAAGAAGCAGACCGGGAGCTTTTTATAGTCTTTTAGTGTCTGATGAAATTTTCGATATGATTGTAGAGCAGACCAACTTATTTGCCTTACAATCCTGCGAATCGAGAAATGTAAAACCTTCATCAAGATCTCATGCTTGGAAGCCAACAGACAGACATGAAATTAAACGTTTCTTTGGACTTATCCTATACATGGGTCTTGTGAGACTCCCAAAGTTAAGCTATTACTGGAGCAAAGATAAAATCTTAGGACAGACATTTCCACGTACCATCATGAGCCGCAATAGATTCGAAATAATCCTACAGTACCTACATTTTAGTGATAATGAAACCGCAAATAAATCTGATCGAATCTCTAAGATAAGAGCGATTATAGATATGGTCAATAATACGTTTCAAAAATATTATTCACCGAAAGAAGACATCTGTGTCGACGAAAGTCAGGTTCCATTCAGAGGGCGGATTGTATTTAGACAATACAATAAAAGTAAACGCCATAAATATGGTTTAAAGCTATTCAAACTATGTACTATTCCCGGGTACACCTGCAAATTTTCATTGTATGGCGGTAAAAATATCGATACCGTAAATACTACGCCTACATCAGTGGTAATGTCTCTTTGTAGCCAAATATTAAACAAAGGCCACACTTTGGCAACTGATAATTGGTACACCAGCTTAGAGTTGGCTTACAATTTACTGGAACATCAAACGCACTTGATTGGGACTATTAGGAAAAACCGAAGAGGTTTACCTAAGGATGTAGTAGAAGCCAAACTTCAAAAAGGAGAGTTCATGGCCATGGAAAACGAGGATGGTATAACAATTTTAAAATGGAAAGATAAGCGGGATGTGATAATGCTTTCTACTAAACATTCCGATAAAATGTCAACAATCGTCAAAAAGGGCAAACAGGCTACTAAGCCGAAAGTGATTTTAGATTATAATAAGTCAAAAGGATCTGTCGATATGAGCGACCAAATGTCGTCGTATTCTTCTCCCTTACGTAAAACTATTAAATGGTACCGGAAACTTGGTATTGAGATTTTGTTGAATACTGCCGTAGTGAATGCATGGATTATGTTTACCGAAACTAGGAACACAAAAATGTCAATCGTAGAGTTTCGGAAATCTCTAGTAGACTATCTAACAAGCTCGTCAGATTCTCAGCAGAATGAGTCCGGAGTAACGGTATCAAGACCCAAACGTTTGAAGCACGAGTTGCAAACAAAATCTGGAACAGCGAGAAATACTAGACGATTTTGTGTACACTGTTACAAAGATATGGTAAAGCAGTATGGACGAAAATTGGCGAAAAATAAAGCTAAAAAGGTTAATACTTTTTGCGCTCAATGTGATGGAAACCCACAAATCTGTTTATCTTGTTTTAATAAGATCCATCGTTACGTTTAGTTATTTTTAGTCAATTATTGATTTAATTTTTTTGATTGCATTTTTATTTCAATGGTAATTTTTGTAGCATTTCCTGGATTTTTTCCTGTGTAAAAAGACATTTTTTTTTTAATTTGAAGTTTATATTGTTTGTTTTATATTTTTAATAACGTGCATTGTAATAGTTTTAAGATTAAATGTGATTAAAAGTCATGTATCATGAAATTAGTCGCTTTTTTATTTTATCTACAAAAATCTTAAGGAGATTGTACATATTTCCTAAAATTTTCTAAGTAGCCATGTCCCCTTGAAAAGGATTACTCTATAGCGCCAAGGCGGTCACTCGCATACACGAAATGTACGACACGCGTGACCGGCGGCCCAAAAATACATTTCGAATATGCCTCTCGCTTGAGGTCACCGGTGACCCCCATGGCGCAATAAAGTAAACCAGATGAGGTCACCGGTGACCCCCATGGCGTTCAACGTGTTAAGCTCAATCTTTATAGCATAGGTTGAAAAATGGTAGATAAACAAAAAAATATAAAATTTGTGGTGGTTCAAAATTATATTAAAAGCTTTATAGCTCTTAACGTATTCAGAAAAAGAGGGACAAAAAAGTAACGCAGTAGTTGGATAAGTAACACAGTGGTAATCTTATCACAGCACTAGGTGTTTTTTTTTTCGCTTTAACTAATAGAAACGCTCTAAAAACAATAATAAAGTAGGTATTTTAAATAAAATAAAACTTCTCCTTAAAAACAAAAACAAAACAAAATATCCTCTCAAATTAACATTTTTAAAGAAAAATAAAGAAATGAAAAGATTCTTCATTGTATCAAGCAGATATCTCTTCTGCGCCTTATTTTTTTTGGAAGTCACGGTTTCTCGTTTCCCAGCAGTGATCCTAGAAACATCATCACGATCAAAAAATTGACGAATCTTTTTTATCAGAGTAGCTTGTCTAGGTATGGTCTGCCTATTTTTTAACTTATTGATACCGAGAGTTTCTTGAACAATAGAAGTTTTCAGCCTGGAATCTTTTATGAAATGTTCGTCAAAAATACGCCTGATAGCTAAGCGGTCTTTAAGTTTCTTTATTCTGGAGTAATGGTTTTTAATAGCGTTAGACAAAGCTATGTATTTTTTGTCTCCGCCCTCTGACTTTTTTCCTTTTTGTCTTTGGTATCTTTTCTTGTACTTGTTACATTTTCTTTTCAATTTCTCGTTTTCTTCCTCCAATTTCTTATTTTGTCTGTATAATGCAGATCTGTCTCGTCTTACTTGTCTTCTTCCTCTTGACCTTGGAGAAACCGGAGTTCCTGATCGTGGTGTTGAAGCCGGTGTATTATCTAGAATAACTTGCACTCTTTTCAGACGTTCTCGACGTTTCTTGTTTGCCACCTTCCATTTACGCTTTGCAGATCTATGTTCTCTTTCTGTCATATCCTTTACAAGTTTTTTAGTAGCATGATATCTCTGAAGATGTTTTCTTTTAGCCTCAGCATTTTTCACAGGGTCCTGTTTCAATTTTTCCCTATAACGCCGTTGTTTTTCTGCCGGTGTTCATGCCATTATATTGAAAATAATATACTGTAACAAAATAACCCAATAATTAATTAAGTGAACTGTAAAATAGATAAATACACTTCGAAAACTGTTTACTTTGCAACTGCGTTACTGCACCTACAACTGCGTTACTTCTCCTGGCAACGCAGTGTAGTGGTAACGCAGTTGTAAAAATAACGTGTATTCTAACATTTGGGTCATATGATAATAAATACCTGATTACTTTTGAGTGCATGCAAATATTTACTTATTCTATTACAAAACGCAATAAAAAAACAATCAAATATTTAAAAAACTCACCGTTTGCCGTCGGTAACTCAGCGGCCGCACAATAAACACACGCACCTCTCCGGACGACTCGAGCTCGACTGACGCGGCCAGCGTCTAGGCCACGAACACCCGCCTCACCCCGCCAGCAATTCACATTAAATCAAACGAACTTAGTCGAAAATGCACGAAAAAAGTCGAATTTAAGACTAACTTTTGCTTGGTAACACAGAGTACTTACGTTTTCTTACTTCAACAGAGACAAGAAGTATTTCGTAAATAATACACGGTTAAAGAAAAGATAAACTTATTAGCCTCTTAATAAAGTTCATATTTACCTTAATTTCCGTAGATATTTTAATTTTATAGTGCCGTGAAGAGTTTTAATGTAATGTCAATGTATTTGAAGCGAGTTGCTTGCTGGGACAGCCTGATTTTGTATAAGATACGACTGCGTTACCGAGAAAAGCGACTGAGTTACCGTCATTTACGTCAAATTATAACATTTTTCACTAATATTTATGTCTTCTTATAGGGATATTATTGTTACGTTTCTACCAATAATAATAATAATAATAATAATTTATATTTCTAAATGTTTTTATATTATTTTGTATAGGAATATTTAAAAATATAATTTATATGTATAAAGTTAAATAAAGGAATAATAATTTTAGTAATCATAGTTTTTTTTAATGTAATAGGCTCTGTTCTTGAGACCGATTATGGGCCCTGGAAAAAAATAATGGCCCCGATATCTTTCGATCAAATCTGCAACCGGTCTTAACTACATCACTAATTGAGTAGCGTGGAACTTTCGGGAACAAAAAAGATCGTTGTTCAAAATATAACGAGCAAGATTCGATCCAAAATAAACTTTATTTCAATGGTAAATGGTTGATTATTACTTGACTTTTTGTCACATTATTAGTAAATTCATATTAAATACCTTAAACTAGAAAACAAACAAAATCGTATTTATCGAAGATAGGAAACACTTCCGATTTTTAATTTGTTTCTTCTAGTATCATTTTTGCACTCCAAAATCGAACAAAACGGCATTGTAATGGAAAAATTAAATTGGCGGGAGACTCGAAGCGATGTCAAAACACGACTGGGATCGAAAATCTGAGAGTCTGAGGTACACCGTGCAGTTATCACAGCCGTGCCACGCCCACTTTGCACTTCTACTGTTTTTTATGTTCTGTGGTTGGCACACTTGAGTCGAACAAAAATTTGCACATTAAAGCTTAATATTTCACATACGAATCCCTTAATCGACAAACTGTTTGAGCAAACTCGCAATGTTTTTTAATACCTATCCAATGACATCCCAAACAATTGACTTTGCGAGAAAAAAAATCATCCCCACTTTGTGTACTGGAGATACACAAAAAAAAGATTCAATACTTTACTTTAGCAATACTTTACTTTAGCACTTTGTCGGTGTTACTTATTTATATATTCATGCCAAATTACAGCTTTCTAGTACTAAGAGTCTTTGAGATATAGTGAGGACGGACGGACGGATAGACAGACAGACAGACAGACGGATATAAGGGTTCCATATTGACTATGGAACCCTAAAAAACAGTTGTGATTTTTTTTTAACGTTGACCCTCAATATATCCGTATTACTCCGTAACTAGGGGTCCCCGGGTATAGTCTAGAACAAAAAAGTGACGCAGTAACGGGGAAAACAAGCCAATCGTTTATTTACTGTATGGCAATAAGTTAGGTAGGTTTTTTTTAGCAGGAGAGGATCTTTGATATTGCTTAATAATATGAGACAGTCTGTGTAGTGCCGGAACCCTATACCGGCTCAAACCACTCCTTGCGTTATGTCACGGCCGCCACACAATGCTCCTCGTGCTGCTCATCGCTATGCTCCACGCGCTGCTCATCCCTATGCTCCTCGCGCTGCTCATCGCTATGCTCCTCGCGGTGGTCATCGCTATGCTCCTCGCGCTGCTCATCGCTATGCTCCTCGCGCTGCTCATCGCTATGCTCCTCGCGGTGCCGCTATTTGCCGCGATGTTGTGCGCTCTGCCCACACAGCTCGACTCGCGCAATTAATCGCGACGCTCCTACAAAAACAAAAACCGACAACATAGGGAGCGATGGGCAGGGCGAGGAGCATGACGTGCGGCATGACGAGTAAAGTGGCCACACTATGTCTCTGCCTCCTTTCCTCGCTACTTCCCATGCCACTCGTCGAGTGTGTGGCGGCCGCATTACATGCGAACATGTCAGTTACATTAACGAGTACTGATTTCACCAATTGGCGAACACAGAACTGGCACTCAAAGAGTCGCCCTCTTTGAGTGCGGGCAAACTTATATACTAGCAGCCTTACTAATAAAGATTTACACACGATGTATACCAGAGCTATAACGCTTACTCTACCAATAAAAGATATTTGACAGTTCAGTTGTACACATCTGGTATAGCGGGAGTTTTTATTGTATGAGAAATTACTCAACCGTTATTCAGTTCTCAACCCTTGTTTAGTGAGCGTGTAACAGTATTAACCGGACATCTGGCGAGTCTCAATGATGGATTATTTGCATTATTTCGATATTTTTGATGAAATGGACCGTGAAGAACCACCAAGAAAAAGAAAGTTTTACAAAAATCGTTTCGATCCTTTTACTTTACTAGACACGGACTTTCGAATGAAATATAGATTCAGTAAAATGTATGTACGGAAAATAGTTGAGTTAGTTAGAAGTGATATCGAACTACAAGCTCGTGGTGGCGGGCTGGCTGTAGAACTTCAAGTTTGTACTGCTCTTAGGACGTGAGCTAGGCAAGAAGTTCAAGATGACGCAGCAGACATTCATGGACTTAGCCAACAGTCCATTACGAATGTATGCCGCAGAGTGGCTTTCGCTTTGGCAAATAAAGCGGCACAATTTATACGCATGCCTGGGACTCTTGAAGAGCAAGAGCAAATAGTTTCTGGATTTAGAAACATTTGTGGTTTCAGAAATGTGATTGGCGCTATCGACTGCACACACATTAAAATTAAAAAAGTTGGTGGCAACAGCGCTCAATACTATATAAACAGAAAAGGATATTCATCCTTAAATGTTCAGGTAGTGTGCGATTCCCAATTAAGAATAAGAGATATAGTAGCACACTGGAGGGGCAGCACACATGATGCAAGGATTTTTAGGGAAAGCCGAATACGACGAAAATTTGAAAGTGGGGAATTCAGTGGCCGTTTATTAGGAGATTCAGGTTATGGATTAACAAATTATTTATTTACACCAATCCAGAATCCCCGCAGTGACAAGGAGGAATCTTATAATAGATTACATATATTGACTAGAAACACAATTGAAAGGTGTTTTGGAGTTTGGAAACAGAGGTTCCGATGTCTACTACATGGTTTTAGTGTGTCACTGGAAAATGTAAAATTATACATAGTAGCGCTTGCTGTATTGCACAATATTGCCATAGACATGAATGAAGACATTGATTTTCTTGAACCTGTCGTATTCAGAGAATAATTGAAAAATTGTTTATAGAAACACACTTTTAGACAAAAAATATATTATGTCAGTTTTGATTGCAGTAATAACATTTCCAATTTTAATTTTTCAATTCTCAGCTGGGTTTCTTCTTTTTCTAAAAGAATTTGTTTTATTTTTAAATTGTGCTCTTCCTTAATAAAGCTATGAGCTTCTGCCATATTTTTCATTTTTAAATCATGTTCCTCCTTTAAACACTTGACAAGAACATCATGGCGTTCTCTCGCAAGGTCCCTGTCCTGAAATAAATTGATTAATTGTTATCAATCACAAATCACCATATTTTTTTATATCTATATTAATATTATGTTAGTTTTATGAATGAATGGAATGATATTTTATGATTATTATTGATATAATTGCTATTATTTATTTGCTTAAATTGTATTTTTCTTGGTTATGGGTATTCTTGCCTGCAATAAAACACTATTTATTTTATTTGTTATTTTTTTTTATTATAAAGGATGTAGGAAGTAAACTCGGAAACGACTCATCAGAATTAAAAAATGAAAGCAACACTATTGCTGAGTGTCATAAGATATGCTTTATGGTATAGTTGACTTCCATGTGGACGAAGTCGCGGGCCATTTAGAAAGTAATAAATAAACCAAATTATAAACAAACGCTGGAACTTCGGAACACCGGGGACACTAGTTTGACATTAGAAACGTGCGTTCTTAAATTCAATGACGAACTTTATGTAGGTATCATTCTTTTTTTCGTTTTACCGTAAAAAACATACAATTGTTTTTAAATACATTTCCAAACAATATTTTTGGCACAATTTGTATTATTTATTAAAAATCAGCATTTTATATACTGTTTACAAGGTTTTCTAAATGTTTCTACAATTTGGGAATCAGGTTTTAAAACGTTTCCGCAGAATGTTGCCAGTGACTTTTGATATAACGAATTTATAACTATACAAAGCTTAAGCACCCATTATTGGTAAAGGAAGTGTGTAACTCTTATCCATAGCTTAAACAATGTAAAAGTATACAGTTGTTAAGCAAGTGTTTTAAATATTTTTATTAGTAAGGCTGTAGGAATATATATTCCTCGTGTAACCTAACATACTGTATACCTACTTAGTGCGAGCCTATTAAAAAACTGAAACATAAAATAAATGAAAAATAGAAATTTCTGCTGTATCGTGGGTGCGTTTACAATAGGCTATACAAATACGAGTACCTATTTGTTCCGTGCGGGGATCGAACCCGCGACACGCAGCGCAGCAGTACAATCGCTCAGCCATTGCGCCTACCGTGCCGTCATATTTGGAACCAGCTTATATGACTAATAAAAATGTGAACAAAAAAAAAAGATAAATAACAGACAGAACCATACCAAATATTTCGCAAATGTCTCGCAACCCTTGCGCTTTTCACAGAAAATGTGCGCGAGTCAATGACGAATGCCGTAGGACAATGCTGAATTAGAAACGTCTAATAAAGTGAGATCTGGAGAGCGTGCGAGGCCATAGCACAATTTCGTCACAAATTTAGGTTTTATAGGTTTACATATTTTGGACGAGAATCAAATACTGAATACCCTCCTTCAATATGTCCTTCGTTTAACCAAACACACTGTATAGCTCTACCTATGTGTTTGATGTATTTTAGCATAAAACTACAATTCGAAAATGAATCGAACACCAGCACACAACGCAGCATTAGGACTGTTCGGTAGAACTAGTGGGAATTATCCATAATTTTTGCGTAGGGTTACTTAGTTTGATGTCCCGTTAACAGCCTGTATACGTAGATTTTCATAAGAAGGCTTCTTCAGTCGGTGAAATCGTTTTTATCCCATCCTTCCCTATCATCCACCCGTGTGGATCATTTATCCATCCATCTTTAAATTACAGAGGTATAATATGATAAATATTTTGTAGCATACCTCGCGTGCGTTTGATGTTCAAAGCGGATGACCCGGAAACATTTGCGCAACGCGTTAAATTCGCTGTCGAGCTCCGTAAGGAAGTAGAAAATAATCTTAGGTTAGTTTTAAAGTCTACTTTGTCTCGTTATAACAGTTGTTACTTTGTGAATGAGATAAGGCCAATTTCACAGGGCTGCGGGATGTTGTAAGAGATACCGCGGCCTTGACATATCAAGAAAGAACAAAATCATCTAAGGAGGAACATGGGTGGGTGGTTTTTAGTCAGTAGAAGTCTGACACTCCCTTTCGCTCTGTCCAAGAGCGGAAGGGGTTATTTGACGATTCCCCCCAAAAAAAGGCCAATTTCACAAATCAAATCAAAAGTCATTTATTCAAACTTGTCTGATATAATCAGCACTTTTCGAACGTCAAAGTTTACTTTCCTTATTTACAAGAGACAGTCCCCCAAAACGCCCACCCTTCGACACTTCCTAGTGTTTAAGCTGGAAAGAAGAAGTGGCGGAACAAAGTCTCCAACAAAACAATAGCAGTACAATAGTACTGCTTCTAGAATAATATGTTCGTGAATACGTTTCACGTTAATCCGGCTTGTTATACTGTCCTTTACTACTAGCCATTTTCTAGAACAAAGATATCAAACGATCTCAGACCTGGTACAATACAAATCAACATCGTTTTATAGATTTAAAAGTTGTTGAGCTCACCATGTCGTGATTACCTTAGATATGACATTGCAAACGGAATATTTACCATGTTTAATTTTTATTGAAGTAATTGCGGGTGGAAGTTTATGAGCAGACAAATCGGTCTACCCTCTATCTTGTTCGTTTTTTGTGCTTGGTAATGCTACCACTGTCACTCACAACTCGATTCTATTCCCGACCTCCGAAACTCACTGCGTCCACTCGTAAACTTTTTGGCACTTTTTTGGTTTTTACACAGTTGAACTGGATTCCAGGCTCTCGACGGTTGATACCCATCCTCCCGGTCAGTCCCGGTTAAAGTTCTTCTATTTGGTAATGCCAATGGCTTCGCTAACCAGACGAGGTACAGTCATCTGCAAAACTGCATGGCTACCTAAGTGTATGTTTGCCTGTGAACGTTTATTGTCGATAACTAGTTTTAGTATTCTAGTCATTTCTCGCTTCACACGATTTTAGTTCTGAATACGGTACGTACCACATACAAGCTGTGGTTTTGCAATTGAGAAATTTCAGTGAGTTATTGTGGGTAAAACAGCTATTCCATACATTTTGACGAGTTATACTATCATAATTGTAGGGAACAGCTGTTTTTTTTTTCACGATTTCAGGTTTGATCCTATAGTATAAGTTGTTCATAATGATGAGTTCAATGACCCCCTCAAATTTTACGCAAATGTGCATTCTGCCGAGATAACGCATCGACCTGAGGTAACGCAACTCAAGAATTAAAAACCTATTATCGGGAGCTCCAAAACAAAAAAATAAACATGGTAAATATCTCGTTTTCAGTGTTATTGACCATCTCAGTTTAAAAACTTATATGATTATTATTTAATTTCTGACGCAGATTCTATCTATATTTGGACTGCTTATTGTTACAAGGATTACCAAGTTTGCCTTTGAACTATATGCCAACAATTATGAAGATGGTACTGATTCACCAACAAGCGAAGGAGCACGACGCAGAACACATGGATCTTCTTAAGAATGAGGTGAATATAATTATAAATCATTTACATAACATCACGTCACGCTTGTAATCTCTTAAAGGAAAAGAAGAGGCGGATATAATAGTACACCCAATAAGGCTGGAAGGTTTCTGGATAAAGTGTGGTGGCCCACCAAATGCTTCGCTGTTATAAGTATCGAAATAACCTTCCACTTTGAGCTCTGTCCTCCCTGCCAATTAAAAGAACTACTATATGAATGGTCGGTCATCAAGGCTTCCTTCTACTATTTAAATTATTTGCCAGGATTTGAACCTTAGTTTGAGGCTTGAAGCAGGCGGGCAAACACAGACGAAGACCATGTGAGAGTTATAATGCTTGCACTGACTGGATGGGTTCACTCAAATATGTGTGGTGCTTTCTTCAAAAGACCATCTCATACACTAATCTCCATAGCCCTCATGTGTGTATACCAAGATTATGTCTCTGGACCTTAAAAGAGACTATGATCTCTGATTTTATTGCTTATGTTATTTTTTCAGAGTAGTCAGGTACCGTTCCCATCTCGTTTTGTAAAAGTGTTTGTAGAAACCTATGCAAATAAACATTTTCAGGTGGAGCTTCTCTACAAAAAAATGGAAGGGAAAATGAAAATAATTTACACTATACAAAAATACAGAGATTTGTATAATTTTGTAAATGTGCCTACATCGGACTATGTTGCTCGGGTGCCTGAATTTGGTATAATATCCCTTTTGTAGTATTTACCCTTTTGTATTTTTAGACTGCCTCGTTGATCGAGTGATGAGTACAAGGTTCTTTGTACGATTCACGGGTCGTTCAAAGTGTTATTCGGTTTTTCGGTTAGGATTTTTTTAGTAGCAGCCGCGGAGTCTGGATATGTGCCCGGTTGATGGCAATAGGCTCGCCCATAGGGGGCGAGCCTATTGCATGGGACTTAAACAACATGGGTGTACTATGAGGCACATCTCTGCCTAATCCTTCGGGACTTACAAGGCGTGAAATTATGTTATGTTATGTAGTATTTTACGCGATGAGCTATATTTTTTTCTTTTCTAGCTAGATAGATATGATAGACAGAGCAACGTGAAACATTGTATCGTCTTGTATACAGGATGATTGGAAATTGGCTGCATTACTTGAAATGACACATGAGATTTTTTTGTTCTCTCGACCTTATTATTTTTTGTTACTTTATTAGACTGTGACTTTGACTTTGCAATGATGCAAGACAATGTCGCTAAGTTCTTGCGAAGGTTGATAATAAAATGAACGCTTGCCCAAGTTATTAAAATTGTAGTCCTTATAAAGACAAAATTGCAAAACTTAAAAAAAAATATGATTATTATTATATTATCTATACTAATATTATAAAGCTAAAGTGTTGGTTTGTTTGTTTGAACGCTAACATCTCAGGATCTACTGGTTGGAATTGAAAAAATATTTTTGTGTTGGATAGTTCATTTATCGAGGAAGGCTTTAGGCTATATAACATAACGCTACGACCAAAAGAAGTAGAGTATAAATGAAAAATGTTGCATAAACGGGAAACGATATTCTTTATTGAGAGCTTCTGTTGCGTGCGCTGCGAAAATCGTTTAAGTTATGCAAATATCATGTATTTAAGAAATGTTCCTCTTTAATAGTTCTACAAAAAAGTCCGCGACAGCATATATCTGTCTATTAAGAATAACTCACTGTAACCATTTTTTACCATTAAAATGTTAGGTTCAATAGAGTTATTTTTTGCGAAGCTTATTTAACCCATATAGTATTAATATATATCCAAATAAATGGGTTTGTTAGAACGGAAATTTAATATAGAATATTTGTGCTTTTTACACTAAATAGTTTAAACATATATCTTAGAACATATTATCGCAATGTAAAAATGTCCGCGCGATAAAATAATTACGCGGTCCGCTGCGCCGGCCCTCGCGTCCCAATGAAGATACGTGCATGGAGATTCTGGCCTCCAGGAAATTCAAATTCAAAATATTTACTTCACCATAATATTTACAAGGTGTTATTGTATATTGTTTTGTGAGCAGTGGTGGCCCAGTGGTCGCGGCCCCGACTTACGAACAGTTTGTTGTGGGTTCGAACCCAGGCAAGCTCATTACTTTGTGTAATTTATTTCATCACGTGCCACTGCTCTTAAAACGGTGAAGGAAAACATCGTGAGGAAACCGGCATATCTTAGAACCAAAAATTCGAAGATATGTGACATCTACCAATCCGCACTGACCCGCGTGGTGGATTTTAGCCCATCCCTCCTAGAGAGGAGGCCTGAGTCCCTACAGTGACAGAACAATATAAAGCTGATGATGATGATGATGATATGTACCTATAGTAATTCTCACTTTAATAATATATTCTAAGGTAATCTAAACTAATATTATAGAGAGGAAAGATTAGATCTTTTGTTTTACGATTTAACTCAAAAATTACTCTGACGACTTTGAAAATTCTTTCCACATTAGAAAAGTAATTGAAAAAATATTACTATGTTGGATAGTCGGCCTATCGAGGAAGGTTATAAGCTATATATTATTGTGACGCAGACGAAGTTGCGTGGGTCAGCTAGTCAAATATAAATTCACTTTTCAAGGCTAATATATCTAGAAGGCTGAATCTGAACTTTTAGCACTTCAAAATTTACCACGGACAGTCCTCATAATCCTTTGCAATAAATTCCCTATTTCATTAATTACATAATCCGTAAAATTTCCGTATCGTGTGTCCTGTGTTACGTCCGGAGTTCAGTTCGCTGTCTTTGCCAGCACCATTAGTTAGCAACAAAAGAAATGTAATGTTTGACTGTTGGCCGGTTACAGGTAGACTCCCTTGCGTGATGGTGGATTTCCGTGGCCGCCTCGAGTACAACCAATGGAACTCGCTTTATGTGCTCACTGAATCAGTTGCCTGCATACACCTCGTCGTCGACGAGTGCCTTAAGGTTATATGCAGGTTTTTCACTAATCAATATAAAATGTATATAAAAAGCAATGCCACTTTTCGTTGTAATTTTATAACTTAAGAGTTTGGATAGGTGAGCCCGTCACCTATTCAAACCAAATGTTTAGGCTTTGTTCGGACTATTTAGTAGATGGTTTATGTGAAGTTTGCACAAAATCGGTCAACTGTGATTCTTCTTCTTCTCGAATCGATTAATCGTATTTTGGCCGATCAGTACGTGGCAACCTGGACTGCTCGCATCTCTTCTTCTTCCATACTTCTCTATTACTTGTCATCTCGTCAGACACCTTCTTTCCTTACCTTTCTTGCCTCCTTCACCCAGTCCATCCATTGTAGGTTTTGTTGTCCACTACTTTTATACACATTCACACTCAAAACTTTCCTCACGACATTTTCCTTCGCTGCACTTACTTACTGGCACCACTTTCGGACATCAATCATCTCCGTTAGTATTCTTATCTCAGCCACGCGCATATGCCTTTCATTCATCACTTTTGTGGCCTTACATTCTGATCCGTGCAAGACTGAAACTGAGAATTTTGAAATTCCACCCTGTAAAGAATTTAAATAAGAAATGGAAGTTTGTAAATTCGTCTGTTTTTTCGATGGAAAATCAGATCTGATCGTCTTGGTTCACTCTGAATTCTCTCTCTCACATCTGACAAGCTGTAACGATATGGCTAAAAAGGGGATGACTGGGGCTCATGGGTCATGAGAATTAAGTATGGATGAGAATATGCTGCGCCTACCCCAAATAAGTTGGGATAAGGGCAGGAGAATTTTGATGTATGAATAAGGTAGTTAGCTAAAAAAAACTAATTAGTCCGTTATATAGATTACCAAAAAATATTGGACACGTATTTTTTCTTATTTTTACGTAAACAAACAATAAAGACAACAACTTGCAAAAGCTCGCGTGACGTCATAATCTAAGACATTACTATGACATTTTTTAGCAGTCGGTGACGTCACCAACCCCCACTCAAATCTTCGACACGTTTTATCTTCGACAATTTTCATTGATATGGTAAAACAAAAAATACATATCCAATATTTTTCGATAATCTAACAGACGGACTTTTTATCATTTTATCTTTTTATATTCAACCCCTCACTTTCCCACAGAAGTAGACGCTTCGACCCCATACTCCGCCATCACATCCGGCTCTCGACTGCTTCCTCCAAACGTTTCTTTTGCTACCTTGGTTGCTTCCTCTATAATAAAATAAATAGGTTGCTCCCAATCTTTAACCTCGCTACAACCAATTGCAAAACTAAACTAAGAAATTGGCTTCTTGAGTTAAATTATGAGGAAACAGAAAAACTTCTTTTTGTCCCTAAATAAGCTATTTTAAACAGTTCCCCCTACACTACTACCACACATACACCCACACTTTCACCCACACACACTCACACATACACCCACACACACACCCACACACTCACCCACACATAAACCCACACATACACTCATACATACACCAACACATACACCACACGCACTCACAGACACACAATTATACAAATACCTACTGCACGTACTAACGCCAACATCCAAAATAACTGTAATTAATTTTCGTTTTTTTTTCCTTTATCTTTAATATTATTTTATTTTTCTTTTATATGCTTAATCTAAAATTCGTATGCTTTTAGTGAATTCTTACCGCATTCATTATTATATCGTACATAACATTAAATTGTAAACATTCCCCAAAGGGTGGAGACCTGGTGTCCTGAAATACAGACCTCACGGTCTAGCTTAGGCACCAGTCTCCCACAGTATAATTACGTTACGTATTTTTGTATTGTTACCTCTCTGATGTACCTATATTGTGGCGAGAAATAAATCATTATTATTATATATTAATCAGTATACACCCCAACTTCAGGTAGAAGCGATGTTGTTCTTCACTACGAACTTTGGCAGGAACGCGAGTTTGGCAGAATTCGATGCTGCGCAACAACATTGCACGTCTATGGTACATCCTATTTTTTTATTATTGAGGTTCTAGAAAAAGTAAAGTAGGAAACAGTTGGCTATGAGTTCCTTATCTGTTTAACACTTTCAGTACCGTTGACCCGTGAGTTTTCATTATAATTTTTTGCTTAGTTGTAGTAAAAATACTAAGCGTGCTCGAGATCCTTTATTTTAAGGTGGTTGGTTATATCATCAGCCTATAATGTTCCTACTACAGGGACTCAGGCCTTCTCTCGAGAAGAGGGATAGGCCACGGGGGCCCAGTTTTTCTCACGATGTTTTCCTTCACCGTTTTGAGAGCAGCGGCAATGAAATAAATATACAAAGTATATGCGCTTGCCTGGGTTCGAAGCTAAGACTTGCTGTTCGTAAGACGGGGCCGCTATCACTGGGCCACCCGCTGTTCTCCTGCTGGTAGGTTACGTAATCATTCAATTGCGTAACCAAGTGGTAAGTTAAGTAACATTCGACATGGCCTAAGTATAAAAAGTGTTTTTAAGACACATTTATTATGTTTGCGGCTCTCTAGAAAACTCCATAAAAGTAGAGGTAGCAGAGAAAGATGTTAAGGCTTAAAGCTTCTATTACTGGATATACTCCAACACATTTTATTATGCTTTTCCAGATGTTAAAATATCTGAATATTTCTTGGCTGAATCAAACTGCCCATGCTATAAGGATGTCATTCCGAGATGTCGGCAAAGGGTATGTATCATTTTAATTTTGCTGCATTTATTTATTATGTCTTTCGGCAGATCCATCTGTTAAATCGATGTTTATGTAACAGATGGTTCAATATATACGAGAAGAATTGGGAGTTCTATGGAGTTAGTAAGCTTGCCCGATTTATGCACCTCGTCAGGTTTAGAATGCAGGTAATCTTTCACTACGTAGTGAGTTAAAGCTAATCTCTAAAATAAACATTGTCTATTATGCGCCCGCCACACTATACTCCTCGCTCTGCTCATCGCTATGCTCCTCGTGCTGCTCATCGCTATGCTCCTGGCGCTGCCGCTATTTGCCGCGATGTTGTCCGCTCTGCCCACACTGTTCTACTCGCGCAATTAATCGCGACGCTCCTACAAAAACAAAAACCGACAACATAGGGAGCGATAGGCAGGACGAGGAGCATGACCTGCGGCATGACTAGTATAGTGGCCACACTATGTCTCTGCCTCCTTTCGTCGCTACTTCCCATGCCACTCGTCGAGTGTGTGGCGGCCGCATTTGAGACGCCGGGAACTGTATACAGGGTATTTCTATTTGCGTATACCAAGGCACCGATATTATAAGCATGAACAACATCTATCCCATACATTTGTGTCCAGTAGGTATATACTTATCAATACATATTATAAAACAACGCCCTCCGTCGCGTCTGTCTGTTCGCGATAAATTCCGAAACTACTGCACCAATTTTCATACATCATATATTTTTATCAACTGATAGAGTGGTTCTCGAGGAAGGTTTGAGCATATAATTTGACCAACATTCATGAACATTCACGCAGGCAAAGCCGCGGGCAGCAGCTAGTTAAAAATAAAATATCTTTATTTCAGACCTAAGCAGTCCATAAGTAGTTACTGGTTAGTAAAAAATAAGCACAACTGAATAATTTTTCACAATTACGGTGTTGGTCCGTGGATAAAGTTGTTTAGTTTCATGGTTTATATCTAAACCCAAAAATATGACAAGACCTTCGGATCCTTACTATCCTTACTGTAATCTACAAGGGGTATACGGAACTTTCAGAAAGCCGTCATCTAAGCATTCTGGGGGTCTAAAATAGCCACTTTAGTAGATCATAATATGAATTGCATAAAAAATGGACCTTTCGTAATAGAAACTGCGTTATAAATTCGCAAAATAGTCACAACCATTTTTACAAATTTTAACGCAATTCATACTATTTTCCTATTATGATCTATTTCCTAAATGGGCAGCACGTAGCTACTATTAGGAAAGGTCCATTTTACGCAATTCATATTGTGTTTCATATTGTGCTTAAGTGGCCATTTTTGTATCTCTCTCTGTATTCTGTATCAAACTAAGTAACTCGCCGCAAAAATGATTGCTGGATAATGACTTTTTTTGTGGTAATAACGTTTCACGGTGGGTGGGACTCAATGTAACGCACTTTTAAAATAAATACGGGGTTTATATATATATATATAATATATGTATATAAACACCCTGTATATTATTGAAAAATATGGTTACTGGATTGAATTTTAAATCAAGTGATAAAATTGAACCATGTGTTTCATGCATAAACGGAAAAACTTGTAAGAGCTCTATCAAAAATCAAGTAGCCTCTTCATTTCAACAGGTTATATATATCAGGTTATATAGGTGTGTGTGTGTTTATATATATATATATATACACACACCACACTACACACTCACACACACTACACTTGCAACGGAATAGTTACCATGTTTACTTTTTAATTCAAGATTCTGATATTTCGCGTTACGTTTCTAGTTGCAAGTGTTAATAATAATGTTAGTGACCATGACTGTTTAAAAAAATATTGAAAAAAACAAAAGGTTCCCAGGTAGGGCCTAGAATCCTAGATCATAGAACAAATGTTTTTCGACCTTGTTAAGCTCTTCTTGTAGTCGCCACTGTTGATTCTGTCTTACAGGAGTTACAGCAGTTTGAGTATAGTAGTGGCGGGCTTCCAATAAAAACAAAAAGTCGCGACAAAGTAGTCAGCGGCCCGAAAGTCTGGCAATCAGCTTTACCAAGGGAAACATATTAGCCAGTACTAACTGGGTTGTGGAGGCTAGAAAGATAGTCACTCTATGTATAATACGTCATAATGTTTGAGCTCTCAACGAGGACGACATTCAGTGTCTGATCGCAGTGGAGTTGAGAATTCCCGGAGCTTGATTTAATTAATTGTGATTGCAAGTAATTTGTCAGTTTAATAAAAACACTGTCTCGCACCCAGTGGGTTTTTATTGCATGAAACCCACATGGTGTACGTGTTACGGAATAAATCCTGACAATCCGTCAGATTTAATGCTACTAATATTATAAATGCTAAACTTTGTGGGGGATATATGGATGGATGGATGATTGTTACTCTATCACGCGAAAACTACTAAACGGATTTGGATGAAATTTAAAACACAGATAGTTTATAACCTGGATTAACACATAGGATACTTTTATTTTTTATTATTAGATACTTTTATTTTTGATTTGTGTCTGTACTAAATCGTAATATTACACCTCACTATTGTATTGAGTCTGGTTCTTCTAACCTAACCGACAGATGTTTTGCTGGGGCCTTTACAGCTTAAACACTAGGAAGTGTCAAAGGGTGGGCGTTTTGGGGGACTGTCTCTTGTAAATAAATTTTGATTTTTGAAAAGTGCAGATTTTCTCAGCCTAATTTGAATAAATGACTTTTGATTTTATGTTTATATCTTCCATGTCAGTACGCTCTCCGATACTGCATAGAGCAGTCGATGGCTATGCTCGTGAACATGTGCGAGACACCATGTTTATGCACGTACTGGTGCCCCGACGACTGGGAGTGGGACCCCACAGACCTGATCAACTCCCCCTTCCGTTCCCCCACGGTCACCCTGTTCTACTTCAGCCTTATGATGTCGGAAAATGGACCTTATTACACAACGGATCCGGCGCAGTTTTCGGTAGGCTTTAATTTGAATCATATTAACAAACCGTCGGACGCTGACAAACATCTTTTACTATTGGCCCATACCTGAAATCGCATGTGTGCTAAAACAGATATAATTCGTGATTTCATGTTTGGCCCAATAGAAAATGTTGTTTGTTACCACGATCGTGGTTCACGTTTTGAAATTTCGCTAATAGGGTAGTTGACAACAAAATCTAATTAGTCCGTCAGATAAATTTCCAAAAAAATATTGAACACATATATTTATATATTTTTTATTTTTTCACGTAAGCAAAAAATGAAGACGATAGTCTTTCGAAAACTCGTTTGACGTCACATTGCAGTACATTTTTTTTACCGGCCAGCGACGTCACAACTTCACAAGCCCCCACTCATGATCTTTGACGCGTTTTATCTTCGTCAAACTTTATTAATTTGATGAAACAAAAAAAACGTATCCAATATTTTTCGATAATCTAACTGACGGACTAAACATATTTTTTTTTTGTCAGGAAACATCTCTATTATACCAGTCACCCTCTAGAATGGCAACATTAGCAACGAGCTCTGTGTTGACATTGTTTACTTTCCAATGAATAAAATAACATCACATTGTGATCCCCAGAAGTAATATTAGCAAGTACTAATACACTCACCTTTCTTTCAGATTGTCATTCAGCGTCTGTTCCGTGAGATGCTATACCGCTGCCATTTTATTGCCCAAGTGCATCCCATGATCATGACCGGGCTGGTCTTTGATAAGGAACTGTTCCTCACATCCATTGGTGAGTCATCTCTTAGCTATACAGGACGTCTGACTTGAGCACACATAGGTTCGATGCGGAATTTTTAAAACTTTATTTGTAATGGTAAACTTTAGCTCTCCACCAATATTTGGCTCTCCGGGAATTATTGTTATTTGACCACTATTTTTATGTCTGAATTGACCGGACTATTAAGAGTAAGACAAGCGACATCTCAAGTTTGATTAAGTTTGTTTGAAAGTCAACGTTATCTCCAGGTCTGATGGAGCCAAACGTGGTGGATTACCGGGACAGGTTACTGAAGGCTTACAGACAAGCTATCATTCCTTTAATAGCTTATATGAAGCAGTATGAGTGTTACAAGGATATATACGTGCTGGATATTGAAGAGTATGTAGAGTAAGTACCGAGTTAAGTTTATTTAAGTACTAGCTTTTGTCCGCGGATTTGCCCGTGTGGATGTCAAACTTGACAAATTAAGTATATACTAAAATCTTCCTCGAGAACCACTTTATCCATTGGTTAAAACAACATGAAAATCGCTTTAGTCGTTTTTGAGTTTATCGCGAACAGACAGACAGACGCCGCGGAGGACTTTGTTTTATGATATGTAGTGATCAATACAAGTCGTTTTAGGTCAGATGAAGACAGATAATTATTTAAATATTGAACCATTTTTCAACGGGTGAAGGGGAAACATTGTGTGAAACCAGCATGTCCTAACACTTAAAATTAGAAAGACATGGGACATCTACCAGCCCGCACTGGGCCCACGTGGTGGATTATAGCCCATTCCCTTTCATAGAGAGAAGGCCTGTGTGCCAGCAGTGGGAAAATAATTTGATAATGTTGATGATATTTTTAAGTCCTTCACTTTTTACGTACGCCTACATCTTAGTGTTTCTTATTCTCCCGTCGGTGCTGCGGGTGGTTCGAAAGAGATGCCGCGACCTCGGCACAAGGGCTAAGAAGGAACATGGGTGGTTTTTACTCAGTAGAAGTCTTTTTTTTTTTTTTTGGTGGGTGTAAAATCATCGAATAACCCCTCCCGCTCTTGGGCAGAGCGAAAGGGAGTGTCAGACTTCTACTGACTAAAAACCACCCATGTTCCTTCTTCGCCCTCTATGTCGAAGCCGCGATAACCGTTGGACTACCCGCGGCCCCGACAGGCACTCAGTAGAAGTCTGACACTCCCTTTCACTCTGCCCAGAGCGGTTGGGGTTATTTGATGATTACCCAAACTCCAAAAAAAAGGATTTTTATTCTTCTTTCAACCATAGTATAATTATTTCGTGTTTCTTTACAACGTGTCACACGGTACAAGTTACTTCATAAAAGACCACAAAAGTTAAGTCTCTAACTGCTGCACTCAGACAGCTTTAATGATTACTTAGGCCATCACTTAGTAAAGTTTTTGACAGTTGTCATACAAAAATATGTCAAATCATTACTAAGTGATGGCTTAAGTAATCATTAAATATCTCTGAGTACCGCAGTAATACTTATTTCGTAACTTAATCTAAGTGGTGGGCCGCCATGGGTGGCTCTTTACCTGGAACAGGAACTACCGCACTGAGAAACATTCCGCTAGCGAGACCAAGGATGAGGTTCAGATACACTATGATGAGAAGCAGGATCTCATATGGAGGCTACCTCAATACATCAACATCGGACCCTTTGCTATCAACGTTGACTCTTTAAAGGTTTGCCGTAGTTCGTGTTATTCGTGGCATACTTCATTATCCTCGAGTTTTATCTTATATTATTATTCCTGTAGGATAGTGTCCGATCATTATACGAGCAGATGGAGGCTACAGAAAGTGCCAAATTCTCG
This sequence comes from Diarsia rubi, assembly GCA_932274075.1. Classification (NCBI taxonomy): domain Eukaryota; kingdom Metazoa; phylum Arthropoda; class Insecta; order Lepidoptera; family Noctuidae; genus Diarsia; species Diarsia rubi. Next base: position 19,700,701 of record OW026413.1, read on the forward strand.
GCGCCGAATTGTCATCGTCTCGCTAAGAGGCAGATAAAGCGAAGCCTAGCAAAAGCTAGTTTATTATACACCTAACTTTCTGGAATACAATTTGCCTGGAGTCCTAGCAATGAAAACATTTATGAACTGATTATGATTTTGCTTATGCCATGTTACTTTTTAGCAACTGCTAGTCAACAAGCGAACGGATATAATTAAAGCATTGCTGACTATGTGGGCGGAGGAGGTACGTATCGTGGTGGATGACGTCATTCAGGCCTACAAGAACATCATGCGGAAGTTGGGGGAGAAACCTAATACTATAGAACACGTGTTCGAGATCAGGGAGTGGATGGAATCGATACCTTTTGCGCTGAAGACTCAGGATGATATCATGAGGAAAGTTCACTCGGTAAGGCTGTGTAAATGATATAGGAACCAGGTATTGAAAGCCGTCTTTTTTTGTTAGTCTGATACTACCCATTTCTGGGGAAAGACCTCCCCTGTTCCTTCTACTTTACTCGGCGTTGCGCCTCTTATCGTTATTGAACGAGAAAACCATCCGAGGGGCCCCGCCATTATCTCATCAGTTTACGCGCTTCCGTCTAACTGTCACAGGGCTCCAGTTTTGTGATATGGTCCCACAGCTTTACCAGGACGCGCAGATGGCCTACCAAGTCCCATTTTTGCTTGGCAGCTTTATGAGCTACGTCAGTAATTTCAATTTAGATTTTGTTCTAATTGAAATTTTGATTTTTATATTGTAAAAAATAAATGTATTTCTATTATTAATGATTAGTCCGACAGTAATATTTAACAAGAGGAAAATATTATATTCTGTTCCCTTCCCTCCATCTCATAAGCAGCCTGTAATCCCACTACTGGGACACAGGCTTCTTCTATTGAGACGGAATGGACTGTGATCCGCCACCAGGTCCAGTACAGAATGGTAGATAATATTCGTCTTAGATTTTTTGGCAAAATGTTACGTTACTAACTTAGAATAAAAAGCCAGGTTTATTAAAAATGTTGTTTTGAGTCAGTAGTAGTCTGACACTCCCTTCTGCTCTACCCAGAGCGGGAGCAGTAATTTGATGAGTTCCAACAACATAATGTGTTGAATAATACACTTCTAGACACATCTATTGGCCCACCTTAGAGTTTAGGTTTCGATGGCCCCTACCGAAATATGATTGCTAGATTGAACAAAAACTGTTGATGCAGTTTTAAACCTGATACATTTTACCATCTTTTTCGATCGTATTGTTTTAAATTTGAATTCAGAATACCATACGACATGGAGCTACGCCTAACAAGTCGGATATGCGCCTTGTTAAAGGCAATTGATTTTTGAATAAAAAACATGTTTTATCAAATAAAGGTTTAATTTAATAACGCGTGTTGCCTCCATGGGCATCTACCACAGCTCTCATACGATTAGGCATAGAGTTTATCAACCGCTCTATGAAATTTTGAGGGATCATCTCCCATTCCTCTTCTATGGCAGTTTTCAACTCCTGCATCGTCTGGGCAACTGGCTGACGAGCCCTAACACGTCTTTTTAGCTCGTCCCACATGTGCTCAATGGGGTTCATGTCTGGGCTTCTGGCTGGCCAGTCCATAACTGTGATGTTCACATCCCGAAGATATTCCCTGACGATGCCGGCAGCATAGGCTCTTGCATTATCATGCATAAAAAGAAAATTTGGGCCCACATAGTCCGCGTATGGTATCACGTGAGGTTCTAAGCACTCAAAAATGTACCTTTCAGCATTTAATGTGGGCAGCCGTGGTCCTGTAACAACCTCAAGTTGAGTTTTGCCGCTCGCGGATATACCGCCCCAGACAGTCCATGAGCCACCGCCATAAGCAACCCTCTCTTCAAAGCAGCATTGTGCGAAACGCTCTCCCTTACGTCGGTAGACCTTCTTCCTTCCATCATTGCCATGTAACACAATTTTAGACTCATCAGAAAAGAGTACACGGCTCCAATCGTGCTGTGTCCAATTTAAATGACTGCGTGCGAAATGAAGGCGCGCTGTTCGGTGGGCTCGCGTTAGTTTGGGCCCATTAGCTGGCTTGTGTGGTACCATATCGCGTTCTTTTAACCTTCTCCGAACAGTTCGAGCGCTCACAGATACTCCGTGGAAGTCGCGAAGTTGGTTTTGTATCTCAATGGAGGTAAGGTGACGATTTCTCAAGCTGGTCGTCACGATGAATCGATCCTGCCTTTCAGTTGTGACCCGAGATCGTGGCCTTCCTTGGCGACGAACAAAGCCGCCAGTCTCTAGGTACCTCCGATAAACATTTCGGACCGCAGATCGACTTAAATTAAGTTGAGCACTCACGTTTCTTTGGCTGTGTCCGGCCTGAATAAGTGCCACAGCTTGAACGGCGACTTCAGGTGAAGTATCCATAGATTATTGATAGAACCTCACCTTAATGTTAAGAATAAGTAATGTTTGTTGCAAAACCAAAGATATCAATCACTGTTTCAAGAATTAAATCCAAGTAAACCAATAAAACCAAGTTTTCTTAGTATTCGATTGTTTGATATCAACAAACAGGCTCCAAATTGTCTTTTGTTTCTTTAAATTCTGTGTTCGAAATTCAAAAAAAGACTATTGAATGAAATTGTGAATGTGCCAGGTTCAAAACTGCATAAAAACTTTTTGCTCGACCTAATATAAAATTTTAGCTAGGACCAAACGAAACTGAAAATACAAGGTGGGCCAATAGATGTGTCCAGAAGTGTATTATTTCGTCGAATCCGACTCGGCTAGGCAGTACCGTACAGTAACTTACCACAATGTCTCGATGCGAATGTCTATCACCAGATCGTATTGCTAATGATTACATATGAGACCGAAACGTGGTCTCTCACAATGGGCCTCATCAGCAGGCTTTTTTTGGAGCGTGTAAAAGGTTTTTAAGATATTTAACAAAATAATATTAACAGGACTACGATGTTTTGGACGCATTCTTCGTGTCGTTAGAAAACGACGACTTTAGGGCCCTGTGGGAAGCTATTGGTTGGCCTCAGCAGATATCTCAACAGGTATGGTTTGTACAATAATCATAGTTGATTAGTTTGTGCCTGCGAAACAAACATTTAATTTAATGCAGGCGCACATTTAATAACGATCTAAGATTTTCTGGTTTAATGTTTAGTTTGAGGGAAAATTGATGCACGAAATATTTTTATTTTATTAATGCGGTTCTATATACGGGTCCCACAGTGTTGCTATTGGTTTATTTATGTTTTTTTTACGTGTGATTTGTCACAGTATCCTTTATTACCGTTGACATAAAGTTTATTTTAGCTGTAAAATAACGGTAAATGTACCATGTAGAAGCTGTTTTATGGCTTTTTAGTGACAACCATGTTGTTATAGGTGGAAGAGACGATTCTCTTCTTGGAGGAAGAACAGGAGAAGTTCTGGAAGCTGCACCAGCAAGACGAGCAGACGTTATACGATAAGATCGATATGTTCACCGCACAGTGTATGACTCTCACGCTTCAAAATGACTTCGCTAAGGTAAACTGTTTTATAAACTAGATAATACGAGTACACCAGCTAAAATTAATTAAAAGAGTTTAAGGTACCGAAGAAAAAAGGTATTTTTGAGGCTTTTAAAACTAGGAACCTTATATTTAAATTAAACTTTTAATTAATAGATGAAAACGTTGTCCGCCTTTATGATCGACTAGCGGACGTCACGCGGTTTCACCCGCGTAGTTCCCGTTCCCGTGGGAATACAGGGATAAAAAGTAGCCTGTGTCACCCGGGGATAGTGTAGCTTCCCAACGGTGAAAGAATTTTTCAAATCTGTCCAGTAGTTTCGGAGCCTATTCGTTACAAACAAACAAACAAATCTTTCCTCTTCATAATATTAGTGTAGATAGTGTAGATATACACTTGACACTTCTTAGCAAAGTCTCGATAAAGATAGAAAGGATATTTTTACAAATATTGTTTGTAGTAGTTTACATAAGCAGAAGAAAATTGAAATTTTTATCAATTATTTTAATTGTGACGCTTTAATGGGAAGGTTGGCGGTGCATTAACTGGAATCAATACAAACAAGTACTGTATAAGACCCCTAAACCTCCCCCCCTGGACCTTCTAAAGCGCCACGTTTCCAAATCTTGTTTTCCTCCAGGTTCACGAGATAGCCAATGACATAAAGAAAGCATGGAAGGCGATGAAGGACTCACAGGATTGGGGCCGGATCCTCAACCAGCGACAAAAACTGTTCGGACAGCCAGTTGTTCCCTTCTCGGACCTAAATAGGCTAGTAAAGGAGTTTGAGCCCTATAGGAACCTGTGGGTCACCGCGTCAGGTAACACCTTCATGTTTTCTTTTAAAGGATATTGTTTAATTTTAAACTACAGACTGACATATGGGAGAGTTTGTTGTTTGAATAGCATGTGCATAAGTCAGATAATTCCATCAGAGCGGCCGACTCCACCGCCAGTTCTTTCCATTCGCTCGTGCGCGGGACGAGGACATGGCTGGAGGTAGATCACTGTGTTGCCAAAAATCTCACAGGTCATGGTAACTTTAAGAGTACATTACTTTCCTTCAAACTTGTTGCCACGCCTTTTTGGCAATGTTCTACATCTGACTGCGAATATAAACTATCTGCACATCACATTTTATGGGAGTGTAGTCTTGAATGAACGCAATTTTATGTTCGATAGGGTACAGGTTACATCCGGAGTTATTTATTAGCAGATAAGGGCGTGAAGTGTTTTTGCCATATTGAAATTATTGGAATCAAATATAACAGCTCACGTAAAAGCCATAAATATTAATATTTATCCATGGCGCGAGGCAACTAAGCTTATCCCAGTTGTAGACGTCCCTGTGTGCCTATTGGACTTGTTCTTTTCTGTCTCCTGCTGATATCGAAGGTAGTGGAAATTATGTTTGTCCTACTCTATTTTCTGATTAATTTCGTTGCCGGATCTAAGATAGTTTAATTGTTTCTCTGGGATTTTGTCGAGCTTCATTTGTTCTGCGCTTTTCTTGTGGTGGCCACTGTTTATTCCTGCTTTTAGGAGTTGCAGTGTTTTGGCAATGGTAGGAAGGTGGAAGGCTAGACACCCGCCAAAATAATATTCGATCTCCAAGCGGGTGATGCCGCAGGTAAAAGCTATGGCGGCAAACGTCAGTTTATCTATGGGTTTTATCTCGACAATATTGTTCTCATGAACCTAAAAAATATCGCAATGACTTTCGCGGTACAAATTGGAAAGAATTACCGAGTTATGCGCTATTTCTACTTATTAGTCGATGACAAATTTTGAGCCAATTCAGTTTAAATTAACTTTGACTCACTAAAATAATAGAGGTTCGCAGTCTTATAATTTTGTTGCAGATTTCCTAAAAGCGCGCGAGATATGGCTGGACAACCCGCTGATGTACGTGGACGCGGACACTATTGAATCGACCGTCAACGAGCTCTATAAGACCATCATTAAGTGCGTGCGCACCTTTCAGGACATGCCTAAAGTGCAGTACGTCGCAAATACTATACGGGTATGAACATCACGCATGTAACATCAGGGATATGGAAAATAATTGTTTTGCAAAATAAAAGTCAGATTGTCAGGATTTCGACCATTAGGCTCGTACAGTATATATGCGAAGCATGGGTTTCGTGTAAGAAAAAAAAACACACTGGTTGCGTTGCACTGTTTTTATTTAAGTGACAAAACCCTTCAAATCACACTTAAACAAAATAACACGGGCATAATGAATCGGGTACAGTTCTGGGACGTCTCGACTCCGCTGCGATCAGACACTGAATGGCGGCCTCGCTGAGAATCATCACGACCCTGTAGAAGTTGTGGCGTGGGTAGACTTGTAAGTAGGTCGCATGATGTCACCACAGGCGCGTTTGCGACAAAACTACATCAAACGCGTCCTTATTCAAAAACATGTTACAAAATCATGGACTACGTTGAAAATCGACTCACACTCGACTATCGTATGCCACTCCGCGCCGTGACCTCCATACAGTGGACACAGTGATGGCAGTTTTCCCGAAGCAACCGTGCCTTGAGAGCACCTGCCTGTGTCGCCCGAACCATCAGGGAGCCATGCTCTTCCTCCCGAGCCAGTCGTCGAGGGCTGGCCGGTTTACCTAGATCTGGTCATACACTTTTTTTTGTGGGTGGGAAATCATCATATGACTCCTCACGCTCCTCTCGCCTGCGGAGGGCGGAAGGGAGTGTCAGACTTCTACGGACTAAAAATCAACCATGTTCTTGCCCTTGCCCTCCCCCAATTCCTTCCAAGAGCTTTTATCCTGTGCCGCCTCAAACCAACCCTTACCTAACGTTTTCTGTAATTATAGGATGCTATCGATGAATTCAGACCAATGATCCCAATTATACAAGCAGTGAGGAACCCTGGCATGAAGGAGCGCCACTGGAACGAATTCATGGAAAAAGCTGGTATAATAACACTTTATCAGGTTTTCGGCATAATGAAAAAAAACGACTATTATAAAATCAAATTGTCGTGTGTTTGGATTTCATGTTTTTAGGAGCGATAATACCGATAATTACTGAAAAAAAATAATTGCCGCTGCTTTGAAAATGCCAAAACGCGTTTTAGCTTTCTTCTCTCAATACGCATTTTTTGGTTTTTGAGACTAACATAAATGATCTGAACAAATCCAAAACTGGTCCACATTTTCTTCTTTTTTCTTTAAACGTTGCCCCACACTAGGAACTTCTCCTGTATCGTGGGTACGTTCACAAACATTTAAACTCACATACACAAATACCCAGACCCGACATTAGATCGAAAATACTGCTAGTCTTGGTCCAGCGGGATGATACAGGCTAACAGTAACAGTATAAGAGTAAGACAAACTCAAATATTCAAAATCAATATCAAAATATTTTATTTCACTCCACTCTACTCCATGGGCACTTATACAACGGCGTAGGTATTAAACATATTTTGGCATAATAACAAAAAATAGCGTAAAGTGTCTCACTTCGCACAATTTTTTATCTTTGGCCTTTCTTTGATGGGTATTGGTTGAAGTGCGGCGCTTACCGCGACTTTCTAATCTATACCTACAAATCCTCTGATCACCGAGCTTAGCAACACGAATGTCGGTTGTTATAAAGGGGTAATAGAAGCCTTAACGCAAACGAAGGGCACTTGTTCTCCCCACCACTGCGATCATTTTTTGGTTCTAGACCATACCTGGGAACCCCCTAGTTACGGAGATATTGGGGGTCAAAATTCCAAATTTTGCACAGCTGTTTTTGTAAATTTATACCAGTTTCTCAGGTTAAAACTTTACTTAAATTACTTCCATAGAGAATAGTAAAGGGTTACTATTCAAAACACCCACTAGCACAATGTTTCAAGAGTGCAATATTGAGTTTTACCGTAAAACGTGATTTTTGACCCCAAAAAAAAAAGTCGTTTCCCAGCAAAAAAATTTGCGTAGAGGTACTTAGTTTGATGTACAGAATGCTTGGTTGACGTATGTGTGAAGGGTTACTTTACACCCTGTATAGAGAGAGTGTGGGTTAATAACATTGATTAGGCTAACGATATGGTGTTGGTGAACCCATTGATCAGTTCCTTGAGGCGACTGGTGTCAGTTCAGTGAAGCATACGCGATAACTTAAGGACTCAAGTACAAGACCAGAAGCAACAAATGGGAGGCCTATAACCAGTACTAGGTTATTCCATTCCAGACTGAAATGATGAAATGTGTGAAAATATGACTTTCAACAGGAAAAGTTTTATGACACCGTTTGAGACTGCTCAAGCACTCTCCAACATACACACACACGCACACACACACACACACACACACACACACACACGCTGTACTCTGAGCAATGTATTGTTTAGTTATTAAATTGTAAATCCGTAATTGGCTGTAAGTTTAGTCTAAATTCGTACAAAGAGCTGTGGATTTTGTGAACAATAAATAAATTGTTGTTTTCCTTAGGTATAACGGTAACAATGAACGAAAAACAGACCTTCCAAATGTGCATAAAGCAAGGAGTGGCGGCACACGGCGAACTGATTGCAGAGATCGGCGAGCTGGCCAGCAAGGAGTACGTCATAGAACAGTCTCTGGACAAGATGCAGGGGGAATGGGGCAATAAGGTGCTCGAAATGAGCCCCTACAAGTCCACCGGTAAGCTAGACTGTGGTGTTGCAAAGAGATGGAGCTAGACAACCTCTATATTCTCTTATTTCTCTCAAGTGATCGCACGTCTGACGGGAGATGCGCTGTGCATTGTCGCACAACGCTGGGACAGTAAAATATCCTATCTTAGACACATGACCAACGATGCGTTACTATTTAAATCATACTGGTACTTATTCCGATGCATCTTCTGTCGTTGTTAACGCAACATCTGTTCATCAGGTTTGCTATCAGCGCAGCATGTTTATTTTCAATAGCGCTGCCGTGAAAGGCGTGATACTGATAACCAATAACCCCGTTTCCTCCCAGGTACCTTTATCATGAAGATTGCAGACGAAACCTTACAGCTATTGGACGAACATCTCTTGGGGACTCAACAGCTTGGCTTCAGCCCTTTCAAGGCGGCGTTCGAGCTTCGAATCCAAGAGTGGGACGATAAGCTTCGGCTTACTCAGAAGGTAGTGGATGAATGGATCGAGTGCCAGAAGTAAGTGACTAAAAGCTGATGGTCCCATCTTCTTACAAATGCTCCGTTATCATACAATGTCGCCCATGCGCATGTGACCGCCCGTAATATTCTGAATATTCATGAAAAAATATCGAAAATAAACTTCAAAAGGGGGGGTCTATCTGTAACATTTATCATGTTATTCAATTTTGAATTTTTTAAGTAGAGTTTGTAGACTTGCTTTCTATTTTTTGACACATCTCCGAAGTTTATGGGTCGATTTGTATTTTGTTTATTATTTCCAAAAGCTTATGAGTTATTTTAACAGGTTAATTAACATTTTACTAAAAATTATCGACTACGAAAAAAAAAAACGGAATCGAAGTAATTTTTTCGGTAAAAAATTGTGTATTTATTTTAAAAAAACTAGTGTAAGTCCATAAATTATCCCCATAGGACCACTTTTTTAATCATTATTTGTAATCTACTACATAACAGCTAAAAATTTACAGAACAATATTAAACCAAACTGTAACTAAATCCAAAGTAAAACTCTAAGAGTCAAATTTAGGAAAAGAAAATGTGAAAGTCAATTAAATGTCCCCGCTTTTAGCAGTGAGTACTAAAAGGTTAAACTAATAAGGAGGATGATAATGGAAATAAAAACAAACAAGCAATAGCCAGATTTTTACTTAAAAAATAAAAAATACAAGAATTTTAATTAATTAGATTTTCGAAATGGTCCCCACCCTCCTGTAAACAAACTAAAGCTCTCATGGCAACACTTTTTATTGTACGACGTAATTCTTCACGGTTTTCTTTAATTTCCGCAGCAGCAGCAAAAATCCTAGCCGTTAATTGCTCGCGGCTTTCAATGGGCACGGCATACACTTTTTGTTTCATGTTGCCCCAAAGATAAAAATCTAAGGGTGTAAGGTCGGGAGATCGCGGCGGCCAAGCAATGGGACCTCCTCTGCCAATCCATCGCGGATAATTTTGATTTAAATAATCACGAACTAGTCGTGCGAAGTGTGCTGGAGCTCCATCTAATTGCAGATACATCCGCCTTCTTGTTTCCAGCGGTACTTCCTCCAAAAGCAACGGCAACGTATTGACTATAAAATCTAAAAATGCGTGTTGATCTAGTCTGTTTGGTAACACGAAAGGGCCAATAAGTTCACCGTCAATCATTCCAGCCCATACATTTATGGAAAATTGAGTCTGGAAAGTTGTTTCTCTAATGACGTGTGGATTTTCAGTGGCCCACACATGAAGATTGCGATGATTTGTTATACCCGCCCTTGTAAACGTGGCTTCATCTGTCCACAAAATCTTCCTCATAAAATTGAGATTAGCTCTTTGCTGTGCAATTATCCAATTACAAAAAACAGATCTCGCACCGTAATCGACATTTTCCAAATGTTGTGCACGTCGGAAATGATAAGGATGCAGGCCTTCTTTTTTGAGAATTCTCCAAACTCTTATTCTTGGTATACCTACTCTTATCGATAGGAGACGAATGCTTAGCATAGGGTTAGCGCGCACTAATCGTAACACATCCTCTTCCACGTCTACATCAACAATCACGCCGGGCTCATTTTGTTGCGGAAATAATCCTCTTTCGCAAAAAAGACGATGTACGGCAATGAAGGATCGGTACCCAAGTACTGGTCTACTTGGATATCGACGTCTGTACTCTTCGACAGCAGCGCGTGCATTTCCATTACAAACACCGTAAATGAAATGCATGTCAGCCACATGAGACGGCGGTAGATCACGCAATCCTACCATTGCAATGATACGAGTAGTTAACAAACTTTCCTCACAAGATTAAGTAGTGCACAAATCACAAAACACGTAGCGTCACGGGGTCAGTAATCAAGCGACTGAATGAAGTAACGCTAGCCGACAAGGGTGTGCACGTGGTAGGGACGCAATTGTTAAAAAACTGTTTCTAGGAACCTGTTTCTACCTGAGCGACCCTTTTTATTTGAATAGTTGCAAATGTTCAACAAGTTGTTTGCTGGTTTTTTTTTAGAGATAGGTATTAGTAATGTTATGTGAATTTTTAGCTGTTATGTAGTAGATTACAAATAATGATTAAAAAAGTGGTCCTATGGGGATAATTTATGGACTTACACTAGTTTTTTTAAAATAAATACACAATTTTTTACCGAAAAAATTACTTCGATTCCGTTTTTTTTTTTCGTAGTCGATAATTTTTAGTAAAATGTTAATTAACCTGTTAAAATAACTCATAAGCTTTTGGAAATAATAAACAAAATACAAATCGACCCATAAACTTCGGAGATGTGTCAAAAAATAGAAAGCAAGTCTACAAACTCTACTTAAAAAATTCAAAATTGAATAACATGATAAATGTTACAGATAGACCCCCCCTTTTGAAGTTTATTTTCGATATTTTTTCATGAATATTCAGAATATTACGGGCGGTCACATGCGCATGGGCGACATTGTATAAGTGACATTGAGACCGCCGTATACGAACAATACTGGCATATCGTGCCGATAAAATGGCCGACGTATACGACGTTCTATTTATCCACGCGAATATAGAAAACCGACAAAAACAGCCGGAAAGCGACATGGTGTGTCGCTATCACAACACCCCTTTTTTTTCGGACGGTGGGTAATCATCAAATGACTCCTCCCACTCTGAGTAGAGCGGTGAGGAGTGTCTGACTTCCACTGACTAAAAATCAATCATGTTTCTTTTTAGCCCTTAGTGTCGAGGCCGCGGTATCTTTTTCGAACCCGCAGCCCCCAAAGGGCTGTTCTTTATAGCTCTAAATCTTTTTTTTTATTTAGCCTTTTTTGTTACACTGCTGGGCAAAGGCCTCCACCATAACCTCCGGCCAATCTCTCTAAACGCCTCTAAGTCGTCACGCTGGAAATCTGGAGAGGCATTTCTTGCAGCCTGTAGTGGGAAGTAATAATAGCTCTTGTAACACTTTGAATTTACGGCCTTGAACAAATGTTACTTGTACCTTTACAGACAATGGATGTATCTGGAGCCGATTTTCACTTCTGAAGATATAGCACGTCAGCTGCCCATGGAGACGAAGAAGTATGGTACCATGGATAGGATTTGGAGACGAGTCATGTCTACCGCAGCCGCCTGTCCTAAGGTCTATTGTATGGAGTGCATACTTTTTAAATCAGACTGCCTCGTTGTCCACTAGGTCGTATAAGCTTTAGCGGCGCATATGTTCTTGGGCTGGAATTCCAGGCAAAATATGGTTGGGTTAATGCATCAGGAATTTCATATTAGCAGCCACGGAGTCTGGAGCAATGCCCAGTTTATGACTGTAGGCTCGCCCACATAAGACGTAAAAATAACTGGTGAAATTAGTTTCAACCCTGCCTAACTCTCCAGGGATTATAATTATGTCGGTGAAAGATACAGTCACCCCATTGTCCCATTTTGTTTAAAGTTTCGGTTCACGAAAGAACTAGTATTTACTGGGTAGAAGATGCCAAACACAAAAAATAAAAACCAATGGCTTCGCCAGCAAAAACAGACTGCTGTATTGAACAACACCTAAAAAAAATCTTTCTACAAATTCCGCAGATAATGGTAATCTGTCCAGACAGTCGTTTGCTGGACAGTCTTCAAGAAGCCCTCCATCTCCTTGCGGTGGTGTCCCGCGGCCTCAACGAATACATGGAATTGAAGCGGCTGCGGTTCCCGAGGTTCTTCTTTCTCAGTGATGACGAACTATTGGAGATCCTCTCGCAGTCCCGCAACCCTAGGGCCGTGCAGCCTCATCTAAGGAAGTGCTTCGAAAATATTGCTAAGGTAAGGCAGGTCCCGTCGGGGCTGTGGGTTTTTCGAAAGAGATTTATTTATTTATTTATTTATTTATTTATTTATTTATTTATTTATTTATTTATTTATTTATTTATTTATTTATTTATTTATTTATTTATTTATTTATTTTATTGGTTCACCAACAATTGTTTACACAGGGTTCATGGTAATTATTACATGCAAGAATGTAAATTCAACAGTGCAACAATCACTTACAGGTGAACTCCGCATGCATAAAGAAGTTGTAAGTACAAAATAATATTAATCTAATTTTTATTCTAGTTTTACATAATTACTTAACTAAAGAGTCTAAAGGTCTAAATTTAAATTTATATAAAAATCAAAACGATAATACCAAACTACTTATTATGCAAAAACATGCTTTTTCCCATGCGAGACAATGAAAAAAAAAAAAATTGGAAAGTCAATCTATTTTGCAAGATGCTTAAAGAAATTGGCCTTTAATTTGCCCAAACCTTCGAAGTGCAAATCGATTTGATCACTGCAACTATTTACAACCCGACATAACCTGGCATAGGGAGAATTGGCACCCAGAACCGTTCTGCTCTGCGGCGGGCAGAGTGGTGTGATTGCACTACGAGGAATTCTTGAGGGGGCACGGAAATTAAAGGTCTGCAATATTTGCGGGCAGTCAATTTTGTGGTGCATCACTTTGCACACAAACATTGCGTCATTAATGCGTCGGCGATTATCTAGCGAAACCATCTTAAAGTGTTTTAGTCTCTTAATGTACGAACGTACTTTTTTAGTTATTCCGCTAGAGAACGCCAGATGCCAAAGAAAACGCTTTTGAACGCGTTCGAGACGCAACGAATGTGTGGCATAGTGTGGACGCCAGATCACGCTACAATATTCCAACATACTTCGTATTAAACAATTGTAAAGCATGATTTTAGTTTTACAGCACCTAAACTGTCTAGAATTCCTCATAACAAATCCCAGCATCTTAGAGGACTTTTTTATTATATTGTCTATCTGTGGGATAAAAGTCAACTTCTGATCGAACAGCACACCAAGGTCTCTAATTGTTTCAAGTTCCGCAATCTTTACTCCTTCGATATAATATTCTTGTTTTAGTGGATAATGTTTTCGGGTATATTTAACATGATAACATTTGCTTGGGTTTAAATACATCTTGTTAGTTTGACACCATCGCACAAGCCTTTCTAGATCGCTCTGTAGTGCAGAGGCATCATCTATAGATTTGACAATTTTAACAAATTTTAGGTCATCTGCATACATAAAAATAACAGAGTTAAGGAAGCAATTGGGAATATCGTTAATAAAGAAATTAAACAGAACGGGCCCCAGATGAGATCCTTGTGGCACGCCAGATGAGACGCATCGCAGGGCGGACTGAAAACCGTTGACAACCACATAGAAAGATCTACCCACGAGATATGAACTCAGCCATGAAATTAACGACCCGGTGATACCATATGCTCGTAATTTCTTAATCAGTATTTCATGTGACACCTTATCGAAAGCTTTACTGAAGTCTGTATAGATTACATCAGCTTGGAAGCCCGAGTCTACTGCTTTCGTTAATAATTCAGTAAACAGTATAAGGTTCGTAGTTGTAGATCTAGACTCCACAAAGCCATGTTGCTCCACGCTTAGGTACAGCTTTAAGTGGTTCTGAATGTGGGGGCAGATCAAAGACTCGAAAATTTTAGCAAAGGTAGATAGAATTGATATGGGTCTATAATTAGAAACCATGTCATCATTATTAGATTTGTGTACAGGAACCACTTTCGCAACCTTCCATTTTGAGGGAAAAACTCCCGAAGTCAAAGATTTATTGAAAATAAGTGACAATGGTACAACCAACTCGGCCGCGCACTCGTGAATAAAAGTAGGTGGTATTCCGTCGGGCCCTGCACCCTCATTGCAGTCTAGGTTTTTTAACTTTTTGTATAATGTCTCGTCATCAATAGACAGATTTGATAAACATAAGCTATTGTTTTGAAGGTCACGTAAGAATGCATCCTCATGGAGATTGGAACCGTCTTCGCTAGGGCTATAAACAGAGGAAAAGTAGGATGCAAAAAACTCGCATATTTCAGTTCCGTCAGATGACGTGATACTACCATCCGTCATCGGTATAGGGTATGCGCTAGTCCCCCCCCCGTTTAGCTTTTATGTAAGTCCAGAATAATTTGGGATTTTTTGTGAGTTCGTCTTCTAAGTTCTTTAAATAGTTACTGTAGCAATCTGCTGCGAGGTCATTACAGCGTTTACTAATTATTTTTAATTCAATTTTATCTAACGGGTTCTTGTAGATATTGTAGCGTTTTCTGATCTTGTTTTTTGAATTTAGCATTTTAATAAGGCTTCGGTTAAACCAAGGTGGATATTTTAAATTTTTGGGCACTTTCATAGGAATAAACTTTTGTACGGCTGTATTAATAATATCGTAAAATACCTGCACCATCCCATTGACGTCATACAGTCCCTCAAATAATTCCTCCCAGTTAACTTCTTTTAGGTATTTACGAATCGGTATGTAATTTGATTTACGAAAGTTAGGCACACCTTTGACAATATTGTATGGAAGTTTGGCTTCCTTATTTATAGAGATGACAATATCTAGGGGTGGATGATGCTGATCAATATTACACAGTGAACACATACTTTGACTAACGTTACATAATGGTTTATTACACAATACGAGGTCAAGTATCCGACCTGAAGTATTATTTATGCTGTTACATCAGATACCGCGACCTCGACACAAAAGTTTAACAAGGAACATAAATGGTTTTTAGTCAGTAGAATTCTGACACTCCCTACTGCTCTGCCCAGAGCGAGAGGAGGCATTTGATGATTTCCCACCCCCCAAAAAACAAAAATCGGTATGGCGGGTGGAGTAAATGATACCGTTACAGCTGATAAGGAAGAATCAATAAGAAAACAAACGTGTTGCGCTATCCTCAAGTAACATGTGTGACTTTTACTGGCCTAATCTTCCCCCGGTTCACAAAAATCTGGCATGTAATCAATTGTGTACTATCAACACGGGTTAAATGCAAGTTATCTGGCTGTATACTTATGAGTTTGTTCGTCTGTACAAAGTTTAAACTTTTGACACAAAACTTTAGCTATAAGAACTTCGTTTAAACTCATACCGGTAGTTCGTAACCGTGGAATGATTTTCGACCGAGCTGATACAGCCGCGGTCAAAAATGTTGAACTTGATATAAGTACAAAAACTCCCTCCTTTATCATTTTAATAAGGTTTAAATTGAAATGATTGATGACAAGGATGTCATGGTTCCAGGTGACCTTCCAGTCGGACCTACAAATCACTCACATGCACTCCAGCGAAGGCGAGATCGTGGAGCTCAAATACAAGTTCTACCCCTCCACCAACGTGGAACAGTGGTTACTTCTGCTTGAAGATACCATGAGGCATTCAAGTAAGCACCTTAGGGGTGTATACACGTAGAAAGCCAGCGCCGATCTATGCGTCGAACCAGCGCGAACAAGCGCCGAATGTAACCGACAAGTTACGACCGGTTTATCGGTGCTGATTTGTCACAAGTTATAGAAACTGCCTGCGCCGACTACCTGCGCGGACCAGTTCCGATAAGCGCTGGTAGATCTGCGCCTACACGTCCTACACTTTTTTCAAGTTAATGTTTTCTGCGAACTGTAATGTGCGAATACCTTCACCGAGTTTCCTCCGTGCCTCTGAAAGCACGTTAAACCGTTGGACAGTCAGTGGCCTGAAAGACTGACAACCAGTCATACTATATTACCCAGTCTAAACTGGGTTGTGGCGGTTAGATGCTGATAAGCAGCTGCTGATAAGCAGTCGTTTCATGTAAAATACTTGTGTTGTCTTGCTCTTTTCCTCAGTTCGGCTGACTCTTGTTGCGGGTCTACAAGAGTTGTGGGAGATCCCTCGCGATGAGTGGGTGCTGCGCTGGCCTGGGCAGGTGGTGATCGCCGGCTCGCAGACCGCTTGGACCGCCGGCGTCGAGACTGCCATCGAAGAGTTCCGTATGGATCAGTTCTTTGAAGAGAACCTGAAGCAGGTCAGAAAAAAAAATACAATTAAAAATAGCCAAACACATCAATGCTCTTCAAAGCGTATTGCATAAGTTGCTTGGAAATACCCAAAGTATTTGAATACATAAAAGCATCGAAAGATTAAAAATATAGAAATCCTACTTCATCGTTGAAATATATAAAACAGGGGAGGGGCAACGTGTGGACCTGACAAAAACTGTCAGTGAGTAACTAATTTTAATTCAATCGATTGCTCACATGATCTTGAATGAGAAAGATTGACCGTTATGTTATTATTGCTGTATTTTATGAATTAAATATAATATGATTCTGTTTAGTCCGTCAGTTAGATTATCGAAAAATATTGGATACGTATTTTTTGTTTTATTAAATTAATAAAAAAATTACGAAAATAAAACGTGTCAAAGGTCGTGAGTTTGGGCTGGTGTGTGACGTCACTTTCTGGTAAAAAATGTACCAAACCGTGACGTCGCGCGACTTTTCGAAGCACTGTATCGTCTTCATTTATTGTTTACGCGAACAAAGAAAAAATACGCGTCCAATATTTTTTGGAAATCTGTCTGACGAACTAATCAGGTTTTTTTTTCATCTACCCTATTGATTTTACATACCAAACAATTCAATACGAAAGCAAGAGTGAATTGCTACAAATCTGCTCCTAACCCGCAAGCTATATCAAAATATGTCTATGTGAAAATGTGTGAGTTGATGAGTGTATGTGTGTAAGTGTGTAGTGTGTACATCTGGGAGTGAGTGTGTGACTGGTTTGGTTCACACCTTTGAATTATGTAGGTACTAGCTGAACCCGGCATGCCTTGCAATGCCCTTTTTCCTACCTACTACCTACCTACTACCTACCTACTACCTACCTACTACCTACCTACTACCTACCTACTACCTACCTACTACCTACCTACTACCTACCTACTACCTACCTACTACCTACCTACTACCTACCTACTACCTACCTACTACCTACCTACTACCTACCTACTACCTACCTACTACCTACCTACTACCTACCTACTACCTACCTACTACCTACCTACTACCTATACCTACTACCTATACCTACTACCTACCTACTACCTACCTACTACCTACCTACTACCTACCCCTACTACCTACCTACTACCTACCTACTACCTACCTACTACCTACCTACTACCTACCTACTACCTACCTACTACCTACCTACTATCTACCTACTACCTACCTACTACCTACCTACTACCTACCTACTACCTACCTACTACCTACCTACTACCTACCTACTACCTACCTACTACCTACCTACTACCTACCTACTACCTACCTACTACCTACCTACTACCTACCTACTACCTACCTACTACCTACCTACTACCTACCTACTACCTACCTACCTAAATACTACCTACCTATCTATCTACCTACCTACAACCTAACTATCTACTTACCCAAAAAAAAAAGAACAAAAACTATCCTATGTCCGTCTCCTAGTTCTAAGCTACCTCCCCACCAATTTTCATTCAAATCGGTTAAGCCGTTCTTGAGTTATAAATGGTTTAACTAACACGACTTTCTTTTATATATATAGATATATGATGGGAAAAAGTAATTTAAATATGCGTTAGTTTGACTTACGACCTTTTACTTTCAAGACAGATACTGTCGTCAAGTGATTGCGGTTCATAATTTAAACATTATAATCACGATGGCCTAGCAGTTAAGCGAGTTCGGATAGATCTATCGTGAATCTCTTGCCTTACAGTGCTGTACGAATAAAGAGGAGCTCATGGCTTAATAATAACGGCCACTCGGAGCGATCTTTGGTTGGTCTGTGGATGGGTGACCTGACCACCTATTACACACCGAGTTTCCTCCATGTCTCGGAAAGCACGTTAAGCTGTTGGTCCCGGCTGCCATATAAAGATCTTTGGTAGTCGTAACAGGTAATCGGGGACCTGCAGACCTGCTGACCTAAATGACAGTGGCTATCATATTGTCTATGGATTAACTGTCAAATTGGTTATGGTTTAGTAAAAAATGGAACCATTTGACAGTAATTGATAGGCACTATAGGTTAGCCACTGTCATTTAAAAGATACGCAATGACCCTGCTGGTAGTCTGACAACCAGTCTTACCAAAGGGTATCGTATTACTCAGTATTAACTGGGCTTAGGAGGTCAGATAGGCAGTCGCTCCATGTAAAATACTGGTAGGTACTCAGCTGCATCCGGCTAGACTGGACACCGACCCCAACATAGTTGGGTAAAGGTTAGGCAGATGACTTTCTTTTTATTATCCCTGCTTCTTGTATTTTTTTTTATATTTGTTATGCGTTGTATGTGTATTGCTTTTTTCCCTGTGTGTCTCTTTGTGTGCTCGTTACATTTGTGTGACAATTTTTTTTTGTTCCTTTTATGATGATGGTGATGTACGAATAAGCTTTATTACCGTTATTTTCCATGTATAGCTGGATAGTCTGCGCGCGCTGGTGAAAGGCGACCTGACGTACTTCCAGCGCGAGGTTCTGTGCGCGCTCATAGTGGTGGAGGTGCACGCTCGTGACGTCACGCGCTCGCTCGTCGACGAGAGCGTGCGCAACATGTCTGACTTCCAGTGGATCTGTCAGCTGAGGTCGGTGAATTATTTATTTGAAAACATGTACAATTTTACGGAGAAATCCAAGATATTGTACAGGAAATAGGAATAATAATAATACTTAAAAATAACAAGAAAATGTTATCTTTTGTGCATAATCTCTCGAAACAAGCACAAGAAAAAAATAATCTTTCGTTCATCCTCTCACTGAAACTCAAACATACATCAACCCACTTCAAGGCAAAATGAATGTGTGTATCTTCAAAAATGTTAACTTGATAAGCTTAGGCATAATGAGCCTATAATATCCCCACTTCTGGGACTCCAGGCCCCCTCTCTATGTGAGGGAATGGGCTACCACGCGGGCCCAGTGCGGTGTCAAAATCAAAGTATTTAATTGAACTAAACCTTTTTACGGTAATGTTTCTTGAAAACTAAAAGATGAAGCGACAGTCCGAGTCACAAGGCATTAAATAAATATTGTTGTTGTGTGTGTGTTACTGTAGTTGCAAATTCCAAAGCATGGATCTGTATCGAGGAGAATGGGAAGGAAACTTGATTGTCACTTTTTTAGGACTATTCATGAAGTTTCTTGAGTTGTAAAACTAAAACGTTGCTAAAACTTGGTTTAATTATTTCACGCATATAGAATTATGGAAGACTAACGGAGTCACGCGGTTTCACCCGCGTAGTTCCCATTCCCGTGGGAATATAGGGATAAAAATTAGCCTATGTCACCCGAGTATAATGTGGCTTCCCAACGGTGAAAGAATTTTTCAAATCGGTCCAGTAGTTTCGGAGCCTATTCGTTACAAACAAACAAATCTTTCCTCTTAATAATATTAGTGTAGATGTAGAAAGACGTGCACGTTAAAATGCGTGGCGGGTGGAAAATCATCGAATAACCCCTCCCGCTCTTGGGCAGAGCGAAAGGGAGTGTCAGACTTCTACTGACTAAAAACCACCCATGTTCCTTCTTAGCCCTCTATGTCGAGGCCGCGATAACTAGTGTACAACCCGCGGAACAATCATGGAACCTGACGGGCACAGCAAAAGAGATATATATGTGAAGATTTGGAATTATCATTTACGTATCTAACTTATAATAACAATATAATAATAATATAATTAATAACTTATAATCTCACTTATTCTTTATTTCTTTCTTGCAGGTATTACCAAGTAGTAAAGCAGCCGTGGCCACTAGAGCCGGATGAGACTCCTGAGATATACCAGGATGAGACCAGGCTGGACACGAGCCGGTTCTACCGCCAGTTTAGTCTCAACACCTGCGATGTTAAAGCTCTGAATTCTGTGTTTACGTACCAGAATGAATATTTGGGGAACAGGTGGGTCCTTATTTATTTTTAAACCCCGACGCAATAACGACGCAGTGTTATAAGTTCGTGTCTGTCTGTCTGTGTGTGTGTCTATCTGTCTGTCATTGGCATCGTAGCTCCCGAAAAGATGAACCGATTTTGATTTTGTTTTTTTTTAAGATATGAAAAAATAAGGAATAAAGGACAGTGTGACGGTTGACACGAGAGAATGAAACTAAAGCTTTGTTACCGTTAACTTTCAACGAAGTCCGTTCAGTAGTTTCTTTGTGAAAGTCGCGCCAGTTTAAGAAAAGTTGAAAGGGAATAGACTGTCATGGTAAGGACAAAATAATATGAGGGACACATGTGAGTAAAGAGTGTTTTTTGTCGCAGCGGTCGTCTGGTGATAACGCCCCTGACGGATCGCTGCTACCTGACGCTGATGTGTGCGATGCACCTCAAGTTTGGCGGAGCGCCCGCTGGGCCCGCCGGTACTGGGAAAACGGAGACAACTAAGGTACCTCTCTTAAGAATCCAACATGAAAGATGTAACCAAAGTCTGATTTAAAAGAGTGTCCATGGAGTTTATTGCCCTTCTTCTGAGATTAACGCTAGGGCTAACTACAGTACACTCTTTCAGTTCTTAGTAATTTGTATTTGTTTCAACTATACAAAAGGCCTGTAACTGGCCTACTTGAAATAAATGTTTTGAGTTTAATGTTCATGAAACTCTGTAGGGTCGAATGAAACCACCTTCACAGAAGTTATGGGTATCAGTTTCTATAAACACAATAATACATCATCATTTCAGGCTGAAATAACTCATTGTTGGGTTGCGCCCCGTTCTAGTAGCCACACTTTTCTGTTCTGTGCGTCCCTTATCCACCTGTTTCCCGCCTTCCAAAGAGTTGTCAGCAACGTTGCAGGGCCCACAAGGGCCGACGCCTGACGGGGCTGCGGGTTGTTCGAAAGAGGTACCGTGGCCTCGGCACAAAAGACTAAGAAGAATATGAGTGGTTTTTAGTCAGTAGAAGTCGGATACTCCCTACCGCTCTGAGTCATTTGATGATTTACCACCTTCCAAAAAAAAAGGTTACACCCTCAACGAACTCTGTAGGGTTCAATGAAATCAACTTGCGAATCTTCACAGAAGTCTGTCTCGTGGACGCTAGCGACACCGCTATGCATGAGATCCTGTGTTAAATTCCCAGGTCGTGCAAAGTGTTATTGGGTTTTACAAACAGGAATTTCGCAGGCCTGTCTAAAGGTGACGATTTCACCCCTTTTTTACACGATTACCCAAAAAATAGCATGGGGAAATGTTACCACAAATCTGACATACAGTTTGGGGAAACACAGGCGTGATCTTATATCATAATGGATTTTTAAACCAAAAAACGTGGGACGTTTTGAAGACAACTCGCATATTTTATGTACTTGACCACGCATAACTTTACAGAATAGTCCATTTGTAACGATTCCTTCTTTATCCGAATGCGGCTAAGCTCAAAACGAGGGTTAATATTTGAAGGGGCTGTTTAAGTATTTTCGTTTGACATACAGGATCTAGCGAAGGCCCTGGCAGTGCAGTGCGTCGTGTTCAACTGTTCTGATCAGCTCGACTTCATGGCTATGGGCAAGTTCTTCAAGGGACTGGCTGCGTAAGTTCTCATTATCATCTATCTGACTATGTTGGGGTCGGCTTCCAGTCTAACCGGATACCAGTATTTTACATGGAGCTACTGCCTATCTGACCTCCACAACCAACTTAATACTTTGTAATACGATACCCGTTGGTAAGACTGGTTGTCAGACTTTCAGGTCACTGACTACCTGTGTAACGACTACCAAAGAACTATATATGGCAGCCGGGACCAAAAGCTCGGAGGCACGGAGGCACGGAGGAAACTCGGTATGTAATGGGCGGTCACCCATGTATATACCAACTTAGGCAAGCGCGGCTTAACCTAAAAATCAACCAGAGTCATCTCATGCTCATTTATCATTTAGAATTATAAATAGATTTTTTATTAAGAATTATTACCCACTAGCTGTTGCCAGTGGCTTCACCCGCTACAACTCGAAAATTATCCCACGGGAAGATAAAATCGGGATCCTATGTGTTAATCCAGGTTATAAACTGTAATGTAGGTAGATGATTAAATAATGTAAGTCAGGTAGGTCAGGTGCCGGCCGCTGCCGGCAGTCCGAAATATACGAGCTAACCGAGTGCAAGCCTTTTATTGTCGTTCCTCCCGTACAACATTACATAAACTATCTGTGTACTCGATTTTATCCAAATCGGTTCAGTAGTTTTTACGTGGAAGAGTAACAAACATTCATCCATCCATACGTACAAACTTTCGCGTTTACAATATTAGTAGGATAGGATTTATTTCCGACAGAATCCATGTAAGTATTAGTCACAATTTTCTCAAGATCTATGTTAGTAGGTTCACTATATCACAATTAATAAGAAAACAATATTAGAATTTCCATTTAAAATGACAATAAAACTTTAATTTAGAATTATAAATAGGATTTTCATTTGAATGTTAGCTCCATATTTATGATGAGTATGATCTATGAACTTCATTTTGAACAGTGTTTTTTTTTTCATTTCAAGGTCTGGTGCTTGGGCGTGTTTCGACGAGTTCAACCGCATTGATATTGAAGTTCTCTCCGTGGTGGCACAACAGGTATCTATTCCTTCATATCCAGAGATCGGTTGCGGCTTACCGCTGCTGTGTAAGTAGTCGTGGGTTCGAACCCAGGCATGCACATTACTTTGTGTAATTTATCTCGTCACCGCTGCTCTCAAAACGGTGAAGGAAAATATCGTGAGGAAACCGGCATGCCTTAGAACCAAAAAAAATTGAAGACATGTGACATCAGCCAACCCGCCGATGATAGGAAGTACGTCCAAATCAATGATGAAGTGGATAAACCACTTACGTATCAGGCCACAGAAGCATTGTTATAACTCGGAATTATTCACATACATACAGACACACACACCCACTTATACTGACAGACACGCTCATACATACACACACACACACACACACAATCTTTAAGTATACTCTCTTTTTAATTTCTTATTTTTGTTAGACTAGACCTAGTATTCTAAACGAAACTTTAACATTTTGTGTTAATTATCATGCTATACAAAATACGGAGGGGCGGAGTCTTCTACTACAGGCATTATTTGTCTAAAAGAAGATTCCGAACACAACAATTGTAAACCAATTATTTGACACAATAAATTATGATTAGGAGGAGGTGCGTAAATAAAGTTATTAAACAAAGTAACGAAAACATTGTGGGGAAACCGTTATGTCCTAGAACCAAAAATTCGAAATGTGACATCTACCAATACTCACTGGGCCCGCGTGGTGGATTATAGCCCATTCAACTCCTAGAGAGGAGGCGTGGGTCCCTGCGGTGGGAACATTTAGGATGAAAATAAAAAGTAAGCCTAGTTTGGCCGGTAGTAACGTAGAAAAAACTTTTCTGGCTTAAAGGTGGTGACGATCCAGAAGGCTCAGATTGCTAAACAGGACAGGTTCATGTTCGAAGGTGTGGATCTGCCTCTCAAAGCGTCCTGCTCCGTCTTCATCACGATGAACCCAGGATACGCTGGTATGTAGTGTATTGTTTATCTCTTGTTACCAAGCTTTGCGTGCGGCTGAGGTCCAACACTTTTGGCTAATGATAAGGAGTAGGTCCATTATGATTTATGATACGAGTTCACTACCTCTCATACACCGTTTGTGGTGAACCTCTCGTCCCAGCCGCTGCGGGAGACGCTCCGGGCGTCGGGGGCCACGTGACGGCTTCCGACCACCGTAGACGCGGGCCTGTGGACGGTGAGTGATGGGCTAGCTCGCCGTCCGTCCGTCTTATGACGACGACAGGCCGTGTCGACGGCGTTCGTGTTCTACGCGCGCCTCGAAGAAATGTCAGCAACATTGCAGGGGCCCACAAGGGCCGGCGTCGGTCGGGGCTGCGGGTTGTTTAAGGGTTTTAGACAGTAGAAGTCTGACACTACCTTCAGCCGCTTCGCCAAGAGCGGGAGGAGTCATTTGATGATTTACATTACGTTACGTTTGTGGTACTGTATAGTGAGTCGACCTTGAACTGGGCTACGCGTTCGGTGGCGTCTCAACTATAGTAGTTTATCAGTAACAGTTAGTTAGTCGTCGGCACGGTTGGCGCAGTGGCTGAGTGATTAACTGCTGTGCTGCGTGTCGCGGGTTCAATCCCCGTACGGAACAAATATTTGTATGACTTACAGATTCTGATAGTTGTTCCGGGTCTGGGAGTTTGTGTACGTGATTTTAAATGTTTGTAAACGCATCCACGATACAGAAGAAATTCCTACTGAACAGCAAATTAATAAAAAAAAAAGTTTTGTCTCACTAAGTAGTTATTTGGGGAGTCAGAATGCAACATGCTCCCGTCGGGGCTGCGGGTTGTTCGAAAGAGATACCGCGGCCTCGACACAAAACGCTAAGATCCTTCTTAGCGTAGACATAGGGCTAAGAAGGAACGTGGGTAGTTTTTAGTCAGTAGAAGTCTGACATTTGATGATTTCCCAATCATCAAATGTCAGCCTTCTGCTGTTAATTCGTTCTTTAGGATTTTTTTTTTATTTTCCACATTTTATTTTTATTTATTATCCAGTTTTCAGTCTGATTCTAAACATTTATTAAATTCTTTATCCTAAATACCTACTTCATTCTTCTTAAATACTTCATTCTTCATTCTAAATTTCTTTTTCACCAGGTCGTACAGAGTTGCCAGACAACCTCAAAGCATTGTTCCGTCCCATTGCTATGATGGTACCAGACTACGCGCTCATCGCTGAGATCTCTCTGTTCTCCTTCGGCTTCTCCGAGGCCAAGATCTTGGCCGGCAAGATCACGACTACCTTCAGGCTAAGCTCGGAACAGCTGTCTGCTCAGGTCAGTGGAGAATATTGATCATGCTGTTCGGTTCAAAATAAATTCGATTCTGTTCCGTTAATAATTGGCTATATGGCCCCCACCAAAATCTTCTAAAGCATGTAACTACTCCATTTATTTATCGATATTATTACTTTTTTCACACATCGTGTTCTTTCTGTTAAGTTTTCCAACTATCAACATTTTTACCCAACTGCGGCGAAGCCCAAAAGGAGGGTTATGTGTTTGGCGTGTATGTGTGTATGTATGTCCTTTTCTTTGTTTCCTCATAAACGGATGAAGGGATTTGAATAAAATATACTTCGTTAGATTGATGGCGCTAGTGTTACTGGCTACATTAAAATGAAAAAACAAAGAAATTTGCGGATTTTGGGGGCCATATCGCGGATTTAAAAACGATACCATGGAGTAGAGTATCAAAATGAAGAGTTTTAAAAGGAGATTACAAAAATATATGACACTTATATGTTTAAAAGAAATTCGAAGTCCAAAACCTATAAACAAACACAAAAGTTACATCATCTGCGAAGAATTTTGCGCGACCAACGAAAGAACAAACACAAAATAAGTAAAAAGTTGGAAATAAAAAAAGTAGTTAGAAAACTAAAAAACCCGACTGGAAAAACTGAAAAGCAAAAACCAAGCACATTTTAAATTAAACAAAACTTGGAAGCAGGTGGGGTTAATTTGAACATTAAATTATGAAATGAAAATAGAATGGACCCCGCTAGCTTCGGAGTTTTGTTTAATTTAAAATGTGCTTGTTCTTGCTTTTCAGTTTTTTCAGTCGGGTTTTTTAGTTTTATTTTTTTTATTTTTAACAGAAGTCAAATAGCCAATTATTTTAGTGACCATGTCAGTTTCAAATCTTATGAAAATCTTTGTTAAAACACAATGTATAAAACGAAATGTATGGTGCTCTTTTATCTGCCAGCGGTGTCGAAGAAAATAAATAGCAAACAATATTTATTATTTATTTTTATCTTTTTTTATCTTTTGCAAAATATTTTAGAATTTTAGAATTTTTAAATGTGTTTATATTTTCGAGCGTATGCACTCGTGGGCAGCAGCTGAAAATCAGCGTCAGGTGGTGCACTTTGTGTTGCCATCTGGCATTATGCTGAGCTGAGGCCCTTTTGGCATTATTAGTCTCAATCATTTTGAATTTGGTTCTGTTTATTTTTTAAGTTTTTATTGCCAAATAAACACAATTTTCTTTCTTTCTTTCTTTCTATTTAAATTTTGTATGATAGCAAAGTTCGAAACTCAGCTAAATCAGTTAATACGGGTGATTTATACACTAGCTAACCAGAGCTAACCAGCTGCCATGCATCATCATGCAATTATCATGCTAGTGTATAAATAACCGAGCGCCAAAAACGATCAAGAAAGTGGGTAGACCGTTTTGTCTGCTCTTAAACATCCACTCGCAAAAACATCACTTTATCCGGGATCATAGTGCTTGCAACAGCTTCGAAATATCTGAAACTTGAAACAAATAGTAAACATGGTAAATATTCCGTTAGAATAGGGTATTTCACCAAAAAAATGTAATTAGTCCGTTAGGAATACCCTATTGTAACGGAATATTTACCATGTTTACTATAATATTTACCATGGTAAATATTCCGTTACAATATGGTATTTCACCAAAAAAATGTCATTAGTCCTTTGGATAGATTTTCAAAAAATAATGGACACGTGAAAAGTCGCGTGACGTCACAAGGTTAGTACATTTTTACTCACAAAGTGACGTCAAAAGCCCCCACTCATGATCTTAAACACGTTTTATCTTCGTCACTTTTTATTAAACTAATAAAACAAAAAAAAAATATCCAATATTGTTTAATAATCTAACAGACAGACCAACGATTTTTTTGGTGAAGTACCCTATTGTTAATAATAATGTTTTTCATGAACTCACGTACTTGCTCAAGGACCACTACGACTTCGGCATGCGTGCCGTGAAGACGGTGATCACTGTTGCCGGTAACCTCATCCGGCAGATGCCAGACGGCGATGAACGGCAGATCGTATTGCGGTCGCTCCGGGATGTCAATGTACCCAAGTTCCTGGCCAACGATTTGTTGCTGTTCAATGGTGAGTAAAAAGAAGATAAGAAATTGAGCGTATTTTGCAAAAATTATACAAAACAATGTGGTGGTCACTAGAATCACTTGTCATACTGTTGGGGTTTAGATTAAAACCTCTCAATATATCAGTAAGTAGGGTGCAACTCGAAGGCGTCTGCTTGCTCCAAGGGCTAATTCAGGAACGTTCTACGACGTTACCGTCGAACCGCTTGCCACGTTTATTTGTATATGTCACATCTAAAACAATCGAAACGAATAATGCAAATACACAAAATATATATTCTTTTATACATATATATAATTGCTGTACATGTGTTTGTGACTGAACTCTGCCTAAATGGCTGGACCGATTGCGATGTTTTTTTTTGTGTGTGATCTAGTGGATTCGAGAATGGTTTAGATTCACAATTGGACCCGGTAGGTGGCGCTGGCGGGCAGGACGACGTCTGCCAGGTCCGCTAGTAATATTTTATCATTAAAAAAATATAGATTTATACAGGCAGTAAATTACCCATCAAACTGCCGCCAACCAAGTATTCTGTACATCAAACTAAGTACCCCTACGCAAAAAAGAAGACGGATGAAAAAAGATTGCATGTAGCGGAGATGAGATTGTTGAGGTGGATGTGTGGTGTGATTAGAGTATATTAGAGGAAGTTTAAAAGTTGCGCCTGTTACAAAAAGTGGACAGGGAATCGATGGAGTCTCTATAATGGCGTTGCAGCGATAAAGAAAGAAAAAGTAATGGATTGGGGTTGGTATTGAAACTTTCTTGGAATCGTCAATTGCCTTTGAAAAAGTATTGCAATTAATAACTCGTTCCTTCCATGAATCTGAGACCTTTGTTCTCCGACAGTCATGAGCTGTCTAAAATAGCCGCGCTTTACAAACAGATCATGGAAAAATGGAAAATTAAAAAAAAAAAAAATATTTTACAAAATGGACCTTACATAATAAAAACGACGTCTGTGTCATTTTACGAATGAAAACGCATTTCTTATTATTTTCCTATTATGATCTATTTTCCTTAATGGT
Source organism: Diarsia rubi (assembly GCA_932274075.1). Lineage (NCBI taxonomy): Eukaryota > Metazoa > Arthropoda > Insecta > Lepidoptera > Noctuidae > Diarsia > Diarsia rubi. The sequence continues at coordinate 19,729,217 of OW026413.1, forward strand.
CATATACGCAGTTACTATTATGAAAGGTCTATTTTACGCTTTTTAACGCAATTCATATTATGGTCTGCTAAAGTGGTAATTTTAGATCCCCTAGTAAAACAACCATATAGCCACCATACCATAACATACCATACCAGTGCCAGTTTACCATATTAAGTGATCGACACTTGATTAGTTTAAAAAAAACTTTATTTTAGTTAAGCAGAGTAACAGTATCAAGATAATAATGATTATTCTAATAATTACACATGTATTTATATTTACTTATTTGCTAATTTGACAATATTCTTATAACTACTTAAATGCTATTGTGCGTGGAGGGAGATTTACTGACGAAGCGAATAGAGTTGGGGTCATCACGCTTAACTCCTCCCTCCCCAAGAGAGAAATTATCTAAAGGCAACTCTGTAGTCTTTGGAGAATTTCGTCTTAATCGCTGAGTCAACAGATCTCGTTTTTGAAACAAAAGTCCTATGACGAATACAATTATAATGGCGTAAATGCTTATGGTCCATACACTGATTTTATCACTGACTATAATCGTTTCACCATCACTGACACTATCACTATATTTTGCCTGGTTCAGCAGTTCCTTGATGTCGCCTAGATCTATTCCTGTGAGGTCCATCTGCTTGGCTGACGGGGTGACATCTCTGCGTAGTTCTGGCATCTGTACTGGTGGCAGTCTGAAGGAGACTGAGCTGGTATTCATGGGTGTTGTGATTGTGATATCGGCAATCTGTAACGTACATTGCTGACTTGGCACTAATATGTATGTGCCTCGTAGATTGTGTCTACGGGTCTCATCTTCGCAGTGTTCCGTTGCAGCTATTTCCTTTTCTGTGTATATCAACCAGTGGGTGTTAGATATGGGCTGCACCTTAGTTTCTTCTATCTGCACCTGGTGTTGCTGGCAATTACTGAAGTTATGTTGTACTAGCATGAGCTGCTGGATACATGTTTCCTCCGCGTACTGTACCACGTTGTCATCAGAACAGAGGTATGTCAGGTCTTCTATTTCATTACAGCCATTGACTACGGATCTGTATTTCGACTTGTTCACTATTAGGTAAGGATATTGGGGTATAATGATTTTAGGTTTTTGGGTTATCTGGTTATAGTTTGGGATAGGAATAACTTTATAATAATTGTATGTGTTTTTGTCTATTAGTAGAACTTCTAATATAAATATAAATATACTATTATCTATATATCCCTTAATTTCTATGTTTCCCTCTAATTTTACTAAATTATCTAATGTTAATGGATAAATTAATAGAATGAAACGGACTAGTGACCTTGAGGGTCATTTCTATGTCCTTACAGTTCTGTATGACTGTATACGCATACCCATTTACACAGTTAACTAATGCACAGGGCATTCGAATCCCCTTAGTCAATTCTTAAAAAGTCTATAATAGCCTCGCCATTAGTTAAGTTTACAGGAAGTTTTACCCTTAACTCACTACGTGGCGGTAAAATGTAAGTATCTTTCAGTGCTGAAGGATAAACAAAAGGTATGTCAGTATTCCTTGTACACAAAGTTAATGTTCGGTAATCAATTTTTGCATCCAATTGCTTTAATAAATTACTGCCTAATAAACCGTCATAGTTATTGTCAACATCGTAAACATAAAACTTATGACTTTCGGGACTTTTAAATATTTTAGGCAAGGGAGTTAAAACAACTTCCGTATGCACACTAACACCATGGGTACTGACTACTTCGAAAGGCTCTCTATAAATATTATTTTTAAAATAGTGGTAAGCGACACGCTGACCTATAAATGATCTAGAACTGCCAGTGTCTAACATAAAAACTGCATTATTTAGCTCTGGAATTATAATGTGAGGCAAGGAACGGTAATTAGTACAATTTAAAATTATTTTTTCTCTCTGTATAGGCGCATGGTAACATCGGTGTTTGAACCCGAGTTTGCTGATGTTGTATTATGCTCAGACGTTGTTCGCGTCGCGTTGGCCTGCTGACTCGGCCAAGGCGTTGGCCTACTTTGTTGTGGCGGCTGGTGATGAGTGTTATTTTGGTTTCTAAAGGAATTTCTAGATTGATTTAAGTTATTTTGATAATTTGTATTTTCTGTCAAACTATTTTGTGGTGGAGTATTAGATTGTTTTTGTGGGTTGGGAGTACGCTGAGAATTTCCATTGTTGTTAGCAATTTTCCCTTGGGGTTTCAAATAATTTTTGTTTCTATTACTTTTAGATTCGTAAACTGCCTGAAAGTTTTGTTCTTCCAACACTACCTTTAGGGCATCTTCTAAGGTGGTCACGTTTCTCAACCGTACTAATCTAACTAAATAAGGAGGTAAATTATATAGAAAAACATTCAATGATGAATTAGTATAGATATAATGTTGTTTGGCTTGACGTAAATTCGCATCGTCTACTGTTTCAATTATTTTCGCAATCAAGATACTACGCAAGTTTTGAATCCTATGACAAAAATCTAAATAACTTTCATTAGAATTTATTTTCATAGAGTCCAACTCCAATACTAAGCAATCTTCGGTTCTAGGGTCACCAAAATGTTGAGCCAATAATGTTTTCAACTCTAACCAAGTACCAATACTATCTCGTTCCCCCACTAAGTTCGCGGCTTCCCCTGTTAACTTACTAGTAAGAACGTGGAATAGATATTCATTTTGGGCTTTTCCACCTTGGAATGTATTTATTATATATTCACATTTCTTTATAAAAAGTGGAAGCTGTCTAGAATCGCCACTAAACTCTGGAATAATGTTTGCCATTGTTGACGGGACTTGCATGATTTGATCCATTTTGAAAGAACAAAGCACGAAAAGAGCGAGAAGAAAAATACACTAAATATCTAACTAAAATTGATATTATCACGCTAGTTATATCGTAATAAAATAAGGAATGTTATCGCGGTATTGCTCAACTCTCAATAACACAACACATACAATTAAAACAAAGAGAAAAAACGATAAAGGAAAACAGAAAGGATAGTGAAGAAGTTTTACTCACAGTCCCGTAGTTACTCCCATCTCCTTGTGACTATTATTGAATACTGCACCCGCCGATGTGTCTGGTACTCAATGAATTTGTTTGTTCGGAGATCCCTGTTGAACTGTAGAAACAGACGTCCAGCTGCTTGTAGAGTTTTATACGTCGCAAACTGACTACAGAGATCCTACCGGCTGCGCCAATTAAGTGATCGACACTTGATTAGTTTAAAAAAAACTTTATTTTAGTTAAGCAGAGTAACAGTATCAAGATAATAATGATTATTCTAATAATTACACATGTATTTATATTTACTTATTTGCTAATTTGACAATATTCTTATAACTACTTAAATGCTATTGTGCGTGGAGGGGGATTTGCTGACGAAGCGAATAGAGTTGGGGTCATCACGCTTAACTAGCGTGAGGTCTTAGGAATTTTATCGCCAGCCTTCTCGAAAAGGTGAAGGCCAAAAATGAAAACTGGCAAGAAAACCGGCGTGTCTTGGAAAAAAAAGTGATATTTTTGTACAACCCAGCGTTACTGAGGTAGCCTATCCTCAACAACGTTTGGGTCAGCTTCTCGTCTAACTGAATGCAACTAAATCCCAGTATTTTACATGGAGCGACTGCCTATCTGACCTCCACGACCAAGTTCGTACAGGGTAATATGATACCCCTTTGCAAAAATGGTTGTCAGTTGCCATATACGCACCTAACAACTGCTATAACACTGCATTTTCTATTACATTCAGGTATTATATCCGACTTGTTCCCCCGCGTAGAAGTGCCTGTCGTAGACTACGGCATCATGGAGCAATCCATCAGGACCATGCTCACCAAGAAAGGATACGACGATCTTTATTGTGAGTTACACTCATTTCACTAGCAAGTGCACGAGGCTTCACCATGTGATTAGTACCCACCATGTGGCTGAGCGATTGGACTAATCGAACACAAATATTTGTATGGCCTACAGATAGTTGTTCCGGGTCTGGGTATTTGTGTATGTGAATTCATATGTTTGTGAACGCACCCACGATACAGGAGAAATTCCTAGTGTGGGACAATGTTTTAAATAAAAAATAATAATGTGTGGCTACTCTCTAAGTCCGTCAACGAAACTACGGGCCCATTCGAAAGAGCTAAGTAACTTTGAAATGAACCCTACTCCCTATAATATTCGGATTCATGAGTTTTGAAAATACACCCGGAGTATGGACAACTGTCCAATCGTGTTGACGTTCTTTTTACCCGACTGCGGCGAAGCCCAAAAGGAGGGTTATTTTAGTTCGGTTACCTAACTAAATCTATGTTCGTAAGTGATACAGATTCGGAAACGGCCCGTATCTTTGGCCGAAGCTACGTGTTTCGTGCTTAGAGAGTAGACCCCCCTGTTGTCAGATCTTTATTCAACCATGGACCTCTGACTTGGCTTTACATGCTGTTGAGAAGAATATCTCAGGAAACATGCTGGTTTCCTTACGATGAAAAATTGAGGAAACATCAAACCAAAATGAAAATGCCAGATTTCTTAAAGTGACCATAGACTGGCATTTCCTAGAGCCATACATTAGAAAACTTTCATGGAGACGCTTGTGTCCATGTACATACTTGGAACATTATAGGCTTATTATGCTAAAAGAAAATAACCTTTAAAGTTCTCAGAATTAAACTCGGTTTAACTTGCAGCTTTCATATTCAAGATTATTCAGCTTTATGAGACGACCGTAGTTAGACATGGGCTCATGTTAGTTGGACCTGCCGGCGCTGGTAAAACAAAGGTAAGTACATAATAACGAATGTATAACCCTCCTTTTGAACTTCGCCGCAGTCGAGTAAAAGGACAGTTCATTTTTCAGATAATCTATTCTGTATATTTTATATTTTCTACCTATGAAATTCTGCAATAACACAACACTTTTGATCACCATCACACGATAAGCTGCTGCGCTGCGGGTTCGATCCCCAATATTTTTATGGCCTACAGAAATTGTTGCGGGTGTGGATGTTTGTGTCTGTGAGTTTAAATGTTTGTAGGAGCATCCACTATCCAAGTGTAGGACAAAAGTTATTTTAATTGCAATTTTGCTATCTTTGCTTCTATAAACTCAAAGACAAAAATCATAATGATTTCCCCGTTCCTTCCCTCCAGTGTTACGAAACTCTTCGTGATGCGCTGACGGCTATCAAGGGCAAGTTGGCCCCCGACGGGTTCCCCTTCACCCCGGTGCACACATTTGTCGTCAACCCCAAGTCTATCACCATGGGGCAGCTGTATGGAGAGTTTGATCTTAACACGCATGAATGGTACTGTTTTAGAATAGGGTAGTTAACTAAAAAAATCTAATTAGTCGGTCAGATAGATTTCCAAAAAATATTGGACACGTATTTATTCTTTGTTCACGAAAGGAAACAATGATGACGATACAGTGCTTTGAAAACTCGTGTGACGTCATATTCTAAGACATTACTATGACATTTTTTAGCGGTTTGTGACGTCAAAAAACTCCTTTCAAATCTTTGGTGCGTTTTATCTTAGTCATTTTTATTGATTTGATAAAACAAAAAATACGTATCCAATATTTTTCGATAATCTAACAGACGGACTAATTAGACTCATATTTTTTTAAGTCAGTAAACATCTCTTATTATAAAGACTTCTGCGTGTATACTAAATACACAGATAAAGATATAGAGTTAAGACTTACAGATATAGACGCAAGAGCAACTACTTCGCGTGCCTAGCTTACGTACAAAAATCGTAAGCGGCCACTTTCGCGCTCAGTCTGCATCGGTGTATAGCGCTAGTCGGACGTCGGCGCTGGTGTAAAAGGCGGGGTTCGGGCGAAGGGGCGCCGTACGCGGCATCTTTGAATTGATTTGATTTTCCGTGCTTGTGTCGTCATAATAGTTAGTCAAAAAATGACACGCTTTGTTTTCATACAGATCGTGATCCAGTATCATATCATCGTTATCTAGGTATATCTATATCTGTGACTAAATATCTTGTTCGATACTTACGATACTTGTTTAATACTAGGACCGACGGCATTCTATCGAGTTTGGTCCGCGCTGGCATTGCCGTTGAGGATATGGACAGGCGCTGGTACGTGTTCGATGGCCCAGTCGACGCCGTTTGGATCGAGAACATGAATACTGTGAGTCTTGCTTCAGATTTCGATACTGGAAAATATGAAATAAAGTAAGAGACACGATCTTTCTGTTGGATTTGCACCTCTCGCATCAGCGCCGAAAGCTCAGTATCGTTCCAGTAAGTATCGATTTTTTATGAAATAAAATATTGTATACCTGCTCTTTACGACGTGATCAATCAGATAGGTTCGGAAGAACGGCCTAGTAACTGGTCTCGTCAAGTTGCCAACAACTGGGCAAATGGGCAAATATAAATGTACTGTAGTGCTGAGAAATAACAACATCACGCCTGTAACCCCCGAAGGGTTAGGCAGAGGTGTACCTTTCAGTAGACCCACAAGACTCATGTATTCCGAGCCTATTGCCATTAACCGGGTACATATCCAGATCCCGTGGCTGCTACTCAGAAAATTTCGATGAAAAAACACAATAATTTAAAGCTGGTCCAACCTAAGTTTCGATCTCCGGAAACTGACCTCTAGAGCAACGAGAAAATCAAATAATACTTAGTATAACTTGGTTATATTTGTTTTTTTTGTTGTGTATATTGTCAACAAAATAGATAAGTAGCTAGGCACTTAACTTCCAATTACTTTTAAACGTTGTTATACCTAGTGTGCTACAAGCAAGTGGGAGTCAGGCCCTTCGCCCATGGCAACTTTTTGTAGCGATGCAGTACTGATGCTGTCGCGCGTTTGCATCGATATAGTCGCGATGCGGTCGCAAGCTGTATGCCTTCGCACACAAAACTAACGTGCGTCAGTAGTGATTAGGGAATGCAGAACCGGTGCTGTTTTAAAGAACCGGGATTTTTGGCCCTTCTGGCTTAAGAACCGGGATTCCCGGTACTATCGATACTTTTGATGCTTTAATAAGTCTTTGTAAGAGAGTTGAAAGTGTTGCAACGGAGAAAGTAAAAAAAGACGAAATGACAGGGCAAAGTAAAAACATTTTAGTCAAATCAAATAAAACGTTTTATTTCTTGTTTTATAGACACTAAATCAGTCTTATTTAGTATAATTTTACTGGTAATTACGCATATTATGCCAGCAACATTTTTTAACATTAAACGATTTTTATACCTAATCCTACATAATATATAACAGAAACATTTATTAAACATCTTCACTTTACCAAACAAATTAACATGACTCTTATTGCAATTCTGCATAACCAAATTATAATTTAAAACTTACGTAACATCTACAAAAAAAAGAACTATGGAGTTTTAGCGTAGCATTAATCAATATTTATTGATTAGATAATCTTAACAAACATTTTTTAAATTTTAATCTTATACACTTCTCATCAAAAAAATCGAAACACCTCGCAGTTTATGATTTGATAAGGATTATCAGAAAAATGTGTATATTTAGGAATAAATGTAAAATGTCATTTAATAGTGAGTAGTATGAGGTTTTTAAATCCCAATGTTAATGTTCTAAATTCAAATGAAGTCTTCATAGGTTTCGTATTTTGTATAATGAGTAATTTTTACCCTGTATGGAATATGAAGGAAATGGGTAAAACAACACGCGTAAATGAAAAAAAAATGTAAGAAACGTTTATTTAATAACTTGTATTCCCTCCGCGAGCTCTTATTACTGCTTCCATACGGTTCTTCATCGATCGGATGAGAGTCACGATCACATGTTGTGGTATATTATCCCATTCCTCTTGGATTGTGTTTCTGGGGCTGGATCTCTTGCTCGAATTCGTCTCTTTAATTCATCCCATAGATGTTCAATGGGATTCATGTCCGGGCTTCTTGCTGGCCATACCATAATGGAGATACCGACTTCGGTAAGATAATCTCGTACGACGCCCGCGGTGTGAGCTCTAGCATTGTCGTGCATGAATATGAAGTCGTTGCCAATAAAATGTGCATAGGGCATCACATGAGGTTCAAGACACTGTTCGATGTACCGATGAGAGTTTAGTGCAGGCAGCCGTGGCCCAGACACAAAGGCAAGTTCTGTCTTACCGTCGGCGCTGATTCCTCCCCAAACCGTCCACGAACCGCCACCATAGCTGACCTTTTCTTCAATGCAGCATTGTGCAAAGCGTTCTCCATCTCTTCTGTAGACCTTGTTCCTTCCGTCGTTACCATACAGCATAATTTTACACTCATCAGAAAACAGTACTTTGCTCCACTGAAGGTATGACCAAGTTAGGTGCTCGCGTGCAAAGTTAAGGCGCGCTCTTCGATGGTCTGTAGTTAATTTCGGCCCATTCGCTGGCTTATGCGGTGCCAATCCGCGTTCCTTCAACCTTCTTCTTATTGTAGAGTCACTTACAGCTACTCTTCGTACAACGCGAAGCTGCTGCTGCAGTTGAAAAGCGTTAAGGCGTCGATTTCGTAAAGAAGTTGTTACAATAAATCGATTATCTCGCTCAGAAGTGACCCGATTCCTGCCAGATCCTGAACGGCGCGTGAACGAACCAGTCTCCCGATAGCGTTTGTAGACTCTATGAACAGATGATAAGCTTAGATGCAATCTTGCAGCCACAACACGCTGACTAAGTCCAGAATCCAGCAATGCCACCACTTGGGCGGCTTCTGCGGGCGAAGTATCCATATGTTTTAGAAAAAAAAGTTTTTTCAGACGTCCCAAAGTCACAGTAAATGAAATAAGAAACAAAAAGTTTAAAGACAAGCGCTAATTTTTATTTTTTAAACGAGAAACGTACTCCAACCCTAAATACACATTTGTCTCAAAACAGTGATTAATTTCATTTATAGGATAAACAAATGAAATTCTAATTTCGAATTTTGATTTTTTTCTTCTTACTGTAATGACCAAACTGCCAGCTACACAATAATGTTTTTTTTTCATGGAATTAATTCTCTTTTGTAAAAAATTAGGACAAAAACAATAAAAACGAAAGTGTTTCGATTTTTTTGATGAGAAGTGTATAATAATTCAACAATAGTTTGGAACAACTTGAATCGACAAATTCTTTAAATCAACTTGACTCTAATTATACATTTAAGAAAAAATAAAATAAAAATATAACTTTAAACTTAAATATTTTTGCAAAACTTTAACATAGGTATTCATCCTTACAATACTATAAATAAAAATACCCAACTAATACTTGCTCAGACCAATATTACATTGGTCTGATTCTTATAGTTAAAATGGGGGCACTCAATAATCTAGGTTAGGTACCTGTTTATTTATTTTTTAGAGTATTTCTCTCCTGCCTATATATTGATCTTAATAATATAAGAGCGTCCAAACTCTTATCACTTAAACGTGATCTTATTTTATTGCAAAGGTACCCAGCGGAAGAAAAAACTCTTTCCGGCTCTACACTTGTCGGTGGAATTGTTAAAAGAAAGTCGAAAGCCTGCGACAAATAACGTCCACGATCCCCTCCGTTCTCAAAAAGAGCCATTTCGATCCTCACATTCGTATTAAGGTCTTCACTGTGAGTCATTCTTGTTCTTTTACAAGCAGTAGCTTTTTTAAGCTCTGCATTAAGCTCCTCTTTTTTTGATTGAGGTTCACTTTCTATCTCTTCATCTGTATCTGACGGCAATTGAGCTGTTTGAAAAAAAAGAATCTCCTAAAGTACGCCTTAGCAGTTCCACTATCTTCCTGCATATTTCGTCACTACTTGGCCGAGTAAACACTGACAAATCTTCATCATGTGCGTTGGAGAAGTACATTTCAGGGTTTTGCAAATATGTTAATATTGATGTTTCCGGCAATCGACGTTGCCTGTATCTGTTTTTCAGCATCGTCAACATTTTTGCGGCTATACTGTTATTTATGGTGGACAATTTCTTTAATGCGAATTTTACAGCTATATCTGCAGTTAATAGTGTCGCATCTCGCTGGCATAACGCTTCCAAAATTGTTCTGATAATGTCAAGTACCTCGTAAAGTTCTGTCATATTCTGCCAGTCTTCTTCTGTAAAACATATATCTGACTTCACATCAATTAGTGCCTTCACTATGCACGTTCGAAGTTTCAGAAACCGCTCCAGAGTATTTGCTAAACTGCCCCATCGCGTTTTCGAGTCACTTGTCAGTGCAAATTCTTTATTAAAATCAGCGATGACATATTTTTGTAGTATGTCGTCGTTTTTAGTTAGTCATTTCCTGAATAACTTGACAACGGTTTTTACCTTTGAAATTAGATCGTGATATGCAAACTCGCGTTCGTCGAGCGATGAATTATTTGATTCCACAACCTCCACGGCATCAGAGTCGTCGTCAGAACCGTTGTCAGAAGCGACATATTCATTGGTGCTGTTTTTCCGAGCTAATTCCGATAAAGGAACGTCGTCGTCGTCATCCCTTGATTCAGCGTCAGCAAAACTGATTATCGGCTCCATTGGTTCTTCAGGTATTGCATTACTTTTCTTGTAAAATACATCAACGACCGCAAGTTGAAGGGCATGGGCAATACAAGTTTGGTGGTAGGACGTCAGAAATTTCCCAAACTTAATCATTATACTGCATCCGTCTGTTGTTTGAGCTACGATATCTTTTTCTAGAGTCACTCCAAACTCTGTTAATTTCAACTTTATTTCTTCGATGCATCTTTTTGCTGATAATGAACCGTGCACTCTTATTAGTCCTAGATTTTTGAAATTTTCGGAAAAACGCTGTGAGTGCAGATTCAGGCTAATATATCTTCTTGTTGCGAATGGACGTCCACTCGTCAAAAGATATAGAAAATTTATGTCCTTCTGTTAATAGTCTCTGGATTTCGCCGATCAGTTGTTGTTTTCTTTTGTCTGCTTGTTTTATTACAATATTTTGAATTGAATTTGCAGCCTTCGGCAATTTATGTCCGGATTTTCGAAACAGCATTCGCAGATCTTCAGACTCCACAAATGTTCGGAAAGGATATCCATCCATAGCTGACATTCGGGAAACCATGAGTTCCATGGAAGGATTTGCGTCACATTCGTAGTAATCAGTTAATTTCGCTTTTTTCTTTGGTATTATTTCAGTATTTGTCGATGTTGAAGGAGATTCGACACTTTGAGGAACTTGACTATCTGCTGTGTTCATGTTTATCTGATGCACATTTTTCAAATGCTTTTGGAGACCACTCGTACTACCTCCAGTACACTTCAAAATTCTATTACACGTTTTGCATTTCGCGTTATTTTTGTCTTTAGATCTAAGGCAATAGTGCCATACTGACGTTTTATCGTTGGCTTTATTAAGGACTCCCTCAAAATCCATCGTCTGTAACAAAATATAGAGTAATTATTGAAATACAAAGTTAAACGAAAAACGTTGGTACCGACTAAATTACTTGATGTTTAATCAATAGCACAGTGCACTGTAGTTTTAAGGTAAGATATGCAACATTAAAAAAAAGCTTATTAAAAATATCATTAGAACAGCTAATATTATTCGTCTACGAATAAAATAAGCTTCCCAACCTCATGTAGGTTGGTTAACAAACAGCTAGTCGTACCTAAACTACTTCTTGCTTAATTAATACAGTGCATTGTAGTGTTATTGTGCCGTAAGTAACATTAAAAATAAACTGAATATGTAAAACTTTAGAACAGCAAATTTTATTAGTGTACGTATGAAATAAACTTCCCAACCAATCCCATGTCGGTTGGTGGCTTGGTGAACAATCAGGTGCTCGTATTTTATGTTCAAAATGAGGATGGAGAATGAGAATGGTGGCTACAATAACTAAATAATTATATAAAGCCGCTCATGTTTCATTAATTTTGTTTTATAAAAATAAATACTCACTTTCCAAAAGAAGTAGTCTTGTTTGAGTAGTTTTTGCAAAGCACTGTACACCGAAATCCCACTAGCACAACATTCCGAAGACGCGATCACAATCTAACTAAGCGGGACGCGCGTCTACAAGATGGCCGCCACCTGCCCCTCCCGCACCTCCGCACCCTCGCGCATCATGCTCTTGTATTACAGGTAGCAACGGTGGTAGCTAGGTAGTATAGTAACAGACTAGTGATGCTGTCGCGGGTTTAGTAAACGCGCAACGGCACGGTACAAAAAGTCGCTGTGGGCGAGCAGCCTCGATCCTAATTCATTTGTTGATTGTACATTGTGTCTTAACCTAGTAAAATAAACAAGTTTTATTTTAAAACCTTATAGGTATTAGACGACAACAAGAAGCTATGCCTCTCAAGCGGTGAGATCATGAAGCTGACCGATCGCCAGCGCATGATCTTCGAGGTGGCCGACCTGATAGTGGCATCCCCGGCCACTGTGTCGCGGTGTGGCATGGTGTACATAGACGCGCAGGTCGTGGGGCTACAGCCGCTGGTAAATGCCTGGATTAAGAGCAACTTGCCGCCGGTAAGCCAAGGAACAAAGAAAAACCGTGTATGAGAGGCTCGTAGCTTAATAAATGGCTACTTAATTACTGTTAAAATTCACGAAAATGTTATTTTATTTCAAAGAACTAGCAGAAAAAACACGATGTGTGAAAAAAGTAATAAAATTGATCAGAAAATGGCTTAGTTTTAACTGATTTTAAATCACGTGAAAGACGAAGACAGCGCTATATAAACGTGACGTCATATTTCATACCGCCATAGTAACGTCACGGTTACGTAGTACAAATGGCCTTTTCGTGCGACAAGGATAGAAAGTGCCCCCACCACAAACTTCTAAAGCTAGTAACTACTCCATTTTTATCCGACTGCGGCGAAGCCCAAAAGGAGGGTTATGTGTTTGGCGTGTATGTATGTATGTATGTCCGTTTCTTTGTTCCCTTATAACTCCTAAACGGATGAAGGGATGTGAATGAAATATACGTCGTGAGATTCGTCTTGATAGCGCGAATGTCACTGGCTACATTAAAATAAAAAAACAAAGATAATTGCTGGTTTTGGGGGCCAAATCGTGGATTTGAAAAAATAAAAAAATCCATTACCATCGAGTAGGGCATCAAAATGAAGGATTTTAGAAGGAGCTTACAAAAATATATGACACCTGTATGTTTAAAATAAATTCAAAGTCACAATTTCTATAAACAAACACAAAAGTTAAATGATCTGCGAAGTATTTTACGCGACCAACGAAAGAACAAACACTAAAGAACTAAAAAGTTAGAAATAAAAAAATAGTTAAAAAACTAAAAAACCCGACTGAAAAGAAAAAAAAAACAAGCACATTTGAAATTAAACAAAACTTGGAAGCAGGCGGGGTCCATTCTATTTTCATTCATTTCATAATTTAATATTCAAATGCTTGTTTTTTTTTTTGTTTTTATTTATTTATTTACAATAATACACAAACACAAAAAAACAAAAAAAGGAAAATATATAAAAAAATAGAAGAGCACAGAGGTACTGCTTATTTCTAAAGAAATTTCTTCCAGCAGACCTGCGAGAGGAGAGTTGGATTAGAAATATAGACACAGTGTGTAGAAAAGACAAACAGAAACTAGAATTAAGAGATAAAAAAAAATAGTACCGATATAAAATAAACATACATACAAATATACACCGTTACATTTTGATCGTTTTAATCCCTTGAACGGGTGGTTTAACTTACAAAATACTATTCATCAACAGCTTGCACAGCATTCTATCTCTTAAAATAAAAAAAATTGGAAGTGATAACGTAATATTCGCAAAATGCATGAAACCAGTAGTAGCACACGAGTTAGTTACCTACGCGTACGCCGCGTCGTCGTCAGTGCGTACCTAACTACCTACCTTCGAGCTTAGGTTAATGAACCCGATCAGCTTAGGTTATTGAGTCGCTCATCTGGTGTTCACGTAAACAAATGAAATGATTCCAAATTTTCCTTCATACCTTTACGGGCTTAGGACCGTTATAATTGTTTTGTGCCTAGGTGTCGGAACATACCTAATAAAATTAAAAGAATTACTTAGGTATGCTAAAAGCGGTAGGTACATGTAAAAATAAGTTCTAACAGGCGCAGAGTTATGGCGTATTTAAAAATGTGGAATCAAAATTACTTACAACGATTAAAAAGAAGAGTTCTGTTACAAAACTAATAATTAATCACTTCTACACTTCACGATAGCGTAATAATAATTGTTCAAAATGCATACCATTCCTTTCGATACATAATCTTGCACGTTTAATTAAATTGTTTTTTAATTTCAATAATGTGTCTCTGTCACTTTTTAAAACATCGAACGCGTCCACTATCGCACTTTTTATTTGTTCACGAGTTTGATTTTGGTTTCTGTACACCAATCGTTTCACCTCACTCAACAAATAAAAATCCAGCGGGGTAAGGTCCGGGCTCCTTGCTGGCCAAGCAACTGGACCACCCCGTCCAATCCAGTGATCTCCAAACACGGAATTTAGGTGATTACGTACATTACGCTCGTAATGTGCTGGACATCCGTCATGTTTCACACCGTCTTAGAGAAACTAAATTATTTAAATGACATGGTCTTGTGCTGCCCTTAGCGCGCGGGGTGCGCGGGGCGCGCGCCTTTTGCATTGCCAATCAAATAAGGTTTGGGGGCGGGGTTTGCTCTAGCATTGGCTAATTTTTGTGAGTCCACGTTGACTGCGCTTACGCATCATTGTTGTTAGTATCGAATAGTGCCTACTAATGGTTCGCATTGTTTTTTCACTAATGCGAGAATTAATTCGAGTTTAAAAGAAAAAAAAACCTTTTTTATTTTATTTTGTCTTGACAAATCGATAGTGCTTCATGCACCGGATTGACCCTCCACGGGATTAAAACGATCAAAATGTAACGGTGTATACACATATAAAAAAGAACACGTTTTTCAGTCTTTTCAGTCGGGTTTTTAATTTTTTGAACTACTTTTTTTATTTTATCGATATTATTACTATTTTCACACATCATTCTAGACATAATCATGATGTTAATATACAATGTGGAGCAGGACGATTGACATTCCTCTAAACCACGTAAAGAAAGGCATGCTCTTGACCCGTATACAAAAAATCAATCAAATCCAATGACTACTTTAGCCACAGGAAATTATTTTTCATTTTCTTATTTTTCAACATGATGTAGATCGGAGTCCGTAATAATAGGTAAACATTGTAAGGTCAGGAACCTGTGCAAAAACCTACGATTCTATTCTCAACGTCTCAATACGCTTGAAAGACAGAGAAAGGTGTCATACGATCCCACTCTGACGCGCCCCGCACACTCCCACAAAATACTACAATTATAAAGAAAAAGTAATATTACTTACGCAAATAATGCATTAGTGGTGCATAGAAAATTGCGAGTGTGTGTGTGAGCGGATTTTTTTTCGGCAAAAAGTCCTTGACTCGGTAACTATGTCAGTCAGTGCATAGCGGCGCCCTTTGAGGAGAGCACACGCCTACTTTTTTTATCACAAGACGAGCCGCGCGCGCATTGTCGTGATTTTATGAAAAGTTTGTTGTTATTGTGATTAAAGACGATTTATGATATTTGGATTAGTGCATAGGTTACTGTGACTTATTGGTGTTAGTGTAATATTAGTTATTTAGGCATTTATTAGGTAGCTAGTTTTGTGATTTAGGTTAAGTTAGTAAGTTTTTTAGTTTAATTATGCCTCAAATAAGGTTTTAAGTGATTAATTATTCAATCAGTGATCTTTTATTAATTAACAACTCGCAACTTAGTGAGTTTATGCCGCTGATTTGTTGTTCTCCGATAAAAAGTACCTACGCCCAACATCGCCGCCGCTCGCTGCACCCCGCGCACTAGGTCAGTGACTTTTCGTAGTTAAAGCGTGTTTACTTTTTATGCAGTTGATTCTGCTATTTATTTTGTTTGAAAATTGCAATTTTTAAATTTTCCACTAACTACTAATCTTCGTGTTTTAAAATGTTTCGATGGACTAGTACAGTGCTAGTTTTAATTTAATGTCGTAGTTCCAGATCCACATTGTATAAAAAAGTAGTTAGTTCTTTGTAATAATGTTATATGTTCTTTAATTTTCGTGAATTTTTAACAGAAGTCGAGTAGCCAATTACAGCGTTACATTGGATATTCTAAGTGGCACACTTGATCGCAAGTGGTTGGGTCAAAGTCCCTGATTAATACCTTTTGTCGGACGATGCTAGAGAGCTTAAGCCTTCCCCGCCATTCCACCGTAACCTGCTGGCCGGGGCTGTGACTGGTGCTGCGTAATCTATCGCTACACCCGTCTTTCGCCCCGATGTTTGGTCTCGCGCGAATAACGCTTGATTTGCTTTTGTTGCGTGGACATAACTCTTTCGGATCGCCTTAAGCCAATTCCCCCTCGTGTAGTGCGTTTACTCCCTAACAAGCTATACCGTAAGCGATTATTTCTGTGTGTGTATCATAAAATTTTCCCATTTTGATGTTCCAGTAATTCCCGTCTACACATAAACTATACTAACAGTATACACGTCTTATTTTACGGCCATTACAGATAGCGGATCCCATTCGTAAAATCCTGCCGAATTTAATAAATACGTATTTATACCCTGCCCTTGACGTACTGCGGTCAAGACTGATGGAGATCGTGGTATCCATTGACTGTGCGTTGGTCCTCAAGTTTCTGGAGCTACTGGACTATCGCCTGAGGCCTCTTACAGGGAAGGATGATAGGCCCCCGCCAGCGTCCGCCTTCTTGGCTTTAATGCGTGAGTTTTAAGTAAATGTGATTGTTGATGTGTTTAAATGAGAATGACAGAGAGCAGGTAGGTAAAAGTATTATTTTGAATTGGCATCATTATTTTATTCTTATATTTATTGAAGTCTGAATTAACCAGGGATTTTAGAAGATAATATAGTTTAAAAAATAACTAGTGTATTGAACCAAAGCTAAACCTTTCACCTTTTTCATATAATTTCCATTTTCAATGGGACCAAGATTTTCTTTTGCAATAAGTAGGCACTTTTGCTCTTTTACTGTAATGTCCTGTTTAGTATTTTGTGTGTACATAAATAAATAAAACTATATATTGCGAGAATTTCTTTTTCGGAACTGGCAAAGTGATAAGTAATAATATACATTTTTCATGTTGTTACATGAATGAATAAATGATTGGAAAAGTTTACTTTTCATGACAAATAAAGTCTTTATTGTTTACACAACAATAAAAAACTTTAATTAAACTTAAATTTAATTGTAAAAGCTACCTATATTTATTTATTTTATTAATGTTATGTACCAGCTCGCCTGGCCCCTCTTTGGGTGGTATGGGCACTAATATGGTCTGTGGGCGCGACCTGTGACCTGAACAGTCGCGCCGTCTTTTCCGACTTCATCAGACAACTCACCACCGAAGCCGGAATGAAGCCGCTGTTCCCTAAAGAAGGGAGGGTCTATGATTACACGTAAGTATAGTTAAACTAGATATGGTTTGAGCTTCGGTAGTCTTCGTGTTTTTGTGTTTGCACGAACGTCGTGAAACAGAGTAACGTACTAGAGAAAATTCTAAGTTTTTAATCGACTCTAGGATAAGGAGGACATTTATGAATGTACCGGTTTTTTTACAGTCGCTCTTTGTGTTAGTACACTGAACAGAATATTGCTCGGTTTCATCAATTTTCTTTATTGGGTTCCCTACATCGGGTGCAGATAAATACTTAGGTAATGGTTAAAACGTATAATAAACGTCATTTGTAACTTTAATAAAATATTTACAAGCATACATACAGTAAATAAATAAACTTTATACTACACTTGCTTGGTAAGTGTACCAATACTACCCCACTAAAAGGCTTGAAAGCTGTTCATTAAACCTTCTCAAAAATCTAGGCAGTTACCTATATTGTATGAAATTTCATTACTGTCCTGAAAATCAGGGTAGTAATGCGTTCATTACTAACGTGTTTTGTTTTTTTTTTAAGTTTTGATTACGTTGGCAATCAAACGACTTAATTTTACCATAAAAAGTACTGGCCACTAGAACTTTTATAGCAGGTAGCACACATTCCGATAAGGCCGGCAAACTTCAAACCTCTATGCGATAGAGCGAAAGATTTATAACACTCTCTCGCTTTAACACGCGCGTAAGTTGGAACCTGCGAAACGGGGCGTTCTTACCTTCTCTAAAGCCGCGTCCCCACTAGAGCCACGCGGCACGCGACGCCGAGCCGCGCGGCTCTAGTGGGGACGCGGCTTAACGTCTTTTGGCGCGAAAACTACCTACCTACCTACTACCTACCTACTACCTACCTACTACCTACCTACTACCTACCTACTACCTACCTACTACCTACCTACTACCTACCTACTACCTACCTACTACCTACCTACTACCTACCTACTACCTACCTACTACCTACCTACTACCTACCTACTACCTACCTACTACCTACCTACTACCTACCTACTACCTACCTACTACCTACCTACTACCTACCTACTACCTACCTACTACCTACCTACTACCTACCTACTACCTACCTACTACCTACCTACTACCTACCTACTACCTACCTACTACCTACCTACTACCTACCTACTACCTACCTACTACCTACCTACTACCTACCTACTACCTACCTACTACCTACCTACTACCTACCTACTACCTACCTACTACCTACCTACTACCTACCTACTACCTACCTACTACCTACCTACTACCTACCTACTACCTACCTACTACCTACCTACTACCTACCTACTACCTACCTACTACCTACCTACTACCTACCTACTACCTACCTACTACCTACCTACTACCTACCTACTACCTACCTACTACCTACCTACTACCTACCTACTACCTACCTACTACCTACCTACTACCTACCTACTACCTACCTACTACCTACCTACTACCTACCTACTACCTACCTACTACCTACCTACTACCTACCTACTACCTACCTACTACCTACCTACTACCTACCTACTACCTACCTACTACCTACCTACTACCTACCTACTACCTACCTACTACCTACCTACTACCTACCTACTACCTACCTACTACCTACCTACTACCTACCTACTACCTACCTACTACCTACCTACTACCTACCTACTACCTACCTACTACCTACCTACTACCTACCTACTACCTACCTACTACCTACCTACTACCTACCTACTACCTACCTACTACCTACCTACTACCTACCTACTACCTACCTACTACCTACCTACTACCTACCTACTACCTACCTACTACCTACCTACTACCTACCTACTACCTACCTACTACCTACCTACTACCTACCTACTACCTACCTACTACCTACCTACTACCTACCTACTACCTACCTACTACCTACCTACTACCTACCTACTACCTACCTACTACCTACCTACTACCTACCTACTACCTACCTACTACCTACCTACTACCTACCTACTACCTACCTACTACCTACCTACTACCTACCTACTACCTACCTACTACCTACCTACTACCTACCTACTACCTACCTACTACCTACCTACTAGCTACCTACTACCTACCTACTACCTACCTACTACCTACCTACTACCTACCTACTACCTACCTACTACCTACCTACTACCTACCTACTACCTACCTACTACCTACCTACTACCTACCTACTACCTACCTACTACCTACCTACTACCTACCTACTACCTACCTACTACCTACCTACTACCTACCTACTACCTACCTACTACCTACCTACTACCTACCTACTACCTACCTACTACCTACCTACTACCTACCTACTACCTACCTACTACCTACCTACTACCTACCTACTACCTACCTACTACCTACCTACTACCTACCTACTACCTACCTACTACCTACCTACTACCTACCTACTACCTACCTACTACCTACCTACTACCTACCTACTACCTACCTACTACCTACCTACTACCTACCTACTACCTACCTACTACCTACCTACTACCTACCTACTACCTACCTACTACCTACCTACTACCTACCTACTACCTACCTACTACCTACCTACTACCTACCTACTACCTACCTACTACCTACCTACTACCTACCTACTACCTACCTACTACCTACCTACTACCTACCTACTACCTACCTACTACCTACCTACTACCTACCTACTACCTACCTACTACCTACCTACTACCTACCTACTACCTACCTACTACCTACCTACTACCTACCTACTACCTACCTACTACCTACCTACTACCTACCTACTACCTACCTACTACCTACCTACTACCTACCTACTACCTACCTACTACCTACCTACTACCTACCTACTACCTACCTACTACCTACCTACTACCTACCTACTACCTACCTACTACCTACCTACTACCTACCTACTACCTACCTACTACCTACCTACTACCTACCTACTACCTACCTACTACCTACCTACTACCTACCTACTACCTACCTACTACCTACCTACTACCTACCTACTACCTACCTACTACCTACCTACTACCTACCTACTACCTACCTACTACCTACCTACTACCTACCTACTACCTACCTACTACCTACCTACTACCTTCCTACTACCTACCTACTACCTACCTACTACCTACCTACTACCTTCCTACTACCTACCTACTACCTACCTACTACCTACCTACTACCTACCTACTACCTACCTACTACCTACCTACTACCTACCTACTACCTACCTACTACCTACCTACTACCTACCTACTACCTACCTACTACCTACCTACTACCTACCTACTACCTACCTACTACCTACCTACTACCTACCTACTACCTACCGACTACCTACCGACTACCTACCTACTACCTACCTACTACCTACCGACTACCTACCTACTACCTACCTACTACCTACCTACTACCTACCTACTACCTACCTACTACCTACCTACTACCTACCTACTACCTACCTACTACCTACCTACTACCTACCTACTACCTACCTACTACCTACCTACTACCTACCTACTACCTACCTACTACCTACCTACTACCTACCTACTACCTACCTACTACCTACCTACTACCTACCTACTACCTACCTACTACCTACCTACTACCTACCTACTACCTACCTACTACCTACCTACTACCTACCTACTACCTACCTACTACCTACCTACTACCTACCTACTACCTACCTACTACCTACCTACTACCTACCTACTACCTACCTACTACCTACCTACTACCTACCTACTACCTACCTACTACCTACCTACTACCTACCTACTACCTACCTACTACCTACCTACTACCTACCTACTACCTACCTACT
Source organism: Diarsia rubi (assembly GCA_932274075.1). Lineage (NCBI taxonomy): Eukaryota > Metazoa > Arthropoda > Insecta > Lepidoptera > Noctuidae > Diarsia > Diarsia rubi. The sequence goes on from OW026413.1 coordinate 19,750,492, forward strand.
ACCTACCTACTACCTACCTACTACCTACCTACTACCTACCTACTACCTACCTACTACCTACCTACTACCTACCTACTACCTACCTACTACCTACCTACTACCTACCTACTACCTACCTACTACCTACCTACCACCTAATAACCTACACGAAAAAAAAAAGTGTACCTGTGTATCATTAAAGTTACATTACATATGTTTTGTAGCTAATATAGAATCAAACTTTTAGTAATTTTATATTGATTGCATTGACATTAATTTTACGTAAAAACTGACATGAGAAATATTAACAATTCATGTTTGTTTTTGTTTGTTCATCTTTACCACCGAAATATACCTGTTTAAAAAGTCGATATAATTTCTCTTTTATGTTAACTCCTTAGAATTTTCCCATAGAAAAACTCTGGTAGTATTTATTTGTTTTTTTAGCAGCAAAATAAATCTTATGATAATATGACGAAGGTATATTTTTAAAATGTAGAAACTGTGAGTTATGCTTGTTGTGATTGAAATTGAAACGACCAATCAAACGAATGGTTTATTTGTAGTGGCTACACAATCGAAATGAGTAGGTACTAAAATTATAACTTGTGTTAATATTTTTTAAATTGACTGTGGAAATTGTAAAGCAAGATGGAGGAGATAGTTCCAGTTATGGACACGCGCCATAATATCCAATTCCCACTATACAATTATCTTTTGGCGCTGGAATGATGGTTACTAGCTATATTTGACGTTCACATTTAAATTTGGTGTTCCTTATGAAATACTTATGTCCGTTTCAGACTCAACGACGGTGGGTTTACTGACCCGACAGAAGATGGCGAACCAGCGAACCCTTTCTGGTACAACTGGATGGCAAACTTGGAGCCCTATGTGGTGGACCCTGAGTGGAATTATGCCGGTTAGTACCTACACTTAACCCTTCATACTGTTGTAGCATGAGAAGCGATTGGATTGATTAGAATAATCATTGGATTACACGCGTGATGTTATGTTATTAATCAGTTTTACTTCTCGCAGACATCGAAGTCCCAACGTTGGACAACGTACGCTGCGCGGCGTTGCTGGGCTACAAGGTGTTGAACTACAATCACGTGATATGTGTGGGCCCGACGGGCACCGGCAAAACGGTCACCATCTCCTCCAAATTATCCAGGGGGCTGCACAAGAAGTTCATCTGCGAGTTCCTCGTCTTCTCTGCCAGGACTTCTGCTAATCAGACACAGGTAAACATTATTCTTCGGGGACATCGCTGGTACAGCAGAATTTAAATAAGGAATAGGGAGTTGTAAAAAAAATCTTATTGGTCCGTCCGAAAGATTTCCAAAAAATATTAGATACGTAGTTTTTCTTTTTTACGTAAACAAAAAATAAGACGAATTAGTCTTTCGAAAACTCGTGTGACGTCACATTGCAGTACATTTTTACCGACCAGTGACATCAAAAGCCCCCACTCATGATCTCTGACGCGTTTTATCTTCGTCAAATTTTATTAATTTGATAAAATAAATAACACGTATCCAATATTTTCGATAATCTAACTGACGTCAGTTAGATTATCGAAAAATATTGGATGAAAACAGAAAACATCCCTATTCAAGAGTGACCATGGAGTCTTCCCCATAGAGATTTACGCTTTGGAATTGGCAACAATTGACTGTGACTGTAGCTAAGTTTTATTTGTTTTTTTTCTAACATTCAAAAGTGCCTGTAATGGTCCAATTGAAATATATGCTTTGAGTTTGAGTATTGAATTTTCCCTGTATGTATTTGTGTCAGGACGTGATAGACAACAAGTTGGAGCGCCGCCGCCGTGGCGTGTTCGGTCCGCCGCCCACCCGGCGCCAGGTGTTCTTTATCGACGACCTCAACATGCCCGCACTCGAGGTGTTCGGCGCGCAGCCGCCCATCGAACTGCTCCGACAGTTCATGGACTTCTCAGGTACGACAGTGACCTGCAGCGAGACTGTTTGAAAGAGATACCGCGGCCGCGGAACACAAAGGGCTAAGAAGGAACGTGGGTTGGTTTTAGTCAGTAGATGTCTGACACTCCCTTACGCTCCGTACTGCCCAGAACGAGACTAGGAGCCATTTGATGATTTCCCATTCAGAAAAAAAGCAGTGGTTGCGGTCCCGAGTTACGAACAGTAAGTGGTAGGTTCGATCCCAGGCGCATTACTTTGTGTAATTTATTTCACCATCATTGCTCTCAAAACGGTAAAGGAAAACATCGTGAGAAAACTGGCATGTATTAGAACCAAAAAAATCGACGACATGTGACCAACCCGCACAGGGCCCGCGTGGTGGGTTATGGCTCATTCCCTCTTATAGAGAGGAGGCCTGTGTCCCTGCAGTGGGAACTTTACATGCTGTTGATGATGATGATGACTTTCATTATTTATGCCTTTCGCTCTAGGTTGGTACGACCGCGACAACATCGGCGAGTTCAAGACCCTAGTGGACGTTGGGATAGTGGCGGCCATGGGCCCGCCTGGTGGCGGCAGGAACCCCGTCACCATGCGGCTCATGAGGCACTTTCACTACATATCTTTCACAGAGATGGAGTATGCCAGCAAGGTATCTATCGATATAATATATAAAAGGAGAAGCTGACTGACTGACAGATATATCAACGTAGGGTCTTATTGGGTTAGGAAACTAGTGGGGATTTTTGATAATTTACACCTTTTTGTTTTTCTTTTTGCTGGTGGGAAAACATCAAATGACTCCTCCCGCTCTGGGCAGAGTGGTAAGGAGTGTCAGATTTCTACTGACTAAAAACCACACATGTTCCTTTTTAGCCCTTTATGTCGAGGCCGCGGTATCTCTTGCCACCCTCAGCCCCGACGGGATAATTCACTCCTTAAAGTGGTAAAGGGGGGGTGCAAAGTTTGTACGGAAAAACGTTTTTATATTTCCGAAATTCACGCGGGCGAAACCGCGGGAATCAGCTAGTCTATCATACACAAAGATTCCGTACAGATTGATGAGTTCCACGGGCGAGGTCAGTGGAGACTGGTTAACTCTTAGTTGCTATGGTTTTATTATCTATTGTTGCTTTGTTTATTAAAATTTTTTATTATGGACTTAACTTGCACGTCTTTCTACATCGTTCTCACACATTGGTATGTATGATCTCAACATGAAAGATGTAACCAAGATTTTGTAACAATATATTGATTGAAAAGAGTGTCCGTGGAGTTTCTTGGTCGTTCTTCTCCAAAGAGATCTACGCTAGGGAATGGGCAACTAAAGTGCACTCACAGTTATTATGCCTTGTGGCTGAGACTGTAGCTTCTTTTTATTTTGCGTTTATTTCGACTACTGATTCAAAAGTGCCTATAATGGTCTAATTCAAATAAATGATTTGAGTTTTGAGTTTTGACATCATCCACAGTTCAAAAAAGTAAAAATAATTGCAATAAATAATAATCTATTTTAAACTAATCGGTTTAATTATGACGTTTCAGTATGCCATTTTCGCCACGATCCTGAAGTCGTGGTGCGAAAACATGGACCCGAAGGTTAAGCCTCTCATTCGCCAGCATCCATTCCTCAAGGCTTCCATAGAGATCTTCACCGCGCTGGTGGTGGAACTGCTGCCTACTCCCACCAAGTCGCACTACACCTTCAACTTGAGGGACCTCAGCAAGGTCTTCCAGGGGATATTGATGATGGACCCCAAGAATATTGAGGTTTGGCAGTTTATTTGATAAATTTATCGATATATCACCGCAGAGTTCACGCATTGGGTGATTTATCGGTCTATTTGGTGGTATGAGGTAGGCGCGGGGGGTCCCTCATTCACGATGCATTTTTGCCGTTACGCTATAATTGTTAATAATATAGTAAATAATGTCATGTTAATGTCCTGCGTCACAGAGCGCATCGACTTCCTAAAGCAGAAAATCTGTGCATGGGCAAGCCGTATTCGTCGGTACAAGCGACGAGTGGAGCGGTACACACAGAATCGCACTTTCCGAAGTGATGAAAGGTGGGTATATAGAGCTTGGGACCGACCAGACCAAGGTGTGATTGACACGCGTCTGCCGGATGATGATGCCATGACGTCATTCTGGCGCAACATCTGGTCGGTGCCTGTCAGTCACACTGAGGGTGATTGGACCCGGGAGGTTAAACAAGCGTGTGATCCTATAACAGAAATGGGGGCAATCATCATCAGTCCCCAAGACGTAGCTCGTGCAGTCCGTCCGTTACCTAACTGGAAATCTCCAGGGCCGGACGGACTGCACAACTTTTGGATTAAGTGGTTCCAAAGGTCGCACGCTCGCTTGGCGTCCCAGTTTCAATCAGCCTTAGAGTCAGGGTCGCTACCCCAGTTCTTGACGACAGGAATTACCCACCTGCTCCATAAATCAGGTAGTACTGCGGAACCCAAAAATTATAGACCAATTACTTGTTTACCAACCGTCTATAAAGTTCTTACGTCCATTTTGAGAGTGAAAATCAACCAACACATCGAAACTAACTCTATCATGTCTGCCTCTCAGAATGGATGTAGGAACGGGTCCCGTGGTACTAAGGAGCTGCTCCTCATTGATATGACCATTAGCCAACAGGTTCGCCGCTCCCGAAAGGATCTGTCTACATGTTGGATAGATTATAAGAAGGCCTATGACTCTGTGCCTCATACATGGCTCATGAGGGTGCTGGAATTGTACAAAGTAGATGCAACTCTGCGTACCTTCCTGATGTCATGTATGGGGAACTGGAGAACAGTCCTTAGCGAAGGACTCCAGGATGTCGACAGATCGGAGGGAACAGTGAACCGATAAGGATCGAGCGTGGTATATTCCAGGGTGATAGTCTGAGTCCATTGTGGTTTTGCCTAGCCTTGAACCCTCTTAGCACACTGCTGGAGGGTTCAGGTCTAGGCTATCGGTTGAGGAGAGGTGGTCAGGTTATATCTCACCTTCTTTACATGGATGACCTGAAACTCTTTGCCCCCAACAATTTGCAACTGATGAAGCTACTGAAGGTAACAGAAACTTTCAGTAGTGGCATCAGAATGGTCGTGGTTTCTTAAATGCTAAGACCCTACACAACCGTGAGGTATGCAGTCTCAGGGAATACTTCCTAGAAGCCGACGTGGGGATGCACCGAGATGTGGTCTCAGTGGACAAGGGCAATAATGCACGAAGTTATGATGACGAATAACTACCGGAAATACATTGTGAAGGATGGCACGGTTGACATATGTCGGGCATGCCACCGTCCTGGAGAATCGATCCGACACATTATTTCTGGGTGTTCTCGTCTGGCTAATGGAGAATACTTGCATAGACACAACCTCGTTGCCAGGATTATCCACCAGCAACTTGCTTTGAAATACAACCTTGTGGAAACAGAAGTGCCATACTATAAGTATGCGCCCGACCCACTTCTCGAAAATGGTAATATTTCTTTGTATTGGGATCGACCTATCATCACTGACAGGCCCATTGTTGCCAATAAGCCTGACATTGTGGTGATGGATCGATCGGAGCGTCGCGCAATGATTGTTGATATCACGGTTCCGCATGACAAGAACCTCGTGAAAGCAGAGAAAGATAAACAATACAAGTATCTAGATCTGGCTCGCGAGGTTGTCGACATGTGGCACGTGAATACAGCAGTCATTGTGCCGATAGTCGTGTCTGCCAATGGTCTAATAGCCAAGAGCCTCGACGAACATCTAAGGAGGCTCTCGCTTGGTAGCTGGATCAAGGGCTTGATTCAGAAGGCAGTACTTCTGGACACGGCGCGCATTGTCAGGAGGTTCCTCTCTCAAGAGCCCTGACTACCGGTAGCTCGGACCCTGTTCCCAATGCCGGTGGGCTACTATTTTTTATATTTTTATACGTTTTTTACATGCTTTTTTGTAATAAATATTTAAAAATGTATTAAATATGTTAGAAAGTGAATAAAGGAAGTAAATAATAATAATAAGACATTTATTAAATGGCCATGGTTTTAAATGGTTTTACATTACAATTGGGAAAAAATATTTATTACGAATGTAGTTTTATGAAGAGAGAGGCTGATAATAATATTGTTGATATTTTAAAACAATGCATGAACCGAACCGCAGAGGGAACAAAATTTTCCGAGTCTACAGTGCGAAGAATTGTATTTTTTTTAACACATTTACAACACACACGCAAAACATGTCCCTTCAGCGTCCTTTTTATGTTGCGCTAACTATTGAGTTTTTTAGCGTCAAACGCTACATAATCCCCCTTGCCTTCTATGCGGATTTTTTTTTTTTGGCGGGTGTAAAATCATCCCCTTCCGCTCTTGGGCAGAGCGAAAGGGAGTGTCAGACTTCTACTGACTAAAAACCACCCATGTTCCTTCTTCGCCCTCTATGTCGAGGCCGCGACAACCTGTGGACAACCCGCAGCCCCGACGGCCCTTACGCCACATTTACGGAAACGCGGGGCGTCGCGCGGCGCGTTGTGCGTTATGAATTCAAGCACATGGCGATGTATGAAAACGGTAACGATTTCAAACGACGATTTTACGAGAAGTGATTTTTGCTCGTTAGTTTAAAATGCAGCGTTTGTTGCGGTGGACGCGCCTCTTAGTAAATTAATAAAATACGAGCGACGAGCCTTCTGCACGCGCCGCGCGACGACCCGCGTCTCCGTAAACAAGCCCTTATTGTAACGAGTGTAAAGTCCACTTTGAATCGACTCGTCGTTCAATAGGTACTAACATGACGCGTTGCCTTGCCTTAGATCGAGGATGAGGTCATCAGGCTATGGTACCACGAACACCTGCGCGTGTACCAAGACAGGCTCGTTAACGACACTGATCGCAAGTGGTTTACTGAGTATGTATCCTTTCTAATAATATCTCATCATCATATTCCTCATCATAATCTTCTTCTTCTTCCTACCTTTTCGAGCGAGGGGGGGAGGGGATCATCAAATAACTCCACCCGCTCTTGGGCAGAGCGAAAGGAGTCGGACTTCTATTAAATAAAAACCACCCATATTAGTTCTTAGCCATTTATGTCAAGGCCGCGGTATCTCTTACAACGTCCCGCAGCCCCGACGGGCGTCGGCCCATGGCCGCCACTATCCCAACGTCCACTAGGGTCTTGAACTCGCCGATGTTGTCGCGGTCGTACCAACCTAGAGCGAAGGCATACAAAAATAAATATACATGTAATAATAAATAAGAATGTCAAAATACGGAACCCTTATTGATTTTTATATTAAAACGGTAACATTGTTCCGTTCGTTCATTTCTTTCAGTTTGATGAAAAAGAAGGTCAAGACTGAATTTCAAAGAGACCCGAAAGAACTGTTACGTGACAGATTAATGTTGTTCGGAGATTTCATGGACATCGGCGCCGATGATAGGAAGTACGTCGAAATCAATGATCAGGAGGAGGTGCGTAAATAACGTTATTAAGTAAAGTAAGGAAACCTAGAACCAAAAATTCGAAGACTTGTGACATCGACCAATCCGCACTGGGCTGAGATTATAGCTCATTCTCTCCCAAAGTGAGAAGGCTTGAGTCCCAGCAGTGGGAACATTATAGGCTGATGATGATGATGATACGAACGCGCGATGTAAACATTTTATATTGCTGTTCGTTAGGTAGTTATTGATGGTAAACCAAAGTAACGTATAGCAAGACTTTTTTTTTTGTTGAGGGAGAAAACTGGTTTCGATTGACTAAAATTCACCCATGTTCCTTCTTAGCCGTTGGTGTTCCGTAGCCGCAGTATTTCTTTTGAACAACCCGCAGCCCCTGCGCCCCCTGCAAGCGTCGGCCCTTGCCCCTTCGGAGTTGTTGACATCTATTTGACGTTAATCACGTAACGTCACGTTAACGTGTTCCCTATTTGTTGAACACTCTGCCTGCTGACATCAGACAAGAACATAGTAAAGTTAATTTCGCACGCAATCTAAAAAAATATTTTTTAGATATTATGTAAGCGTAGTTATTAAGATTATAGGTACTATGATGTGAATTCTATTTGAACGTGACTCATCGATCTCACAGTTAAACTGCGTAAGCAGCTTTGTGGGGCTATGTATTTAGTTTTAAGATTTCTTTAAGTGAAATAAAGATCATTCATTCATTCATTCAATCAAGCCTTTGTTTATGTTCGATTTAGCTGGATGAAGTTCTAAGCCACTACCTCGAGGACTACAATTTGTCAACGACTGCTCCCCTAGATCTGGTGCTGTTTGAAGACGCTGTGGCACATCTGTGCAGGGTGACGCGCATCATGAGACAGCCCATGGCTAATGCGCTGCTGTTAGGCATGGGGGGCTCTGGTAAGATTTACTAGATTGTCTGTTCTTTACATGCATCCCGTAATCCCTTAAGGGCTGCCTTTAATCGTTGGCAGTCGTTACAGGTAGTCAGTGGCCTAAAAGTCTGACAACCAGTCTTACCAAAGGATATCGTATTACCGAGTATCAGCTGCATCCGGTTAGACTGGAAGCCGACCCCAACTTAGTTGGGAAAAGGCTAGGCAGATGATGACTTGCATTCCGTGAAGGGGTGATTTTTGTTCTTCGCGTCACTGGTATGTCTGTATGTGGAGCAGGGTACGTTTAATCGAAATAGACGTCAGAGTTTTCTTTCAGGACAAATACAACCATGAAAATGTGCCAAATTATAATATTTTATCCGATGAAGGGATTTGAATAAAATACGCGTCGTTAAAATTAAAAAAAAAAACAAAGACATTGCGGATTTTGGGGCCATATCGCGGATTTAAAAAAAAAACGAAAATGTTATTTTATTTCAAAGAACTAGCAGAAATAACACGATGTGTGAAAAATATAATAAAATTGATCAGAAAATGGTTTAGTTTTAACTGATTTTAAATCACGTGAAAGACGAAGACAGCGCTATATAAACGTGACGTCATATTTCATACCGCCATAGTAACGTCACGGTTACGTAGTACAAATGGCCGTTTCGTGCGACTAGGATAGAAAGTGCCCCCACCACAAACTTCTAAAGCTAGTAACTACTCCATTTTTACCCGACTGCGGCGAAGCCCATAAGGAGGGTTATGTGTCTGGCGTGTATGTATGTATGTATGTCCGTTTCTTTGTTCCCTTATAACTCCTAAACGGATGAAGGAATTTGAAAGAAATATACGTCGTTAGATTAGAGTCAAACTAAACAACTTTGATCCATTTGAGTCAGAGTAATTTATGTAAGGCAAACGATTTTGTCATACCTATTATTGAAATCAAATATAACAGCTCACAACTTAGAACCCAGTAATATTAATGACAACAATATCCGTGGTGCTAGGCAACTGGGCTTATCCCAGTTGTATACGTCCCTGTGTGCCTATTGGTCTTGTTCTTTTCTGTCTCCTGCTGATATGGAGGGAAGTGGAAATTTCTGTTTTTCCTACTCCTCCGCTATTCTTTTCTGACTAATTTCGTTGCGGGATCCAAGAAAGTCAAATCATTTCTCTGGGACTTCGTCGAGCTTCATTGTCTCGGCGCTTTTCTTGTGGTCGCCACTGTTGATTCTGGCTTACAGAAGTTACAGTGGTTTGGGAATAGTGAGACGGGCTTGTCCCAATTTAAAAAAAAACGATTGCGCGATGATTTATAGTGTTTTATAAGTCACTTTGTAAATTAAATGAGTTCATGAAATTGACTGAAAATAAAAACATTGTTTTTGTGTTTGTTCTTTCGTTGGTCGCGTATATTCCTTCGCAGATGATTTAACTTTTGTGTTTGTTTATAGGTTTTGTGTGAATTTATGTTTAACATATAAGTGTCATATTTTTGTAATCTCCTTTTAAAACCCTTCATTTTGATACTCTACTCGATGGTAATGGATTTTTTTTTATTTTTCAAATTCACGATTTGGCCCCCAAAACCATCAATTATCTTTGTTTTTTTAATTTTAATGTAGTGACACTCGCGCTATCAAGACGAATCTAACGATAATCTCACGAATCTTCACGGATATTGTTGTCATTAATATTACTGGGTTCTAAGTTGTGAGCTGTTATATTTGATTTCAATAATAGGTATGACAAAATCGTTTGCCTTACATAAATTACTCTGACTCAAATGGATCAAAGTTGTTTAGTTTGACTATAGAACTTACCAACTCTACGTTCAAAGATGCACCTGTATCAGTTACATGTAACCATTGTCGGCCAGCAGTGGGATGATGCAGACTAACAGTATCAGTATCAGTATAGGAAATGATCAAGATCTTTGTTTCCAGGTCGTCAGTCCCTCTCCCGTCTCGCGGCTCACATGACTGAGCTAACGTGCGTTCAGATCGAAATCACAAAGGCGTATGGTTTGTCAGAATGGCGCGAAGACCTAAAGCAAACGATGTTGAAGGCGGGCGCGGAGAACAGGGGCGTCGTGTTCTTGTTCTCAGATGCGCAGGTACCAATGATTTTGCGTCTTTATTCTCGCTAAAATAAGGTTGCATTTGGTTTGCTGCGTGACTGAACTACGCAGGGGAGGTGTCGTGCATTCAGAGATCACGGAGCCGTATGGCCAAATGACTCCTCCCGCTCTGAGAAGAACAGAAGTGAGATTATTTTGTACTAGTTTTGTTCGTGACTTTGTCTGTGTCTTAGAAACATATTATAATCTATACTAATCTATACTAATATTAGAAAGCTGAAGACTGTCTGTTTGATTGTTTGAACGCGCTAATCTCAGGAGCTGGTTGGAATTGATAAACTCTTTATGTGTTGCGTAGTCCAATAATCAAGGAAGGTTATTGGCTATATAACATCACGCTACAATCAATGGAAGCTGAGCACACATAAAAAATGTTGCAAAAGCGGGAAAAATATTCCTTTTTGAGAGCTTCCGTTGCGTGCGCTGTGTAAACGGTTTAATATACACAAATGTCATGTATGATTGAATTGTTTCGATTTAAGAGTTCTAAAAAAAGTTCGCAGCGGCGTATGTCTATTAGCGACAGATATCTCACAATAGCTGCTGAACCTATTCGTGTTCCTTCTAATGCCCTTTGCGTTCCAGGGCCGCGGTAACTCTTTTGAGTAAATTCCAACCCTAGCAGAAAGGTGTATTGCCTTGTGAACGCTTTGATCACCGCGGGCCATATTGAAAGCAGGTGAAGATAAATGCTTGGTTGACTGTATTTCATCTCAGCATTAGGAACGTTAGAAGCTGAGTCTCCGACCATGTCCACCTTTTCACCAACAATTTACTCCCCCACAGATAAAAATGGAATCCTTCCTCGAAGATCTGAACAACATCCTCAGTTCGGGCGACGTCCCGAACATTTACGAAGCCGAAGATTTAGATAAGATCTACCAGGCTGTACGTCACGCGGTTATGGAGATGAGTCTCGCGGCCACTAAGACGAACCTGTTCTCTTGCTACCAGCGGCGAGTGCGGAGCAACTTGCACATCGTGGTCGTTATGAGCCCTATTGGGGAGGTGAGCGACTTTATACCTTGTGACTATAGAGTTAGTGTTTCCTAGAGACGAGTCTTGCGGCCACGTCTGTCAATTAACTGTCAAATGGTTCCATTTTGTACAAAACCATAACCAATTTGATAGTTAATCGATGGACACTGATAGCCACTGACATTTAAAAAGATACGCAATAGCCCTGCTGATGAAGGCTGTGGGAATCCGCTGGATGCGAGACGCACGGGACCGGTCAATGTGACAACACTTAGGGGAGGTCTATGTCCAGCAGTAGACGTCTTTCGACTAAAATAATGATAATGTTGCTTTATTATCTTACTCCCCAGATTTTCCGCGCCCGTCTCCGCCAGTTCCCGTCCCTAGTGAACTGCTGCACCATCGACTGGTTCAGCGAGTGGCCCAAGACGGCGCTGGAGTCTGTCGCGCTTCACTTCTTCACCTCCATGGGCGAGCTCACCACGGCTTCCGACGAAGTTATTGACGCTATGGTGGTAAGCACAGTTCGGCTGTACAATTTCAAAACCTAGTAAGGGACACCTCCATGAAAAACCGGGTCATTGCAGTTTGCAGCTTATTATGCCATAAAGCAACGATTCCTATTGCCAAAAAGTCTAGAATGAGTCTAGTATGAGAAATAAGACTGATATCTACTTTACATCATTCATCATCATCATTTCAGCCAAAAGACGTCCACTGCTGGACATAGGCCTCCCCCAGGTGTCGCCACATTAACCGGTCCCGTGCGTCTCGCATCCAGCGGGTCTCCGCAACCTCCACCAGGTGCACGGTCCACCTAGCGGGAGGCCTTCCATAGCATCGACTTCCGGTTCGCGGTCGCCACTCCAGAACTTTTCGGCCCCATCGGCCATCCGTTCTGCGAGCAATGTGCCCTGCCCACTGCCACTTAAGTCTAGCGATTCTTCGGGCTACGTCGGTAACCTTGGTTCTCATGCGGATGTCCTCATTTCTGATTCGATCACGTAAGGAAACTCCGAGCATAGCCCTCTCCATTGCCCTTTGGGTGACTTTGAACTTTCTGATGTGGCCTATTGTGAGCGACCACGTTTCGGTCCCGTATGTAATCACTGGCAACACACGCTGGTCATAGACTTTCGTCTTGAAACACTGGTAAGTTGGACGAGAAGATACCGCGCAACTTCCCGAACGCTGCCTAGCCGAGTCGGATTCGACGATTGACCCCTTTCTCGAAGTTAGACCTTACCAACTTGCCCGTCGAGGCTGCGGGATGTGCCCGTCGGGACTGCAGGATGTTGTAAGAGATACCGCGGCCTCGACATATAGGGCTCAGAAGGAACATGGGTGGTTTTTATTCAGTAGAAGTCTGACACTCCCTTTCGCTCTGCCCAAGAGCGGGAGGGGTTTTGATGATTTCGCAACCCCCCCAAAAAAAAATACCTACCCAACTGGACCGTTTGTGCCAAATAGACATAATCGTCCACAACTTCGAGTGAGTCTCCGATCTTGATAGGAGTAGGTGTTACATGAACATTCAACATAACCTTGGTTTTGTCTATGTTCTGGGTCCGCAAGGGTCTACGACTGCCGTAGCTGCGGGTCTGTTAAATACCGCGGAGAAGAAGGATGGGCGGGCTTTTTAGGGTTCCGTTGCCAAATGGCAAAAAACGGAACCCTTATAGATTCGTCATGTCTGTCTGTCTGTCTGTCCGTCTGTCCGTCCGTATGTCACAGCCATTTTATTCTGAGATTACACAGTTGAAATTTGGCAGGTAGATGTATTCTGTAAACCGCTTTTTGATTTTTATATAAAAATAAAAAATATATAAGATTAAGAGGGGGCTCTCTATACATGGAATTGAAACTAAAAAAACTTTTTTTCATCAAACCTACACATGAGGGGTATCTATGGATAGGTCTTCAAAAATGACATTGAGGTTCTTAAAATCATTTTTTCTCAAAGTCAATCGTTTCAAAGATAGACACATCCAAAGTGGTAAAATGTGTGTCCCTCCCCCCTCTAACTTTTAAAGTAAGAGAGTGACAATTCTAAAAAAAATATATAATGTAGATCTCAACAAAACCTACCAACCAAAATTAGTTTGAACGAGATCTAGTAAGTATATTTTTTTAATACGTCATAAATCGTAAATCGCAATTTACCGTTCATTCAATCAACTCAATTATAAAAATAATTTAAAAACATTTAATTTCATAAACTAAACCTTATGCATAAACCGTGAATATTAAGATTAAGAAGAAGATAAGATTAAGATTATATTATTAAGATTTTTTAAAAGACAATTGTATACTATCATTCATGCAGAACGCTGGATACAGGACGTTATTACCACCTTGTCCAAGTACGCGTGGAGGCACACATATTGATAATATTTTTGGAAACATTTCTTGTCAAACAGGAATATATATTAGCTTGTTTAGCTATCACAAGCCTAAATGGGCTCGAATATAGTTAGATCTAAATCCCATCATTTAGGAACATCATTATAATGTTTACTTATCAATAACTTAATTTAAAAAATAAGCTGTTATTAAAACATCGTCAAAGTTACAACGAACTACAATAACTAACTATAACTACTACTACTACTATAACTTTTATATTATGTTACTTGCTGCTACGGAACCCTTCATGGGCGAGTCTGACTCGCACTTGGCCGGTTTTTTTAATTTCTCACCGATCAGTTTCTATGTTATGCCTATACCACGACAACGGCTTAAATACATAAATATATAATTTTTGTCGCCAGTCCGTATGTTGCTACTGTCACCAAAGCGTGGTGGAAGCGAGCGAGCGGTTCAAGGAGCAACTGAACCGAATAAACTACGTGACGCCGATGTCGTACATGGAGATGTTGGGCGCGTACGCCGAGATGTTCCGCAAGAAGCAGAAGGCCATAGTCATGGAGTCCAACGCACTCAAAACAGGTAAGTCATTGTAATTTCTACCTTATAGCAATGCCATAAGAGACGAACATTGAAACTCCAGCACCACAGGCTTCAAAGAGCTACTCATTGATTCCAACGCGCTCAGAACAGGTTAGTCATTGCAATTTCTACCTATAGCAATGACATAAGAGCTTTTTTTTTTGGCGGGTGGAAAATCATCACCCTCCCGCTCTTGGGCAGAGCGAAAGGGAGTGTCAGACTTCTACTGTCTAAAAACTACCCATGTTCCTTCTTAGCCCTCTATGTCGAGGCCGCGGTAATTAGTGTACAACCCGCAGCCACATAAGAGCTTCAAGAAGCAACTGAACCGTCATTTGATGTGTTCCTACCTTCAAAAAAAAAGGTACCGGCTTACTTACACACAGGTCAAACACATGCAACACTGTCTAACCTGGCTTAAACTCCATGTCGGGCAAAGTGGGATTAGGTGGGTGGTGGTGGTTAGGATTTTATTAGAAACAGCCTAGATTGGTGCCGGATGGCTATAAGATAGCTCGTTGTGAGGCAGCCGGTCCACAAGGATAGGATTGTATAAAATCTGCCCTCAGTTACAGACTTACAGTGTGCAATCGTATTGGTTAATATTTTTCCGTTTCTCTGCTCCACTGCCTCGCTCCACTTCAATAGACAGGCAGCCTTACATTGGAATTAACCATATCGGATTATTATTATTCGGCTTCTACAAAAATCAAGTAAAGGACCGTTCCATCTTTTTATCTCTAGGGTTAAATAAGTTGAACCAGACAGAGATAGAAGTGAAGGAGCTCCAGATTGAGCTGGCGGAATTGAAGCCCTTGATGGAGAGGGCAGCCGAGGAGACCCGGCAGGTCATTCAACAGATCGCCACTGATACGGTTAGTACATAAAAGGTGTAAACGGACCCTTTAACGGCCTTTTTAAAGAAGTGAAACTTGGTGGAAGTAGCTAGTTGTTTTTAGGGTTCCGTACCTCAAAAAAAAACGGGATAATAGGATCACTCTTATGTCTGTCTGTCTGTCTGTCTACCATTCCCCTTATGAAAGGCTTATTGTGAGGATTGACAATATTTTTTTGAAATAATTTTAAGATAAACACTTTTAAAGATATTTAAGAAAATAGATGAATATTGACCATTCCCTGACTGATTTCCGAAACAACCGAGCCTAAAATAAAAAAAAAAATACAGAAGTTTGTTCAAAACTTATAGATTACAGGAAAACCTAGAAGAAGTCTATGGTGCTAAAATAACATGGATTTCTCTATATCTACTACAATGATACGGAACCCTTATTTTTTTTTTGGCTTTTGGAAAATCATCAATAACCCCCCCCGCTCTTGGGCAGAGCGAAAGGGAGTGTCAGACTTCTACTAACTAAAAACCACCCATGTTCCTTCTTAGCCCTATATGTCGAGGCCGCGGTAACTTGTGAATAACCCGCAGCCCCGACGGGAATGATACGGACCCCTTCATGTGAAAGTCCGACTTGCACTTAGCCTGTTTTTTAATGAAGTGACATTTGGTAGAAGATGGTAGTTGTTTTTTGAACATGGTAAATATCTCGTCTTCAGTGCTAAGTAGTGAAACTTGGTAACCGAAGTATTATTTGTTACGTAGGCGATAGCTGAGGAGGCTCGTGAAAAAGTGGAGAGGGAGACAGTCATGGCGCAGAAGATGGCAGAGATTAATGCGGTTATGGCGGAAGACGCTATGAAGGACTTGGGTCTGTCATCTTTGTTTATTACTAGCCTTTGCCCACAGCGATACCGCAGCCCTGGAACACAAATGGCTAAGGAATTATACAGTGTGATTCTTTATAATGTGCACATATCGAAATGGGGGAATCTATGCTTAATTTTATCGACTGAAAAATTATTAAAAAAAAATCTAAATATTTTTTAATATTTTATATGGAATTTTTAAAAATTTTGTCTGCTACTGTGACCCCAGTGTAAACAAAACGGTGTAACTTTTAAACTAAATTATCTATCGCGATGAAACAAACTCCATAATGATTGGAAGCAATTAGGCGTCCTCGTAAAATGAAAATTGTGGAAAAAAACTACCCTCAATTGAAAATAAACACGTTTTTTGATCAAAAAAACTTTTTTTTTTCATAACTTTTTACATAAAATTGTTTCATCGCGATAGATAATTTAGTTTAAAAGTTACACCGTTTTGTTTACATTGGGGTCACAACAGCGGACAACATTTTTGAAAATTCCATAAAAAATATTAAAAAATATTTAGATTTTTTTAAATATTTTTTCCATCGATAAAATTAAGCTTAGATTCCCTCATTTCGATATGTGCACATTATAAAGAATCACACTGTATGGTCGGGTTGCAGTCAGTACAAGTCTGGCACTCGCTTTCCGCCCCGAGGTGAAGGGTAATTTTATTATTATCGATCTGTGTAGAACTTGTGGAATGCTGGCAGCGAAGGGGTGGACTCGTTGTAGGTTTTGGCGTCGAATGATAACTCCAAATACAATAATGATTGAGTTTAATGACTTTAAAATAATGACAAAAATATTGAGCGGACCGACATACTCCGACCGGTTTCGCCGTCACACTGGTGCCGTGCCCCGCCCCGCGCGCCGCGCAGGCACCCCGCGCTCGCCGCTGCCCGCTGCACGTCGCCTCCCGCGCCGTGCCGTATGCGTGTGTGTATAAAGCCTTGCGCACACACATGCAAGGCGTCAACAAGTTGCCCCCCTCGGCAAGGGACTATGGCTTGTAGAGACATCAGGCCGATCTTCAACTGGTAGCGGGCACAGCCGATTGAAGGCGCGCCGAAGAGCGCCCGATGTAGTCTTCACGTCTGCTACCCTGGTCACACCGTCGGAGCCTGGATACACGCTGGTTACTCGCCCGAGCAGCCATCTGTTTGGTGGCAGTCTATCATCCTTGACTAGCACCATCTCTCCAAGTCGTAGGTCTCTTCCTCCTCTGCACCATTTCTGTCTTTTTTGCAGCTCTGTAATGTACTCTTTGTAAAATCTATCCCAGAAATGGGTTTTCAACTGTTGAGTTCTCATATAACGTGAGAAAGTGCTCAACCTTGCAGTATCTTGTGCCTGAGGAGAGGGTAAAACAGTTAATGTTCGTCCAAGAAGGAAATGTGACGGTGTGAGGGCTACTAGGTCTGAAGGATCAGAAGATAAAGGAATTAGAGGCCTTGAGTTCAAGATAGCCTCTATCTGGGTAAGTAATGTGTTCATTTCCTCATAAGTAAGGTTTGCAAGAGCAAGAATACGTTTCAA
This sequence comes from Diarsia rubi, assembly GCA_932274075.1. Taxonomy (NCBI): domain Eukaryota; kingdom Metazoa; phylum Arthropoda; class Insecta; order Lepidoptera; family Noctuidae; genus Diarsia; species Diarsia rubi. The sequence goes on from OW026413.1 coordinate 19,768,111, forward strand.
GTGATGCTTAACTGACTCCACGGCACCCTCAGCTAAACCATTGAAATGAGGGCTATAGGCTGGTGAGAATTTAAAGTTAATTGATAAATTTGAAGCGTGTTCGCTTAAATAGTTTGCATTTAACTTTAAAAACCTAGCCAGTTCATTACATGCTCCAGTGAAACATGTACCATTGTCCGAGAAGATGTTGCCAGGTTTTCCTCTACGGGCAATAAACCTGTTCAGAGCAGAAATAAAGGTTTCGGAGCTGAGATCTGTCACGAGCTCTATGTGTACTGCTCGAACAGCCAAGCACACAAAAATGCAAATACACACATCAAAAGTGTCTAGGGATCAACATATATTTTTGCAATAACTTTTCTCCTGATTGATATTAATTAAAATTTTCTTTAAGGATTCATCAAATAAAGTATTTCGTTTGTCACAGTAACGATAAACCAAGTCACCTTTGCATTAATAAAGAAATTTGCCATTTTCCTAATAAAGGGATTTTTGACATTCGAACCACTAACATTAAAGTTCGAAAAAAAGACTGAAATAACAGTTTTCTTTAAAATTTTATTGGGTAACTTAAACAATTAATAATCCGTGTTTCTACCGCGAACACTAACAACACAAGAACATCGGTTTGGCATACTCAAAATGAGTTCATCCAAATCACGCTGTGGAATGGCCGCCCATGTTCGTTGCAACAACAAAAAAAGGTCTTCTTGCGACTGGATACCCTACATATTCGGCAGAGCTCTTCTCTGTAGCATATCCCATGCATGCTCAATCGGGTTCAAGTCTGGCGACTGAGCAGGCCAGGGCAGGACATTGATGTTAGCTGCGGCGAGAGTCTGTCTTACAACTCTTGCGGTGTGCGGTCGTGCATTATCATGCATTAACTGAAATAAGGGACCGATTTGCACTTGTAGAGGAACGATGACGTCTGATACAATCGTCTCAGCATAAATTTGAGCGTTGAGGTTGCCTCTGATCCAAATCAACTCAGTTCTTCCGCCGATCCAAATACCCGCCCATACCATGATAGTTCCACCACTATAAGGATGGACTTTCTGGCAGGATTTTAATCGCTGTTGGCGTCCAGGGGTTCTCCAGTGTCGTATACGTCTTGTATCCGGTCTCATACCAAAACGAGACTCATCAGAAAAGCACACGAAACGCCATTGTTCTTCTGCCCAATTTCTGTGTTCAAGAGCCCATTGATATCGAATCCTGCGATTGTGCATTGCTATAAGTGGTACCCGTAGCGGTCATAAAATAAATGGATAATCAGCATGTAGGCGCTGTTCAGGAAGGTTGCCCATTATTGGCTGTGTAATTCTGCCTGAAAAACGACAACATGTAACACAGTTATGTACTGTTTTTCTAGAAAGGTTTCTACCATTTAATGCCCAAAATTTATGACGAATGTTTGACAGCAGTAACTGTGGACCAGCATGCATGAGTAACTTGTGATAATGTTTAAAAATAAGTACTGTAATGTAGATGCATGATGTGTGTGTAGATGCATGTAGCAATATAGGATGTTTAGTGTCGTACCTATAATGTGAATTAGAAAGCCTACCACCAACTCTAATAAGGCCATCAGAATGTAAAAATGGATTCAAATTAGTTAATTTGTTTTTGAATGGCAATTGTTGTTTATTTTTTAATAATCTACACTCCTGATGAAATGATTCATGTTGCGAAATTGTACATAATGTAATTAAAGACCGATTAAGTTCGTGTAAAGTTAAAAATCCTATATTTGTCTTGTGAATAACGACAATTATATATAAATCTCAATATATAGGCTGTAACGCGTTGTAGCTTACTAAATTCGGAAAATCGGCTCACAAATTCGACCGTTTGTTGCTCTGAGACATTTACATGACTTTGAACCTTAAATTCCGGCAAGTCATCTTCCTTAATGTTTGTAGGTGGGCCCGGCCAGTTAGATTCTGGTTCTGTTAAAAATGCAGGTCCTGACCACCACAGGCTATTGGATTTTAGATGGTGAGCGTCTGCGCCGCGCGACCCTATATCAGCAGGGTTCGATTTTGTAGGTACATAACGCCAAGTACCTGGTTTTGTAAGAGACTTCAGTTCATGAATTCTGTTATAAACAAATGGTCTTAATAGATTGGCTTTGGAAGTATTAATTCAAGCTAATACAATGGTCGAGTCACACCAGTAAGTACAACTGTGAAGTCCTGTTAACGAGGATTTTACCTTATCAGCTAAACGAGCTGCTAATAAAGCTCCACTCAATTCCAACCGTGGCACAGTCATTGGTTTCAGTGGAGCTACACGGCTCTTTGCAGTCACTAACTTCACTGTCACTTCATTATGTTGAGACACAGACCATAGATAAATACAAGCACTGTAAGCTTGTGTGGATGCGTCACTAAAGGCATGCATTTCACAAATGACAGGATAGTCACAGGTGACATGTCTTGGTATTCTTATTTTCCTAATGTCATCTAATGATTTAATAAAGTTGCACCAAGCTGCTTGAATCTCACTTGGAACATTTTCATCCCATGTTATTTTTAATGACCATAATTTTTGTAGAATAATTTTAGCTTGCAATATGCAAGGGTTAATGAGTCCAAGTGGATCAAATATTTGAGCCATGGTGGATAAGATAGTGCGTTTTGTAATGTGTTCATATTGCTTAATGTTTGCTAAAAATAACAACACATCTTCTTTACAACCCCAAAGTAATCCTAATGTTTTTGAATACTCATGGTTACTTAAATTAAGTAATTCATCTTTGCTATTTTCACCTATGAGTTGTTGAATAATGCGTGAGTCATTTGAATTCCATTTTCTTAAAGAAAGTTGTCCGCTTTCAAGTTGGTTAATGACGCCTCTGCAGATGTCTACCAGCTTTGACATATCATTGTCCCCATAAATAAAATCATCAACATAAAAACCTTTAATGATAGCATCTGAAATGGACTTATCAGCGCATTCTTTTCCCAGCTGAACTAGACATCGTGTTGCAAGATATGGTGCAGATGCGGTACCATAGGTTACAGTGTTGAGTTTGTACTGTTTGAGTTGTTCATTAGGTTGAAAACGCCATAGTATCTGTTGTAACATATGTTGGCTTTCAGTTACCTTTACCATCCTATACATTTTCTCAACATCTGCAGTAACAACATGTTTAAACTGTCGGAATCTAATTAATATGCTAATGAGGTCACTTTGTACTGTAGGGCCGACCATTTGAATGTTGTTAAACGATAACCCAGATGAGGTTACTGCAGATGCATCAAAAACAACTCTTAATTTAGTTGTTAAACTTGTTATAGGCATAATATATGTGTATTCATCCTTATCTGGAGTTGTATTTTCAGTCATGTGACCTAATGATATATATTCCTTAATGAATTCAGCATATATTGTTTTTTGAATAAAGGGTCACGATTGAATCTACGTTCTAACGATGTAAATCTAGACAGGGCTTGTTCATATGAACTACCCAGTTTATGAGGCGATTCCTTTAATGGAATTGTTACAATGAATCGACCATCATTATCACGAGTAGTAGTTTCCATGAAATTGCTTTCACATTCCTGTTCCTCTTCAGATACAGGTTTGTGCTCTGTGACCGTTTCAAGTTCAAAGAATTTGGTCAATTGACCCTGAAGTTCATCATCATAATGTGTATTTAAATGATTGCAATGGACTGTATTAATGCTATGTTGTAATGAGTGTGTGGGCCCAGATATTAACCATCCAAACTTTGTTTCACTTAATGTGGGCTTGGTTTTACCTAATAAAATATTATTATTTAACAATACACTCCAAAATAAGTCCGCTCCAAGCAGCATATCTACTTGTGATGGTGTGTGGAATAAAGGATCCGCTAATGTAATGTTTGGGGGTATATCTAGCCCTTTATAATTGACTTGTTTGCAAGGTAATGCTTGAGTACCGGTAATGTGTGGAACGACAAAACATTGTATACTGTCAGAGTATGAATTGATAACTGACGATATAATGACATCACATCTTTTAAATATGCAACTAGATTGACGATTTAACCCTTCAACTAATGTCGAGGTTGAACGAGTTGGTAGTTTTAGTTTGTCACATAGGCTCTTTGTAATGAAGCTTGATGTGCTACCATTGTCTAATAACGCACGGACTCTATGTTTGTGACCACTGTGATCAGTGACATTAATGGTAGCCGTTGACAGCAATATAACGCGTTGAGAATTATGAGTGGCTGATAGAACCACATTATCTTGTGAGCTTGTTGACAACTGTGTGTTTGACTGTGCTGTGGAGAGTCCTACACTACTAGCATTAGGATTAGGTTGTGTAGAAGTAGGTTGAGAGTCAGTACTACCATTGTTTGTTCCCTGTGTACTGGATGGCCCATTTAAATGCAACATGGTGTTATGTCGTTTATGACAGTGACTGCAGCCACCCATCCTGCACTTAAATGATTTATGACCATTTCGTAAGCAGTTTAGGCCCAGGTTAAGGGATCTTGCCTTTTCAATGCGACCTTCAATGGAAAGCGACTTAAAACTTGAACACTGATAAATGGCATGGTTACCCTTACATAATGGACAACTATATGGTCTTTTATTGACTGAAGATTCCGAGTTAACAGTAAATGTCTTTTGTTCATGTGTACTGTCACCTTTTTTGTGTGTACTGCCATTATGACTTCCTTTCAAGCCATTGTTATGAACTTCCGCAATAGTTTCTAATAAATCTGCTCGATTCTTAAGAAATTTGTTAAAATCAGCAAGTGTGGCTAAGTCATCTAATGAATTACGGTAAGTTTCCCATTCCCTACTTGTCACTGAATCCAATTTACTTGAGACTATGTGTATAATGAGCACATCCCAACCATCTGTGGGCAACTTAAGTGTTTTCAAAGCTCTTATATTACGATTGACTGTATCAATGATGTTGCGCAGAACTTTAAAGGATTCTTGTGTTCCATGTTCAATATTAATGATAGCTTGAACATGATTGTAAACTAGAAGCTGTGTGTTGGCAGAGCGAAAGGGAGTGTCAGACTTCTACTGGCTAAAGTGTTCCTTCTTAGCCCTTTATGTCGAGGCCGCGGTATCTCTTACAACATCCTGCAGCCCCGACGGGGGCTCCGTCTACCCTTCGCCAAATATTGGCCACTGTCACTGACATAGAAATATAAAAAAAACAACTTACTTATTATATCTATGGTCACTGAGCTTGCTTAGTATGACAGCTTTATTGGTAACTCCAGTTCCTAGGAATTCTTAATAGATCCTTATAATTGAATCTTGCAGAGGAAGCGCTGCCAGCGCTGCGGGCAGCTGAGAAAGCGCTTCAAGAGCTGAATCGTAACGACGTCGTGGAGGTGAAGGCTATGAAGAAACCTCCCGCTGGCGTCGTGCTCGTCATCGAGTCGCTGTGCGTCGTGTTCGATATCAAGCCGGTCAAGGTACACTCGACTCTATAGATATAGATACAAGAGCTGAATCGTAGCGACGTCCTGGAGGTGAAGGCTATGAAGCGCCCCGTCACTTGCCGTTAGTCCTGGTTGTCATTTGTACATCTTTGACAGTCGTTACAGTGGCTCAATAGTCTGACAACCAGTCTGACTAAAGGGTATCGTATTACCCAGTGCTAACTGGGTTGTGGAGGTCAGATAGACAGTCGCTCCATGTAAAATACTGGTATTCAGCCGCATTTTTTTGAGCTAGAAACCAACCACATCTTAGTTGGGAAAAGGCTACACAGATGATGATGATGTTGACCGTCCTTCGCAGGAACAAGGCGCAAACTACGGCGAGAAAGTCCTAAACTATTGGAAGCCGGGGACCTTAATGTTATCGGACCCCACGGCTTTCTTAGACTCCCTCCTGAAGTTTGACAAGGAAACCATCACTGAAGATATGGTCAAGAAACTGAAGAGATTCATTATGAACCCCGATTATGATCCAGCGAAGATTTTAAAGGTAAATTAATTATTTATTACTAGCTGATGCCCGCGGTTTCATGGGTCAAACTTTCTACTAAAACCTTCCTCGAAAACCACTCTACTGGTGAAAACAGCATAAAAATCAGAGCAGTCGTTTTTGAGTTTATCGCGAACAAACAGACAGACTCGGTAGTGATAGTGATTTTACTACTTACTTAATATGCTTTAAAGGATCTGGATTTGTGCAATGTTGATGTCAAATTGTCAATAGGCTGCTAAAAGTGAGTGTACTAACACTTCGACAATTCCAGGCGTGATGTTACGTATCCCTTTTTCTAGGTCTCAAAAGCCTGCCAATCACTGTGCATGTGGGTGCATGCCATGTACAAGTTCTACCACGTCAACAAAGGCGTTGCGCCCAAGAAGGAGGCGTTGGCCAGGGCCACCAGGGAACTGCAGATCGTTGAAGGTAAAGATAGATCGTTCTTCATCGAATTATCATCTGCCTAGCGTAACAATCGATGATGATGAATATACAGTAGTTTTACAGGAAACTACTGCATATTCATCATCATCGGTTGTCCATGTATGACATGAGGAAAATGTCGTGAGGAAGTTTGGATATGAATGTGAATGGGTATAACTGTGAGAAAACCGGCATGAATTAGAATTAGAACCAAAAATTCGAAGACATGTGACATCTACCAACCCGCATTAGGCCCGCGTGGTGGATTGTAGCTCATTTCTCATAGAGAAAAGGTCTGAGTTCCAACTGTGGGAACATTATAGAGTGATTATGCTAAAGAGTATAATAAGGGTGGTTCGGTCATTTGGAGAGGATGAGTGAAATTCGATTAACAAAAGGTATTTACAAGGCAGATGTCAGTGACAACGCCGGGAGAAGCCGCCCTAGAAAGACATACACTGGTCTTATTGGTGCCGTTCCTCAGAAAGGACAGGTGCGTAGTACTCGTAACCGACGTGCGTGTATGACCAGATGTATGAATGTGGACGAGGTAAACGGAGTATGTAAGGATCGTAGCGGGTGGTGTTCTGTGGTTTCTGCCTTCATGTGTGAGTTTAGGTATGTACCTATGTATGCTAAACAATTTGCTTTACAACAGCAATGCTGGCCGCTGCGAATGCAAAGATGCAAGCCTTGTTAGAAGGTATCGCCAAACTCAACGCGTACCTCATGGAGAAGGAAGAGGAGAAGAGACGCATGGAGGAGGACATCAACCAGTGCCTCGCCAGGATGGATCGTGCTAACAGGTTACTATATCTGCTGCCTAGTTTGTGGAGCGGGGAGGTCGATTCCCAGTTCGGGTTTTGGATGATGCTCTTTAGCAGCCCTTTTGGGGGGGGAGGGCATCATCAAACAACCCCTCCCGCTCTTGGGCAGAGCGACAGGAAGTGTCAAAATTCAACTGACTAAAAACCACCCATGTTCCTTCTTAGCCCTTGTGCCGAGGCCGCGGTGTCTCTTCCGAACAACTCGCAGCCGTTTTTTTTTTGGCGGGTGGAAAATCATCAAATAACCTCTCCCGCTCTTGGGCAGAGCGAAAGGGAGTGTCAGACTTCTACTGACTTAAAACCACCCATGTTCCTTCTTAGCCCTCTATGTCGAGGCCGCGATAACTAGTGTACAACCCGCGGCCCAGACGGGGGCAGCCTCAGACCAACAAAAAAGGAAGAAGGCGCGCTTTCAGTTTTCCCGAGTCCATATAACCCCAATATATTTATGTCGCAAGTAAATAGGTAGCTCGCTCCATCGTCAACCTCATCTCTGCCCTTAGGACAAGATTGATGTCAAGAGTGGGCCCATTTCAAAGAAAAAATAATGTTCTTTTCAAGAAGAAGCTTATATTGTAATTCTTGTTGTAGGTTATTGAACGGCTTGTCTAGTGAACGAGTCAGGTGGATAAAAACCATCGCGGATTTGGACGTCGCCATTGTGAACTTGATCGGGGATATACTGCTTAGTGCATGTGAGTACTCTCAACAACATTGTGCGTAGTGGCCTGCGGTCGCTTCACGTCAACGTTATAGAGAGCCAATAGAGAAACATCCGCAATAGAACCAAGGTTACTGACAGGGGATCGAACTGAGTCAAAAAAACTAGATTAGGTTTGGTCCGTCAGTTAGATTAATAGGGGATCGGACAAAAAAAAACGAATTGGTCCGTCAGATAGATTTCCAAAAAATATTGGAAACGTATTTTTTCTTTTTTCACATAAACAAAAAATGAAGTCAATACAGTGCTTCGAAAACTCGTGAACTCTTCGAAAACGTCATATGGTAGTTGTTTACCTTCAAATGACGTCACAACCACATCTTATCTTCGTCAATTTTGATTAATTTGATAAAACAAAAAACACGTATCCAATATTTTTCGATAATCTAACTGACGGACTAATTAGAACCATTGTTTTTTGACTCAGTCCGATCCCCTATTATCGAAAATATTGGATACGTGTTCAAATTAATAAAAAACATAACACTTTTTTTTTGGGCAGCCGTGTAAATTGAGTTGATGATGATGATGAATCAATTCAAAATATCGTTTTTATTTTGTTGTCAGGCGCTGTGGGATACATAACGCCTTTTACAGACCAATTCAGAAGAGATCTTCTCGCTCACTGGATAAAACATATCGAGGTAAATACATTGTGTTTATTAAAGTGATTGCGTTAACTAAGTTTATCCATATCTATGGTATAGTGGCAGTGGCCTAGTGGTTCCCCGTCTTACGACCAGTAAGTCCTGGGTTCGAACCGAGCCAGGCACATTACTTTCTGTAATTTATTTCATCACCACTGCTCTCAAAACGGTGACGGAAAAAATCGTGAGGAAACCGGCATGGCTTAGAACCAAACATTCGAAGATATGTGACATCTACCAACCCGCACTGGGCTTGCGTGGTGGATTATAGCCCATCCCTCTCCTAGAGAGGAGGCCTGAGTCCCTGCAGTGGGAACATTATAGGCTGATGATGACGATGTCTGTTGGTTGCCCGCAGGAGGTGAATGTACCGCACACGCAGCACGCGACCCCGCTGTCCACGTTAGGTGACGCTGTTCAGATCAGGTAATGTAGCCATGCGTGGCAGCCACACTCTACTTAACGTGAATTCTTTCCCTGTCGGGGCTGCGGATCCCGTTGGGACTGCGGGTACCGTCGGGGCTGCGGGTTGTTCGAAAGACATAACGCGGCCTCGACACAAAGAGCTAAGACGAACATGGGTGGTTTTTAGTCAGTAGAAGTCTGACACTGCCTAACGCTCTGCCCAAAACGAGAGGAGTCAATTGATGATATCACACACACCAAATAAAAAAAAAAGTGAATCCTTCAAGGTAGCCGGCGTAATTCGAATTTTCTTACGTTTTTTGCAATTTGCCGGTCAGTGTTAGGATGTCACCTGTTCATATTACTTCTATGTGTGACTATTTGATGAAAAGGCATTCAAAGAAGTTATATGAACTGATAGGGTTGTATTGGCGATTTTAATAATTATTACTTTACTAGTGACCCGCCCTGGCTTCGCACGGGTGCAAAAAAGATATTAAAACCTTCCTCTTGAATCACTCTATCTATTAAAACCCGCATCAAAATCCGTTGCGTAGTTTTAAAGATTTAAGCATACATAGGGATATAGGGACAGAGAAAGTGACTTTGTTTTATACTATGTAGTGATTCAAGGTCATGTTGAATGCCCATGTAACACCCGCTCCTATCAAGATCGGAGACTCTACACTCGAAGTTGTAGACGATTATGTCTGCCTGGGACAAACGGTCCAGTTAGGTAGGTCCAACTTTGAGAAAGAGGTCAATCGTCGAGTCCGACTCGGCTGGGCAGCGTTTGGGAAGCTGAGTAGTATCTTCTCGTCCAACTTACCACAGTGTCTTAAGACGAAAGTCTATGACCAGTGTGTGTTGCCAGTGATTACATACGGGACCGAAACGTGGTCGCTCACAATGGGCCTCATCAGAAAGCTCAAAGTCACCCAAAGGGCAATGGAGAGAGCTATGCTCGGAGTTACTTTGCGTGATAGAATCAAAAATGAGGACATCCGCATGAGAACCAAGGTTACCGACTGTAACATCAGGATTCTTGAAATATTAAAGATTCTAAATGTGAAATGTGTTTTATTTTCATAGACCATAGACGACCACGGGAGATATACATGTTGAGACAAGACCACAGATAATATATTGTCTATACTTTACATCTCCCTTTCTTTGTAAATAAACAGAGAACAAGACTACAACATAAAACTTACAGTTTGACTCAAAATTTTCATTCTAATTTTACACCAATATATAATATTTTAAAATTAAAGTATGATCTAGCTATTAAAACTCTAATAGATGCCTGGCTCCCATCTTACACGTACATAATATATATGTATCATAATTAATCTAATCATCATTATTAATAAGGTTCTAATTATCATGAAATTTACAGTATTCATTTTCTTTAGTTTTATATAATTTAAGATGCATTATTTAAACAGAACAATAGCAACCTATCAGTTGTCACTTGTAAGTATTATTAAAGATCAAGTCTATTTATTGGTTTAATTATCCTACCAAATCTTGATGATCGTGGTGCTGTCGCTAGGTTGAGCTAGGTTTGACTTCTGCACATGATTGGAAGTGCTTGGTGATGTGTGAGTTGATGCTGGGAGTGACTTAGGAACAGCAGGTGATTGATCTTGTGCTGGAGTCTGTTGTTCTGCTGGTTCATCTGTGTAGTTAGTTTTAGGTACTACAACTTTGTTGCTGGTTATGTCTGCTTGTGTCTTATGCAGATGACTGAAGTTTCTTCGAAAAATTTGGCCTTGATCTGTTTGAATTATTACTGATCTTGGTAGGCCTTCAGGCTTTTCTACTACTTTTGCCCCTTCCCAATGTCGATGAGCAACTTTGTGTCTGACTTTATCATTGATCTCAAACTTAACTGGTCTTGTAGTATGTTTATTACTGTAGTTAACTTGGATCTCTCTTAATCGTTGTAATTCAGCTGTAACTCCTTGCACTATTTTCGGTTTTAAATTATTATCATTTGTTGGTATTGAAGTTCTAGTAATTCTGCTGAAAAGACGTTGGTTAGGTGAACCTAATTGATCATTTCGTGGTGTATTTCTCCAATTTAATAAAGCAAGTTGAACATCTAACTTGTCAATACTGCATTTTCTTAGTATATTTTTTGCTGTTTGAACTGCTCTTTCAGCAAGCCCGTTGCCTTGATGGTGATGTGGACTGGATGTGACATGGTTAAATCTCCACTCTTTTTGAAATATCTTGAATTCTCTAGACATATATTGTGTTCCATTGTCAGTTTGTAGCTCTTCTGGTACTCCATGTACAGAAAACCATCTTTTAAGTTGTTCAATTACTTCATATGATGACTGACCTTTTAGCTGTTGAAAATCTAAATATCCAGAATAACTGTCGCAGATTACCAAGTAAGTTTTTCCTTTCAAACCAAATAAATCTGATGCAACTATTTGCCATGGAAGTGTAGGAATCTTTTTAGCTAGCACTGTATCTTTAGTATTATCTCTTTGGGTTTGATCGCAAACGGAGCAACCTCTGACTAGTTTCATAATATCATCATATTGTCCTTTCCAATAAAGGAATTGTCGTGCTCTTCTTAAGCAGCTTTGTATCCCTAGATGTCCATAATGAATACTCTTCAACATTTTAGGGATTTGTGATTTTGGCACCACAATATATCACCTTAGAAAATAATTCCTTTGAAATAGCTTAGTTCTTCTTTGAAGTTAAAATAATGTTGTAGTTCTGTAGGAAGATCATTGACGTGTTCTGGAAATCCTTGCATTATTGTCTTAAGAAGTAACTGTAGATGTGGATCTTCTTTGGTAGCAGTATTTAATTCTTCTCTAGCATCTAATGACATAGGTAATATAACAGCAACTTTTAAGTTATCTTCTTGATCATATTTCAGGTTAGATGCATCACAGTCTCGACTAAGGAAATCTGCTAAGGGTATTTCTGAGCCCTTTTTAAATATGACCTTAGGTGAGTATGGTGTAAGGTTGAACATTATACGTTGCAACCTTGCTGGAGCGGATTGTATGTTTTTCTTGAAAATTGTCTCGAGTGGTTTATGGTCTGATTCCACTGTCAGTTCTTTACCATAAACATACTCATGGAACTTCTTACACCCAAACAGTATAGCAAGTGCTTCTTTCGCTATCTGTGAATAGTTTTGTTCAGATTTGGACAATGTTCCCATAGGCGGTTGTCCTTCTTGAAGAAGTGCAGCTCCATGATTTTTTGAACTTGCATCCACAGTCAAAGTTACAGGTTTGTTTACATCGTATAGTCCGAGTACTGGTGGACTCTGAAGTACTTGTTTTATTTTGTTGAGAGCTTCTTCATGATGGATTTCCCAAATAAAACTTATATTTTTATGTAACGAATCTCTTAGTGGATGTGTTAAGTCTGACATGTTGGGGATAAATTTGTTTAGATAAGTGATCATCCATAGTAGTCTCTGTAGCTCTGTTTTATTTGTTGGTGTTTTCATTGCTTTTATGGCTTCTACTTTGTCTGGGTCAGCTTCTAATCCATTGGCTGAAACAATGTGTCCTAGGAATTTTATTCTTTGTGCTTCCATAATGCACTTATTTTTGTTGAGTTTGAAGCCTGATTTACTTAGTATATCAATGACTTCACTGACAGTTTTGCGCAGTACTTCTTTACTGTTTGCATGAATAAATATATCATCAATGGATACTCTCACATTTTTAAATTTACTGAGTAAATTTGTTAAAATTTCTTGGAATATTTCAGGTGCTGATGATACACCAAAAGGGAGTCTCTTGAAGAAATATCTTCCCCATGGGGTAGCAAATGTTAATATTTTTTGTGTTCTTTCTGATAGCTTAATTTGCCAAAATCCTTTTGTGCAATCTAATACTGCAAAAAATGTAGAACCTTTGATGTCGGCTGAAATCTCTTCTATAGTGGTAAGTGGAAAATGACGTCTCAGGATGTTTTTGTTTACATCTGATGGATCTATACAGATTCTTATTTTACCTTTTTGTCTGACAACTACCATAGGGCTCACAGCAGGAGTAGGCTCTGTTTCTGGTTTTATGACATCTAACTTTACCATTCTGTCAAGTTCTTGCTTTACCTCATCTCTTATGGCATATGGAATTCTTCTTGACGGTTTAATCTCGAGTTTTGGGTTCTCAATCAGGTCAATGTCATACTCGTAATCCTTATAACAGCCTAAGCCTTCGAATATATCTTCTTTGCATTGACTTTCCTTCAAAGTCTTGACTCTCGCGATAAGTCCTAATTCCTTACAGGTATCAAGTCCTAAAATTGGTGTAACTTTTTCTTGAACAACTTTGAAAACAATATTAGATTCTTAATTTTTTAGTTTACACAGTAGCTCTACTTCGCCTAGAACCGCCATTTTATCATCAGTATAACTAATTAAATTTCTTGTTCGGCTTGTTTTCAGATTTGCCTTTATTTTGTCCATCAAATTTTTGGTAATACATTGCATTCTGCTCCTGAATCTAGTTTGACGGTAAACTTCACTTTACCAACCTGTATTTTTTCTGTCCAGTTTTTCTTTTCACCTGCACGTAAAGCTGATATGTATACCTCATCTTCAGAACTTGAGCTTTCTTCTAATACATTCACTCTATTTTTCTGTTTGGTTTTATATTTCTTCTTTGATCTGCACATATTAGCAAAATGACCATTTTTATTGCACTTAGTACACAATTTGTTAAAAGCTGGACACTCTCTGAGGTTATGATTTGTACCACACCTTCTGCAGTCAAAATTCTTGTTTTGATCTTTTTTGGTATTTTTATGTTTCACCACCGAGACTTTATCGATTTTACCTTTACCTTCAAACTCATTTAGTTGTTTGGAAGCTTGTTCGCTTGTTTTACAGATAGTTATCGCTTTCGTCAAGTCTAATTTATCTTCTGTCAATAATTTTTCTCTTACTTGACTGAATCTAATTTCAAATACTATCTTATCTTTCAACATTTCGTCGAGTAAATTTGCGAATTCACATTTACTTGCTTGCGTTTTTATTCTGGTCAAAAACTCGTTAAATTGTTCATCTTCGTTTTGTTCAATCTTGTAAAATATGTATCTTTCAAAAGATATGTTTGTTTTTGGTGCAAAATACTCTCTAAACCTGTTTTTAATGATTTGCAGGTTGTTTTTTTCTGCGTCGCTGAGATTGAAACTGTTGTAGATTTCAATCGCATCTGGGCCTATGACTGCCATAAATGTTGCAGCTTGGATCTCTGGTGGCCGTTTGTCTAGTTGAATAGCAGTGGAATACCACTCAAATTGTTGTAACCAATTTTTCCAGCTCGTTGATTTTTCAGAGTCAATTTGTAGGTTAGCTGGTGGTTTTATTCCAGACACTGCATCATTCGTAGCCATTTTACAACTTATTCATTTATTTCCGTTCTTATAAGACTTTATTATCACTTCTGACACCATGTAACATCAGGATTCTTGAAATATTAAAGATTCTAAATGTGAAATGTGTTTTATTTTCATAGACGATAGACGACCACGGGAGATATACATGTTGAGACAAGACCACAGATAATATATTGTCTATACTTTACACCGACATAGCCCGAAGAATTGCCAAACTTAAGTGGCAGTGGGCAGGGCACATTGCTCGCAGAACGATGGCCGATGGGGTCGAAAAGTTCTGGAGTGGCGACCGCGAACTGGAAGACGTTGCGTTGGAAGGCCTCCCACTAAGTGGACCGATGACCTGGTGAAGGTTACGGGGATCCGCTGGATGCGAGACGCACGGGACCGGTCAATGTGGCGACACTTAGGGGAGGCCTATGTCCAGCAGTGGACGTATTTCGGCTGAAATGATGATGATGATGATGTAGTGGTTTAACATACAGCATGACATTGACCGGTAAATTGAGAAAAACGTAAGAAAATTCGAATTTCGCGGGCTATCTTGGAGCATCAACCTTAAGTGCTTACTAAGTTAGGATACACCTAGGTTTAACCACATGTGGTAGCTGTTTTTTACATTGCCCTGCACTAGGATTTTCTCCTGTATCGTGAGTGCGTTATCAAACATTTAAACTGACATACAGAAACCAAACACTCAGACCCGAAATAACTATCTGTAGGCCATACAAATATTTGTTCCGTGCGGGGATCGAACCTGCGACATGCAGCGCAACAGTCCAATCGCTCAGCCACTGCGCCTGCTAAAATAATGGCACGGTTGCCATCATTTTATCAATCATTTTACAAAATATTAGTTATTCACGACATAAGTCTATCTGACTTGCAGGACATGGCAGATGTACGGACTACCTCGCGACCCGATGTCCGTGGAGTCAGCGGTTCTGATGTCCAACTCTCGGCGGTGGCCTCTCATCATCGATCCTCAGACGCAAGCCAACAAGTGGATCAGGGCTATGGTAAATATAGACAAGCTCGTGATTAAAATAAAATCTCATCTGCTTAGCCGGTCCAATCTAACCGAATTCAGTTTTATATGGAGCGACTGCCTGTCTGACCTTAACTACTGGATAACTGCAAAGATCTCCCATCCACGGAAGAACCTGGGCAAGCGCGGCTAAACCTAAAGATCGACTGAGAGGCTGTTATTAACCCAACCATGAAGCCATTATCAACATAATCACGCTAATATTATAAAGGCGAAAGTTTGTGATTGTGTGAGTGTGTATGTTTGTTACTTCTTCACGCAAATATACTGCACGGATTTGAATTATTTTGGTACACAGATAGTTTATAACCTGGATTAACAAAAAGTATAGTTTTTATCCCGATTTAATAGTCCCGTGGGTTGTAGCGAGTGAAGCCGCTGGCAACAGCTAGTACAAAATAAATATGGATAATAAATATTTACGACAATAAAAAGAATATTGGATCAAACATGCGGAATATTTATTTGTTGCGAAAATTTAAGAGCCATGTTTGACCGTGAATATTTTACATCTGAATGACCCTATTACTATTTGTGGAATTTGGTTAGAGCATACAACCCAAGACACCGATCGCTTTTTACGCTTTTTTTTTGTTTTTTTTTTGTCCGCGTTAACCTTCAAAAGGCGGCCGGTCTGGCGGTCTTTTATGAAAAAGACGGGGGAGTGTGCTGCCGTTCATTTCTGAGGTTACTCAGTGACGGGAGACGCTCCGGGCGTCGGGGGCCACGTGACGGCTTCCAGCCACCGTAGACGCGGGCCTGTGGACGGTGAGTGATGGGCTAACTCGCCGTCCGTCCGTCTCACGACGAAAACAGGCCGTGTCGACGGCGCGTTCGTGTTCCACGCGCGCCTCAAAGAGATGTCAGCAACATGGGAGGGGCCCCATGTTGCTGACAGCAAGGGCCGACGCCCGTCGGGGCTGCGGGATGTTGTAAGAGATACCGCGGACTCGACATAAAGGGCTAAGAAGGAACATGGGTGGTTACCCTAAAGTTCCACCTGCTTTAAATAATGCAGGTGGCGATAGCATTTTTTGAGCAATGTAATTTCTTCAATCAGGGCAAACTAGAAGGTCTAGTGGTGGTGAAGCCGAACGACAGAGATCTTCTGAGGAACTTCGAGTCTGCGCTCAGGTTCGGGAAGCCGATCCTTCTGGAGAACGTTGGCATAGATCTGGACCCTGCTTTAGATCCTGTTTTGAAGGTAAGTAAAAGTTTATCGTATGTCGGACTTTCTTTTCTTTTAACATTTTCTGTGCCTTGCAAGCGTGAGGTTATTTTTTGGTTGGTCTTCAAATGACTCTGCCCGCTCTGAGCGGAGCGGAAGGGAGTATCAGACTTCTACAGACTAAAAACCACCCATGTTCCTTGTTAGCCCTTTCTGTTCAGGGGCCGCGGCATCCTTTTCAAACATTCCCACAGTCCCGGTCGGTGTGAGGGTTCGATTCCTACGTCGATTAAAATATTTTTGGGGTATTCTATTAGGAATTTCTCTGCCACGGAGTATGCAGTTGTGCCCGTTTGTTGGCAATAGGTCCTCCCACACCCTATTACATAGGTCTTAAACGTATATATTATTTTACGTAATATTTAGGTCCGAACTCTTCTATAAACTTGCAGCGTCAATACTTCCGTCAAGCTGGTCAGATGGTGCTGAAGTTAGGTGACTCCCTAATCCCGTACATGGCCGGCTTCAAGCTGTATATCACTACCAAGCTACCTAACCCGAAGTATAAGCCTGAGATCTCTGTCAAGGTCATGCTTGTTAATTTTGCGTTGGTACCCAGGTAAGGAGTAGGTTTAGGATTTATGGAGCAACTAGTAACTAACTACTGTTTTCGAAAAAACAAAGAGAGAACATTACGCCTTATGATCAACTAGCTGTTGCCAGCGGCTTCACCCGCTACAATAGGGGATCGGACAAAAAAAATATAATTAGTCCGTCAGATAGATTTCCAAAAAATATTAGACACGTATTTTTTCTTTTTTCACATAAACAAAAGATGAAGACGATACAGTGCTTCGAATACTCGTGAATTCCTCGATAACGTCACATGTTAGTACATTTTCACTTACAAATGACGTCACAACCACTCATGATATTTGACGCGTCTTATCTTTGTCAATGTTTATTAATTTTATAAAACAAAAAACACGTATCTAATATTTTTTGATTATCTAACTGACGAACAAATTAGAATCATATTTCTTTGACTCAGTCCGATCCCCTATTCGAAAATTATCCCACGGGAAGATAAGATCGGGATAAAAAACTATACTATGTGTAAATCCAGGTTATATACTATCTGTGTACCAAATTTTATCCAAATCCGTTCAGAAGTTTTTACGTGAAGAAGTAACAAACATACACACTCACACGCTCACAAACTTTCGCCTTTAGAATGTGAGTGTGAAGTGTGAATAGTGTGATGAAGACTAGCAGTAACACGTCCAATTAGTTATTACTCTTAGATCGTCTTCTCGCGTTCTGTTTTCGCGACAAAACAGTAGTTTAGACGACACGGTTGGCGCAGTGGCTGAGCAATTGGACTACTGCGTTGCGTGTCGCGGGTTCGATCCCCGCACGGAACAAATATTTATATGGCCTACAGATAGTTGTTTCGGGTCTGGGTGTCAGTGTATGTGAGTTTAAATGTTTTTAAGCGCTCCCACGATGCAGGACAAATTCCTAGTGTGGGGCAACGTTTTAAAAAAAAGAAAAGTTGCTAGTTTTCATGGATCAGGCGCTATAACTTTACGAGCTTTAAAGCGTCTGGTGAAAGTTACGGCCGGAGTGTCTGGCAATGTTCAATATTATTTTGTAAAAATATTTTATGGAATATGCATAAAAATCAACAATAGGGTATTTCAACAAAAAAAACTAATTAGTCCGTCTGTTAGATTATCGAAAAATATTGGATACGTGTTTTTTGTTTTATCAACTTAATAAAAATTTACGAAAATAAAACGTGTCAAAGATCATGGGTTCGTTTTTGACGTCACTTTGTGGGTAAAAAAGTACACACCTTGTGACGTCACGCGCCTTGACGCGACTTTTCGAAGCACTGTATCGTCTTAAGCTTTGGTTTTAGTAAAAAAATAAAAAATACGTGTCCATTATTTTTTGAAAATCTATCTGGACGGACTTATTAGGTTTTTTTGGTGAAATACCCTATTAGAATTTAATTAAAGTTAACCCTATTTGTATTTACTGTTCTCACCTGTTTTCTGTGAATTGGCCGTCTTACAAACTTAGCAGGTATGTTGGCTTTCAATACACGTATGAATATTATTTGAAGCCCCACATTTTGTCCTTTAAAAAATAAGTTATATATGGCAGCTCTGTGCTCATGGAATAATCTACCTTGTTGTTCAACTTTTAACTCCATCCACAGCGGTCTAGCCGAGCAACTGCTCTCAACAGTCGTTGCCCAAGAACGTCCCGACCTAGAAGAGCTCCGTGGTCAACTGATCGTGTCCCGCGCACAGATGGCTGCACAACTAGCTGAGATGCAGGTACGAACCTAAACAGTACATACCTGTTGTGATTTGAGTCTTATGACTAAGAGAATAAAGGTGACTGTAATGCAAAATGGCAATGTACAGACGCCAGCTGCTCATCAAGCTTCTACAATCTGACAGTCTTTCATAGATTTTCAATTTTATCGGTGAAGCATTAGGTTCAAAGTTGATTGGGTCTTGTTTTTTTCGTGTAGCTAAATGTGTTGGCATTCTACAGTAAGTGTTGTAGAAACGTTCTGCAACTGGGGAAGTCTTAAATGCTTTACTGCATCCGTTTATAGTATCCACTTTTAAATTCGTCGTAAGTTTAGCGGAACTTTTTGAACTAAAACGTCGTGTTGCTCGTTCAATAGAACTGGTTTAATCTGTGTTTTAAAGATTGCAAGGTAAAAAGCGAGCATAAAAATACTTGTTCTTAAGCATAGTATATTTAAGACAAGTATTTTGGCCGCCATTTATTACATTTTAAATACTGGTTCAAATAAAAGGATTGTTTTTTTTATTTTATTTTTAATTAATACACAGGGTAGAAGGGAGGACATTGACGAACAAACACTTACCACGTATATGAGATTAATTCTAAACAACAAAAAAAACTGCTGTTTACTACAAAAGTGCAATACCTACAAGGTCAAACAGAGAGAATGGAAAGGGTGATTTTTTCAGAAATATGCACTGAATACGTTGCAAGCGTTTCTGTCCTCCCACCCTGTAAACTTCTGCTTCCGCATCTGTTGCATTTTTATTTGCACTTGAATTAAGACGCGTTCCATTGCATCACTAACAGGCAGACATCCTGTACGGCTTGTCCAACAGTGAGGGTTCACCAGTCGACGACCTGCCGCTCATATTGACGCTCGAAGCCATCAAGATTAAGAGCGCGGAGATTCTTGTAAGTATAATAATAATGTTAATTTTTAGCTGCACTAGGATTATTTAATCCCAAGTAATTCGGGGGCTGTAATGCAAGTCGTCTTATATACGTCATCATTTCTCATCATTTCGTGAATGACCCCCATTTCTAGCTATGTTGAATAAACTCGAGTGGGCTCTAAATGATAAGAGTAGTGGACTGTATATAAAACTAGCGGACGTCACGCGGTTACACCCACGTATTTCCCGTTCCCGTCGAAATACAGGGATAAAAAGTAGCCTATGTCACCGGGGGATGTAGGGGATGAGTGTAGTTTCGCAACGGTGAAAGAATTTTTCAAATCGGTCCAGTAGTTTCGGAGCCTATTCGTTACAAACAAACAAACAAATCTTTCCTCTTTATAATATTAGTGTAGATAGGTTTAATACCATAATTAACACATATCAATAACTAGGTACAAAGAAATGCCCGTAGTGGCCTGTGTCGGTGAGCTGAGTGAGGGGAGCGTGTAGCCGCGCTCGGTACGCCGCGCCCCTCAACTGAACCGCGGTTGGCCGCACATAGGCGATGCGCCGACAATGCCATCTTTCACAATGTCCATCCGCATGCTTTAGAAGGGTCTTCCCTACTCCCTACTCCTGTGATATAGGCCTTCTCTACTACAGACAGTTTCATGTCTCTCCACCCACAGACAGTTACACAAAGACCTCTTCTACCACTTACAGTTATACAAATACCTTTTCTACCACAGGCAGTTACACAAAGGCCTATACCACAAACTTCTTCATGAATAAGTATACCCCTTATTTATTTATTTTATTTATTTAACTATTTATGTACACACAGTAGACAACACAGGAAAATTATAAAATATAACATTAGAGTACAAAGGTACTGCTTATTTCTCAAGAAATTTCTGCCAGCAGACCTGCAAAAGGAGAAATAAAAAAAGAAATGTAGACTATAGTGTGTGAGAAGCGGAAGCCCCTTCTAACAATGCACCTTTCTTAAGGCTGCAATAGATCTATCATGCAATGTTCAGTAAATTAACTTAATCAGCTGTCTGTCGGCTTCTAGTCTGTCTGTATACTAGCGGTGGGCGTTACGACGACGAACCGTTTTCATAGACCGTTTTTACTGCTCTGCGACGATGGAACCGTTTTACGTACTAGGTTCAAACAGTCTTCGTTGCACAAACTAGTCTTAGAATTTCTTTGTGCTATTTTTTATTTTACACCTATGAGAATAAAGTCGAGAACGCAATGATTCAACGGCCTGGGTTCAAACAGTTTTCGTTCCAGAAACTAGTCTTAGAATTTCTCAGTGCGATTGATAATTTTACGCCTATGAAAATAAAATCGAGAATGCAATGATTCAACTATCTTTCTTTTTAAATAAAGTCACTCGTCGTCGTCCTTAAAGTTCCGCGTTATATTGTAGTCTGCAGTACCGCGTTCTACAAAATAATCCTTATAATAAAAACTAAACTTTATACAGTTGTCAATGCTGTCGTTCATGAAACAGTTGCAACGACAATCGTTTTCTGCATCCGTTTTCGTCGTGGGGAAAACGGTTGCCGTTCAAAAATTCGACAACGACCCAATACTGTATACTAATCTAAGGTAAAAATTTTAATATTTTTCTAGATAAAAGTGGAAGACATAGAACGCACAACGACAGAGATAGACGAAGCCCGCAGCGGCTACGTTCCTGTGGCCGAGCGAGGGTCAATCCTGTTCTTCTGTCTGTCGGATATGGCCAACGTGGATCCCATGTACCAGTACTCGCTGGAGTGGTTCGTCAAGCTGTTCGTCAGAAGCATGGCGGAGACAGAACCTAATGGTAAGCATTCGTGATGTCACCATGAAGTGTCAATATATCAAGGGGTGAAAGGCTATTTGGTTTAAGCGACATTTTCGTCGATATTGAGTTATAATAATCTATTTGGAATTAGCAAAATGTACAAAAACACAAGTGCGGAGACGACAAAAACGTTTCATTTCGTAGTTTTGTTTTTTACATGGAGCGAATGAGTATCTGACCTCCACAGATTAGTTTTTACTGGGTAATACGATACCAGTTGGTAAGACCAGTGGCACAGTGGCACATGGCAGAGTGGTGGTCCATTGGTGGGGGCCTCGACTTACGAACACTAATTTGTGGGTACCCAGACAGGCGCATTACTTTGTTGTAATTAATTTCTTCACCACTGCTCCCAAAACGGTGAAGGAAATCATCGTGAGTAAACGGGCATGTCTTAAAATAAAAAAAATGCACTTGGGCCTGCGTGGTGGATTATACATATCGTACACCGGGTGCAACAACGTCATAAGTAACAAATAACGTACATTTATGATATTGCTGCACCGGATGAAGACGAATGTTTGACATCATTTGTGATCAATAACTCATTTTAGTTATTTGTGACGTTATTGCACCCGGTGTGCGATGTATGCCCATCCCTTTCCGAGAAAGGAGGCCGAGTCCCTGCAATTATAGGCTGATGATGATAATGATTATTTTGTATATTAAACAAAACTTTACCTCGGAAATTCGGAAACACGAAGATTACCGACGAGGATATCTTTTCAAGTTTAACTTTACATCATAATCAACCAAAGCAATAACAATATTATCATATAATTTTCAGAGGACATAGTGGAGCGCGTAGACGTGATATTAGTCCACTTCACGTTCCTTCTATACCAGAATGTATGCCGCAGTCTGTTTGAGCGACACAAGTTGTTGTTCGCGTTCCTACTGTGCGCCAGAATATTGATCGATAAAGGAGTCATCAGAGGACCGGAGTTCAACTTCATGTTGAGTGGCGCGAAGCTTGAAATTGTGAGTTTATTTTAACTATTTCATTTTTTTTTTAAACATTGCCCCACACTAGGAATTTCTCCGGTATCGTGGGTGCGTTCACAAACATTTAAACTCACATACACAAATACCCAGACCCGAAACAACTATCTGTAGGCCATACAAATATTTGTTCCGTGCGGGGATCGAACCCGCGACACGTAGCGCAGCAGTCCATTGCCTGAGCCACTGCGCCAACCGTGTTGTCAAATACTAGCCTAATACTAGCTTATGTCCGCGAATTCGCCCGCGTCCAGTTCGGTAATTGTCCCACAGGATCATACTACCGGGATGATACGTCTACATGTTAATGCAGGTTTTTCAAATTTCACTCAAATCCGGCCCAAAGTTTGTGCGTGAAATATTAACAATATTAGTAGGATTATAAATGTTTCTATTGCTTTCAAAACGGTGAAATAAAGAAAAACATCGTGAGGAAACCGGCTATGTCTTAGAAACAAAAACTCGAAGACATATGACATCTACCAACCCGCACTCTCGTGGTGAATTATAGCTTATTCTCTCGTTTAGAGAGTAGGCCTGTGTCCCTTGGCTTATAGGTAAATTCTACTTATATGAGGCTATACTTTTTGTTTGTGTATGGGAAATCGTCAAATAACTCGTCCCGCTCTGGTCTATGGGCCTACTCTTGGCCTCAATTTTGTCCTGAAGACCTGTCACTGATCACTGACAAGTCCTGAGGTCGACGATGGAACGAGTTTATCCAAAGGAAGGCTATAATGTGTGGAACATTATTTATTACTAGCTGTTGCTATCGGCTTCACCCACTACAACTCGAAAATTATCCCACGGGAAGATACAAACGGCATAAAAACTATCCTATGTGTTAATCCAGGTTATAAACTGTATGTGTACCAAATTTTTGCCAAATCCGTTCAGTAGTTTTTACGTGAAGAAGTAACAAACATACACACTTACACACTCACAAACTTTCGCCTTTATAATATTAGTGTGATTTGATGTGTGGAACATCGGTAAGATATGGGTTTCTCTAAAAGAAACTTTGGTGCCTCACAGGAGAAAGAGAATCCGGAACCGAAGTGGATATCTCCTCGGATGTGGCTGGAGATGCAGCAACTAGCCACCGTTAGCACAATGTCAAACATCCTCGTAGACTTCGAGACCAATATTAGGTTCTTTAGGAACTACTACGACTCCCTCACGCCGCACAAGTAAGACCTTTATTACAATCAGTTTAAGGTGTAGTTTCGCTCTAATAGGGGATCGGACAAAAAAAAAACTAATTAGTCCGTCAGATAGATTTCCAAAAAATATTGAAAACGTATTTTTTCTTTTTTTCAAAACTCGTGAACTCTTCGAAAACGTTATATGATAGTACATTTTTACCTACAAATGACGTCACAACCACATCTTATCTTCGTCAATTTTGATTAATTTGATAAAACAATAAACACGTATCCAATATTTTTCGTTAATGTAACTGACGGACTAATTAGAATCTTTGTTTTTTGACTCAGTCCGATCCCCTATTGCATCATCTGTATCATCAAAATCAGTATTTACACCCGTATTGTAGATTCGCCGGGAAATACAGACAGACGAATAAAAATCTAGAAATGTGTCTTTTCTTTTAGTAGTTACGAGCGCGACTACTGAGCAATGAGGTCTAGGGTTTTGTTCCTGGGTCAGGCCATACCGTATTTCACCAAAAAAATCTAATTAGTCCGTCTGTTAATTTTCAATCAATAATGGACACGTATTTTTTGTTTTACTAAATTAATAAAAAAATACAAAAATAAAACGTGTCAAAGATGAGATGAGATAAGAGAGAGATGAATAATAATAATAATAATAATAATATTCCACAACTATCACACAACGCCATCTAGTCCCAAGCTAAGCAGAGCTTGTGTTATGAGTACTAGACAACTGATAAACATACTTATATATTTCTAAATACATACATATTATAGATAAATTACACCCAGACACAGAACAAATGATCGTGCTCATCACACAAACATTTGTCCTGGGTGGGAATCGAACCCACGACCTCAAATGGGGTCTCTCGAATGGGGGCTTTCGACGTCATTTTGTGGATAAAAAAGTACTAACCTTGTGACATCACAAAAAATGACGCGACTTTCCGAAGCACTGTATCGTCTTCATCTTTTGTTTAAATGAAAAAAGAAAAACATCGTGTCCATTATTTTTTGTAACTCTATCTTACAGACTAATTAGATTTTTTTGGTGATATACCCTATTGTTGACCACAGAGTCTGTACTTGTGCCCGGTTGATGGCAAAAGGGTCGCACCCTTTTACATGGGACTTAATATAACTGGTGAAATGTGTGTATACTGTGAGATACACCTCTGCCTTTCCCTTTGGCGAATACTTGCATGATGTGATGTTATGTAGATACCGTTATTTCACGACGAAATTCCTCAAACGGCCTAAGTATAGGCTCATCATCATCATCATCATCATCATCATCATAATCATCATCATCATCATCATCATCATCTTCCTGCCCCTATCTTATTCTATTTGTGGTCGTCGCAACATGTTTTCTTATTATAAAAGCCTAAGTAAAGGGTAAAGTTTTTTTTATTTTAGGTTGACGTTACCGAAGCCGATGGACACCCAGTACGATACCTTCCAGAAGCTGCTCATCCTCAAGTGTCTGCGACCAGACAAAATCATACCAGGGTTTCAGGTCAGATCAGAGTACATACCAACACATAAACATTATCATTATGGAGGAGCTCGTGGCTTAATAACTTCCACTCGGGTCAATCTTGAGGTTAAGCCGCGCTTGCTTAGGTTGGTCTGTGGATGGGTGACCACCCATTACATACCGAGTTCCTTCTGTGCCTCGGAAAGCACGTTAAGCTGTTGGTCCCGGCTGCCATAGAAACGTCTTTGGTAGTCGTAACAGGTAGTCAGTGACCTAAAAAAGTTAGACAACCAGTCTTACCAAGAGTATCGTATTACCCAGTATTAAGTTGGTTGTGGAGGTCAGATAGGCAGTCGCTTCATTATATCATCAACAGCCTATTAATGTTCAGCCTATTACTGCAGGGTCACAGGCCTCCTCTCTCTTTGAGAGGGAATGGGCTATAACCTACCATGCGGGCCCAGTGCGGATCGGTAGATGTCACATGTCTTCGAATTTTTGGATAAGCCATGCCGGTTTCCTCACGATGTTTTCCTTCACCGTTTTGAGAGCAGCGGTGATAAAATAAATTACACCAAGTAATGTGCCTGTCTGGGTTCGAACCCACGACCTACTGTTCGTAAGTCAGGGCCGCCACTACTGGGCCACCGTCGCTCCGTGTAAAATACTGGTATTCAGCTGCATCTGGTTAGACTGGAAGCTGACCCCAACATAGTTGGGGAAAGGCTAAGCTGATGATGGAAATATCATGATTATTTATTTATTTATTTAAACTTTATGCACAATGCTGATACATAGGCGGACTTAATGCCACAAGGCATTCTCTACCAGTCAACCTTAGGGTCAAACAAGATAACATTGTGGTAGGCTACAAACTAACTAGAAAAAAAAAACAATATCAATTAAAATATATATGTACTTATATTAATACTAATACACATATAAAAATAACATAAACTAATAAATATTGCAAGAAATACCAAAATAAAACATAACTGGTAATTATGCTGTCATCATTACCTTTCTGCCCTCGTTCCATTCTATTTGGGGTCGACGCTACTCGGTTTGTTTTTGCTTTTCCCCCTGTCACACGTCATGGCGTCATTTACTCCTTTCCCTTTCATATCATTCCTCACACAATCTATCCATCTCTATTTTAGGGTTCCGTACCCGAAGAGTAAAAACGGGACCCTTTTACTAAGACTTCGCTGTCTGTCCAGGCAGGTGGAGTAAAGCTACATACCACTAGTTCTAGTTTTGAAGATGGAAAGACAACAATATTTTTTTCTACATGTGTCTCACGGTTGCATCAAATCGGTCCAGTTCAGCAAACTGCAGCTAGTGCCCGACACTGGTTTTTCTGATGTGACGGACTCAACTCACACCAACCTATGTTTCAGGATTACGTGGTGTTGGGTCTGGGCGCCAGGTTCGTGGAGCCTCAGCCAGCAGACCTGGCCGCGTTATACGGCGAGTCAGACCCGCTGGCACCCATCATTTTTGTACTCTCCACCGGGACGGATCCCGCTGCTGGTACGTATACACAGTACGCGCTACGTCGCGACTTAGTCGACTTAAGTCCAGTCAAATTAGCCAAAATTAGGTAAGAATCTCGAAATTTGAGATACCCAGCCAAAAACTCGTGTAAACTTGTATTTTGACATCCTAAAAATTGTCTAGAAACCTTATGATAAGATATCCGCGTCTATTAGAAGCTAAGGTATTTTTGGGGCGGACTGTATCACACCCACATATTTTGACTAAAACACATGATTCTAATTAGTCCGTCTGTTAGATTTTCGAAAAATATTGAAAACGTATTTTTTGTTTTTTATCAAATCAATAAAAAATTACGTAGATAAAACGCGTCAAATATTTGCGATTGTGACGTCGTTTTATGTGGCAAAAAAAAGATATGTCCAATATTTTTTTGGAAATATAACTGACGTTAGATATTTTTTCGTTAATTACGCTAATTGTGGTATGGTTGTTTACACTGAGGAAAGATTTGTATTTGTGTGTGTGGGTATGTATGTTTCTAATGAATAAACTCAAAAACTACTGCGCCAATTTTTAAAATTCTCTCACCATTGGAAAGCTACATTCACCCTGAGTAACATAGGCTACTTTTTATCCCTGTATTCCCACGGGAACGGGAACTACGTGGCTGAAACCGCGTGACGTCCGCTAGTATACAATAAAATGGTTCTTTATCCGTGTTCACATCATTTTGGGGGTGACTACACACCTCTGCCTGATCCTTCAGCGATTACAGGAATGATGTTATGTGTGCGTGTTATTTCCAGATCTGCTAAAATTCGCGGATAAGATGAAGATGGGCAAGCGTTTCGAGAGCATCTCTTTGGGCCAGGGTCAGGGGCCGTTGGCTGAAGCTATGATGAAGACCGGCTCCGACTTTGGGAACTGGGTGTTCTTTCAGGTATGACCTTATTCTTCATTATCGTGGGGTTCATTTCTCACCAGGTGTTATGAGTATGAATGTGGAGTATACGAGTGCCATGTTGAATGCGTGTCCGTGTTCCACGCGAGCCTCAAAGAGATGTCAGCAACATTGCAGGAGCCCGCAAGGGCCGACGCCTTTCGTGACTGCGGGTTGTTGTAAGAGAACTTTGATCTCGACATAAAGGGCTAAGTTGGAACATAGGTGGTTTTTAGACAGTAGAAGTCTGACACTCCCTTTCGCCCTGCCCAAGAGCGGGCTTATATTGATGATTTCCCACTCCTAAAAAAAAGGGCCGACGCCGTCGTGACTTCGATTTGTTCGGAAGAGATACCGCGACCCCAGACACAAAGGGCTAAGAAAGAACATGGGTGCTTGGTGG
Organism: Diarsia rubi; assembly: GCA_932274075.1. Lineage (NCBI taxonomy): Eukaryota > Metazoa > Arthropoda > Insecta > Lepidoptera > Noctuidae > Diarsia > Diarsia rubi. The sequence continues at coordinate 19,796,298 of OW026413.1, forward strand.
AACGATGAATGGAATGTGTTAACGATGATATAATAAGAAGGAAGGTGTGTCATGAGATGCCGAGAAACAGAGAAGTATGGATGAAAAAGACATACTGCACCCCAAATGATTTGGGAACCTGGTGACAGAGTTTTTATACCTCCCATAGACCACTTTTTTTTTGGGGCGGTGTGAAATCATCAAATAACGCCTCCCGCTCTTGGGCAGAGCGAAAGGGAGTGTCAGACTTTTACTGACTAAAAACCACCCATGTTTCATCTTAGTCCTATATGTCAAGGCCGCGGTATCTCTTACAACATCCCGCAGCCCCGAAGGCCGTCGGCCCCTTCCATGTCCCATAGACCATTGACTTGGCTTTACATGCCGTCGAAAAATATCCCTAAGGTATACTAGTTTTTCCCGTCGGGGCTGCGGGTTTTTCGAAAGAGATACCGCGGCCTCGACACAAAAGGCTAAGAATTTAAGGAACATGTGTGGTTTTTAGTCAGTAGAAGTGTGACACTCCCTACCGTTCTGCACAGAGCGGGAGTAGTTGGAGATTTGATGATTACCCACCCCTCTCCAAAAAAAAGGGATTCTGTTTTTATCGCGATGTTTTCCTTCAAGCAAGTGATCATTTTACAATACGCACGTGAATTCGAAGAATCTGAGGTTCAAGTCTTCGGTACCTTTTTTTTTTTTTTTTTTTTACTGCACCCCAAATGATTTGGGAACCTGGTGACAGAGTTTTTATACCTCCCATAGACCATTTTTTTTTTGGGGCGGTGTAAAATCATCGAATAACCCCTCCCGCTCTTGGGCAGAGCGAAAGGGAGTGTCAGACTTCTACTGACTAAAAACCACCCATGTTCCTTCTTCGCCCTCTATGTCGAGGCCGCGATAACCGTTGGACTACCCGCGGCCCCGACAGTCTTCGGTACCTTACTTTGTTTTCGTGTTGCAGAACTGCCACCTGTCCCCATCCTGGATGCCGGTCTTGGAGCTGAACGTGGAACACATCCAGCCGGAGCTGGTGCACAAGGACTTCCGGCTGTGGCTCACGTCCATACCCTCGCCGCACTTTCCCGTCGCTTTACTGCAGAACGGTACGGTATCTTACATACATAAATTCACGCATTTTTCCCATGAAGGTAGACAGATACCACCTGCTACGATTCCTACTTAGATTGGACCTCGTCAATGTTTACATACACGCATGCAAGACCCAGGCCTTTTCTCTATAGAAGAGTAGCATGTGCCACAGCCTTGTAGCGACATCTGTCTTCTAACGTACATCCTCAAATCCTGCATTGTGGTGACAAAATCAGTCAGCTAGACTCCTCAGAGTCCAGGGTGTGCCGGGCGTTTGGAATCGCTATACCACATTTTTCACTCCTCTTGCTCAAAAAGACCGTCATAATAGCGTACCAGAGCGGGCGTACAATTGCATTTATTGCCCCTCCACGTGCTCTCCCCCGTCTGCCGCGACCTGCGCACTGCGTCATGCATTTAGCTTCAAGTATAAAACAAATTGGATATCACCCAGCGTATCACAGAACGCATCAATGTTCTCCCAACTAGGCCACAACCATCGACATCAAAGGATGAGTCAACCCAGCTGATTGTTTATTCAGAAAATTCGAACGAGGGACCCTCAAACCTTGAACAACGTTTTGTATCTCCTGCGTTTACCCCACAGATTACACAATGTTCGTCTTCACAGAGGACTGAAATTAAGTTGCCGGGAAAAAACATATCATTTTTGAACAACTGTACAAATCGTACATTTAATTTTTAATAAAAAATAAACTTTCATATTGAACATGGTTATTTTATTTTCTCGCAATCGTAGTGAAAAGTACGGTGTAACACACGGCGCTAAAATCCCATTACAACTCGGTTCCTATTTACTACCTCGCTAAAGCTCGGTAGTAAAACTACCTCGTATATAATGGGTCATTTTAGGCCCTTGTATTACAATGTACTATTTTAACACCACTCGAGGAGGATCCTTTCTTGCACCCCACTCACCTTCTTTCTTACTACCCACCCCACCTCCTTTCTGGCACCCCACTCACCTACTTTCTTGCACCCCACCCCACCTCTTTTCTTGCACCTTTCTTAAGCCCATCCTGCACAACTTTGACGACACGGTTGGCGCAGTGGCTCAAGCAATGGACTGCTGCGCTGCGTGTCGCTGAGTTCGATTCCCGCACGGAACAAATATATGTATGACCTACAGATAGTTGTTCCGGGTCTGGGTATTTGTGTATGTGAGTTTAAATGTTTGTGAACGCAACCACGATACAGGAGAAATTCCTAGTGTGGGGCAACAATTTAAAAAAAAAAAAAAACTACTGCACCTTTGAGGATAGATAGATAGATAGATAAATTCATTTATTTGCCAGAAATATGGAATTTTATTAGATTTTATCACACATTTGGACTTCTCGAAGCAAATGATAACCTGTGCAGGTGACTACATACTGGTCTACACAATTTGAGTTCATCTACACGTAAAGAAGAATAATAATAATTCATCTTCTGATTTACTCGAATCGCTTTCGCCGTCATTCTATAATGAAACTAGCGGACCTGACAGATGTCGTCCTGCCCGGACAGCAGCGCCACCTACCGGGTCCAATTGTAAGGCGCGGGTCAAATACGTATGGCGTATGGCGTATGGCATATGGCATATGGCGTATGGCGGTGGCGCGGCGCGGGCGAGGTGAACAGTAGCCTCATAGAAATAAAGCGCAATTTATGATACACGGAATGTCGTGGCTCGGGCGTAAATATGATGCGCCATTTCGGTACCGTATCCTAAATTGCGCTTTATGTCTATGTACTTCGTATAAAATTTGAATGGATTAGGAAGCCGCCCGCGCCATTGTCGCGCCCGAAGCCATTTATGTGTGGCCTGCGCCTAAATCGAAACCATTCTCGAATCCACTTTAACACATACACGTTCAGATGAATTATATAATACTTATTTCAGCTTTTTTTGTATTTGCAGGTTATAAGATGACAGTGGAGCCACCTAGAGGAATAAAAGCGAACTTATTGAAGGCATACATGAATCAAGTGCCCGATTTTATAGAGTTCTTCAACTCGCAAGATCCCAAAGTTCCGAATTTTAAGGTATGACTTACTTTTGTACTTTTTCAACTGTCTCGTAGTTCATAACAGTTTGACAGATCCCTGAATTGTTAAAAGAAAGGTCTATCTATATGTCTATTAACTTATTTTAGGGCACATAATATAGCGCATTACTTTGTGTAATTTATTTCATCACCGCTGCTCATAAAATTCGATGACATGTGACATCTACCAACCCGCACTGGGCCCGCAGGGTGGGTTATAGTTATAGTTATAGCCCATCCCTCTCCTAGAGAGGAGACTGCAGTCCCTGCAGTGGAAACATTATAGGCTGATGATGATGAAACATAACATTCTGGTTCCAGTGGCTTCTGTTCTCGCTGTGTCTGTTCCACGGTGTAGTGCTAGAGCGTCGCAAATTCGGTCCCCTCGGCTTCAACATCCCCTACGAGTTCACTGACGGGGACCTGCGCATCTGTATCTCTCAGCTGCATATGTTCCTCAATGAATACCATGAGGTGCCTCTCAGGGTGAGTAGACTATATACATTATCTTCTAGAAACGGTAGTGTTTATGGCCCTTAACTTAAGGTAGCTTTTTGACAGTGTTCAATATTTGTTGGGCTCACAGTTAATACCAAATAAACCTGACGACACGTTTGGCGCAGTGGCTGAGCGATTAGACTGCAGCGCTGCGTGTCGCGGGTTCGATTCCTGCACGGAACAAATGTTTGTAGTGCCTACAGATAGTTGTTCCGGGTCTGGGTGTTTGTGAGTTTAAATGTTTGTAAATGCATCCACGGACCCACGATACAGGAGAAATTCCTAGTGTGAGACAAAGTTTTAAAAAAAACCTTTTGGGCTTCACCGCAGTCGGGTATTAATATGGCGTTTTAAAAAACAGATTTTAGTTTTAGAAAGTTGGTACGGTCGGTCAGCAACAGAAGTAGCTTAGGATTTCCTAATTTTAATTATAAAGTATATTTGATATCCAGGAGTCCAGATTTAATTTTTAATGTTTCAAAAGATTGTTCTTTAAATATTTTTCACTCTTCAATAACTTGTTTCGTAAAACTTTGAGTAGGTAGTGTTAATCTCCTTTTGATGCTTAAGGAACATACTCTCCACCAAGCACATTATTATTGCGCGTGATGGGTTATAGCCCATTTCTCTCATAGAGAGGAGGCTTAGAGCCCCAGCAGTTAGAATATTATGTGCTGATTATGCTTGTTCAATTCCCAGATGTTGACATACACGGCCGGACACATCAACTACGGCGGCCGTGTGACAGACGACTGGGACCGGCGATGTCTGCTGTGTCTGCTGAGCGACTACTACTCCATGGCTGTGCTGACGGATAAGTATTTCTACGACGAGTCCGGAGCTTATAAACAGGTCAGTATCACACACACGATACCTTTCACCCCACATAAGATCATCAAAGGGTCATAACAATATCACCATCGTTTCACCCGAAAGATTTCCACGGCGTGCGTGTATGACCAGATGTATGAATGTGGTCGAGGTAAAAGGAGTATGTAAGGATCGTAGCAAGTGGGGTTCTGTGGTTTCTGCCTACCCCCATGGGAAAAGGGCGTGAGTTTACGTATATATTGCCACTGCTGGACATAGGCCTTCCCTAAGTGTCGCCACACGAGAGTTAAGTAACAGAGAGTGCACCTGTGTCTGCGCGCACAATCGTACGCACTCTATAATATCTTATTCGCTTAGTTTATCCGCCGCGCGCCGTGACCGAAAACGGACTATTAACTAGTAGCGACTGGCAAAGATCTACAAAGGGCAGCCGGAATTAACGGCTTATCGCGGGTTCTGAGCCACAGAGAATTCTCGGTGACCATTCTTATAGATGAATGGCCACCCTTCTCCGAAGACGTTGCGTTGTGCGGCCTCCCACTAGGTGGAGCGTGCACCTGGTGAAGGTTTCGGGGATGCGCTGGATCGCATTGACAGGTCCCGTGCGTCTCACGCGCACGGGACCTGTCAATGCGGGAGCAGCGGTGGCTCAGTGGTGGCGGCCCTGACTTACGAACAGTAGGTCGTGGGTACGAACCCAGCCAGGCACATTACTTTGTGTAATTTATTTCATCACCGCTGCTCTCAAAACGGTGAAGGAAAACATCGTGAGGAAACCGGCATGGCTTAGAACCAAACATTCGAAGATATGTGACATCTACCAATCCGCACTGGGCCCGCGTGGTAGATTATAGCCCATTTCCTCTCAAAGAGAGAGGAGGCCTGTGTCCCAGCAGTGGGAACATTAATAGGATGTTGATGATGATGATGATGTCTTTCAGCTAAAATGATGATTATAATTTGTTTCGACAGTTCAATAGAGCCTATAACTGGCGTAACTACTTGAAATAAATTGGTTTGATTTTGAATCCACTTTCGTTACAGCAACAATTGTCGCTGAACATAGACGGCTACACGAAGTACATTCGCTCACTGCCGCTCTTCCACGACCCATCGCTGTTAGACAGACATACAGTCGCTCACTAAACAATAACCATGGTTGCAATAGAGTTGAAAATCCTACATGTTTGTTACAGCAACAATATTCGCTGAACATAAAAGACTACGAAATAAATTCGCTTACTGCCGCTCTACGACGACCCCTCGCTGTTAGACAGACAGACAGTCGCTCACTGGTTGCAATAGAGTTCAAATTCCAACATGTTTGTTACAGCAACAATCGTCGCTGAACATAGAAGACTACACGAAGTACATTCGGTCACTGCCGCTCTTCGACGACCCATCGCTGTTCGGTCTGCATGTCAACGCGAACATCAGCTACGCTATGACGGAAACTAACTCCTGCATCTGTTAGTTATATTCTATTTTATTAACATTTGAGGCTTTAAAAGGTAAGAAAGACATTGTTTTTGACACAGCAAGCCAATGATGAAGAAATACACATTACGTCAATAAATATGCTAATATCATTTACATTGAAAACGCATTATTTTCCATGTTAACAATTTCCGATATTTCGGCGGTGTTGCAAGCGCCACGGTTACGGATAAACTGAAGTTAGTGCGGGCGGTGAACATCAGTGTTCTCCTACCCTAGCCCTTATTGGTTTTATTTCTTTATTACTTTGACCAGGTTGACACTATTTTATCACACTAAATTATAAATGCGAAAGTTTGTGAGTGTGTTTGTTACTTCTTTACGTCTAAACGGCTGGAGCGATTTTAATATTTGGTATGGAGTTAGCTGACAAAAAATGCCACGGGAAGATTCCCATGAGATAATTTTCTGGTTGTAACGGGCGAACCTGCTGGCAACAGCTAGTTGTATATAATTCCAATGGCACGTCAGTTATTTCATTGTAAACCATTATAACAGTACCATTAATATGAAATTCCGTTAATTCAAAACCTGCCAAAAATAAATATAAATTGTTTTTTCTTATAAATCTATAAATGGCTGTGTTATGACATCTTTGTAAATATCATTAGAAAAAATCTGAAAAATATTGCCTAGATTCTACTAGCCCATAGATTTGACATAACAGCATAAACTCCATAATAGCATTACCGGGTTCTTGCGGGGGGATCATCGTGTACATATAACTTACCCATGTTTGTAAATAAATAAATGGTTTGATTTGATTTTCAGTCACACTCCGCGACCTACAGCCAAAGGAGATAGTGTCGGCCGGCGGTGCGTCCATAGAGGCCATCATAGAACTGGCTGCACTTGATATCATCAAAGTGCTGCCCACGCCTCTGGATATAGACCATATCTCGACCACGTAAGATGTTATAAATCACTAGATTAAGGTGAATGCGACAAGGCAAGCCGCGAAATTCGAGTTTGTATGTTAAATAAAATAGAATTCGCGAACAAATGTGACTTTACTGATAAATAATGATTAAAATCACCAATACAACAGCCTCAGTTCATTGAAGTGTTTTTTTTTTTTTGGCGGATGGAAGATCATCGAATATCCCCTCTCGCTCTTGGGCAGAGCGAAAGGGAGTGTCAGACTTCTACTGAAGTGTGACACTGTGTGTACTGTGTCTGTGTGTGTGAGTTCATTGAAGTGTCTTGAGTGACTATTTGATGGAAAAGGCATTCAATAGACTTATACAACCTGAAACTGACCGGCAAATTGCAAAAATCGTAAGAAAATTAAAATTTTTCGTGGGCTACCTTGTCGCATTTACCTAAAGCTCGCGACTTTACCCGTGTTTAAGTCAGAAATTATCTCATGGGACTACTATTGAGTCCACGGTAAGCTGTGATTTGTAATTCCCAAAAAAAGTAGTCACCAGCAGAAACTTTTGAGTTGAGTTACTTAGTTTTATGTGAAAGCTTAGTTGACGGCGTCGTGAAGGGTTTGTCTAAAGAATTCTAACTGCCGTACTCAGAGATATTTAATGATTACTTAAACCGTCACTTAGCAAAAGGTTTGACATATTAATGTATGAGAAAACTGTCAAAACCATTTATAACTGCTGTACTCGGAGATATTTAATGATTACTTAAGCCGTCACTTAGTCAAGGCTTGACATATTTATAAATGTCAAAACTGTCAAAACCATTACTAAGTGATGGCCTAAGTAATCATTAAAGCTCTCTGAGTGCGGCAGTAAATACTGGAAATGACAGGCGGATGTGTACCTAAAAGTACAACCACGTAATAGGGGACGAGTCTATTACCACCATCCGGGCGCATATTCAGATTCCGTGACTGTTACTGACAAATTCCTGATGGAATATCCCAATAACACTTCTCTAGCCGGAGTCGAACCCAGGAGAGGACCAACGAGACAGTTGAGCTGACCCCAACATAGAAAAAAATATATAGGTACGGTGGAATTGAGAAACCTCCTCCTTTTTTGAAGAAGTCGGTTAAAAATGGTTAGGCAGATGATGAAGTGAAGAATTCTAGGTATTTAATATGTCGCTATATCATTAGCTCGGATCCGTCGTAAGCAGAAGCGGGTAACATAACATCACGCCTATAATTCTTGAAGGGTTAGGCAGATGTGTACCCGCATTTCGCCAGTTATGTTTAAGCCCCTTGAAATAGGGCGAGCCTATTAACAAAAGCACGTAGTTCCTATACAGGATGTAATTGAACCCTTTACGCAAATGCACCTACGCAAAAATTTTTGGGAAACGACTTTTTTGGGGGTCAAAAATTACAATTTACGGTACAACTCAATGTAGCACTCTTAAAACATTGTGCTAGTGGATGCTTTGAATAGTAAACGGGTCATGGAGGTAATTTAAGTAAAGTTATAACCTGAAAAACTAGTATTTACAAAAACAGCTGTGAAAAATTTGGAACTTCGACCCCCAATATCTCCGTAACTAGGCAAGGCAGGCATGGTCTAGAACAAAAAAAATTATCTTTTACACCCTTTAAACAGTATGTTAGATTAAACGAGTGTATATTACCCAATTGTTAATAAAAGTGATTGTTTTCAGATATCCAGTGTCGTACAAGGAGTCTCTGAACACAGTACTGATACAAGAGGCCAATCGTTATAACAAGCTACTTGGCATTATCAATCAGTCACTGAAGTAAGTTTTCTTTGGCTTGTTTATTTGGTTGAACATCATCACCATCATCATTTCAACCGAAACCGGCTTTCACACGAAGCCTGCTGGACATACATAGCCTGCCTCAAGTGTCGACACGTTGACAAGTTCCGTTTGGTTGAACTTCCAATGTTAAAGAAATATTTGGTGATTTTTGTTCCAAGTGCCCACAAAAGTAAATCAAACGATTTTTTCCTAAATTACTAGTATTTCCTGAATTATGCTCATTTAGTGATACGGTCGGTTCCCTCCGGAAGTGGCAGGTATACGTTAAAAAAAAGAATACCTAAATTCTTTTTTTAAACTTCTAAAATTATTGTTGGTGGTCCCTACTGGACCGCACCTACTCAGCTATCATGATATTTTATTTTAATTTCGTGGAAAAACCGTGATCCCCTTCCATATCAGCCGTCCATGTTAATTTACAATAATGTGCTGAAAGCTGTAAAAACTGTAAAACTGTAGCCTGAACTCGCCGCCGCCATCACCGTAATCGTTCAGTCGCTCCATGTAAAATACTGGTATTCAGCTGCATCCGGTTAGACTGGAAGTAATCCCCAGCATAGTTTGGCAAAACGCTCGGCAGAAGATGATGCTTCTTTGAGGAGTGGCTGGAGAGGCGCCCTCACCTTCCGTCTGACGCAGGTCCTCACCGGACACGGTTGTTTCGGGAGGTACCTGCACCGAATCAGGCGGGAGGAAACGCCCGGATGCCACCATTGCGAGGATCGGCCGGAGGACACGGTGGAGCACACAGTGGAGGTGTGCCCCGCTTGGGCGGAGCCCCGCCGTGTTCTCGTAGCGGCGATCGGCGGCGGCGACCTCTCGCGCCCGGCCCTGGTGCAAGCCATGGTCCGGGGCGAGGAGGAATGGGACGCCGTCGCCTCCTTCTGCGAAGCAGTAATGCTAGCGAAGGAGGTGGTGGAACATGAGAGGGAGAGAACCTCACGTCTCAGGCGCCACGTGACGGCTTCCGGCCACCGTAGACGCGGGCCTGTGGACGGTGAGTGATGGGCTAGCTCGCCGTCCGTCTGTCTTATGACGACGACAGACCGTGTCGTCAGTGCGTTCGTGTTCCACGCGCGCCTCAAAGAGATGTCAGCAACATGGAAGGGGCCTGCAAGGGCCAACGCCCGTCGGGGCTGCGGAATGTTGTAAGAGATTCCACAGCCTTGACATATAGGGCTAAGAAGGAATATGGGTGGTTTTTAATCAGTAGAAGTCTGACACTGCCTTTCGCTCTGCCCAAGAGCGGGAGGGGTTATTTGATGATTTCCCCCCCCCAAAAAAAATGATGATGCTGAAAACCATATAACAATAGGGTAGTTAACAAAAAAAAACTAATTAGTCCGCCATATGGAGTAACAAAAAATATTGAACACGTATTTTTCTTTTTCCACGTAAACAAACAATGAAGACGATACAGTGCTTTGAAAACTCATGTGACGTCATACTCTAACTGCCGTACTCAGAAATATTTAATGATTACTAAAGCCGTCACTTAGTAAAGGTTTGACATATTTTTGTATAAAAAAACTGTCAAAACTGGCCTAAGTAATCAATTAATCATTAAAGATCTCTGAGTGCGGCAGTAAGACCTTAGTATAACTTTTTTTTGCGGTCAGTGACGTCGGCCACCCCCACTCAAATCTTTGACGCGTTTTGTGTTCGCCAATTTTTATTGATTTGATAAAACAAAAAATACGTATCCAATATTTTTCGATAATCTAACAGACAGACTAATTAGAATCACAATTTTTGAAGTCAGTAAACATCTAATAGTAGTACTTGACTACTGTTAAAAAAATACGAAAATGTTATGTTATTTAAAAAAAATTAACAGAAATAATACGATGTATGAATAAAGTAATCGAATCGATCAAAAAATGGAATAGCTACACGCACGATTTAGTCCCCCCCCCCCCCCCCCTAAATCGTGTCGCTATTCCATTTTTTGATCAATGGGGCAATGTCTATCCTTGTCGCGCGAAACGGCTATTTGTAGTACCTAAATATGGTGGTATGAGTTATGACGTCACATCTTCATAGCGCTGTCTTTGTCTAACAAGTCATTTTAAATTGGTTAAAATTAAGCCATTTTTTAAGATACCACACTAGGTATCTTTTTATTTACTGTTTCCAGATCACAAGTAAACAAAAAAATTGTCAAGTACCCAATTTGATTCTAGCAACGTTCCTATTGTATTGCAGGGATCTACTGAAAGCCATGAAAGGCTTGGTGGTGATGTCCGAAATGCTGGAGAACATGGCAGGTAGCCTGTCCAAGAATGTCGTGCCAGAAATGTGGAGCTCTAAAGCATACCCTTCATTGAAACCGTTAGGTAAGTTTTAGTATGAAGTTCCACATGCTACGTAAGAGCACAAAATCATGCTAGTTTCGAGCAGCTGTCACTTAGTAGTGTTACGAGCTGGGTATTGGATTAATAAAAACACTACCAATTGAACACACGAAATAACTTTATTACTCCCAAAACACTTATAGACAATCGCAAAACACTACTTAACACTTTAGCGCACTTGATTTCTCTTAGAACCTTCCGTTGTCTCGCTTAAAAGTAGACTGCCTCGCTTCGTCCTCTCTCGGTCCTTTCCTACCACAAACACACAAAAGATATTCGAGAAAATTCGCTATTATTCCATAAAGCATCCAGAAAAAAACATTAACAAAAAAATAAACTTAAAGATAAAATAACCAACAAAGAAGAAGTTACTTTACGCCGTAGGTATACGGTCGAAATTAAAATGCAAGTACCTACGACGCCCGGTGCGGACTAACTACCTACAGAATGGAAATAGGTAACTAAAAGAATTTACTGGACTCTTGTCGGTACTTCACAGTTATTAGCGAGGTTTCTCGAAGATTCTAGATGACCGACGTAACAGTAGCATACAAGTAGCACGTGTAGACAAAAAGAGCATGCTTATGAATAAGCACGCTACTTAATTGCAAGCCGGGCTTTTTTTTTATGCCAACTAGCACACGTGTTGTTGACGACGCATAAAACCTCTTTATTGATACTCTTTGGTTGTACTATTTTATCTGATTTTTCATCGTACCAATAAAAGTCTGTAAAGCCGCGTCCACACTAACGTTACATTGCTCAGCCTCACGGAGTCGCGTTCCAAGTGGAGACGCGTTTTAAGATAATGTCACTCAGACGTGCTAAAAAGAAGTATGCCCGTAACAAGTATTTTTGAGGTCTGTGCTTTAGAGCAAATTTACGCAGTACGCTAGTAGCGAACAAGCATGCTTTTCAAGTAGCATGTGTACTACAAACTTAAAAGTGGCAATGGGTTGACCATATTACCCATATCAGCGATGACCGCTTGGGTAGACGTGTTCTTGGCGCTCAACCTAAAGAAGAATGCATAACTAGTGTAATTGGCTTCGACCTACTAATTGTAAATATTTTATCTACGTCATTTTTAAATGACGATGCCTACCTGAATGTTAACCCTCTTCTTTTTTTTTGGCTGGTGGAAAGTCATGAAATAACCCCTCCCAGCCTTGGGCAGAGCGAAAGGGAGTGTCAGACTTCTACTGACTAAAAACCACCCATATTCCTTCTTAGCCCTATATGTCGAGGCCGCGGTAACTAGTGTATTACCCGCAGCACCTGAATGTTAACCCTGCCAATAAAATAATAGCATTAGCTTACAGGCAGCGCAGCGTTTTCACCTGAGATGTGCGAGGATGCGTCGCGAGTAATGTTTTTTTGTTTAAAAAAGCTTTTCCTGTATCGTGCGTGCGTTTACAAACATTTAAACTCACATACACAAACCAAACACCCAGACCCGAAACAACTATCTGTAGGCCATACAAATATTTGTTCCGTGCGGGGATCGAAACCGCGACACACAGCACAGCAGTCCAATCGCTCAGCCACTGCGCCAACCGGTCCATCAATGTGTTTGTTATGAACCAATTGAATCACTTCATTAACTTAGCCTCGCACATTGCAGCTCAAGTGAAATGTGTCTCGTGCGAGGTGGGACGACGATGTCTGAAGGCTGGTAGCAGCTGGATAGTTTCCAAGAATCGAACTGAGTGCGGCAGTGTCCTACTATAGGCTGACGATAATTTCACGTTAGACTACTAAAACTTGGCGAATGTGAGTTGGGTCGAAAAAATGTCTTCAATTGTCTCAATACTTCAGCTTATTACAACGCCATCTAGGACCCTTGCGAGTAACTATTGAAACGGAAAGTCATCTTTATTCGCCGTTTTTGTTCTCTCGCGCGACATAAATGTTCGTTAGGGCGTTCGTAGTTCAGTGAAGTATCATAGATGTCGATCCTGTGAATAATGAGCAAAAACATAACACAACATCACGCCTGTAATCCTCGAAGTGGTAGGCTGGAGTATACCTAATAGACCCACATTTCGTTAGCTATATCGTTGTCAAGTTTTGATTGTTTAAAGTCAAGAGTAATGGGCTTCGCCGCAGTCGGGTAAAATGACGTCAAGCTTTGTTAGAATCTATTCAAAACTAATTTAAGCGTTCTCTTATTCAGTCATTAAGTTTTTATGTAGAAAATGCTTGCTAGGGCTCACCCCGTAAAAATATGATCGTAAACAACATGAACAAACGGTAGGCTCAGTGGTTCAGTTTATTGGTCTGAATCACACAGTGAATTATGTAAGAAAGAAAGAAAATGCATTTATTTGGCACATGCCACAAGTACACACAATGTAAAATAGTATAAATAAAAAAAAGGACTTAAACCTAAACAAAACGTGCAAAATGCCAATTCAGCAAAATGCCGGGCACTAGTGCCCGACGCTGGTTTTCAACCGAGCCTGAATTATGAAAACACGCTACAAGTAGACGATGTATTCGATCATACTGTGTTACTTTGTTTGTTTATTGTTACCTTTTTTTTGTTGCTTTTTTCTTTGTTTTCGTGTTTTATCTGTGGAAACCTGTAATTGGCCTTCAAATGTTTATTAATTAAGTACATTGTCTGTATTAGCTGTAAGTTTCCCAAAAATAATAAAATAAATAAAATACTTTTTCAGAAATTAAATAAAATTAAAATAGATACCCACGGTACACCTCTGTGTGATAAGGAGTTGCAGGTTGAGTTTCTCCCCGGTTCTTTTCTATAGGAAACGACGAACCAGAACTGTGCACCATTTCTTAATGTTTTATAAGTGTCCATGAAATAAAATATTTTGATTCTGTGTTAGAGGGTTAAGGGTTAAGATGACAATATGTATTTATTTACTCCAGCGGCGTGGGTGAAGGACCTGTGCCTCCGAGTGCAGTTCATGCAGGAGTGGGCTGAGCACGGTATACCCAAGGTGTTCTGGATCTCGGGCTTCTACTTCCCGCAGGCCTTCCTCACCGGAGCTCTGCAGAACTACGCCAGGAAGCATGTCATCGCTATTGATACTATTGGTTATGCGTTTGAGGTATCACATTACTTTGTGTAATTTATTTCATCACCTTTGCTCTCAAAACGGTGAAAGAGAATACCGTGAGGAAACCGGTATATCTTAGAACCAAAAATTCGAAGATATGTGACATCTATCAAACTGCACTGGGCTCGCGTGGTGGATTATAGCCCATCCCTCTCCTAGAGAGGAGGCCTGAGTCCCTGCAGTGGGAACATTATAGGCTGATGATGATGATGATGACGCTATTGATAACTTCTAGTGGGTAAAGTAGGCCGTGTCATGTTTAATTCCGTGCCTTATATATTCATAGCACGGTTATGGTATGGTATAGTGTAGTGGGAAGCCTCTTTTACCCTTTTTCGAACCTAACCGCACGCTGGCAACCATACATGGACGCGGCCGTAGTCACTAAGTAGGTACAGGTACAACCTGATAATTTCTCATTTGATCTAGCAGAGCAGATGCCTTGTCTCATCGTATTCCTGCCTTTGACAAACGTTTTTTTTTACATTCTATCGAATCGTCACACAACCATTTTCTCATTTTTCCTTTAAATCATTCCTCACACAATAGGGGTTCGGACTGGGTCAAAAAAATATGATTCTAATTAGTCCGTCAGTTAGATTATCGAAAAATATTGGATACGTGTTTTTTGTTTTATCAAATTAATAAAAGTTGACGAAGATAAGACGCGTCAAAGATCATGAGTGGGGGGTTGTGACGTCATTTGTTGATGAAGAATGTACTACCGTGTGACATTTTCGAGGAATTCACGAGTTTTCAAAGCATTGTATCGTCTTCATTTTTTGTTTATGTGGAAAAAGAAAAAATACGTGTCCAATATTTTTTTGAAAATCTATCTGATATTCATCCATCTTTTCTCTGGTCTTCCTTTCCTTTCCTGTCCATCAACATTTGGTATATTTATCACTGTTTTAGTCACATGCGATTTGTCCCTCCATCATACAGCACAACCGTCGATTCTCTTTCAGTAGATACCTTGCCCATTTTGGCCAAAAATGAAATGAGTTCAATATGCGCAGGCGCTAGCACAAGCTCCCCCTAAGAAGCCGGAGGACGGGTGCTGCGTGCGGGGCCTGTTCCTGGAGGGCGCGCGCTGGAACGTGGGCGACCTGTCGCTTGAGGAGAGCAGGCCTAAGGAACTGCATGTTGGTGGGTATAGCCGATCTACTACGAACTTTTGTTTTAGGGGATTTTTATCCACAAAGATATGTCAATCCCATTGTATCTTAAAACTAGATATCATTTGCTATACCAATTTCTAAACTTATTATTTTGATATCTTATGTGTTTGATTACGTTGTGCCGTATTTTTATTGTATGAAACGGTAATAAATGAATTGAAAATGAATAAAAAAAATACTAGGATAATAATGAAGGATTTACTACTGCCAAACTAACACGATCTCTTCATAAATGACTAAATTACTTTGAATGTATTTTATTTTTATTTTTAATGTATTAAAAGCGCTAAGACAATGAAACTCGACGCAGTCCCAGATAAACAATTAAATGTCTTGGATCCGGCGACCACCAGAAAAGCGCTAAGACAATGAAACTCGACGCAGTCCCAGATAAACAATTAAATGTCTTGGATCCCGCAACGAAATTAATAGCGGAGGAGTAGGAAAAACATAACTCCAACTTGATAATGTAACTTACCATTATTTTCTCTGACAGAAATGGCGATTCTGTACATGAAACCGGAGCAGAACCACAAACTACAACAAGGTCTGTACGAGTGTCCCACATACAAGACGCTAGTCCGAGCAGGCACGTTGTCCACCACGGGCCACTCCACCAACTACGTCATGACCATCGAACTGCCCACACACAAGCCGCAGAGCCACTGGATCAAGAGAGGAGTTGCACTATTCTGTGCGCTTGATTATTAACTCGCGCTGTTAAACCAAGCGTGTAATTTTTTGTACTACCTGCTTTCAGGTATAGGTATAATACCATGATAACGAAAGTTCACCTATTTCGTCGTTAGAGCGCCACAAGACCCTTGTCGCTTTTTAATAAAGGGTGTAAATAGACCCTTAACGAAGCATAAAGTCACTAGTTCTTCCCATAATTTACTTCGAATACCATCTCCATGACCCGTTTACTATTCAAATCCATGACTCGTTTACTATTCAATTCATCCATGACCCGTTTACTATTCAATTCATCCATGACCCGTTTAGGATTCAATTTATCCATGACTCGTTTACTATTCAATTCATCCATGATCCGTTTACAATTAAATTCATCCATGATCCGTACTATTAAATTTATCCATCAGCATAATGATTTGAGTGCGTTACATTGAGTGTCCCACATACAGTACGATCAAATTATCTTGACAGGTCTGAACATAGGCTCTGCGAACTTTTGCGCATGTATACTCGCGAAGAAAACTGTTATTGCCAGATAAACACATATATGATCAGAAAATACCTAATACAGTGAGAAAATACAAATGAAATAAATATCAAAACACT
Organism: Diarsia rubi; assembly: GCA_932274075.1. NCBI lineage: Eukaryota > Metazoa > Arthropoda > Insecta > Lepidoptera > Noctuidae > Diarsia > Diarsia rubi. Next base: position 19,812,881 of record OW026413.1, read on the forward strand.
TTGAGATATCTAGTCTACATTTTTAACTCCATTTTCTTTTTCCCCTTTCATATACTGAGTTAAATCGTAAATATTTTTTCTCGCCTGGCGATTTAAAACACTACTATACTTTGGTGGCATATTTGACGAAATAAGTGCCCACTAACTTTTCTAACAAATAATAAAAAATAACAGTAATATTAAAAACAACAAACAAAAACAACGAAAACTTTTCTAATCGAATGTGCTCAAGACAGAGATAGCAATACAAACACCAAGCAAATGCTGTCGTGTGACTGAGATATAATACCTCGTACCGAATATTGCCGAACTTGCACGAAGGTCACGAAGTTAACAAAAAGAGATGTGCATGTGCATGTGCAATGGGTGTCGTTAAATCGATTATTCTTCGAATCGTTTGAAATTAAGTAATAAAAAGATGTTTCTATTCAATGTTATATTGAGGTTTTAAATATTCGTAAACATTCGTTATTCAAGAAGTCTGTAATAGATTTCTAAAATATAAGTAAATCATGTCTTTTAACAGAGGAAACATAATGTTACTATACATTTTTTTTGTAATAAAGACGAAAACTCAATTATTAATGATTAATTTCACTTTATTAGTTAATGTATTCACTTAAATATCTTCTAAACACTAATAATAACGTATTCCAAATAAAACTAATCGATTACGATATTTGATCGTATAAAGGATTGATTGTGTTTATGTAAGGTGCATCTCTAGCCTAGACTACCGCCCCCCGAACTTCACCTCATGTCACCATTTGGTTCCTAATAAATGTAACTGCGCAGCGTTCTGCACGAAGTTCGGACCTGCCAAGATAATTTGTTCGAACTGTACAAGACGCTAGTCCGCGCGGGCACGTTGTCCACTGCGGGCCACTCTGCCAACTACGACTTCAATTGAATCATGTCCCGTTTACTATTCAATTCAACCACGGATCTTTTACAATTCAATTCAATCATGACCCGTTTACTATTCAATTCATCCACAGTTCGTTTACTATTCAATTCAATCATGACCCGTTTACTATTCAATTCATCCACGGTTCTTTTACTAGTCAATTCAATCATGACCCGTTGACTATTTTATTCATCCACCAGCACAATGTTTTGAGTGCGTTACATTAGAGTTTTACAGTAAAACGTGATTTATCACCCCAAAATAGACGTTATTTCCTAGCAATCGATTTTGCATAGGATTACTTAGTTTGATGTACTTACATAATGCTTGATAAAGGGAACATTTTCACCCTGTATAAAGTTGTGTTGTGACTTTGAAAGTTAGACAAGGCGTATTACAATTAGGTAATTTTGGAATGTACTGTTATCTTTTAATCTATTCTGTAACGAAGAACGAAGAACTATTCTGTATTATTATTATTATTTATTTGTCATGTTCTGTTAATGTAGTTTGATAAATAAAAATGATAATTTTATTATTTTTGTGTTTTATTTGTTAGTTTTTGTGAAAAATACACTCGATTTGCCATGGCCTTGGGGATGCCCCACCCCCTCTCGAAGAAACATTACGTATAGACTGTATTATGTTTATGCTTCAGCTTATCAAAATAATAGACTTAACAGAACATCACGCCTGTAATCTACGAAGGGTCAGGCAGAGGCAATACACCAACATTTTGCCAGTAATAGAGTTATACAAATAGGCAAAAGTTCACTTCATACTAATTGCAATTACTTACCTAATTTTTTCGTAACACAATCACAGTCAATTCAACTCTCTCCAAAGTAAAAAAAAAACTGTAATTAAATAGTCTTACAATGAAACAATTACCTCCAATCTACTCTCAGAGAACGTCCAGCACTACCTAATGTAATTAGTAACTGTTACCTGAACTAACTCTTATTCTCGTTTACACGAAACATTGTGGTCTTCAAATCTGAACCCTCGGCCCTCAAACAAGAGTTGAAATTCCGACTGTGCCACTGGCACTATCGTTTTCTTCCTCGTTCCCTTGCACTTTGACTTTTCAAATGGTTTTTATTAGGCAGAACTTTTTACATTCTTTTTTTAATCTAGTTTCTACGAAAGCAGGAAGTTTAGTGGGTTTTTAGACTTGTGGCACAAAGGTTTCATAATTTTGTACGGACCATCGCCAGCCTGCGTTCTGCCTGAGTCTAGCAACCAGTCAAGGGGTGTCGTATTACTGATTACTAATTGGGTTGTGGAGGTCAGATAGGCAGTCGCTCCATGTAAAGTAAGTACTGGCATTCAACTGCTTCCAGTAACACTAAAAGCCGACCCCAACATAGTTGGGAAAAGGCTATTGCAGATGATGATGCAAGATTGGGTCTATGGTTCTTTTTGCGACGTTAGTGTTAAAAAATAATGTTTAAAAATATTTTCCAAAACTTTCCTTAACTAAATTAGGGTCATCCTGTAACAAGATACAGCTATTTACATATTTCTCTATTGAACCGACCCGAAACTACCGAACTCCGCCTAAATCATGTTTTTATAAATGCCAATTGGGCACTAAAACTCCGAACAATTCTTCTCTAACGATTTAAAATCCACATTCTCTAATTAAGGCCTTGGCCGTTTTAGGGCAAAAGTAGGCCCCTAGTTAAGGCAACAGATTGTTAGGAACAACACTGTTTGGGACGAAATGGGGTCGGATACGCCCTCTTTTACACAGGACTTTCTCGGCGATTTGTTGCTGCACTTTGACTTTACCCGCCTCTATAGAATTTAGCAGGAATTTAAGAGTAACATTATTTCAAGAGGAATTAAGATCAGTATAAACGTTGCACTTGCAGCACACTCACAGTCAACATTATTGTATCAATATTTAGGGCCTGTTTCAGCACCAACCACCGAATTTCACTTATATTAATGAGCTTAAAAGAAAGTGTTTTATTACAGACAAAATACCCATGTACAGCAAAAAAAAAGGAAACAGTAGAGTTCGCCCGATCCTTTTGGTGAGTTTAAGTGCAACAAAAAACAAGGTCAGAAATAATATATTATCATTTGCTTCGATTACCCACCCGTTATTTACTAGCACGAAGGTACCTTGACACCCAAGTACACAAAGCCTTAACAAAGAGCAAACAAAAACACCTACACAAAAAACCGCGTAAATAAATAAGAAAAAAAAATAAACAAAACTAATTAAAAGTGAAGTTTCTGAACGAAGTCAATGGGAGTTGACTTTTATTTTTTAATTTCCATTTGATTCGAAGGCGACGCCTAATTGCTGAACGTCCATCGTACGTCTTCTGCAGCCACAACTTTTATTATTAAATGCTAATTAATAATTTATTAAAGAGGGAAATTAAATTTCTTTTAGAAAGTATTCGTGGTTGTGCCTGTGACGTCTGTTTTAAAAGAAGAACTAGTGGTTCCGACTCGAGGATGACCTCGTCAATATTCAGGTTAAGCCGCGCTTGCCTGGGTTGGGCGAGGGATGGGTGACCACCACTAAGCACGTTAGGTTGTTGGTTCTGTGTATCATTTGTGTAGATCTTTGACAATATTTACAGGTATTAAGTGGCCCAAAACTTTGACAAACGATCTCACCAAGGGGTATGGTATTACCCATTACTAACTGGGTTGTGGAGGTCAGATAAGCAGTCGCTCAATGTAAAATTCGGCTTCCAGAGTTACCGAACTAGAAACCGACCCTAACATAGTTAGGAAGAGGGTAAGCTGATGATGGCGGGACGAGCTGGACAAAATCAACGATCATTACTCGTAGCTGATGATGGCGGGACGAGCTGGACAAAATCAACGATCATTACTCGTATTAGCCCTTTTTTATTTTTTTGCTGGTGGATAATCATCAAATAACCCCTCCTGCAGGGCTATTGCGTATCGTAGCTATCATATTGTCCATGGATTAGCTGTCAAATTGGTTATGGTTTAGTACAAAATAAAACCATTTGACAGTTAAGTAATTGATGGACACTGTATGTTATCCACTGTCATTTTAAAGATACGCAATAGCCCTACAGCTCTTGGGCAGAGCGAAAGGGAGTGTCAGACTTCTACTTACTAAAAACCACCCATGTTTCTTCTGAGCCATCTAAGTCGAGGCCGGGGTAACTTGTGAACAACCCGCGGCCCCGATGGGCGTCGGCCCTTGCGGGCCCCTCCCATGTTGCTGACATCTCTTTGAGGCGCGCGTGGAACACGAACGCGCCGTCGACACGGCCTGCCATGTCGTCGTCGTAAGACGGACGGACGGCGAGCTAGCCTATCACTCACCGTCCACAGGCCCGCGCCCGTATTAGCCCTGGATCGTAAAAACTGGCATTTGCCCAACAGTGGGATGCTTAAGGGTGACGAGACGCCGCAACGTAACAAAATTTTTCATATAAATTGAAATTTTGTATGTTTCTAATATTACTTACGATTGTTAAGCAATAGTTTTTCAAGCTTCCTATTATTTCTTTCTTGATGCCATTCTTTATTGTGAGAATTACTACGCGGTTCTACAAATTTCTATAATGTTTAGGTCAGTAAGATGGCACTTATATTTTGCCATGTGTTTAATGTAACAGTAAGCTATTTTTAGGGTTCCGTACCCAAAGTTTATAAACGGGAACCTATTAATTATGACTCCACTGTCCGTCTGTCTGTCACTAAGCTGTGTCTCATGAACCGTGATAGCTAGACAGTTTTTTTCACAGACGATGTATTTCTGTTGCCGCTATTACAACACATATTAAAACAGAATAAAATAAATATTTAAATGGGGCTTACATTCAACAAACGTGATTTTTATGTCATTAAAAAAAAGTATTACATTATAGTGTAGTGTTTTGTAGTCTGTGTGTAGTGTAGTGTGCGTGTGTGGTTGTTAGTTACAGTATTATAGTATCTAATGTTGTATAGATAATGGTACGGAACCTTTTGTGCGCCTATTCGATACCTAAAATACATTTGCTACGGTGGGTGTACTCGTAGCTCTCACAGCTACGCCGCGGTTAATCCTGCGTAGCACGTAGCTGTTAAGATTTCGTAGCAATAAGTTGCTACACTTTTGTAGCACGTAGTCGGTACGCATGCCGTTAAACTTGGCTGTGTGTATATTTTTTAGTCTCTTGTGGAAATTAAACGATAAAATATACACTTTATCATCACGTCGACCTGTAAAATTTTGGCCAAACCGATATGGACTAAAAGTGGACATCGCATACTCACAGATAGTTCAAACTAGAATGTATCAGACTCCGAGGTCCAAATCCGCAAAGCGAAGATGCCGTCGCAACAATATGACCTCGGCAGGGAGTGTCAGACTTCTACTAATTATAAACCTTCCATGTTCCTTCTTAGACCTTTGTGTCGAGGCCGCGGTATCTCTTTCGAACATCCCGCAGCCCCGACGGGCATTCTACAAAACCTTCAGAATAAGGCCAATAGCTTTTTGTACAAAACATGTACGAGTATTTTCAGATGCGAAATTTCATAATTATTTTCCGGGACCACTCAATGTACAACAATAAACCTGTTCCAAAAATATTTAGTAGGTCAGTTTGTCGCTTCTCTATGGATAGCAATTTGAAAATGGAACGCGAGACGCATGTCAATTGCTTGCAGTCAGGGTTCCGCATGGGTAACATTAAACTAGGCCCGCGGTAACTAGACCGCTGGTACTAACACGTTTTGCTGCTGTTAGGTCTACCCTTGTCTGTCCATCAGGGCTGCGGCTTGTTCGAAAGAGATACCGCGGCCTCGACACAAAGGGCTAAAAAGTTCCTGGGTGGTTTATAGTCAGTAGAAGTCTTAGTGTCTCTTAGTAGTGTGTTGTTAGTGTCTTTATAGTCTCCCTTTCGCTCTGCCCAGAGCGGGAGGGGTTATTTGATGATTCCCCCCTCCCCTCCGGTGTATCAGTAGACTACAAAAAAAACATCTTTTCCTAACCCTTCGGGAATTACGGGCGTGATGTTTTATATGATGTTAAAAAGCAAAGATAGTCGCGAAAAACATAACCCGTTTCTTGCAGTCGGGTAAAAAAAACGTGACACATGACAGACAACGTATCGTGAAGCCTACCAAATCATTGTGGAAAAGAGATGGCGCTAGGCACCCTATATAGTTCTGTCACGTTTCCACACTGGAATAAGATGCCTGACATGTTGCAATGCTGTGTCGTAAAAATCATCGTGTAGCACTAGCGGCGAGGTTTGGGCTTATAATTTGAGACTTGCAGTGTAATTTTCGCGGCGTATGCAACAATGCTTGTATGATTGGGCGGTCCCATTTGTGCATCAGGTCACCATGACCTGTATAAATACGTACGCTGCCTATACGAACTACGAAACCCATTTAATTGAGAAACAGTACGATTAGAATGCTAGGCATTTTAAGAATTGGGCATTTGTCGACTAAGCCGTTTACCTATAGGCCGTTTTCTGATGTGAAACACCGTGAGAAAAACCGACTCTTATGCCGAGAGGGAAATGTTGACGATGTCATGGCGTTTTGGTGTGAAATCAATCTTTTGCCATTTATACACTATGTGTGTGTGTGTTTTTATGCACTTGTTGTAATGTAAGTGTACCTACTAATAATAGATAAAGAAATAAATTATTATATAAAGTTTGTTTTGAATCGATTGTTGATCTAATCATTTTTAAAGTTTAAAATCTACCAAAACAAACGGCTGTTTTATAAATGGAAAATGATCAAAGTCAAAATTAAAATTATTTATTTGCAACAAATGTGAAACAAAAGATGGTAAAATAATAATAGGGTAGTTAACAAAAAAAAAACTAATTATTCCGTCAGATAGATTTCCAAAAAATATTGGACATGTATTTTCTCTTTTTTCGCGTAAACAAACAATGAAGACGATACAATGCTTTGAAAACGCGTGTGACGTCATTTTCCAAGACATTAGAGTATGTCATTCTTTACCGGTGAGTGACGTCACAACCCCCCACTCAAATCTTTGACGCGTTTTATCTTCGTTAATTTTTATTGATTTGATAAAACAAAAAATACGTATCCAATATTTTTCGATAATCTAAAAGACGGACTAATTAAAATCATATTTTTTAAGTCAGTAACATCCCTATTATGTAGTGCAATAACAAATTTCACCATTAAGTTGGCATGCAAACATTAATGATTACGATGCTTAGTTCAAAACACAGTAACAAGCATGATGAGAATGCTAAGGGGAATGTGTAGTCTTACGCGAATGAATAAAACAAGAAAGGAGTACACAAGATGAAGTCAGAAAATGGCGCTGGTGACTAAAAAGTGATGCGGTAATCGGCTGTCTTGTGGTACGGGCATGTGATGCGAAGGGACGAGGAAAATGTCCTGAGGGAAGAAGCGATGGTTGGACTGTTTATAGGAAAATTTTGCAAGAGATATGTCTGATTAGATGGCGAGTATTGTAGAAGTATTGAAGAAAATAACACCCTGCGCCAACCCCAAATGAATTGGGACTAAGATTTTTTTTTCTTTAAATAACTTTGCCCCGCACTAGGAATTTCTCCTGTTTCCTGGGTGCTTTCACAAACATATAAACGCACATACACAAATACCCGAAACAACTATCTCTAGACCATACAAATATTTGTTCCGAGCGGTGATTGAACCTGCGACACGCAGCGCAGCAGTCAATTGCTCGAACGATTGCGCCAACCGTGCCGTCATTTTCCCCCTTATTAATTCTCCCTGATTTTAAGGGGGATTTGTGAAATAAGCCATTATATTCGCATGTTTTACCCTGAAACTGGTAAAAATAATAATTAGCATTTTTAACAGGTTCACTGTCCACAGACCACATACGGTCTGTAGAGAGACTTCCATATCAGTCCACAGACCGTATGTGGTATGTTCGCCCGTACAATTTCTAAGCCATCTGATACTGTGGACGTAAGGAGAAAGTCTCATATTTAATGCGGACTTGGCAGGACACATACAAAAAAAAACATAACTGGACTTATGGACCATTCCCACTCTGGAGCCTGGACAGTGAACCTGTTAACATTCGAATAAGTCGTCAAAATGCAGGAAACAGCAATTTCTTTCCGTAATTCCTATGCTTAGTTAAAATTCTTCATAATGAGGTTAGTAATATTCAGATGGATATATTGAGTACTTACTTACGTTTAGAAGGAAAGTTCAAACGTATTAATAAAATAATGAAATTAGTGAGAAAAGGTCAGGTCGTAAAATTTATGTCGCAGCATGTTTAACCTCTGAGGGAACACAAAGATACGTTCGTAATTTATTGCTGTTCAGTGAATTCATCTGCACATAGTTTTTTGTTATTGGAAGAATTCAACCACTCTATTCCCAAACCACTGCAACTCCTGAAAGCCAGAATCAACAGAGGTGACCACCAGAAAAGCGCGGAGACAATGAAGCTCGACTTAGTCCCAGAGTAACAATTTAAGTGTCTTGGATAGGTGGACAGGTTCTCTTCGTTTCGGCTCCGTAAAACGTCTTTTTTACAACCATTAGGTAAAAAATACTCATTATAAAAAAGGAAAATAGGATACGTATATAATACATACATTTTTAATTTATATAATTGTAGGTATACGTTACAGGAACTGCTTGTTATCTCAAGTTATTTTTACATTAATTTAATGTAATGATGTGTGTAATAACAACCTACGTTAACAGAAACATAACATAACATCACGCATGTCATCCCTGAAGGGCTAGGCAGTTTGCTATCGAGGAAGCTTTAGGCCGCAAATTCGGAGAGGCGGCGCGTGCAGCGTCGCGTTGTTTTGCGCGTGCACGCTCGACTACTGAAAGTATGGATTTTTCTCTAGGTGTATTCGTAGCAGCGTTTTTAGCAGCCTTAGCGCGGGGAGAGCTCGGGGCATGACATAAATCTGGGTATTTCGGGGATTTGAAAGCACTGACGCGGGGAATCGATAAATTCGTATTGGCATCACTCAGGGGATGACATTTGCCCTTGAATGGCGGCCTCCGATTGGCTAACGTACATGGACACCCCGCTCGCACGCACGCTATAGCGAGAACTAGTAGCGTGCACGCTGAACGCGACGCTGCACGCAACAACGCACGCTAGAACGCTCCGCTGCACGCCCCGCCGCCGCGCCGCGCCGTTCCGAATTTGCGGCCTTACACACACAGAGTCACGAGCGATATGTATACACGGCACAGTTGAAACGCGAAATTCTCGTGAAATAACGATTGCAACGGAGACGTGCATCTAAAAGTACACTACATTTCAAATGCATAATCATATTTATTCACGAATTAGAGACAACCTTATACAAAGTAACTTAATAATAGACACAAACAAAATAGACAGTTGAATGTAAAATTGCACAATACACCGTGAAATCTAAATTGTTGTTTTCCCTCGGGAACAACGCTGAACAACTTGCCATAAGGAGTACTTTCGAAGTATGGTGTGAAAGTAAAAAAATAAGGATGTTTTTGTTTTAAAATAATGAAAAAAATATTCATGAACTCGAATACGTGAGAATCAATAGTAAAACTAAACAAAATTTGTAGGTAGACCTCGAATCGCACGTGAAAGTATAAAAGAAAATTTAAATAACTTGTAGGGTTAAAGCTTATAATTTTCAAGAATAAGTACATAGGCACCCGGCTTGCGCCTAGCGTAGGTTTTGGGTGGTACCTACTATTGGTTCGTGGTAGCTTTCGACTTTTATTTTCCACAATGGTAACATAATCTGCCTTTTTGTTTTCTAACATTTTATTTGTTTTTAAAACGATTATATTACCAAGACAACACCATGTCGCTGCGGGAAAACACCGATTTAGATTTCACGGTGCATAAAGATGGTTAGGTTGCCTTTAGACTGATTCACCCTATCGGCTCGTACGAGTATAAAACTGTATTACGAGCAGATAGTGTTCCTCAACCCAAGAACAACAGATTCTCATAAGTTTTCAGTTATCTAACAGTAGTTTGATTACATACGAATAATAAAAAGTTATCATATTAATTAAGTCACAAATGATTAGGATTGTCTGTGTTTGCGTATGGGTGTATATGAATATTTATGTGTAAATATATGTTAGTATGTTTGTGTGTTTTAGTGTGCTTTATTATTTATTTATGTGCCCTGTTAACATTTCGCCAGATATGTTTAACTCAGATGTAATAGGGGTCGAACCTATTGCCATCAACCGAACACAAATCCAGTCTCTGCGGCTGCTAATAAAAAAATCCTGATTTAAAAGGTGTATACATTTTAGTGCTGATGATTGTACTACGTAACTATCGTCGTCTGTAAAGGATCTTCAAATGCTAGTTGCGTATATAGTTTATTTGCCTACATTTTACCGTTCCTAAGTAGTCTTATTTTCGCAGAAGCAACGGTAAAAGCATCCGTTTTTCTGGTAGGTAATCATAAAAATAGCATTCCATAGTAATGCCGTTCTAAACGCTAGGCCATGACCTACGCGTTCAAGCGAGTCGCGTCTTGCGACAGTTATTATGGAGAAATATCGCAACTTTAAAGGTAATCCGTAAAACAAAATTGTTCCTAAGCGATTTATTTTCGAAGCGAGTTAATAATTTATTTATTTATCTCTGTTTCTGTTTTTAAACCTATAAATCTTACATATTATTACTATGCATTTTTTCTAAAACTATAAGATGAACTTGGCACTTTTTTTTTAAAAATCACTTCTTTTTTAAAACTAAAAACCGTTATTATGTTATAAAGTCTAACATAGGCTATATTTATTTAATAAAAAAATAAAGTTCCATACAAAAAAAAAAAAACTATTTATATTGCTAACTAAATCCGATTCAAATAGGGTACTTAGTAATATTTTTTTTATAATAATTTTACGCAAATTTTTGAAAATGTAATATTGCGTTAGTTCAAAACCCATTGTTTGATGAAAAAAAAATAAGCTTTAAAAATAGTAACTCCAATTCCCGTTATTTTGTTGAAAGACGTTTGAGCGTGTATTTCGTGGCCACGGCATAATTCTAGGCAATGTGTACTGTAAGATTCTCAACGGCTCAAGAAATATTTTATTCAGAATGTAATCTTATAATCCCGGATTACGACAGATACCTTACGATAGCGTAAGTAATCATGTTTAGTTGAAATACCAAATATGTTACGTGATAGGTACGGCATTTTTGTATGACCTCTATGGAACCACCTGTATACAAAACCCAAATCCCAAAGTGTACCCATATTTTTACGAATAACGTTTATTAGAGTTACAGTGATTTGGGTTGACGTTATTTCGGGCGGGAGTTATGCAGTGATTTGGCCCACGTTGTTGGTTATTTATTATTAGTTATTAGTCGGTAAATGGCAAGAGAATAGGGATGTTTACTGACTTAAAAAAATATGATTCTAATTAGTCCGTCTTTTAGATTATCGAAAAATTATGGATACGTATGTTTTGTTTTAATAAAAATTTACGAAGATAAATCGCCTCAAAGATTTGAGACCCCGGGTTGTGACGTCACTCACCGGTAAAGAATGTCATACATACGAGTTTTCAAAGCACTGTATCGTCTTCATTGTTTTTTTACGTGAAAAAAGAAAAAAATCGTGTCCATTATTTTTTGGAAATCTATCTGACGGACTAATTAGTTTTTTTATTATAACTACCCTATTATGAGCCACTTGCTCATCATTACTTCAATTTATTTGGGATAGGAACAGCATGTCTTCTACTTCCACACTTCTCTGTTCCTCGTCATCTCATGAGACACCTCCTTTCAAGATACAAGACAACAAGATACACACACGATTACACACAACACACAACACACACACACAAGACACACTCAAGACAACACTCAATATTTTATATAAACATCCCTTCACTGCTGACGTTTGGTTGGTTATGTTTAGTACCTTAATTTAAACTTAGAGCAAGTTACCATCTACAATGATTCCACGGATTTAGTAATCTTTTCGTTGAACCGGAGCGGACGCGTGCCACTTTCCATAATTTCGGAGAATTTCTCAGTAACAACGTCGTAGTTTGAATACGTGTTCTGTTAATGGCAAAAGTCTCACCCCTCTAACGTGAGATTTAACGTAACAGCTCTGCCTAGCCCTTAGGAGATTACAGGCGTGATGTTTAGGTAGCGACACCATCGAGTAGTGTAAAAATAATAACACAGCATGTACTTTTTTCACAAAAATCATCGAACTAAATTTGTAGCATTCTAGCTATCGAAATCAAAATCGAAACTTTCAGTATTTTACGTTATTACTAATAGTTTTGGAGCTCGTGGCTTAATAAGAACTGCCACTCGGGTCGATCTTTAGGTTAAGCTGCGCTTGCCTAGGTCGATCTGTGGATGGGTGACCGCCCATTACATACCGAGTTTCCTCCGTGCCTCGGAAAGCACGTTAAGCTGTTGGTCCCGGGTGCCATATATAGATCTTTGGCAGTCGTTACGGGTAGTCAGTGACCTGAAAGTCTGACATCCAGTCTTACCAAAGGGTATCGTATTACCTAGTATTAACTGGGTTGTGGAGGTCAGATAGGCAGTCGCTCCATGTAAAATACTGGTATTCAGCTGCATCCGGTTAGACTGGAAGCCGACCCCAATATAGTTGGGAAAAGGCTAGGCAGATGGCAGATGATGACTAATAGTTTTGAATTTGACCATTATACCACTCATTAAAAAATTCACTCTGTATAAAAAGCTTTGGGCCATGTTTGGACTCATTACAATAACAAATGTGTTTTGCATTCGCTGACAAATGCGACACTTTTACTGCTGACGTGGCATTTTATATATTTCACACATGCTAATGGATGCTATACTTTATGTGCTTCAAAAATATAGAAAAATAAAATATATGCTACATAGAATTTTCCTGCACATCTTGCATGTCTGTCTTGTCCTGTTCAAGTTAGTGGCATTTTCAATTAATACCTAAATAAAATATTATATTATTTTTCGGAATTTTGCGAGCATTCATACGACTAATATTTTATTTATAACCAAAAGTCTAACACCCGTATCAAGTCAAAGTTAGTATTTAAAATATGAATTTTATTTTGTAGTTTAGTAATTGCTTGAAGTTAGAACTGTCCAAAGTATTTCCTGTCCTTAGATTTAATTTTTAACTTTGTTTTCTTAACGGTTCTTATATCGTTTAAATTCTTGTCTATTGAGGTACGATATTCCTATAATCATCTAAAAAAGACAAGCCTGAAAGCCATTTCTTCCCCTACACATTTATTGTTACAAATTTTTAAAAGAGAAAATGATACCTACCTACTTTTAAAGGCCCTTATGTTAAATGAAGCCTTAGTACTAAAATGTGACGATCCTAATTATAAATAATTGTAGTACTTTGTTTTACATAATATCCAAATATCTGCTTGACAACGAGCTTTTAAAAGTTATTTGAATTCATTGCGTTTGACCCTTTGTTTTAATAGACAGTCATGTTTGTTTATATATTTCATGTTTTTATTTTTAGACTCGTAATTCTTTGCTGTAAGAAAATCGTGATCTGCATATATATAGTTCCCACGGCTGGGACAAAGTCCTCCTCTTTTAGAAAGGAAGTGGGACGTTATCCACTACGCAGTCCCACTGCGGATTAATACACGTACCATAAAATCACTCCTGTAATTCCCGAAGGGTCAGGCTATGGTGAACCTAATAGTACGAGTACTGGAGAAAGTGAATACTTTCTCCAGTTATATTTTAGTCTCATGTCAAAAGGTCGAGCCTAATGCCATCAACAGGGCACTGGGTACTGTGAAATTCTAATGGAAAAACTAAATACTAATTTGCTCGACTCGGCAATCGTACCCAGTACCTCATGTTCCGGAGTCATATAAAGGGTGTAAAAGTACCCTTAACGCAAACGAAAGGTACTTCTTCTCCTCACCACTGCGATCATTTTTTCGTTCTAGACCTGGAAACCCCCAAGTTACGGAGATCTTGGGGGTCAAAGATCCAAATTTATCATTGCTGTTTTTGTAGATACAAATTTTTCAGGTTACAACTTTACCTCAATTACCTCCATGACCCGTTTATTATTCAAAGTATCCACTAGGACATTGTTTTAAGATACATTGAGTTGTGACGTAACATGTGATTTTTGACCCCAAAAATAGAGTCGTTTCGCAGCAAAAACTTTTGCGTAGGGGTACTTAGTTTGATGTACAGAATGCTTCGTTGACGGCTGTGTGATGTGTTGATTTACACTCTGTATGCGACCACTAGTCCAACGAGTGCATCCGGTTAGACTGGAAGCCGACCCCAATATAGTTGGGAAAAGGCTAGGCAGATGATGATGTATCATATACGAAGCACAGCATTTCTTTCTCGTAATCTTGAGCAAGAGTATCATCATTATCATTTCAGCCGAAAGACGTCCACTGCTGGACATAGGCCTCCCCCAAGTGTCGCCACATTGACCGGTCCCGTGCGTCTTGCATGAGGCCTTCCAACGTTCACGGTCGTCTGCAAATAATGTGCCAAAAATATGTGTGTGTAATGTAAAGGAAAATAATAGGGATGTTTACTTACTTAAAAAATGTGATTCTAATTTATCCGTCTGTTAGATTATCGAAAAATATTGGATACGAATTTTTTGTTTTATCAAATCAATAAAAATTGACGAAGATAAAACGCGTCAAAGATTTGAGTGGAGGTTGCTGACTTCATTGACCGCTAAAAAATGTCACACTAATGTCTTAGAGCATGACGTCACACGAGTTTTGAAAGCACTGTATCGTCTTCATTGTTTGTTTACGTGAAAAAAAAATACATGTCCAATATTTTTTGGTAATCTATATGACGGACTAATTAGATTTTTTTTGTTAACTTTTATTCTTACAAGTGTGTATGGAGTTCGCAATCATGACATCATGACATGTAACATCCCGGAACTGATTTCATTATAAAACCTTACTAAATCGAGACAACTGCGGTACTCAGAGATATTTAATGATTACTTAAGTCGTCAGTTAGTAAAGATTTGACATACTTTTGTATGACAAAACTGTCAAAAGTTCAAAACCTTTACTAAGTGATGACCTAAGTAATTATTAAAGCTTTCTGAGTGCGGCAGTAAAACCTACAAGTATCTAGCGGAAGTATCCATTAAGCCTACTTTACATACGCGGTATACAAAACTTGACCCTTCGACTGTCAAAGCCCAATTAATTTATTTTAATACCACTATTAAATACTTACCATATTTTACTGAATATATTCAAAGGTATAACTACAGTGAGTATAGGGTCAAAATATTATATGCTAGGGTCTGTTGGCTACTGATAAAGAGTTATTGGCCATGTACATACATAAGCTGACGACCATTTTGTTACTCATTTATTCGTGTAAAAAACATGTCGTGCTGGACGGACAGATGTGATTAGTTACAATACCAACAGTAATGCCGTCTCAGCTAAAATTTCTTCAATAAAATCATATTTATAAACGTACCCTTAATGGGTCCCGGCTTTCAAATATTTTTTTGTTCTGCACGCATGTTTTTGTTCTGCACGCATGTTTTTGTTGTGCACGCATGTTTTTGTTCTGCACGCATGTTTTTGTTCTGCACGCATGTTTTAGAACATGTAACATTCTAGTTACAGAGTTATTCAAGGTCAAAATTCAAACCATTTCTTTTAGTTTTTTATGTAGTGACTTTTCATGTCATAAATAACTTTACTTTAAATATTTCCATGACCAGTTTACTATTTATATTGAAAGCATCCATCAATGCAATGTATGGAGTGCGTTCCATTGAGTTTTATCGTAGAACGGGATTATTTACCCAAAAAAAAAGTCATTTCCCAGCCATCTTGTTTGTGTAGGGTTACTCAGTTTCATGTGAATAATGCTTGGTTCACGTTCTCGTGAAGGGCCCTTTTACACCTTGTAGGTATTGACTATAAAGGGTGTAAAAATACCCTTAATGTAAACGAAGGGCACTTGTTCTTCCCACCACTGCGATCATGTGTTTGTTCTAAACCATAGCTGGGAACCTCCTAGTTACGGAGAAATTGGGGTCAAAGTTTCAAATTTTGCACAGCTGTTCTTTACCTCCATGACCCGTTTACTATTCAAAGCATCCACTAACACAATGTTTTAAGAGTGCTACATTGAGTTTTACCGTAAAATGTGAATTTTGACCCCAAAAAAAAACTCTCCCAAAAAAAGTTTCCCAGCTAAAATTTTTGCGTAGGGGTACTTAGTTTGATGTACAGAATGCTAGGTTGACGTATGTGTGAAGGCTTGCCGTTCCCAATACTACTCTTAATTACTATTAATCATTTGTTATATGTATTTATTAAATTATTATTACTGATTAATCAGTTATCATCTCAGGCATCTCATTGGCGGCAATGAGAAGCCAAAAAAATATGTTGATGTATATATATTACCTATGTTGTGTGCGTCGAGCCAACTATAGGAAACTGCCCGAAAATGTTGTCTAGTCATCATCTGCCTAGATGTCATCTGCCTAGATGTCATCTGCCTTTACCCAATTACGCCGGGGTCGGTTTCCAGTCAAACCTGAAGCAGCTGCAGCAGACCTGAAGGATTTACTAATATAGGCAGTAAAAATTGTGACTAGGTAGGTTAACTTTTCAGACCATTAATCTAATATTTCTGGTGACTCTTTAGATCAAAACAAATACCCGTAGGGTATTCAAATTATATATTTTTATTATTATGTACTTTTTTATTTCGCTGCTCTCAAAACGGTGAAGAAAAATATCGTGAGGAAACCGTCATGTCTTAGAACCTAAAATTCGAAGTCATGTGACATCTACCAATCCGCACTGGGGACTTCGTTTCGCCATTTCTTCTTTCCAGCTAAAACACTAGGAAGTGTCGAAGGGTGGGGGACTGTCTCTTGTAAATAAGTTAAGTAAATTTTGACGTTCGAAAAGTGCTGATTATCAGCCTAGTTTGAATAAATGAGTTTTGATTTTGATTTTATCATTTTGTGGGATGGGGTCACATGTAAAATTTCATATTTTTGCAAAAATTCCTTGTACGTAACCGTGGATTCGTACCAAGACAAATATATCCTCCATCGAAACTAGTTACGTACAAGGACAAATCATTCCTTCATCGAAACCAGTTACGAAACTACGGTTTCGTAGACGGCCGAAACCGGGTCTTCACACCTCTGCCTAAAACTTCGGAGATTACAGATGTAATGTTATGTTATTAACCGACTTCTTTGTATGCAGAAATAGAGAAATGTGAGATTGTGAGTGTACCCACTGTAGGTATGCTTCTGGCCAACCCGTCGGGGAGAACAGGCGTGAGCTTATGTTACGTTAAATTTTTATGGGAGATAAATAAATAAACAATCGCAGATGCAATGTCTCTATTATTTGTATAATTTGATTTTAATTTGTATAATCCTTTATGGTTATATTCAAATAATATTTTGAAGTCTTAATTCTTAATTCTTAATTTAAATTGTATTACTATTTGTAGAGCTACGATGAATGAGTAGGTAGATAGATATAATAAGAATAAAAACTGCTTTTGTATTATGAAATAACTAAAATATAGCCTTTTACAATAAAGAGGAAATAAAGTTCTAAAGATTAATATTAATTTATACTTGAAAAAACTTTTTATTTTCATGGTTTAATTAAGAAAAATTTATGGATTAAAGGTTAAGAATAAATGTCTTTCATAATTCAGTTTTAAGAAAATCTATCAAAAATCTCAGCTATGATGTTTAAAAAATTTGACATAAAATATTCTAAATAATTATATAATATTTCAAAGGTTCTGGGAAATTAAAACACTTTTATTCGCTTCATTATTTATTTAACAACATAAATGCGAGTTTAAGCTTAAACTAGAACTTACATCGCAGTCGTAACTCCACAGTGACTATGATTTACAATGATATTAATCTTTTACACAAGTAACTACATGTTATTTTTAACAATAATTTACAAAAATAATCAAATTAAAATGGTTTAAAACCAATAAAATAAAAAAAATCAAACATACCTAAGACATTTAAAATTAAACGGAATATTTAAAAAACATCATAAAATACATTCTCTTTTCAAATCACATCTTCTAATACATGTTAAATTTTCGAAATGCCTAAAGTATCTGAATTATGCAGTCAAAAATCTTATTATTATTAATTAACTGTTTTTCTTTATGAAAATTTACGTGGAAATATGACGAAAATATTTACCTTAAATTAATAAAACTAAGGCAAATGGTGTTAAGTAAAAACATCTTACGAGATTTTCTTGTGAAAACTGGCTGGATTTTTCACATGAAAATCTTCTTAAAGTTGAGGTAGTCTTAACATTAAAAATAATTCCTATGTGTTAAAATAATGGTCAGCACAAGCCATGACTAGTAAATAATTCTTTGGTACATAAAAAACGAGTCCCACGCAAATTCTCAAGACCGACACCACTAACTAACTATTTAAACGTCAAAATAATTGTCGCTGTCCTCGGGCGAAGCGTCATCGGCCGAACGTTTCCCCAGGCCGAAACTGAAACGATGCATGTCCCTCTCCCTTTTGCCCAAACCGAAGTTGAATTTGCTCGCTAGTCGTTTGCCCAGTCCAAAGTTGTAGCTCCTTGCCCGCTTGCCCAGTCCAAAGTTGTACAGAGGTAGTCGTTTGCCCAGGCCAAAGTCGTACGCCCTAGCTCGTTTTTCTTCCGAAGTCTCGTCATCGGCGACGCGTTTGCCAAGGCCGAAGCTGTAAGGCCGAGCACGTTTTTCGTAACCTATGGAAAAAATATAGATTTTAACACAACATTGGTAGAAACTTAATCATTTAGCTCATGTAGTCCATTGAATCGGCATCCTTCATAATTATCCCTTATTAATAAAGTTAAACGTTTTCTAAAGGGCTACACAATTTCCATTTTGAATATTATTAGTATCTATTTGAGACGAACAATAAGAACATTCTATTAATGGGAGTTCTCGGAAAGCACTTGTCCGATATTTATAATGTGGTATTTATCTTTAAATGGTTGAGAAAACACGAACATTTTGTATAAAATTAAAATCTACGTACATAAAAAGTATCTGAGTAACTCAGAATATCCAATTTCTGAATACATTGGAAGTACTACTGATTGCATTTAAAGCTGTGCTAAACATACATTTTGCAGATACATGGGACCTATTTTGTTAAGAATATTGAATTAATATGTCGTATTGTACTGAATTTTAGCGATTGTTGTGCCTCAGTTTGACAGAACTAAGTCCTTATAAAACTATAATTAACGTTCAGTTTCCAAAGTATATTTACCTGCATCGTCGTATTGGTCAAAGAACTCGGCTAAAGCAGCTTGGTCCAGGTCGTTGTTCATGGTCTGTTGCTGGTCGTGGTCATCATTGGTCTGGTCCTCGTCTACTGAGCGCTTGCCGAGACCGAAGGAGTAGGGCCGGGTCCTAGGGACATAGATATTTTGTGCCAATCAATAGACTTAATTTAGGTCAAGTATAATTTAAAGGTTTTTTTTTTTGGAAGGCTGCGCTGCGTGTCGCGGTTCGATCCCCGCACGAATCAAATATTTGTATGGCCTACAGATAGTTGTTTCGGGTTTGGGTGTGTTTGTGTATGTGAGTTTAAACGTTTTTAAACGCACCCACGATACAGGAGATAATCGGAGATAATCCTAATGAGGGGCAACGTTTTTTTTAAAAAAAAAGCACATTGTGGCTTGGCGTTACATTTGTTAATTATTTTCCCTAAATATATTGGTTTCCTCATCATGTAGGTATGTGAATTCACTGCTCTCAATGTCGTGGAGTTATTCATGATTTGGAGAACAGATGTAATTTTGCAAACATTTTTGGTCAGACTGATCTAAAAATACTTAACTATTTTGCTATATTATTAAACATGATGGCGTTTACAGCTTTTCTTTGAGTAAACATAATTATACAAAATTGATTCCATTGATACATACTAGAATTTAATTAGCAATTTATTAAATATTTTACCTCTTGCCCAATCCAAAGTTGTAAACAGGCAGGCGTTTGTACTCCGACACGTAACTGTAGGCCCGCTTGCCCAGGCCAAAGTCGTAGTGCGGGGACCGCTTCGCCAGGGGCGCGACGTGGTCACTGTGGGGGTCAGACCCCTCATGCGCTGTGGGGTCATGGGGGTCGGGGTCATTCTGCATCCTCTCGGGAGCGCAGAGCGCTGCTCCAATCACGAGGAAGTAGATCGGTAGAGATGTGTACAGCATTCTGGAACAAGAGACAGATTTTAAGTCTAATATTAAGCAGCATAAATGCACGTGGGTTTTGTTTGTAGTTGTTGATTACTTATTAATCACCAGCACTTCGCTCGCGACTTTATTGTTGGAGCTCGGCTGATATGCAAGATATAAATATAATTTAGGCATTACCTATAACAACCATGATTAATTTATAATGTATCTCTCTATCGGTGTAAATAACATTAGATCATTCGTTTCGAAGATTTTCCCCTGCATACAAACAAGCAAATTTAATCTTTAAAATAATAATAGTACAAATAAAATCAAGTCGACAGAGTAGCCAAAGGTGTAATAGCAACATTTCACCGAATAAATCCCGTCTGATCCGGGCTTATACCGAGAAACTGATAATATACCTAACATAGAAGAAATTATTAGAAATGACCGTAGAAATCAGAATATTCGAGAAATAAATATCTGTAATACCGCTAAACAAGCTTATCAAGCAAACAGTTCTTAGAACGTTTATATTATCCACTGGCATTCAATGTAACACCACCTGTAGTCCACGAAGGACGTAAAAGAAAATCTGTATTTAAGGAGCTTTCTCAGACATGAATAAATCGCTCTATTGGAACTTTTCGCCTTTCTTAAAAAAGCTAAACAGATAGATTTCCAAAAAATATTGGACACATATTTTCCACATAAACAAAAAATGAAGACGATACAGTGCTTCGAAAACTCGTGTGACGTCACACCGCACTGCATTTTTTACCACGTAGTGACGTCAAAAGCCCCGACTCGTGATCTTTGACGCGTTTTATTTTATCCTATTTTGATTAATTTGATGAAACAAAAAACACGTATCCAATATTTTTTGATAATCTAACTGATGGTCTAAACAGAATCATAATTTGTTCAGTTGGAAAACATCCCTATTCTTGTACAAAATCGTTAAATTTGGCTTGCTTTGACGTTCACAGTGCCCGAGTAGATGAATACCATAAACAACATCAACAGTTATATTTAAATC
Source organism: Diarsia rubi (assembly GCA_932274075.1). Taxonomy (NCBI): domain Eukaryota; kingdom Metazoa; phylum Arthropoda; class Insecta; order Lepidoptera; family Noctuidae; genus Diarsia; species Diarsia rubi. The sequence goes on from OW026413.1 coordinate 19,834,063, forward strand.
ATCTCACGTAATACTTATAACTCATTTGATCTAGTAGTCGCAAGGGGAACTGCTGAGCGCGTGGCCTTGGGTTCGATGCCCAGCAGGGCTATTGCGTATCTTTTAAATGTCAGCGGCTGTCATATTGTCCATGGATTAACTGTCAAATTGGTTATGGTTTAGAACAAAATGGAACCATTTGACAGTTAATTGATGCACACAATATGATAGCCACTGTCATTTAAAAGATACGCAATAGCCCTGCAGGTCGAGCAATATGTTATTGGGTTATTCTATCAGGAATTTCTCAGTAATCCGAAGTTATGCTCGGTTGATGTCAATAGGCTCGCCTCCTTTAACATAGGACTTAAACATAACTGGCGAAATATAGGTGTATTATAAGCCACACCTCTGCCTAATCCTCCGGGACTAAAGGCGTAATGTTATGTGATCCCGCGTAACACGAGTAAAACACAACAACACAAACACAACAATATACACACATAATACACGTGTAAAGTTAAACTCTTAGATTGATGCTTCTTGTTCTCGTCATATCTCATGGTAATTAATATGCACATGCTTGCATTTATTTGCATCTGACGTTAAACTTAGCTGACATACTCGTAGGTTATAATATGCATTTACATATTGCTTTAAACTTCTGCTGACATATATACACTTGGTTTATTAGCATAAGTCTTCTAAGAATCATGGAGGTGTCTAAGTTTATTTGAGTACACTACACATGTGTAGAAGACTAGCTGACCCACGCAACCTTGCTCGATATATTGACTATCCAACATAGAAATATTTTTTCAATTCGCGCGTCACCAACAAAATAAACAAACTCTTCAGCATTAAAATTTTATTCGTCCGCGTGTATTTTGGAAATATAAATAGCCTATGTTACTCCCTAAAGGTGTAGCTTTCTAATATTGAAAGAATTTTTAAAGTTGGCAAAGTCATTTTTGAGTTAAATCGTAACAGACAAAAGATCTAATCTTTCCTCTCTAAAATATTAGTTTAGATTACTTTAGATTATAATTATAAAAGTGGGAATTACTATAGGTATCTCTTACTGTTAAATATACTACCTTGTAAACAGTAAGGTGCAATGAATATTTTGAATTTGAATTTCCCGGAGGTCAGAATCTCCACGTATCTACATAGGGACGCAAGGACCGCGTAATTATTTTGTCGCGCGCATATTTTTATATTGCGAAATCCGATATCCTATAAGAGGAGCTCGTGGCTTAATAAGAACTACCACTCGGGTCGATCTTAAGGTTAAGCTGCGCTTGCCTAGGTCGATCTGTGGATGGGTGACCGCCCATTACATACCGTGTTTCCTCCGTGCCTCGGAAAGCACGTTAAGCTGTTGGTCCCGGGTGCCATATATAGATCTTTGGCAGTCGTTACGGGTAGTCAGTGACCTGAAAGTCTGACATCCAGTCTTACCAAAGGTATCGTATTACCTAGTATTAACTGGGTTGTGGAGGTCAGATAGGCAGTCGCTCCATGTAAAATACTGGTATTCAGCTGCATCCGGTTAGACTGGAAGCCGACCCCAATATAGTTGGGAAAAGGCTAGGCAGATGATGATATCCTATAAGGTATTTGTTTAAACTATATAGAGTAAAGGGCACAAATATTCAAAACAAACAAACTCTTCAGCTCTATAATATTAGTACAAATTTGTTTGTAGTTATTATTGAATCAAGATATAAATGAATGCTATGTATTTAATAAGTTATGTGAATTAAGTAAGCGCTATATGAGTACTGTAGGGATGCTGGTACACTAGTTTGTATTTTATATGATTGTGTTTTATTAAAATAACATCACGCCTGCAATCCCCAAAGGGTGATATAATACATGTCTAATATAGTACATGGGTGTACTATTTTAGGCAAACCTGTGCCTAATTTACAATAACATATCGCTAATTATTTTTCAGTCCATTGTTAGTCCCCTTAGTGGTGAGCCTATTGCCATCAACCGGGCATGATTCAGACTCTGTCGCTGTTATTGAAAAATCCAATAAAATTTTCTTGATCTCTGAATCGAACTCCGCACCTCATGCTTGACGACTCAAAATTTATACTATACTATATTAATTAAGTTGGTAAATGTGGGAAAGATTTTTAATTCATAAATTCCAATGACAAGAAAATGATAATAGACAGCATTTTTTTTGCCACTCGGGGTCGATCTTTAGGTTAAGCCGCGCTTGCCTAGGTTGGTCTGTGGATGGGTGACCGCTCATTATATACCAAGTTTTCCCTGTGCAACGGAAAGCACTTTAAGCTCTTGGTTCCGGCTGCCTTATATAGATCTTTACCAGTCGTTACAGGTAGACAGTGAACTGAAAGTCTGACAACCAGTCTTACCAAAGGACTAACTGGGTTGTAGAGTAGAGGTCAGATCCGTAAAACCTCTTTTTTTCTTTCGACTTTAATCACAGATTTTGTTATCGGATTTTCCGTTCACAGCCTTTAAAACAAACTCTCCTAAATTCTAACCGACAACAGTAACTCTGTGTTGAGTCAACAAAAACAAAAAGAGACGTGGATAAACCAATTGGTTAACTGGTAACTTGTCCCGACATTATCGCAGAACATTCGAGAGGACCGCTATTATATGTGACAATATACAAGTTTATGCAGAAGTGTAACTTTAAATATTTGACCCATTTGACTGGTAGAGAATGCCTTGTGGCATTAACTGCCGCACTCAGAGAGCTTTAATGATTACTTAGGCCATCACTTAGTAAAGATTTTGACAGTTTTGTCTTACAAAAGTATGTCAAATTTTTACTAAGTGACGGGTTAATTAATCATTAAATATCTTTGAGTACCCTGCGGTATATACTAGTCCGCCTATGTACCGAGGTATGGTATGAGGAAACCAGCATGTCCTAAAATAATGATATGTGACATCTACCAACCCGCACTGGGCACGCGTGGTTGATTATAGCCCATCCCTCTCCTAGAGCGGAGGCCTGAGTCCCCGCAGTAGGAACATTATAAGCTCATCGACCACTCTTGTAAATGAAGTTTTGACAGATTAATAAAATTTCAATAAAAATCTGCAGTTTTAGTATTTATTATTCGATAGTAAAACTGCATAGTTATTCCCACGATAGAAGTTGTTCATTAATATGAGTACTATTAGATACAAGGGTCAGCTCATCAACCTGTTTTAGTAACAGTTCCATGTAATAGGCGATCCTATTATCATTATACAGGCATGAATCTAGGAACCGCGGCGGTTACTTAGTAATAGTTAATCTGTTAACAAAAAAAATCTAATTAGTCCGTCACATAGATTTCCAAAAAATATTGGACACGTATTTTTTTTTTCACTTAAACAAACAATGAAGACGATACAGCGCTTTGAAAACTCGTGTGACGTCATATTCTAAGACATTAGTATGGCATTTTTTACCGATCAGTGAAGTCACGAACCCCCACTCAAATCTTTGACGGGTTTTGTCTTATTCAATTTTTATTAATTTGATAAAGCAAAAAATACGTATCCAATATTTTTCGATAATCCAACAGACGGACTAATTAGAATCAATTTTTTTTAGTCAGTAAACATCCCCCATTAAATTCCTGATAGAAAAACCTAATAACACTTTCGCCGACCCGGTAAGCAAATCTCATGCTCAGCAGTCATGAATGCGACCGACAGAGCAGTTGATATCTCATTTAAATATCTACTAAATAAATTATCTAAACACTGCTACAATCCGCAAAGAGTTTATATAAAGTAAGCAGCACAGACACTAAAAGTGTAATTTTTTACTGTTCTACCATTCTCAGTCAAAAACTAGTTATGTTTTGTACTATACTACCATTCAAAGTGGTAAAAACAGGTTATAAATTGTTCTATCCATCATTCAAAGTCAAAAAACAAGTTTTATTTTCTTCCATTCCACCATATAAAGTTAAAAAAACATTACACTTTCCTTGCAGTCGGGTAAAAACAAGTTGTATTTTATACTACTCGAACATTCAAAACAAAAACGAGTTAAATTTTGTACTATTATACTATGCAAAGTTAAAAACCCTACTTTTGAGCTTCGCCACAGTCAGGTAAAAACAAGGTACATTTTGTACTAATCCACCATTCAAAGTCAAAACCAAGTTATATTTCTGCTTTCGCCTCGCATCATAAAGTAGATAATTCAACTAACTATGGTCTCTTAAGTGGAACATATTGAGCCTCCCTTCCTCATTCGATCACTTTTCCTCTTTCAATTCCTTTTAATTTTATTTATAGGTATCCTTTTTTTTGTTTGGGGCTGAGAAATAATCAAATAACCCCCCTCCCGCTCTTGGGAAGAGCGAAAGGGAGTGTCAGAATTCTACTGACTAAAAACCACTCATATTCCTTCTTAGCCCTTTATGTCGAGGCTGCGGTATCTCTTACAACATCCCGCAGCCCTGAAGGGATTTATAAGTACCCTTAGCCTTCTAAGGCAGTACTGAGAAAACTTTGTTGTTTTAAAAACACAATAACAGCTGCACCTCTATGCCTGTATTCTAAGAGGGAGGCGAAGTGAGTTCCGAGATGCACCTACTAATGTGTTTATTTCATGTAATAGTGGACGAGCCTATTGCCATCAATGTTGCCCTAATTAAGCTCCGTGACTGTTACTGAGAAATTCGTGCAGACAACATTGATGTTTCCTGACAAATAAAAATTTATTCTGATTAGTTCGTCACTTAGATTATCGAAAAATATTGGATACGATTTTTTTTTGTTTTATCAAATTAATAAAAAATTACTATGGTGACTTTCTGGTAAACAAAATTACGACAATATGACGTCACACGAGTTTTTAAATCACTGTATTGTCGTAATTTTTTGTTATCGTGAAAATGTTTTCAATATTTTTCGGAAATCTATCTGACGGACAATTTAGATTTTTTTTGTCAACTACCCTTATTAGGAGAATCTCAATTACACTGAAACCGACCTTTGAATCGAAACCAGAAATGTCTATTCTATTCTATTTTTGTTTAATGGCAATTAAAGCCGATGTCGACTATTCTGCCAATGTACAGTGAATTGGAAAAACAAGTGTGCAACGTAAAAATAAAAACATGAATGTAGTGTTAGTTCTAACAAGATCGCAAATTAAATTCTTCGATACCACGTAGATCTTGTCAGATTAGTACGGGACACCAGAAATGTCAGTAGTCACACTAGAGAAACGAGACAGTCGAACAAAAGTATTACCCACAGTAGTCTGAACTTTTATACCTTTTTTTTGGTGGGTTAGAAATCTCAAATAACTCCTCCCGTTCTGAAGGGAGCGGAAAGAAGTGTCGGACTTCTATTGACTCAAACCCACCCATGTTCTTTCTTAGCACTTTATGTTCAAGAGCCGCGGTATCTCTTTTGAACAACCCGCAGGCACTTCTATACAACATTTATGTTCAATACAAACCCTTGTTTCATTCCGAAATCTGGCTTCAGATGACGCCCAATTTATTAAATATTGTTTTTTTAGGAACCTGACCCTGTTTAAAGCTTTTGTATAACTTTACATAACACTGTTCACACTTAGGTATTAAGAGTTTTGTGTTCAGATTTAATTAAATGAATAATTTCCACATGAGAGGGTTGTATAGGGTTTAACCCTTTTTTGCTGTACCTACTGATTATAAAAAGCTGTTAGGTTTAGTAAAACATCACAATGTTTGGGACTTTTTAGAAATTAACCTTAGCATTCATAGAAAAACAACAAACAAACAACTTCACTGGCGAAATATGTGTACTATTTGGTACACTTCTACCTTATCTTCGAGGATAAAAAGCGCGATGTTTTATTATTTTGACATCACTGCATATATAAATCGAAGTCCTCCGCCGCGTCTGTCTGTCTGTTCGCGATAAACTCAAAAACTACTGCACTGATTTTGATGCTGTTTTTACTAGAGGATTGAGTGTTTTTTGAAGAAGGTTTTAGTATATAATTTAACCGATATCTACGCGGGCAAAGTCGCAGGTGAAATCAGTTACTAGTATACAATCAATCAAATTTTTTATACGTCTACACTATAATCTACACTAATTATTATAAAAAGGAAAGATTTGTTTGTTTGTTTGTAACGAATAGGCTCCGAAACTACTGGACCGATTTAAAAACTTCTTTCACCGTTGGGAAGCTACACTATCTCCGGGTGATATAGGCTACTTTCTATCCTTGTATTCCCACTGAAACGGAAACTACGCGGGTGAAACCGCGTGACGTCCGCTAGTATAAAATAAAGTCGATCCCTCTGTTTCTACGCTTAGATCTTTTAAACTTCGCAACGGATTTAAATGCAGTTTTCAGAAATAGATAAATTGATTCATGGAAGTTTTATTATGTAGTACTAACAGTCAAACAAGGTTATCTGGTATACACGCAGACAACTTTATATTTCTAATACACTGACAATATTGATTAAAATTTCATCATCTAGCGACTGATGTCAAACGCTGTATTGTTTGACATCGGTTTCTCAATGTATTTGTGTAATCTGAAAAGTAATTGCAAGATAGTTGGCTGTATACTTAATACCTTGTTCGACCCTAAGTACATTGCACCCTTGTGAAGTCTGGTGGTTCACTAGTAATGTTCAAGTAACAGATTCATACAAATGTGTATCGTAATAGTGGAAATACAACTAATACTATAAATCAATGCTGAACTCCTTAAGGTCCGAAAATTTGCTACTTACTTGCTCCATATTCAACAATAAGGCTGACCTCCTACTGAAAGCGTAACGAGGTGAAATAGCTATCGAAGTTTTGGTCAATAGGTAATGGGACAAGCCCGCCACACTATTCTCAAACCACTGTAACTCCTGAAAGCTAGAATCAACAGTGGCGACCACCAGAAAACCTTCGATTTAATGAAGCTCGATGAAGTCCCAGAGAAACAATTTAACTGTCTTGATCGCAACGAAATCAATCAGAAAAGAATAGCGGAGAAGTAGGCAAACACATTATTTCCACTTCACTCCATATCAGCAGGAGACAGAATAAAAGGCCAATAGGTACACAGAGACGTCAATAGCTAACTTAGTCTTAAGATAATTTTGTTACTAACAAAAATATGGATTATGAGTCTGAAATAAACATTTTTATTTTTTATTTTTTAATATGTTATGCAAACGTACACTGCTACTAACACACTGTTAGCTGTAGAAGTCACATGTCTTCGAATTTTTTGGTTCTAAGGTGTTTCCTCACGATGTTCCCTTCACCGCTTTGAGAGCGGCGGTGATGAAATAAATTACACAAAGTAATGTGCCTGTCTGGGTTCGAACCCACGACCTTCTGTTCGTAAGTCAGGGCCGCCACCACTGGGCCACCAGAGGTGTACAGGTATACCTCTGTGCCTAACCTTTCGAGGATTACAAGCGTGATGTTATATCGTCGAGCTCGCTTTGCTCACTCCTTGTTGCTATTCAAGTAGGATCCCTACCTACCCCGCTTCACTTTCAGCTAGAGGATGCGTACCGGCCTTTGTCCAGTTCCCCTAAGTTCCAATTAGTTACCAAACGACTTAGGAACTTGATTAGTATGTATTAAGTTTATGAATTGAACTACAACGAACTTCTGTTTATTTCGAGGACGGTGGTATTGCGGGTCATGCGGCCTTTTGTCATCTGTAGGTACTAATTTAATAATTGAATTTAGTCTCCGAAGCATCGTTCTAGCTTAGAACTTAGCTAGCTAACTTAGTCCTAGCTTAGAATATCTAAGCTAACTTCTCGTGTTTATGAGTATTGTTGAGATAGCAAGTACAGTGCATATACAGGGTGTCCCAGAACTCAACGTCAAGCCGAAACGGGGTGACAGGATTGATCATAACTATCACGAGAAAAATCTGAAAAAAAATCTATCCCATGCAGTTTGAAAATTATAGGCATTTTAAGAAAAACCTAGAAATTTGATCAAACTGTACCATTTTTCGGTTATTGTGGTTATTCTTTTTTATTTTTGTTCATTTGAACTTTGGAAGTGTAATCCTAAATAACATTTCTAGAATCCCAATAAAAAATAATGACACAATTGCCTCAAGTTTCCGAGAATTGAGATTATTTGTTAAACTACGAATTTAAAATTTTGAAGATTCGTCGACTTTGACAGGCACTCCTTTAAAAAAAATGTACTAAAGTGCCATGGCAAGTGGCATTAAAAGCTGGCGCATTTAATCAGAATTCTAAAATGGTACAATACTTGTTAGTTCCATACAATAAAAAAGAGTAAAAAAATTAAAACCTCAAGTAACCCGATTTTTGCTACCTCAGTTAAAATATTTTTGATTCGCACAAGCTCTAGGTAGGTTCTTAATTTTAAGGCAAAATGATGAGAGAGAGGGATAGTGGGTATGTTTGCCATGAGTGAGCGAGACAGATAGTGACGCCACTTTTACCAAAGTGAAAAAAAAGTTAGTAAAATTAGTAAAATAATGAAAAATCTTGATCTAGTTTAATTTAGGTTTGTTGGAATAAAAGTCAGATAGAGAAATAACATTTTTTATTACAATAAATGTTCAAATTGTTTACCATCAGCCTCAATGACAAGCCCTACATCTTCTTAAAAAAGATCTACTTAATAGTCGGGCATATCTTCGAGAGTTAATCTCTGTAGTGTCACTATCTGTCTCGCTCACTCATGGCAAACATACCCACTATCCCTCTCTCTCATCATTTTGCCTTAAAATTAAGAACCTACCTAGAGCTTGTGCTAATCAAAAATATTTTAACTGGGATAGCATACTTGAGGTTTTAATTTTTTTACTCTTTTTTATTGTATGGAACTAACAAGTATTGTACCATTTTAGAATTCTGATTAAATGCGCCAACTTTTAAGGCCACTTGCCAAGGCACTTTAGTACATTTTTTATAAAGGAGGGCCTGTCAAAGTCGACGAATCTTCAAAATTTTAAATTCGTAGTTTAACAAATAGTCTCAATTCTCGGAAACTTGAGGCAATTGTGTCATTATTTTTTATTGGGATTCTAGAAATGTTATTTAGGATTACGTTTCCAAAGTTCAAATGAACAAAAATAAAAAAGAATAACCACAATAACCGAAAAATGGTACAGTTTGATCAAATTTCTAGGTTTTTCTTAAAATGCCCATAATTTTCAAACTGCATGGGATAGTTTTTTTTTCAGATTTTTCTCGTGATGGTTATGATCAATCCTGTCACCCCGTTTCGGCTTGACGTTGAGTTCTGGGACAACCTGTATAACATGCAGCCTGTAATCAAAGGGTTGAGCAGAGGCTTAGGTACTTCATAGTACACCCTAATTTCGTCAGTTTTCTTACAAGTTCCACCTGTCAGCCGGGCACAAATCCAAACTGCGTGGCTACTACTGACTAAAGAGCCGCAAAAGCTTTTCACGGGCGTTTTCTACTCAGGCAATTCAAGACAAGCCACCTCACGACTAAAGCACGCAACAAGCTATGGCAAGAGAGATGTCACCACCTCACGACTTCTTGAAGCCCCAAGAACACCTGGCTCCCGGTAGTGAACATCAGTGACCAATTTGGAAAGCCTTAATCGATTGCGCACCCAAATGGGCCGCTGCAAACATAATCTGGCAAATTATTGTATTATTGGTTCCTCCACACCGAGTGCGACTGCGGCGCTCTGGATCCAACACATGCTGGAGTGTCCCAGATGTCTCTACACATGCACTCTTGGCGACCTGAACAGCGCCTCTACCTACTGAGCCCAAACCGTATAAGATGTTGTTGAAAATATGAAGTCTGAGAAATTCATAATGGCAATCAACTCAACCCGGTAATCAAACGCAGGATCTTGTGATCAGCACTATACCACCAAGTTCGTAAACATTTGGAAATCGCTACCGTTTGGGTTCCCATTTTCATCTTAGTGAATGCCTTAGTAGACACCATGGATTGGATAGAAGGATTTATTTTCCAACAGATAAATAATCTTGCAGGTTTCGCTTAATGTCATTGAAAATTAAAATTAAATTAAATTAATCAAACTAGGCTGATAATTAGCTCTTTTAGAACGTCAAAATTTACATTACTTTACTGATTTACAAGAGACAGTCCCCCAAAACGCCCACCCTTCGACATTTTCTAGTGTTTTAGCTGGAAAGAAGAAGTGGCGGAACGAACTCCCCAGCAACACATATGTCTGTTTGGTGTAACGAAAGTAAGTATGGATACAATAAAGAATACAAGCTGTGCTGACCCCAAATTAATTAGGATAAGGTCAAAATAATGATGACGAATGTTTTGCGTATACAATGTCAGTGAATATTGAATTTGTCTATTTCTGTTTACTGCAAATATGTGTAATCTTTTACATAGATAAAATATATCTTATCTATTTTTCATATAATCTCTTGGGGTAACTACGGTACCCAAGCAAACTCCTCAAACGTCAAGATGACCCGCTTGGCAAGAAAGGAAATGGGTGCTTTGACCAATGAGACCCTAATGACTGACATATGACAGATAAACCATTCGTCTTGTCAGACGAGGTACAGTTAAACATTAGGGCCTAGCCTTTTACCATTAACTGGGTACAACGCAAGCCTGTATATGAGAGAATTTCCAAAAATAAGATTGAAACCAGGGGAACTAGTACTACCTAGTGCGCGGTGTACCGTATAGGTCGATTTTTGAATCGAAAATACATATTTAAGTAACATCTTTAACTAAAGCATAGTTGTTACGACTACCACAATACCACCGAATTTTATTCTTAACACCCAACAGGTAATTAAGTACTTAAACGTTATAAGTAATTAAAATTTTAAAATCGTCCTTAGTTACGTCACTGCCGTAATTGTTTCTGCTCTGGAATGACACGTTGAGAGGACTGAGAAACTAGAGCCCTAAATCCTTTAAATAAATTAGTAAAACGTGATTAAAAACCTGATAAAATACGTAAAAAAGTGTAAGGACTACTGCTAATTACAGCGATCTAAATGACAAACAAGCCCATTAAAAAAACATATGTCCTAATTGCTATGTTGTAGTCGTACATTGTTAATATCTAGAAAACTTAACAATAACAATTATTTTCATGCCATTCAAACCAGTCAGTGTTATTATCGCTAACCTACTAACCATTCTGTATTTACGTTATTTTATATGCTAGTGTAGTTATGAGTAATATTTATCTATGTCCGTTAATATTTCGTCTTATTAAATACTAGCTGTTGCCAGCGGCTTCACCCGCAGCTAGCAGTAGCTTTTGATTGATTGGAGATCAGAATATACACTCTTATGACAATCAAACACTCAGAGGGACGGACGTCGTCGGCGTAAAAGAAGAGTGCGTAGGCAGGACCATGTCGCTACGGACCCCTAAAAAAATACAATTATGATTTGACGGCCGCTATGACACTTAATATTCTATTAGCAGTTAACCTATAACAGGCTGTTAATGTACAGTGAGTAGAGATTAAATGGCCGTTTGAAAGCCAAGATGTCCGCTTAAAGCGATTTGTAGCGATTGACGCTGAGTTTGAAATGACGTCAAATTTTTTTATTATTGTTTGTTGGAGACAGATTGTTATTTATTGTACACTAGCTGTTGCCAGCTGCTTCACCCGCTACAACTCGAAAATTATCCCACGGGAAAAAAAAATCGGGATATAAACTATCCTATGTGTTAATCCAGGTTATAAACTATCTGTGTACCAAATTTTATCTAAAACCGTTCAGTATTTTTTGCGTGAAGAAGTACTTAACAAATAGACACACTCACAAACTTTCGCCTTTATAATATTAGTGTGATGAGCATGTATTCTAGTAAGAAGGGTACAAAAACAAATACAAGGTGTTAACAGACCCTTTACGTAGCCGTCAACCAAGCATTGTAAACCAAAATATCAAGACTTCTTCCCCACGTCATCTGCCTAAACTTTTTTCATAACTATGTTGGGATAAGCGTACTGTCGGACAGCTAAGAAACTCTACACAAAACTGCCGGGATACGATATTCTTTTTGAAGTGAAATATAATGGTTTCCGGATGTATTCAAAACTAGGAGTCATAGAGGTATTTAAAGTAAAGTTATAACATTATCTTAAAATCTTACGCCCTGGCTGGAGGCCTAACACTAAAGGTACTCATAGGGTAGTCCAGTTAGGTAGAAGCCAGGCTCATAGGTTGACCTTATTAAGAGACTTTGATAAAAATAAATACAGACCGTCTCCACTATCTACTAAAATAACTACATTCGCGCTTTCAGTTCCTAAAACACCAAAATACTTAAAATCTCCACTAAATAACCACTGAAAGATACCAAATCTTTCCAGATTTCATTAGCAACATTAAAAATTCCTTTTACAAGCAAACGAGAAAATTTGCAGCACCCTGTAAGCCAGGCTAACGTTGGTGGCTTAAAACGGATTAGCACTTATTACTACCAAACTTTGTAGTCAAAACGTTACACGGTTCTAACCCCACCACCGTCTATACTGGCGCTTTTGCAATAGCACAGTTTCTCGCTTTAAAAGGGGATCGGACAAAAAAAAAATTAGTCCGTCAGATAGATTTCCAGAAAATATTGGACACGTGTTTTTTATTTTTTCACATAAACAAAAAATGAAGATGATAAAGTGCTTCGAAAACTCGTGAACTCCTCGAAAACGTCACATCACGTTAGTACATTTTTTGCCTTCAAATGACATCACAACGATCTTTGACGCGTCTTATCTTCGTCAATTTTTATTAATTTGTTAAAACAAAAAATACGTATCCAATATATTTCGATAATCTAACTGACGGACTAGAATTTTTTTTTTGACCCGATCTCCTATTGTAAATGCCTGACAAAAAAAATCACGTTACGAGTTTTCGAAGAAAGTTGACTGACTTTGGAACAACATTTTATTATTCCAATTTTTTATTTTTAGCTTAAGCGTACATACAGAAAAGCGATAATCGACTAATACTTAAGTCTTGATTACAAGACTCACTGGGCCATTACCTATTTTCGACGCGCGAGTATATCCACTCGTGTAAATGAGCCCTTTAATACTACTCCCTGCCTCTATGTTGTCCAACCAATACCTTTGACCTTTACCTCACTCTTATTTAGAAGTGTTAAAGACTGTAATCCCACGGCAAAGTGAAGGCTATTTTGGTGGTTCGCTTCTAAAGGAATGCATGGCTCATTTAAAATTCAATCGTATGGTTTGCAAACAAACCGGCTATTCCCGGAACTTTTATTGGAATACTGTCTCTGAGAAGTTGGTGACGTAAGAATATTGTACTTTTATAGTATATGGATACTTTTGTTTACAGGATGTTTGGCTGTTTCTCTTTGCTTCTGATTTAAGTTATTTTCCGGTTTACTTTTGTAGAAGATAATAAGTAATAACACATCTCCGACCCAAGGGTTACGCACAGTAATAGTACGCCCAGTTATGTTTTCATCATCATCATTATTCAAATTCAAAAATTCAAATTCATTTATTTTGTGAACACAGGGTACAGAAGATGTTATAATAAAATTAAACCCAAGCTGAGTCCCGCCAAATGGCATACAAAATATACCTGGTTTGTTAAAAAAGAGACTTAAAAGTACGTACTATCAAAATAATAAATCATACAATCATGCTTACATTAATAAAAAAAGATTATTCATAAAATACCAAATTATGTAAAGTACCCGGAATATAAAATAGAAATAATAATGTCACAAATTCATTAATACGGTAATAGTCACATAACACAAAAACAGATTCGAAAAATAATAACGTCACAAATTCATTAAATCAGTCAATTACACAAAATTAAAACAAAATCGAAAACTAATAATGTCACAAATTCATTTATGCCTTAATAATCACAATATCATTAGCCTATAATGTTCCCACTGCAGGGACTCAGGCCTCCTCTCTAGGAGAGGGATGGGCTATAATCCACCACGCGGGCCCAGTGCGATTTGGTAGATGTCACATGCCTTCGAATATTTTGGTTTTCTCACGATGTTTATTTTCACCGTTTTGAGAAAGAGATGAAATAAATTACACAAAGTAATGCGTCTGCCTGGGTTCAAATCCACGCCTCATTGGTCTAGTGACCCTAATCGAGACTGTTGTGCAAGATATTCCTGTTTTGATTCCCTTCCCTTCATAAAGTTGTAAATACCGTGAGCAGTAGGGACGGGTTGCTAGTTTCTATTGTTCATTGAGTTGAAGTAACGGGAATCGGCATGGAGGGAATGATTTATAGTTTTGTTTCAGATGTTGGTCAGTTGGGCTATATTTTGCAGATGTGGTCGTAAAAAAAGGTTGGCTGGTAGAGAATGCCTCTATGTACTAATTAATAATTTAAACTTTATGTACACTCTTGTACATAAAGTTTAAATTAATAAATAAAAATATGTTATAAGCACAGATATATAGTTAGTCGGAATATGAATTATCAGTTCCCGGGTACAACAGGCTTGCTGGTTACATGGAACTTTAAACTAACTTGCGATATATGGGTGTACAGTACCTACACCTCTGCCTAATAATGTAATGTTCGTCTGTAATGTTATGGTAAATAGCGGACGTCACGCGGTTTCACTCGCGTAGCTCCCGTTCCCGTGGGAATACAGGGATAAAAAGTAGCCTATGTCACCCGTGGATAGTGTAGCTTCCAAACGGTGAAAGAATTTTTTAAATCGGTCCAGTAGTTTCGGAGCTTATTCGTTACAAACAAACAAACAAATCTTTCCCCTTTATAATATTAGTGTAGATATGTAAGTCCTTTGCTTGTCCTATAATTTCTTCAGTTTTAAAACGTAAGTAACCAGAATATCATTTCAAAATCAAATCAAGTTTTCTTTACTCAAAATATCCAAAAGAATGAAACTAAAACAGTTAACTTCGTAAACCTTTTAAATAGAGTTCTAAAACTTTAAACCGTTTAGTTTTATTGAAATGAAAAGTAAGATTCATCGAGCGTTAGGTATTTATGACAGGTTTATTGAATAGCGGTGTTAAAGTTTCTGTTAAACTACAGTTTTGGATTTTGATACAGACTTAACGCTTGTTATTTTAAATTGTTTAAGTAGAATTACCTAGAAGGTGCAATGATGTAAGATGGACTAAAACTGTTACCGAATGACGTCCATGAAATGCAGCAAAAGAAATGTGGATCGTCCGGCGCGGCGAAATGGGCAGACATACAGGATGTAAATTAACCCTTCACACATACGTCAACCATACATTCTGTACATCAAACTAAGTACCCCTACGCAAAAAAATTTGCTGGGGGCCAAAAATCACATTTTACGGTAAAACTCAATGTAGCACTGTTAAAACATTGTGCTAGTGGATGCTTTGAATAGTAAACGGGTCATGAAGGTAATCTAAGTAAAGTTAAAACCTGAAAAACTAGTATTTACAAAAACTACTGTGCAAAATTTTGAACTTTGACCCCCAATATCTCCGTAACTAGAGGGTTGCCAGGTATGGTCTAGAACCAAAAAAAGATCGCAGTGGTGAGGAGAACAAGTGCCTTTCGTTTGCGTTAAGGGTACTTTTACACCCTTTATAGGGAAAATCCCGGGTGAGACTGGCACAGGACCGTGGCATTGGCACCAGAAAAGAGAGGCCTATACCCAGTAGTGGATGAATTCAGGCTGAGGATGATGAAGTAGAATGGCTATTGCGACACATAATACTAGGGTAGTTCTAGTTACCAAAAAAAATCTAATAATAATAAGACTTAATTTCAGATAAGTTATTGATCCATAATGGTTAGTAACAATTTAGAATAAAAAAAACTAAGTTTATAAACTAAATCCCGACTACGAATAAAATCACAGACTAACCGCGGTCTTAATTTAGAAAACAAGAAAAATCGTAGATAATTTTTATGCCTATTTTAATTAAACGTAATATAAGTTAAATTATTTTAGTAGACAGCCGTAGTCGCATGCCACTGATACTTGATGCTCCTTCATGGCGTTCTCATTTATACAGAAGTCAGCTGCTAGTTGCAATTAGCAAGGTGGTGGTGGTGGTGGTCTCACACAATCCTTCCATGTTTTGGACGTCCTCTCTCCGACCATAAAAATTTAAAACCATTAGTAACTGTACCTTTACGAAACTGACACAAACCTGCTGTTTATCGTGTGTTCACTTTTTCACTTAGAATCTTCCTTGGCTCTGTTGAATAAGTTATAAACCTCATTGGCAGAGCAAAAGGACCAAATGTCAACACTGAAAGTTTCATGAATTCAACCTTGCGTCTTGTATTTACCACTTTTATTAGTTTGACTAACTGAGCATTCTGTACATCAAACTAAGTAACTTTAGGTATGCAACAAACTTTGAGCGGAAGAAACATGCTTTGCGGTAAAACTCAATGTAACGCACTTAAAAAATTTTGGTGATGGATGCAGTAAGTATTTTTAAATATTTTAAGAGATTACACTTTTTTGCTAAAGCTACTAGGTTTAACAATACGGTAGGGTTTCTAAAATATTACCTGAGACTAATACCTCCCATTCGTCAATATGTCACCGATATATTGATGGAACAGGCTTCACAGTACCTGCCTATCTGTCAACCTTTGTGGCTTTCTTTTGATCCGACTGCGGCGAAGCCCAAAAGGAGGGTTATTATGTTAGTAATACCTCTACTCACCAAAGTATATGATCACTGAAATTTCCCCAGCGGCCCGGTAGCAGGTTAAGTAAGGTGTAGGTAATTCTACGGAAAATTTCCTGGTGGAAAACCTAGTCATTCTATTCGACCGAACCCTAGATTGAGATTGAACCGTACGCTCAGAAATTCGTCCAGTTACGAGATGTTTGTTAAGACAAATTGTCACCATCATTAAAAACACTAGTTTTTACACGAGATAATACAAGATACGCAAGTAGTTGACAAGACGGTTGGAGCAGTGGAAAAGCGATTGGCTGCAATTAACCCAACGCGGAAAAAATATTTGTATGACTTAAAGGTAGTTCCGGGTCTGGTTGTTTGTGCATATTTTTTTTATGGGACAAACTCGCCACACTATTCCCAAACCACTGGAACTCCTGAAAGCCAGAGTCAAAAGTGGCGACCAACAGAAAAGCGCCGAAACAGTGAACCGATTTAACTGTCTTCGATCCCGCAACGAAATGAATCAGAAAAGAATAGCGGAGGAATAGGAAAAATATAATTTCCACGCAAGAGACAGAACAGAACAAGGCCAATAGGCACACAGGTTCGTATACAACTATGTTATGTACAATTGCCTATACCCACTATTGCCATTAATATTACTGGGTCCTAAGTTGTGAGTTGTTGCCTGTTTGTGCATATGAGTTTTAAAGTTTGTTAATGCAGACATTCACAGAATCTACTCGTATTGAAGAAGAGGAGGTGGAGAGGGTTGGTTTACAGGATAAATTCCTAGTGTGGGGCAACGTTTTTGCAAAAAAAGTTAAGTGCATGATAGTGATCTTGGAATTTGGATTTGCAAATAGTGCCATACTTTTGGACCAGTGCAAATGTAGGCTCGGCTTTAAAAGACAAAATGACAGGGTTTTAAGCGCACATTGATTCATATTTACTGTCCGTTTTATGCCTAACACAACAGTATTCCTATCTTTATAACTGTTCAATAGTCTGGTACTAACAATAGTGTTCAGAAACAAACTGCCTGCGGTAGCTCACAGCACATTGTTTCAAGACCGACAAACTTTTACTTCAGTTCAAGGAATGTTCGCACTGAAGTGGAACGAACTAACGCTATGGTGTTTTAACACCTTTACATTTGTAAGGAAACTTTTTGTTATGTAGTAGCTTGACGGCCTATTTGTTAAAATAAAATTTTGGTTTTTAGTTAGCCGGTATTGTCCTACTTCTGGGAAAAGGCTTAGCAAATTCGCAAGGAAATCATCTAAGGCGTCTCGCCATCTTTTCATCGGTCTGCCACGACTCCATCTAGCTGTTTCAGAGCTGTTGCGATATTAAAGTCAAGTCAAGTCAAGTCAGTCATGGTTATGTTTTATTTTGGTATTTGTTACAACATTTATTAGTTTGTTATTTTTATATGTGTATTAGTATTAATATAAGTATAGATATATATATATATATATATATATATATATATATGTATATATATTATTTGATGTGGTTTTTTTTTAGTTAGTTTGTAGCCTACCACAATGTTGTCTTGTTTGACCCTAAGGTTGACTGGTAGAGAATGCCTTGTGGCATTAAGTCCGCCTATGTATCAGCATTGTGCATAAAGTTTAAATAAATAAATAAATATTCGGGCCCACAGCTGCATCTCCGGCAATCGGTAGACATGCGGCTTAAAATAAACTTCATCATTAACCACTGCCCGAATAAGGTATTTCACCAAAAAAAACTAATTAATCCGTCTCTTAGATAATCGAAAAATATTCAATACGTGTTTTTTGTTTTATCAAATTAATAAAAGTTGATGAAAATAAAACTTGTTAAAGATCATGAGTGGGGGATTTTGACATCACTTTGTGGGTAAAAAAGTACTAACCTTGTGACGTCACACGACTTAATTAACGCGACTTTTCGAAGCACTGTATCGTATTCATCTTTTGTTTATGTAAAAAAAGTAAAAATACGTAGGTATCCATTAGTTTTTAAAAATCTATCTGACGGACTAATTAGATTTATATGTATATGTATAGGCCACTCTTTTCTTGTGCCAATCTCCACAGTCCTGTACCAGCCTTAAGGTTTTTGCCGCGATGATTTATTATGTCGTCTGTCCATCTCGCCACCGGACGACCTACATTTATTTTGCCAGCCCAGCCTTAGACCACCTGTCATCACTGTGCCTTGCTAGGTGTCTTAAAATAAACTTACTACTCGCAAATACACAAACACGTTTTTTTTTTATTTGCAAACAAACAAACGAAGCAAACGAACCATGTAGGTAGCCTTAAAAATAATTCACACGATCACACTAATATTATAAAGGCGAAAGTCTGTGAGTGTGTATGTTTGTTACTTCTTTACGCAAAAACTACTAAACGGATTTAGATAAAATTTGGTACACAGATAGTTTATAATCTGGATTAACACATAGGATAGTTTTTATCCCGATTTTATCTTCCCGTGGGATAATTTTCGAATTGTAGCGGGTGAAGCAGCTGGCAACAGCTAGTGTACAATAAATAACAATCTGTCTCCAACAAACAATAATAAAAATCTTTGACGTCATTTGTTCACAGCGATCGTAACAAAACTCAGCGTCAATCGCTACAAATCGCTTTAAGTGGACATCATGGCTTTCGAACGGCCATTTAATCTCTACTCACTGTACATTAACAGCCTGTTATAGGTTAACTGCTAATAGAATATTAAGTGTCATGGCGGCCGTCAAATCATAATTGTATTTTTTTAGGGGTCCGTAGCGACATGGTCCTGCCTACGCTCTCTTCTTTTACGCCGACGACGTCCGTCCCTCTGAGTATTTGATTGTCATAAGAGTGTATATTCTGATCTCCAACCAATCAAAAGCTAGCAGGTTCAGTAATATTGACGCTATTGTCTATGACCAATAATTATTTAAGTAGTGATTAATAATAAATAAATGTGTTTTTAAATGACTTTAAATATATGTGTATTAGTATAATAAAGGCTTGTTGTATCTTGAAATCAATCCTCATAACATTTTTTTTTTAAGTTTTATGTGTCAGGTATTTAGTACGGTGCTCAGAGCGGGAGGGGGAGAAGGGGTTATTTGATGATTTACCACCCTCCAAAAAAAGACATTAAGTGGTACGGATCCCTTGATGCACGAGTTCGACTCGCACTGGACCAGTTTTTATTATACCTAGATAAGTAAAAAAATACTGCTCTTTGTCCACGAGTTTGTTTTTAATTAAAATGCAAAAGGTTTGGTAGGCTTATGAGAGGTGTAAATAAAATATTTACCTAACTTTTTACGTCATAAAGGTTACCATAATTTTGGTAACTAAATGTTTTCCTATGTTTATGTATGCTTAAATATTACGTGTGAAAAATGTACACGCACTAAGCTTTTAGAAAATTACCTACCTGTTCTTTAAAAAATCGTGTTTTTTTTTTTTTTTTAGAAATAAAATCATTTTCTAAGCGAAAATAAGTAGGTACCTATGTGTTCGACGAAAAACAAAAAACAATGAGTCATCTAAGTTAACAAGTTACATTCTACTAGCGGACGTCGCAGTTCCACCCGCGTAGTTCTCGTTCCCATGGGAAAACAGGGATAAAAAGTAGCCTATGTTACTCAGGGTGAATGTAGCTTTTCAATGGTGAAATTGGCGCAGCAGTTTTTGAGTATATTTATTCCAAACATACACACACACACACACACACACAAAAATACAAATCTTTCCTCTTTATAATATTAGTGTAGATTAAAAAAGTTTAATCTGGTTTCAGGTATATTTATATAAAAACCCATAATAAGACATCAAATAAATATAACCATTTTAATTTCGACTGACAGGGTGGAGTCGGGAAAATGGAAACAATCAAATTTCCAGTTTTAAATAGTTAGGTTTTAAAATACTACTACCGTGTTATTTGTTTTTTTTTTCAATCAGAAATTTATGAGTAGCAGCTACGGGGTCTGGGTGTATGCCCTGTTGATAGCAATAGGCTAGACTTGCCCCCTCATGGGTTTTATACCTACACTAGCTGATGCTCGCGGCTTTGCCCGCGTGAATGTCGGTCAGATCATATAAACCGTCCTCGAAAGCCACTCTATCCATTGGTGAAAACGGCATGAAAAACGGTGCAGGAGTTTATTGCGAACAGACAGACAGACGCGGCGGAGGACTGTTTTATAATAATATGTAGGGATAACTGGCGAAACTTGCAAGTAGTATATTAGGTATAACTCTGTCTAACCCTATGAGGAATGCATAAAAGCATAAACACAGACGATCTCATAAGTTTTAAAATACTTTTAGAACTTAAACTAGCTTTCCAAAGGTTTTGTTGTGTCAACAATGTAAAATTTAAATTAATGCAGAACATACAATGGAGAATGTTCTGGTTTGCATATTAGGCTTGATAATGAAATGTTACCACTGTATCCGTTGGAAGTAGTTTTTTTGTTGAACAACTTGTTTATGAGGTAGTCGTAATTCATAATGTCGTGTAGATGGTGAAATTAGCTTTGTATTTCTACCGTTTAGGGGTTGTGCAGGCTGATTTGTCTACCAAATAAATCTTGGCAGTTTGGTAGGTATTGAATAGGTATCAAAAGCATCATATCGATAATCTCGTCATTAATTAGCACTACAGCTAAGCAGATCAGTAAAAAAGGCTAAGAACTTAACTTTGGGTATAAATAAATTGCATTAGTCTTAAACCGTCTTGTGTGTGTGTGTAAGTTAATAAAATCGCTTTAACTTAAAAACTAACACTCTTAGAAATAAAACTCTGATATAAATGTTTTGAATTTAATTTAATTAAATAGAATAAAGAAATAAAGATATAATGAAATAAGCGTAATATTTGGTTCATCTTACTTAAGTTTCAAAATTCAATACCAAAACCGCTTACAGCAGTCTATTTTAAAACCGATAACATCGAAGCAGTTTTGCTCAAAATTTTAAACCAACAAAATAACTTTAAAACGTTCCAGAACATCAGGTTTGTAACAAGTTAAGTCCACAATATCGCTGTTATCGCTGAAATTTACTCGAAACATGTTTTATCTGTGATCTGACTCCGTCGAGACTCGAGATCAGGTGAATTGGCTGGGTATCGAAAAATGCCGTGTACAAAAAAAAAAGAATATAGTTTCATGTAATCGTAAAATTAACTGATATTGCAGACGTGTTTTTTTTTGTTTTTCTTGAGCTACTCTTTAAGTAAACAGTGGAAGAGCTGTTATTTATCATAGACTAGCTGATGCCAGTGGCTTGACGGCACGGTTGGCGCAGTGGCTCAAGCAATGGACTGCTGCGCTGTGTGAATAAACATTTGTATGGTTATGCAAATGTATGTATTTGTGTATGTGAGTTTAAATAATAATGTTTGTGAACGCACCCACGATATAGGAGAAATTCCTAGTGTGGGGCAACGTTATACATAAAAAAAAAAAAACAAAATAATAATAATAGGGATATGATTCTAATTAGTCCGCCTGTTAGATTATCGAAAAATATTGTATAGGTACGTATTTTTTGTTTTATCAAATCAATATGAATTCGAAGCTAAAACGCGTCAAAGATTTGAGTTTGTGATTGTGACGTCACTAACCGCTTAAAAATGTCATACAAAAAAAAATGTCTTAGAATATGACGTCACACGAGTTGTCAAAGCACTGTATCGTCTTCATTGTTTGCTTACGTGAAAAAAGAAAAAAATACGTGTCTTAAATTTTTTGGATATCCATCTGAGGGTTAATTAATTTTTTTTAGTTAACTACCCAATTATTTTCAGAACAACAATGATGTATGCCATGGCTTGCCTGCATCACCTAAAGGCTGACTGGTAGAAAACGCCCATGGCATTAGGTCCGCCTCTATACAGGGTATAAATTAACCCTTTACACATACGTCAACCAAGCATTCTGTACATCAAACTAAGTACCCCTACGCAAAAATTTTGCTGGGAAACGACGTTTTTTTCTGAGGTCAAAAACATTTTACGGTAAAACTCAATGTAACTATTAAAACATTGTACTAGTGGATTGTGATAGTTTTAACCTGAAAAACTAGTATTTACAAAAACAGTATTTGTAAAATTTGGAACTTTGACCCCCAATATCTCCGTAACTAGGGGTTTCCCAGGTATAGTCTACAACCAAAAAAATATCGCAGTGGTAGGGAGAACAAGTGCTTTTCGTTTGCGTTAAGGGTACTTTTACACCCTTTATAATGTGCTTGTGTGAGTGTTAATAAATAAATAAAACATTTTACAAAAAAAAACAACCGACTTCAAAAACACTAAAAAGTAAACTTCAGTAGAAAAATCAGCTTTTGAAGTCTTGTTTGATTTCGTTTTTAGGCCACTGATTTTAGAAGCTGTTTTTTCTTCTGAAGTTTATTTTTCACTTTGGTCTTTTCTGGTCCAAACTATGTTAATTATTTATGGGACCAAATCACAACTATTCTGCATCAAACTAAAAAAGAATCGGAAATCTCAGCGTAATCGGAGTAGGTACATAAAAAAATATATTAATCGAATTGAGAACCTCGTTCTTTTTGGGAACTTGGTTAATGAACAAACGTAATTTTCGAATTTGTTTTTGACATAATATTAACAAATTCCGGTTTTAATAATTTTTACAATGTTTGTTTCGAATAAGATAAAAAATTTATTGTGTTCAATAATTTAATTCTTGGAAATTCTAACATCAAAGATATTAGAATTTATAAGAATTTAAAATATATCCTATCTATAATTGCGATCATTTTGAAACATGGTAAAGAGAGGCATTTTTGTACATTCAACAAAGTTTGAAAAGGGCAAAATTCTGAACTTATAACTCAACGAGTCTTATTGACAAGTATTTTATAATAATTTTGATTAAAAATCTTACCATAACATTTGTAAATGTTATACAAATAAATGTTATTGGCTTCAGAGCCGCTTTTTAAATCGGTTTTCGCAACAGTCATAAGCCAGTCATAGTACTGGGTAATACGATACCCGTTGGTACAGTCAGCATCAGAAATAGATTAACACTACACAAACTTACTAAGCAGGTTTTTTAATGAAAACTTGTTAGAAATTACTTGTTACTAACAAGTCATTGAAGAGTTAGGAATATTCATCTGAACCATTAAAAATAATATCTGGAATCCTGTACATTAAATAATAAAAGTTCCGAAATGTTAAGCTACTTCTGATGCTGACCGTACTTTCGTGAAGGTCTTTTGCCAAAACCTCGGTAAGTAATGGGTGCTCGTCCATCCACGGAACAGCGTAGGCAAGCGCGGCTTAACCTGAAGATCGACCCGAGTGGCTGTTATTATTTAGCCATCCAGTTGGACTGGAAGCCAACCCCAAGATGGTTGAGAAAAGGCTCGGCAGATGATGATGCCTCTTGATATACAGAAACAGATCTTACTGCTTCGAAATAAAAAACATTTTTAAGTAGTACATTTAACCTGGACTTATTTAGGCCTACTCAGCGTTGGCCCAAATAATTTTTTTTCTGTATATTTAAAGGACATGTGGTTTTTGTGTTGTGTTGTTTATTTTTGATGTTATCTCATACAATATTTTATTACACTCGACAGTCGACAAAGGTAAAAAGTACAAAAATAAATATTATTTAAGCTTAAAGCGATGAACCTAATGTCACTGCGGGCTATATATTTTTGTAGCTGTAATAAATATAAATATTTTGCGTTTAAACCTTAAAAAACCCTTTGTCCTAGTGGTCGCGAGCGCGACTGCGTATATGAGGGACTGGGTTCGATTCCCGGATCGGGCAGTGTTATCATTATCACTACATAGTATAAAACAAAGTCACTTTCTCTGTCCCTATATCCCTATGTATGCTTAAATCTTTAAAACTACGCAACGGATTTTGATGCGGTTTTTTTAATAGATATAGTGATTCAAGAGGAAGGTTTTAGTATCTTTTTTGCACCCGTGCGAAGCCGGGGCGGGTCACTAGTTTATTATAAGTGAGTTTTTTCATGAGGAATTTCTTATTAGCAGCCACAGAGCCTGGAATAGGGCCCGGTTGATGGCAATAGGCTCGCCTCCTATTACATGGGACTTCAACATATGCAACTGGGGATATTTCGGTATGTTTTTTTATTTATATTTAGGTGTACTGACAGATACATCTCTACCTATATTTCGAGGTTACAAGTGTGATATAATGTTATGTTATGCAAATTATCCAAAATATTTTACAGAACAGATAACTTCAATAAATAAAGTATTCTAACTGTTATTTAAAATGTATTAGTAAAACAGTTTTAGCGGACAAAGGGATATCGCTAACAAAGTTTAAATGGCGTCCCAAAATAAAAATAACAAACGTTTGGTAGACAAAAACAGAAGCTACAAAAAGCTGTTATAGCTATAATATTATTATTACGCATCGACTGGGTTTTAGGAGAGTTTTGGGGAATTTTGTTTTCACATGAGTTGGGGTTAAGCTACTTTAATCGCTGCCAATTTTGTAGATGGGTCGCTGATAGTTTGTTTATATTTGGCGAGGTTTCGTCATCATCGTCATCAGCCTATAATGTTCCCACTGCAGGGACTCAGGCCTCTCTCTCTAGGAGAAGGATGGGTTATAACCCACTATACGGGCCCAGTGCGGATTGCTAGATGTCACATGCCTTCGATTTTTTTGGTTCCAAGGCATGCCGGTTTCCTAACAAGGTATTCCTTCACCGTTTTGAGAGCAGTGGTGATGAAATAAATTACACAAAGTAATGCACCTGATTCGGTTCGAACCCACGACTCACTGTTCGTAAGTCGGGGCCGCCACCACTGCTCTCTGGTGAGTTTTAGATAAACAAATGTAATCTGTTCCGGGATGTTACATGGCCTGATGACCTGTCAACTTCATACACTGTTAAAATATTTTTTATATTTTTTTTGCTCCACATATTAATATGCCTGCGGTCCCATGTGAAAGAAAAACTGTCATTTGGTTGAGATTCTAAAAAAAAAACACTACATTAATATATTAAAAGCCTTATAATTATTGAAAAAATCTTATAGGAAAAGATATGTGTTTAAGACAAGTACAACAAGTATTCAAGAATATTCGACACTAGCTTGTGCCAGCGGCTTCGCCCGCGTGTATTTCAATAATTGTCCCACGGGATCATACTACCGGGATAAGAAGTATCCTATGTGTTAATCCAGGTTATAAACTATCTGTGTTCTAAATTTCATCCACATCCGTTCAGTAGCTTTTTGCGTGAAAGAGTAACAAACATCCATACTTCCTCACAATTTTTCGCATTTATAATATTAGTTCGATATTAGGTTTAAACTATTCAGAAGATGAATTATTAATTTGCTCCCAGTCTTACCGAATGCAGCTCAATATCAGCATTATACACGGACCGTCGACCATATCTAACCTCTAACTCTAAACGCCTAGTAAATACTGATAATTACGAGTAGTATTAAGGTACCACTTGGTCAGACTCTCAAAGATCTCAAATTACAACCCGGCCACCCATCCACAAATCAACATAGGCAAGTATGGCTTAACCTTAGCCACGAGCTCCTTAGTAAATAATGTGTTGGCCATATTGGTATAAAACTTATTTCTCTTTCGTCGAAATCCGTCGACGAATCGCAAAGCACACGGAAAGGACACCAAGTCAATTCCTATTAAGGGGTTTAAGAGAAAAACAGACTTGATTCAGTCCCATCCCGCTCATGTCTCAGTAATTACCGCTTGTCTTATCTCGACCCGCCCGTGTCTTATCTCGACCCGCTGCAGAATCTTACAGCTACTGTGTGGTTAACGAATTAACTGAGAATGTGCAAATAATTGTTTGTTCGGTACGGGTTGCTTTTGCAAGAGGTAAGGTAATTTGTTGTACTTAAAGCGGCAATTTTTTGGGGTTGAAAGTAGAATGTAAGACATAAGGAGTATATTTATAAAATAAACGATGTGATATCGCAAGGTTGATTGTAGTGAACATACTATGTAATTAATTATGAATTCGGGATGATTTCACGGTTTTTATTAAAACTTAGATTTTCAGTGGGGGCAGGGGTTAATGTGGTTTTACTAATAATACATCACTGCCTGACCTTTCGGGCTTTACAGGCATGATATTATGTAATTTACATTTAAAAAAATACAACTGATATTCAAAAGATTTCTTACAAAACACGAATAAAAATAACCTACGCACGTGACGAAAAAAAAAAAAAATTATACTTGGATGAAACCTACTGGCTTCAAAGTTAATAACAAGTTTGAAGTAGTCCATCATTTGGACTTAACAAGTCAAACCATATTAATTAAACCTAGATAATGTGTGATTTGTAATTAAAATAACGAAATTTTATGTAGTACTTTTGTATTCATCACTGTACAAAATATATGAATATGCTATGTTAATTTTGCGTGTTACCACTAAAATCCCAAGAGAATGTATAGACACTGTAGAAACTGAACCGGTCACAAAACATGTGTAAGTAATATCGAATTCTATGTGTATTTTTGTCTACAATAACACATTTTCCATTTTGTGTAGTAATCTATGAAGGTTTATAATTGACGAATGGTTGACGGTTGACGATTGAAGGTTGACTGCACGGTTGGCGCAGTTGCTCAAGCAATTGACTGCTGCGCTGCGTGTCGCGGGTTCGATTCCCGCTCGAAACAAATATTTGCATGACCTACAGATAGTTGTTTCGGGTCTGGGTATTTGTGTATGTGAGTTTAAATGTCTGTGAACGCACCCACGATACAGGAGAAATTCAAAAAATAAAAAATTTGCAAATTAGTTTCATATTATTTCTTTTATTTATCTACTGATAATATTTTTAAATATTAAGAACAGGGTCCGAGCTACCGTTGGTCAGGGCTCTTGAGAGAGGAACCTCCTGACAATACGCGCCGTGTCCAGAAGTACTGCCTTCTGCATCACGCCCTTGATCCTACCAAGTGAAATCCTCCTCAGATGTTAGTCGAGGGTTTTGGCTATTAAGCATCGGTGCAATGACTGCTTTATTCAAGTGCCACATGTCGACATCCTCGCGAGCCAGATCTAAATACTTGAATAGGGTAGTAAACCAAATCTAATTTATCCGTCAGATAGATTTCCAAAAAACAATGAAGACGATACAATGCTTTGAAAACTCGTGTGACGTCATATTCTTACGCATTTTTTACTGGTGAGTGACGTCACAAACCCGCACTTTATCTTCGACGCGTTTTATCTTCGTCAATTTTAATTCATTTGATAAAACAAAAAATACGTATCCAATATTTTTCGATAATCTAACAGACGGACTAATTAGAATTTTTTTTTTACTAGTCAGTGAACATCCCTATTGCTAGTCTGTAAGCTTTCTTAAAATGTAAAAAAAAAATATTTTGCATGTGATCTATTTTTAACCCGTTCACCCTAAGTGACGTCATAGCTCACCAGATTAACATGCAAATGATGTTGTCTCAGACCAATCAGTTGTCTATGGCGATGTGTTTAGGAGATTAAAGGCAAGAGTAAACATACACATACAAGTGTATAGGTGTGAGGTGGCAAGACGTCAATGGTGATGGATTTATTTTTTACTAGCTGCCAGCGGCTTCGTTCGCTACCACTCGAAAGTTATCCCACGGGAAGATAAAACCTGGATAAAAACTATGCTATGTGTTAATCCAGGTTATAATCTGTCTGTGTACCAAATTTTATTCCAATCCGTTCAGTAGTTTTTGCGTGAAAGAGTAACAAACATACACACTCACAAACTTTATAATATTAGTCTGATTTATTTTCGTAACTGATTCTTGTTTTCGACTGGCTCGTTGGGCAGTTAAGTTGTTTGATATTACAAATGTGACAAAATATGGAAAAAAATCTACATTCAGCCGCAGAATTATTCGCAAAAAATATTTGGGAATACAAAAACCAGATATTATAATAGTCTATGAACACATTATTCAATAGTCACTTAACAAAACAAATAGTTCAAAGGGTTATTGTCATTATTAAAATAATAACAAGATAATAATGAACTAAGGACATGTAATTAATGGTAATAAACAATTGGAACCATTTCATTGTACCCGTTTTACCTCTTTAGGGACCTAAACGGGCCCAAACATAAATATGAAAACACGAGACTTTTAATTAATTAATCATTACAGGAACAAAACGAAAAGAGGGGTATTTGCTTGTCTGTTCATTTGCACGGCTAAACCGCCGAACTGATATTCGTAAATTTTGTTTAGAAGAAATAACTCTTAACTATCAAAAATAGGCATAACATAACATAACATCACGCCTGCAACTGGCATCCCTGTTGCAGGCCTTATTAGGCCTTATTACATGGGAATTAAACGTAGCTGGCAAAATTTCGAAATGCTATTAGGTACACCTCTGGCAAATCTTCAGGAATAAGGGATCGGACTGAGTCAAAAAAATATGATTCTAATTAGTCCGTCTGTTAGATTATCGAAAAATATTGGATGCGTATTTTTTTGTTTTATCAATTCAGTAAAAATTTACGAAGATAAAACGCGTCAAAGATTTGAGTGGGGGTTGGTGACGTCACTGACCGCTAAAAAATGTCATACTAATGTCTTAGAGTATGACGTCACACGAGTTTACAAAGCACTGTATCGTCTTCATTGTTTGTTTACGTGAACTAAGAAAAAATACGTGTCCAATATTTTTTGGTAATCTATATGACGGACTAATTTGATCTTTTTTGTTAACTACCCTATTTTCAACCATGATTTGTCCTTTAAATAATTCTGAATTTTACGCGAACGAAGACGTGAACAAAAAGCAAGTCAAATGCGAACCAGTTAATTTAGTTAATTTGTCTGTCTGAGTACTTTATATTCGCTGTTTTATTTTTTAAACCGTGAAAAATAGGGTGGGGTGAAGGTGGATGCACTTTTTAAACTACGTTTATTATTTTGTTCGTATATGCTAATGGATTCTTAATTAGTTTAAATTAACTTCCTGTAAATACATTTTATGCGACAGAAGTTTTATTATGTTTTGTTTTGGGTAATGAAAAAGTCAACTTTATGTACTTTTACCTGAAATTGAAGTAGGATTTACTTGCCACTCAGAGATATTTAATGATTACTTGTATGACAAAACTGTCAAAACCTTTACTAAGTGATGGCCTAAGTAATCATAAAGCTCTCTGAGTGCGGCAGTTGTGAATTTATTCCCAAAGCCTTGATTAATTAACAGTTTGGTTTGTCAAAAATATTCATTCATTTTCAATCTTTGTAATTCATAAAATGAGGGCCATGAAGAGTATGGTCATGAGGTCCTGGGTTCGATTCCCTGGTGGTACAAAGTGTTTTTGAGTTTTTTGCATCACGAATTTGTCAGTAGCAGGCACACAGTCTTAATCTGTGCAAGGTTGGTGGCCATAACGGACATGACGGCACGGTTAGCGCAGTTGCTCAAGCAATAGACTGCTGCGCTGCGTGTCGCGGGTTCGATTCCCGTACGGAACAAATATTTGTATGACCTACAGATAGTTGTTCCGAGTCTGGGTATTTGTGTATGTGAGTTTAAATGTTTGTGAAAGCACTCACGATACAGGAGAAATCCCTAGTGTGGGGCAACGTTTTTATAAGAACAAAAAAATAAGGTCGCCCCTATGACATGGGATTTTAACATAAGTGGCGTAATGTGGGTGTACTATTAGGTAACGTCTGCTTATCCCTTAGGGAATTATAAGCGTTTTGTTATGTAATAAAATAACCCTCCTTCTGGCGGAGTCGGGTAAAATTAAAAATGAATTCCCTGCCAGAGCAATGAACAGCGTTGTACATTGAACCGTTAGGTCTTAGAAGCGTGAAATGTTTCACAAAATCTCTTACTCTTGTCATCGTCACGCTAAGAAGAAGATTAGTTTCTTCTCTTTCTCCTACATTATTTCTGCTGATTTCTGAACTTACGTAGTTCCACGTGCGTTATCTGACCTTTTACATATCGGTCGCATCAATGCATTGACCCCTTTTTTCAATTTTCCCTCAAAGGTCCAAAAATAAAAGGATACGAATTGGAATATGAAATTTATCTGACGCCATACTTTGAAGATATAAATAAATAAGTAATATGTTTCTCGTATTGGTGACTGCTTGTAAACGGGGTGTTTGGTAGAAGGACCGACCCAAGTCTTTTGGGGTTTGGCGGTGTCAGTTGATAGAAAAGAAAGGTATTGGATATTAATTAGTTTATTTAATTCTATCTGTATATTTATGTATTAGTATGCACCAATTTATGTATTATGTTTACAAAATAGTATTATCCTTTTTTTTTGTACTCTGTCACAGTGCTGTCCTATTTGACCCAAAGGTTGACTGGTAGAGAATGCCTTGTGGTATTAAGTCCGCCTATGTACCACTCTTGTACATGAAGTTTAAATAAATAAATAAATGAGTAAAAAACCATACAGGAAAATGATGATGAATGATGATGATAGTGGAAGTATGTAGGAAATTGGTAATGTCTTATAACCCAAAGTTCGAAGACATGTGACGTCTAACAACCCACACAGGGCCCACGTGGTAGATAACTGCCAAATCTCTCTCATAGAGGAGGCCTGTGTCCAAGCTGCAGGGACACAATAATAGACCAATTATTATTACCCAAGGGCTGCGGGATGTTGGGCTGCGGGATGGTGTAAGAGATACC
This sequence comes from Diarsia rubi, assembly GCA_932274075.1. Lineage (NCBI taxonomy): Eukaryota > Metazoa > Arthropoda > Insecta > Lepidoptera > Noctuidae > Diarsia > Diarsia rubi. Next base: position 19,865,377 of record OW026413.1, read on the forward strand.
GCGGCCTTGACATAAGAAGAAAGCTAAGCTTGGCTAAGAAGGAACATGGATAGTTTTAAGTCAGTAGAAGTCCGACACTCCCTTTCGCTCTGCCCAAGAGCGGGAGGGCTTAATTGTTAATTTCCCAAACCCCAAAAAAAAGTGCTGGTTTTTCTTTGGCCAGAGGCTAAGTGTCGCCATACAACGCGGCAACGCTGCCAGTCTCTTGGGCACTTTACCTGCTGACAGCGTTGAGGAGGAGTTTTTCGATGCCCTTTTATAGTTAGTTTGTTTTTGGGTTAGTTTAGTTTATATATTTAGTATAGTCTTACTTTAATGATTAATATACAATACATTAGTTATAAAAATATCTTATGTTTATTTTAAGATTTTAGAAGTACACAAATAATTTTGTTAAAGGAAATGTGCTCTACAGATTACACAAAAACTAATTGCGTTCTATAACATGCGCAGACAAAAAAGTTTTGATGACTTATATGGAGGTGATTTATTGCGACATAAATGAAATATTGCCTTCCTAACCAATGCATAGGTGCTGTAGTTGAACATATTATGATGGAACTCCCCGTATCCCTATGAGAATTGTATGGTCTGTCTACCAAACTCCCATAATTCAAGGTATACTTCTTGAAAATTTACATAAATTTGTTAAAGATCACGTAAACTTTAGACTACCTAGAAAGGGTAAGTTTGTAACTTCACTTAGAACGATTTCTCAGGAGACATTGTAATTTAAAAATAAACTATGTGTAAGAATGTCTGCCATAGTTGCTTTAGTTAAGGAGAAATTTCAAGTTCGTTTTTTTAAAGAAACGTTGCCCCACACTAGGAATTTCTCCTTCTTGTATCGTGGGTGCGTTTACAAACATTTGAAATCACATACACAAATACCCAGACCCGGAACAACTATCTGTAGGCCATACAAATATTTGTTCCGTGCGGGGATCTAACCCGCGACCCGCAGCGCAGCAGCCCAATCGCTTAGCCACTGCGCCAACCGTGCCGTCGAAATTTGTAGGGCCTACAGGTAGTTTTTTAAGGTGCGGCAGTTTGTGTTTGTGTATGTGAATTTAAATGTCATTATGAAAGGCTAATTGAAATATTATTTCGCCTTTGAGAAGTTGGGCTTGAATATCGCGATATTATAATTAATTTTGCATCGCGATATGTACATTAGTTTACTCAATTACCCCGCTAAACGTCATTGGTATTCAATTCTGTGAAAATTTTATTTAAGTGCAACCTGAGTTGTGCAACGGCTATAAGCAACAAGTGAACAGTCGAAAGCCAATTATTTGCGCCTAAAAGATCAACCCTACTACCGCCCAAGGGGGTCGTAAAGACCCGTTCATGCTTTGATTAATGTTCGTACTTAATTAGGTAAAGTACTAACTGCCGCACTCAGAGAGCTTTAATAATTACTTAGGCCATCACTTAGTAAACGTTTTGACAGTTTTGTCATACAAAAGTATGTCAAACCTTTACTGAGTGACGTCTTAGTGTTAGGCAGGGATGTGCCTAAGAGTACACACATTTCACCAGTCATGTTTAGGTAAGTCCCATGTAATAGAAGGGGGAGCCTATTGCCATCATCATCTCTCCAAAAAACACGTATCCAATATTTTTTGATAATCTAACGGACTGTTTTTTTTTTTTTTGTGATATACCCTATTGTAAACTCTTGGAATCTCCTTTAGCTTTTTCATTCTTATCCCTTCCTTAAATAATATTTTCTGATATAATCCTCGGTAGCGGGTTACAAAAATATTTTAAAGTAACTGGTAACGTGAGCTTAACTTTTACCTTCTCATGATATTTAACAAGTTCTTCTTCGTTACTTTCCGCGTCTTATTTCTATGTTACAACGTAAAAAGCTGAAAGTTTATAATTTTTCCTTTAACAATTGATTATAAGTTATTTATGCTGAACCATTTGTGGTACGTTTTTAATCTACGAAGATTAACTAAGCAGGCCTGTTAAGTAATTTAAAAAAAAACTAATTGGACTGAAGAATTGGTTCAGAATATTTTGTAAGCTCTAAATCTACGTAGGTCCAACACACACTTACTAAAAAGTAATGATATAATGTGTAATAGTGTTACAATAGTATAACAATACATTACGCCTGTAATCTCCAATGGGTAGGCAGAGGTGTACCCATAATGTTCAAGTCCCAAGTAATTGGGAGATATTAGATTTATTACTATCAATCGGGACAACTAGTTACTTGACTACCTATTAAAAAATTACGAAAATGTGTTGCTATTTCAAATAACTAACAGAAATAGTACGATGTATTAAAAAAACATACCAATCGAATTGAGAACCTCCTCCGTTTGGGAAGTCGGTTAAAAAAGTAATAACATCGATCAAAAAGTGGAATAGCTACACGCTTTAGAAGTTTTTGGTGGGGGCAATTTCTATCCTTGTCGCGCGAATCGGCGATTTGTGTTACGTAACTATGCACTATGGTGGTATGAGTTTTTACGTCACATCTTCATAGCGCTGTCTTTGTCTTGTAAGTCATTTTAATTCGGTTAATACTAAGCCATTTTTTGGATATATCACTCGCTTTTTTTTTTAATTTCTGCCTATCTTTTTATTTACTGTTTCCAATCACTATTAAAAAATAGTCAAGGTCCAACTCCAGACTGCTACTCATAAAGGGAAAATCCAATAAAACTTTACCCCACCTGGTAATATAACCTAAGACCGCTTGCACCGCAATCACCCTTTCGACCATTAGACCAACGGTGCCAGAAGTAATGATTAATTGGTCAATATTATTGGAATAGTGTGTGTGTTCTTTTGTTCTCATTCGCTGGATTTTGCAAAAATATTCCAAACCACTATAGTCTAGACAGTTATTGTGAATTTAATTCATATTTCATAACTTTTTTCATCTTTTTTTTTTATTCCATTGTAAACGAATAACCAAAAAGCTATATTTTCTAAATTTCGTATTTCACCTTAAAATTTAACACGTTCGAGAACGTAAACTAAACAAAAGGTGGTTTTCTATGGTTTCTGTCTGCCCCGTATGGGAATAATCGTGAATTTATGTAAATGTTTGACTAATACACATATTATTACCTACTTCCTTCCACTGTGATCCGCCGCGTCTGTCTGTTCGCGATAAACTCAAAAGCTACAGCACCGATTTTCATTCTGTTTTCACCACTGGATAGAGTGGTTCTCGAGGAAGGTTTCAGTGTATAATTTGCCGATATCCACACGGGCGAAGCCGCGGGCATCAGCTAGTAATAAATATGTATGACATGTACGTCTAAACCCTACTACGAAATATCACTATCAATTACGAAAATGGAGCATGAATGCGTAATTATAGAGATTATCAGTTATCTATGCAACGTAAATTATGGTTCATGGTGACAATATTACATATCTCCTTTTATAACAAAATTATATATTATTTCAGAACGATTTACGACTGTACTTATCATGTTTGAACAGTGATGGTCTAAATTCGTCAAATAACCGTTTTAGTAATAGTTGTAAATAGAAAAATTGTTCGTTGTTTCTAAAATCAACATTCTACGATTTATTTTATAGATTAGGAGGTGTGGCTAGTGATTTCGTTCGCGTGGAGATTTTGATGTGTACGTGTGAATAAAAAATAAAAAGTAGACCTGCGTTATTCTAATATATAATAATAATAATAATCTATCTGCATGTTTTTCATCCAGATCCGTTCAGCCGTTCTGACTGCATGTGCGAACTAGTGATAAAAACACGTCTAGAACCCTACACAAAGTGTATAGCCACGTTAAGTTCTATGACAGAAACATTGAAAATGTGCTGAATTGACATAAGCTAACGACTTTCTTGTATCATTGTCATGTCACTAAAAGCGTTGATAGCTATTATTGTTGTTACAAGTCTATAGTTACTTGATTCGAATGTTCAAATTCAACGTTATTCAATCGGTTCATTAATAAATTCATATTTCACGTCGTGAATGTAATTCTTAAAATAAATAAAAATAAAAGGCTCTGGTATCACTTTAACATAACACAAAACGAGCACTGTCCATTCAGTTAGCCAAACGTACTAATTCGGACTTTCAGAAATTATAACCATCTTCAAATATTTAAACCGAACACTCAAAAATACCTCTTAGAGACGAGCCTGTGTCCTGGTAGGAACATTATAGGCGGATTATTATGTAAGCATTCAAAGTCAACTAGTTATATTTCAAACTAACTGTTGACCACTGTAATTTTATTCAATAAGGGTTAGAACTCGACCCATCTGCCCGTCCCTAAGTCTTTGAGTCTATATTCACTCCGGACTCGAACAAAGTGGGGCCAGTAAGGAGATTCTTGTTAGTAAGTGGTCTCAGATATCGAATTTTTATTAGTTCGTTTACAGAGCCTGCAAACACTATGATTCATGTATTTGGGTGAATTTCCCAAACGACTTTTTTTTTTGTCTTCATTGAAATTAGTATTTGAAAAAAGGAATATTGTTCTGTACTATTTTTTTTTGTATTCATTAGGTATTTATTGGGTTGTGGCATAAAATATTATTTGTCTAAGTCTATTTACAAAGGTAGAAATAAATACATAAACCTCTATTTTTGTCACATCGGTGCTGTCCCTCTACTTTTTTTACAAGCAAAAACGCTTATATCGTTATAAAAATAAGTAACTTAAGAATATAACTTATTCTATTTCATAGAATATTAGTTTTATTATTAATATGTAGCATATTTTATTACGTAATTCATAATATTTATTACTGAGAGGCATAAATGTACTTGTCTCGCAAAATTTTGTCATATCGCTGCACAAAAGTAATTTAAACCTAACTTTGCATCGATGAGTCCGACAGTGTCCCCACCCCAATTTTATTTCCCTCGTTAGTGTGTGCTAGTGCGCAGTCAGGACGGACGTGTGTCAAATCGCTGCATATTCCCGCCAATTACGTAAGTACGACATTTCAGTTACTTCCAAGCAATTATTTTATATTATCGGTGGTTGCATTTTTCTAGTGTAATGTGAAGTTTTATTACGATTGTTTGGTTCTAACAGACATAGTAAGTAAATTAGCATCATTATAGGTACTTGAATTTAGCCTAAATATTATACATTTTTCATAATTTTCAAAAAAGTCGATAATTTCTCACGTCGCTGTTCTCATATCGCTGTAATCGGTGGTCTTTTTTACCACCGATGTGATAATTTACACCGATGTGATAAGAAAAATCAATCGGTGTCTTAAATATCATATCGGTGTTTTGATTCATGATCGACGCATAGTTTTGTCACATCGGTGGATTGTTTTATCACATCGGTAGATCATATTATCACCTCGGTGTAATTTTATCATATTGGTAGACATAGTGTCATTTCATTAAAGTAAACAAAAAAACAATGGAGCATACCTACAACCATACATTATATACATACATATACACATATTATATTTTTTAACTTTCATAAATATTAACTTGTGTGCAGCTCGTGCCGCACACAATTCGTTCGAGTAATTTTGTTTAAGATTAATTTTGTTTAAGAATGCTGAAATCAAAACTAAACGAGGAGGAGAAAAAAGAGAGAAAGAGGTTGATGGAAAGAATAAGAAAAGCTAAAATCAAAAGTGATCCTGTGTTAAGAGAGCAGCATTTAAGAAAAGACAGAGAACGCTTAGCTAAAAGAAAGGCAGCTGGACTTATCCTAACCCGAAGCCAAATGACTGCACATGCACGTCGCAATGCACAAAAGAAAAACCGAATCAGTGCCCGTGCATATTATCAGCGGAAAAAAAATAAGGCAAATGGTGCCCGCAACAACCCAACAAGTGTTTCAGAGACCAATGACGCAGAATCGCTACCGAAAAATCAAGATAATGAGCCCGGTATTTCTCAAGAACTAATAGGACCTCATAGCCCACGGCTATTGCGACAGAATGTTCGATGTAATAGTCCTAATTTGCGTATTGATGCCATAGTAGCGAGTAGTTCCCACTATTTACGTACAAGCAGTCCCCTAGATTTATCAATAGCATCTCCTTTACGAACGCCAAGTATTAGTTCTATAAATTCAGAAGAATCAACATTACGCCCAAATAGTCCTAACTTAGACACATCCTTTAATACTGTTAAATTCAAACAAGACATTAAAATGAAATTTCGTAAATATCAAAACGTTAAAACTCAGCAAATACACGATTTAAGAAAACAATTGGCAAAGGCTAATAAAGAGAAACTAATGTACAAAAAGAGATACATGAGACTACATCAAGAATTTAAGAAATTAAAACAGAGTAATTTAGAAGTGAGACGAATCCCAACGAAGCCAAAAAATATAGACCTGCAAAAACGTATCCGTAAGATTGTTGTTCAGTTTTTTGAGGATGATGAAAATTCAAATCTTTGCCCAGGTAAAAAGGATACTGTCACACAAAATGGAGTAAAAAAACAGAAAAGGCTGATGAAAGACACAATTAAAAATTTACACAAAAAGTATTTGACTTCGGGCTACCCTCCAATCAGTTACGTCACTTTTACAAGAATGAGGCCGTTTTGGGTCACGCAGCCAAAATTAAACTTGAGAAATACATGCCTATGTGAGAAACATGAGAACATGGATCTTGTTATATCATCTTTAAAAAGAAATCGTATCATAAAAGAAAACACCACGACTGAAATTCTAAGTAGTATTTGCTGTGATATTTTTAAGGTAGAATGCCTGCAAAGAACATGTCCTGTCTGTAAGAATCGTCATTTAAATTATCAAGAATTTGATAACTCCAAAGATGTTATTTATTGGAATTGGAAGAAGATAAAAAAGAATTACAAAAAAAATGGAGTCGATAAAATAGCCGTTAATGTAGAAAAAGTAAAAATAACCGTTAAACCATTACAACTAATCAAAATATTTGAAAACAATCTGAAACCGTTCTTAACACATTGTAGTAATATACGAAATCAAAGTCAAGCTTTTAAGCACTACAAACAAAACATGACTGAAAAGGATTGTGTCGTTCACATTGACTTTAGTGAGAACTATAGCTCCAAGTACGGGTCCGAAATACAATCTATGCACTTTGGTGGCAGTCGTCAACAATTCACATTACACACTGCTGTAATTTACTATAAAAATAAGGAAGAGAATATAACAACTCAATGTTTCTGCACTATTAGTTCTTCACTGCGCCATGATGCTGCCGCCGTTTGGGCTCACCTTGTTCCAATATTAGAAGAAATTAAACAGGAAGCTCCAATTGTTCAGAATCTTATTATTATTTCTGATTCTCCATCAGGCCAGTATCGGAATAAGAAATTTTTTTATATTATGTCCCAACTCAGTATTTACTGCTCTTCTCTGACTAACATAATATGGAACTATAGTGAATGTGGTCATGGAAAAGGTGCGCCAGATGGAGTAGGTGGGCTACTGAAGCGAACGGCGGATCGATTTGTTGCACACGATGGTGATATGAATAATATAGACTCTTTTGTAAACTATTTAAAATCTGCTGTCCAAGGCGTGAAAATTAGTACTGTAGAAGAATATGAAGTTGAAGAAAAGGACTGGCTTCTCCCTACAAATTTGAACACATTTCGTGGAACATTGCAAGTCAAACAAGTCATTTGGACTAAAGAAGCTAAAAATCGTATAGTTTTACGTCGACTTTCTTGTATAGAAGATGAATGTATGAAATATGTTGTTAAATGTCCACATGGCAAACATCTAGACTTCCACAATTTGTCAACCGAACACGAAATTAAGTCTAAACCTCAACTTTCTACTTCGAGTAATAAAAAATCCAGAACTAAATCCAAAATAGATATCACTAAAATGCGACCAGTAAAGTTAACTGACAAATTAATTTTGTTCCCACAGCCATCACATTCAAAGTATTTTACACCATCAAATACATTAAAAATCTCGGAAAATGCGGCACCCAGATCATCCTCTTCGACAAAAATGTCTGAAAATTTGCTATTGAACTATGTAGATCTTGATCAAAGTACTCCTGCCTGTTCATTTTTAGAGAAAATTGACACGAACATTTTAGTTGGTTTAGAGGAATCAACTCAATTCGTAAATAAAGAGGATACGGTAAAAGCATCTAATAGATTTTCAAGTCCTACCGTGGAAGACAGTGACACCGATGAGGAAATATTTAGAGTAAAATCTAAAATTAACTTTAAAAAAGAAAAAAATGAGCCACGTAAACCAACTCCTGACATCAAACAGAGATTTAATTATTTTGGTTGCAGTGACACTGATGATGACTTATTTTGATCTGGGCTGATTTGTTTTTAAAATTTTTATTTTTATTGTTTTTAGTTTTAATTGAAAAAAAAAGGTTTAATTGTTGTAACAGATAATAATTATAAAAGTACGTAATTAAGTGCTGTGATTAACTATAGGTATACTACATAGTCTTCTATGACTTAAAAGTCTAATTATGGTGCAATTTAATAAAAGTGGAGTACGAAGACGGTTCAAGTTCTGTAGTGATTTATGTTGAACTTAAAGGCTGATTAACATAATAACCAAATTATACTGACAGATTTAATTTAAGTTTTTTTTTTAAGGGTAAAGATTATTTGCTAGATGTAAGATATAAGCGATCTCTATGTAATCTATGATACTTACGCACTGAGAACAAAGATTTTAAAAATATTAAATTAAGTGATAATTAAAGCTGTGATTATTGTAGTGTTGTTATGATTAAGGTTAAACTTAAAAGGCTGATTAATTAGGTATATAAAGTTTTCTTATATAAAGTTTCTATTCTTAGTATTGTTGAACCTAGAACGCCACAATGTTTTAAGTGTACACATGGCAAAACAATTAGCTTGATCGCCACATTAATAAATGTGTATTGTACAATAACGTACAAGAAATTTTTGTTTTTTATACTTCTTTTAAATAAACACAATGATAATAAAAAAAAACATTATTTTTTATTCTAAGAAAATAATACCCTTAGTTCAGATATTCAGTTCTTAGTCACTCCTTCAAAAATGTATAAGCCTACTATTTCTTTTTTGATGTTCAAAGGTGGATAGATTATCATATCGCTGTATATGTATATCACATCGGTGAATAAATTTATCATATCGGTGTACAGAAAAGATAATCGGTGCCGGATTGTCACATCGGTGGAAACCAGAATTCAAACTGAATTTTCTCCATAGTCTTAAAAGATACGTTGATGGTTACCAATAAGGGAGTATTTAGTATCCTAAATATTACATTAAACATGAAAAAAATAAAAAATATATATAAATGAAAAAGTTCACCGATATGATAAGAAAAATGGCATTTGTTGAAATTCACCCATTTACTGTGGAGAATCTGAGACTGTTTTAGATGTAATATTTATTTGAAGACAGTTGTAAAAGAGGTTTTTTTGATCATTTGAGGGTTTTTGTTGACTGGATGAGGAAGCGGTTAGATCTGGAAATCAAATCATAACTCATTTATTTAAACTAGGCTGATAATCAGCACTTTTCGAACGTCAAAATTTACTTTACTTATTTACAAGAGACAGTCCCCCAAAACGCCCCCTTCGACGTCGGAAGTCTAGTAAATGACTACCCATAATAATAACTGCGTCTGTTACCATTTTACGAATTTTAACGCAATTCATATTATGATCCTATTATGATCTGCTAAAGTGGTAATTTTGGATACCCTAGCCTCACCGTACTTTGTCATGTGAAAGTTACAATCGTTATTTTCACTAGAAATTCGCGTTTTTACCAAGTGTTGATTTATGTTACAGTAAAAATCCTTAATCGGCAAAACTACTTTTGACTGGTTTCAGTCAAACCCCTCATTACGTTAAATTGCGTTTTGACCCCGAGTAATTTTTTTGTCCAGGTGTCCGACCGATGAGGACTTTTTACATATAATTTATAATGGTGTTTTGAACAGTCCTACCAAATTTCAGCTGGGTGGGAATTAATGTAAGCTTACCCCTATTTTTTGGTCTAATTTGACCGGACTATAAAGGGTGTAAAAGTACCCTTAACGCAAACGAAGGACACTTGTTTACCCCACCACTGCGATCATTTTTTGGCTCTAGTTCAACCCCCTAGTTACGAACATATTGGGGGTCAAAGTTCCAAAGCACGTAGGTTTTCGAATCCAAGTTATCATGATGTATACACGGGGTATATACGGGGTGTAAATTAACCCTTCACATATACGTCAACCAAGCATTCTGTACATCAAACTAAGTACCCTTTTTTTTTTTTTTTGGTGGTTGTAATATCATCGAATAACCCCTCCCGCTCTTGGGCAGAGCGAAAGGGAGTGTCAGACTTCTACTGACTAAAAACCACCCATGTTCCTTCTTCGCCCTCTATGTCGAGGCCGCGATCACCAGAGGACTACCCGCAGCCCCGACAGGCGTCGGCCTTTTCGGGCCCCTCCCATGTTGATGACATCTCTTTGAGGCGCGCGTGGAACACGAACGCGCCGTCGACACGGCCTGTTTTTGTCGTGAGACGGACGGACGGCGAGTTAGCCCATCACTCACCATCCACAGGCCCGCGTCTACGGTGGCCGGAGGTCATCGCGGGACCCCCGACGCCCGGAGCGCCTCCCGCGGCGGTTGGGACGAGAGGTTCTCTCCCAAACTAAGTACCCTTACGCAAATTTTTTTGCTGGGAAACGACTTTTTTTTTGGGGTCCTAAATCTCATTTTACGGTAAAACTCAAAGTAGCACTCTTAAAACATTGTGCTAGTGGATGCTTTGAATAGTAAAAGGGTCATGAAGGTAATTTTACACCCTTTATACAGACACAAATCAATAATTAATAAGTAAATACTAAAAAAAATATGAAAAAAACATAACATTTCAGAAAACTAATCTTGGGTCTTGTGTTCAACTCAGCGACCAACTATTCTTACTGCCGTTCTCAGAGATATGTAATGATTAATTAAGCCGTCACTTAGTAAAGGTTTGACATGCTTTTGTATAACAAAACTGACAAAATATCATTTAATTAAGTTAAATTATCATTTAAGTAGATCATTAAAGTTATCATTTAAGTAGTCGTTAATGGAATAGTAAGCTTTTAAACAAAGACTTTACAGTCTTTGGCTTTAAACGCATTAAATGGCAAGTCCAGAAAAGAAGATGGCAATTTGTTTTAAAATGTTATACCGAACCCGACGAATGAATTATGAACTTTGTGAAGCCGTAGAAAAGGAGCGCGTAGTTTATGCTTATTTCTAATTCATATCTTTGTCCTTCAATATCTTCGTGACTAGAAGGTTCCCAACAGAAAAAAAATTGAAATGAGAGAAGGAACAGGTGGCTTTGCTACAGATGTTTTTAACATCCTTTATGGCATTTTCATGGTAGCATGTTTGTGCGTTGGAGGTGGGAAAATGAAACAAAAAACTGCAAATTTTTGTTAAGAAAAAAATGTACCCTACTGGGTACATTTTTTTCTTAACAATATCTGCACACGAACAGGTACTAAAGTCTTACGATTTCTTTATAGAAGCTCTAAGCTTTAGAAAATCTGTTTTATGACTTTTGTGGCATGAAACCTAACCATATTCAGTTATTTACGAGTTGTTTTATCATAACATCATGTTACACGTAATCCCTGTAGGGTTAGGCAGATATCCACATGTCAGCAGTTATTGTTAAGTAAGCCTCATGTAGCCGAAGGCGTGCCTCTTGCCATCAACCGAGCACAAATCCATACTCGTGTCTGAGAAATTCGTGATGTAAAACTGAGTTATCAACTGAGAAATTCGTATGTAAAAACCCAATTAAACTTTGCCTTTTTTTTTGGGTAGTGTTTGGGTCATAGAAATACATATGCGTACCAAATTTCAACTTAATAGGTCCATTAGATTCGGAGCAAATTGGCTATCACAGATGGACAGACAAAAAGACACACGAGTGATCCTATGAGGGTTCCCTTTTTATCCTTTTGAGGTACGGAACCCTATTTTTTTATAAGGGGGGGGGGAATCATCTAATAACCCCTCCCGCTCTTGGGCAGAGCGAAAGGGAGTGTCAGAATCCTATTGACTAAAACCCACCCATGTTCCTTATTAGCCGTTTATGTCGAGGCTGCAGTATCTCTTACAACAGCCCGCAGCCTCGACGGAATAATCTTTTTACCTGCCGTGATAATCGAACCCAGGTCTTCATGCTACCAATGAACTACGAGCCAGTCACTATTCATAAGTATATTTCAACATCATTAAATATTAAAACCCCTAGATTGCACACATCCACAGATCGACCTTGGCTAACGTAGCTTAACCTCGATTAATTGACCCGTGCGATAGGACCTAGCCACAATTTGGACAGTATCGGTATCAGAATTTAGAACGGTAGTTGGATATCAGAATTTGTGTTGTTTGAAGCATAAATTGATCTGATTGGCTTAACCTCAGATCAATCAAGTCTGATTTTAGAGATGGGAGGTTTTAAGTTTTGTAGGATTATGTATGTAGAATTGAAAATTAAATGATATTATATTTCCGAGAGTAAATCTGGTAGAGTAGATTTTTCTGAAGACGTCTGCATTTCCTAACTGATAAGAAACCTTTTTTAATAAATACTGAAACATGTAGGATTCAAGCTACAACACATTATCTTTATAAATATAATTAGTCTATACGTGTGTAATATGTCACTGAACTCCTCCTAAACGGCTGGACTGATTTTAATGATTTTTTTTGTATGTGTTCAAGTGGACTCGAGAATGGTTTAGATTTATAATTGAACCTCCGCCAGTTATTTATAAGTATCTGTTAATAAATCACCATTTAACGGCTGGAAGGATTTGGATAAAATACACATCTGTTTAGACGAGTCCAACATAGCTGAGGTGTTGGGGTCGGCTTCCAGTCTTACCGGATGCAACTGAATACCAGTATTTCACATGGAGTGATTGTGTATCTGACCTCCACAACACAGTTAGTAGTTATTGGGTAAGAAGTGATTGCCAGACTTCCGGGTCACTGACTACCTGTTACGACTGTCACAGTTCTACAAAAGACCGACAGGACTAAACATACATTCACTTGCAAAAATGCATGGACAATTAAGAACTAAAATCGTGTGAAGCGAGAAATGACGCGTCCTAGCCTAAACTACTTATCGACTATAAAAGTTTACAGGAAAATACACACAGTGGCGACAGCGACATCTATCGCAACCCATGCGAACTAATTTGGCAAATCCTGCATCAAAGTTATCCGCGACATTAGCCTTTATAGAAAATCCCGACTTACAAATGTCGGACAGTTATCCCACCAGACACAACATTCGTCTGGTCGGAAAATCCTCCCTTTTCTATGGGGGATGAGGAACTTCACACCCTGTTCCTCATGCCCCCCAAACACACTAAAGTATCCATGTCATTTTGCAGGTGAATGGGTGGGTTTTACCTGTTTTTAACACGCCTTTCCTAAGCAAGGAAAACACGTGAGAATTCAGCATGTCATCATTATCATCATCAACAGCCTATTAATGTTCCCAATGCTGGGACACAGGCCTCATTTCTCTTTGAGAGGGAATGGGCTATAATCTACCACGCGGGCTTAGTGCGGATTGGTAGATGTCATATATTTTGTTCTAAGACATGCCGGTTTCCTTACGATGTTTTCCTTTACCGTTTTGAGAACAGCGGTGATGAAATAAATTACACAACAATTGCGCCTGATTGGGTTCGAACCCGCGACTCACTGTTCATAAGTCGGGTCCGCCACCACTGGGCCACCGCTGCTCTGCAGCATGTATGATCTCACAGAACAAAAAACAAAACGATCACTACATTATCTAATCCTGTTTCATCTCATACCGTTATTTGCAGCAACGGTAACAGTTACTGATATGCGTAACGAGATTAAAACGTTAAATTTTATGAGATTGTCTCCCGACGTATTTATGTGATCACCATTTTGTCAAATTGCTTTGAAAAATTCAATGAGAATAATTAATGATTCATTCTAAAATGTTGGCGACCAGCTACCAAACTCTTTTGATAAATTTAGATTTTTTTTTTTTGCTTGTTAATTTATGTTTTGTTTTACTAAAAAAGTCAGCCTGTAAAAATATGTGCAGCGATATTATACGAAAATCTGAACTTGTGGTTTCTTTACTTTAAAATTTATCCATTTAAAAACCACCCATGTTCCTTCTTAGCCCATTGTGTCGAGGCCGCGGTATCTCTTTCGATCCCCCCCCCCCAAAAAGTAAGCCTATTTTTTTACACAAGCAGAGTGAATCTTGGTAAGACTGGTTGTTAAACTAAAAAAAAAAAGTGGTCTGAACACTTTTTTTTTTTGGTTGGTGGGAAATCATTAAATAATCCTCCCCGCCTTGAGTAGAGCGATAGGGAGTGTCAGACTTCTAAGTACTGACTAAAAACCACTCACGCTCCTTCTTAGCCCTTTGTGCCGCGAGACCGCGGTATCTCTTTCAAACTGCCAAAGATCTATAAATGACAGCCAGCTAGGAATTTCTCCTGTATCGTGGGGGCGTTTACAAACATTTTAATTCACAAACACAAATACCCAGACCCGAAACAACTATCTGTAGGTCATATACCAACCTAGGCAAGCGTGGATTAACCTGAAGATGGCTGTTATTATTTCGACACGAGTTTCTTTCCTAAATAATCAAAATATTTTACTTTACATAGGCACTTATACGAGTAAAACGTCGACAAAAAGTGCACGGTTGGAGTTGGTCTTTTCCTATGGAGAAGAAGCTGCAAGAAACTCCATGTTTACTCTTTTAAAACCTAGACTTACTTATTAATTGGTTTTTAGGGTTCCGTAACTCAAAAGGAAAAAACGGAACCTTGGTTTTAATATTTTATATGAATTAGTTTGTTATTATTGTTTTATGTTATTGTGTGTATTTTAATTAAGGGCCCTAGTTGCCTGAAATAAAATAAAATGATTTATAGGATCACCCGTGTGTCTGTCTGTCTGTCACAGCTAATTTGCTCCGAATATAATGGACCGATTAAGTTGAAGACCCTAACACGGACGTTTTACTTAAAAAAATGGAGTTTGAATATGGGGGTCACTTTTGGGGAGCTTAACAGATTTTTTTTCAAGTTTTGCAAACTGTACCGTGTGATATATCTAATGAAAAGGCTTATTGTGAGGCTCTCAAATATGTTTTTTGATAACTTTAAAATAAACACATTCAAAAATATTTAAGAAAATAGACGAATATGGACCAATTCCCGCGTTTATATCTAAAAATACTGAGCAAAACATGTTGAAAAAAAAAGAAATAAGTTCAACACTTATAGATTACAGAAAAACAAAAAGAAGTCTGTGGTGCTAAAATAACATGGAAAATCTCTACGGAACCCTCCATGCCCGAGTCCGACTCGCACTTGGCCAGTTTTTCTCATACTTGTAAGTATTTCAAAGTAACAGACTCCAACAACAAACTCAATCTTCTTTCAACTTGGAACATTCTTCTAAGGCGCGGTACATTATACTTTTAAACTAGTGCTTAGATTGGAGATTGAAAGTTAACGCATAAAACTTTATGATACGAGCGACAAACGACTTCATGTTTACATAGTTTGTCGAGCTAGACAGTACTAACTAGATTTAAATCTTGTTAGCGGGTTATTACTTTTTTGTTTTGCAAAGTAATAGGGTACGAGTAGTTAACAAAAAAACCTTACTAAAAACCTAACCTAACATTACCGGCTGACAGCGTTGAGGAGCAGTATTTCGATGCCCTTTTATATTTTCTTGTTAGTTTATTTTATAGTTTTTAATGTACATAGTTTGGCAGAAATAAATCTGATTAGTCCGTCAGATACATTTCCTAAAAATATTGAAATTTGTATTTTTATTATATGAAAAAAAAACTAAATGCATTAGGTTTACACTACCTTTTTTTTTTTTGCGTGTGTAAAATCATCAATGTTCCTTCTTCGCCCTCTATGTCGAGGCCGCGATAACCAGAGGACTACCCGGCCCCGACAGGTTTACACTACCTCACGTTAGGCAGGTGAAAACTCGTGTGTTGGTAAAGGGCGAAGAGTTGAATCCTGAAGATAGCACGGTGTTCTTGGGCTTAACTTTAGACGCTAAGCTTCAGTGGGGGCCTCATTTAGATAAATTGTCGAAAAAGCTGAGCTCAGCAGCATACGCAGTTAGAAAAAATCGTAATTTAACCGATGTAGAGACAGCCCGTTTAGTGAACTTTAGTTATTTTCATAGCGTAATATCGTACGGCATTCTATTGTGGGGGAATGATATTCAGACCATTTTTGTTTTGCAAAAACGGGCGGTTAGATCTATTTATAAATTGAGACCGAGACACTCCCTGAGAGAAAAATTTAAGGAAATTAATGTAATGACTGTTCCCTCTCAGTATATTTATGAAAATCTTTTGTATGCTCACAAAAATATAAAGCTGTTTAAGAAATATAGTGATATTCACAATAAAAATACAAAAAATAGACATAAATATATTGTACCCACAAGAAGGCTCAAGAAAATAGGTGGATCATTTAGATGCCAATGTATTCGCTTTTATAATAAACTACCAAGCCACATTCAAAATTTAAGCCTTAATAAATTCAAGTCCTTTATAAAACGTAAACTTTGCCTGAAAGGATTTTATACTGTTAAAGATTATATGTATAGAGGACAAAAAAGCTTGGGATTGAACTGCTCCAATTGGAATTGACTTAAACATATTATTTTTTTTTTTTACAATTTGTTTATTTTTATACACTGACATTGACTGACACTGACATTTTTCAAGTATGATTTTTTTTTTGACCAATATTTACTTGTTTATTTTATTTTGTATTTTTTTTTATTTTGACATTTAATAATGTAAAATGATTATTCAATATGATAAATATTTAAAAAAATGATATTCTGAATGTGAGGACCATGTGGGTCTTTCTTAAATTTCAATTGTTGTGATTGTCTTGCAGTTTGAGTACTTTAAGTGACCCACCCAAATGTCCTTTCTTTGGTATTGTTCGTCGTGACGTTGAGCTCCTTGAGTCATGAGTCGAGCTCCACGATAACTGACAAATGCTTGACTCACTGACTGGACGGGTCCACTCAAATCTGTGTGGTCCTTTCTTCAAAAGACCATCTCAGACATTAATCTGCATGGTCTTCATGTGTGTATTATACCTTATTGTTAACCCAAACGATTTTAAAAGAATAAAAGAGTAACCTTTGGAGTTTCTTGCCGGTTCTTCTCCTTAGGAATCGACCAATGCACCGAACCGTGCCCCTTTTTACCGACGTTTTATAAGTGCCCATGTAGGCCTATATGAAATAAGAATATTTTGATTTTGATTTTTGATTTTGATATTGGACAAATATTTTCACGTAAACAAATAATGAAGACGATACAGTGCTTTGAAAACTCGTGTGCCGTCATATTCTTAAACATTAGAATGACAAGTTTTAGCGGTCAGTGACGTCACAAGCCCCTAATCAAATATTTGGCGCGTTTTATCTTTGTCAATATCTATCGATTTGATAAAATAAAAAATACGTTTCCAATATTTTTCAATAATCTAACAGACGGACTAATTAGAACCATTATTTTATATGACATAGATGACTGAAAATGGATCATTATCTCTAATAAAATATCAATTTGTTTGCAAGTGAAATAATTTTTAAAATTGAATAATTAGTTCCGGAGATTATCCGCTACATATACCTCATTATAATAATAATATAAGGAAAGATTAACAACTATCCTCTACAACTCCTGATCCTTAAGGCTCTACAGGGGCAGTTACTACGATCCTAATACCACACAGAATATAAACTAAAGGTAGTCATAGTTGTCTAGGACGCAATTAAATAATTCAAGTCAACAGTTACTTAGCCAAGTGCTACGCCGCGTAGCAGATTATGTCTACGACGTAGCTCGTAGCAGGGTCTACGGAATTCGTAGTGCGTCGTTCTTTTATTTTTTGTTTGTACAGTACCTTTGTCATGTTGGGATGAATTAATTATGCTACAAAAGCACCTTTTTTTGACGTTTTGTAAGTGCCCGTGTAGACCTATCTACACCTAAATTATAAATATACTTATATTACGAATATACTCAAAAACTACTGGACTG
The DNA here is from genome assembly GCA_932274075.1 of Diarsia rubi. NCBI lineage: Eukaryota > Metazoa > Arthropoda > Insecta > Lepidoptera > Noctuidae > Diarsia > Diarsia rubi. Next base: position 19,883,489 of record OW026413.1, read on the forward strand.
ATTTCTAAAATTCTTTGAAGTATAAAAGTTATATTAACCCGGAGTAATATAAGCAATATTTATTACAAATTTAAAGAATAATTGTCCACCCGTGCGAAGCCGGGATGGGCTGGTAGTCTGACATTAAATATTTGTTTTTTTTTACTCGACTGCCTTGATTAACTGTTATGAAAATATTATGAAAACAATAATATAATATATGACGAGAAACAGAGAAGTATAATAATAATAATTCTTTATTACGATAAGGTGACAAGACATTTTTTTACAGAATTCTTAGAATACAACATACAGTAAGATGTTACAGAGTACCTAAGGTCCCTTTTTTTTCTGCGGTTGGGGAAATCATCAAATAACTCCTCCCGCTCTTGGGCAGAGCAAAAGGAAGTATCAGACTTCTACTGACTAAAAACCTCCCATGTTACTTCTTGGCCCTTTTTGTCGAAGCCACGGTATCTCTTACAACATCCCGCAGCCCCGACGGGGAGTTAGGTCCCCTGACTTCCAAACTAGGTTTCCACCTGCGACTTGGGAGATAGTGTTGAAGAAGTCATGCTGCACCGACCCCAAACGACCCCAAATGGAGTAAGGGCAAGAGAATAGGGTAGTTAACAAAACAAGTCTAATGAGCCCGTCAGATAGATTTCCAAAAAATATTGGACGCGTATTTTTTCTTTTTTCACGTAAACAAACAATGAAGACGATACAGTGAAAACTCGTGTGACGTCATTTTCTAAGACATTAGTATGACATTCTCTACCGGTGAGTGACGTCACAACCCGCCCACTCAAATATTTGACGCGAATTTTTTAAGTCAGTAAACATCCCTATTTTGAAATATTCTGGTGTGTTATTTAATCCATCCATACTAATATAATTAGTGTTGATGTTTCTCTGTCTGACTTTACCGACGAAATGGATTACGATAAAATATGGCACAAGGACCATGACCTAGGTTCCGCATAAGTTATTTATATCTGGGTAGTACGTCCCCGCGGCGCAATTTCCGTATTCCACGCGTCTGAAACTGCGTGTAAAAGTTAGTTATACATTACTAGCGGATACCCGCGGCTTGGCCGTTTGTATACTAAAACCTTCCTCAAGAACCATACTCATCATCATCATCATCATCAGCCATAAGACGTCCACTGTTGGACAAAGGCCTCCCATAGAACGCCATAATGAACGGCAACCTGCCGTTTGCATCCACCGGTTGCCGGCGACTCTCACGATGTCGTCGGTCCACCTGGTTCCCACCAGGTGGACCGACCACATCGGCCTACCAACGCTGCGTCTTCCGCTTCGTGGTCGCCACTCAAGAACCTTTCTTCCCCATCGATTGTCGGTTCTTCGAGCGATGTGGCCTGCCCATTGCCATTTCAACTTGCATATTCTGAGAGCTATGTCGGTGACCCTGTTTCTTCGGCGAATTTCCTCATTACGGATTTTGTCGCACAAAGAAACTCCGAGCATAGCTCTCTCCATGGCTCGTTGCGTGACTCTGAGCTTCTCTAAGAGGCCAGCAGTTAAAGACCACGTCTTTGTACCATAAGTCGTCACTGGCAACACACACTGGTTATACACCCTCGTCTTAAGACACTGCGGAATTTTGGATGAAAATCCATACTACCCATGGGTAAAAACAACATGAAAATCGGTGCAATAATTTTTGAGTTTATAGCATACAGACAGACAGTAAGAGAGACGCGGTGGAGGACTTTATTTTATGATATGTAGTGGTAATGAAATGTAGTTTTGCAAATAGAAACAAAAAAAATTGTCAATACCACCAAATTTGTAAAATATCTGTAGGTATTATTCATTTGATACAATTGACAAAAAAAATGACGGGAACAAAAAAAAGAAAATAAAAGTAACGTGGCCTCCAAAATATCTGGCAACGTGTACAAAAAGCTGCCACGTTGAATGGCACGCTAAACTATTAACTAACATCTATGTAGGGTAACAATGCACAGTGTACCACATCACACATTGTCGAACAAAACTGTCAGACGCACACAAATTGATGTACGTTTAAAATTCGGTTAGCAGTTCCTATAATTTCGTTGATTACGAAGCGGGCGATTTTGAGGAGCTCGTGGCTTAATAAGAACTACCACTCTGATCGATCTTTAGGTTAAGCTGCGCTTGCCTGGGTCGATCGGTGGATGGGTGACCGCCCATTACATACCGAGTTTCCTCCGTGCCTCGGAAAGCACGTTAAGCTGTTGGTCCCAGGTGCCATTAAATAGATCTTTGGCAGTCGTTACGGGTAGTCAGTGACCTGAAAGTCTGACATCCAGTCTTACCAAAGGGTATCGTATTACCTAGTATTAACTGGGTTGTGGAGGTCAGATAGGCAGTCGCTCCATGTAAAATACTGGTATTCAGCTGCATCCGGTTAGACTGGAAGCCGACCCCAATATAGTTGGGAAAAGGCTAGGCAGATGATGACGAAGCGGGCGATTTATTGCAGCAGCAATTTGATTTGAGGTAATATGTGGATTTCAGGATAGCAATATTTAGTTGCGTGGCTTCTCTGTCTCTGACGAGGTTTTTGGCCTGTAATGATACAGTATAGGTGGTGTTTTTATTATGGTATTGATTATTGACTAAAGAACACCGTGGCTGTTACTGTGATAACCTAATGGAAAAATCCGCCTGATCCGAGAATCGCATCGGTTATCACGCTCAGCATTTGCACTTGCGACCGCTGTACGTGAAAAAAGTAGTTAAAAACTAAAAAACCTGACTTAAAAAACTTTTTGGCTTTGACTTTAAAAGTTTTTTCACTCGGGTTTTTTAGTTTTTTATTCCCAACTTTTTAGTTCTTTTGCGTTTGTTCTTTTGTTGGTCGCGTAAAATTCTTCGCAGATGATTAAACTTTTGTGTTTGTTTATAGGATTTGTGACTTTGAATTTATTCTATACACATAAATGTTTTATATTTTTGTAATCTCCTTTTAAAACCCTTTAATTTGATACCCTACCCGATGGTAATGAATAATATTTTTTTTTCAAATCCGCAATTTAGCCCCCAAAATCCGCAATTTTTCTTTGTTTTTTAATTTTAATAAAGCCAGTGAAACTTGCTCCATCAAGACGAATCTAACAAGGTATATTTTATTCAAATACCTTCATCCGTTTAGTTAGTTTTGAGAGAACGAAGAAAAGGACATACAAACACGCCAAACACATAACCCTCCTTTTGCGCTTCGCCGCAGTCGGGTAATAAACACCTAACATATTTATTAACGACTCATAGTTTGTTTTAATCGTTGTCGTATACATTGTTACAAGTAACATAGGAATGTTGACGATATTTGCTTACAAGTGATGGCATAGTCTTATGTATTTGAGAACATGTCACAGCCGAAATTGCTATGTTATATTAATACCTACCAGCCTACGATCTCAGACCAAATAAAAAGTAAAGACGGAACTCTGCGAACAGCAAAGTGTGGCGGGTCAAACTACGCCTCGCATACACGCACACACGTCTCAGACCAAATAAAAAGTTTAAGACCAAGGCGCAGTTTATGTTGTACGTGTGTGCGTGTATTGTGTATGTACACGGCGAGACGTAGTTTGACTGGCCTCACTTTGCTGTTCGCAGAGTTCCGTCTTTGCTTTTTATTTGGTCTGAGCCTAGGATCTATTGTCAGACCTACCGAATGCCAAATGTACACAAAAAATTGGAAATATAAACATCGGTCAATCCGTTTCGGAAGAGTTCGATAACAAACACTGTGAGATTTTGCTATATTAGATTAATTGAGTCAGTAGGTACTGAGAGTTGTTAAACAGTCAGATATTCTCTTATACACAAGGTAATACGATCACAAGCATAATCTGAGTTGATCAAAGTCGTATTTAAACTATAGCATTGGGATAAATTCGATGCGAACAATCAAATCAAATAAAAAAACATTTTACTTCACATGGGCACTTATGAAACGTCAAGAAAAAGTTACACGTCTCGAGTTGGTCATTTCCTATGGATAAGCCGGCAAGAAACTCCATGTTTTCTCGTCAGTTAATCGACCAATGTCTTGAGTACTTAATTCTAGAGTGTTTTTACCGAAAACTGAGTACAAGCGAATGCGTAGACCAAATCTACATCTTGTTAAATGTTTATTCAGCTACAGCTAGATTATAAACGAAGCAATACATATTTATTAATAGCATGCCATTCTGCAACGGATGATTGGAGTTTACGAGTCACTTTATGGCTCCAGAGACGGCAACAAGGCGGCACAGAGAATATACTATTCATACAGAGTACTGCACTAACTTTGATCTGAGGAGCTTCTACATGTCTAGCACATTTAGATTACCCTTTAGTATAGCCTTTTCTCAACACGGTGTGGGTTGGCTTTCAATCTTAACGGTTGCAGCTGAATATCTGGCATGTAAAGCCAAGTATGAGACCCAAAGCCGGTATATAAACTCTGACACCAAATGCACTATATATTTTTTTTGTATTTTACATGGAGCGACCTCCACACAATCCAGACTGGTTGCCAGACTGTCAAGATTTTGACTACATAACACTTTTTAATTTAAGCTCGTCGTAGCAACAGTGAATCAGGTTCATCTATGGATTCTAAATTTATGAACAAACAGTGAAATATTTATTTTCCTTTTGGGTTTTGCTGTAGTTGGGTGGTCAAATATTTTATCAATGGTGGCCAAATATAATATGTATGTAAAAATGTACCAGCTAAACCATAGATAATTTTAATTTTGTGTTTTTACTGCATTGTGTTTCAATTTATCACATTTTTATTAAAATTTTCTACTCCCGCCGTAAATAAGCTATGCAATCAGTGATCTATACCTTTTTTTAGAAGCTTGTGACGTCACTTTTTGGTAAACAAATTATGGTGACGTCACACGACTTTTCAAAGCACTGTATTGTCTTCATTTATGTTTACGCGAAAAAAAAAAAAAGTGTGTCCAATATTTTTTGAAAATCTATCTGACGGACTAGTTAGATTAGATAGAATTAGATTTTTTTTGTCAACTAGAGCAAAAACAATAACTAGTCATCCAAAAAAGGGTTATTTTGGAAGACTAGTTATTGTTTTTGCTCTCTCGTGTTAAGGGTATTAATTAAAAAGGGTTTGCTGAAAATTAATCGAAAAACATGACGTCACACCTTTAGATAAACCCTGTATTTAAAAATAGGTTTTCACTATAAGCTTCTCCTTAGAGCTACTTCCTAATCCGAGCAATCGTCTCCAGTATACCCGCGAGGTTCGTTGTTTGACGAACCCAACACAGAGCTCGTTCCAGATTTCCAAAAAAGAGCCACTTATACGCAAAGTTCGCCTCACCTAGATACGCGGCCGATCGCTTTGGTTAGAACGCGGGATACATTATAATTAGTCTGAACAATCAATCAAGATTCCAAAGTCTTTATCTTCCTATTTTTAACGTTATTTACTAAAAATAACAAATCCATCTTCATTAAAACCTCTTGTCTAAACAAAACCGATTTTTTCTTTAATTTACGACTTTACCTTTTCTTTCAAGCCATGGTGCCACAAGTATGTCAGTCTATGATACTGCTTATACCCAATTGTTCTCGTCGTGAACAATACCGACGGTGTTATTTCGTTTATAACAGAGAATATAAATGAAGCTTCTATTGTGTTTAGTTGCCCCTTGTAAATCGTAATAAAGCGTTCAGGTAAGTTTATTTTTGGTGCAGTTTTTTTTGTTGATGTAAATAAGAAAGGTTATCACCTGAGCGATATTCTTTTATTTTATGGCTTATTCACCTGAGGGTCAATAAAATCCTCTCTTGACCCCCAAGGGTCGAGAATGTACTATAGTTATGGGTCCAGTGGACACTTTATTTATTGGGGGTCGAGGTGCTAAATGTGGACTAAACGGACAAGCTGACATACATGCATACATAAGCGGAAGCCTTTTCCCACGGGGGCTGACATTACTGTACATCGTAAAAACTGTACTTCGAACGATCGTTTTTATTTATATACAGAATCGGATATAGGGAATAGGGTTCGGAAAAATATTATAGTTTCCTCACGTAATATGAAAATTAAACAAATACAATCGTTCGAAGTACAGTTTTTCGATGTAACTAGACATCGATTTAACAAGGCAGTATAGAGATATCGATGAAACGTTTTCGAAAAATCAAAATTCGATGATATGGCTTTCGCATTCAAGTAGGAATTCCGCAGAAACGGGTACTACTAGTAAGTACCTACATAACTTGACAATTTCTATTTTTTTATAATTTTTTAGCAGGGGTCAGGTAATGGTGGACACTTATTGTACTCCGACGTATGAGGTAATTTCCAAAGTGCCGCTTTAACTTCTTTCAAAAACCATTATTTTGCTAGTTTCATTTCGCAATATTAATTATTTATGAGAATCCTAGGTGACTTCAAAGTTTTAATAAGTCAAAACAATAATTTATTTATTAACTATTGTTTCATAGTTTTCAGCTTTCTTGGCGTCAGCACTAATTATTTAAAGTTTGACTGAAACTTATTCAAGAAATTATATTTGCTTGCAAATCGTGTTTTTGTAAAGTGAAATTATTCTGTGCTTGCTATTAAAAGCTCATTTTATCATTTAGGGGTATTTGACACTTATTCGGCTCGGCTTTATTCGGCATAGCGGGCGGCAAAATCGAATGGGGGGTATAATTTTCGGTATTACCAGTTAGTTTAACAAGAACTGTGTAGCACGTACCCGAATATGAGCTAGCAACAAAAAATGCCGAACAAAGTTTGTCGATTGGCATTTGCCGAGCGAATTCGAAAATATGATTATGTAATCATTTCAAGACTTCGAATCGGCTTTTTACAAAACATCAAGTCAAATAAATCTTAAAAGTTTGTTATATTAAATGAATATAGGGTCTTATTGGCTCCAATTTTAATACCCATATTTTTCGCAAATAATCTTATTTCACACATACAAAAATACATTTTTGATAAAATCTTAGGTTGACGATAAAATAAATATTCAATGAGACCGTTCATTCAAACAAGCGTCAATAGAAAAAGACTTTGTAAGGCTCAGAACAGACAAAAAGCAAGTGTTTATCTGGCATTGAATAATCATCCTTATTATCTATGATTTAAAGTACAAAAGAGTCCACGTGGAAATGTTTGAGTAACCATTTTCTGTCTGCGTTGATTTTTCTACGAGTTTGCCCTTTATGAACGAGTCATACAGTTTATTTTTCAATGTATTTGAACAAGTTTGTATTCTTTGTGGGGAGCCTTAAGATCATGTCTGTAAGAGCCTATTTCGTCTGAATACGTTAATGACAATAAGTTCTGATTCTTAACACGGTTTCTTGGAGATTGGCTTTTTACTTATCACTTTGTCGATGTTCAAAAGTAAGGGGAAGCTATTGAATTTGCTTTTCATTTTCTTTTTATGCGCTTATTTTATTAGTCAGATTTTTGCAAGCAGCTATTTAAAGTTCACTTTACTCGTACATCTTTTTAATTTATTTATTTGTTAAAATACACGTGCCAATATTCATGATGGTACGGCCATGTCAGTAAGATGCATCAGGACCGATGGGCTAGAGTTGTGAGGCAGTGAGTGCCAGAAGACGGACGTCCTCGCCGAGCGTGGCCTCGTAAACGCTGGCGTGGCGACTTAGAATCGCTTGCGACAAATTGTACTGAGAAAAATGCACTAAGAGAAGAGTGGAAGGGTGTAGAGGAGGAGGTCTTTGTCCAGCATTGGGATAATATAGGATAAGAAATAAAAAAAAATCTCAGTGAATCGCATTAGAAATTTGCTGAGTGAATTCATAGAAGTAGATACTCGTGACTGTACATTAAAAGATTTCCGTCCACTCGTGCAAAAGGTCATTCTCGGAAATGTACTTTCGTGCAAGGGTTGTCCGCGGAAATATCTTTCACGCTAATAAAAAAAAAAGTAAATTGTCTGTACTCAGTTCAGTTAGTGGATCCCCTTTCCAGAATACAAAAGGTAACGTATCGTATCACAATAATAAACTTCATAAAATCTAGACTAAAACTTAAATTAAAACAATTAAACTTAAAATCAGCACTTAATATTACAACTTTATTGAACGAACCTCTTTGAGAGCTGCACTCAGAAAGAGCACCCTGTTACTGAATAATTAATATTGTCAAATTAAATCAACATTAAACAATCGAATCGATTAAAACAGGACCGTATGATTCGATTTTAATTATCACTGTTGTTTTCTTTTAATTTGGGGACCTGATTCGATTTTTGCATTGTTGTATTATTTACGAATAAAATGTCACATAATTATGTGAAAAGGCTGGGTATGTCGATTTTATCAGTCAGAATTGGTCATTGTCATTTATTAGAACAAAGGGCTCTTGATCTAGTGTTGGTCAGTGTGACTAATGTGCATGGAGCTGTGGGTTAGATTCCCAAGTCGGGTAATTGTTTTTTAGGTTTTTTTCATCAGGAATAGGGATTTTTACTGATTTAAAAAAATGTGATTCTATTTAGTCCGGCTGTTAGATTATCAAAAAACATTGGACACGTATTTTTTGTTTTATCAAATCAATAAAAATTGACGAAGATAAAACGCGTCAAAGATTTGAGTGGAGGGGTTGTGACGTCACTAACCGCTAAAGAATGACTTAGAAAATGTCGTCACACGAGTTTTCAAAGCACTGTATCGTTTTCATTGTTGGCTTACAAGAAAAAATAAAAAATACGTGTCAAATATTTTTTGGAAATCTATCTGACTGACTAATTGTTTTTTTTATAACTTCCCTATTCTTAGTTGCGGCTCCCGAGTCTGAATTTGTGCCTTGTTGATGGCAATCGGCTCACCCTTTATGTCATGCTCTTATGAGGATAACCTCTGCCTATCCCTTCGGGAATTACGTGTGGAGTAACGTTTATTTAAAAAAAAGTCCTTTCTAACGCCTATGATTCCCGTCAACTCAAGAACTACCTAGTGTATCGAAAAATACGGCCACAATTAACCAGTTATAAAAAGTAAAGTAAAGATTAGGAAGGAAACTGGAATAGAAGCAAGAGATTGATGAAAATTATGACTAAAGAAGGAAGTATACTGAAGAGTTAAAGAGGTTTTATGAAAGAATTGACAAAGACGTACTACGCCGTTAAATAAATTGGGATAAAGGCAGGAAACGATTGTACCCCTTTCATTTTTACAATCGAAGACTTATTATCGCCAGATCTTTTTTAATCTTAGAAAAAAAGTTTCGACATGAAATAAGAAAGAAAATCGTTACTCATTCTTTTTTATGTTTTTGTGTTCGTTCTGAATATTTCGGGACCATTAAAAATTTACGGCAAAATAGACAAATTGGTTACAAATTCAACCAACTTTTTACAGACGGAAAAACACAGACTAAAATAAAAATGCCAAGTTTGGCAAGACAAACTTAACACGTAATGCAAATACGTCGATTTTAAAATTAAAAATACTCGTTTCACATATTGATTAAGTAATTTCAAGATTTTTTTTCTATGAATATTACTGATTGTGGTTACTGCAAACATTTTAACTAAAGCTATAATTGGATTTTCGATTTTTAAAATCGACGATTTTAAAAATTTTCTCACTGGCCTCTGACGACAAAAACAAAATATAGCAAATTAGATAAATGACCTACATAACGTAACATTACTCCTCTAAAACTCGAAGGCGTAGACAGAGGTGTACCTAATAGTACATTCACATGTCGCCAATAGGGTAGTTACTTTGACAAAAAAAAACGAATTAGTCCAAAACATATTGGACACATATTTTTTCACACATTTCACACAAACAAAAAATTAAGACGATACAGTGCTTCGTAAACTCGTGTGACATCACATTGCACTGGTTCTTTTTACCACGTAGTGACGTCAAAAGCCCCCACTCATGATCTTTGATGCGTTTTATCTTATTAAATTTTTATTAATTTCATTAAAACAAAAAACACGTATCCAATATTTTTCGATAATCTGAGTGACGGACTAAACCAAATCGTATTTTGTTTAATTAGGAAACATCCCTATTATGTGTAATTTCTATGTAATAGGGAGCCAATCTATTGCCATCAACTGGCCAAATCCAGGCTCCGTCACTGTTACTGAAAAATTCCTCATAGAAAACCCCAATAAAATTTACACTTACATGTAAAAAGTTACTGAAATACCTAACCAGAATAATAATATCGAACCTGAAGAACTGAGTCAATAAAAAAACCACTTTGACCCAAACGACCCTACATTTCACTACCGAATAAGGTAGCCAAAATCAGTTAAAGGTAAAAACAGAACTGACTTAGGTTTGAAGGGTTGGACAATAAGGGACAATGTAGAAAGCAAGGGTTGAAAGGGGTTGAGAACGTAATAGGCCTCTTGTCGCGGGCATAGCAATCAACATACGTCCTTTTACTTCGTAACTACCTCTTATGAGGTTACTTTGCTGAAGTCGTGACGTCAGGAGAGTTATGAGTTCTTAAGAAACAATTTTTAAGGTCGGAGAAGTAAAGAGATACCGCGGACTCGGCACAAGGGCTAAGGACTAACTCGCAGTCCGTCCGACCTACGACGAAAACAGGCCGTGCCGACGGCGCGTTCGTGTTCCACGCGCGCCTCAAAGAGATTTCAGCAACAAGGGAGGGGCCCGAAAGGGCCGACGCCCGTCGGGGCCGCGGGTTGTACACTAGTTATCGCGGCCTCGACATAGAGGGCTAAGAAGGAACATGGGTGGTTTTTAGTCAGTAGAAGTCTGACACTCCCTTTCGCTCTGCCTAAGAGCGGGAGGGGTTATTCGATGATTTTCCACCCGCCAAAAAAAAAAGGGCTAAGAAGGAACATGGGTAGTTTTTAGTCAGTAGAAGTCTGACACTCCCTACCGCTCTGAAAAGATCTTTGGTATTGTGACTCACTGAAAAGTAGTACAAGGATATTACTAACACCTACTTCTACTAAGGTACTTTGGTCCTTGAATGACATTGTGAAATCCTATTGTACTCGTATTTCCAATTTCTGGCACGTGTCATAGCATTCTTGTTAATATTATGGATAACACCAAGTTGCTACCGGTTTTCGCATTGCTTTTCCCGATTTCATTTAACTATTCAAGCTATTTTATAAATATTATTTTTCATTAAAAATGGGCTGTATTATATTCCTAAATAAATGACACTGTTCAATAGCATAGGGTGGAGATAGCAGAATAGTTATAAATATTGTCATTTAATGGCATATTGTCTGATGTGCCTTGTCACTTTTTTACAATTTTGATTTTGAAGTTTGTTTGACAATGGTTTTCCAAAAGCTACTGCTATTATGATCTGAACCTATTTTCCGTCTAATTGTATTTATAAATATTTGTTATGCATTGTATGTGTTTAAAAATTTAATTAACATGTCATTTTTTTCTTTCTTTTATTCGTTATCTCCACAAACACCACAGTTGCTGTCGCAAAACGTTAAGTCGTCTCTCGAGCGTGCAACACGTGGTCAAGCTATTATTTCAAAGAAGAGGCTAAGCTGCACTCACTCCGATGTCACTTTGACTTGATCGGATGTGAGCTACGCTAATAGACGAACAGGGGTCGCGATCCTATGAAACTATGAATATATTCAGGGGTCTTTGGGTATTGAGTATGCATACCAACTAACTTATTAAGACGACGATAGGTACATTTGGCCTCTGGACAAGAACTGCTCGATCATATTTAAATAAACTTTAATTTGAATGGACAATTTGTTAAAATTTTAATACAATCTGGACGGTTTCTTTTTCAAATCAGACTGTTCATGTCTTCACATATTTTTTTCAGGTTATTTGCTGATTATCTAACTTTGAACGAAAAAATATAACAAAAATTTTGCTCACGGTTTGCACTTTTGTATCGAACATCAGATCTTTTTCAATAACCGACGATTTAAATTTTGAATTATTTTGTCCTGGACTTCAAGAATTATGTATTGTACCCAAACATTTCTTGTATAGCAACAGAAACGTAAGAATTGAGCAACGGAACTTAGAACTAAACGGAACGGAGATTTTATTTGTAAAATGAACGAGTAATCGAATCGGTAGTGAATTCTCGACGGATATCGGAATTTCTCGATAGGAACTGTCTGCCAGGAAGCGACACAAGCTTCCTTGGCGCTGTTTGAAATCTTGGCGGTCGGCATGAGCCAGAATTTACATATAGAAATACATAGTATTGGTTACTAGCTCCATCTCTAATATGTGAAATGTAGGTATAGCTCGTAGGTTCGTACCAAGACACGAACATTCCTTGGTAAATTCATTCATCATCATCTGCCTAACCTTTTCCCAACTATATTGGGGTCGGCTTCCAGTCTAACCGGATGCAGCTGAATACCAGTATTTTACATGGAGCGACTGCCTATCTGACCTCCACAACCCAGTTAATAGGTACTAGGTAATACGATACCCTTTGGTAAGACTGGATGTCAGACTTTCAGGTCACTAACTACCGTAACGACTGCCAAAGATCTATATATGGCACCCGGGACCAACAGCTTAACGTGCTTTCCGAGGCACGGAGGAAACTCGGTATGTAATGGGCGGTCACCCATCCACAGATCGACCTAGGCAAGCGCAGCTTAACCTAAAGATTGACCCGAATGGCAGTTCTTATTAAGCCACGAGCTCCTCCTTGGTAAATTCATTATTGACATAAAATTCACGCATGTAATTCGCAAAGGGTAAGACCAGAGGCGTACCCTCTCTTTGTCAGTTATATTAAGTCCCATGTATTAGGGCGTGATCTTGTTGACATCAACTGGGCACAAGCACAAACTAAAACCATAATCATTATACCCGATCTAAGAATCAAATGCAATTTTCCTTTTTAACTTTTTTTATGAAGAAATACTGTCTCTTAAACCATTTCCATATTATGTTGGGCTCGGCTTCCAGTTTACCCGTATGCAGCTGAACACCAGTATTTTACATGGAGCGACTGCCTCTCTAACCTTCTCAACACAATTAGGTACTGGGTAATACGTTATCCGTTGGTAAGACTGGTTGTCATACTTTTAAGTCACTGACTTAATGACTTTCAATTTTTTTGCCCCACATTAGGAATTTCTCTTGTATCGTGGGTGCGTTCACAAACATATAAACTTTTTACCCAGACCCGAAACAACTATCTGTAGGCCATACAAATACTTGTTCCGTGCTGGAATCGAACCCGCGACACACAGCGCAGCAGTCCAATCGTTCAGCCACTGCGCTAACCGTGCCATCGTTTTGTTCTTAATTCCTCTGGTTTCAGGTTAATTAAAATTTCGGCTGGTGGTTGCGTACTGATCTTTGATAGTAAGTTAAGGCCTTTATCTCAAAAATATCTGCCAATAACAGTCGAGACCAACATGCCTCGGCTGGCCTTGGCTGGCAAGGAGGAAGCTTGGCATATAATGGCCGGTCACGCATGCAAGCGTGGCTTAACCTGCAGATCGACCCGAGCGGGTTTTATTTACCCACGATCCATAATTATACCAAGAAACAATCAACAGAACAGTGCAGAGCTTCAGAACTTGAAACAAAATAGCGTTGTTACTGAACACCTACAAATATACATTTCAGATATAACAATTTCAAAGTTAAGCATAGTTTTAAACCCTCGAAGACAAACCGACTTTACCAGCTACTCAACGCTATGAACTTTCGAAAATAGTTAACGTTTTCCAATACTAATTGTCCTTAGATATTACTAAAATATCTCGACTTTCAAGAAGTACTCGAGATGGTCCCGCCTTATTGTTTTAAACTTTAGTTTAATGTAAATGTCAGAAGGTGTTTTTGTATTTTCGTTGAGAAGATGCAAATTTTATTTTTTTTGGGAATTAGAGGATTAAATTAAGTGGTTTGAAGAATGTTTTTATTATGTGATCTCTTGCTAAAGGGATGCTGACAGTTGATCTTTTTAGGGATTTTCCTTACGCTTATTTTCTTTAGTGAAGGTCAAAAGTCTCTATGTACTCGTAAATAAAATGTATTGCCCAAAAAGTATTTCGGAGTCACCAAGCGGTTGGTCGACTCTTCACGTGCCTGAAGGCCGGGACTATTTAATGTCCAAAGAATCAGCATTGCCATCCAACCATTCCAACATGTGGACGAATGTTTTGACGTCCACCGATTCCTTTCCCCTTTTCATACTTGTACATCATTTTGGCATATTCTGGGTTGCGGAGGTCAGATAGGCAGTCGCTCCATATAAAATACTAGTATTCAGCTGCCAGTTGATTTCAACATAACTGGGAGGCTGTGTAAATAATAATTCAAGCAAAAACACTATTGTTCTAAAATAAACCTTATCGACCGACTTAAAAAAATATGATTAGTCCGTCTGTTAAATTATCGAAAAACATTCGATACGTATTTTTTGTTTTATCAAATCAATAAAAATTTACGCAGATAAAACGCGTCAAAGATTTGAGTGGGGGTTGTAACGTCACTCACCAGTAAAGAATGTCATACTAATGTCTTAGAAAATGACGTCACACGAGTTTTCAAAGCACTGTATCGTCTTCATTGTTTGTTTACGTAAATTAACAAAAAATACGTGTCCAATATTTTTTGGAAATCTATCTGACGGACTAATTCGATTTTGTTTGGTTAATTCGATTTTGTTTTGTTAACTACTTTTTACAGTTACATAAGCCAAGAATAAGCTTACAAAAACGAAAACAATTCACAAGAACACGTAGATTTCCAAATACTTTACAAATTCAGAACAAACTTCTACAAAAGCACCAAAAAACCGTCTTTGAAGCACTTATTCAGTACTAACGACAACGTTAGTTTCACGTGTTACGTGCTTCTAGATAATATAACCGTTACAAATAAGGCTTTTAGTGAGGGAGACGTAAAGGTTTTGATAACGTAACGCTTTTACAAGTTGATGACGTGATTCTCTTTTTGCTACGACGACGTTTATAGGGTCCCGTACCCAAAGGGTAACAACGGAATCTTATAACTAAGACTGCACTGTCCGTTTGTCTGTCTGTCACCAGGTTACATCTCATGAACCGTGATAGCTGGACAGAATAAATGCGATTGGACTGTTGCGCTGGATGTCGCGGGTTCGGTACCCACACGGAACAATGACCTACATTTATTTTTTCGGGTCTGGGTGTATTTGTGTATTTAAAGTTTAAATGTTTGTAAATGCACTCACGATACAGGAGAAATTCCTAGTGTGAGGCGTTTTCTTAAAAAATAAATAAATAAGTGAGTGGGGGGCTCCCATACAAAGAACGTGATTTTGTATACAGAACCATTCGTGCGCGAGTCCAACTCGCATTTACCGGGTTTTTTAAAGGTATGTCTTCGTGGATTGAATTGATATGAAATGTGTAGGTTGTGTGGCGGTACGTGTCTGTTTAAGTGGGTTGAAGTGTGTGTAAACCGGTTTCCTCATGAACTATAACTCCTAACTTACTACAAGTTATAGTTCATGAGGAAACCGGTTTATCTTAGAACAAAAAATTGAAGATATGTGACATCTATTAATCCGCACTGGGCCCACGTGGTGGATTATAGCCCATCCCTCTCCTAGAGCGGAGGCCTGTCACTGCAGTGGGAACATTATAAGCTGATGATGATGATGAAGTAATAGTTGCCATCAGGAAATTCTTAGTAGCAGCCACAGAGTCTGTATTTGTACCCATTTGATTGCAATAGGGTCGCCCTCTGTTTCATAGGACTTAAACAAAACTGGCGAAAAATTTGTGTATTATTAGGTACACCTCTGATAGGCCCATCGAGATTACAGGCGTGATATTCTGATAAGTTAATTTTTCGGAAAACGATAGCGGATTTCTTCATACTATAGGGAAGTTTACAAAAAAAAATAACAACAAAATATTGGACACGTATTTTTTCTTTTTTCACATAAACAAACAATAAAGACGATACAGTGCTTTTAAAACTCGTGTGACGTCATACTCTAAGACATTAGTATGACTTTTTTAACGGTTAATGACGTCACCAACCCCCACTTAAATCTTTGACAAGTTTTATCTTCGTCAATTTTTATTGATTTGATAAAACAAAAAATACGTATCCAATATTTTTCGATAATCTAACAGACGGAGTAATTAGAATCACATTTTTTTAAGTCAGTTAATATCCCTATTTAAGATTTGATGTCTTATTAAATTTGATAATCTTTTGATCTACCATTTTTCACATTCTCATTTCAATTATCTGGCATTTTTCCCAGCGTTATTTTCCTCGGGGTCATAGTAATAATATAGTAATAATAAATAAATAAAAAAATAATATGTAAATATTATATTCAATACATCGTCGTGTAATTTCGTCAATTAAAATCGAATACAAAAGGTTGTCCTTTTGTATTAGAAAAAAAAACTGAACACAAAATACTAGTAAATAAAATAAATAAATAATATTCCACAACTATCACACAACGCCATCTAGTCCCAAGCTAAGCAGAGCTTGTGTTATGGGTACTAGACAACTGATAAACATACTTATATTATTATATTTCTAAATACATACATATTATAGATAAATTACACCCAGACACAGAACAAATGATCGTGCTCATCACACAAACATTTGTCCTGAGTGGGAATCGAACCCACGACCTCCGGCCTAGCAGTCAGGGTCACTAACCACTAGACCAACAGGCCAATCAAAAAGGCTTCATGATAGTATTTTCCTTTAAATAACAAACAAATGTAACAAACTATTTATTTTCCATTCAGAAGCTTATTTTATATGTAGTTTTGAAATATATTGAATTCGAGTTTGAACCACATTGCCTACGCAGAATGGCAACTAAAATCACAATGCCATACAAAATGTCAGAACAAAGCAATATTTTTAGATAAAATCTGCATACGAACGCTGTTCCAATTTGTATCTATTGTGTGAAGTTAGTACAACTAATGTGTCCATGCAAATAACGCACACGCATTGCGTGTATCGAGGGACATTTGTTGTGAGGACATAGTGTAAATGTAAATAGGCTATAGTACCTTTATTTTTCGGAGTGCGGGAAATCATCAATAGACTCCTCACACTCTAGGCAGAGCGGTAGGGAGTGTCAGAAATCTACTGACTAAAAACCACCCATGTTCCTTCTTAGCCCTTTGTGTCGAGGCCGCGGTTTCTGTTTAGAACAACCCACAGCCCCGAGCGGGAAATTGTACCTCTAATGATCGTTGTTATCATTCTCTCCAAAGTCATTACGTCATAATTTTTTTCAGTCTTTTACTTCATTCACCAGTATTTGTTGAACAAAGAAGCCGATGCCGATGCAATGATTACATGATCACCATCTGATTAAACTTTTCCCCGACTATACAGGGTGTAAATTAATCCTTCAGCCGTCAACCAAGCATTCTGTACATCAAACTAAGTACCTATCCAGCAAAAATTTTTACTGGGCAACAATTTTTTTTTTTAAATAATCACTTTTTACGGTAAAACTCAATGTAGCACTCTTTAAACCATGTGCTAGTGGATGTTTTGAATAGTAAACGGGTCATGTAGGTAATTTAAGTAAAGTATTATAAAACTAGTATTTACAAAAAAAGCTGTAAAAAAAAATATTTTGACCCCCAATATCTCCGTAACTGTGCGGTTCCCAGGCAAGGTCTAGAACAAAAAAAAATATCGCAGTGGTGGAGAGAACAAGTGCAGTTAATTTGCGTTAAGGGTACTTTTATACCCTTCATGGGGCGGCGTTCAGTCTACTTGGAAGCAGAATACCAGCATATTGCATGGAGCGGTTGCTTGTCTGACCTCCATCATTATATTCCTGCCCTTAAATGAACGTAATATTATGTTAAATAGTGTACAGATTACATCCAGAATTATTTACCATACGAACCTTGTAGAAACTAGTTTAGCTAAATCGTTTCTCTGGGACGTCGTCGAGCTTCATTGTCTCGGCGCTTTTCTGTTGGTCGCCACTGTTGATTCTGGCTTACAGGAGTTACAGTGGTTTGAGAATAGTGTGGCGGGCTTGCCCTTGTCCCATTCTATTTGGGGTGTATTCGGGACCACCACAACCCTGACTGGGTTTGGTACTGAGTAATATGATGGCTCACAGTAAGACTGGCTGTCTGATCTTTGGGTTAATGATAAGCTATAAGGACTGTCAAAGATCTACGATCTACGTGCTTTATAAGTCCCTTGTAATAGTTGGCGAGCCTATTCCCATTAACTGGGCAAAAATCCTGACTACGTGGCTGCAACTAAGTCAATTACACTTTGCATGACCTAGAAATCAAATTCAGGTTCTTATCCTCAGCAACTACAACTCGCAACCACTACACAAACGAGACACACGTTATACCAAGAAGGTTCAGGTTGATGCTCCAAGGCATGAAAAATAAGAAAATAATATATAATTGCATGACTAAAAATACATATATAATTAAAAATAAATAAACATTAATTTTAATTTACAAAAATATTTTTTTTTAATTTAAAATAATAAATATTTTTTTTTTTACGTTCCCTTTCTCTCCGTTCAAAAAATCACTAAAGGACGTTTAATGAACTGAGGTTATACATAACCTAAAGCGTGCTGTTGGATTTTAAAATATCAGCGGATAAAAGAGAGTTGAAAATACAACAGTGCTTATTGGTGATTTTAATCATTATTACTCGAAAAAGTCACATTTGTTACGGTTGCGAATCCTATTTTATTTAACATACAACCTGACACTGGCCTGCAAATTGAAAAAAATGATAAAAATTTAATTGACTGACCTGTTGGTCTAGTGGTTAGTGACCCTAACTGCTATGCCGGAGGTCGTGGGTTCGATTCCCACCCAGGACAAATGTTTGTGTGATGAGCACGATCATTTGTTCTGTGTCTGGGTGTAATTTATCTATAATATGTATGTGTTTAGAAATATATAAGTATGTTTATCAGTTGTCTAGTACCCATAACACAAGCTCTGCTTAGCTTGGGACTAGATGGCGTTGTGTGATAGTTGTGGAATATTATTATTATTATTATTATTATTATTATAAAAATTTTGCGGGCTACCTTAAAGGATTCACCTTAAAATGTTTGTTTAGGATTTCCTCAAAATAATCTCAACTCTTTATAACCTCAGATAATCCATCTCCAATTTCGAGCATTACACCTTTACATTATTCATATAAAACTAAAAGCTATCTCAGTGTTATTCATAATTCTTCCTTATCGCAGTATTATTTACTAGCGCCCTACATTTTCCTTGATAACAGATACAGTGTTAAATTTTGTGGTGTACGTTGCCGTTGTTTATTTACATAAAACTATAATTATGGACTTGGTAGATTTGTCACTTAATTTACATTTTAAGAGTTAGAAGAATTTATATAAGGTCTCAATAAAATAGATGGACTAATTTCAACACATCGTTCAGCACGTCTAACCAAAGCAAACAAAACACTGATTATAGTGATTTTATTTTGTCCTAACATTATAAATTGCATTAATTCGTTTTTCTTAAATTATTTTTTTTACGATTAAACTAATTTTGGTGATCCAAAAGATTACTAAAAGTGGTTTAGCTATCTAATGAGGCCTTTTAAATACTTTTTTTTAATTTATTGGATTTTAATATTTTGGCTGTGCAGAATATTCATGTTTAATAATTGTTTTAACTGATTTTTTCATACTTTTACGGAAGCTCACGGATATTAATTTATAAACGAGCTTGATGTTTTGTCACTGTATCGCCCTAAAGTAGACTGGTAGAAAATGTCCAAGGCATTAAGTACGCTTTTGTGCTGTATGTTTTCACTTTGTGTACATAAAGTTTGAAAAAAAAAAACTTAAACTGTCCTTATTTTGATCGCTCTGGTTCTAAGCGATACAGTTAAAGAGTTTTTTTTAAGAGTTAACAAAAGAAACATGTGTTAGATAAGATTCACTTAAAAGACTTTTTTTAACATGCTTTTTAGATACTGGTAAATCTAATAAAACCATCCCATTGATAAGAAACTCAACCTGTGTACTCTGTACTGACGGCCTGAGGTTTACAACATTATGTAACTACTGTTTGCTTAAGGGATACACATAGATTAAGGTTAAACCCGGGTGTAATTAAATACAGTAAGGGGAGTTAGAGCTAATTATTTCACACAATTATGTACATTTAATTAAGTAGTTGTGACATGTTTGATATTAACTTGGCATAATTATTGTTTAATGTGACAACCTCAGAGTACCTTAGTGGCATTCAAATCCTGTTCCCAACAGATCAAGGATATTCATATTTACATACATACATACATGTGTAGTAGGTTTTCTTTACCCTCAAGACTAGTAAGTCTAGATCAGTGGTGCCAACTTGCAAGTAGTGAGTTCGAACCAAACTCTCAAACGGTAAAAGAAAACATCGCAAGGTAACCGGTATTGGCGCTGCGAGTTGTTCACAAGTTACCGCGGCCGCGACATATAAGGCTAAGAAGCAACATGGGTGGTTTTTAGTCAGTAGAAGTCTGACACTCCCTTTCGCTCTGCCCAAGAGCGCGAGGGGTTATTTGATGATTTTCCACCCGCCAAAAAAAAAGGTAACCGGCATTACATACTCGTAGAACCACAAAATTCGGAGACTGTATAAATCCGTGTGGTGACTTGGAGTCGCATAATTATATTTTAAACAACATACAGCCTGTCTCACTGTACAACTCAGTCCTGAGACTGACCTGCAAATTGCAATTAACGTAAGAAAATTTGAATTTTGAAATTAAAATTAATCTCCTTCATCCGTAAAGGAAGTAGGTAATTCTATTCTACCCATCATACTAAGCCACTTTCATTACAAAAACTATATCAATCGTTTCCTGAGTAAAAAGAATAAATGGTCATCTTCCTAGTGTGTCTATTCTAATATAAATTAAGTCGGCCCAAAATTTGGTGAGCCAGAGTTTGGCACTTTCAGTAGCCTCCTGTGTGTACAGGCAGGATACGATGTCAAATGCCCCATAGTTTGTAGGGCAAGACCACATTTATACTCCAGGACAGTCAACTATGAATCTCCACCTGAACACTACACGGACTGCCGCGCTATGTGTCGCGTGTTCGATCCCCGCACGGAACAAATATGTGAATGGCCTACTTACAGATAGTTGTATCGGGTATTTGTGTATGTGAGTTTAAATGTCTGTTAACGCACCCACAAGAGACATTCCTAATGTGGGGCAACGTTTTATAAAAACAAAACAGGATTTTCCTTGCTTCGGCCTACCTGTCTCCGGAATCTGTTTAGAGACTTCCAGGTCAGCCTAGGTAACTCATGTCCAACTCATCACTCGTCATCAACCTCCGAGTAGAACAATCACGACTGATCAGCCCTAATTAAAATCCCCAAGTAAACGTCAATTATACTAACAGCAAGCTTAACGAGGTAATGAGAAGGCTTTTAAACTAAACACATTATGAGCATAAAACTACGGTTGAATGTTTCCTGTAAAATGTTCGTAATACTCGCAGCGGGCCTACCTATATGTTTCAATTTTAATATCTCGCACCGCGGGTTTTGATATATTCTTGTCATGTGATGTGACATACAATTTTATAATTTAAAGGGTTGAAATATTCAGATTTTCTTACTATTTAATATTATGAAATTTAGTAGTGATGATTTTAATTATCGTACTAAAACTTAGGCAAACAATATGATTATAATTAAACAAAATAATTAGAAATAAACAAGTCGTGTCCCCAATGGTGTTTTTCGTCAGCAAAAATTTAAGATACAAATATTTACTTCTTGTTTTAAGCCCTTTAAAGTATTCATTTCCACCGTCGGGGCTGCGAGTTGTTCGCAAGAGATAAAGGGCTAAGATACATGGGTGGTTTTTAGTCAGTAGAAGTCTGACTCCCTTTCGCTCTGCCCAAGATGATGATTTGATGGTTTCCCACCCACCAAAAAATTTAAAAAAAAACGTATTTATTTCTAAAATTTTGTTTGTGAGCTTTAATTATTACAAGGCATTTTTTTGGAAAATCTCAAAATTCCACCTCCTCCAGACCAATAGCTTAGTCAACGCGTTGTTAGTTTGTACCAGGAATTCAAAATTGATCATCAACATCAGCATTATCTTGCCCTTATATCCCTTAGGCATGTTATAATAAATTCTATGAAATCTTATTTTTTATTTATGAGATTAAAAAAGAAATCAAATAAATCGGGTCAAAAGAACTCACATAAAGTTAAATAAAGTAAACAATGAGAAAAAACACAGCAAACACGCTCACTAAGTGGAACCCTAAAACAAGAATTTTTCGTGCACCCAAATTAATATGAATAAACTATTGTCCACTCATGATGTTGCTCTACTTCGCTAAAAGAGCAGCGCGGTATTAACTTCCCTCGGAACCTCGTATTGTGCAGATGAAAATATAAAGTCAGTTCACACTAGTGTTAGAAACGCTGCGTTTTGTGTGGCCAAGAGCCAGAAAAAATGCACAGGCCATTAGAAACTATATCTTCACAAAATTGTGTCATGTTGTGTCAGTAAGGCTATTTATTATGGCATAAACAACAAACTTAAAAAGAAAAGCACTAGAACTACACTACAAACCGGAAAAAAACTTTTATTTTGATGGTCGGTTCTCATTTATAATTTTAGAGCAACAAACTCTAATTATCAAAATTGGAATATTTTTCTTCAAGCTTTAATGTGCAAAATGTTTAAGTAACAGCTATGTAATGGCTCGTTTTACACCCCGTATTAATTAATCAAATCAAAACTTGAGCTTGAAGAAAAATCTTATAATTTTGGTTTTTAGAGTTTGTTGGTCTACAAAAATAAATGAATACTGATCACCGAAATGAAACTTGGGTTAATAATTATGGGTTAGCATGAAAGTAAAAAGTAAAAAATTCCCTTCACAAGCAATGCACAAATATGACGCTGCGTATCAAAAGTTAATGTGGGCACCCCTTTAGAACTTCCGCGTAATGAGACCGTGTATCTGATCTGACGGATTAAGTTCTGCTCAAATAATAAGCAAACTTGCAAAGAAATTCTTAATATTATTATACAAAAATGGTTATTTTCATCTTACTTTATCGGACTAACGTATCGGTTCTCTTTCATCTTTTTAAAAGGAACTCCTTAAGTCAAATGCCTGAGCCAATTTGGAATAAAAATATTGAATTAATTTGAATTGAAAGAAAACAGTTTTTTTTCCTCCTACGCTGTATTACCAAATAAGCGGATTCGCCTAATATCCAAAAATAAAAACGATTTGTTTCACATGCTAATATTTATTTTTATTTACTTTTCTTTGGAACAACAAATAATTGCATAATAAAGCATTTGGTTCTTACTTGATCTTGTTCCTTCTTTATTTTCTTGCTGTTTATTATTCTAAATTATTAATTTGTTCTTGTTTAGTTTGGGTATCGAATGCTAAATTGTTCACATGAACAATATGTTAAGGTTTAATAGGAAATGTGGAAGGTCTTTTCTCCATAGAAACGTTCTCGCCTGTTTTCTTTCACAAAATAATCAATTTTAACTACTTGTACGCCCCTATGTTTTTCTTTTTGATGATACATTAATTTTCTAAGCACTAGAACCCTCAAAAAATGCTCAAAATTGCTTATTTAGATCGCTGTCAACAGAGTCCTAGTGTACAAATTTGACAACTATTAACGAAAAAAGATAAACATAGATGCATAGAAAACATCCTTCTTATTTAGGGTCTAAAATATCTTATAAATTGGTACAATATTGGGGGAGGAAATAGGCGAGAGCCAAACCTATAAATATGTATTTTTACTTAAGCTATTGAGTCGGATCTGCAGTTGTCCTTATCTGCCGCCCGGGTGCCTAGCTCTCGCAGAGCGACAGCGATAGTTTCAGCAAATACCTAATTTTCGAAAGTCTCTCCGCCTGCATTTCCTCTTAATAACCCGCATAAATAGTTAAATGTACCTATTACAAAGCTTAAAGATGCAATTCTGAGTTCGATGCCAGAGGTCACAAAACTATCTCCTAAGACTTACTCGTACATAGCTGTCAAAATATAGGTGTACTACGGAGTTAGACTCTGCCTATCTTTCAAAATAGCAGGTGTGAGTTGATAAAAGAAAAAACCCTAGTTAAATTAACTCACGAATATTTTTAAGTTTTTTTTTTTACAATAAGTTTGGAGTAACATAAAATGACATTATTACTTTCAGGAGTCTTTACGGATTACTTTACTCCACATAATTATGCGAAATTTGTAGAACACGGGTTTTTATGTAGGTGAATTTGCATCTCTTAAGGTGAAACATGGATATTCAGGAATGGTGCCACTCAATACCGTTGTGAGCAAGACGGGAAAGGAATACCAAATTAATGATCATTGGGAATCTGGCTAAGAAATGTTTCGAAATCCTTGTTTTTCGCAGAGTTTCTTGCTGGTTCTACAGAACTACGGATTGGAATGTGCAACTACAGTACTTTCAAAATTATTATGTCTTATGACTGGGACTGTAGCTTCTTGATATTGTTGTACCTGTTTCGACAGTTAAAAAGTGCCTATGTGTTAAATTTAATAGAAATACATGAAAGAAAATATAGTTTAATTATAAGCCACAAAACTTCAAAGATCAACATCAACAATAGAGTGCAATAAAGGTAGGTAGTCCCTAGAGGTTAATAGCTATGTAATAAGAAGGTGTATATATATACTTCACATCCTCCACCGGTTCTAAAGATTTATAAATAAATTCTTGAGTCCTATTCTGGAACTTAAATCTTGCAACCTAGGGCCAAACAGTGGCTTCGTTAGCTACCGGCCAACTGCAACTACGACGGAACGTGCTGACATCTAAGTCTCCGTTGATAACACATTCTCTCATAAAGAAATGTTTCAGCTTGATGTTTGTTGTGCCGTTTGTTTGTTTTGATCTAATGAACTTTGTATTCCATTGAACAGTTTGGTAAGTTCAGTTTTATTATGTTCATCTTAGAACATATTCTTCATCACTGTGAAGTATACACACTGTGACTGATCAACTTGAAATAATTTGTTTGATAAAGATTTTGACAGCCTTAAAATTACAAGTTTTACCCATTTGCACTACCCATAACACAGAAACAACACGGATGTTACTAAGATAAACTAGTCTAGAAGACATGACAGGATTAATTATAATATGACTGGCCTGTTGGTCTAGTGGTTAGTGACCCTATCGTGGCGTGGGTTCGATTCCCACCAAGGACAAATGTTTGTGTGATGAGCACGATCATTTGTTCTGTGTCTGGGTGTAATTTATCTATAATATGTATGTATTTAGAAATATATAAGTATGTTTATCAGTTGTCTAGTACCCATAACACAAGCTCTGCTTAGCTTGGGACTAGATGGCGTTGTGTGATAGTTGTGGAACATTATTATTATTATAATTAGCATGAGATGAAGGCTAGAGGAGCTAAGTCTAAAATCGGTACTAGCTTAGCTTACTAGCGGATAGGCTCAGGTTCAGGATTATGATAATGAAGAGTATCAATTTCGAATAATTTGAACTTAAGTTGAAAGGTAAATGAAAACTAGTTAAATGCATGAAAGCTATGTGGTGGTGTAAAATAATATTTTTTATCTCCGAGAATTACACGCACGGTCAGCAACAGAAGTAGCTTAGCACTACGTACAGTTCCGAAGTAGGATTTTGAATAAAAACTTATAAGATATTACTCTTTACTCACAAGTTATTGTGGAATAAAGGAATATTTTAAAGAATAATGTTCTTCAGGTTAAAAATAATAGCTGGAAAATATTATAAACGCGAAAGTTTGTAAGTATGTATATACACACATCAAAAGTGTCTAGGGATCAACATATATTTTTGCAATAACTTTTCTCCTGATTGATATTAATTAAAATTTTCTTTAAGGATTCATCAAATAAAGTGTTTTCGTTTGTCACAGTAACGATAAACCAAGTCACCTTTGCATTAATAAAGAAATTTGCCATTTTCCTAATAAAGGGATTTTTGACATTTGAACCACTAACATTCAAGTTCGAAAAAAAGACTGAAATAACAGTTTTCTTTAAAATTTTATTGGGTAACTTAAACAATTAATAATCCGTGTTTCTACCGCGAACACTAACAACACAAGAACATCGGTTTGGCATACTCAAAATGAGTTCATCCAAATCACGCTGTGGAATGGCCGCCCATGTTCGTTGCAACAACAAAAAAAGGTCTTCTTGCGACTGGATACCCTCCATATTCGGCAGAGCTGTTCTCTGTAGCATATCCCATGCATGCTCAATCGGGTTCAAGTCTGGCGACTGAGCAGGCCAGGGCAGGACATTGATGTTAGCTGCGGCGAGAGTCTGTCTTACAACTCTTGCGGTGTGCGGTCGTGCATTATCATGCATTAACTGAAATAAGGGACCGATTTGCACTTGTAGAGGAACGATGACGTCTGATACAATCGTCTCAGCATAAATTTGAGCGTTGAGGTTGCCTCTGATCCAAATCAACTCAGTTCTTCCGCCGATCCAAATACCCGCCCATACCATGATGGTTCCACCACTATAAGGATGGACTTCCTGGCAGGATTTTAATCGCTGTTGGCGTCCAGGGGTTCTCCAGTGTCGTATACGTCTTGTATCCGGTCTCATACCAAAACGAGACTCATCAGAAAAGCACACGAAACGCCATTGTTCTTCTGCCCAATTTCTGTGTTCAAGAGCCCATTGATATCGAATCCTACGATTGTGCATTGCTATAGGTGGTACCCGTAGCGGTCTTCGGGAATGAAGGTTCACTTCATGCAAGCGGTTTCTGACTGTTTGGTCGCTAATTAAGTTCCCTGAAGAGTGATGAAGCCTCACGGCTAACATCATGGCGGTTATTGTTGGAGCTCTTCGAGTTAAGATTTGAATGTATCGGTCTTGTCTCCGTGTGGTGCAGCGATACCGTCCTCCATGGCGCTCAGCCACGGTACCAGTGCTTCGGTAACGTGTCCAAAGTCGACTGATAACACTCTGACTTGTATTCAGAGCTAAAGCCACAGTACGTTGCCGGGAACCAGCTTCTATCATTCCCACGGCTCTGAGCATTTCTTCCCTGCTTAAATGACGTCGCCGCTCCATAATAACGTTGGTTTTAATCAGTAGTAGGGAAACAGTAGCACTAATAATGTCTTCAATGCGTTGTATGTTTTTATAGGGAAAATATTGACAGCTGATTTTCATCTTTTACTCGAATTTGATTCACAGTTCCTGATTCAAATTATGAAATGCACCAAAAAGGATCCATATAAATTTATAAAATCATAAATTTATTACAAAGCCACATCTCAATCTCAAGAAATCCGCATAAAAATGCTTGATCCCTAGACACTTTTGATGTGTGTATGTATAATATGTGTGGATGGATGTTTGTTACTCTTTCACTCCAAAAATTACTGAACGGATTTGGATAAAATTTGGTAGATAGTTTAGTACAGATAGTTTTATAAACTGGATTAACATATAGGACAGGTTATATCCCGATTTTATCTTTCAGTGGGATAATTTTTGAGTTGTAGCGAGCGAAGTCGCTGGCAACATCTAGTATCAAATAAATAAACTTCTGAAATGTAAAGCTGTTGCAAAAACATCATCTAAGTCATCTAAAAATCTAAGTTATTGAACTTTTCTCAACTAAAAATAGAATTTATCAGTATTGTCTATTTAACAACGTATGTTATTTATAGTAACAATTGACACAGTTACATATTAATGTTATCAATACGAGTGAAACACTGCAAAGCACTCTTTATTATCTGTGCTCTTAATATTCTCAAATCTAGCAGCAAATAGACAAATAAATCAAAGTATGAGTAAATAATATTGGGTGTTTCATAATTCATTTATTGTTTGTTACAGGTATTATATACAAACATAAGGTCTTACAAATAGTTGATCATCATCAGCCTTTAATCAACTCTCTAGGAGAGGGGTGGGCTATTATCCACCACGCTGGCCCAGTGCGGGTTGGTAGATGTTACATGTCTTCGAAGTTTTTCCTTCTTGCACATGTGTTTTCTCATGATGTTTTCCTTCACCGTTTTAAGAGCAGCGGTGATGAAATAAAACCGTGAAATTAAATCTTTTCTCCAAGTCAGAAACTCCATGGTTACTCAGTAGAGCAGTAAAAAAAACGTTTCCCCACTAGGAATTTCTAATGTACTATCGGTGCGTTTACAAACATTTAAACTCACATACACAAACACACCCAGACCCGAAACATACCCCGGCCATACAAATGTTTGTTCCGTGCGGGTATCCAACCCGCGACAGTCCAATCGCTCAGCCACTGCGCCAACCGGGCCCTCGTTTTGTTCTCAATTCCTCTGGTTTCAGGTTTATTAAAACTTCGGCTGGTGGTTGCGTACTGATCTTTGATAGTAAATTAAGGCCTTTAAAACTAGGCCTCCACTGCTTTAAGAACCGAGATGGCTGCTAAGAAAGAAAAGCTCCTAACACAAAAACCCAGTAACTTTTTTTCCATAACCATCACTATCAAACTAAATAACCAATGCCAAAGTAGTCGGGCTTTTAACGACTATACCAACAATTCAATTAAATCACAAATGTTAAATCCTGGACTGTTTTACAAACTAAATAATAAATTAAGACCAGTTTTTAATGGACATAGAATTGATCTAGTTAACCGGTTACCTGTTTATTTTCAAGCTGGAATTAATAATTCACAATAAGCTGTTGAGCTATTTACATAATCCATACAAGATTTTTTTTCATTATATTTTCAACTAGCTGTTGCCAGCGGCTTCACCCGCTACAACTCAAAAATTATCCCACGTGAAGATACAATCGGGATAAAAACTAACTTATGTGTTAATCTAGTTTATAAACTATTTTTATACCAAATTTTATCCAAATCCGTTCAGTATTTTTTGCGTGATAGCGTAACAAACATCCATCCATATTTACAAACTTTCGCGTTTATAATATACTAGGAAGGCATTTGATTTGGACATAGTCGCAAGTGCGACTGCTGTGCATGATACCCCGGGTTCGATTCCCATGTAGGGGCTAAGTGTTATAGGATTTATCGATCAGACAATCCTCAATAGCAGCCAGATAGTATGAAATTGATAGCATTGGCCTCGCGTCCTATTAAATGAGGCTTAAACATCATGATATTGTCATTCAGCTAACGGGTACACCTCTGGCTTATCTCTCAGGGATTACAGGCGTGATGTTATGTTAATAAGAAGGTGTTACAATATTTAACATAGAATTTTTTCACAAATGACATTGTGCGTAGCAGGGCTACGGCTACGAGCTACGACACTACGGGACGTGAGCTACGTGCTACGCCGTAGCAGTGATATTGGTGCGGCGAGTATCGCCCCTCAATTTCAAGTTGGTTGGTGCGTAGTACGTAGCACGGGGTGTGTATGTGCCTGGCTATAGGCATTTATTGATATAGCGTATGGGACCGCCATTTTTGGAAGAATCAGTGGCCATGATGGACTAGATGTCATTGTGCTCTCGCGCCGTACGCACACGTCTCACCGCGTGTCTTAAATCTTAAGACATCATCCACCCGCAAACCTTATAATCCTGAGTATCATCCCGTAAGCATTAGGGATTTACCGAGATTTAATAATAACCCCATTTTACCGCGTCTGTGTAATTTGTGATCAAGCAAACGAAGGTGATCAGCACGCAAGACCAGGCAGAGAGACAGGTGGTACCACCTGCGAAGATCTTCGAGACTGAAGAAGGAAGAAGCAGGTACCGCTTTTCTTTACATGCTAGAGTTAGGCCACCATACGCCGTCTGCTGCCGCCACTCCCAACTTGAAATTATACAGACAAATATAGGCATTTGAATCAGCACGCAATCCAGGTGTTAGATTGTAACAAGTCCTCAAACCGCAGAGATACACGGCTATTTACACGCCTGTCCCTCCAGATATGTTTGAAACTCTTACTGCCGCACTCAGAGATGTTTAATGATTATTTAAGCTAAGGATGAGACAAAACGAGCGTAATTTTTTGAATCGTGAGTCGCAGAAATTTTGCTGCAATAGGTTTCATAAAAAAATCCTATTTGATTAACACGGTGACACAAAATGAGTTGTCTGCCGACTCACACAACACCGAAATTCTGCGACTCACGACTCACAAAATTACGCTCGTTTAGCCTCACACTTAACAAAAATTTTGACACTTTAGTGAAGGTTTTGTATATCAAACCTTTACTAAGTCAAGGCTTAAGTAATCATTAAACATCACTGAGTAAGGCAGTTAGCTTCCAAGTTTCGTGTAACAAAATGATTCGTTTATTTCTTAAAATTGTTTTCTTTTAAAAACCGACTAAATGAAAGCTTAATTAATAAGATTAATAATAGTGTTAATAATAAACTAATCCTTTTAAATGAAATATTTAGTAATTAAAAGTTTGTTTAGACTTTCCTTATCCTTATAATGAAATAAGTAGGAAAGTTAACGGCTAAATAACTTTAGATTAACATACTAACGAACTTTACTCTATAATTAAAATCTCATTGAAAGGTGACAGAGCCCTTTGTACTATAACATAAAGTCGCTTGTTCCAGATCAAAGGGATAAAATTAAAAGGACATGAACTTTTAATTTTTTTTCCAGGTGAGGGCTGTATAATATAATAAATGTAAAAATAACCTAAACGAAGCCAAAAGGCATTTGTTCTCCCTAATATTGCGATCGGTTTTTTGTTGTAGACCGAACTTGGGAACCTTCTGCTTACTAAAATATTAGGGATAGTTCCCACTATTGAAGTTAAACAAACAATGTTTTTCAAACTATTGTTTAAATACCTCCACGAAATGGCGGCAGGTCACGGGAACAATATGCGACTCCCGCATTCCCCTTAAACATAAGGGGAAGATTTATAAAACCATGGTTAGACCTGCTGTCGTGTATGGATCAGAATGTTGGGCCACAATGGGATAAATGAAAGGCAATTGCATGTGGCTGAGATGAGAATGCTGAGGGGGATGTGTAGTGTGACGCGAATGGATAAAATAAGAAATGAGTACATAAGAGCCGGTGAATGAAAAGTTGTGTGGAAATCGATTGGCGTGGTATGGACATGTGATGCGAAGGAATTAAGAAAGTGTTGTGAGGAAAATGTTGAGTATGAATATAGATGGGTATAAGAGTAGAGGAAGACCAAAGAAACGATGGATGGGCTGTGTGAAGGATGATATGGCTAGGAAGGAGGTGACTACTGACATGACGAGAAATACAGAAGTATGGAAGAAAGAAATGTTGCGCCGACACCAAATAAATTGGGATAAGGGCAGGAGAATGATGATGACCTCCACGACAAAATGATTCAATGTATTCATCAGCAGTGAGTCCTACCGTGAAACGTGATTTTTCCACCCAGAAAGAATCATCATCATCAACCTAGCCTTTTCCTAAATAAGTTGAGGTGGGCTCCCAGTCTAGCCGGATGCAGCTGAATATCAGTATTTTACATGGAGCGACTGCCTATCTGACCTCCACGACCCAGTTTATACTGCCTAATACGATACCCTTTTGGTAAGACTGGTTCTCAAACATTCAGGTCACTGACTGCCAAAGATATATATAGCAGCCGGGACCAACAGCTTAACATGCTTTCCGAGATACGGAGGAAACTCGGTATGTAATGGGAGGTCACCCATCCACAGACCAACCTAGGCAAAGTGGCTTAACCTATAGATCGTCCCGAGTGGCAGTTATTACTAGGCCACGAGCTCCTGAAAAGAATCGTTCGTCGAACCCCAAAAAGATTCGTTTCCTAGTAAAAAGTTTTACGTAAAGTCACTTATACAGGGTTATTTGTAAAACAACGTTAACCTCTCAGGACTAAGTTGCTAACATCATAAATCAACAACTTTTGTTCTATGACTTTTAAAAATTAATCATATTTTAGTTCATCAGATTTACTTACAAAAATAAAAATATTTAAATTGTATTCTCTAAATGTTACCTAGTCTGCGAAGCAAAAGAAAACGATACTCGATAGTACAATAGTGAGGGGAGCGGGGTAAGGGCGGCGGGGTAATCGTAGCGTAGCGAGTTAGGTACAGCAAAATACAGAGTTGAAAATTAAATGTGTTAGATAGGACAACGAAATCTTGAACTTTT
This sequence comes from Diarsia rubi, assembly GCA_932274075.1. Taxonomy (NCBI): domain Eukaryota; kingdom Metazoa; phylum Arthropoda; class Insecta; order Lepidoptera; family Noctuidae; genus Diarsia; species Diarsia rubi. Next base: position 19,915,640 of record OW026413.1, read on the forward strand.
GTTTTTAGTAAATGTATTATGTTTTGTAAAAAGTCATAGAACAAAAGTTGTTGTTTATGATGATAAAATAATATAAATAACCCTGTATTATCGGGTATAGAGATCAATTTACGGGATAGGTACAGTCAACATCAGAAGTAGATGAACACTATTTCAAGTTTCAAAGCAGGTTTTAAACAAATTTGTTGTAATAACACGTTACTAACAACTTATTGATGAGTTAGGAACATTTTATTAAATATTCCTCAGAAATATTAAAAAATTGTAGCTGGAGTTCTGTACATACAATAACATAAAATACGAAATGTTAAGCTACTTCTGCTGTTGACTGTACGTTGAGCGGCGGCGCAAACCACAACTGCTAGTGGTACCGCTGACACGTGCGTTGCGCACTCTCAACGCGATGGCGGATACCTTAGATATAATCACTTGTACACTGAGTAAGTTCAAAAGAGCCACGCACTGTGTAGCATGTAAGATTTAGATAAGTATATTTTAAGTTCCTTTGTCGTATTAGATCTATATCTGTTATGGCAAAGAAAACATTGTGATAATAATAATAAATTAATTATTTTGAGGATCAAAATGGCTGACGGCTTTGTGTATAAAGCATGACAACGTTTTGTTTCATATTCTCGAATATTTTATGTGACCTAAGAACAATGCATTATAAATGAAATAAGTAACGGTATTACATAAAATGTCCGCCCAATCACTCACGAAATTCGATAAATTTCTCCGTCTAAGTATTTTCTTTGTTTAGTTATCGCGAAAACAAGAAAAGTGCCAAAACATTTCCTGTTCTGAAATTAACAAAAGCTTCTGGAATTTGAAGTATGCGCGGTAAACGAGAATAGAAAAGCCTTATTGAAAAATTGTAAGGTTTATTCTTGTTAGCAGTAATTCAAAGTGATAAAAGAGGTTGTGGCTAAATAACAATAGCTACTCGGGTCGATCGGGGTTAAGCCGTACTTACCTAGGTTGGTCTTTGGATGGGTGACCGCCCATTATAAACGGAGTTTCCTTCGCGCCTTGGAAAGCACGTTGCACCGTTGATTAATTGTAGATATTTAGCAGACGTTACGTAGTCAGTGGACTAAAAGTCTGTTAACCAGTCTTATAAGTAAGAGGTACCGTATTTAATAGGCTAGTTGACAAAAAATCTAATTAGTCCGTATGATAAATTTCCACAAAATATTGGAACCGTATTTTTTTTCTTTTTAAACGTAAACAATAAATGGCACAGTGCTTCGAAAAGTCGCGCCACGTCATAGTTTAGTACATTTTTTACCAGAAAGTGACGTCACCAGCCCCACTCACTGTCTTTGACACGTTTTATTTTCGTCATTTTTTATTAACTTGATAAAATAAAAAACACGTATCGATTATTTTTCGATAATCTAACTGACGGACTAAAAATAATCATATTTTTTTAGTCAGTCAACGACCCTATTACTAGTCGGGTTGTGGAGGTCAGATAGGCGGTCACTTCTCTTAAAATACTGGTATTCTATAGCATCTAGTTAGCCTGACTCCATCATAGTTGGGAATTAGCTAGGTGCACTTTTTTTTAAGACGTTGCCCCACTCTTGGAATTACTCCTGTATCGTGGGTGCGTTTACAAACATTTAAACTCACATACACAAATATGGTAGCCTTGTTGTGGCGGCCCCGAACCCAGGCAGGCACATTACTTTGTGTAATTTATTTCATCACCGCTGCTCTCAAAACGGTGAAGGAAAACATCGTGAGGAAACCGACATGTCTTAGACATGTGACATCTACCAATCCGCACCTGGCCCGCGTGGTAGATTATAGCCCATTCCCTCTCAAAGACAGGAGGCCTGTGTCCCAGCAGTGGGAACATTAATAGGATGTTGATGATGATGATGATAACACAAATACCAATACCAATGGTATGACATGGAGGTATATAAAACCCTTCCTAGTAGTTTAAGAAACTATTAAGGCTGCTACACATATTACGATCAATCATTACGATTGGACGGTACAGTTCAAACTGTACAGTTTAAATTACATGTGTATGACAAAAACTGTACAGTTTGTCCGATTTTAGCACTATAAAAACTGAGCAGTTTAAACTGAACCGTCCAATCGTTATGATTTATCGTAATGTGTGTAGCAGGCATTATGCAAATCATGTTTCTAGAAATCTAGACCGTTACACTATAAGTTGTCTGTGAGTGAATTTACGATTTTTATAAAGCGACAGTGAAACCTAAGTCTAAGGTGACAAGGTAGAAATTCACAGCTAGAAACAGGATTAGGCTAAGTTCACGCGATGACGTCGACGTGGGATTGCCAACGTCCTCTAGTATGTCCAATTCAAACTGACGTGGGAACTATGTCCAATCTGTAGCCAGCGTTACCTGACTCGGAAGTAGAGGGCAAGTGGTATCAGAAGAGGGGTCAGCTAACTATAGCTGGCCACTGTTACAGGGGGAGACAAGTTGTTGACTACTTTGTTATAGGTGTAAGGAATCTTGCGTTCAATATCCTAGTCTATGTCTGAAACGTAAGATGTAGATTTGAATCTTCATCAACATTCAGGAGAAAAACAAATGAAAATTTTAATTACGGTACCAGGTTAATAATTTTTTGTTGTTTAAATGTAAGACTATTTCAGAATAATCACCACGGCGTGGTTTCAGGTCGGGAGGGGGGGGGGGGGGTATGGAATAAAGAATAGTGTTTATTTGTGTGTATAAAAGTGCGAGTATAATTATCACAAGAATCAGACGTACAGCGTTTTTACCCGACTACGGCAAAGCCAAAGGAGGGTTATGATAAATATAATTATGGACTAAGCAAAAGGACTATGTAAAGATCGTAGCTGGTGTGGCGTTTTGTGGTTTCTGCCTACCCCCATAGGAAAAGGGCGTGAGTTATTGTATGCATGTTAAATTGTTATATTTCTTACTAGCTGTTGCCAGCAGCTTCACCCGCTACAACTCGAAAATTATCCCACGGGAAGATAAAATCGGGATAAAAACTTCCCTAAATGTTAATCCAAGGTGACAGCTAACTCCTTACACAATTTTATTAAAATCGCTCCAGCCGTTTAGACGTGAAAAAGTAACTAACATACACACTCACAAACTTAACTTTCGCCTGTATAATATTAGTGTGTTGAGCATTAGGTTCACATAACTTTCATATTCAAACAAATATACTAGGCAGTAATAAGCTAGACGCTAGTTATAATACCATTAAACTAAAATCTAGATTGCCTACCTTATGTAATCGACGGACAGATAGTTATTGCGTGGGAGTTGATCGATTCGTTTATAAACACAGAATAACAGCGATCTAAAACGGTACCTAATTTTTTTAGGGTAAATACTAAGTACTAAATCGTTGACGCTCATAAACGCTAAACGGTCTGTTTTTGTTTAGCGTTCACAATTAAGTATCTCACTGATTGCGATAAGTTGTCTGTGGTATCAGTATTTTCATAATTTCAGTTAGAAGACGTTCGCTGTAGAATGAATTATTGACAGAGTAATGAATTGTCCAAAATATCTGACTCGTATACAGGGTTACTTGTAACTCGACGTATTCCTTGCAGGACGTCATAGTAGGGCTTAAATGCAACAAATTAAGCCACCAAATGTTCTACCAAAGCTCAGTAGTTTTTTTAATGAAAAATCCCAGATCAAACCATTTGGAGCCAATTTTAAAATGATTAACGGCACGACTGTATACTGTACTTAGAAGTTTTTAGATAGGATATAGAATTTTATGAAACTAATAAGAATAATTTGAAATTCAATGGTTACTTTACATACATTGGTAGGCAGAAACCACAGAACGCCACTTGCTACGATCCTTACATATTCCGTTTGCCTCGTCCACATCATACATCTGGTCATACACGCACGTCGGTTACGAGTACTACGCACCTGTCCTTTCTGAAGAACGGCACCAATAAGATCAGTGTATGTCTTTCTAGGACGTCCTCTCTCGACGTCATCATTGTAAAATATTACTTGGCTCAATAGGGATGTTTAATGACTTTAAAAAAATGTGATTCTAATTAGTTCGTCTGTTAGATTATCGAAAAATATTGAATACGTGTTTTTTGTTTTTCAAATCAATAAAAAATGACGAAGATAAAACGCTCACTCACCGGTAGTAAATGTCATACTAATGTCTTAGAATATGACGTCACATCGTCGTATCGAGTTTATTGATTGTTTACGTGAAAAATGAAAAAAATATGTGTCCAATATTGTTTGGAAATCTATCTGACGGACTAATTAGATTTTTTGTTACCCATCCTATTGCAATCGACACTCAAATGACAGATAGATTTCCAATCCCGCGCATTACAATCATGAACCAAAGCCAAAAAAAAACAGATTTATTTGATCCATCAAATAAGTATCATGAGTCCATAATGAGCTGATCAGATTCATCAATCATTTGTGTGTTGTATCGGAAAACTGATAAGATAAAGATACTATTTATTAGGTTGTCGTGGAGTCTGATAACAATTACAACACTATTTTTATTATACGGGAAAGCGGAGTGTGTAAGCAAGAAATATAAACACGCTTTTTTTTTGGGGGGTGGAGGGTCATATGACTGCTCCCGCTCTGGGCGCAGCTAGGTAGTTTCAGACTTCTCTTGACCTAAAACCACGCATATTCCTTCTTAGCCCTTTATGTCTGAGGCCGCGGTATCTCTTCGAACAAACTGCAGCCCCAAAAACGATGGCCCTTGCGGGCCCTGCAAATTGTTAATAAGGCAGATGTGAGTGGCAACACCGGGAGGGTACGCCCTCAAAAGAATAGGGATGTTTATTGACTTAAAAAAATATGATTCTAATTAGTCTGTCTGTAAGATTATCGAAAAATATTGGATACGTATTTTTTGTTTTATCAAATCAATAAAAAATTACGAAGATAAAACGCGTCAAAGATTTGAGTGGAAGGTTGTGACGTCACTGACCGCTAAAAATGCCATACTAATGTATCAGAAAATGACGTAACACAAGTTTTCAAAGCACTGTATCGTCTTCATTGTTTGTTTACGTGAAAAAAACGTGTCCAATATTTTTTGGAAATCTATCTGACGGACTGATTCGTTTTTTTTTTGTTAACATCCCTATTACACTGATCTTATTGTTGACGTTATTTAGTAAGGACAGGTACAATACTCGCAACCGACGTGCGTGTATGACCAGATGTATGATGTGGACGAGCTAAAAGGAGTATGTAAGGATCGTAGCAAGTGGGGTTCTGTGGTTTCTGCCTAGCCCTATTGGAAAGGGCGTGAGTTGTATAATAATAATAATAATAATATTCCACAACTATCACACAACGCCATCTAGTCCCAAGCTAAGCAGAGCTTGTGTTATGGGTACTAGACAACTGATAAACATACTTATATATTTCTAAATACATACATATTATAGATAAATTACACCCAGACACAGAACAAATGATCGTGCTCATCACACAAACATTTGTCCTGGGTGGGAATCGAACCCACGACCTCCGGCATAGCAGTTAGGGTCACTAACCACTAGACCAACAGGCCAGTCGAGTTGTATGTATGTATCTTATTACTAACAAGACAATATTAATTTCTTCAGACTGAAGTAACTTTCTTTGAATTGAAGTAGAAACTAACTTGCATATAGGACATAGCTGCAACTTAGTTTACGCTTTACTCACAACTTTTACTTAGTGGAGACTGTTCTCCTTATGTGGAAGTTTTGATCATTTTCTTACTCAAGTAAGATTTTCTGTTTTCTTATTAAATAGTAAATAGCTGGTTAATGGATGAAAGTTATTTTTATGACCACTGCTCTCAAAAACGGTGAAGGAAAACATCGAAAGGAAACCGGCATGTCCTAGAACCAAAAATTCGAAGACTGTGACATTTACCAATCCTAACTAGGCCTGCGTGGTAGATTATAGCTGATTCCCGCTGAAGGAGGTTTATGTCCCAGCAGTGGGAACATTAATAGGCTGATGAAGATACTCAAAAGAATTACATAGAACCTTTTTGGCTCATTCACAATCATATATTTATACGTGTATTAGTATTAATATAAGTACATATATATTTTAATTGATATTGTTTTTTTTCTAGTTAGTTTGTAGCCTACCACAATGTTGTCTTGTTTGACCCTAAGGTTGACTGGTAGAGAATGCCTTGTGGCATTAAGTCCGCCTATGTATCACTATTGTGCATAAAGTTTAAATAAATAAATAAATATAATAAGGGATCGGACTGAGTCAAAAAACAATGATTCTAGTTAGTCCGTCAGTTAGATTATCGAAAAATATTGGATACGTGTTTTTTGTTTTATCAAATTAATCAAAATTGACGAAGATAAGATGTGGTTGTGACGTCATTTGTAGGTAAAAAATGTACTATCAAATGACGTTTTCGAAGAGTTCACGAGTTTTCGAAGCACTTTATTGACAAAATTTTTTGTTTATGTGAAAAAAGAAATAATACGTCTCCAATATTTTTTGGAAATCTATCTGTCGGACTAATTAGTTTTTTTGTCCGATCCCCTATTGTATTTTAACTAAAATACCAAAACAACTCGGCATAAAATTCATCTGTGCATACAGTTATATATTTTTAGCTCAATGAAAGAACCTGTGAACATCTTTTCTATTAAAATCGAGTACATGAATAAAGATTGTATCAATGCACGTCGCTGTTCTCTGCATTTCATTGGTATTTATATTCAGTACAACAAAGAATATTTTGCGTCAGATATGAATGCGAAACGATAGGCGTGGAACAATGAAACCACATTATAAGACTGTTTGACATAACCTCACGCCTGTGCTCTCCGGAGCGGTAGGCAGCGGTCTGTAGAAAGGCACAGTTCCGTAGCCGAATGGCAAGAAACGGAATCCTTATAGATTCGTCATGTCTGTCTGTCCGTTCGTATGTCACAGCCACTTTATTCGGAAACTAATAAGACTACACAGTTTTAATTTTGTACCCTTGAAAGATAAACACTTCCAAAGTAGTAAAATGTGTGTTCTCTAACTTTTAAACTAAGAAAGAAAAAAAATATATATACATATAAAGGGTGTAAAAGTACCCTTAACGCAAACGAAGGGCATTTGCTCTCCCCACCACTGCGATTTTTTTGTTCTAGACCATACCTGGGAACTCCCTAATTACGGAGATATTGGGGGTCAAAGTTTGACGGCACGGTTGGCACAGTTGCTCAAGCAATGGACTGCTGCGCTGCGTGTCGCGGGTTCGATTCCCGCACGGAACAAATATTTGTACGACCTACAGATAGTTGTTCCGGGTCTGGGTATTTGTGTATGTGAGTTTAAATGTTTGTGAACGCACCCACAATACAGGAAAAATTCCTAGTGTGGGGCAACGTTTTTTAAAAAAAAAAAAGTTCCAACTTTTTGCACAGCTGTTTTGTAAATACTAGTTTTTCAGGTTATAACTTTACACAAATTACCTTCATGACCCGTCTACTATTCAAAGCATCCACTACCACAATTTTTTAAGAGTGTTACATTTAGTTTTAACGTGAAAAAAAAAAAATTTGACCCCAAACAAAAAAGACAAAAATTATTGCGTAAGGACTTAGTTTGATGTACAGAATGCTTGGTTGACGTATACAGTGTGAAGGTTTGATTTACACCCTGAATGCTGTACAATGCAATAAAAACTTAAAAAGAAAATGTTTCAAGCGAGATATAGTTGGCAGTTTTTGGGATGACATTTACAAAACCGCAAAAGTTATGTAACTTTGTCATTGATACAAACACTATGAAAAACAAACTTATCGTTATCAATGAACCTCTTGGCTCTGCGCTCAACAGAGTCAAGTGTGGCCAGTTGGCGTTTCAGAGTTTACCACCCATGGACCTCTGACTTGGTACATGCCGCATGCCGTCGACAAATATCATTAAGGCGATGTTTTCCCCCGTCGGGGCTGCGGGTTGTTCGCAAGAGATACCGCGGCCTCGATATAAAGGGCTAAGAAGGAACATGGGACCAATCTTGTGAAATTGTTATTGATTCCATTGCCATGGTTCGGGGAGGACTATCATATTCTCGGTAATAGTGCTTTAGTCTGCGTAATCCAAATTTAGATTTTCCACTGAAAAACACAATAAAGCAATTTTTTCAAAGAAGTTATTTTTCTTGTTTTATCGCCTTTTCAAAGAAAACTGTTTACTTAGAAACAGAATCCTTGTTTGTATAAATTAGATAATATCTCGGTGCTATCTTCAGTCATTAGTTATGCGTTTTATGAGAAACAATGCGATAATTAAAATTATTCACTTGATTTTACTATTCATACAGAAATAACAACAACAATATTACGCCTCTACTCCACGTAGTCAAGCAGAGATGTACAAAGCCAAAAGGCACGTCTTGTCCTCTCCGTTAAGCGATATTTTTTTTGCTCTAGATCCTATGAGCCTGGGAACTTCGAAAAAAAAATGTTCCATAGCATTCTCTAGGCGTCTCCGAGTACTCAGATAACATATGTCAAAAAGATACCGACGAACCAAGAACCTCCTCCTTTTTTTGAAGTCGGTTAAAAAGCCGTTCATTCGTCGAATAATAATTTGCTGACCATAGACAATGACTAAATGGACAATATCAGAGGCGTCGCAGATACCTTGCAAGCCCTAAAAGCATTATTAAAAATCATTTGACATCCCTTACTGAATTTCACGATTCTATTTTCGGCTCAAATTAAGAACAGACCGCAAATTTCTAAATAAATTTTGTCTCTGAAACCATCAGTTCTATTGGTTCCGCTATAAATATATATCTATAGATTTTGTTGGAAATAAGCCTAGCCAATCGCAGAATACTTAAATAACTAAATACTTAATAAAAATAATATATACATATCATCACGCCTGTAACTTTCGAAGGCGCACGCAGAAGTGTGTTACAATGAGCAAGCCTATGAGCAAGTCCTATTGCCATCAATTGGGCACACAATTCTCCGAGGAAGAGAAATTCTTCCTCGTCCTTTGGCATAGGATTTTCCTAATTTCCTTCACTCATTTTCTGTCTGGAGCTAATCTTCTGCATCCATCAAGCTACCATCAACCACCAAGTGACGAACATAGCAACAGTCGGTCTACTTGAGCAAGTCTAAGCTAGTCAAGTACCCGTATCGATACAACTGTTGATATTGATGTTAAACTAAGCACTACCTCGTTGTATGGCTAACTAGCATTTCACCCGCGATTTCGTCTGCAAAAATTGTGATAGCTCGACTAATATGCATGACAAAAATATAATTTATCTCATGAATAATGTGTCTTTCTATCAGTGAACTTTTTTTTACAATTGGATCAGTAGTTCCGTGGATAACAACACAAGGCAGATGTAAGTGGGAATGCCGAGAAGGGACGCCCTAGAAAGAGATACACAGATCTAATTGGTGCCGTTCCTCAGAAAGGACAGGTGCGTAGTACTCGTAACCGACGTGCGTGTATGACCAGATGTATGAATGTGGACGAGCTAAAAGGAGTATGTAAGGATCGTAGCAAGTGGCGTTCTGTGGTTTCTGCCTACCCCTATGCGAAAAGGGCGTGAGTTTCTATAAGTTGTATAGATAATAAATAAATAATGCCTTCACACACTAATTTGTTATTAAAGAATGTCAATAAAAAGTCTTCTTTTTTTTTTAACGTTGCTCCACACTAGGAATTTCTCCTGTATCGTGGGTGCGTTCACAAACATTTAAACTCACATACACAAATACCCAGACCCGGGACAACTATCTGTAGGTCATACAAATATTTGTTCCGTGCGGGAATCGAACCCGCGACACGCAGCGCAGCAGTCCATTGCTTGAGCCACTGCGCCAACCGTGCCGTTATTTATAAGTAAAAGAAGGAAAGCAATGGTGTCATTTGGCTTGTTCGAACTGTAAAAAAGATGAAAGAAATAAAAGGGTAAGACTTTTGCCAAATACGTCCGCATCGTGGATGCTAGTATTTTTTTTTATTTTTTCCTTTCAGATAATACGTTACGTAAGTAACATTTGCCTAGCCTTTTCAAAATTACTTCTGGCTTCCAGTGTAACTGGATGCGGCTGAAAACGAGTATTTTACACGGAGCGGCTGCCTTTCTGACTTCCGCACCACATCATCATCAGCCTATAATGTTCCCACTGCAGGGACTCAGGCCACCTCTCTAGGAGAAGGATGGGCTATAATCCACCACGCGGGCCCAGTGCGGGTTGGTAGATGCCACATGTCTTCGATTTTTTTGATTCTAAGACTTGCCGGATGTTTTCCTTCACCGTTTTGAGAGCAGCGGTGATGATATAAATTACACAAAGTAATGCACCTAACACAGAACTGATTAATACGATACTTCTTGGTAGAATTGGTTGTTAGACTTTTGGCCAACCTTTAACCGTCTGTCATAGATTATCATGTTATTAACATGTAAAACTAGTGTATGTATTAATGTTGACATCATCATCTATATACCGCCATTATTATTTGGACATTGCATTGCACATGTATTCTACGTATTTCTTGCTAAACTAAGAATTTCCGATTTAATTTTATTTACTAGTTTTATATAAGACACCATTTGACGTAGCATTTCATTTTAATTTACTTGTTTTTTAAAAGACACCAGTTGACATACCTATAACTTTTATTTTATTTTTATTTCTGAATTATTGTGAATTTGACAAGATAATTTGACATTGTAATATGATCATTGTTAGCTTAGCGTTTTGGTGACAAACTGTGAGCTTAAATGTATTTCTGTAAATAAATAAATAAATAAATGATAGATCTACAAATGAAATCCGGGATCAACGACGTTTAGAATAATGTGGAGTTAGAACAACCTATACAAATACATGGAATGCAAATTTCTGTTTGTTATTTTAAAATAAAGGATTTTTTTTTATTTTTTACTGAAGGAATATGAAATACACAGCTCTCTGTGTCTTCTGTCTGTCACTCTGTACCGAGTAATCTTTGAAAAAGCTTGCCGATTTTGACGGTAATTTTATTTGCCGATAGCTGATGCTATAGTGAGTAAGAACAGTTTTATTTGAGAAAAAAACTGTTAATAGGTTTTTATTGTTAACAAAATCTTATAATATTTTTATGGTTATTTAACGCGTACGAAAGTTGTGCGGTTAACAGCGACTACAAACTATCATTTTAACAGTAAGGGTGCTATGTAAAATGATGTAATTTGAAATATAAGATTCCCTTCATCGTATCAAGTTCATCGCAAATGAAGGTTTCAGTCCCTATATATTTGGCTTTAATAAGATTTAATTGGCTTAATTATTGATTAATTGATTATGAGGAAATGTGGTTTCCTGTTACACTCAAATTACCTACCCACTCGGTTTCCTTACATTTCCTTGAACTTCTATCAAGTTATTTGTATTAGGTCAAAACATTTATATTTTCTCCGGTTTTCTTCTTAAATCGTTTATGAAAACTTTGCTCGGATTAAAAAAAAAACATTCCGGCTTTAAAAACGAAAACGGATAAACACTTAAAGGATTCTTATATCAAACCAAAATCGAAAAATTTAATACAAAAAAAAACATTGACTTCGCTCGGGTTAACATTTAGTTTTTAAACTTGTTAAATATATTGCCTATGTAACTCAGGGATAATGTAGCGGTTCAAATGGTGAAAAAATACTTGAAATCGGTCTGGTAGCACACTAATCTTTATAGATAAGTAGGACTGAGGAGGTCAGATAGGCAGCCGCTCCATGTAAAATACTGGTATACAGCTGCATTCGGTTAGCCGGGTAGTCAACTCTTACATAGTTTTTAAAAGTTAGGCTAAGCAGATGATGATTTGTATGTTCAATAGAAGGCATACATTTTTTTAGTAATTTAGTACATGTACCTGCAAAATTGCATGGATACCTTAAGGTGTATTTTTCTGTGGGCGTTTATAGTCGATAACTAGTTTACGTTAAGTAGTGGCGTCATTTTTCGTTTCACACAAAAAATATTTCCCCAAAAAAAAAAACTAATAAGTCCGTCAGACAGATTTTCAAAAAATAATGCACACATATTTTTTCTTTTTTCACTTAAACAAAAGATGAAGACGATAGTGCTTCGGAAAGTCGCGTCAAGTCGTGTGACGTCACAAGGTTAGTACTTTTTACCCACAAAGTGACGTCAAAAGCCCCCACTCATGATCTTTAACACGTTTTATTTTCGTCAATTTCTATTAATTTGATAAAACAAAAAACACGTATCGATGACTTAACAGATGGACTAATTAGTTTTTTTTGGGTAAATACCCTATTTTAGTTCTGAACTGTCCATGCATTTTTGCAGGTTTGTACATTATTATTACGAAACATTTTAAAACAAATCCTCTATGAAAAACAAAACGTGGCTCGTTTTTCCAAGTACAGATTGTACCTCATTTCTTTGTTCTCTGAAATAATTTCACAAATGTAACTAATCACAAAGTTTTATTACTTTTTATTAAAAACGTACAAGTTTGGAAACCATGGCCGCGGCTGAACAGAATGTACGAAAACAATTACACTGTTTTTAAATTGTGTTTAAGTGTTTGCGAACAAGTGGGCTTTTTATGTTACGTATCATTCAAGTTGGAATAATATTTTTTGAACAAAAACCGACAGTCTCAGTTTCATTTTACGTTTAATATTCATTATGGATATTAAAGAGAACCTACTTGAATAAATAAATATGGACAAACTGAGATCTCATGGCACAGTGTGAGATTAGCTCCTATTCCTTAAACAGGCATAAAACTGTTTTATACCCATGAAGCTACCCATGGGTTTGATAAAGTTTTTTTTGATAATAATTTTCAAGATTGCAAGTAGTTTCTTGAAAGGTTCGCTTTGTTCACTGTACCGAACTTAGGCCTCATTTACGGAGACACGGGGCGTCGCACGGCGCGTGCCGAAGGCTCGTAGCGTGCTTTTTTATTCATTTACTGAGAGGCGGGTCCACCGTAACGAACGCTGCATTTTAAACTACAGAGCGAAAAATCGCTTCTCGGTAAATAGTCGTGCAAAATCGTTAACGTCTTCATACATCGCCATCTCCCCGCGCGCGCTCTCGCCCCGCGTCTCCGTAAACGAGCACTTACGGTTAATTTTAATTACCTCTAATGTAACATAACATCACGCCTGTAATTGCCGAGGGTAAGGCGGAGGGACACTTAATAGTAGGTACACTCACATTTTGCTAGTTATGCTTAAGCCCTACGTATTAGGGACCAAGGCTCTTGCTATCAACTTGGCGCATGTCTAAATAGGGATGTTAACTGACTTAAAAAAATGTGATTCTAATTAGTCCGTCTGTATAATCAAATCAATAAAAATTGACGAAGATAAAACGCGTCAAAGATTTGAGTGGGGGGGTTTGTGACGTCACTGACCGGTAAAAAAATGCCATACTTATGTCTTAGAATATGACGTCACACGAGTTTTCAAAGCACTGTATCGTCTTCAGTCGAATATTTTTTGGAAATCTATCTGACGGACTAATTAGATTTTTTTAGTTAACTCCCATAATGGATTAGCTAAACACCATGTAGGCCCAGGATTGATGGATGTCACATGTCTTCGCAAGTTACTTTCTAGGAAATGCTAGTTCAGGACCTCAGTGTTTTCTTTCACCGTTTCGAGAATCACTCTATTTCAAATAAATTGTACAAAGTAAAGTGCATTCCAGTTTGTTCGGAAAGACAACTTAGCACTTGTTAGTTACTTGTAAGTTACCAGTGCTTTTTCAAACTCAAATAGGGTATTTGACCAAAAAAAAATTATTAGTCCGTCAGATAGATTTCCAAAAAATATTGGACACGTATTTTTTCTTTTTTCTCGTTAACAATAAATGTAGACGATACAGGTGCTTCGAAAAGTCGCGCGACGTCATAGTTTGGTACATTTTTTACCAGAAATTGACGTCACCAGCCTCCACTCACGATCTTTGACACGTTTTATTCTCATATTTTTTTTATTAATTTCACAAATTAAAAAACACGTATTCAATATTTTGCGATAATCTAACAGACGGACCAAATAGAATCATACTTTTTTTTTCAGTCAACTACCCTAATTTTATTTTTGGCTCATTGCTCTAGTGGTTGCTAGCGCGGTTGCTGGACATGTGGTCCTGGCTTACTATTCCCAGTTCGAGCTTAGTGTTATTGGTATTTTTTATATTATAAATATCTCAGTAATAGCTGCGGTCTGAATTTGCGCCACCTTGGTGGCAGTAGGCTCGCTCCCATTACATGGGACTTAAAAACGTTACTGGCGAAAGGTGGGCGTATTAATGAGTACATCTCTGCCTATCCCTTTGGAGGATAACAGGCGCGATGTTAAGGTATGTATTTTATAGGCTGCAGGTTGTTTGAAAGAGTTATCGCGCCCTCGTGCTAAGAAGAAACATGAGTGGTTCTTAGTCAGTAGAAGTCTGACACTCCCGAGGAGCAGTCATTTGATGATGACACACACTCGAAAAAAAATACTATATTACATATTATTATTTTTTGTCACGTAAATCTACATGGGCACTCATGTAACAATAGCTGCATGGTTCAAATTGCTAGTTTCCTTTTGAGAAGAAAAAGAACAAAAATCTAAATCGGCTCCTCTTTCAAAAAAATACTAATCTACTCTTCTTGATAAAAGTCTCTTTAAGTTAAATAAATATTAAGAATTAAACGTATATTTTCTTTCCAGAATTCTCTTAGGTACGTTAAATTATATTATTGGTACTAAGACTACTGGTTTTAAAAGGTTGTCTTTAAAAATTACGGTCTTCAATTGTTTTCCTATGATCCGATGGGCACCGTGATAGATTGAATATTGGTTGACCTAATATTTATGAAGAACTTAAATATAGCGTTTTGAATACCACAAAATTTAGTATTTTATGTAAGTATTATAAATTATTCCGTTTGTTTTTTGTTATTTGTTGTTTTCTACACCTACACCTAGGTGTAGAAAAAGGAAAAGTTTGGCTACAAAGAATTAATAACCCTCCTTTTTGGCTTGGCCATAGTCTGGTAAAAAGATAAAACTTTCGTTTATTATTTTGGAAAAAAGTTGTATATTTTAAAGTTGGTGTTTAGCTTTTTCTCGTACTTTAATGTGGTCAAAATAAAAATTGTTTTTTTTTTTTCACATAGGCCTACAGGCACACTTATAAAACTTCGAAAACAGTTCAGTTCGGGTTGATTGTTTCCTATGTAGAAGATTCTTCATGGTAACTCTTTTAAAATGTATGGTTAGTGAGTCATTCATCTTTATTTCAGCAATAAATCAACTTTGACAACGAACATACATTTTATGCAGAGAATGCCATATATTAAATTATAATTTGAATTGGTTATATTACAATATGATATTTATTGGTATTTTATAAGATCAACATTTATTCCACTAATAAAATACTGCTCTTTGAAGGGTTTGTTTTTGCAATCTTTAGTCGATGAAATATTTCGCCTTCAAAAAATACTTCGAGAGTTTGGTAAAATCATGTTAAATTCTTTTCTTTTTCAATGTTAATTGAAATAACGTAGATAAAAATAGTTTTTTGATGTGATCTTTATTTTAACGAATGCACGTTTTTATAACAGTTTTACGTTGCACACTCGTTTTTCTCTTCTCCGTCGCAACCCCTTGTTGCCAGTTCCAAGAAAAAAAACATTCCAAATGTAGCCAGCGCAATAAAAACTAAAACCCTGAAATCTATGTTCGGATACGAACAAATACTACCTACTACCTAAATTGTTTTTGGTTGACATCGCGTGTAATAGCTCAGTAAGTATTGAAGACGTAATTAATGTGTAGTTTTCATTTTAATTCTAAACCATTTTACATTCTTTGCTCTGTCTAAGAAAAACACGTAAGTATTTAATGATTCCCTTTCCTATTTTCACGAAAACTTGTAATTTTTTTTCTCTATAAAATTAAGATATACTACAACATTAAATTTAAAAAATACGATTAAATATTTTTGTAATTGGTATAATTTAATAAACATAACGCCATATCTTTTATAATAGAGATGTTTATTACCTAAAAACAATATGATTCTAATAAGTCCGTCTATTAGATTATCGAAAAATATTGGATACGTATTTTTTGTTTTATCAAATCAATAAAAAATTACGAAGATAAAACGCGTCAAAGATTTGAGTCCCCGGGTTGTGACGTCACTCACCGGTAAAAAATATCATACTAATGTCTTAGAAAATGACGTCACACGAGTTTTCAAAGCACTGTATCGTCTTCATTGTATGCTTACGTGAAAAAATAAAAAAAACGTGTTCATTATTTTTTTGGAAATCTATCTGATGGACTAATTAGATTTTTTTTGTTAACTACCCTACAATGTTACTGTTACTGTCTGTGAAGCTACCTGTAATAAAATAAATTATAATAGAAAATTCCAAATAGACACAATTAAAAAAAAAAACAATTTATTATTATTATATATTATTTAAGTATAATTATGTGAAAAAGCATCAAGTCTTGTGTTTAAGAATAACACAATGCAACCTTTAAAAAGTATTTCAGTATTAATAAAATAATTTATGTATTCTCTTGTATTCGTCATTCTAAGTGCAAAATTGAGTTTACATTATTTTATTTTAACTAAAGCTTTCCATTATTTTAAAGCCTAATCTAGTACCCTAAACAAGGTGACTAAAATGTTCATGAATTTAGGAATAGGTTTACGTGTTTCACAATTAAATGGTTTACAAATATTTATTATGGGATTAAAAATGATTGTTTTAAAGGTTAAAGAAGTAAAGTTACAATTTTGAAGTAAATATTTAAAACTAGGACATCGTGTTGAAAGATTTCCTTTTTTATACGTGCAATATTTTGTCTTTAATATTATTTTATTTAATATCCTTCAAAAATGTACTTTATAGATAAAACATACAACAGTTTTATTCTAATCATATTTACTTCGAAGAATTGTGTCGTGTCTAAAGAATTTTTCCTATAAATTCCTAAGTATCCCCTTTTTCGAACGAATTTATCCCTTTATGAAGCAAAGGAATTTATTTTCCTACCTTTTTTTTCAGCTCAAAAATTAAGTAGTGTTGTCTGTTATACAGAAGTTATTTAAAGACGTCATCAACCACTCATTAAATGAGAACATAACAAAAATGCATATTGAACAAAAAGAAAATTATTTTCTATAAAAATACCTATGCCTATTTGGTATTTTATTTCTGATTACCAGATCATTATGCCCCATATAGGGTTAATAGTTTAACGTAACGTTCACTTTTTATATATACCTATACGTATTTAATACTTAAAATATGTACAACGTAGAATATTCTGAGTAGAATTTTCTTTATTTATTAAAAACACGTTATATATATTTTCTGCTAAATAATTATTAAATTTTTCAGTAGTTTTTTGGTATATATTAGGCATAACTTACAAAATTTCGTAAATACATTCCCTATATCCATTTTCAAGACCAAAAATTAAATCTAAACGTAGTTAATAAAAAATATATCCTGAAAAAATAAGTTCAGAAAACTTACCTGAAAATCTCGAAGAGTCGTAAGGTACAACGCACACGCGGGTAGATGCGGCGTGCCTGTAGCGCGCTCGCTTTGAACTGTACGTCAGGCTTATGGTAGCCGCTTTTATAAGCGATGGATAGCCATTGGGTGGCAGAGGGCGGGCGGGAGAATACCTAAACGAAAGTAGTGCTGGTTGCGTGAATGAGATGTGGCCTTTTTAGTATGTGGGAGGACTGGTTTATGGTAAGTTAGAGTGTTAGGTAGTAAATTGAAGCATTTCATATATCATGCCATGTTTGGGGAATAGGTAGATAGTGGTGTAGATCATCAATAGTAATGGTTTTTTTTTGCATGTTCTTAAAAACTGTTGACAGGTTTTTTTAATAACACTAACTTTACATTTATGATAAATCTTATTTTTTGAACTTTTCCTGTGTTTACTTAATAATTATCCTGTCGGATAATTCGAATTATTTGCAACTGGCACGTGCATTTCGACTATGAGCTAAGTCAATATAGATTGTTCTTATGAAATGCAACAGTTTGCTGCTAATTTCGCATTCATATGTTTTTTGGGTTGTTGTTTTAAATCTAGGTATATTACTATCACCTTGTTTAAAATCATCTTATTGTTTTGTCATAAATAAAAATCAACGGCTATTTAAATAGTAGGAATACGTACTATATGTACCAAATTAATTATTTATCAAATAGCAACTTCACCTGCTAAAATTACCCTATGTGTGAATCCCAGATTTTAAACTATCTATTTACTAAACATCCTAATTAGTTCAGCCGTTTTTGCGTAAAAGGATACAAAGACTCATTTATTCATCTTGTAACCAAACTACCGAGTGTAATTTAATAAAAATATATAAAATTGTTATCAGTCTCCCAATGTTTTATAATTTTAACTCAAAAGGTCAGACTTTTACTGACTAAAAACGACACATGTTCCTTCTTAGCCCTTTGTGTTTTTGCCTCTTTTGAACAGTCAAAATTTTTCACAGCTGTTTTTGTAAATACTAGTTTTTCAGGTTATAGCTTTACTTAAATTACCTCTATGACCCGTTTACTATTCAAAGCATCCACTAGCACAATGATTTAGAGTGCTACATTGAGTTTTACCCTAAAATGTGATTTTTGACCCCAAAAAATAATAATTGGATCCCAGCACAAATTTTTGCGTGGGGGTACTTAGTTTGATGTACAGAATGCTTGGTTTACGTTTGTGTGAAGGGTTAATTTACACCCTGTATATTCATTGTGCGAAGGTTTCATTGCTACGCTTGATACTGATTGTCCTCTGTTTTTACCCGACTGCACATGCAAGGAAAAGGTAATTACAGTTGCAGCTGAATACCAGTATATTACCTACATGGAGAGACTGCCTATCTGACCTCCACAACCCAGTTAGTACTGGGTAATGCGATACCTCTTGGTAAGACTGATTGTCAGACTTTCGGGTCACAGAATACTTAAAACGCGTAGTCAAAGACAGCTAGGACAAAAAGCTTAGCGAGGTACGGAAGAAAGAATGTGATAGCTGGTCACCCATTCTTGGACCAACCTAGTAAAGCGCGGTTTAACCTTAAGATCGATGCGAGCCACAATTCAAATAATTAGTAGTGCCAACACAAGAAAAGCCTTTTCTTTTTTGGCGTTGAGAAATCATCAAATAACACTTCCCGCTCTTGGGCAGAGCGAAAGGGAGTGTCAGACTTCTGCTGACTAAAAACCACCCATATTCCTTCTTAGGCCTATGTCAAGGCCGCGGTATCTCTTACAACATCCCGCAGCCCACAACATCCCACAGCCCAACACAAGAAAAGCCTTCAAACATTTTAGCCATGACTCGGTAACTTGAACGTGATGTTGGTATCACTTGAATTCGTGCTCACTCCGTCGGCCCAGCGATGCGTAAAGATAAAAAAATAAGTAAGTTATCTGGAAAAAATATTATTTTCTACTCGACTCAACGTGGTTTCTTTCTTGGCATCAGTTGGGTACTTGTCTAGGTAACTTTGATATTTTTCACAGACCACTTAAAGCTGCGTTTCTTGTGATGTGCTTGAAATGTAATCACATATAGCTAGCTTAGCTCAGATTTGCAATAGAAGCGATATTATTGTTTTTTGTATAATTTTCATTAAAGTAAAACTACACTAAATATATAAACTAAACTAACCTAAAAACAAACTAACCATGAAAGGGCATCGAAAAACTCCTTCTCAACGCTGTCAGCAGGTAAAGTGCGCAAGAGACTGGCAGCGTTGCCGCGTTGTATGGCAACACTTGGCCTCTGGCCAAAGAAAACGCCAGCCTTTGGGTCAGAGGAGGCGTCAACAAGGCGTTTAGAAATTTACTTAAAAAGGCTGTGGGCACTAAAACCCCACGACCCTAGAGTTTTAACCACAAACCACTCGAAAATATAGTTTCCACAAAGGTTATGGTATGGTCTAGAACCAACCCACGCGCGGGCCCAGTGCGGATTGGTAGATGTCACAAGTCGTTGAATTTTTGGTTCTAAGACATGCCGGTTTCCTCACGATGTTTTCCTTGACCGTTTTGGAGAGCAGTGGTGATGAAATAAATTACACAAAGTAATGCCTGCCTGGGTTCGAACCCACGATCTACTGTTCGTAAGTCGGGACCGCCGCCACTGGGCCAGTGTGTATACATAGTGTGTATGAAACTTACCAATAATATTACTTTCATACACATCCCTCACTACGTATTTTATGCCATTGCATCTTAGAAGCTCTTCGTGTTGTGCTGGCGTTGCCGCTGCGGCTGCGGAGAACCTCAAGCGGCGTAAATACAGAGTGTAAATCAATCCTTCACACATACGTCAACCAAGCATTCTGTACATCAAACTAAGTACCCCTACGCAAAAATTTTTGCTGGGAAATGACTATTTTGTTTGGGGTCAAAAATCACATTTTACGGTAAAACTTAATGTAGCACTCTTAAAACATTGTGCTAGTGGATGCTTTAAATAGTAGACGGGTCATGGAGGTAATTTAAGTAAAGTTATAACCCGAAAAACTAGTATTTACAAAAACAGCTGTGCAAAATTTGGAACTATAACCCCGAGAATATCTCCGTAACTAGGGGGTTCCCAGGTATGGTCTTGAACCAAAAAATTATCGCAGTGGTGGGGAGAACAAGAGCCCTTCGTTTGCTTTAAGGGTTCTTTTACACCCTTTATAAACGTTGCATGTTTTTATTATTTTTAATAACGTCCCACACTAAGGAATTACTCCATTTTTTTTGGCGTGTGTCAAATCATCGAATAACCCCTTCCGCTCTTGGGCAGAGCGAAAGGGAGTGTCAGACTTCTACTGACTAAAAACCACCCATGTTCCTTCTTAGCCCTCTATGTCGAGGCCGCGATAACTAGTGTACAACCCGCGGCTAGGAATTTCTCCTGGGTCGTGGGTGCGTTCACAAACATATGTATAAACTCACATACATAAATACCCAGACCCGAAACAACTATCTGTAGGCCATACAAATATTTGTACCGTGCGGGGATCGAAGCCGCGATACGCAGCGCAGCAGTCAATTGCTTGAGCCACTGCGCCAACCGTGCTGTCGATATGGTTTGATAGTGGGGTTGGTAAGTCTCTAAACATATTAAAAATATACAATTCGACAGTTAACGAAGGACTTTGTCCAATTATCCATTAAAATAAAATAAGCCATTGTTGTTTTACAATATGACCGGATTACATTTGTTACTAAAGATCGGTTTTTCAAATAACAGTTTTCTCTGCCTCTTGCAATTCAGATCCATTCTGGATGCCGCACCTGTTTTGATATCATCTCAGCATTTCCTATCCCTGGATATCTGTTATTATTCAAGTCCATTTCACAATTTTCTCTCTCAGTATATGCCTTATAATTATCCATTAATGTGACGTAAAGCAGTATTGTTTATGTTTGTAACCGAATGCAGCGAAAATAAGATCGTCAAATAACAACAGGGTACTTAACAGGTTTACGGATAATCATATAGTAACTATCCAATGCTTGATCGTTTATTGAATTAGTGCCAGAAAAGATGTCCTTAGGAACCAGGTCATGTTTCCATCAAAAAGTTGACTATGTGTTGTTTCGTTGTGTCTAAATTCTATGTCTGGGTATTTATGTATGTTGATATGCGTAGACCATCGCAAAAACTCTTACCACGTATTCAAAACACCATTCTGAACCGAAGATAGACTTTTTTCGTGGGTTATATACCTATTGTAGGGAAAAATGAGTGTGTTACGTGACTAAGAAAAGTGTAACACCTAATATCACGTCCCCGTAAGTTTATGAATTCGAAACATTTAATAACGAATGCACGCTACCTCAAAAAACTGAACAGCGAATGCACGCCACCTCGAAAAACTGAATACCGATGAAAAATTCCTATGCGGGGAAGATATACTAATACGTGGTAACCGTTTATCCGTGAGTGTTTCTTCCACCCTGTATTGCCCAGTTCATCGCCAGCTAAAATGAAACAATGGAATAATCTTAGTTTTTTATACATATTACTTTAGTTCTTAATAACAGAATAACATTGTGAATATTAACAACTTTGATCTTGCAATGTTTACTGCGTGAGCAGAATTTAAGTGATATTTATCTCTAGTGCGTCTTGATTACAAACTGTTGTGCACTTTAATCTTGACTATAAACGATAAAGCCCTGTCCACGACCGCGAGGTTTGCGTCAAATGACGCGCGTTCAACTTCACGTTATGACACGACATGTCAGTGATGGCGAGACTATGTTCACTCCTGCTACATTGTTAGGTAGATGCAACACGTTGCGTTGTCGGTATGTTACTTTGCCTGAGGTCTGTGTTATTTTGCATATGAACCAGAAATACATGCCACATAGTACCTTAAGACGACGAGCAGTGATGTAACGCATGCGCGTCTGATAAGGGGCCCAAGAGTCTGCAGCGGTGCGACGCTATAGCAGCGACGCAGCGCAGCGTTTTAATCAGCATCATCATCAGCCTATAATATTTTCACTGCAGGGACTCAGGCCTCCTCTCTAGCAGAGTGATCAGCGTTTTTTCGTTATGGTGCTATCATCAGCAAATAGTGTCAGAGGTTGAGGAATGCCTTTCGGTAGATCGTTAATATATAATATAAATAAAGGAGGCCCTAGAACACTCCCCTGTGGTACACCAAACGAAACTATACGTTCTGAGGATTTAAATACAATGTCGTGTTTACTTTTCTTATTAATTTGTTTTTACTTTTCTTATAAAACCATAGCATTGCGACGACTCGACGTAACACACCGGCGACTCCACAATGGCATCCCTCTAAGCTAGTTTATTCAACTAACTTAAATGCCATATCGCGCATTACCTGTTTCCGCTGCGCGATACGTCGCTATAAACAAATTATTTCATTTGTTTCCTCCGCAGTTGCAAGACGTTTGTCGCTTGAACGTGTAGGTCGTGTCCACGGGTTAACTTTGCTATAAACGCTAAGCGTAGGAAGCATAAACAGTCTTTTTAATCTACTCATTTTAGCTACTAATAGAAGAATCTAAACCTAAGCGACTAAATCCCATCGGTTTAGTAGGCGTTACTGGTAAAAAAATTATTATGGGTATGTATTTATTTTGAGCAAATAGATTCAATTATACTAAAAATAATGTAATAATGTACGCTTGAATAACGAAAGGGTCTGGGTCAGTTACACAGTACAACCACGTTTCACCAGCTATTATTGTGCCTCAAGTAATTTTGACGGCAAAAGAAAATGACGATGAAAACGACGACGAATGATGATGACGATGTTTTATTTTGGTATTTTTTGCAATATTTATAAGTTTATGTTATTTTTATATGTGTATTAGTATTAATATAAGTATATATATATTTTAATTGATATTGTTTTTTTTTTGTTAGTTTGTAGCCTACCACAATGTTGTCTTGTTTGACCCTAAGGTTGACTGGTAGAGAATGCCTTGTGGCATTAAGTCCGCCTATGTATCACTATTGTGCATAAAGTCTAAATAAATAAATATTGAATCTTTTAGTAGATAGTATTGTAACCGCAACAGGCGTGCGTGTATGACCAGATGTATGAAACAAGGACGAAGCAATAGAGTTATGTAAGGACGAGCAAATGATATTTACTAAAGTTTCTGCGCCACAGGAAAAGGCGAAAGTTTATGTGAGGCTGAACATCCCAGGGCACGCCACGATAATGGCGGTAAGTCCCCTCATTGAGGAGTGGCTTGAGAGGCGCCACGGCGCCCTCGCCTTCCGTCTGACGCAGGTCCTCACCGGACACGGTTGTTTCGGGAGGTACCTGCACCGAATCAGGCGGGAGGAAACGCCCGGATGCCACCATTGCGAGGATCGGCCGGAGGACACGGTGGAGCACACAGTGGAGGTGTGCCCCGCTTGGGCGGAGCCCCGCCGTGTTCTCGTAGCGGCGATCGGCGGCGGCGACCTCTCGCGCCCGGCCCTGGTGCAAGCCATGGTCCGGGGCGAGGAGGAATGGGACGCCGTCGCCTCCTTCTGCGAAGCAGTGATGCTGGCGAAGGAGGTGGCGGAACGCGAGAGGGAGAGAACCTCTCGTCCCAGCCGCCGCGGGAGGCGCTCCGGGCGTCGGGGGTCCCGCGATGACCTCCGGCCACCGTAGACGCGGGCCTGTGGACGGTGAGTGATGGGCTAACTCGCCGTCCGTCCGTCTCACGACGAAAACAGGCCGTGTCGACGGCGCGTTCGTGTTCCACGCGCGCCTCAAAGAGATGTCAGCAACATGGGAGGGGCCCGAAAGGGCCGACGCCTGTCGGGGCTGCGGGTAGTCCTCTGGTTATCGCGGCCTCGACATAGAGGGCGAAGAAGGAACATGGGTGGTTTTTAGTCAGTAGAAGTCTGACACTCCCTTTCGCTCTGCCCAAGAGCGGGAGGGGTTATTCGATGATTTTACACCCACCAAAAAAAAAAAAAAAAAGGCTGAACATCCCAGGGCACGCCACGATAATGCCGGTAAGTCCCCTCTTTGAGGAGTGGCTTGAGAGGCGCCACGGCGCCCTCGCCTTCCGTCTGACACAGGTCCTCACCGGACACGGTTGTTTCGGGAGGTACCTGCACCGAATCAGGCGGGAGGAAACGCCCGGATGCCACCATTGTGAGGATCGGGCGGAGGACACGGTGGAGCACACAGTGGAGGTGTGCACCGCTTGGGCTCAAAGAGATGTCAGCAACATGGGAGGGGCCCGAAAGGGCCGACGCCCGTCGGGGCCGCGGGTTGTCCACAGGTTATCGCGGCCTCGACATAGAGGGCGAAGAAGGAACATGGGTAGTTTTTAGTCAGTAGAAGTCTGACACTCCCTTTCGCTCTGCCCAAGAGCGGAAGGGGTTATTCGATGATTTTACACACGCCAAAAAAAAAAAAAAATTACTGAACATCCCGTCGGGGCTGCGGGTTGTTGTACAAGAGTTGCGGGTTGTTGTAATAGAATAGAATAGAATAGAATATGTATTTATTCGTTAGTGGACAGCAGCAACACAAAAGAGCAGCACATACATAAACAAATAACAACAAACAGCTTAACAATTAATTAAACAGCTCAACTGCGCTGAGCATGCCCATAACGAAAGGGTAACCAACTCAGCATATGCTGGGTGTAAAACACTCAGCGCTGGTTTTCAGTAGGCCCCCCGCAGTGACACACGGATGAGGGTAGTAGGTAGTAAATAAATAATTTTATTCTATTAAATGGGCATTTGAAAGTGTGTAATAAATAAATAATATAAAATAAATATTTTTCTCATAGAGGATAACATAGTTATATTAGTAGTAATAGAACACGAAGATACCTGCTAAATAAATAAGGTACTTATCCGAAAACGAAACACAGTTTATTCATTATTGGCATGACGCACTTCGGGCCGGCCGATGCAGCATCGACCTAACTAAGCATTTTTAAATTGCAATACCACAACGACATTTCAGTGAGAGTGCGACTACTGCCTAGTTAATATTGTTTTAAAGAGCTGAAAAAATAAAAAAAAAAAAAAACGAAACAAATGATTCCGAGAAAGTGTATAGTGCCGGTAGACTAATAATGCTGATCATTGAGTTCAAAAACAAAATTAGTTTTTACAATGGAATTTGGAATTACGATGGAAGTCGGAGCAAAAGGATGATTGTACAAATGTGTGGGTGTGTATTTATGTGTGATTGTTTATTATATATTATATTAAAAGATACCACGGCCTCGACATAAAGGGCTAAAAAGGAACATGTGTGGTTTTTAGTTGGTAGAAGTCGGACACTCCCTTTCGCTCTGCCCAAGAGCGGGACTTATTTGATGATCCCCCCCCCCCAAAAGGCTGTTAACATAAACCATATCTTATTGCAATTACTGTCTTTAACGCCCTGTAAATCTTCTCTTTTTGATATTTTCATATAATTTAGTATAATTTTAGTTCTGTAAATTGTAGTTTTAAGATAATATTGTAAATATGGATGCGAGACGCACGGGACCGGTCAATGTGGCGACACTTAGGGGAGGCCTATGTTCAGCAGTGGACGTCTTTCGGCTGAAATGATGATGATGATGATGATTGTAAATAAACCATGACTTTCTCTCTATAAACAATAAAAACTTACGCTTGTGATAAAGATGGAACTATGTTTGGTCTAGAGAAAAAATATCGCAATTCCTACTTTTAACTTCGTTAGGAGTACTCTTACACTTAAACTGCCTTGCTTTAGATAGAATCATCGCTGCAACAAACAACAAACAGCCCTCATCTATGAAGTCGACTTAATCACCGCATTCCCGAAGACCCATTGACCTATTTTGAATAAAAACCTCAACGTGGTTTTAAGCGTATCTCTTAGTAATAGTTTCTTTAGAAGTTATGGGTCCCAAGGGAAATCCGATACTAAGACGCATCAAACCCCCATTGGCTTTCCCATCAAAGCATCTTGGTAATTTCGGTCTCGAAAAGCCATTTTGTTGTTTTTTTTTTGACTAAAGGAATAAATAAGAGAAATGTTAGTATTTTTGGCATAAAATGCAGTAAATACAAGAAATTAAGTATTTTGTTTTCACAAATAAAAACTTTGATCCCAATGTACTGATCTAGTTATTTAATCTTTTTACCTGGTAGAAACACAATTTTTTCAGGATTTTTTAGAGAGGATTACTGTTCAGAAAATAGGGCATTTCACCAAAAACATCTTATTAGTCCATCAGATAGATTTTCAAAAAATAATAGACACCTCAGACACCTCACCAGAAAGAAAGATAGACGGCGCGCCGCGAACACCAAAAGTGAAGCCACAAAAACCACGCATTTTGCGCATTTTTTTTTTGCATTTTTACTTGTAGTAGCGTGGTTTTTCACAAGTAGTAGCGTGAGAATAGACACATATTTTTTTATTTTTTTCACGTAAACAAAAATTAAAGACGATACGGCTTCGAAAAGTCGTGTGACGTCACAAGGTATTAGTATGATTTTACCCACAAAGTGACGTCAAAAACCCCCACTCTTGATACGACACGTTTTATTTTCGTCATTTTTTATTAATTTGATAAAACAAAAAACACGTATTCAATATTTTGAGATAATCTAACAGACGGACTAATTAGATTTTTTTGGTAAAATACCCTATTTTGTAGTTTTCAAATGCCTGAAAATACAATGATTTTTACTGTTTAAAAACAAAATATCTCATCAACCGCCGACTTAAGAAAACATACATTTTCAAGAGATTTTATTTATGTCATTTCACATCACTTCGGGGTTACGATTCATAGAAGATATCATCTCTTTAAATTTCGACTCTGTGTTGCCAACAAACAGCAAAATTGCTGGGCAGACAGATAGAACGAATTTTTATGGGTCCCGTTCTTTACCATTTGCCAAGGAACCCTAAAAACATAATCCCCGGATCTATGATTTTCCGATTATCTGTATATCTTGCAATTTTTCTTGAATAAGCTATTCTGAACCAGATTTGAGTAATAGATAGTAATTTTATAGCCTAATATTATCAGAACACTTTAGATCGACGTGACATTTCCATAGAGTTTCATCGAATCGACACTATGGGTAATGGTATCAGCGTGTCTTTGTATAAATACTTAAATCTAACATTTTAGGGGCCCGTAAGAGTAGTTAAAAATCCAACGGTAGTGTTTTCTCCATTTAACTTTTATCAAAAGACTCATGAAGATTAACTTATAATAAAATTTCTACATTTCAAGTGGCTTTACTCAGGTGTATGTAGAAATATATACCTTAAAATTAACTAGTTACAAAAACTCAGGTCCACCTGAATGCCAATTTTCATCGAATCTGTTTAACCAAAGCAAACAAACTCACTTTAAAATGTTTTAAAAATATTAGTAACGGTCGTAATTTCATAAATGCTGTGTAGTATCACCGTACCTCGTAGAGCTTTTGTAGACCTCGGTGTAGCTTGTAGCGACGGACCGAGACACACAAAACACCGTGCAAGTGAAGTGATATTAACATAGTATTAAGTTTCTTATACTAACTGCCGCACTCAGAGATATTTAATGATTACTTGTGCCGTCACTTAGTCAAGGTTTGACATACTTTCGTATGACGGAACTGTCAAAACCATTACTAAGTGATTGCCTAAGTAATCATTAAAGCTCTCTGAGTGCGGCAGTAACACAATTGTTATTAGCTTAAACAATTAAGAAAATAGGAATAGGAATTTCTCCTATAAAGTGGGTTACAGACATTTAAACTCACATACACAAATACCCAGACCCGAAACAACTATCTGTAGGCCATAAAACTATTTGTTCCGTGTGGGGATCGAACCCGCGACACGTAGCGCAGCAGTCAACTGCTCGACCCACTGCGCCAACCGAGCCGTCAAACCTAAACCTAAATAAATGGTTTATTATTATTATTTTATAATCTTTTTCATACTCCAAAAAAATAGGCTGCTTCGCATAAGTCCACTGTACATGGGTTTTATGATATGTTATGTACTTTTTTATTTTTACATTGTTTATAATTATATAATTTTTTATAATTGAATTGTGTCTGTAGTAACTCTAAAATGAACTTACAGCTTACTATTGTATCGAGTCTGGTTCTTCTTACCAACATAACAGAGAGAATGTGTTGCTGGGGAGTTTGTTCCGTCGCTTCTTCTTTCCAGCTAAACACTAGGAAGTGTCGAAGGGTGGGCGTTTTGGGGGACTGTCTCTTGTAAATAAGTAGAGTAAAGTAAATTTTGACGTTCGAAAAGTGCTGATTATCAGCCTAATTTGAATAAATGACTTTTGATTTTGATTTTTTATACACGTGTAAGGAAAATTGAGCAGCGGTGGCCCAGTGGTGTCGGCCCCGACTTACGAACAGTAGGTTCGAAGCGGCAGGTGCATTTTTGTGTAATTTATTTCATCACCGCTGCTCTCAAAATGGTGAAGGAAAACATTGTGAGGAAGCCGGTATGTCTTAGAACCAAAAAAAAACGAAGACATGTGACATCTACCAACCCGCACTGGGCACGCGTGGTGGATTATAGCCCATCTCTCTCCTAGAGAGGCCTGAGTCCCTGCAGTGGGAACATTATAGGCTGATGATGAAGGAAAACAGAACAGTTTTATAAATGCCACGGCATAGCACCACCGTAGTAAGCAGGAATTTTTTGCATAAATTCACCCAGTTCAAAATAAATAAGTACAGTCGTTTGTAAACAAAACCCGATACCGTACTTGACCTAACTGCCCGATCTCTTTGCCCTTTGCATTCTCGGTCGTAAAAAATAGGTATGGTGGTCGCTACAAAATGCATAAGATTTTTAGTTTACAAGGGGTTCAAAAGGGGTCAAACGGTCACTAACCTTAAAACGGGAATGTTGGGAAAAGGAGGATATCCTAGTTGATCGGAAGGTCAGTTGCAGTTTCAGTTCATTCATTCAATAACATTCATTTATTTATTCATTAACATTTTAGAGTGTGTTGAACATCACACTAATATTATAAAGGCAAAAGTTTGTGAGTGTGTATGTTTGTTAAGCCGGCTTTTGATTATGGGATATAATATTACATCTTGAGATGTAATATTTTATCGCTCGTCATACATTTTGTACGTGACCGTTCACACTGTGCTATAGTATATATTACATCATAAACGCGGTATGTAATATATAGCTCAAGATGTAATATATATTACATCCCGTAGTCAAAAGCCAGCTTAACTCTTTCACCACACTAATATTATGAAGGCGAATGTTTGCGATTGTTAATCTTTCACGGAAAAATTACTGAACGGATTTGCGTATAGTAGGTACACAGATAGTTGATAACCTGAATTAACGCATAGGATAGTTTTTATCCCGATTTTATCTTCCCGTGGGATATTACACATGCAGAAACAAATAAATTATTAAAATTGGAGTGACAGACATAATTCATTTCAATTTTCAACACGTTTTTTGTTGTTTTCCAAAACCTTGCAAAAATCACATACTTATGGAACTTGTCAAGTGTTAAAAATCAAAATCAAAATATTTTTATTTTACATAGGCCTGCATGGGCACTTTTAAAACGTCGAGACAAACAAAACATAATTTTAATTTAAATCTACGGAACCTCAATACGAAACTCGTCTACCCACCACAATATTCTCTCTCAGTAAGGCAGATAACATCAGCCAATAGCGAGAGACGCGTGGGTCGGCGCGATGACGTCACACTCAATGACGTCACTGACTTGCACTGACACAGCTATATTTTGTACAAGCTCTTGAGAACTCATTGTTAATTAAACGATTTTAAATCTGATAAGAGGATACTCTTTGTGTATTAAAGTTTATTTCAAAGATGTATTTTGTTCTAATTGATTTGCTAAATAAAAAAAAGTTTATTATGGTGTTGTATTAAAATAGACAAAAATAGAATGGCGAGTACATCACTCACCTTCAGTACAAAGGTCGATGACCTCAGTGGAGCTTCCAAAACGGACTGCGGGAGGCCTATGTCCAGCAGTGGACGTCTTTTGGCTGAAATGACGATGATGAAGATGATTAAAATAGATGGTTCTATATAACATAATGTCACGGGGGTGAAGGGTTGGGCAGAGGTGTACTCAATAGTAAATTAGTTATGTTAAGGTTCCATAGGGTACAATAAACGAGTCTAACTATTAGTCGGGTACAATTTAGACTCCGTGGTAGCTATAGAAAAAATCCTAATGGAAAAAACCCAATAACAATTTTCCCGACGTGGGAATCCAACCTTGGACATCATGTAAAACAGTCAAACTTGAGGACTCGACCACTAATGCTTAATAACCGACCTTTTCGGCTGCGCCCCTGTCGGGTAAAATCACTGGTATTATTTATTACTGGCCATTTGTGTCCCACTGCGGGGCAAACATCTCCCTTCTCTCTTTTCCCTTAACCTTATCCAATGCTGTTCATAAAAAAAAAAACAAAAAAAAAAGAGGAACATCAATGCTGTTCATTGCCAATCCCTGCGAAAAGAGTCGAGTTCGTCCCGCCATCTTCTTCATCACAAACTTTTTTTTGTGGGGTGCGAAATTATCACGCAAATTTTTTTTCTGGGTAACGACTTTTTTTTTGGGGTCAAAAATCACATGTTAGGGTAAAACTCAATGTAGCACTCTTAAAACATTGTGCTAGTGGATGCTTTGAATAGTAAACGGGTCATGGAGGTAATTTAAGTAAAGTAATAACCTAAATAACTAGTATTTACAAAAACAGCTGTGCTAAATTTGGAAGTTTGACCCCCAATATCTCCGTAACTAGGGGGTTCCCAGGTCCATGTCTCGAACTAAAAAATAATCGCAGTGCTGGGGAGAACAAGTGCTTTTTTTTTTGGCGGGTGGAAAATCATCGAATAACCCCCTCCCGCTCTTTGGCAGAGCGAAAGGGAGTGTCAGACTTCTACTGACTAAAAACCACCCATGTTCCTCGACATAAAGGGCTAAGCCCTTTATGTCGAGGCCGGGAGGCCGGGGAGGTATCTCTTGCGAACAACCCGCAACCCCGACGGGAAAATCACTACCTTGAGATTAAATTTCTTCAAAATGATGTCTCAAAAGCTATTTTCTTGAAAACTTAAGTAAACAAGGGTAGGTAAAACTTAAAGGTGTGTTGCTGAGGTGTAAAGAATAGACCACAATAAGGTATTTTACCAAAAAAATCGAATTAGTCTGTCAGATAGATTTCCAAAAAATAATGGACACATATTTTTTCTTATTCACGTAAACAAAAGATGAAGACGATACAGTGCTTCGAAAAGTCGTGTGACGTCATAAGGTTAGTACTTTTTACCCACAAAGTGACTTCAAAATCTATGATCTTTGACACGTTTTATTTTTTAATTTGATAAAACCAAAAAACACGTTTCCAATATTTTTCGATAATCTAGTAGACGGACTTATTAGATATTTTTAGTGAACCTATTCGGAGGTTCTCAAAAAATTAAATGATAGCTAAACTATATTTTCGTCCCCAGTACAAACATGACTCAGATTATACCTACAAAAATGCTAACAAATCAAGGTGTATAATATTTATTTGTCAGATATCACGTCATATCTAGTGACGTCATCAACTTGCCTATATGTATGTATTTGGTACAAGCTTGCACTGCTATTAAACGATTTCGATTTTAATAAAGTCAAGGCGATAGTTTTAATGTTATTCTAATTTTTCTACCAAGAAACGTAGCGACATGTTCATGTATTGGGTTAAATAAAATCCAAAAAAACAACCTGAGCAAGCGAGGCTTAACCCGAAGATAGACCCGAGCCACGACCTACTCACACTCTTTCACTCACCTCATAATATAATTATACTTACAAAATCTTACACGCAGTTAATATTAATGTTACGTCGGTCATCTAGAATCTTCGGGAAACCTCGCTATTAACTGAGTACGCGTGAATTCTAGTAGGTACCTAATTCCATTCTGTAGGTCAGTCCGCACCCGGCGTCGTAGGTACTTGCATTTTAATTTCGACCGTATATCTACGGCGTAAAGTAACTTCTTCTTTGTTGGTTATTTTATCTTTAAGTTAATTTTTTTGTTAATGTTTCTTCTGGATGATTTATGGAATAATAGCGAATTTTCTCGAATATCTTTTGTGTGTTTGTGGTATAAAAGGACCGAGAGAGGACGAAGCGGGGCAGTCTACTTTGAAACGAAAACACAACGAAAGGTTTGAATAGATATCTAGTGCGATAAAGTGTTCAGTAGTGATTTGCGATTGTTTATAAATGTTTTGCGAGTAATAAAGTTATTTCGTGTGTTCAATTGGTAGTGCTTTTTTTATCCCATTCCCAGCTCGTAACAATAAGTTATGCATTTAATCAAAAATCTTTTTAAAAAAAGCTGCGTTTTCAAACATCATCTAAAAAGATTTCTAAACGTTTAGTTGACGCTGCTCGTGACCCAAGGGCTGGCTTTTATCTTGGCCAGAGGCTAAGCGTTGCCATACAACGTGGCAATGCCGCCAGTCTTTTGGGCACATTACCGGCTGACAGCGTTGAGGAGCAGTATTTCGATGCCCTTTTATAGTTTCTTGTTAGTTTATTTTATAGTTTTTAATTAATGTACATAGTACTATATAATAATGTACATTTCCTATCAAAAAGTCAACTCATACTAAGTAAGATAAAGCCGTCCAATTTGTATGAGTCCGCCCATATTTAGCGTCCTAAGATTGAAATAACCAATCGTATTGCAGTGTGTAGGTGGGCTCCTACGCAAGTCAGTGTAAATGCTGCCCTACAGTCGACCAGTTTATCCTGGCCCTTAATGTCGGTCGTATTTGCAATGATTTTATATAAAAAACCCACACTGTGGTAGTTCTTTCCAATTGTTATAGTTACAACATGAATGGTGAAAACCCACATGGTGTTATAAGTATGGAAGCGTTGATATTTGTCAATATCGAAAACTTTCATAAATATTTTTGCTTTGGTTTGTTTTTAAATAAAAATCATGTCTTGCAAACGTGGAAATCGTATTTTTTAAATTAAGATTTGTTCTTTAAAAACTAAACTGCGAGCGATAAGCCTTTAGCCGTTTCCTTGATTTTCTACATCTGGTGATTTTGTCACACGCTTTCCAGGATAACAGTATCCTGAATAAGATGTCACGCCACCGTTGACAACTGCATTATAATATAATATAATATATATTTATTCACAAAAATATGTACATGTTTTACAGTTTCATTGCTTCTTAACTTAACTAAAAGTACACAAAAACATTTGGGGCCGAACTAGGCAAAGCCTGTATTTCAGGCCTCAACGCCGATCCCACTGAGTTACCAATTTTGTTTATTTTGATGTAGCATTGTTCCCGTGCATGAATGTACGATTGTACGTATCTTGTTGAACTTTACAAAATCAATTTAGAGAAAAAAAAAATCATTGAGTCTCAATACTTTTATCTACAAATGCGGCAACGTTCGGTTCGAATCTCAAACGTATGCACGTAAAACTGGCAGCTAGCAACTGCTGAAGAACAATGACCTTGAATAATGTGCCTAGTTCAATTAATTTAGAACCTAATTTGTGTTAAGACATAATGAGGACTATGTTAGCAACTTGTATGAATTGTGGCTTGTTGTTAGAGCTCAGAATATCAGTATTCAATATATGTAATGTGTGGTTACTGTGTGGGAAGTCGCTCGTAATAAGTTATTATCTAAACCTCTGATTTGTTTAGTTCTTGATACAGAATTCAGCCTTCACAGGTGCAGATAATGATGATCTAATATATTAAATTACGCTAATTACAAACGAAACTCTAGCAGTCAATGCATAACACAAAATAAAAAAAAAAACACAACAACATACAAATTTCCCGTAAAACAAATTCATCCTCAATTATGTCAACGGGAAGATGCTCCATAAGAAAAATACTGACAGTATTGCCCCGTCTTATTACCAATCATTTCACATAATATCTGAAGGAATTAATAATAGCGCTCCACATTTTCTTCTTTTTTTTGAGCGTGGGTCAAATGACTCCTCCCGCTCTGGGCAGAGCGGTAGTGTCAGACTTGTACTGACTTAAAGCCACCCATGTTCCTTCTTACCCCTTTTTGTCGACGCCGCGGTATTTCTTTTGAGCATCCCGCAGAGCTACTCTTTATCCCTGTCTTTAGATGTAAATTAAATACTTTTTTAAATAATTAAATTTTTAATCAACTTTCTCAAACTAACAGAGAGCGAACCAATACAAAATTCAAAATAAAAAGAAACGAGTTTACAATATCTCTAACTTAGGAATATCAATATAAAGTTTTATTAAAAATTAATACATAGCAGCGCTCGTTTAGCTCGAGAATCGTTTCAATATTCGTGATTTTTGAAATATTTCACTGAATAAAGTTAACTGCGCATAAAAGATAACTGACGCTTTTCCATCATCGAGGGAAACCATCGAACGAACCAAACGTGACTGCATCATCAATAGATTGATGGCGGATAAAGGTCCGTTCACACAGACCGGCTCGGAGAGGAGAGCAATTGGATTTATTTTTACATGTTACTTCTTTTGTAGTTGAAAATAGAGTATTTTAACAAAAAAAAATCTTATTAGATTAAATCTTATAATGGACACGTATTTTTTCTTTTTTACCTGACTACAGCGAAGCCAAAAGGAAGGAAGGAAAGAACACTTAATAGACGATTTTTCTTGTTTTTTACTTTTAAGACCGCGGTTTTATTACGTTTTTATTCGTAGTCGGGTTTTAGTTTTTAATTTTTTTTTTCTCGTAAACTAAAGATGAAGACGATACAGTGCTTCGAAAAGTCGCGTCAAGTCGTGTGACGTCACAAGGTTAATACTATTTTACCCACAAAGTGACATCAAAAGCCCCCACTCTTCAGATCTTTGACACATTTTATTTTCATCAATTTTTATTAATTTGCTAAAACAAAAAACATGTATCCAATATTTTTCGATATTCTATCGGACTAATCAGATTTTTTTGGTGAAATACCCTATTATTGACACCATACATAAAACGGCTAGTGACATGTAAAAATAAATCTTATTACAATTAATCAAAACTCACAAACTGTTTTAAACGCAATAAAAAAATCTGCTTTCCTCTCTGAGCCGGCCTGTGTGAACAGACCTTTAGACATACCGTACCGGACCGTACTCACAATCGACGGTACTTACCGAGAATTGATGGTGAAACAGTTTTTTAGGTACCGAGAAATCTACAATTTCATGTAGCGAAGTAAAACAAACAAGTTTTTGGAAACCTGACCAATGTTGAAATTTTTTCGACTGCGTAATTCCTATATTTCTTTTACCAACAATTACGAAACCTGAGTACCTATTGAAACTTATAACTGAAAAAATATCAATTTGTGGAGCTCGTTCGATAATACTTGAAAATTTGTCTGAAACACGTGCTCCTAACTTATGTATGTACAACTGTTCTACTTTTTAATGTTGAAGCAAACACAAGTATGATCAGTAGTTATACAGGATGGTGCCGACAATACAACAATTATTGTAAACACTGGTAGTTCTAGTTCATAGGAACATTTTTAAACTATCAAATAAATCCTAACACCGAAATAAAAGAATGAAACTGTAAACGAAATACAATACAATTTACAAACAAATATTGGTTTAATATATTTAAATAACTTTAGGAATATTTTGCACCGACTAATGGTGGAAATAAAATGTTACGAACGAATTTGGCAAAGACATTTTTAAAGTAGGTTATTGTCGTATCGTCGGCACCGCCCTGTACGTATTAGGTATTTAAGTACTTTGACCCGTAACACCCAAATAATAACGTTGAAAAGTGGTTGAAGCATTACCTCACCATGTCCGTAGCAGATTTTTTCCGCAAACGGAAAAAGTCAAGCGGCCCTCCGAGCTCGTGGCAAAATTATAAATTCATCAAGTTGCGCATGCCGAGGTTAGTCCGCGGATGGGTGACCATTATATATACCAAAGCTTTTTAAAACTCAAAAGCCCGAAAACCTGGGTAACTAATGGGGGCCAGTCGGTCCATGTAACATGCTGGTATGTAGCTGTATCTGGTTAGACCGGAAGCCGATCCCGACAAAGAAAAAAGTAACGCAGATAATGAATATAAGTATACTAGGTTTCTGGCCTTGTGACCCAATACTGGCCATCGCAGGCGATACAGAATGTTTGGTGCATCGTTTGGTAAATTATACGAGCCGAAAGAAATTTTTTTTTGTTTTTTTTTGGCTGGTGGTAAATCATCGAATAACCCCTCCCGCTCTTGGGCAGAGCGAAAGGGAGTGTCAGACTTCTACTGACTAAAAACCACCCATGTTCCTTTTATGTCGAGGCCGCGGTATCTCTTACAACTTCCCGCAGCCCCGACGGGCGTCGGCCCTTGCTAACATCTCTTTGAGGCGCGCGTGGTGAACGCTCCGTCGAAACGGCCTGTCGTAGTCATAAGACGGACGGACGGCGAGCTAGCCCATCACTCACCGTCCACAGGCCTGCGTCAACGGTGGCCGGAAGCCGTCACGTGGCCCCCGACGCCCGGAGCGTCTCCCGCGGCGGAGTCGAAAGAATCTCATTTGCTGTCTCGCCAGCCTCTTCAATAAATCATACTTGGTACCACGATTTTTTAAATAATAACTGCTCGTATTTTTTAATTTAAATAAATCTCAAAATTCATAAGTATTTTATTTGTATGCTGAAGTTACTCGGTTGGTATGAAAGGAAGTGTGTAACAATTAGGATACCAGTCAGGCCCAAGAAACACTGGCGTGTCGATTGGTGTGTGTTTCTTTAGAGATTAGTTAAAAATTAGTTAGCCCTGAGGGAGGCGTTTGCCCAGCATTGGGACAGAATAGGATATAAAAAAAAATCACGCTATTAAAATGTCAACTCTCGTCTTTGAGTCAAGCGTTGAAAATCGAAAAATGTTTTTTAATTTAGGCTTCAATTTATGTGTAACTTAATGTTTGTAGTGAAAACGGACATTAGGTCATTATAATTGACCATACCGACACGTAGTCCAAAGTACCTACTAAAATAACAAGACAATTAACATGTGTTATTTTAGACATAATTAGTTAGATGCCTATCTAGGCATGGTCATGTAATGAGGAGGGATGAAACGTATGTGACTTAAAAGTGACAAATATTATTGTTATTGGATGGAAATAGAGGAGGTCAAAGAAAAGATGAATGGATTGTCTGAGGAGCAATATGGAATATAAAGGAGTAAATGATACCGTGACGTTTTACAGGGAAAGTG
This sequence comes from Diarsia rubi, assembly GCA_932274075.1. Lineage (NCBI taxonomy): Eukaryota > Metazoa > Arthropoda > Insecta > Lepidoptera > Noctuidae > Diarsia > Diarsia rubi. The sequence goes on from OW026413.1 coordinate 19,953,481, forward strand.
GAAGCAGTTGAGTTTTTTTTTTTGTAATTATTATTTTTCTCGTTATAGTACTTTATATTTCAAGCACTGTTTTATTTTATTTTCTTATTTATATACCTCTATAATATTGATGCTGTCTTGACTTTCGTACGTTTTTTCACGGGTGACCACTGAAATCCAGCGCTGTGCTGTGGGTCCTTATAGCACAGCACCATGCTGAGTGGCAACCTGCTTGTCGCAGTCGCAACGTGCAACTTTTGTTTTATTTTCCCTGCTTGTTGTATTTTTTTTCTTTGTTTGTAATTTGTAATGTGTTGTATGTGTATTGCTTTTTTTTAATGTCTTATTGTATGTTCGTCATGTTTCTGCGACAAATAAATATTTTTTCTTTCTTCCTTTCAGAAAAGGTGTCAAATAGCCAATTAGGTCTTTGAATATTTTTTTTTTGTATTTTATTTATGAGATGATCATAACTTTCATAACACTTTCACTTGCATAAGTTTGAATTTTTTGGCTTTAATTTAAAAGTTATATCAAATTGAAAATTAGGTTAACCCAAGCGCGTGTGACGTCACAATGTTAAATTCTTCATAGTAGCAAACAGGTGCTGCAGTGCTTTGTTTTCGGATATTTTTAGTCAATGTACTAGCGTAAAATTGCTTTAACATTATGACGTCACAACCAATCGTGGTGCGTTTAAAGTCATGTGGTTCTTTTAACAAAATTAATTGGAGAACTATTCAGTGAAAATAAAATTTAAGAGTTTTTCGAGTGGACTTTTTACACAATTTGTGTTCAAGTTTAAAAATACTATTAAAAAGTTATAAAAATCGTTTTTTTGGGGTAATTGATTGAGTACTCTTAAAAAATGAATATGTTTTGTTATTTCAAAGATCAAATATCTAAATTAAAAAGCAATAAAGCCGATCTAGAAATGGTTTAGTTTCAACTGATTTTAAATGACGTGTTAGAAAGAGACAGCGCTATAGAAACGTGACGTCATATTTTATACCGCCAAACTACGTAGTACAAATGGCCGCTTCGCGCGACAAGGATAGAAAGTGCCCCCATCAAAAATTACTAAAGCATGTAGCTACTCCATTTTTGATAGATTTTATTACTTTTTTCACACATCGTGTTATTTTTTTTAGTTCTTTGAAGTAACATGAATTTTTCGTGAAAATTTAACAGTAGTCAAATAGCCAATTAGCATGGGACAAGGGTAAGCTAGACTAAAAGGGTTTATAGTGTTTCAGTTTCTGTCTGTTTAAATGTAAAAAGTTTATTTTTACTTTTTTATATATGAGAAAAATAGATACAAAGTGAGGTTTCTCTAGCCTGGTGTTATTAATAAATCATGTATTATCAATCTTTCTAAGATTACTAGCAGATGATTTCAGATACAATTAAACCAGTTACCTACTATAGGGTTCCAGGTAAACCAAATATTATCGGAAACGCTAGACTGACTGTCACTAAACCCCCGGGCGGTGCACATCTGTCTTTTTGTCAAAATAGCTGTCAAAGTATTAATATTTGAATACAGTTCGGGAAATAATTATTGTAATTTACTGAAAACTGCTGTGTGTTTTTTGTAGCGCATTCATGTGCATTAGGTCCTAGATTATTGGGTTATAGGGTTATTGGGTTTTACCATTAAGACTTTTTCAGTAGGAGCCATGGAGTCTGGATTTGAGGTCGGTTCATGGATTGCTATTGATATGCCAAGTTTCGCCCTTTTTTAAGCATTACTGGCGAAATTTAGGTGTAGTCATTTATTCTCCTGTAAGCTCGTTTAGGATTATTAAAAAAAAAGTGTGTATTTATTTTCTTAAGTTGTACATGAAAACACTTATTTTAACACTACGACTGTACAACTACGAAAAGAGTGTTTCCGATGAACTCTGGCCCCCAATGTAAGATTTAACTTGTGTTTAGGGTGCCATCGTCGTCGCCTATGATTTGAAGTTGCGACAATAGTTGTAAGATAAGCACAGTACATAATCATTAAATTTAAATACATTCACAGTACATACAGTCATTATAGACGTGATGAAATGTTAGTTAGACTAAAAGAGCGTTTAAGCGTTTCAGTTTCTGTCGGTTTAAGGGTGAGGCCAAACGAGCGTAATTTTGTGAGTCATGAGTCGCAGAATTTCGGTCGCAGAAATTGTGTGTGTAGTGTTAAGACAACTCATTTTGCGTCGCCGTGTGACTCAAATAGGACTTTTGAATGAAACCTATTGCAGCAGAATTTCTGCGACAAAAATTCTGCGACTCACGATTTACAAAATTACGCTCGTTTGGCCTCACCCTAAATGTAAAAATTGTTTGTACTTTATTATATGAGAAAAAAATAGACAGAGGTACAGTTAGGTTTTTCTAAACTGGTATTATTTTTAAAAAGTGGCGAGCTTTACAAAGCCTACACCAAGCATTAGTTAGAAAAACAGATACATGTTTAGAAAATATCATGAAAACAGCTCAACCTCCGCAATAAATTATTACTTACACGCAAAAATACAAATATAAAACTGCGCGCGTTTTTTTCATAATTCACTTTAGATAAATCCTACAAAAATATTATGAAAAAAACACACACGCACGAAAATGATTTCCTGTGCTGAAAAACAAAGGCAAATTGGTTTACCTGAGTATACATTATTGTATTTGTAAACTTATTAGGCAAATGTAACAACCGAGCTAAAACCTTTATAGAGTCGGATTCGAATAAAATGTATTATTTTAAATACTTGATGGGTTTAGGGTTTTGGGTATAAAGGTATTAATAATTTTATTCAGAATGACGCAAACGAGGGGTACATTGGTGAGGTATTTTAGTTCGGAAATTGGACACAATTTACATGGAGCGACTAAGAATACTAAAGTGTATTTTACATTTTGGAAAATAAAATTAGTGTAAGTATCTTAACATCACGTAATATGCACTTATATGTATTCACGTAGGAAGATTAGAGATATTTTATACACATCTAGCTGTTGCCAGCGGCTTCACCCGCTGCAACTCGAAAATTATCCCACGGGAAGATAAAATCGGGATAAAAACTATCGTATTTGTTAATCCAGGTTATAAATTATCTGTGTACCAAATTTTATAAAAATCCGTTCAGTAGTTTTTGCGTGATGAAGTAACAAACATACACACTCACACACTCACAAACTTTTGCCTGTATAATATTAGTGTGATTACTAACACAACCTATGTTTTGCTTCCCGCTTTGGGCGGAGCGGAAGGAAGTGTCAGACTTCTACTGACAAAAAACCAGTTCGGGGCCGCGGTATTTTTTTTGAACAACCCACAGCCCCGGCAGGCGTCGGCCCTTGCGGGCCCCCAATGTTGCTGACATCTCTTTGAGGCGCGCGTGGAACACGAATGCGCCGTCGACACGGCTTGTTATCGGACGGACGGACGGTGATCAAGGCTATTATTCACCGTCCACAGGCCTGTGCCCACTGTGGCCGGAAGCCATCACGTGGTCCCCGACGATCTACGATCAATACATACTCGTTGTACGCCGGTTGCGAGTAAAAAAAGAAAAGTTTTCTTACTAATATTAATCCCACGTTCCAAGTGATTGTTGCAGTTTTAAATGAAACAATAAAACGTTTCTCATTACTCATCCTGGTTCTATAAAAATAAAAGAGAAAAACAACAACAACAACAAAATAATCTTTATCAAGAAACAAGCGAAGCAATTTTAAGTTAAAACAACTGCACTCCTTGTGAACTGGATTCAATCATATAAAGTATTAAGGAGGTACTTGGAACTGAGCTGTTATTGCAATTTAAAAAGCATGTGTATTCAGAAGAGAAACTGATTTAGAACTACTTATGATATTGTTTTACTGTCGGGTAAGTACAAGTTGTAAAAGATCCCTTCAAAAAGCCGTTTATCAAGTATTCTGTACATCAAACTAAGAACCCCTACGCAAAAACGCTGGGAAACGGCTTTTTTTGGGGTCAAAAACTTCATTTTACAGTAAAACTCAATGTAGCACTCTTAAACCATTGTGCTAGTGGATGCTTTGAATAGTAAAAAGGTCATGGCGGTAATTTAAGTAAAGTTACGACCTGAAAAACTAGTATTTACAAAAACAGCTGTACAAAATTTGGAACTTTGACCCCCAATACCTCCGTAACTAGGGGGTTCCCAGGTATAGTCTACAACAAAAAAATGATCGCAGTGGTGGGAAGAACAAGTGCCCCTTTGCGTTAAGGGTACTTTTACACCCTTTATAGAGAAAAACTTGATAAATGAATACTAAATGAATTAAACTAGATACATTTAAAACATTACCAAGTAGCATGAGCATGCATAATTATAAGCCACGCCCAGCAACGAATTCGAGCCGTCGCGCGTCGTCTAGTGCAACCTTAATAGTGATCGCAACCGCAACTACACACACGAGAGCTCTATTCCAATTTTTCTGTAGTATTTCTCAGCGGTAGGACTAAAACATAACGTGGATGTACTACAGTTTTTTATTTTTTTTGGCCTGTGGAAAATCATCAAATACCCCCTCCCGCTCTTGGGCAGAGCGAAAGGGAGTGTCAGTCTTCTACTGACTAAAAACCACCCATGTTCCTTCTTAGCCCTATATGTCGAGGCCGCGGTGGCTCGAGTACAACCCGCAGCCCCGACAGGATGTACTACAGATCACCTCTGCTTTACCCTTTGGAGAAAACGAGCGTGATGACACATGAGTAACTTTTAATACTACCATGACATTTCACTGAATTCATTACATCAGATTTTGCGGGCACGGGACCACAATAATGAGCCACTTCACCCTGTTCTGTAGGTCACACACCGCTTTTAAGAATAATTAGCAACTAGTCCAACCCGTAGGGAAATTCATAGTTTAAAATTAAAACTAATTTTTGCTGAACAAACTCTTTAAGCTCGTGTTTTACGTAAGGTTGTCGTGAATTACTAAATTATTTAAAATTGGACATAGTTATTAAACAAACAGAGTTAATCTTAAAATAGCTCCTAAATAATAATAATATAATATTCCACAACTATCACACGACGCCATCTAGTCCCAAGCTAAGCAGAGCTTGTGTTATGGGTACTAGACAACTGATAAACATACTTAAATATTTCTAAATACATACATATTATAGATAAATTACACCCAGACACAGATTTTTTTTTTAAATTATAAATGTAGTTATACAAAATAGGTAACTACCATAGAAACATAAAAAGCAGGTACCTACACACGTTTCTAAATGATAAAAAAAAACATTTAGGCCTACTTATGCACATATAAAACGTCGAGAAAAGGTGCACGTTGCGGGTTGGTCGCTTCCTATGGAGAAGTATCGGCTAGAAACTTCATGGCTACTCTTTTCAAATGATTTGGTTCCACAATATTTTCATGCTACAGCATCAGAGCTTAGGTATGGAGGAAAACGTAGGCCCTATAATAAGTCGTAGGAACAAAGACTGAAACAGTAATATAAGCTGAAAGTTAACAAGCATCTAAGAATCTACAAGGCCTATAACGTTCACTCAACAAATATGAACTTTCCATTTTCAACAAATATGATATTTCAACTTGAGTATATTAAGTTGATTTTGGAGTAAAAGACACAGACAGCGCTAACTAAGCCTTTGCCGTGTTTATGTTTTTTTTTTCAATGATAATTTTGATTACATTTTCGGAAACTAAATTGCGAACACAATCATACCTTGGTATAATAAGGTCCTTGAGTAAATTTAATTTACATTCAAATTAGTATTGTGTTTTTTTGGGATCCCCAAAGCGATTCCTTTATTTTTAATCCATTTAACAATTTTCCTGAAATCCTGAAAAAGGCTTGTCCCACGAGTAAAATCTTAAAATAGCTACGATAAGTTTCCGCAAGTTCGTCCATTAAAACTGCTACCAACGCGTTGTATATTTGTAAATACTATGTTTTTTTCTAATTCTTTTCAGTAAAGGTAAGACTCTCTCAGGCTAGTTGCTGCGACAATCTTCACGGGGTGGCTAATAGGAGCTGAGTAGCAGTAGCACAATAGGGGATTGGACTGAGTCAAAAAAATATGATTCTAATTAATCCGTCAGTTAGATTATCGAAAAATATTGGATACGTGTTTTTTGTTTTATCAAATTAATCAAAATTGACGAAGATAAGATGTGGTTGTGACGTCATTTGTAGGTAAAAAATGTACTATCATAAGACGTTTTCGAAGAGTTCACGAGTTTTCGAAGCACTGTATTGTCTTAATTTTTTGTTTATGTGAAAAAAGAAAAAATATTGGACACATATTTTTTTTTATTTTCTAATTAGTTTTTTTTTCCGATCCCCTATTAAGTCGCGTTTGAACTTTGCCAAATGTAAACTTGTTATTGCTCGTGAGTGTACATAAGGTCCCATTAAAATATTTGGACAAGCTTTGAAATCATTCAGGCTACCAATCTAAGAATAATATAATAAACGTAATAAAAATAACGACTCACGAAAATACACTAAAAGATAAAAATAAAATCACTTTTTAATTAGTGGCTTTTGTTTGGATACTATGGTTAGAACGTGTGTTATTAGTATCTATTTTTATGGGAAATTATTAATTTTGGTGTGATGGTTGGTCAACCGTAGAATCCGTGTGTCACTTGCATGAAACAATACAAGACTTCTGCTTGCATACACACTGGACTACGCTGGCGTCGCGTATTGCACTGAGTAGGGTAGACAAAACAATCGTCCTTTATTTATTTTTTCGTAAAGTGTTAGAGGGAATCTTCCCAAAACTGTGGTTTTTTAAACTTATGGGGACAGTATCTTTGGGGGAACTGCTGAGGAAGAAAAATGAGTCTGGAGGGAATTGGGCGATTATTTTGATGTTTTGTTAGCAAATTGGGATTAGTAATTTTGTCGTTGTCTTTTTCTAACGAAGTTATGGAAAGAGCCTGCTTTCAAGTTGCAATTTTTAAAGACAATCTCAGATACAATGGCACTGGCAGTAGTAGTTCAATATTATGACATTCACAGATGACAGATAATATTGACATGTAGTTTCAAGAATTTTGATCACCGACGAACAAAATTCACTATGACCAAATATGCTGATAGACCAAACATCATTTAGCGAAGTAACTTTAAATGTATGCTAATTTGAATCTTAAGATTATTCAGTTCAAGCTTATGAATGTAAATTAAGGCGAAGTTTCCTCTGACTTTTCTATTAGTGTACAGTAGAACAAGCTATTTGGTAAACACGCAGAAATCTTTGTAATTCTAGTACACGTACAGTGATCATTCTCGTAAGAGAATAAGGGCAACATTATCCTTGTGTGTATGTCTTCTTCTTCCATAGGAACTTCTTCTTGACATATTATTCTTAACCTGTGTTAAGAATAATATGTCAAGAAGAAGTATATTCATCGTTTTTTTTTTGTCTTGCTCTACTCTTATGCCCATTCACATTTATACTCAAAACCTTCCTCACGACATTTTCCTCATTCCTCCGCATCACATGCCCATACCACGACATCCGAGTTCCACACAACTTTTCAGTCAGCCACTTTCAGACGTCCTCTTATGTACTGATTTCTAGTACACTGACAGTATTGATTGTAATTTTATTTTATACTAGCGGACGTCACGTGGTTTCACCCGCGTAGTTCCGTTTCCGTGGGAATAAAGGGTTAAAAAAGCCTATGTTACTCAGGGTGAATGTGGCTTTCTAATGGTGAAAGAATTTTTGAAATCGGCGCAGTAATTTTTGAGTTTATTCATTACAAACATACACACAAAAATACAAAATTTTCCTATTTATAATATTAGTTTATAAAACATTTGGCATTAATCGTTTGTGTATCTAAATGTATCTGTGTAATGTTAAAAGTAAATGCAAGTTAGCTGGCTGTATACTTAATACCTTGTTCGACCGTACTTAATTGCAGTTTGATAGGGATTTGTATTGATTCTTTGAAGTCGTTAAAAGTTTAGCGACGGTATCCTGGAAAACGTGGCTCTTAGTGTTGCCTGTGCAAGTTGTTAATCTTAGAATGGAAATGTCTTTGACTTTGGTTGTTACACGTGTTTTAGATCTTGGAGAGAAATAAAAGTATTAGCGACAGTGTTCTATGGTATATGTAACGCTTTATTTGCTATTTATTTTGTGTGTTTTCAATACCACATCGTGCGGACAAAACTTTTTTCGAGTACCAATAGGAGTAGGTTACACGTTAGTATGAGCACACAAGCTCTTTGAAATTCACGTTGCGCTGCGACTCCATCAGCTGCTCTCTAAGTCTCTGGCGCACGTACTCCTCGATGTCTTTGGCCTCAGTGGTGTAATGCAGACGAGATATTTTCACCGGGGAGTTTGGTTTCGCGGCGCATATGTACTTATGTCTTCGACTCTAAGATATACGGTTTTCCCAGGACGTTTTTTTTTTCTTTTCTTGCCCCTGTGTTGCAATTGTATACCTTCCTCGTAAACCACTCTGTCCATTGGTGCAAACAGCATGAAAATCAGTGTAGTAATTTTTGAGTTTATCGCGAACAGACAGACAGACAGACGCGGCGGAGGACATTTTCTAAAATAATATGTAGTGATAAAAATTATACAAAGTAAGGTGCGTGCCAATGTACAAACCCACAATGATACGAAGTAAGTCTTTTAAACTGACACCTACGACAACGCTCTCAATTTTAAGTACTTTCAATAAAAAAAACAACATTTAATTTAATCTACTTTTGCATACCCTACTCTCGTAACACCAACAGTCGCTACAAACATTATTATGAATCCTACGCACATTGGTGCTCGACAGTGCTACAGTTCCAGTATTTTTAACTTTTTCCAATACCACTGGCTATTTTTAGACCTTTTTACTTTAGTACCCCATTTGTCCGACTATGGCAAACCGAGTGTACATAAACTTTACAGTTGCTTATTAGTAAGCTTAGCTTGTGTAAAACGCCTGGGAGATTTTTGTTTTTTTTTTCGTAAGTTTGCATAATTTAGACTGCGTACAACAGCCGCTCAGATCAATCTTCAGGTTATATATCCGCAGTTGCCTAGGTTGGTCTGTGGATGGGTGACCACCCTCCGTGCCTGGGAAAGCATGTCAAGTTATTGATGCTGTTATGTTAGATCTGTGGCGGTCAGAACAGGTAGTATGTAGCCTGATAGTTATTTATTACTTTTTACTTATGTTTGCCTGTCGTGTCCTTCGTGGTGAGTCGGATTGCCCCGAACTAGTGGCTCAGCTTATGAGTCTTTTTGTCCATCCCGTGCCCAAATACCATCTGAGACCACGTGGACACAATTTATTAGATGTTCTTTCTGCACGCACTGTATCCCACTTTAATTCTCCATTAGTTCGTGCCCTTGCCATGCTGAATACTCTACTGGCATCGACACCGGAATGTGATTTGTTTGCTTTTAAGTGGGTTGATGTATGTCGTGTATGTTTGAGTTTCTGTGAGAGGATGAACGAAAGATGATTTTTCTTAAAAGCTTAACAAAAATCATCTTTCGTTCAGTTTTGATTGATGATGCACGAATGGCAACTTTTCCCTTTTTTGTTTATTATTTGTTTTTTTTTGTTCCTGTACAATATCTATGTAGATATAGTTTAATTTAATTTAATTTTAATTGTTTTTTTTTGTGTTTATAGCATCGGTTTGGCTATTCTGTAATGCTGCTATAATTAATATTAAATAAATAAATAACCAGCCTTGCCAGGGCTATCATGGTTTATCCAAGTACTAAATGGGTTTTAGAGGTCAGATAGGTAGTCACTCCATGTATAATACTGGTATTCAGATGCATTCGGTTAGACTAGAAGCAGATTCCAACATATTTGGGAATAGGCTAGGCAGATGATGAGCTGGTGAAAAACGGCTGCGAGATTTTTATTGGATTTTTTTATGTTGGCGTAATTTAGACAGGAATCTGTAAGTCGAGCAATAGAGCGGCACGGCCGTACCATCCTTTTCTCGAAACAGTTCAGGGGGTCTAAAATGGCCAATTTAGCGGATCATAATATGAATTGCGTTAAAAAGCGTAAAATGGACCTGTCCTAATAATAACAGCCTCTGTGACCGTTTTATCAATTATACCCAACTCATATTATTTTCCTATTATGATCTATTTTCTCAAATAGCAGTTACTACAAAAAAATGTCCATTTTACGTATTTAATGCAATTCATTTATGATCTGCTAAAGTGGCCATTTTTGACGCCCAGGCCATTTTCGACCTCCTATAACTTCGTTGTGGACAAAACTAGAAGCCAAAATTTTAATAAGTAACCAATTAGTAATTCTTCTTCTTCTTCTTTACGTGTCGATGATCTCAAATTGTATTAGACCATGTGTAGCCACCTGCACAGCTCTATCATTTGCTTCGAGTAAGTCCTGAAAGGTGCAAGTAGTTGTGCAGGATGGACAGAATAGGAAGGATTTGACTCAACACAAATTAGGCATTGTATAAACACGGTATATTTCAAATTTAATTTAATTTGAACCAGTAGTAGATGGTTTAAAATGCTGCCAAGATACATCTCCCAGTCATGCTGTTTTCCTACTCCTCCGCTATTCTTTACTGATTAATTTCGTTGCGGGATCCAAGACAGTTAAATCGTTTCTCTGAGACTTCGTCGGGCTTCATTGTCTCGGCGCTTTACTTGTGGTCGCCACTGTTGATTCTGGCTTACAGGAGTTACAGTGGTTTGGGAATAGTGTGGCTGCCTTGTCCCAAAAAAAAAGTCATGCTGTTTTACTCTCGATGTTCGGTCTTGAGGTTCGAAATTGAGACCTCTTGTCAGTCCGACGAAATCACTGCTACATTTTTCACTCAGGTATGGGTTCATAGGGTTGAGGGAGGGAACTAATCTAGCTCTACGGACGAAGCAACTCGTATAATTTTTGATAGAACTTCACTTGAGGTAAGTTCGTTTAATCTCCAATAATAGCCCAGATTCTAGACCGTGATGGTAATATCAGTTAACAGATTTTACTCAGTGGTAATGGTTGGGCTCAAATCCAGCCAGATACTTTTCTTTGTTGAAGAATAAGAATTACTAGCTTATACTCGCGGATTCACCCGCGTGGTGTTCGGATAATTGTCCCACGGGATCATACCACAGTACACTATGTCATGTAAAAAAGTATCATCATCATCATCATCAGCAGCCTTGTATTGTTCCCACTGCAGGGACTCAGGCCTCCTCTCTAGGAGAGGGATGGGCTATAACCCACCACGCGGGCACCGTGCGGGTTGATAGATGTCACAAATCTTCGAATTTTTGGTTCTAAGATATGCCGGTTTCCTCACGATGTTTTCCTTCACCGTTTTGAGAGCAGTGGTGATGAAATAAATTACACAAAGTAAGGCGCCGGCCTGGGTTCGAACCCACGACCAACTGTTCGTAAGTAGGGGCCGCAACCACTGGGCCACCACTGCTCTCTAAAAAAGGATACAATGTGTTAATTTATTTATTTATTTATTTATTTATTTATTTATTTATTTATTCATTTATTTATTTATTTATTTATTCATTTATTTATTTATTTATTTATTTATTTATTTATTTATTTATTTATTTATTTATTTATTTATTTATTTATTTATTTATTTATTTATTTATTTATTTATTTATTTATTTATTTATTTATTTATTTATTTATTTATTTATTTATTTATTTATTTATTTATTTATTTATTTATTTATTTTATTTATTTGGCTTACCAACGAGTTACATTACACTTTAATCTTATTTAAATGTCAAACTAACACAGAATACATGGTCCCGTAACGTACACTCAATTACAGGTAACCACAGCTTACACATTATCGAGTACACATGCTCTAAATGTATAAATATAATAGAAATTAAAATTAAGAGTACATACAATTAAAATAGTTATGCTACCAAACATCTAAAGATTAAAATGTCAGAATATACCCACATATATTTCAGTACGAAGTCAAATCGAATCAAATGAAATAGTGAAGTCCCTTTGAAATAATAATGGATGGAATCGAAATAAAGATTAAAATTTAAGTACAAAGTAGATTAAAATTAAAATTATGGTAATACATTATTCAATTAATTATTTATTTATTTATTGGAATGATAAATCAAATGTCCTCAATCTGTAAGTGCTTATATAATTTCCTTTTAAATACTTTAAGACTATCGTGATTAATGTCGAGTTCAGCTTTTCGCCATAAAGCGTCATATAATTTGGTTGCCCTCGTGAGGGAAGAGTTGTCACCTAAATTGGTTTTGTGCATGGGTTGCCTGAACAGATTATAGGTGTGTGACCGGGGTAACCTGCTGGGAACATGGATTGATATTTTAGACAGCAGATCAGTTTTATTTTAAATTTCATCAATTTGTGAAGGAAGCATAAATCCAATACTTTTCTGCGATTGTTGAGACTTTGAAGTTTAAAGTGAAGAAGTCTGTGCTTGTAAGATTCAAATTTTTGGGCAGTTTTGTTTTGCAGAGATAGATAAAACAAGAACCTCCTTTGGACTCGCTCAATACGCTGCTTATGAACCTTGTAATAAGGTGACCATATCTGTGAACAGTATTCTAGATTACTGCGAACCAACGTCTCATATAAAATAATTTTAGTCTTAGGGTTGTCGAATGGTTTTGAGGTCCTTAATACAAAACCAAGCATTTTGTTGGCTTTTATTATCATCTTATCAATATGTTTATTGAACGTCAATTTGCTGTCCATCAAGATTCCCAAGTCCCGGATACTATCCACTTCTTTGAGAGTGTTGCCCAAAATGGAGTATTGTGTACTATTAACCTTTTTATTGCGGCAGAATTTTATATGTAAGCACTTTTCAAGGTTTAAACTCATCTTATTTTCCTTGCACCACTCAACCAATCTATCCAAGTCAGCCTGTAACAAATATTGATCTTGCATAGATTTTATAGGCAGAGTCAGTTTGAGGTCATCTGCAAATAAATAAGGCGTTGCGTGGTGGAAACAATGAATAATGGTGTTTATAAAAACGTTGAAAAGCAATGGCCCTAAGGGTACTCCAGACGTTACATTAAATTCTTCAGAACGGGTCCCATTCAAAACAACGTACGACATACGATCACAAAGATATGACTTAAACCATAGTAAAAGAGGACCGTGGATTCCAAAGTTCTCAAGTTTTTTTATTAACAGTTGATGGTCTACTTTGTCGAACGCTTTACTGAAATCGGTGTACACTGCGTCAATCTGAATACGTTGGTCCACATACTCTATCACGTTTTCCGAGAAAGCTACCAGATTTGTGTGAGTTGATCTTCCTTGAAAAAAACCATGCTGATTGCCTATTATGTGATTTTTCAAGTGGCTATACAGATAGGGATATTATCAACAACTCAAAAATTTTAGGGATAATAGAAATGATCGATATCGGTCTATAATTTCGAATATCGTCTTTGCGACCATTTTTAAAAATAGGGACTATTTTCACCCTTTTCCACGCGCCCGGGAATCGACCTAATTGCAGTGAGCGGTTAAATAGAACGGTCAAGGGAGTAGCGAAGGAATTCGCGCACTTTGCAAGAAGAATTGGGGGAAGCTCATCAGGACCTGGTCCTTTGCGTACGTCCAGACATTTCAGCTTGCTAGCAACCATATCCTCTGTGAGTGTAATATGACTTAAAACATCCAGACCTCCACAATACAATAAACTGTCAGATGTATTAACTTGCTGTTCAGAGTAGTTTTGATTATACACCGATGAGAAGTTTTTTGCGTATAGTTGACAGATGTCGGTACTGTTGTCTGCTACTTCATTGTTTAAAATCATTTTTTCCGGGATCGTACTTTTATTTTTACGCTTCTGTTTGATGTGTGTCCAAAAGTATTTAGAATTAGTTCTTATTCTAGCCTCTATTGTGTTAATATAGTTCAAGTAAGATGATTTGCTCAAAAACCGGCACCTCTCCCTTAACAACCCTAAACTAACCTTATCCATGGCGTTATTATATTTTTTAACTCGTATTCTTAAATTGTACGTTTGCTTGAGTAGTTTAATGAGATCTTTCGTGAACCACGGAGGATGTTTATCATTATTTACCCTATATGAAAAAGGAACGTGGTGATTTACAGCACCCATGACCTTTTCATAAAATATTTCAACCATGTCGTCTATGGTTCCACAGCTTTAATCACCTGATACAATGTGGTAAAGTGGTAGAAAGCACGACTGCTGCGCATGCGGTTTGATTCCCAGATCGGGTAAAGTGTTATTGGGTTTTACCATCAGTAGCAGCCATGGAGTCTGGAATTGTGCTCGGTTGATGGCATTAGGCTACCCCCTAGGGGGCATTAATTAATCATAACATGGGATATAATCATAACTGTGTGCTAATGGGTACACCTTTGCCTAACCCTTCAGAGATTACTTTTATTGATTTTATGTACAGTCACCTGCAAAAATGCATGGTCAATTCAGAACTAAAATTGTCTGGAGCGAGAAATGACGCCACCTAACGTAAACTAGTTATCGACTATAAACGCTCACAGGAAAATACACCAAAGAAAATACATACAAATGGTGCTGTTTTTCAGTACATTTTCTGACTGAATTGAACCAAATCAAATAAAACTTATAACTAACAAAAAGTAGATTGGTTCTTTATCTTTAAATGTAAGAAACGTTTTTCTTGAAAATAATAGTTTTTGATACTGTAAAAACGATCTACCGTTGCCATGTTTTCGATACAGTGTTGTGTTTAGGTACATTTTTTGTTCTACTAATAACATATTTTAAGATTTCTAAAAATACTGAATGTAGGCAAATATAGTCTGTTCTAAATGTCAGAAAAGTTATAATTCGGTAACTTCATACGTCTTACAGTCGCAAATCAAATTTTCATAAACATACAACCAAGCACTGGCCTGCAAATTGCCAAAAACGTAAGAAAATTAGAATTTCGCGGGCCAGATGTGAGCTTCCACCTTAAGGTATCCATGCAATTTTGCAAGTTTGCACATTCCACAAGGAAAACCCAGCTCCGAAATAAATAAAAATAAACTGTATTCTGTTTGGGAAACTGTTATTACAGTAACGTGATACAGCCATTATTTCTCGAATATTTTTCTTTTAAAGTTGAGTGTCATTTGATATTGAATATCTTTTCAAATTGACTTTGGATAGAAGTACAGAACTCATGCTGTAAGCGTTTATGAAGATAATACTGGCAGCATTTTAAGCCACACTTACCTCTGCCTAAGGCGCAAGCCACACATAAATACACGACATGTTTGGCGCAGTGGCTGAGCGATTAGACTGCTGCGCTTCGTGTCGCGGATTCGATCCCCGCACGGAACAAATATTTGTATGCCCAACAGATAATTATTCCGGGTCTGGGTGTTTGTGTATGTGAGTTTAAATGTTTGTAAACGCACCCACGATACAGCAGAAATTCCTAGTGTGCGGCAACGTTTTAAAAAAAAGAATGGTGACGGGCGCGGACATGGCGCGGGCGGCTTCCTATTCCATTCAAATTTTATACCAAGTACAAAGACATAAAGCGCAATTTAGGATATGCGGGCGCCGAAATGGCGCGTCATATCCACGCCCGAGCCACGACATTCGGTGCATCCGATATTGCGCTTTATTTCTATGAGGCTACTGTTCCTCCTCGCTCACGCCGCGCCACCGCCATACGCCATACGTCATACGTATTTGACCCGCGCCTTAGATCGAAACCACACGGTGCGGTGCGGCACCGCACCGCAAGCCATTTCGCCGCACTGACAACCACACGGGAAGTGCGGCATCCTAGCGGCGGCAGCGGCAACGCAGCGGCGACCTATCATATATTTCAGTCTCTTTGATAGTGTTGGACTCTGGTCAAGAGTAAAGGCACTACCCAAAAGGGTATGCGTCTGAAGACTATTTATGAAAGAACAGAATCTGAACCTCTTTCTTATGTTTAAGAGGGGACAAGACCAAATACATTGGCTTTGAACCGCAAGGAGAGGCGGTGAGCACCACTCGTCTGTACTGTCAGGCAGTGGAACGGATCTCATATCCCATTGACTTGTATGAAATTCGTCAATGCCAAACACCAAGTCCACCACATGCCATTCTATATATTTTACACATGCCTCAACTTACGCTAGGCACATCAAGCCACCCAAAACTGTCAAATCCCAATGAACATTAAACCTAATGCTCTGGCGCTAAAGTTGGAAATCTATTAAAGAAATTTGATGGCTGTACAGATGTACATTACATGCAATTCATCTGATGTTCCAACTATTCAAAGTGCCGAGAGCATATTTATGATGATTGCGGTAATGTATTCATGAATATTTCATTGACAATTGTACGTATCAATAGTCATTATTCCTGCGAGTTTCCAAGAGTAAAATGTACTCGGTGATGGGGAATTTGAATATACCGATAGCCGGTTAAATGTACTCGTATGTTTATTCATTATTTCAATCGAAAGAAGTTCTCTGCTGGAGACAGGGACCCAGACCTTGATCAAGTGTCGCCACATTGACCGGTTTCGTTCGTCTCGCATCCAGTGGAACCCCGCAACCTTCACCAGGTCATCGTCTTCCGGTTCGCGTGGTCTTTTTCCCAACTATATTCGGGTCGGCTTCTAATCAGACCTTTTCGGTATTTTACATGGAGCGACTGCGTACCTGACCTTCACAAACCAGTTGGGACTGGGTATTACGATACCCTTTGGTAAGACTACACTACTTAATGTGTAAACATTATTTGTACTCCTTGCAAGGCAGTAATAGTAAGACATTACGTCATATTTACCAATCCGCACTGGGCCCGCGTGGTGGATTATAGCCCATCCCTCTCCTAGAGAGGAGGCCTGAGTCCCTGCAGTGGGAAACATTATAGGATGATGATGATGATGATGACTTCATTGGTAACACCATGTTAAAGTATGTACATAACATACTTTAACCAACACGGATAAACCATATTTGAATTTGATTTTTATCAAATGCACCCCAAACCCGGGGGGGTTTGGGGTGCATTGCCCCTCCCTCCTGTTCTCACCTACCCCCTTTTTTTTGGCGGGTCGAAAATCATCAAATAACCCCTCCCGCTCTTGGGCAGAGCAGAGAGAGAGAGAGAGAGTGTCAGATTTCTACTGACTATAAACCACCCATGTTCCTTCTTAGCCCTTGTGCCGCGGTATCTCTTTCCAACAACCCACAGCCCCGACGAGTTCTCACCTACCCCTCATTTCCTGACCTACAACAGCCTCCTTAAGGCAGCTGATCTCGTAACTGTCTGAAAAATATTTATGCCCCTTATTAACCTTTTAAGTACAAAAAGAAATAAAATGTCCATCTGTCATTGTCTGCCCGGCAGGTGGTATAAAAACTTTGTAACAATACGAATTTCTTTACAATCCATCACTTTTATTTTGAAATTAAGTATATTTTGTATGGTGCTTGAAATTTTCTGAGAAACGGTGGTATTTCTTATAAAAAACTGATATAATAGCTCAGTGCTCGCAAGAAATTACTAAGTATGTATATATGTCACAGTGAAAACTGTTAATCAGTCAAAACTACTTATAACCGGTCAAAACTATTATAAGAATTTATTAGGTGGTTTTAGTTTTATTTATCTACTGATTTATAATAACCTAAAGGTCATTAGGAGATTTATTAGGTTAATAGTTTTTGTTTACCCTTTCATAACCTTGTGCGACAGTTAACATTAATTTTAATAGAGTAAACGCGTTTTTATTTATTAAGGGTTTTCACTGAAACTAGTCAAAAGTAGTTTTGACCGATTAAGAGTTTTGACTGTAACGTAAAGGGTGTAAAAGTACCCTTAACGCAAACGAAAGGCACTCCTTCCCACCACTGCGAACATTTTTTTGTTCTAGACCATACCTGGGAACCGCCTAGTTACGGAGGTAGGGTAGGGAGGAGGTACCAAACTTCGTCGACGTCGCGCGACTTTTCGAAGCACTGTACGCGAAAAAAGAAAAATACTTGTCCAATATTTTTTGGGAATCTGTCTGACGGACTAATTAGATTTTTTTATCAAATACCTTGTTACATTTTTCTAAAAAAAAATACCATCTTAGAAGCTACCGACAGTCAAGAAAAAAGAAACAACAAATGATAAAAAAAAACACATTTAATCCGGAAATATATTTACAAAACATGTCGAAATCACAGTGAGAGTATTTACAATATTTTTTTAATTACAAAATAATTAAACTAACTTAA
This sequence comes from Diarsia rubi, assembly GCA_932274075.1. Lineage (NCBI taxonomy): Eukaryota > Metazoa > Arthropoda > Insecta > Lepidoptera > Noctuidae > Diarsia > Diarsia rubi. The sequence goes on from OW026413.1 coordinate 19,971,707, forward strand.
AAAAAAAACACTTTAATTTTAATTAAATAGTTATAACATTAAAAGAGAATCCATAAGAAAAATAAAATAATAAACAATGTTTGTAATGAAATACTTTAAATAGATTTAAAAAAATAAGTTTTCATGACCGCATTATTCGTCAAATCTACGCATCCGATTTTGGTGTATTTTTCAAAGTGATTTGTATAATTTCTAAATCGTTCTTTTATTTACTGTCTGTAATGTAAAAAACTGAAAGCATCCCATATTAAACATACGACCAAACACTTCTTGATTTTTCTTGATTTCATTCAATTGATTTTTGTACGACTATGTAAAAAACTAGCTTAATTTAGCAAAGGTGCTCTTCCGAAAGCAAAGGCAGCTGCACATAACAACACGAATGGGTCCTATGTCCAGTCAGGAGCACTAATGTGTATACACGTAGCAACTTTAAAAAAAAATATTATTTATTTATTTGTCTGAACATGGTACAAATCCGTGATAGGTCTTATTTCAAAGTAATATATTAATCTAAAACTAATGCTTGCGAGAAAATCGGGTTTTAATTTTAGTGCGTGTGTACATACTAGTGCTCAAGACTGCACCTATACAGGGTGGAACGGACATCGACGCAAATCATGGTCACCACGTCATTATGAACCCAAGAAGATTTTTCTAATAGTATTTCAACGCTTAATACTTTATTGCATTTCACATGTATTTATAATCAGCTGTATTCTAAAATCGTGTAATGCCTACACGGTGAACAGCTGTTTTTTTTAATGTAATCCTGTATACATAAAAATCTCTCTATGTATGGCGATAAGTTACCAGTCGTCGTTGTTTTTGATTAATATAGAAATCATATTATGGCTGTAGAGCTCATAATAAGAATTATAATGTAGATTAAAATATCTTAAAAATAATAAGTATATTGGCCAAGATATTTTGAATATATTAGGAAAGTACCTTTAAATAAGAAAGAATAGAGGTATCTAAAAACAAATCTAAATCTAAATACCTAAGATTCATAAAAAGTATAAAAATAAAAAAACAAGTTTACCTAATAAAGATACAAACCAACACGTAAATTCTTTTCGTTTTTTAGAGCATCTATAAAAAAATATAAAACTAACAATACGCATTTACTGCCTCCCCCTCCTACACATAACTTTACTTTGTAATATTTTAAATACTTCAATTACTTAATATTTTCACAAAACAAATTTGTCAAACAATTAGAAGGTGACAAGACTGAGTTAACACTAGAAAAACAAAGACGCAAACAAAAACATGACAAAACAAATGTTTTGAAAAACTGAAATATTTTGTCTCTCTTCTGCTTACAATATAGGACCCTGTCGTAATAAGTAGTCGGGTAAAACATTATACCTCATAACAATATTTGCTTTTTACTAAGGGGTCGTCCTTCAATCATGTAAGGTTAGAAAATCACGATGAGGGTGCCAGGGGGGATGAGATTTAAAAAAAAAAAAAAAAAAAAAAGGGGGGGTTAAAATGACAAAATACATGTGACACAATCACATGTATTTTTTTCGTCGAACGAAATGAATTTTATGTCTAGTGTGTAGCCTGTGCCAGTGGTTTTTTATCTTAAAAATCTGACCAAGCGAAAGTTTCTAATGAAAATTCGTATAGCTTATTTTTATTAAAATATATTCTAAAAGTATTTTGTTCTCTTCTTCTTTCTTTCTTAAAGTACACGTGAAGTCGGGAGAGGGGAGGAGAGGCAGTTCATGACCTTACGACTTATCACCAATCGAGAGGGGGATGCTATAAAAGAGACCTAAAAGGCAAACGTGATTAAAGGACGGCCCATAAGACATTGTGTATGATTACAAAAAGAGGTGCAGATTTCAATTATTTTTTTGACAAAATATTATTGTTTTTTTATTTTATTTTGTCTAACTACCATACTTCGATTGCGAACTGACCGTATTGACATTATTATTTTTATTTAAAACCCGTACTTATCGAGTTATACTATAAAATATTTTATACAGGTTGAGTTATAATTTTAGTTTTTCGAACAATTGACGCGTAGATTCGATTTCTGTCCATGAAGTCTACGGATGGATATTTTAAATTGAAATGGATGGTCTCTTACTAAAGTAAGGATTCTTATATGTATTTAGCACTTGCAAAACTTTCGATGGATTTCAAACAACAAAATCTTTCTTGAATGTCTTACAGCTAACATAAATATTCCTGTTAAAAAACTTCACCTGTGTCAAGTAGAAATCCGAGAAGGAGTAGACCCATGTTCGCGTAGGTATTATTCAGCATAGCATCTGCCACGCATTCGAAAAGGTGTAATATACTTTTAGAAAAAACCGCACGGCTTAGTTCGGATTGTACCGAACCGATCTCAAAATGACGGTCGATGCCGAACGGTAAAACTCAAATGCAACCAAAGTTTGTGTAATGATTTTTATGACTTGGCCGTGTTCAGCAAATTCGAATATTCCGAACAAGAGTTTAACCCTCCTAAAACTGCCGCATTTATCCATAATACTGAGGTCCATGGAACAAATGTTCAGCTCTTCTGTCAATGAGGACTAGGTTCGCTGTCTTTGCAGGGGATCCGTGATGATAGATCCACTTTTTACCACTATCCTTTGCTTCTTTCGCGTGGTGCGATCCTCCATGTTTGCCGTGGCCGTCATGGCCGACGGCTGCTTTGTGCCCCTGGAATTGAAAAATTTCGTTTTTTATTGGACTGGATAAAATTGTCAAAGGTTGTGATACGTCATCAAAGTTTTCAATAAAGTACACCACGTAAGATCAATCAATTATCCTCTAAATTATTAAGAGTTTTATTACGTTTAAGAAGAGAACCTCATGGAAAAAGATGGAGGAGGTCTATACCCAAACGCTAAAAAAAACTGTTTACCTAAACCAAAATATTTTATTTCACATAGGCCTACATGGGCACTTATAAAACGTCGATAAAAAGGTGCCAGTACCTCTACCATGAGTTTACACAGCCAAATCTCGCAAGCGTCTACGTAAATTATTTGTATGAAATATCGTACAGCGCCTCTAGCGGTCACGAAAAGAATTACTATCCGTAACATGAGCACTATAGATGACGATAGGTTAAAAACCTAACGTAAACTATTCTATAGTTACTAACGTTTTTCAGCTGTCACCATACAAAACGGTACCATGAGTCACTAATTTCACTGAACCTATCGAATAATTCGCTTACTATAGTGGTTACGTAGCTCACTAGCATTTTGGCGTGTGAAACATATGTTTACAACAAAATTATGTACGATTTTGAGTCTAATGCAGTCAAAATAATGTCTGCAAAGCTTATTTGGTATGAAATATGTTAGTGGCCGCTGAATTTGAAGACCAACGACGTGAATAACGTAAATTTCGAGAAATGATTTTCCGTAATGAGAATTCATGTTAGACACCAATTGCAAAATATAAATGAATGAAAGTTTATTAAACATTATAGACTCTTTAGAGAATACTTTATAGGTTTGTGCATATGTATGAATAATGTTACGGATTTGATGTCAACACAACGAGTTTCATTAGAACTAAAGGTACCATGCAGTTCTCTCTAAACAAAACACAATAATTTTGAAGAAAGTTGAAACATACCTTTTATGAATATACCAACAATTGAAACTGAGGCACAGGGTCCTCATTGTTTTAAATAATCTGTTTGAATCTACTAATGTAAACTGTTAAACAACACAACACAGCTCTGTGACACAAGGTCAACAAACAAGATTACAAATTGAATACACGACAGTGACATATTATAAGGAATAAAAATTCAAAAACCACTAAATACTATAAGTAGTCTAATAACCGTCAACTTTTCTATTTTGTCGGTTTATTTGTGTATATATCGATCTCTCCTCTTATTAGTAGGAAAGAAAGAAACAAAACATGAGTAGAGTGAAGTTAGCTAGACGACACAATCTATCGAGCTTACATTAGCGCCTGCGTAAGACTCCGTAAATCTCATGGTGCAAGCATTATCGAAATCTATTTGATACACGTTAGCACGCTAGCGAGTACAACGTTAGCGAGTAAGTTTTCTATGACAACTCATGGTAGAGCTACTGCTAATGTAATGTGAAATGTAATAATAAAAGAAATGCTAAATTTAATTTTAATGATATGAAAATTTAAGTAAAATGATGTGTATTAATGTTTGTTGACATTTAAAAAATGTTTATATTCGATGATACAAGAAGAAATATAAATCGAATAAAGTACCAAATTAAATGTTTAATGTAAAGTTTACTTAAAAATAGGTATTGTTTAAAAGTAAGGTATACAATGTTAATAAATAAATTATATTGTAAAAAATGTAATTGTTTAAGCAAATAAAGGTTGAATAAATGTATATTATTACCTTTGACACATGCAAATGTCCCCCCTTGGCAAAATGTCCAGATTCACCCTTGGCACGCTCCTGGTGGCCCGCATTGTAGTTACCGTTCTTGAAATGCCCCCCCTGAAGAGGAAAAGAAAATTTTGTTAAAAAAATACACAAAAAACATCGTTAAAAATACTTTTTTTTTGAAGACGCTGAATATGGAGCCATTTTCTAATGCCTGTTCATAACAGAAAAAAAAACAAAATCAAAATCGATTCATGAGTTCGGGAGCTACGATACCACAGACAAGCACATACACAAAAACTACGTCGTTTTTGCGTCGAAGGTTAAGAATACGAAAATTGACCACATTTTTTTTAGTTTCTTTTGGTTTCTATTGTAAACAGTAAAAATCAATAATTTAATTGACAGTCGGGACCGACGGCTTATCGTTATTTGTGAGGTACGGAGGAAACTTAATATGTAATGTTCACCCATCCACGGATTAACCTGAAGGTCGTTCAAGTGGCTGATATTATTTAGCCACGAACTCCTCCAAGAGGAATATCTGAACATAAAAAAAAAACGAATTAAGCTTAGTTTTTTAACTGAAAACTGGAATTTGACAAAATTTTTATTCGTAAAACTTTAGCTATTTATTGAGTTTAGCTAAAACTGGAATTGGTATTAACTGAAAAGTGTCGGTTAAAACCGTAACCAGCCCAAACCTTAATTTATATTTTTGCCGAAACACGCAAACAAAGTTCGATCGTCATTATTATTTTTTTATTTATTTCATTTGGGAAAACAAACAGTATATATTGAGTATACAGAAACTTAAAACTTCCTAAAATTAAAATTAACAAATATACCACCCACAACATTTTCCACAGATTACTATGTTATATGATAAAAAACAAACTGTTAACAAACGTAAACTGTAGCAGGGCTACCTCAAAGAAAACTAAATTAAAAGAAAAATAAAGAAAAACAATATTTTATAAAAGATGAGACAAACTAAAAAATAACCATAATTTTATATCTATTTATATTTTCACTAATTTTTGTCCAGCTTTCGATATTTTTTACAATCCACGTGGAAACAACAAAAATAAACTCACAACTAATATACAAGTCATTAAAAACATTCAACTGCTTACGACATTTCTGTATTACGTCCACAGTACTTACTTTAAAACTTGTATTAAGTTATTAAGTTGTTAAGTCAAAGTACTTTGAGATCTGTCTTATACTGTATCTCAGGATTTCTAGAGCATGCATGTAAAGTAATTACTTGGAAGCTATTTAGATACTAGGAAACCAATGCTGTTAGCAGTATAGTCGGTTTCATAACCGCTTTATCACTCATTTTAGTAGCGAAGTTTTTTGAAGGTGGAATGTTTGTTAATCTGACCTCCATAACCCAAAAGTACTGGGTAAGAAATAGGTTTCTATAACCCAAACAGAGCAGCGGTGGCTCAGTGATGGCAGCCCCGAGTTACGAACAGTAGGTCGTGGGTTCGAATCTACGCAGGCACATTACTTTTTGTAATTTATTTCATCACCGCTGCTCTCAAAACGGTGAGGAAAACATCGTGAGGAAACCGGCATGTCGTAAAACCAAACAATTCGAAGACGTGACATATAAAAATCCGCACTGGGCCCGCGTGGTAGATTATAGCCCATTTCCCTCTCAAAGAGAGGAGGCCTGTGTCCCAGCAGTGGTAACATTAATAGGCTGTTGATGATGATGAAAAAGCCAAACTGAATCAGACTTTGATCTAATTAACTCACCTAACTCATTATCATCTGTGTAGCCCTTTTTCCATCAATATTGCGGTCGACTTCTATTCTAACCGGATTCAGCTGAAGGCCAGTATTTTATATTAAGCGACGGCCTATTTGAACTCCACAACCCAATGTCCATAAAACTATTAAATAAACTAACAAGAAACTATAAAAAGGCATCAAAAACCTGCTCCTCAACGCTGTCAGCCGTAATGTGCCCAAAAGACTGGCGGCATTGCCACGTTGTATGGCAACACTTAGCCTCTGGCCAAGATAAAAGCCAGCCCTTGGGTCACGAGAAGCGTCAACTAAGCGTTTTGAAATTTCCTTAAACAGGCTATGAGCACTCGGACCCCACGGCCCCCGAGTTTCAAACCCAAACGGCTCTAAAATATAGTTTCCAATATTTACGCCGCTTGCGATTTTCTGCAGCCGCAGCGGCACCACCTGCGCAGCACGATGAACTTTGATCTGGATAAGGCCGTTTGTCCGCCACCGCCGTCACCGGACCGTCACCGAGAACGAGATTATTTCGAGCCCAGTTTAAGATGACATGACGGCGTGCGGTGGACACATGGCCATAGCATAACAACCAACATAAAATACAGATGTGTTGCTGGGGAGTTTGTTCCGCCACTTCTTCTTTCCAGCTAAAACACTAGGAAGTGAAGGGTGGGCGTTTTGGGGGACTATCTCTTGTAAATAAGTAAAGTAAACTAAATTTTGACGTTCGAAAAGTGCTGATTATCAGCCTAATTTTAATAAATGACTTTTGATTGATTTTGATAGTAAATGTTTGTACTCGTACAGCTAAATCGACGCCGTCAACTCGTTCTCGGAGACACGGTCTGGTGACGACTGGATGTCAGACTTTTAGGCCACTGACTCCTTATAACGACTGTCCAATATCTAAAAGTAATAACCGGGACAAACGCCTTAAAGTTTTTTCCGAGGTACGGAGAAAATAAAAAAATAGAAAAAACTAAACTTTATCTTAAATCTTGTTTCACTATAAACCGAGTCCGTAAACACAAAGTTAACTTAATGCAAACTTAATTAACTTAAAACATAAACTGTAGTAATGATGTTAACAAAACATGGGTTTTAATTACTTTGAGCTGTTAACTTAACTGCATGTTGCAGGCTTAGGTTAAGTAAGGAAAGTTACTTTCTAACTTTAACCTTAGAGAAGTAAAGTTTTATTGACTTTCCTAGTTATTGTTTAGGGAGTTATAGAAGGTTCTTTATGGGGATTACCTTGGACTGTGTCTTTTTTATACATTCAGGTTTTATGGAAGTACAATGTATTTAACCCGTTATAAAGTAAAGGGAATATATATCCCACCATTTTTTTCACTTTAAAAATTAAATTATTTATTCCTGTTAGGTATTTTATGGTATCTTTAAATAAAGAGCTTATTTAAAGACATACTTATCAATCACTCCTTAAATAGGTAGGTATTCAGAAAACACAAAAATGTAAAAAAAGAAATCAGCCAATTATTTTACCTATGCTATATCCATATTTTCCGATTGCCACGCATTACGAAGCAGTAAATCAAGCGTTCTGTATATCAAACTTAGTGACTCTGCGTAAAAACTATTGATGGAAAACGACTTTTGTTTTGGAAGTGACAAATCACGTCTTAAGCCCTTGTGCTGATGGACGCATTTAATAATACGGGGGTCTTGTAGGTATTTAAAATAAGGTTAAAACATTAAAAACCTATTTTTAGAATTCCGACTACGGTCTGAATTGGAATTGTTTTAAATCTAAAGAATATTCGTATCTAGCACGGATCCCTTCCTAGAAATATATGCTGGATCTGTTCCAATCAAGTACCTACTTATCGATTGAAAGTGTAAAAGAATCGAGTTCAGGTTCAACTCATCTATATTAAATTTAGAATGTTTATACTTCATAATAATATCAATACGACATCGTATGACATTTCTATGCGCCAAAAAATAAGACAGCAAAAAGTTTGTTTTGGAGATATCATCATAAGTTTTGAATACAAAGTCGGTTTCAAAACCTGTTCGACACTATTCAATTATAGATTAACAGGCGTAAACAATAAAACCAAACAGCTATTACACCTTGAATTACTTGCAAGTGAAAATCGTCTATAATAATGAGTCGTGACAGCTAATTTTGCACGACATCTATTCAAATTAGTTTTGAAAGGTCAAACATTGCAATAGTTAACAAAAAGTTGATGAATAAATTATTATAATCTGCAATATCACTTTCCCTATCCGGAACATCCAACCTTGGTTATTGGTCGCAGCGAAACTCAATCTACCTTATCCGGGTTACGTCAAACCGATGACATATTGCGGACACGGACATCTACTTCAGTACATTTTCATAATTATGACCCTATCATTTTGGAGAAACTTTGGTGGGACAAGATGTGTTATCCAGTTTTCAACAATCCTTTATTAAATTTTAAACTATATCTGTGTAGCTAATGCAGTTTTGCAGGAAAGAGCTATTTTTTTTTAATAACCGACTTTAAATTAATATATGGGGCGTTCAGAATAATACAATTAATAGATAGTAGCCGTTTTATCGTCGAAATTAGTTGCACCTTGTATTCCGTAAGAAACTTAAAGTTCAACTCTACGTTAAGATCTTTAACACCGTTGAAATAAGGTTCGAAATACAAGAACTGGCTGGGAGACAAGCAAGGAGGTAAGTATTTAGTTCGAACTCCTTGTAAACTGAAAACTTATTTGATACAGCCTTGAACTGTCACGTCAAACCAAAAAAGGGTTTAAAAAAAGATCTGAATCGTGTTTCCGATCTAGACCGAATTAAGTCTAGACGCTTTTGAAATCGGAACCTTTGAAATTCAGACACGATTCACCTGATTCAGGTTGAAATTAGCCAACATGTAATTTTAAGTTACAGGCCAGTGATTTTTACTGAAATACGAAGAAGCGAGACTAATGATTTTCTAATAAGAGAAAACTGAAAATAAAGCTGTTTAACACTCTGGTGAGACGATTGATGAGATTTGCGTTTACATGACTATCACTACATATTATTTATAAAACAAAGTCCTCCACTGCGTCTGTCTGTCTGTTCGCGATAAACTTAAAATTCACTGCGCCGATTATCATGCTACTTTCACCAATGGACAGACTGGTTCTCGAGGAAGGCGGGCATCAGCTAGTGTTGCAAGCAATATGGAACTTATTGTACAGCAAAAGTAACATAACGTGACGCCTGTAATTCTTGTAGGGTCCAGCAGTGTACTTATTGCATAGCCTCATCATCATTTCAAAGGGTCTCTAGCATACTTTACGGGGGATCATGCCGTCAACTTCCAAATCCCGGGCTACTATAAATTCCTAATGAAATAACCCAATAACACTTTTCCTGAACCGGCAATCGAACCCAGAATCTACATGTACAGCAGTCGCACTTGTGGCCGTCGAGGCAGTAACATAATTAGTACTATTTTCTTCAATACTAAGAAGGTTCCTTTTAACCCGCGGGCACCATCTAACATTTAGATAAGTTAAGCAAATATGTTACTTTTACAAATAGTTTACCGGATAATGATCAAATATTTCTGACCCGGAAAAACGTGAAGAAACAGAAGGAGTACTTCTGTTAAAAATAACTGATTATTAGGTAAACCTCTTTATTTTTGGGGGTGGGAAATCATCAAATAACCCCTCCCGCTCTTGGGCCGAACTTAAGGAAGTGTCAGACTTCTACTGATTAAAAACCACGCATGTTCCTACTTAGCCCTTGTGCCGAGGTCGCGGTATCTCTTTCGAACAACACACAGCCCCAAAGGGATTACGTACACCTCTGCTTTCCTTACCGGGAATTACAGGCGTGATGTTTAATAGAACATATTAAGACTCAATAGCATTTAAGTTTACGCCAATCTTAACACATACGTCCTTGAGACACTTGAGCCATACGTCGCGTCCGTACTAAAAAGTAAATATACCAATTTGTGTGCGAGTCTTACAGTTTAGCATAGTACTTAAGTACTTACCCTATCTTTTACCCTCAGACATAAACAAATCACGGACTCTAACACTTATATACGCAATACATGAGATCCCGTAGTAATTTTACGATATAAGTTTATAGGGTCCGTTGTCATTCGTCGAAATCTACTTGGAAATTACAAAATGAAACCTTGAAAAGCCGAAACTTACATTGGCACACCCTAATTTGCAAGTTGATAAGGCAAACTAATTGCACACTTAATGAATTAATTAAGGGATTCAATTATATTGGTATTTCCTCGGGTTTAATTACCTACGGCTTTTGGGTAGGTACAGTCGATCAAATAGTTTGGTTTCAACATCTGCATAGCCTTGTCTTAAATATGTTGGGGTTAGCTGGATGCAACTAACACCAGTATTTTACATAGACTGGCTATCTGAGTTTCACAGACCCTAAGACTAGTTTGGTTTGTGTGCAAGAAATGATGATCTTTTCACTGCATACTCAAAATAAAAATATCATCCTTTCTTTTGGTGAGTATAATAATATAATTGTTCTGCACTGTGTGTATTTCACTGAACTCCTCCTTGACAGATTTGGATGATTTTTTTTGTGTGTGTTCACAATTGGACGCGGTAGGTGGCGCTGGCAGGCAGGACGACGTCTGCCAGGTCCGCTAGTATTAATGTATATTAGATTATTTTAAAACATCAACAATCAAATATAGGGTAGTTGACTGACTAAAAAAAATATGATTCTGTGAAGTCCGTTTGTTAGATTAAAACAAATCAAAGATCGCGAGTCAAATACCCTATTAATATACTAATGATCATGGGTATCAGTTATTAAAATACACACTACATGGGAGAAATAACCAGTTATTTACAACGTGTTATCACTTTACCCCTTGCTACCACTTTACCCCTTGCTACTACTTTACCCCTTGCTAACGAACTTGTTTTGTCGTATGTATATGAAAATATGTTTTGACATCGAACTTATCTCCTAGTCAGATATGCTTGTATGTTTTTCGGGGGCCAGCCTATTGCCATCATACGGGCACAAATGAAGACCCCGTGGCTGCTACTGAGAAATCCCTGATGGAAAAACCCAATAACACTTTGCCCGGCCTGTGGATTGAACCCAGGAAGGTGAAGTGAAGGAACCCATACACAGCGGTCGCACTTTCAACCACTAGACCAAAAAGGCAGTCAAAAAGCGTACTGAAAAGTATTTCATTCCAGTCCACAGCCAGTCCAAAGTCAACCATGACGTCACATGTCAGTTTGTTTGAATCTATTTATAGACACTTACCTTACCTAACTGCCTCCGTTGTCGATTGGTTTAGGCGTTTGCCTTGTGACCCGGTGGTCGTGGGTTCGATTCCCACGGGAAGCATACTTCGCTGTTTCCAGTTTGGTTAGGACTTGTAGGCCTGAATCACCTGATTGTCTGATAAAAAAAGGATTCCGTGCTTCGGAAGGCACGTATATGCCGGTGGTCCCGCCTCTAAATGGCGGTCGTCAAACCATGTGAGGCCCTTGATGCGGTTTAGAAACTCTGACATTAGGGTGAGTGGGATGGGCTGCGGGATGTTGTAAGAGATATCGCGGCCTTGACATAAATGGCCAAGAAGGAGCACGGGTGGTTTGATAATTTCCCACTCCCCAAAAAAAAGGTGAGTGGGGTGGGGGGGTAGACCTTACTGCCCACACAATACGAAGAAGTAGAAGAAGACTTACCTTCGAATGACCATGCTCTTCGTTGAAGCCACCGTGTTTCTCGTCCTCCGCGGAGTCGCCTTCTTCTTCAAAGAACTCCACTTTCTTCTCGTATTCTTCTTTTTTGTGTATGTCATGGCTGCCTTTTGTGCTATGGCCTTTTGAATGTTTGCCCGATTCCTCATACTGTAAGATACTTTCGTTAGTTTGGTAGAAAACACACATTTATTTAAGTAAAGTTAGAATTAACCCTACATCACCCCACAATAGAGCGTAGATAATAAGAAAGATATGATCTATTATGATAGATAAGATCAAAAAGGTCATACTTTGTATTGAAAAACTATCAAGAATATATAAATATTGTAGTTTAAAGAAATACACTTTCGCATTCTTTTCACCAATGCATGAAGTATTAACTAGAACGCCAAGACCGCCATATTGAATTTAGCATAATGTCACTTAGCTAACCATGCATTGTCATCCAAATTATTCAACTCAATTGGAAACATGGATGTGGGTCAAAAACTTCCAATTTCTTTTTAAATAGTTACTTGTGAACCTATGGTGCTCAGACTTGGTCTTTAACTGAAGCTCAGAAAACCCAACTCAACGTTTACCAAAGAGCTACAGAACGTAGCACTCTAACTGCCACACTCAGAGAGCTTTAATAATTACTTAAGCCGCCACTTAGTAAAGGTTCGACATAATTTTGTATGTATAAACTGTCAAAACCATTACTAAGTGATGGCCTAAGTAATCATTAAAGCTCTCTGAGTGCGGCAGTTAGTATGATTAATAAGGACATAATAATAAAAAGTTTATTCATAACCTCTTTGATCAAATACGCAACACTTTAATACGGTCTAAAGACCGCCAATGTTGGCGTTAATTCAACCAGATTTAAATGGAACCGGGCGGGTCACGTTTCTAGGATGGAGTTGGACAGATGGGCGAAGGTAGTCACACAGTAGGCGCATAAAGACGGCCGACAACGTAACCGAGGTAGACCCTAGAAACGCTGGTGTTAAGATCTGGATTCATTCGTATCAGATAGATGGAGAAGGCAAATAGGGTATTTCACCAAAATAAAACAAATTAGTCAAATCAAATCAAAAAGTCAAACAAATCAAAAACAAAAAAAAAAAGGGGGGGGGTCAAATTAGTTAGTTGGATTGGATACGTGTTCTGTGTTTTATAAAATAAATAAAAATTGACGAAAATAAAACATGACGTCAAAGATCATGAGTGGGCTTGTGACGTCACTTTGCGGGTAAAAAAAGTACTAACCTTGTGACGTCACACAACTTGACACGACTTTTCGAAGCACTGTATTGTCTTCATCTTTTCTTTAAGTGTAAAAAGAAAAAATACGTGTCCATTATTTTTTGGAAATCTATCTGACGGACTTATTAGATTTTTTTGGTGAAATACCCTATTGTAATAAAATTAGTAAGCCATAGGGAAGCCTTTGCTTAGCAGTACGAGGCTAAACAAGAAAAAAAAAAGGTCATACTTTTGCATTCTTCTTGCCATGTTCTTCATGGTGGTGATCTCCGTAGTGGCCTGATTCCTCTTCATGCTTTTCATCGACGCCGTCGTGGTCGTCGTACTTGCCCAGGTGGTTCTCTTTATCATGATGACCCTTCGATGTCCTGGTTTCCTCGTGAACGCCCTGGAAATTGAAAAATATTAGCATAAGAAAAAACCGGCCAAGTGCATGTCAGACCACGCACAATGTAGGGTTCCGTAGTTGCCCATCAAAATATAATATGTAAACTCCCATACATTATGTATAGGAAAATATTTCATACAAGAACATCGTAAAAGTTGGTCAACTATTACTCGTAAACTTGTAAAGCCTACTTAGCTGTGATAGTTTTCCTTCTATTTTCGTTTCGGTTTATAATATATTTATAATAACAGCTGCGCAAAATTTGGAACTTTGATCCCCAATATCTCCGTAACTAGGGGGTTCCCAGGTATGGAGGACAATAGCCCTTCGTTTGCGTTAAGGGTACTTTTACAGCTAAACTGTTTGAGCAAACTCGTAATGTTTTTTAAAGACCTATCCAACGACATTCCACACAATGGCCTCTGCGAGAAAAAAAATCATCCCCACTTTAATGTGTACTGAAGATACCCTAAAAAAAAACAATATTTTACTTTAGCACTTTGTCGGCGTTTATATTATTATATTCATGCCAAATTACAGCTTTCCAGTACTAAGAGTCTTTGAGATATAGTGTGGACGGACAGACAGACAGACAGACGGGCACGGAGAAAGTACAAGGGTTCCATATTGACTACGGAACCCTAAAAATGAAGAAAATGTTTTTGTTATGCACAAATAATGACTCGCATTGTAAAGTAAAACATAAAGAAACATAGATCGTTATATCTGGAGATTTTTCTGTAGATGAACCAACTCTTGATCTCAATTTTGTCCTGAGGACAGAGTTGAGGTTAAGACTGTTTATAAGTATTGGCAGTGTGACGGTAGATTAATATTTTTGCATGTTTACTAAATAGCATTTTGATTTAGTGTATCAGTAAACATTTTTTGGAACGGCAGCAAGTATAAGTTATATTCTAGACTCGTATAAAAAGTCACTAAGTAAATTGAAAAGTGTCATCAAATGTATTTCAAACATTCACATTTTATTATTTAAAACTATTTTTTTTTTTTTAAAACGTTGCCCCACACTAGGAATTTCTCCTGCATCCTGGGTGCGTTCACAAACATTTAAACTCACATACACAAATACCCAGACCAGGAACCACTATTTGTAGGTCATACAAACATTTGTTCCGTGCGGGAATCGAACCCGCGACACGCAGCGCAGCAGTCCATTGCTTGACCAACTGCGCCAACCGTGCCGTCATATGTACGTAATGTACGTAACTATGTCTTGTGGATTTGAAACTTATTGTATAGAGAATAAAGTACATACTTACAATTAAAGTTTAACTTACTTGGATTAAATTTAAAAGACAAAGCAATACATAAACATATAACAATTATATTATTTAACCTAATTGACGCTGTTGGTTACATACATACTTGCGTACAAACAGAAAAGTTTAAGTAAGAATTAAATTATACATTACCTAATCTAATTAGTAGGCTTAGGCAAACTATACTAAGTTTTATCCTTACGTATTCTTTGTTCAGAACAGCAAATCAATAGTAGTTGGTGAAATTTGAAATTGCTTTTTTCTACAAAAATATCAAACAAAAACGAAATATTTTCAAGATATCAAAACTCAAGAATCGCAGTTTTTTCCCAATTAGCGTACCTTTGTTTCAGTATTGCATTAGACAAAAAATCTGTTGCAAGATTTGAACAAAACATAACTAACAGGGTAAGTTAATAAAAGCTTATAAAAACGTTTATATTTCGTAAATGTGGATAGGTACACATTTTTGGTGGGCGTCCATACAATATGCGCCACTGTATCCAAAGAGGAAAATCTGTTATACCGGCAGCCCAAATACACAAACTTAACCCTTTACTTAAACACGGAAAAAAGTTAAAATGGTAACCCTACCGTGTTTAACTTATAAACTCCTAATAACGTTATTTTTTAAACAAACCTCGTTGACACAAGAAATCGTGGATCGCGTCGCGTCGCATCGATGGATGGCGTCACGGATATGAATTCCTTACTGTATAATAGTTAGACTTCAAAGTATTCCTTTTATTCTATAGCCTAGTCACATAATTTATACAAACATAGGGCAACGTTATGTTTGTATAAATTATGTGACTTAGCTTTTAGCAATCCTACAGACTGTCATCATCATTCTCCTGCCCTTATCCCAATTTATTTGGGGTCGGCGCAACATGTCTTTTTCTTTCATACTTCTCTATTTGACTACTGACATGACGAGCAATCCTACAGACTGTCTCTGATTTAAATCCAAAAAACAAAACTAATACAGAAAAATCGTCAAGTTTTTCTTGTTTTCTACTTTTAAAGCGCCGCCGTGGCCGCGGTTTTATTAATAAGTCTGCGTTTTTATTCGTAGTCGGGTTTTAGTTTTTAAACTTATTTTTTTATTTGAATTTTATTTTGCGTGTTATTCAATAAATACGCAATAATATGTTACTTTCATACTGTAATATTTACCTTAATGTTGGTTTGTTATTTACATAATACGAGTAAATAACACAGACTAGATCGCGAGAACTGTTTGACCGCAATTTAAACCTATATATTATGTTGACTTAAACTTTAATACAATATACATAGTTGTGATGTACTCGCCAAGACCTGCTCATTTGATTCCAAATGTTATGATTATCTCAATTTTTTTTTTTTTTAGCTTAGTATTTGACATTTAAATTCATAGAAAGAATTGTAAAAAAATTATACAGCCTATGTCACCCGGGCTATTCTTACAAATCTATTGACATCTCATTTATTAAAATCCGTTTAGTATTTTAGGCGCTACGGTGGAATATACATACATACATAGACTGCCAAAATCATTACCTTTCCTTTTGGCTTCGCCGTAGTCGGGTAAAAACCTACTCCGACTTGGACATTGAAACCAAAACCTTATGCTTAAAATTAGCGCTGGCGACCTGCTTACCATGTGTACTATAAGGTATACCTCTGCCTAACCCTTCGGGGGTTACAGTCGTGATGTTATGTGTGTCTTTCTGCCATTTTACTTAGGGTAGGCGCAATATTTTGAGTCAAGGCTTAAGTAATCATTAAATATCTCTGTAGGACTTGCTGTCGCACTCAGAGACCTTTAATTATTACTTAGGCCATTACTTAGTAAAGGTTTGATAGTTTTGTCATACAAAAGTATGTCAAATCTTTATTAAGTGACGGCTTAAGTAATCATTAAATATGTCTGAGTCCCGCTGTGAGAGTTTTCTTCTGTCATATGTTACGGCATCATTTACTTATTGCTCTTCCATATCATTCCTGACACTATTATTTAGCTTTTCATTGCACTCTCTCCGTCCATCAATATTCATCACATTTTTAGTCACATGCGTTTCATTTTCCATACCAAGATTTTCTTTTATAATTTTTGAGTAACAGGCGCCACTTTCAAACATCATTTAATAGAGTTTAATACATTCTTGCTACTACGCGCATCCTTTAAATAATACTTTAAGATAAGATAAAAAAAAATGCTAGTTTGATTCGGTATTGTCACCTTGCTCTTGCCAATTAAAAAACTATTTTAATCTTCCAAGATCTAAAATACTATTCAGCAAAATCATTTAAGTCCCGCCTGTTGAATTAATACGCACAATTTCTGTTTTAAAAGAATACCCATCAATATTTTAATTGACAGCTAAAATTCGAAGACTGGCATTTTTTTGACAACAATCAATCCAACAATCGATTTATTTTTGTGATAAAAAAGGAAACTGCACAGTTTGCAATTTTATTTGTCTATCTGCTACGAGTAAAAATCCCACATATTTGCATCTTTCTCGCTTCATTGACACTTTTGTTGTAATTTGATTTTTCACATAGGTACCTAAACAACGAACAATCAGCGATAAAACTCGATGCACGTGTAATTTTGATTATTGTACGTGACTTTTTTTTTTTAAATGGGACTAGCCCGCCACACTATTCCCAAACCACTGTAACTTCTGAAAGCCAGAATCAACAGTGGCGACCACAAGAAAAGCGCCGAGACAATGGAGCTCGACGAAGTCCCAGAGAAACGATTTAACTGTCTTGGATCCCGCAACGAAATTAATCAGAAAATAATAGCGGAGGAGTAGGAGTATTGTACGTGGTTGTAAAAGAAATATTACTATTTACCTCGTCATCATCATTACTCCCCATCCTTTAATAACAGAGTACAATAATAACAATATCCTAAATAACAGTGATAGTCCAATGGTGTCGAACTGCCAAGTCATAGATCTCAAGTTCGAACCCAAGACCTCTATTTCGGGCCGCGGGTTGTACACTAGTTATCGCGGCCTCGACATAGAGGGCTAAGAAGGAACATTTGTGGTTTTTAGTCAGTAGAAGTCTGACACTCCCTTTCGCTCTGCCCAAGAGCGGGAGGGGTTATTCAATGATTTTCCACCCGCCAAAAAAAAAAAGACCTCTATTTCAGAACTTTCGGATTCATGTGTTTCATTTATCACTTGCTTTGGTGACGGAAAACATCGTGAGGGATGTAATAAATTCGAGAGAGATACCGCGGCCATGAAAAACTATGAACGAGGAGTTTTGAGGTGGATTTTTGGTCTATAAAAGTGAACCATTCTGACCAAACATTGTAAGGGGTAAATATATCCCGTCGGGGCTGCGGGATGTCGTTAGATATACCGCGGCCTCGACATAAAGGGCTAAGAAGGAACATGGGTGGTTTTTAGTCAGTAGAAGTCTGACACTCCCTTTCGCTCCACCCAGAGAGGGCGGAGTTATTTGATGCTTTACTAATATCCCAAAAAAAAGGGTTACAAACTTGCGAGTTAATTCCGTCCAGAGCGGGAGGAGTCATTTGATAATTTTCTACCCCAAAAAAAAAATGGGATATAATGCCAAGTCTCCAAACAATAAAGAAAGATCTAAATTTATTTGGGATCGGTGTAGCATGTATTCTTACCATACGTCCCTTCTTGCCCTCCTCCATCTTCCACAGTTTCTTTGGTCTTCCTCTACTCTTATACCCATCCACATTCATATCCAAAACCTTTTTTACGACATATTCCTCATTCCTCCGCATCACATGTACATACTAAGCCAACCGATTAGCACACAACTATTCACACACCGGCACCATAGTCACTTACAAAAAAGTTTCTACTTCAGAAATATTATTACCAATACAATAAAAAATATTTAAATTAGAATTTAGTTTTTTGTGTGAAAACGAGTTTAAATAAATAACGTTTAATTAAATAAATTACATCACGCTTTTGTCTGTTTTTTTGGATGTATTGCTATATGATATTATTATCCTTTTATTAATATTTTGTGTTGGATCACTTCACAAACGTAGTATAACAACAGTGGTGGTGAACAAAATATTTTTGGACATTTTTTTTTTATTATATTGATAAAAAAACACTTCCTATATTTTTCGATAATCTAAATGAATGACTAAGCAGAATCATATTTTTTTAGTCAGGAAAATTCTCTATTGTGTTGAATACAGTTACATATTATAAATATTTCGTTTATCAGTCCCAACCAATGATATATTAAAATGTAGATACGTTGTCCGCCCTCAAAATGACAACATGAAATGAAGCCAATTGACTACAACGCGCTTAGTTACGCACCAACCTCTCGTGCGATGCTACGTTTGTTCTTAATTTAAATCGTGTGCGTAAACCTGCGCGAAACATAAAGACAACAGGCATCCCGCTGTACGGTGTCATATTTTCTTTCCCTTTCTTTACGCGTAAAAGTAGTCATCTAATATTTTCGCCGTTTTGAAGCGCCGCCATGTTAGTTCATGACGTGTCTATATGTATAATACGTCATTGGTCCCAACTATATTTATCAATAACTAGATGAACAATACTGAGTATAAAAATACTTAGTAAAATAAGACGTTAATTTTGTGCAAGTTATTCCAAATGATTTCATTGAAATTGGTTCAGTAATTTATTTTATTTCTGTTTTGTGTTTGTTGACATGATGGTCCTTTAAATAACTTCTTGTAACAATGTTTCATGACAAGAATTGTATAACCACTAAAAAGGGTAAAATATAATACTTTGTTTTGAGGTAAGGCTATTAAAAAGACCCGAACAATAATAAATAACAGAAGTGTTTTCAAAACAATATTTTTAGAATCGAATGAGATCATATTTCGAATAGGACAATAGGCATTTTCTAATAACAAACTATCTGTCTGATGCTGTGAAACAATAGCACTGACAGTTGATGAAACTATGTGTCATTGACTTTTGTGAACATCAATATTTTGTCTAGGACGAAAATATATTTGTATAAATAAAAGGGTTATTTTCAAATAAATTTTCGTCTTCCGGCCGACGTCTTTGAAAGAAAGAAAATAAAAAAATATTTTCCATGTGAAACATCTAGTTATTTGCCTAGGCAGTAATGACGGAACTCGGCATGACGCAGTCATGATATGATTTCTCCTCTTTGCTACGTAAAATCAATCTATTCCTATTAGAATAAAATTGGTTTTGGAACGATTGTTGATAGGTGTACTAATGTTCCGTTTTCGAAAGTTTTACGCTACTCAATTAGTGATTTAGGTAGATAGTAGGCTGATTTGATCGATACTTAACGAAAATACTTTAATGTAATATTTGTTGTTGTTTTTGTTTGTTTTTTCTTTGTTTTTTTTGTTATTTTATTATTTGTGTGTTTGTGTTTTTTTATTATTATTTGGTTTTTGTTTTTTTTTTAATTTATACTTTATTCGACTCCACGTTTCGTATTTTTTTTCAAAAAATTGTTGACTTAAATGTATCGTTTTTAAAACAAAACATTACAATTTGTGTTATAATTCTGTTAAAACATAAACGTAAATATTACTTCAATATGTCTCAGAAATGTGTGGTTATATTTAAGGAAGGTATAGACCAAACACAATACTACAACTTTCTCCTTAGGACCAATCAAAATCGTGGAAAAATATTCAGCTGTCCCAGACAGAATAGAGATGTTTACTGACTTAAAAAAATAAGATTCTAATTAGTCCGTCTTTTAGATTATCGAAAAATATTCGATACGTATTTTTTGTTTTATCAAATCAATAAAAATTGACGAGGCTAAAACGCGTCAAAGATTTGAGTGGGGGGTTGTGACGTCCTCACTGGTAAAGAATGTCATACCTACTAATGTCTTAGAAAATGACGTCACACGAGTTTTCAAAGCACTGTATCGTCTTCATTGTTTGTTTACGTGAAAAAAGAAAAAATACGTGTCCAATATATTTTGGAAATCTATCTGATGGACAATTTTTTTTTTGTTAACTATTCTATTATCCACTCGATTAAAAAGTATCATCATCGTAATTTCTGCCGAGAGACGTCCACTGGCCGTCAATGGACCGAGAGTCTTATGTCCATACATAAGCCTCCACAAAGCATCGCCACAATGTTTGGTCCCGTCTCGCATGCAACCGCATCAGGACATTGGTCTACCTAGTGGGAGGCCTTCCAATCAAACGTTTTCCTAACCGGTCGCCGTTTCAAAACTTTTCGGCCTCATCGGCCAACCGTTCTGCGACCAATGTGCCCTACTCTTACAATTTTTCGGGCTAAGTTCATCCTACGGACTCTCTCTTTCCATCAAAATGTTTGGGACGGCTGATTCATCCGTGATTCGACGCAGGTTCCATGGACAAAGTTGTTCAGTTCAATGGTCTTTACTACATTCCTAAATATACCCCGACTTTCCTTTAACAAGCTGCATTTGTACGTATACATGTGTTAAACACACTAAACATCGTATACATGTTAGAACAGTACCATTAAACACATGACTTACGTCCACATAAAGATAATACCAGGGTTTTGCTTTCACCAACTGCTTTAGAGGGTTGTAAGTCTGTTTCCTCAAATCCAACCTCGCCTTGCCCTTCGTACGAATTCAAAAAACATTTAAAAATATTGATGTTGTAGCCTTAGATTGATAGACCTATGAAGCCGTGCGTTTTAATCAATATTGTATACAAAGGTTTTGTAACAATTTTTTGCTTCAAAAATGTGTCCATGAGTTTTTTGTCCGTTCTTCTCAACGCTTTACAATGGGCCACTACAGTACTTTCACAGATATTATGCCTTGTGACTGGGACTGTAGTTACATTTCATTTTTTTATTTATTTCGACCATGGGCAGGCCTGCCCATGGTCGAAATAAATGCATTTAAATACATCATTTAAATAAATACATTACATTGCGTGGTACTTTTACCCGTAAGTCAGTTACGGGCAAAAGTACCTGTTTTGCCACTTGAAATAAATACTTTCATTAAGATTTTTACAAAATGATTGACACACATTATTTCCTTTCTGTATACATCTTTGATTGTACAAGTACAAGGATTGCGTAAAATGTTTAAAAAACCTAAGTTTGTTTCTAGCTTTGTCAATAAGACCCATCTTAAATTCTGTCACAAAAATTAAATCAAATCGCTTATAGTGCCGCATGTCAGCAGTCTTATATTCAGTCAACGAAAATATAAAGTTTCACAGAAAATGCAATCTCCTATTTCAACCTCTTAGGGGTGGAATTTCAAAAAACCCTGTCTTAGTGCATACTTACTCTTCTACTCGAGGTTTCGTTTTAGCGTCAATGTCCCTTCCACTTTGCACATTAATCAGTAAAAAAAAATATGACTCAACCAGTATATTATTAACTTGCACACTTTCCTCTGTAGACAAGGTTCTAGTGTTTATTCAAATGGCAACACAACTCCTAAATATTGGATTTATTTTCGTTGAATCCCAATTTTAGATACCATTTAGCGGGTACCTATCTAAAATTCACGATGGGTCACATTTGCTATTTCCCTTGAATGTCATGTTTTTTTTAATGTCGCCCCGCACTTGGAATTTCCCCCGAATCGTGGGTGCGTTTACAGACATTGAACTCACATACACAAATACCTGGGTATTTGAAACCGAAACATCTATCTGTAGGCCATACAAATATTTGTTCCGTGCGGAGATCGAACCCGCGACACGTAACGCAGCAGTCAACTGCTTGAGCCACTGCGTTAGATTTATTACAACATGACGTGGACTTTCCAGATAAAAAGTGATTTACTATTATGGTGGGTGGTCAGGAATTCGGCCTGCCGAAGTACCGACTATATTATTGAGCAACATGTAAAAGAACTGTACTTTTCAATTCAAATCTATTGGTGAAGAAGTAGATGCAACAAGACAATATTATCGTAACTTTTAGCTATTTTGTGATATCACTTAGGTATAAATAATCTTTTTTCTAAACTGCTGTCAATTAAATTTGTTCTCACCTCATAGGCCTTCTTGCCCTTCTCACCGTGCTCCTCTTCGTGTTCTGAATGATGCTCCCTGCCGCCACCTGTCAAAATAAATAAAATCTTTAAAAAAATCACCATAGAAACGGGATATTTATGAGTTTCTTAGTTTTAAATCCGTGATCATGGCGCTTGCAACAGCGCTAAAATATCGGGAACACAAAATAAATAGTCTTATTCATCTGCTTAACCTTATCCCAACTATAGCCGGCTTTGAGTATAACCAGATGCAACTGAATAGGGTATTACACCAAAAGAATCTAATTAGTCCGTCTGTTAGATTATCGAAAAATATTGGGTACGTGTTTTTTGTTTTATCAAATTAATGAAAATTTACGAAAATAAAACGTGTCGAAGATCATGAGTTTGACGTCACTTTGTGGGTAAAAAAGTACTAACCTTTTGACGTCACACGACTTGACTTCGACTTGAAGCACTGTATCGTCTTCATCTTTTGTTTAAGTGAAAAAAGAAAAAGGGGTCTATTATTTTTTGTTGAAAATCTATCTGACGGACTAATTATTATTTTTTTGGTTAAATACGAGTATTATGAGTATTTTGCATGGAGCGATTGCCTATCTGACCTGCACAACCCAGTTTGTACTGAATAATACGATAGGTCTTGGTAAGACTGGTTGTCTAACTTTCAGGCCACTGACTACCTGTATTGACTGCGAATGATCTTAACGTGTCGAGACACAGGGGAATTTTGGTATGTACACGGTGGTCACCCATCCAAAGACCAATCTAGGCAAACACAGCTTAACCAGAAGTTTGACCCGAGCGGCAGATGTTACTAAGCAACGAGATTCTCAAAAAAATATGACTTTAGTGTCAGGAAATATTGAGAACAGAAAATAAATAAATATCCTGTTTTATAGTGTAACCGTAACAATTTAATAGTACATTGTTATCAAAGGGGTGAAAGTTTTTCAACCCCAAAAAAAAAAATTAAAGGGGTGATAGTTACTTATTTAGTTCCGAGACAGTGTTTGGCCGTAACGTAGTGAGGGCGCTAATAGTTCGAGGGACTAAATAAGTAATTTACCCGAGGTCATAATAAATACGCGGGAAATAAAAATAAAAACATAAACTAAATAAAAGGAAAAAAAAATAGTGTTGATCGAATTGTCGTTTTTCTGCTTATTTTGTTTTTTTTTTGTCTTTTGGTCGTCCAGCTGTACAGCCAGTATTTTTCACGTTCAATAATAAAAGATTTTGCCGAATGTTATTTTAGAGAACACGTCGATCAACTCGAGTGGCAGCTATAACTTAGCCATTCAGCCGACAAAAAGCCTCAAAAGGCTCATCCTAAATGGAATAAGTCAGATAACCGGATATTTTTCAATCTGGCTAACTTTATGACGTGGGAAATAAATTAAATGTACAACGGACAGTCGCCGCTATGACAGGGCCACGGCGACGCAATTCAATTGCAATATGGCGCCTGCCGTACGGCAGGAAGATTGAGAAGGTCAACTGTGAATATATTTTTTTGTGCCTATTGTGTATTGTCTCTGCATCAGCCTAAGGTAGACTGGTAGAAAATGCCCAAGGCATTAAGTCCGCCTTTGTACGATTTTTGTGCATAATTTAAAATACATTACTAAGCAGTTTTTCCTTCTTCTACACAAAGAAGAACGTACAAAAAGAAGTCATCTTACTGCCTTGTCCCTTTTTACATGGGATCGGCGCAACACGTTTTCTTATTCATGCATCATTTACTTCTTTCTTTTTCCCTGTTTGGAAAGAATTAACTCAAAAACTACTGCGCCGATTGCTGAAATTCTCTCACCATTGGCAAGCTACATTAACCCTGAGTAGGTTACTTTTTATCCCTGTATTTTCATGGGAAACCGAGTGACGTCCGCTAGTTGCCAATCATCTGGCACAAGTCCGCTCCCTGTGGCTGCTACTTAAAAAATCGTAAGTAATGGAAAACCCCAATAACACTTATTACTCTTTTATTTAACAAAACCAACAGGCAATCATCAGTTAAGTCCCTGGTAAATGTTCATCAATAATAATGATAATAATAATAAATTTATTTATTTCTTACCATCATCACAAATAGCACTGAGTCAAAAGTATTACTAGATAGAGACTGGTGTCTGTTGAAGGTAAAACCTGTAATACAGATCACCAGGCTAACCCTCCGTCGGACAATTGATGCTATGACAAGCATTAAGAAATTAATTGCATTTAATTAACATTATTATGAGCAAATTAAAATTATTAAATAAAATTTACAAACAAAATTCAAATTAATAATTGAGAAAAATAATTAGTACCTACACTATAAAATAATTGAATCAAATTCTCAGATAAAATTAATAATTAGGAAAAACAATCAACACAGTATAAAATAAGTAAATCAATTAGAAAAACAATCAGTACAAAATAAAATAGGTTTTGACAAGTGATTTGAAAAGTAAATTGCAGCGGTACTACTGTTCAAATTATTTACAGTGGTCGACAGACAAGTAGCATTCAAGGAATTGCCAAGTTTTATCTTAAATTGAAATAGTGAAAACTGGCATTTAATTTTATAATCAACTTGCTTTTGCTCGAACTTTTTCAAGAAATAAAAATGGCGGACTGTTTCTTTTTTTCCAATGTTTTTATTTCCGTTTGCGTTTCGAAAAGGTTCATGAAATTATAAGAAAAAAAAATCAGTCTGCAAGATACTACTAAAAACATCCTGCTAATATTAAAAATGCGAAACTTTGTGCGGATTTTTGTTACTCTTTCACGTTAAAACTACTGAACGGATTTGTATGAAATTTAGTACACAGTTAATTTATAACCTGGATTAACACATAGGATAGTTTTTATACCGATTTTATCTTCCTGTGGGATGATTTACGAGTTGTAGCGGGCGAAGCCGCTAGCAACACCTAGTTATAATATAAAATCCAAGTAGTTATAATATAAGTCAAGCATTGGGTTTACTTTACGGGATGTTTACTGACTTAAAAAAAATATGATTCCAATTAGTCCGTCTGTTAAATTATCGAAAATATTGGATACCGTATTTTTTGTTTTATCAAATCAATAAAAAATTACGAAGATAAAACGCTTTAAAGATTTGAGTGGGGGTTTGTGACGTCACTGAAGAATGTCATATTAGTTTCTCAGAAAATGACGCCACACGAGTTCTAAAAGCTTCATTTTATCGCCTTCATTGTTTGTTTCCGTGAAAAAAGAAAAAATACGTGTCCAATCTTTTTGGTAATATACAGGGTGTAAATGAACCCTTCACGCAAACATCAACCGAGTATTCTGTACATCAAACTAAGTACCCCTACGCAATTTTTTTTGCTGGGAAACGATTTTTTTTTTGGGGTCAAAAATCACCATTTACGGTATAAGTACGGTGTAGCAGCCATGGAGTCTGAATCAGAGACCGTTTGACGGCTATAGGCTCACCCCCTATTGCATAGGACTTCAAATAGAACTGGAGAAATGTGGGTGTACACTAATAAGGTGTTATAGGATTTTAGGTGTGATATTATGTTATGGTGTAAAAGTACCTTTAAAGCAACCGAACGGCACTTGTGCTTCCCACTACTGTGATATTTTTTTTTATCTAGACCATACCTGGGAACCCCCTAGTTCCGGAGATAGTGAGGGTCAAAGTTTCAAATTTTTCACAGCTGTTTTTGTAAATACTTTTTGTTCAGGTTATAACTTTACTTATTTACCTCCATGACCCGTTTACTATTCAAAGCATCCACTAGCACAATGTTTTAAGAGTGCTACATTAAGTTTTACCGTAAAATGTGATTTAAACCCAAAAAAAGTCGTTTCCCATGCTTGGTTGACGGCTGCGTGAAGGGTAAATTTACAGCCTGTATTATGCGATTACACTTTTGACTGACTATTTAATGGAGTCTGATAGAAAAAAACAAAACTGTTAATACAATTACACAATACTCAATACATTTTATCAACACCTATACAAAATCACAAATCAATTAATACACCTGTTTTTTACGACGTAATCGCTTACGGTATTTCGATACATCGATTTAAATAATACCATGATAGTGACGTCAGAACCACCATGGCATCTTAACGCTATAGATAGTTTTGTCACGGTCACGAATACCATAGCCGCACAGACAGGCCCGTATAGTCCCCTATAGGCTGTTGTTTTGTTTTATTTAAAAACGACTTCCAAAAAAAAACTTTTTAAACTCTATAATATTTTTTTTCGAAAGTCGGTGACATTGTTTGTTTCATTGACATATTTGTGATGTTTTGGAAGTATGTTTTTTTTTTCAAAAAGTTTTTTTTTATTATACTCTCTTTAGTTGTAGTACACTAGAAGTTTTTAAAGACCACCACGACAAAATAGGCCAAGAAGACAAACCATGCTAATAAACCAATTTGGGTGAAATTTCTACGGGACCAATCAGAAAATACTTCCATTTAAAAAAGATTTTTAAAGTTATGAGGTAACACACATCAAAAAAACCATTGACGTCAGTTAAAAAAGGAAACCTAAGCCAGTGCTTACTTGCCACGAGCTTTACCGACTATTTCAATAAAACCTTTTCGGCATCTGCCTAGCCTTTACCCAACTATGTCATGTTCGGCTTCTGATCTAACTGGATTCAGATAAATAAGACGAGTATTTTGCATAAAGGGGCTCCCTATCTGAACTCCACAAGTAAGCACTGGGTAGTGGGTTATACAATATCTCTTAGTTAGACTGGTTGCCAAAAATGCGCTCCACTGATTACCTGTGGTGATTGTTACAGATCTACATTTTTTTGTTTAATGGAATAAGCCCGCCACACTATTCCCAAACCACTGTAACTCCTGTAAGCCAGAATCAACAGTGGCTACCACAAGTAAAGCGCCGAGACAATGAAGCCCGACAAAGTCCCAGATAAACGATTTAACTGTCTTGGATTCCGCAACGAAATTAATCAGAAAAGAATACCGACATAAACAAACAAATCACAGTCGGACCAACGGCTTAACGTAAACAGTTACGTTTTTTACGTTACTTTATGTCGGGCCTACGTTGCCCCCCACACCTAAATATTAATGCTGTAACATAATAATATTGTTAAACTAAATCATTCTCAATCACCTATGGTTTCCCTTCAAAACGCATAAATCTTTCGCCTTTTGCTAAAGATTTCTGTGGAGGGGAACACACAAAATTAGACTAAAATTTGAATTCATTTTTGATAGCAGTGGGGGCCCAGTGGTGGCGTCCCCGACTTACAACAAATGGTCGTGGGTTCGAACCCAGGCAGGCGCACTACTTTGTGTAATTTATTTCATCCCCACTACTCTCAAAAACGGTGAAGGAAAACATATCGAGGAAACCGGCATATCTTAGAACCATAAATTCGAAGATATGTGACATCTACCAATCCGCACTGGGCCCGCGTGGTGGGTTATAGCCCATCCCTCTCCTAGAAAGGAGGCCAGAGTCACTGCAGTGGGAACATTATAAGCTGATAATGATGAAATCATTTTAAAAGAGTAACCATAGAGTTTAAAAACTGGGTAATTCGATATTCCTTGGTAAACCTGATTGTCAGACTCAAGGGCCACTGATTAACTGTAACGACTGTTAAAGGTGTACGAATGAGAAGCTTGACCCGACAGCTTATCGTGCTTTCTGAGGTAAGAAAGAATCTCGGTATGTAATGGGTGCCCACCAATCCACGGACCGTCCTTGAAAAACGTGGCTTAACCTAAAAAAAATATTACTTAGCCACGACCGCCAAAATCAACATCCTCTATAAATAACTAAATTCGATAAACCACTCTAGAATCCAATTGATTTTCCCATCATTTCGCTTTCTCAGTACACTTTCGTTTTCCAATGGAATTGTCTACGGTTCATCGTTACGGTAGGTTGAGCATACGATTGGATGGGAGGACTTGAATCGGAAGTGGAGTTCAAAGATTTATTTCTAACTCATCCGACGCTGAATTACTGGCCACTTTTAAACCTTATAAAGTCATATCAAGCTTCTCAAAAGCTGTGGCCTTTGTGGAACCGATGGAAACCAGAAATTTGCAATTTTTGAGGGTCTGTATGTGCTAGACAGTGTTCGATGTGTTTTGTCAATTGCGTAGATAGTTGCAGAATTTGTCCGAAAGAATTACAGCGGTTTTGAAACGCAAAGGGCATAAGAAGGAATACAGATGGGATTTAGTCAGTAAGACACTCCCCTCTGCTTCGCCCAACGCCATAGGAGTCATAATTATGATGACTTAAAAAGGTGTTGTAGTAACTAAGAAAAAGGCAAGACAAAAAGTTTATTTAGACAATCAAGAACACGTTTAAACAAATCAAAATTTGGTAAAGGAAATATGAAGTTATGTGAGCCTGACGAGTGTGCGTGAAGGTTTAATAAGGAATAATATCAGACAGAAATGCAAGACAAACAGACCTTTGTCTTTTATCGTGTGGTAAGTGCATAACTTGATGTCAGAGTCATCCTGCGTGCCGCCATCTGGCAACTCGGATTTACATGCTGTCAAGAAATATCTCAACAAAATAAAATCACATAAATCGGACTAGTTATCACAGAATTTAGAAGTCTCAAACATAAAAAGTACAGCCGAATCCGCAACCTCTCCTTATGAGAAGTCAGTTAAAAAGATCAACGAACCTTTTACAAAGCATCGTAAATAACTGCAAACAGAAAAAGCCAGTATCCACTGACAACCCATCAACCACTGGAGCGTTTTAACAACTGTTAACAGAACGTTGAACGATATCCGATATAATACAATTTTGCGATACAATATTATAGTGGAATTATCGGATATTCGCCACTAATGTCCGGAAAATACGATGCTTTCTCGAGATTTGTATTGAAACGTGTTTTTCCTTATAACTCTTGTTGTGGTGGAAATTCGTTGTGAAACGTGGTTCAGGTTACGTTTGTAAAGTTCCACATTACAATTTGACGACACGGTTGGCGCAGTGGCTCAGGCAGTGGACTGCTGCGCTGCGTGTCGCGGATTCGATCCCCGCACGGAACAAATATTTGTATGGCCTACAGATAGTTGTTTCGGGTCTGGGTATTTGTGTATGTGAGTTTAAATTTTTGTGAACGCACCCACGATACAGGAGAAATTCCTAGCGTGGGACAACGTTTTTCAAAAAAAAAAAAAAAAAAAAGTGGTCTGAAAGACTAAGAACCAGTCTTACCAAATGGTATCGCATTACCCAGTACTAACTGGGTTGTGGAGGTCAGATAGGTGTAGTTGCTTCATGTCTAATACTGCAGTGTACGGTTAGACTGGAAGCCGACCCCAACAAAGTGGGAAAATGCTAGGCAGATAATGGTGACGTCATAACTCTAAAAATCGTTTTTAAATGTGAATGGAAGTATTTTGTGATTGGTCCAATAGAAATTTCATCAAAATCGGTGTAGTAGTTTATGTTTTTCTTCTTAGCCTATTTTGTCATGATGGTCTTTAAAAACTTCTATTGTACTACAACTAAATAAAAAAAAACTTTTTGAAAAAAAAAAAAAAAACTTCCAGAATATCACAAATAAAACAAAGTCACCGACTTGGGTGAATGATATTAAGTGACGAATTCGAAACAAGAGTCTAGACCCATTTTCGTCGGATTTAAGATATAAATAGCAGCTATTCTATTCATTTTGACCTAGTACGAAGTTTTTTAGGGTAACGTATGCGATGGGTAACCAACGGACCCTATTAGTAAGCCTCCGCTGTCCGTCCGTCTGTCCATCCATCTGTCTGCGTATGTCTTTGTTGTCTGTCTGTCACCATAGAACACTTCACTGTGACTCCACAGTGTTCCACTTTCTGGTAATAAATGTACCAAATTGTGACGTCACACGACTTTTTGAAGCACTGTATCGTCTTAATTTTTTGTCTACGTAAAAAATAGGGAAAAATATGTGTCCAATATTTTTTAAGAAATCTATCTGTAGGACTAATTAGATTTGTTTTTGTGAACTACTATTCAGATTCAAAGCAGTCCCTTGAATTCTCGAGTAAAATTACCCAATCCCACTACCCCAACCGACATTCGATGGAATCAGTAGTCACGTTTACAAGCCCTGTACAATGAAGCAATGATTATGTATGAATTTTCGGTATTGCCATGAACCATAGGTTTGTGGTTGTTATTTATGGCCTATCGTAGGATGCATTTAAGCATAAATCAGCCTTTAACACATCACACTAATAATATTATAAAGGCGAAAGTTTGTGAGTGTGTGAGTGTGTATGTTTGTTACCTCTTCACGCAAAAACTACTCAACGGATTTAGATAAATTTGGTACACACATAGTTTATAACCTGGATTAACACATAGGATAGTTTTTATCCCGATTTTATCTTCCCGTGGGATAATTTTGGAGTTGTAGCGGGCAAAGCCGCTGGCAACAGCTAGTTGTGCGCATAGCTGGGAAACAGTCTACTCTGTAAGATAGAGTGAGCCCTCATCTAACACGCAGGAAAGTGCGTGTCCTTGAATAGGTTAGGTAATTGACAAAAAAAAAACTAATTAGTCCGTCAGACATTCCATAAAATATTGGACAAATATTTTTTTCAGATTAACAAACAATGTAGACGATACAGTGCTTTGAAAACTTGTGTAACGTCATATTGCACGATATTTTTTTTTTTTTTTTTTTATTGCAGATAGGCTCGCGTTTGACCACTATCTCACCTGATGTTAAGTGACGATGTGGTCGAAGATGTAGCACGCTGACCTAGAAGTAACCTTTTCACTCTTGACTTGAAGACCCCTAGGTTATACTTATCAGGAAATACAGACTATATTTTAAACGCGTTCTCTCTCTTTTTCTTTGACGCGTGTTATCCCAGAAAAGCAATTAAACTGTCTTGGATCCCGCAACGAAATTAGTCAGAAAAACATAGCAGAGTCGTACGAAAAACATAATTTCCACGATAAGTCTTCTGATATTTAATTAATATTTTGTGTGGGTATGTTATAATCCAGAAATCAGTATTCTTCGAATAAGACAGTATGTATTATATGTCCCCGAACCTTGGGTCAATTTGATATAGAAAATATTTCATCTAATACGGACGTACAGGAAATTCAAACAAAATGTGGAGAATTTTCCTGTATCCGTTTATGTCCTCATACACAATTATGTATGACAATAATGTTAGAAATTTTTGCTGTAATATAATGTTTAGTTTTTAATTTTAATCACATAATATTTTGGCAAATTATTAATAGATCTTTGGGAGCCGTAACAGGCAGTCAGTGACCCGAAAGTCTGACAACCAGTCTTCCCAAGGGGTATTGCATTGTCCAGTATTTACGTATGTTATTTTAGTTTTTTTTTTTTATTTTTTATTATTTTTTTTGTATTTTTTTTTTGTATGGAGGTCAGATAGAGTTATGGAGGCAGTCGCTCCATATAAAATACTGGTATTCAACCACATCCAGTTACACTAGAATCAACTAAAACTGAAAACACAGTTATCTGTACCTATGCAAATAAATTTTACTTTAATTATCTTACTACTACTGGATTGAATCTCAAATTATAACATTTAGTTATAAATACCTCATAATTATCTCCGAACATAACTCTATGGAAATGAAATAAACATCTGCCGTCAATGGAACCGTCTGGAATATTTCTAAGAAAAAACCAATATTCATTTTGTAAAACCATGATTATTTTCTGTGAACTGTATTCAATTAAAATCATTATACAAGGGTTTAATGAAATGGCGGGGAGTCTGGTCGAGTTTTCTTTGACTGGTGGTTCTCTTCAAATTAGTAAAGTTATCAGTCTTCCGAACATGTTATCTGATCACAGTTAGTTGCTTAAATGCCTTTTGTAAGTACAAGTTTTAGCTTGTAAGTATAGATATAAGTTAATGATTAAAAGCGTAATTTTTTTACAGCATTAATGCACTACGTGTTGTGACAATGTTTTTTCGACTTAAGTTGCTAATGAATTTAAATTTAATACTATTGAAAATTAACTTTGCTGTGCCCGACAGGGTCCATAATTGATTCTATGTTTTAACACACCAACAATTACATGTACACATAATGGAATGCAATAAAGTATTGAGTATTGAATTGCAATTATTTTTAGAGCAACGTAATATTGGTTACATGCTTAGAAGCTACGTATTTTTTTAAAGTTCAGAAAACTCGCTCTTGATGCGTCAATCAGGTGTTGAAATAAGGTTTCTCGCGCCGAACGCAAGTCCGAGTCCACTTTCAGCAATCTTTGCGAGGCAACAGAGGCTAAATCGTAAAATCTATCCTTTGGAAAAAATCCGTATTATCCTTGTCTTCAATTTCTTTTCTTTACTTTTTTTATCTTTTATTAGTAGTCAAGAAACTTAAATTATTAAAAAACAAGCACATTTTAATTTAAACAAAACTTGGAAGCAGGCGGAGTCCATTCTATTTTCATTTCATAATTTAATATAATATTCAAATGAACCCCGCCTTTTTTTTTTTTTTGGCGGGTGGTAAATCATCGAATAACCCCTCCCGCTCTTGGGCAGAGCGAAAGGGACTGTCAGACTTTTACTGACTAAAAACCACCCATGTTCCTTCTTAGCCCTATATGTCAAGGGTGCGGGATCTCTTACAACATTCCGCAGCCCTGACGGGCGTCGGCCCTTGCGGGCCCTTCCATGTTGCTGACATCTCTTTGAGGCGTGCGTGGAACACGAACGCGCCGTCGACACGGCCTGTTGTCGTCATAAGACGGCCGGACAGCGAGCTAAAATGAACCCCGCCTGCTTCCAAGTTTTGTTTAATTTAAAATGTGCTGGTTTTTTGCTTTTCAGATTTTTCAGTCGGGTTTTTTAGTTTTTTAACTACTTTTTTTTATTTCCAACTTTTTAGTTATTTTGTGTTTGTTCTTTCGTTGGTCGCGTAAATTCTTCGCAGATGATTTTACTTTTGTGTTTATTTATAAGATTTGTGACTTTGAATTTATTTTAAACATAGAAGTATCATATATTTTTGTAATCTCCTTTTAAATTGATTCTCCTTTTTATTTGACGGTGTGCTTAACACACAGTTAAATAGACATGTAACACTTCATGATAACCAGTTTGGTTTTCGACCGAAACTGTCCACAGAGAGTGCAATACTGTGTCTAAAGCACACCGTTAATTATTACACGAAGAGAAAAACCCCGGTATACGCGTGCTTCCTCGATTTATCCAAGACCTTTGACCTCGTGTCGTACGACATCCTCTGGGGAAAGCTGGAGAGCACGGGCTTGCCGTGGGAACTCATCAGGATGCTCCGGTACTGGTACGGGCACCAGGTCAATACTGTCCGATGGGCGGGGGCGATGTCGGACCCTTATACTAACGAATGTGGCGTAAGACAAGGCGGTCTGACCTCGCCTACATTATTCAATCTATATATGAACGAACTGAGTGTCTCGCTCAGCAGTCAACATGTCGGATGCTATATTGACGGAGTCTGTGTCAACAATATAAGTTATGCGGACGATATGGTGCTGCTGAGCGCGTCTATCTGTGGGCTGAGGAGACTACTCAGTACGTGTACGGAATACGCGCATGGACATGGTTTGAAATATAATGGGAAGAAAAGCCCATACATGGTTTTTCAGGCTATCGGTGTGTCGAGCCCTGTGAACATTCCGAATGTTGGTCTCAATGGTGTTCCAATAGACCGAGTAGACCAATTTAAATACCTAGGACATCTGCTCACCGAGGGCCTTAAAGACCATGCTGACATGGACCGGGAGCGGAGGGCACTGACGGTGAGAGCCAACATGATAGCCCGCAGGTTTTCGCGTTGTACTGTTGATGTGAAGGTCACGCTTTTTAAAGCGTACTGCACATCCCTATACACGTGTAGCCTGTGGGTTGACTATACTGAAAGGGCATACAGTGCCCTCCGTGTCCAGTACAACAACGCGTTCCGGGCAGTATTGGGGCTGCCCCGTTTCTGTAGCGCATCAGGGATGTTCGCGATGGCACGCACTGATTGTTTCCACGCTTCTGTGCGTAAGCGGTGTGCGTCCCTGGTGCGCCGGGTGCGGGTCAGCCCCAATGCTATCCTGGCAATGATAGCTAACAGGCTGGACTGCCCTTATATCCGGCATTGTTGTGGCAGGCATGTTGCTGTTCCAGTGCCAGTTAGGAAATTATAATAAAATGATTATTGTGTTTATTTTATTTTTATGTCTAATAATCACGAGTATTGTAATTTTTTGTGTCTATTATGTGTATGCTAAGGACAATGGGCAAAAATGTATGGAACGTGGTACCCGCTCCAATAGTCCTCATTAATATATCATTGAATAGACATTTTGATGCAGAAAAACGTCTACCATGGCGCCTGTCCCTATTCACGTTTGGAAAGCAGTAATCTCACTATCTATACTTATTATTATAAAGCTTTAATCTCAGGAACTGCTAGTCCGATTTAAAAAATTCTTTCAGTGTTAGATAGCCCATTTATTGAGGAAGGCTATAAGCTATATATCATCGCTACGCTACGACTAAAAGGAGCCGAGCAGCAGGGGTGAAACCACGGGGAACAGCTTGTGTTTTATAAATGATGAAGAATTTATTACAAACTACTTATATAAGTAAAATAAAGCTAGAATAACATGATATAACACATTTAGGATTCTATTATTAAAAGAAGTAAGAAAACAAGCATTCTTTAAATACAAAACATATATTTTATCAATAAGTGAGTAGATTTAAAACATTACATATCGGTATCAACTCGCATAGCCTAAGTACCATACGATGGACACTATATGTGCACAAGTGCCGATCGTACGTCGCCCGGTTAAACATGTGCAATACTGTTGGACAATATTATTTGCACTGCTGATTAATATATAACAAAAATATGTTTTTACACGGACATGTCGCGACTGGATTCGTCCACGCAAAAGCCAGGCATCTTCGTGTATGCCATAGTCTGGCAGATCATCAAGTGCTCCCTCTCTGTACGTTTCAATTATATATAGACCATTTGATAAATGCTCGGCACAGTAAGATCTTGCCAGCTTGAGTTGGTATGTACCTAGCGCTAATAGAATTATATCCTCCTCCGTCATTGAAGGGAAGTTTTCAATCTGGCTCGCTTCCATCCTCTGAAAATCTACTCTTCTGTGGTTAAGCCGTTTTCTCTCTACATACATATGCAGAAGATTCGGGGTATCTATTTTCTGCCTTATTATATGGACGAATTCGTCTGCGTGTACGCTATCCACGATGGGTTGGTGGAAGTGATTCGTGATAGCTGCGGCAATCTTAAAATCAGTGAACATATTGGGCAGTGACTTATTAAAATATTTTTGCCGCAAGAGCTTAAAATCACGTTTAAACCGGCCATTTGCCACTTCCACAACCCACCGGCATAGCGTTACCGATCGAGCTTCGTTGGATTGTAAAAGCAAATCAGTATAGTCCACAACACTAGCACAGGTCAGCGTTAATTAGAGCGGGTAACAAGTCCAGTAGGAGCGCAGGGGTCAGTAGTTAATAAAACCGAGTTATGAAAGCACAAAAGAAACTCAAACAGCAGCTAAACGTCGTCACGAGCGCAAAACGAACGAGCGACTGACGCAGGACGCGAACACGTCTGGTGTCAGTCGATCCCCTCCTCTCCCTCCCCCGCTGCTCTTGCGCACACCCCGCGCTCAGGAGCAACGGGACTCGAGTTAAAATGAGGAGTGCATGGCAAAGTCTTACGTAAAAACGTTATTAATAGAAAACATGAACGGAAATGCCGAAAATATTACCTTGGTACTCATTTTCTTACATAAATAAGTGGTAACTAATATACTCGTATATGTATGTTTATCGCCGGGGCCACGAGACTGTCTAAACAGGTTACTGTGGCCCTGGAAAGCAAAGGGAAACTGAAGGAACAGGGTTTTTATTAGTTAGTAAGACTGTCGTTTATCTTCAAACGCAATCAGATTTGAGAGTGGCGGCTATAGTAAAAATTGTTCCTCTTGGTAAGACCTTTTAAACGACACTACAATCATATCTATTGGAGCCGGGTACCATTTTGCTCATTCTCCTTTAATTTGTGTTTGTATTGATTTTGTTGTGTAACAATGGGTGTAAATTACCTGAATAAATGAAATTATTATTATTATTATTAAAACCCTTCATTTTGATACCCTACTCGATGGTAAAGAAAAAAAAAATTTTTTTTTCAAATCCGTGATATGGCCACCAAAATCCTCAAATTTTCTTTGTTTTTTTTAATTTTAATGTACCCAGTGACACTTGCGCCATCGAGACGAATCTAACGATGTTTATTGTATTCAAATCCCTTCATCCGTTTAGGAGTTATGAGGGAACAAAGAAACGGACATACATACATACATACACGCCAAACACATAACCCTCCTTTTGGGCTTCGCCGCAGTCGGGTAAAAATAGACGAAGTGATTATTCAACTCATTGTTTCAGGAGTTTTATTGTTAAAACGAACACTGAAATGGGTTTCCCATATTTTGGTGTTGTTGCAACCACCATGATCACGGATAAACCGATGTTATTACTGGTGTATGTTTATGAGAAACATTAGAAATTCAGCATGTTCATTCCATCATACCACCAAATGAAATTGGAAAAAAAACCCGACTGAAAAAACTGAAAAGCAAAATACAAGCTCATTTTAAATTAAACAAAAAAGATATACTTTGAAAAATACAATATTGTAAATTAAATTTTTACCCGACTGCGGCGAAGCCCAAAAGGAGTGTTTCACGTATAATATACTTATGTTTTATTATGTATGTATGTATGTATGTCTGTCTCTTTGTTCCCTCATAACTCCTAAACGGATGAAGGGTTTTAAATAAAATACACGTCATTAGATTCGTCTTGATGGCGCAAGTGTCACTGGCTACATTCAAATTAAAAGACAAAGAAAAATAGCGGATTTTGGAAATCCTATAAACAAACACAAAAGTTAAATCATCTGCGTATAATTCTACGCGACCAACGAAAAAACAAACACAAGAGAACTAAAAAGTTGGAAGTAAAAAAAGTAGTTAAAAATTAAAAAACCCGACTGAAAAAACAGAAAAGCAAAAAACAAGCCCATTTTAAATTAAACAAAACTTGGAAGCAGGCGGGGTACAGCAGAATATTAAATTATGAAATGAAAATAGAATGGACCCCGCCTGCTTCCAAGTCTTGTTTAATTTAAAATGTGCTTGTTTTTTAATAATTTAAGTTTCTTGACTAAGTAAGAAAATAGAGAGGCCCGTTCGGCCTAAATTACGGTCGTCCCCGGGCGGCAAAAACCGACTTTATTCTTTTTGTTAATTCAATAAAATAATTATAGTCTATCATCTTTATTGCTGATGGAATGTTACTCGGTCTAGACCTTCACTTTATATCAGAAACTCCATCAAAAAAAAACCACGCCTTTCCTTTTCATCAAATAAAACTCAAAACAATTCTGCCTCAGTTAGTACTCATGTTAAAGAATTCTATCGTACTATTTTCCCACTGTCATGAATTCATGAAATTCGGGCTTTTGGAAACCGTGCCACTATTCCGTAACCATAGTAACCGGATCAACAAAGATTCTACCTATATATAGGTAACTAAAGCATCCGAGTTTGTAAAGGGTGTCAGGTGGGACGGTAGCTTTATTAGTTATTTGTCAGACTATAATGGTATTCGATGAAAGAAACTGTATAAATTTCTTTACTTCATCTCTACGTGTTATCTGACTATTACATTCAAGTTTCTTTTATTCTTCAAATGTCATGTAAAGGTCAAAATCGAGTGAAACTGTTTGGACAGACGTCCTCAATCTGGCCCGCATCATGGCTTCACGTTAAGCAAGTTATTTAGTGTAAAAAAATGTAAAAACCCACTGCTAATAAAAAAAATCAAATATAAATTCGCTGAAGCGAGAGTGCCCGACAGTATTTTAATAATTTCGATCAATCAACTGCTGAGGATTGTTAGTGAGGATTGGAACAGTCCGGTCCGCAGGTATTGGCTAGAAGTTCACCAGTGTCAACCGAAAGTGATGACTTCTAAATAGCTTTTGTATAGTCGTTTTTTTTTTGTGTAATTTTTGTTGGATATTATTTTAATGTGAATAATGTATTAATGGACTGATTGATGATCCTAAGGTAATATAATCTTGTGGTGTTTTTTTATGTCTTGGCCTTCATCGTTTGCTTACGTGTAAAAAGAAAAAATACGTGTCCAATATTTTTTGGAAATCTATCTGAAGGTTAATTAGATTTTTTGGTGAAATACCCTATTCAATAATTGAACATGGTAAATATCCCGTTTTCAGCATTCATAAAACTGTAACTAAGCGAAGTCCACGTGCGTAGCTTACCCGAGAGTCGCCGTGGAGCGGCCCCTTTGCGGTTTATCACTGGGTAATGGGAATGTTTACATACTAACAAAAATCTGATTCTAATTAGTCCGTCTGTTAGATTATCGAAAAATATTGGATACGTATTTTTTGTTTTATCAAATCAATAAAAAAATACGAAGATAAAACGCGTCAAAGATAATTTTGAGTTGGGGGATAGTTGTTAAAAAAATGTGACGTCATACAACTTTTCAGAGCACTGTATGGTCGATTTTTTTTTTTGTTACCTATCCTATGGTGTGTTAAGAATGATAGTGTTAGTGACATCTCAGTTTAATAATAATTATAGTTTCCATAAATTCTTTCAATTGTTTCATTAATACCTAAACGAATAAAAAAAAACGGAATGATACTACTTTGCAGAATCTAAACCAGTGATTGTGAAAACTCCTCAAAAGAATATGTTACGTATTTTAAAAAGCACTACGCGCAAGGGTGTAAAAGTACCCTTAACGCAAACGAAGGGCACTTGTTCTCCCCACCACTGCGATATTGTTTTTGTTTTAGACCATACCTGGGAACCCCCTAGTTACGGAGATATTGGGGGTGAAAGTTCCAAATTTTGCACAGCTGTTTTTGTAAATACTAGTTTTTCAGGTTATAACTTTACTTAAATTACCTCCATGACCTTTTTACAGCATCCACTAGCACAATGTTTTAAGAGTGCTACATTGAGTTTTACCGTAAAATGAGATTTATGACTCCAAAAAAAAAGTCGTTTCCCAGCAAAATTTTTTGGGTAGATTTTTTAGTTTGATGTATAGAATGCTTGGTTGACGTATGTGTGAAGTGCTAATTTACACCCTGTATTTCATCGTATAATATGGTTGCATAGATAAACATTTTCAATTCATTCATTCTTCCGCATCCGGGATCGAACTCCACACCTAAGCTTAATTGCGGTTTAACACCATTTCCAATTGTATTGTAATTTCTTCCTACATTTCTTTTCATTGGTAACG
The DNA here is from genome assembly GCA_932274075.1 of Diarsia rubi. Classification (NCBI taxonomy): domain Eukaryota; kingdom Metazoa; phylum Arthropoda; class Insecta; order Lepidoptera; family Noctuidae; genus Diarsia; species Diarsia rubi. The sequence continues at coordinate 20,011,896 of OW026413.1, forward strand.
AAATCAATTGGTTTTGCCATCAACCAAACGGAAACAGTGTGGTTGCGACCGCGTCAACCATGACCAATTGCGTAACTATTTTAGGTGTGGGTGCTTATTTGTTGCTCTTAGATCGTAAGCAAAGTATTGTGTGGAATTTAAAAAGCATGAATTAATCTTAATACAAATCTTTTTAAAGCAAACATGCACACAGAATAAAGCGAATCGTTTCTGTGTTAACGAACTTATATAAGGTTTCGACACGTAACAAAGAAAAATTGTAACTAAATCTACAACTTATTTGTAAGTTACTGAATTGTTTTATGTTGATTTGGTAAATAAAGTTTTTTTATGCATTTTTTATCGTTTGGGTAGGGAAAAACAACATACGCCGTCTGCTTGTCTTTGCAATATCATCTTAACATATAAAACAAAGTCGCTCCCGCTGTTTGAACGCTTAGAAAACACGCAACGGATTTTATTTTTTTAATCACGACATCAACAGTTTTCACCAATGGATAGAGTGATTTAAGAAGAAGGTTTATACGTAGTGTAATAAATACATTGCACCCATGCAAAGCAGGGGCGAGCCGCTCTTCAAAGTGAAATAATATTTAAACTGTGGCGACAGCGACCTCTATCGCAACACATGAGTACTAATTGACAAATCCCACATCGCGCTATCAAAGTTATCCGCGACATTAGCTCATATGAAAAATTCTGACTTGCATATGTCGGGCAGTTAAGAGACAGACTTAACTTACTTACTTACTTACTTACTTTTAACTTAACTTACAGACACACCCCCACCAGACACAACACCCGTCTGTCTGGTCGGAGGATTTTCCCTTTTCTATGGGGGATGACGAACTTTACACCCTGTGCCTCATATCCTCAAAAAAACAAATCAAGAGCTATCCAACCAAATGAAATTCATGCAACCTTCCAAAACCATGAAAAAAACGCCATTTTATTATCTAACATACTCGTCTCGACTTCATTCGCTTATTCTCACTTATGCATACATAAAAGGAAGGCTTTCTAAACAATTTTCACCTACTTTCTTATACAAATATATCGGATGGCAGAGTAGTTAGGTAAATATCATGTACCTCCTACATCTTTTCGTTCAACTATTTTATAACGTGACGAGATTTTACAAAGTGTCCTTTAAAGAAAAAGAACCTGCCAGCAGGTTTATTTTATTTTAGGCTTCGTTTACACCCTGTATTATTACTATCCACGAGGTACATTACTTTGTGTCCCCACAAGTCTCAAAACGGTGAAGGAAAACATCGTGAGGAAACTGACAAGTCGAAGACATGAGATATCTACCAACCCGCACTGGGCCCGCGTGGTGAATTACCTATTACCGATTCCCTCACATAGAAAGGAGGCCTATTTCCCAGTGGTGGGAACGTTGTAGGCTGATTATTCATTATGGTTATCTATAACATACCATATGCAGTTCTAGATAGATTTATTATGTTCTAGATACCCACAGCGTTCATAGAGTTTCGTTGGTTCATTTAATTTTGCCCGCTTAACATAATAAGCTCGTGTGCTAAAACCGATTAGCTTCTTCCCTAACCATTAAAATAATTAATTATCGTTGGTCCTAAGTAGTTGGGAATTTCCGATAATTAGTATATATTTTTCTGTGTTTCGAAGCGGGATTGCTAACAGCATTGCATTAGTATTACGATTGGACTGCTGAACCCAGGGTTTTGGGGTCGATCATAACATAACTGTGATAAATGAAAAGGAATATTCCACAATATTCCACAACTATCACACAACGCCATCTAGTCCCAAGCTAAGCAGAGCTTGTGTTATGGGTACTAGACAACTGATAAACATACTTATATATTTCTAAATACATACATATTATAGATAAATTACACCCAGACACAGAACAAATGATCGTGCTCATCACACAAACATTTGTCCTGGGTGGGAATCGAACCCACGACCTCCGGCCTAGCAGTCAGGGTCACTAACCACTAGACCAACAGGCCAGTCGAATATATCTTGGTTTATTTATTTTTGACGGTACGGTTGGCGTAGTAACTGAGCAATTAACTGCTGCGCTGTTTGTCGGGGGTTCGATTCCCGCATGGAGCCAAATATTTTTTTTTTGTATAACACGTCTTGTATGTGCTGTAAAAAGTAGGACCTATAGACAGTACGGGTCTGGGTGTTTGTGGATGTGAGTTTAAATGTTTGTAAACGCACTCACGATTCAATGGGGCATGTTTTATAATTAAACAATCAATAATAATACAGTCATCATTCTCCTGCCCTTATCCCAATTTATTCTGGGTAGGCGCAACATGTCTTTTTCTTCCATGCTTCTCTATTTCTCGTCATGTCAGTAGTCACCTCCTTCCTAGCCATATCATCCTTCACACAGTCCATTCATCGTTTCTTTGGTCTTCCTCTACTCTTATACCCATCTACATTCATACTCAACATTTTCCTCACAACACTATCTTCATTCCTTCGCATCACATGTCCATACCACGCCAATCGATTACCACACAAGTTTTCATTCAACGGCGCCACTTTCAGACTTCCTCATATGTACTTATTCCTTATTTTATCCATTCGCGCCACACCACACATTCCCCTTAGCATTCTCATCTCAATCAATAATAATATATTATTTTTTATTAAAAATATTTACCCTACATTCACGACTGCCAATATGTACCTATACACTTCCTAAATATTCTCAGTAGATAAGTATGTATCAACGTTCAGTAGCAATTTTCGCCCTTATTTTTATGTTAGGTAACGAAAGTAATATTTTGGAACCCATATTATCATAAGGTCACATCTTAAAGTTGCAGTCGTACTTTCACGACAAATTCACGTTTAACTTTGCCAAGTGTATACATATTATTGCTCGTGACTGTACACATTAGTATGCCATAAGTTCCGAAAACGTAAAATTGGAATCAACTTGAAACTCAACAAAAAAATATTAAAAATAAACAACTTTTCAGTAAGTAAAGGGATGTTTGTAGAGGATTTGGGCAAGAAACATTATTTTTAACACCAAAAGGGACTGCATGAAATTAAACTTAATTAAATTATCATATCATAACATCACGCCTGTCATCCCAGAGGTAATTAGGTACGCACACATTTCGTCAGTTATATTTAAGTATTAGGGTGCGAGCCTGCCATCAACTGGGCACAAATCCAGATAACACTTCGCCCGACCTGGAATTCAAACCCAGGGTCTCATGGTCAGCACGATTGCAAACGAAGCGAGGCAATTTTGTATAAAAGTATTTTTTCAGAATATATGTTAATATGTTTATGTTGTGTAAAATATTAATATGTTTCCTGACTAAAAAATATGATTCTAATTCGTCCATCTGTTAGATTATCGAAAAATATTGGATCCGTGTTTTTTTTGTTTTATCAAATCAATAAAAATTGAAGAAGATAAAACGCGTCAAATATTTGAGTGGGAGCTTGTGACGTCACTCGTCGGTAAAAAATGTGATACTAATGTCTTAGAAATACACGCCACACGAGTTTTCAAAGCACTGTATCGTCTTCGTCTTTTGTTTACATGAAAACAGAAAAAATATGCGTCCAAATGTGTGTGTTTGTGAGCTGAGGCCCTTTTGGTATTATTAGTTTTAATCGACGACAGTTTTTCAAATTACCTACTTCAATCGTCAAACATTTTTTTCAATAAAGACTGCTAATCATGAAGAAAACGTAGTATCAAGCTGAAATAACTCTAAAGTGCATTTTGGCAGCTTTTGCTTTGCTTTGTAACTTAGTTACTTGGTCATTGTGTGACCATTTCAAACGGTATATAAATAGCCAGCCACGTTGGAATCACATTACTTGCATTTCTGTTTACCCCAACTAAGTTAATTAATGTTTGTACTGAATGTTTGTTTTTGTCAAAAGCTCTTAGGCAGGTACAGTCAGCCCCAAAAAGATGTAAACAGTTAAACCCGGGCATGAGCCATTATAATATTATCCTAAACAATTATTTTATAATTAAACATAGGTACAAAGTAAAGCTACAAAACATAGCTAGATAATGAATTTCAACAAAACTTGTATGGTACAGAGACGGGGTCCGGGGCTGCGGGTTGTTTGAAAAAGATACCGTGGCCCCAGAACACAAAAGGCTAAGAAGGAACATGGGTGGTTTTCAGTTAGTAGAAAGTAGAAAAACGTAAACGAAAGTACACTCCCTTCCACACCGCCCAGAGCGGAAGGAGTCAGTTGATGATTTACCAATTCATACGATTAGCAAGGATTGGGATGTCTCGAATTTCATTTCATAGAAGAACAAGCACTTTATTGCTGTCCTCTTAATTTCTTGCAAGACGTCGCGCGCCGGTGATTTGTCATTTATTTTTTGTAAAAAAGGTAGCATATCATTTTAAATATGGTCACTCACCAGTAGCATTCGCGTGTTATAAACAATTAAACAAACGCAAACCTCCTTCGCATATTTTCAAATGCTTTGAGTACCATCATCAACCATCATGAACATCATTTAATTCTCGTATTATTTTTTTATGGCGCAAGTCCGCCACACTATTCCAAACCACTGGAACTCCAAAAGCCAGAATCAACAGTGGCGACCAACAGAAAAGCGCCGAGACTTTTTCGTATCTCGTAGTTATGTAGATTAGATTAATTAAAAAAAAAGTAATAAATGTGATTTTAATGGACAAGCGTATACAATATAAAGGTATCCTTTTCTGCAAATCTCGCAATCGAAATTAGGTTTTCTACTCGAAAACTCAATCCTCGATTAAGATCCCCATGGCACATAAGCTGGCATATTTGTATATATTTTGTGTGCAATAAAGATTAATTAGCACCTTTGCTTCATACATTTTTGTCATTGTTTTTTGTCGAATAAGTGTACTGGGAATAGCTTTGGATTGATTTTATTGGTAAAAAATACCAGAATAAGAACTACTCCTTACAAAAAATCATCACCGGTCAATGCCCTAGCCTGCACTCTCACTGTTTCATTGTGATGATTGTTTTCTAAGCAATCGTGACTAACGGGAGTTTTATGCAATCGGCATGAAGTAAGCTTCATCCCAATTGCATTAAATTCCAATTTAAAACCAACTGCACCTGCATGCACTAAAATTAACAAATCGATTTAGACATCGCAATGTTTCTTAAGAAAACATTAACAAGATAAATAGCGAATTCGTTCTACGCCATCTATTATAGATAGCATAAAAATCAATCAGTAAATATCGCAACGGAAACGTTTCGAAACGGTAACGTTAACTTTATCGTTTGCGTTAACTGTTTGCAATGTATTGGCGACACCCCTAACTAATTCGGAGATAATTGAGGTTGCAGTGTTGGAGCATGAACAAATGGATCTAACTCACGTTATGGAAACGTGTTTATTGATACCAGCCATTTGTAATATCAATCTATGTAAAATATAAATTATTGCTATTGATTTTTCTGACTTAGGTATAATTTCACGAAACACGCTAGCTCGCTAGCGATAGAATACATCTAGGGAGGCTTTTGCTTAAGAGTGGGATAGATCAGTCTGAGGAAAATAAAAGTTTTATTTCTATCTAACTTTAGCTCGTAACTTAATGAAGCACGGGTTGGTTCTCAAAATTAGAAGAAATATTCGCATGCATGGATGGTGAATCAATGGGATTACTTTCGCTTAATTACTGTTCTACAATTGCATATTATTAGAATCAAAGAAAAAAACACAGTTATTGGGAGGAAACAACTTATTGGGAAATTGAAACGTTTTTTTTTAACTTCATTAAATTTACACAGGGTCTTCACAGGATTTTTAGATATATTTGTCTTTTTTTTAATTTTTAGATAACAGCTAAAACATTTGAGTAGTAGAATTAACATGTAGAAGAAAGCCAATTACAAGTTTCCACCCATGAAGTATTTTATAAGCGTTTAAGTAAAAAAAAATATAAATAAAAATAAAGTAAAGTAAGTAAGTAAATATAAATATTGGAAGAAAATCGAAAATTGGAGGAAGCAATTATAACATCCACAAGGGGTATTTACTGGACGCTTTAGCAGAATCATAATTTGATTATATCAATTACGTTTCAATTAGCTAGGTAAATGATCACAAAGTGACAAATAACAAAATAATTACTGCGTCTCTAACCATTTTATTTACGAGATGTGTATAGATGATATTAAGTATGATTCTGTTACAGGCGGTATTATAGAACCCCTTCCTATACTAGACCCAGGTGTTCGATTACCGCTCTCTCACAGAGGGAGGTCAATGGCCGTTGAAGAAATTGACTGGGTTGTAGCTGTTTTTGACTGTCCTAGATTGGTTCGTGAATGGGTAGTAAACTCGTGCTATAAAGGGGGGCCCCCTTTATAGCACGAGTTTCTTACGTGCCTGTTCCGGCTGACATTTTGAGATCTTTCGCAGTCCTTACTGATAGCCAATGTCCCCAAATTCTGACAACCAGTCTTGCCAAAGAATTCATTATTCATCATCATCATCAACAGCCTATTAATGTTCCCACTGCTGGGACACAGGCCTTCTCTCTTTGAAAGGGCTCTCTATAAACTACCACGCGGGCCCAGGGCGGATTGGTAGATGTTTTTTTTTTTTATCTTCGATTTTTTTGGGTTCTAAGACAAGTAAGTTTTTTTTACGATGTTTTCCTTCACCGTTTTGAGAGCAGCGGTGATGAAATAAATTACACAAAGTAATGTGCCTGCCTGACCCACGACCTACTGTTTGTAAGTCGGGGCTGCCACCACTGGGCAACCGCTGCTCTTAATATAGTATTATTCAGTGCTAACCGCATTACCGACAGGCAGTCGCTGGCAGTTAAGTGGAAGCCGACCCCAACATAGTCGGAAAAAGGCTAACCAGGGATTGATGTTGTTGAATTTGTAGCTAATTTTGACCCACACTTTCAATCTTTCGCAAGAAAGCCTTCTCTTTCAAGATCCGTGTAAAATTTTGTTTCGAAATATTTAATTTGATTTGTTTGGTCAACCAACGAATGGAGTTTTAGAGTTAGAACTAAAAAAAAATCAATCGTCACGACACAAATTTTAGTTGAAAAAGGTGTGAAATTAGTATTTTGTATGCTTGTCACAGTTCAAAATAAAGTGAAAAGGAATCAGAAAATGCTGTTTGAAAAGAACAGGTTGTGAAATATTGCAGTGGATGAAATTGAAACTGGTTTTGTGGTTACAGAAATCAATATCCTAGCTGCCTCAATTTGAATAATATCAGAATCAATAAAGTAATCAGTTTACATAAGGCACAGATATAACAATACATGGTAACCAGCAGGGTTATTGCGTATCTTTTAAATGACAATGCATTAAAAACAAAATGAGCGATGACTTTAAACATGGAATTTTTAAAAAGACGTTCAAATAAATCGCAATCAGCTGAAAAACAGAGCTAAATTACTCAAACAGAACAAACTCAATGGAATATAATAGTCGTAACCAACCTAATAATATCACAATAAAAATGTGCTGAATAAAATTGCGATAATAATACTCAATGTTACAAAAGGAATAAATATTGAACAACTGGTCACACTGAATTATATTAATACTAGCGACGCGCTTCGGGTTTGTACGGCTTTTATGACTTGACAAAGCATCGAGATTTTTTATTCGAATTATGAGTTTTATTATACTGAATTTGTGCCCAGTTTGTGGCAATAGGGCCGCCCTCTTTTACATAGGGCTTAAACATAACTGGCGAGACGTGGGTGAACTTTTTACGTACACTACTGCCTAACACTTTACAGATTACTGGCGTAATGTTATGTTACACTAGCTGTTGCCAGCGGCTTCGCCTGCTACAACTCGAAAATTGTCCCATGGGAAAATAAAATCGGGATAAAAACCATCCTATGTGTTAATTCAGGTTATAACCTATATGTGTACCAAGTTTTATCCAAATCCGTTCAGTAGTTTTTGCGTGAAGTAACAAACATACACACTCACACACTCACAAACTTTCGTCTTTATAATACTAGTGTGATTATGACTGTTGATGGATAGAGAGGAACAGAAAGATTAAAAAGACGAATAGATTTTGTGAGGATTTTTTTAAATGGAATTGATAA